>JARKIP010000053.1:1250000-2500000 GCA_029990175.1 Petunia secreta
AGATGCACAGTTAGTAAGTATCTCTGATTATTTTACTTGCCTATGTATTCTTCTTCTTACATGCTAAAATTTTTTCTAGACTTGATCGCATGAAGTAATAGGGAAATTCTATTGTATCATTTTAAAGCAGCAAATTTTCAATGAAATATCCTGAGATCAATCGCTGTCAATTCTTATGAGATTTGAGATGTGCAAATTGAATTTTATTTTAAAAGCTTTATTGACAGCTTGGAGTCATTAAGAAAGATTATTTCAACTATCATGTCCTTTTCATAAAGAGATCTCAAGTACTAGAACTTGCTCTGTTTGTACTTCAAAGCGAAATTAATAAACAATACACTGATTTGGAAAATGAAGCAGGCCTTCTTTTAACCAAATGAGCCAAACACTCAGTCACTCTACAAATTACCATTAGTCACCAAGGTTTGAGCCTATAATAGAATTTAGTAAATATTCATTCTTGGGAAATCAAAGTGGACTATTCTTCCGAGAGAGAGAGAGAGAGAGAGAGAGAGAGAGAGAGAGAGAGAGAGAGAGAGAGAGAGGACAATTTCGTTGAATTATTTTGTGACCCCATGAGAGGATCAGGAGAAAAGAGAATATAGTCATGACTAAGCACCTAAAGCCATGAATAGTTTTCTTAGAAATGAGTATGAAGTTCTCTGCATTTTCAGGTCTGCTACATAATGAAAAAGGTGATAAAACAACAAAATTGCATGCCTAAAGAATTTTGCAGATGATCTCAAAATATGAAGATGCCAAAAAAAAAAATCTTAAAGCTTTAGCATGTTGTCGTTAAAAGTCACTATAAATTTTACCTTTACCCTACCAAGCATGAAGCCTATATTACAAGGCAACAAAAGTCCTACAAGATTCTTAAATCAGTGTTGAGTTTCATTAGTGGAGATTTACATTCTGAGCAAGCCTATAGTCTTACAAAAATGTTATAAAGGATATGTGGTTATCTAGTCGAATTTATGTCTCTAAGTCGTTAACTGCTTTTGAAAATTTTCTGAAATATTGACTCGTGCAAAAGATAGACGTGTTGATTACAGGATATTCAATGAAATAAATGCTTTGTCCTGATACAATCTATATTTCCGTGTTATAATGTATATCAACAAGAGAAAAAGGAGGTTGTAACAACGGGAATGAAGGGGGAAATTTTTCAAATGAACTTCCTTTTTTGCAACAATACCCAATTTGCCTGAGGACAGACAAAATCTTGAGTTTGGGGGAATTTGATAGCATCAAATTATAAGAAGTTAAATGACACATGTTTTAAATAATTTGATATCTATCTATTAAAATATGTCTCTACTTTTTGCAGAAAATGATTGAATTCCAATGGTCAAGAGATATAAAGTAAACAAGAAAAAAATAAGTATGGAAACACGTATTCTGCTTATGAACGATGAAATCAAATGTATGAAATTGAGATGCAGGCAAAAAGATGAAAGAATCACTCGTTACAACGGGCAAAATCATCCGTTACAACGAGACATTTTCTTGCTTATAAAAGCATCGCTCAAATGAATGGAGAGGGTATCGGGAAAAGAGACTATCAATCAAGACTATCTGATTGGTTGCAGAAAAATTGGAATCATAGTCCAATAGTTTCTTCCTATTTTTAGTTGTGATTTAAAATACTTTGTCTTGCTTTTGCCATCGGTGTTGGCTCGGTGAAAGTTAAATAAGGAAAGAATTTACTCATAATTCCTGATTATAAATTAAATAGAAAGAAGTATTCTTTTGAATAGTTTTGACTATTTTCTTTGTCTAAATGGAAATGAGTACTTTTCTTAATCTCAGTGTTTGTTTTTAATCTTTTATTATGGAGTAACTTTTTACTGTTGGGATAAGGATGAATCTTAGTATTTTAATATAACAATAGAAGTTATTCTTCAGTTTTAATTTATTTCATATTTTTTTACATGCTTGAGTAGTAATATTGCATTTTAGTGCATGTATATGTCTTATATCATGATGAAATGTTTTACTGATTTTGTAATCGAAAGAGCAATTGAAGTTTAACCTTATATATATATATATATATATATATATATATATATATGTATATATATATATACATATATATATATATATATATATATATATATATTTGGCAGCAGTATTACTAAGACAGATTATAACTAGAATTACTATATAATTGTAATCGGAAGAGCAATTATTGTAGTACCCATTTATACCAAGTAAGCTAATCGAACGAGGGTTGCTATTAAATAGAGCGTGATTCAGGATGAACACATAATTTTGAGTTTCAAGATTACTTTCTTTGACGCTTATTTGTATAATCGAAAGAGTAAATGTAAGTGTTCAATTTATTTGTAATCATCCATAAATGTCAATTGAAAGAGGCATGTATACTTTTGAAAAAAAATAGAAATTGAAGAATAGCTAGACTACTCTATTTTAAAATATTAAGTGAAGTCCGAAATCCCAACACTTTTTACATTATATTTGAAATTTTTAGAATTGTAGCATAAACATTTTACATTGAAATTTCTCAAGAATATAATTGATTAACGCAAGAACTCTGAAAGCTAGATAAACCAATCTCTGTGGATACGATATCTTTTATACTATAATTTGACAAGGAAAAGAGGTGAAAGTTTCTATGCTTTAGACACTCGTCGGGGGGGAAATGAGAGGAGCAAAAGTGATAGTGGGGGAAATAGAAGGAAAAATGTAAGGGTTTGGTATGTTATGGAAAATATTGCTATGTTTTTGCTATGTTTGTAATTATCTTGTGTTTTACTCTATATAGGGTAATTTTACTAAAATGTTGCTATGTTTGGTAATTAAGTTCTAAAACTTGTACTTTTATGTAAAAAATCCTAATTTTATTGGATTAACTAATAAAAGTCCAATTTCATTGCGCTATAAATCATAAGCCCACTTTGTTAGCCTAAAGGCCCAAACTAGTGCCACGTGTCAAGTGACGTGGCGCCGAGTCAAATAAAAGAGCCAATAGGATCATGTCATATGCCAAATAACATGGAAATCCAAGTGAAGTCCAAAAGGCCAATAAATATGTGCCACGTGGACAAGTGACATGTTCTAGCCAATAAAATGCAGCCTTATCACTACTTAAATCTGATTGGCCAGTCCACGGGCCTTGGCCTGTTAGGATTTCTTGATGGCTACTCCACCCTACATCTATATAAAGGGGCCAAATCCCTCATCTTTGATCATCAGAAATCAGAGGAAGAAACTCATAACAAGAAGCAATAAGGATCTCTTGGATCAAAGGCTACAAATTGCTATAAATCTTCAATGAGATATTTATTTCTCCACAAGTTCATCAAGAGGAAGATCCAAGATCAAGCTCAACGGCCCTTGGATTTACCTCTACAAATTCATTATAAGGAAAATTCAAGAACAAGCTCAGAAGCCCTATAAGGAAGATTCAAGATCAAGCTCAGGAAGATTGAAGATCAAGCTCAAAAGTCCTTGGATTTATTTCTACAAATTCATTATAAGGAAAATATTCAGGATCAAGCTCAAAAGCCCTTGGATTATACTTTTAATATTTATAGTTGAAAGGATGAATCGGAGGAATTATAGAGATTGTACTACTCATCATATATATTGAAATCAAATACTGCAGTTGTTACAATATTTTTATGTCTTGAAATTAATTTATTTCTTGACGCGAATTTACTTGTTACAATGGGTTTGTCTAGGACGGCCCTTGCTCACTTAGGGACGGTCTCCCTTCACTGATACTAATGTTGCGCACCTCTAACTCTCCTTCCAAGGCTTTCTCCATCCATGCCCTTCCATATCAAGAGTAGGTGAACATCTTGTAACTCCTTAGTTTAACTTCTTGTGAACGGTCTTGACGGTACGAACACGTCCTGATCAGTCTGGACTGTATCAGTTGATTTGATGCTAACTAAAATATATAATTGGTAAAAGTTGAGTTCAAGTGTTTCAATAGGAAGGACACACGTTTGCTAGTCGGCATAGCAAAAGGGTGCAAGTTTTGGGGAACTTAGGCTATTTTGCTTCTTTTTTTTTTTTTTACTGTAAGTTATGGACCTGGGTCAAATGATTTTTTGGCTCTTTACAAATAGTCTTTTTGTTTTAAGGAAATTTATAATTATGTTTTAGGTTTATGACCCTTGTGGATCCTACTATTCATAATGGATTGCCAAGTCAGCATATGAGTTGTCAAAATTGCACAGAATGCTTTAAAACATAAGGATTGCCTTGCAAATTTAAAAAGTTTCATTTGCAATTATTGAATTGTTACAACATTTTAGATAATACGTTGTAATCTTGGAAAAAGAAAGATTGTTGGAAATAATTTCTAGACCTTTGCTCCATCAGTTCGTAACTGCTTTTAAAAGACGATCAAATGTTCTTAAGTTTTAGGCTACAATGGGTTATTCTTTAAAAACAAAAAGAGAATAGGGTTTAGTCAATATTGTGCAAATTGTGAAGACACATTAAAAGATTGTACTTGTTTGAGTTCATAGATTTCAGAATAGGTAATACAATATTTCATGTTTTCTTTTGTTCTTAGTTTGGGAATAAAATTGACAAGTATGAGAAGGAGCAATAAAAGTAGAAGATGAATCAGAAAAGAGACTTAGAGGTTGAACAGGAGATTTGTGTATTAATACATAGGAGATCTTAGTACAAGGCATAATAGATTTCTTCGTATTGTTACATAGGAGATTTGAGATCTATGTGTTAAAACATAGGAGATCTTAAGTTTGTTAGAGTAAATATTCGTAATACTAATGAATTACAGCAAGGAAAGAGAATGTGTATGTTATTATCTTAAATTTCACAAACATGAATATTATCTCTCATGAACAAGAAAATTAATTACTTAATTAGTGAATATAATCTCTTAAATTTAATAATAAATGATGAAAGTTGTTGCTTAAGATGATATAAACGATGTTGTCTTTTACCGTATGTGATAGATCTCTCATTTTGGAGTAAAAATTCATGACAACAATAAATTATGGAAACATTTTCCTAATATGATATGGCTACTATTAACATATATTTTATAAGTAAAAAGAGATTATGTGTATGTTATTGTCTTCATCTCTTACGAACAAAAATGTGATCTCTTCTGAATGAGAATGTGATCTCTTCTGAATGAGAATGTGATCTCTTATGAACAAGAATGAGATCTCTTACAATATGTGTTATAGCTCTCACATCGTAGATAATGGTCTCCCTTAAGTAATTTCATTATTTTTTTTATATATTATACCGTAATTTATTGTAAAAATACTTTTACATTTATTAAATGACAAGTAGGATCATATTTCTATAAAATTTTATAACAATGAAAAATATGTTATTATTATTAAATGGTGAATACGTCTGCCTAATATGATATGACTACTATTAACATATATTTTATAGGAAGAAAGAGATCATGTCTACCTTATCGCCTTTATCTCTTCGGAACAAGAATGTGATATCTTCTGAATGAGAATGTAATATCTTATGAACAAGAGTGAGATCTCTAACAATATATGCTATAGCTCTCACATCGTAGGTAATGGTCTCCCTTAAGTAATTTCATTATTTTTTTTAAAATATTATACCACAATTTATTGTAAAAATACTTTTACATTTATTAAATGACAAGTAGGATCATATTTCCGTAAAAATTCATAACAATGATAAATATTTTATTATTTATTAAATGATGAATACGTCTGCCTAATATGATATGACTACTATTAACATATATTTTATAGGATGTCTACTTTAACGTCTTCATCTCTCCCAAACAAGTATGGATCTCTCACGATATTTTCTAGATCTCTCACGTTGTAGAATGGTCTCTCTTGATTAATTTTACTATTCTTTAAATAACGAGCATGATCATATTTGTTATTATAAAAAGAATTTATTTTAAACATGCTTTAAAATCAAATAATGATACGTATGATTAAACCAGTTGCCTAAGATCAAATGAGTAATATTAACTTAAGAGATCTTAGTCACTTGTAGAATATAATTAAAGCGATTATTTATTTAAAACATGAGAGATCAGCATATATAAATACAAGAGATATGAGAACAAAGCAGAAGATATTACTTGGTAACTGAAGAGATTTAAAATATAGCACAAGAGATTTCAGAATATAGCAAAAAATATTTCTATTATAAAAAATATTATACACCATAATTATCTAAGAGTCTTGACAAAAAAATAAAATACACAAGTATCTATCATTAATTTTCTTGTATTTCTTCATTTGAATTTCATGAATCATGTTCGACACAATCTCTTTGATCTTCAAAACAGTTATCCCGAAAAGCAGTAGAGAAACAATCCCTTTGCAACTCTATCGATCATCAACGGTTCCACCACTGTATTATCATCACAGCAAGTTAAGTTTTTTCTTTGATCAGCAATCACCAGTTCGAGAGGGGCTGATATACTTTACTGAATGCAAAATATCATTGACTTTGATGGCAAGAGATTTAATTAGAACAAAGCAGGAGAGATCAATTTTTTAAATTCAATAATTATTAATAACATAAGAGATTTATAAATTGTAAGAGTATTAAGTTTAAATAGAGGAGATCTTATATGAAATATGATAGATTCGTAATGAGATGGGATAAGTATTCTTAATCTACCTTTTTCTTTATTATTTTCAATCCTAATATTCTCATGTTCTCTTGTTTGACTTCTTATCTTGTCAATTTTTATTTCTTAAACTCCGTGTGAAATCAAGCTTCAATCCGCCACATAAGTTCGGACAGATGTAGTATGATATTTTATTCATATCCTACTCCTTTTTCTAGCCACCAATCTTCACTTCAGAGGTGTAGGCTTTTTGACATCCGTGATGGAGGTTGTCTCATATGTGCAAGCTAATTTACAGTACTCCCTCCGACACATTTTAGTTGATAGATTTCGCTTTTCGAGAGTTAAATTGACCAATCTTCGGAGTTAAATTGAACTAGATCTGTTTAATATTATAAAATTATAATTTAGATATTAAAAAACTACACGAAAAGTACTACAAGTTGCAATTCTTTTCATATTAATATGATGGAGAAATATATCTTAAAATATTGGTCAAAGTTTATATTGTTTAATTTTATAAAAAGAAAAGTGATCTGCTATTTTGGAACGGAAGGAGTACAATTTTTCGATTTGTAGTTTTCTACAACGAGAAGTTTGAGCATGGAAAAGGCTTGTTACTAACTTACACGTACCGTTTTCTCAGTTCATATATTTCCTCTTGTTTCATACGTAAATAAACATGCTGAATTTTTTTTTTACTTAAATGATGAATGAATCCAAAACTATGCATATATTTTTATTTTCTTTTCTTTATGCAAACAACATAAAAATCCTCTCACGTCAATTTTCATTTAAGCAATAGAAACCTATTAATTAAAATACTTACTCCATTACTTAATCTATTCACACCACCAAAAAAAATCCCAGTAACGTTCTTATAGCTTTGTACGCGTTAAGCGAGCAAAATGCAAAGATATGCTTACATTAAGCAAGAAAGACCCAACAATGTGCTCATAATTTCATTTCATTCAAGTAGGCAAAATCAAAAGATATACTGAAATGTCTCTTCTTATTCTTTTTTCAATTAAAGCACGTTATAGAAAGAAGAAGATTACAAGGTAAATAGAGATCTGATCCTAGAATCAAGGAGGGATTTTTCTTTTAGAAGAAAAGGAATGCTACTTGCAAATTTATAGGCTTAATTTTTTTGTTGGAAGTTTGTTTAGCAATTAAGTCCCTCATTCAACTTAGAAAAATAAGTAAAAAATTAAATGAAAAAGAAAGCATTAAAGAGAAGAGGGTCATTTTCTTAAAATCAAATTGTAAGGAGACATCCAGTCCAATTTCCTCGTTGTTCTCATTGCCACTATTCAAAAACCCAGGAATAGAGGAGAATTGGGGTACCAACTACCATGTCCTAAGGTCCCGCGTCTTTCTCGCCAATTCTTCTATAGGTAAAAAACACAAGGCAAAGAGGAGAAAACCAAAGACCAGAAACAACATATATAAGTTTTTAACGCATTAAATGGCCAATGTTTGTGTGTGGATGTGCTGGGGGCCATTGTGAGAACGTCATCATTACAACAACAAACCTTAAAAAAGACAGGAGGCTAACTGGTCTTTCCCCCCACCACAACGCCACCGCCAGCAACAACAGCAAAACAACATATATAAACAAGAAAAGAAAAAGACCATTTATGTTTTTGTTGTTTTGAAGCCACCTGCAAAAACAAACTGTATTATCAAGGAGCTGCAGCTGGCTTTGGAGATTGAAAATGGCTACTTTAGACATTTCAAAAATGTGGAGGGACCCTGGTGCTCCCGCTGATTCATTCTATCAGGTTCGCCCTGAATGTACAGATGTTCCCAAGTCCAAGTTTAGAATCAAGGTTTGTTTTTTATTTTCTACACACCTATTATCACACAACCATTACATGCATTACAGAAACAAAGGTTTTTTTTTCAACTCTTTTACTTTTTCTTTTTTCATTTTTGTGTACTCCATCCGTTCCATTTTATGTGGCGGAATTTGACTTGGCATGCCGTTTAAGAAAGAAAGACTTTTTGAAATTTGTAGTCTAAAACAAGCCACAAAAATTTGTGTGGTGGTAAATCATCTTATAATAGCAAACTCTTTCTATAAGTAGAAAGATGACATTCTTTTTAAAACAGATTAAAAAATAATAATGTCACATAAATTGGAATAGATAGAGTATATTTTAAATATTTGTGTGGTGGTAAATCATATGATAAACAAACTCTTTCTATAAGTAGAAAGATGACATTCTTTTTGAAACATATTAAAAAATAATAATGTCATATAAATTGGAATAAATAGAGCATATTTTAAGTACGGGAGAGTTATTTGAAAATGTTGATGGAAGTATAGTATGACCGTATGAGTCGATGCTATACAAACAACTAAGTCTCTATTCCAACTAAGTCTCCAACGCTGGAGCCAAATACCAAAATGGAGGAGAAAAATGGAGTAAAGTTGCTCCAATGCAACTGCATTTTTGGCCTCAAAATGGGGGATGAATAGTGTCACCCCAAATTTGGAGTGACACTATTCATCACCTCCATTACTATTCCTTAATATTTTATTATTATTTTTATTATTATTTATCTCTTTTAGTTTGTCTCTTTATATACATTTAATTATGTTTATGTAATAGTTTTATAATATTTATTTTATATCTTAACTTAGGGGTATAATTTTGATAAATTAATTTTTGTGCATTTCTTATTTTTATGTAAAATTTTAAATAAGTTATAATTGTACGAAATATATATAATTATCTCAAAAAATGAATGGTGCAAATATAAAATATTAAATGCTGCTAAAATTGATAGGTGCGACATAAAATATTAGGTGTTGCTAAAATTAAAAAGTGAAATTGAATAGTTATGTAGTATTTCGAATGAATTTTACCGTAATGTAATATGTATTTTATTATATTGTATCGCAATGATTTCACTTTTATTTGAATTATTCATTAATATATTTAAGCTATAATATTTGCTTACAAATTACTATAATATTTAAAATTTTATGGTATAAAATAATTTTATATTGAATATCAATTATATGTGATGAATATGTAAAAAAGAAAATAAAAGATGGAATTTGTTTAATGGAAATAAGAAAATAAAATTGAGATAAAGATAATAATATAATATAGAAGAGAGAGAAGAATATAAAAAGAAATATTTTTTTTTTGGAGAAAAAAATGGGGGAATGGTTGGAGTAAGTTTACCCCATTTTGGAGATTTCTCCAAAAAGAAAATGGGGTTGAGGATGGCCTTAGGGGAAAAAAGTCCGCTTCTAGAGTGATTATAACTTTGTTATCAACAACTTGAAAGATGAGGGATTAAGGATTGTATGTGTTACAGACCGAAACCTCGCCAAGATGCAAATTATTCTTGTTTGTTTGTGTCAAAAGGCTATATAGCCTTTGTTTTTTTTTTTTTGGAGAATTAATTCTTTGCCAAGTGCTTTTGATCTGAGCAATTGAAGGCTTGAACTGCTATGCTGCTGTGGTTATTGAAGAATGCAGTTTCTTCTTTCTTTCCATAAAGTTGAGAAAGCAACATTAACAATAAAAGTTTTCTGGTTTGACTGCACATCTCTTATTTGACTTTTAGTATGAGTTATTGGTTTCCATAATGATGTACGGACCTACGTCTCGTGTTCTGTAGAGAGATGAGACTTGGAAGAATGATGTGCTTGTTACGGATAAGTAGATGTGTCTTGACATAAGCATCAATAGGGACCATTAATGCAATCATCATAACTAGATTATGTAAATGTAATCAAACTTCAATACTGCATATAAATTTTCCTCCTTTGCTCTCTGAATTTCACAAGGAGGGCCTTACGGTTTGACAGATTTTTATTGTTTCATCCAGAGTAGTAGTTAGTTAAACGAGTGGAACTTGATGTATTAAGTTACAAATTTTGTGTTCTGAGAGAGGGGCATAGGGATTTTTCTTTATTACTGGAGCTGCTACTTGCTTGTCAGACTACCTTTCTGTTCTTTAAAATTTGTTAAAGAATCTTTGGCTCCTCATCTTTGACGTGATGATCAAGAAATTGCAATTTTGTGTACACTTCCATAACTAAGGAGCAAAATAGAAAAACTTGATCAAATCTTGGCAAGCTGAGAATAAAAGATCAATAGTTTGTAATACTCATGGCACAGATGGTGCGAACTTGTGGAGTTTCTGTTCAGTCGGAACAGAGGCGGCCACTCTTATTAAGACTGCAGATTGTGATTTTTGAATGCTCGCATTTGTATATTTTATAGTAAAATGAAGCTTTTATTTTAAAAGTGTACCATTGGGGTTGGGTAGGGTAAGCAAGAGTGAAGTCTTGAACACTCTTTTGCAATCCCGTATAAATATATTAGTAGGAAGTAATACAGAATTGCATTGCAAGGAATACTATGAAGAGAGGCAAAAGTAGCTATGTATGTCCTCATTCAGTATTGTCCCAGAGACTGGACGAGCATTTGAAGAAACAGGAGGTGATAGCTTCTGTTGACTATCTCTGATGTTGTTTAGCTCAGAAGAAAGTAATCTGATTTGTCTGTTTACCACTATAACTCAGGATCTACTACCAGTATTATCTTATAAGATAGTTCAGAAATTGTAATGGTGTTTCTCTTGCAATAAATTGTATTCCTGCTTCTTGCTTTCATATGTTTTATTATCTGACACTCTACTTATTCAGAATGGGAAAACCTTAAGTGCAAGAAAATGGCATGCTGCATTTTCCCCAGAAGGTTATCTTGATATAGGCAAGACACTCGGTCGAATTCATCGTGGGGTAAGGTTGGCTTCATGACTTAAAGTTTCTGAAGGTTTATGATGAAATTTGATTCATAAATATTGCTATTAAACATTTCTGCAAGTTTGCATTTGCGTTTGTCTTGCTTTTTCTATTTTTATTTCTTAAAAAAAAAAAGCCATTGGTGTGGGAGATCAAAAAATAGAAGAGTACAGGAGTTTAAATGGAAATTGAAACCCTTCACCTAAGTGATTGGGGATGTTGATACAAGCACTAAATTCTGGCTGCAATCCCCCCTTCTGCTTGTTCGTTGTGGAACAAAATATTGGTGTTTCACAATTATTGTCTTTCCTAAACTAATTCTAAGCGAGATGATTAGTAGAGCAAAAATAGTAATCTGCACTTATCTGTGACATTTTAGGGAATTCACCCATCAATTAGAGGTGAAGTTTGGGAATTCTTACTTGGTTGCTATGATCCAAAGAGCACGTATGCAGAACGAGAAGATATACGACAGCTCCGGAGGTACTTTACTTTCTTTTCTACAAAAGTAAAAAACACAAGAATATAGAATGCTTATATGTTGCCTAATATGTTTAATCAACATGGCTTTTTTACTTGACTTGCCTACAATTCCAGTAGAATTTTGTTCAAGATGACTTCTATAAAATTAATTTTCAGCTGCTTTCATGATCTAGGCAGAGAGATATGCTCCACATGGAATCATCCAATGACATTATTCACTTATCAGCTTTCCATATACATAAATGTTTATTCATTCTTATATGTTAAAAACTTAAGCTCATTTTCACCAGTTTCTACTATTCAGGAGGAATGCCCTTATCGTGATAAAGGATTCACATTTGCATACTCTTGACATACGTTTATCTTGTGTACATTCAGGTCACAATATGCTGTATTAAAAGAAGAATGCCGCACCATGTTTCCCATGATTGGAAGTGGCAGATTTATTACTGCACCTGTAATCACAGAAGATGGTGATCCTATTCTAGATCCTATAGTACTCGAAGAGGCAAAGGCGGCAAGAGAAGCAGCTTCAGCTGGTCAAAATGGTAATCCTGAAGACGTTGAGTTCTGAACTACTGTGCTTTTTGTATCCTCTTTCTCTCTGCTTTTCTTCTGTATGGCAGTAGCATTCTTGAATGTTTATATCCTTAAGATGTAGTCATCTTTTGATCATGCAATTTCAGGTGCTTCCGGTGATTTTGAAATGGTAAAGGAGCATGACAAGAGAGTAATAGAGTGGAAACTCTCGTTACACCAGATAGGTTAGTAATCTATTTAGATTGCACTTTACTTGATCTATTTCCTAATCAATCTGCAAAACTATTCATTTGCACACACTATTCAGTTAGGCAAATCAAATATCTGAATACTTTTCGTTCTTTTCTCTGCACGTTGATAATTTCTTTGTCACTGTCTTGTAACCTCCATTCTTGGATTCCTATATATGCTAGGACTCGATGTGGCTCGCACTGACAGGTCACTTGTCTTTTATGAGAAACAAGAGAATTTATCAAAGCTCTGGGATATCCTGTCTGTTTATGCTTGGTTTGACAAAGATGTTAATTATTGTCAAGGTGGGTTATCACAATATTTTCTTGAAATACAATGTTTTGACTATCTTGTTTTCCTCTCTGATCCTGCAATTGCTTTACCACAATGAATTATGGAACTTATCTGCAGTGGATCATTATAAATCATGTTTGTGAAACCATTATACTTGTTTCAAACTTTCAGTGTTCTAGCCCCTACTTCTTATACATTTTTGACTTGTTCCCTTACACTATACTTGAGGTAGGGATCAGCTAATTTTGCCTCCGAGAATTTTTTTGAAGAAATTCATAAACATATATAGTTTCGATGTTTCTCTGGGTTGAATGCCTGTCTCTTCATCAACAATTGAATCTAGAATTGTGAACGGATCTGTATCTGAGAAATCGTTTTCTTCTTTCATGACATTTTTCACAGTTTAACATCAGAAACATAAAAACATCTGCACCATTGAACTTTCAATCTGTTAATCTTCATTATGGAACGCGATGATATGCTTTATCTATTATCCTATTGTTTGTTCTAAATTTATAAAGATCTTGACATTGCTGAACAGGGATGAGTGATCTTTGCTCTCCCATGATTATTCTTCTTGACGATGAAGCAGATGCATTTTGGTGCTTCGAACGTTTAATGAGGAGACTGGTACATATTTATAATGTTTACTCGCACAGCATCCTTACATCATATCTAATGTACAGAGTACTTCTCAATTTTGTGCTTTCCAAGTAATACATTTTGACTGTGATGCTCTTTGTTCCCCCAAATTTTCCCAAACCTGAAATTATTCAATTTGCATAGCATCTTGTTTGCTCTCATCTTTACCTGATTTTTAGTTACATCTGAATATTTGACTGTCTTTGACATATACTCTCTCTAACAGATTGGGGCATCTTTATGATGAAAAGAACGTTAATATAGGAGTACGGGCAGACGCAAATGCAATTTCGTTTCAACGGGTTCAACTGAACCCAGTATCTTATAAACAGAGCATAGATATGCAGAAAATCACTAAAAGCTTAACTTATGTTATGTTCTTAACCCAAATTACAAAAGTGCAATGGATTCAATTGTTAGAACATACACGTTCAACCCATCAAGTTTAATTCCTGGATCCCACTCTGAGTATAGCACTGGACTGTTGGTATGCCATTGCCTGTTTGGTTTCCAACCACAACACCTTTTAGCTATAGATAATGCCAGCACTACTTTCTGGAGCTCTCCCTGTGATGCAACGCAAAACGAGCGGAAGCTAAAAACGATAAAAACTATGCGGAAGCGATAAAACACAAGATAGATGATATCAAAGGTATCGGGAAACAAGGATTGGGGAGTCAAGAAACGAGAAGAAAGAACGGATAATTGGAATTCAAGACATGAATTAAATTATCCAAAAGGGAGAATGAAACTTGAACCTTACAAGGAATTCACGCTAGTGGTGAATCTCCATAGATTCCAAGTCGACGAGATACATGAAGCCTCGGGCTTCGACAAGAAAGGCTCGGCCTTCTGTCAATTCTCTCTACTCTCAAATGTTCATACAAGGTAAAACTCTCAAAATGAAGAGCTAATGTGCTATTTATACATTTACAATGATAAATGAAAAAAATTGCCCTTGCCGCTGTTTCTGGCTCGCTGCTCGGCTCCTCTTCACCGCGATCGCGCCAAGAGGGTCCGCGATCGCGCAGGCATCAATTCAAAGCATCGCAATCGCGCCAAGGGGCTCGCGATCGCGCAGGTCTCCATCATCTTCAGCTTCGCCTTCGCGTTCCATGGGGCGCTGCCGCGCAGGGCAACCAAAGCCTCTTCGCGATCGCGCAGGCATGGCCGCGATCGCGAAGAACAAATGTTCTTCGGCAGGCAGTGAGCTGCCAGTGTGCTCCCCTGTTTTGCCCTGTTTTGGGCTGCCCTGTTTCCTGCACTGTTTTCCTCCGTCCTCGGCACTCCAATGCATGATCTTTCAAGATGTTTCCGGAGGCCTTGACTCGTATCCCTTGTGCTCTCGAGCTGGGCTTTTGATGGTTGTCGTTTGGCCATTTTGGGATGCATCATCCTTCCCTTCTTGAAAGGATTTCGTCCTCGAAATTGAACCATCAAAACCTACAATCAAAGCAAGCACAACCAAAACTTCCTACTTCACAAGTAGGTTAGCTTAACAAGAATAAGTGCAAGTGGTGTGGAAAACACACTCTTGTGATAGAGCCAAGCATCAATACCTATGAAAAAGCTTATGTCCCCAAAAGAGACAACAAATTCTTGGCTCGACAAGAACAAGCACTCATTTTCAAGAGACTCCTCAAGGTTACAACCTTCCTCACTGCGACACAAGATACCACCGCTAGCAAATAAGCAATCAAAGGGAAGAATAGGATAATCATGCAAGTCATCTTCTCCTTTATCAAACATGGGCGGGGTGTCATAACAAGGGTCACAAACAAGGTCAACTTCAACATTTTCACTCAAGAGAGGTTCAATGAAAATCGAGCTCACATCATGATATGGCTTTTCAACCCTCTCAACTAGTGGTTCATTTTCACACACAAGTTGACCTAAAGGCTCTATACTAGTTGCAAACACATTATAGTCATGCAACTCATCAACTAGCCTAGAGTTCTCACTAACAACATCACAAGACAAGGAAGTAGCATGCTCAAGGGAGGAAGGACTAACACATACCTTTGAAGTGTCATGAACATCTTCACCTTGTTGCTCACATTCGGCGTCTCCTTCACCTTGTCTTTCAATCTCGGAACATGGTTGAGGCTCCACCGGTTTGCCTCCAAGAATTCAAACACATAAATTCAAACACATAGAAGAAAAAGATAAAGGGTTAAGGTTAGAATAAGGGGTGCCCTCACTCTCAATTTTTCTTTTTCCCTCTTTCTTTTCCCTCATTTTTTTCCAAGGTCGGGTGTAGATTCGGGTGTCGACAACTCACTCACATCACTCATCACAACCTCTCTTTTTTCCACTCGAGAGTTTTCACCGGTCGCTCCCTTACTCCTCTCTATCTTTTATCTCTCAAATTCGGGTGAATTGGGACGAGGCCCAACAATACCCATAGCCGGAGTAGGTGGACATTTCACGTCAACCCGGAATCTAAGACTAGGAGACTCATCACTTGATGTCTCCTTTTTCTTTATTGGTGAACCACTCGGCTTTGGAAGTTGCTTCGGGCTCACCTTGTTGACATTTGTTAACTCTTTTGTAGCAATAGTCCCACCATTGCTTGTGTATGTAGGACTTCTTGTTTGCACATTGTTGCCCTTGGAATGAAGTTCTCGATCCTTGCTCCTTTGCCTAGCCAAATAAGGTGAACTAGTAGGCACTTGGCTCTTCGCCCGGTAAGGCACAAAGTCATAAACTCTTTGCCCTACGCCCACAAGATACGCATCCTTCACCATACTATATTGCACCCTCTTCCCCTCCAACCACGGCTCACCTATCCACACATCAACATGACGTATGGGATACATGTCACACCACACATAGCATCTATAACTCCCATGAGATATGAGTACCCGAGCCTCCTTAGAAACCCACACTCCATCATACTCATAAGGATGCTCTAGCTTATGGCATGGTATCCTAAGCCTATCAACCAAAGAGGTGCTAATACAATTAGCATCGGTATCACCAATCTTGAGCAAGTATCCTCCAATACCATCTACCTCAACAACGAACCTACGTCTACCCAAGTCTTGCACATTGGCATCCAAATGAGAATTTGGACGCCCACAAGTATCAACACCAACAACTTGGGTCTTCCTTATCCCTCCACTAGTGGCAATACCACTAGAACAATCTCCACTTCCCGTCACTCTCCCAACATTAGAAATGTTGTTGGAAGTCGAGGAAGGAACCTTGCCATGGAACCCATAAGTGCTTCTCGCCTTGGTTCCATAGCCCATAGTACTACTCCTATGACAACCATCCACGCCCCTCACGGCACATAACCCCTTTGTATCAAAAGCAACACCATCTCTCAAACCACCCTCCACATGGGAATTAGAAGCATTAGGTTGCTTAGCGTACCTAGAAGATGCAAGCTTCTTCTTTCTCACGGAACAACCACCACCACCTCCCATACTAATGGAAGGACCTCTACTACTCCCTTGTACACCGTTAGCAACACTAAGAAAAGATGCATAAGAATCACCCATATGTTCAACATCATCATCAACTCTACCTATGTCACTATCATCAACATCAAATTCTTCACAAGAAGAGTAAGTAGGATCATCATACCTTGAAGCGTCACCATCCTCGGGTTCTTGACTAGAAGCATAAGGATCAACAAATTCATCTTCATGAGCTTCATAGTCTTCTTCAACAGCTCGACCACCATAGTGAACCGCTTCATCAACATAGGAGCCATGGTTTCCATCATCATAGTAATGGCCATCATCACCTTCATAGGAACCATTGTCTCCATCATCACCATACGAGTCATAGCAACTCGCATCATCGCCACATGAGTCATAATCTACTCCATTTTCATGATCCGACATTGTTGTTATCACCAAAGAACAATACCTCCCAAAAGTCACTCCGTCACGTGTATCACTCAATATATGTACACTCAAGAGTGAGGCCTTATCAACTTGGGACCCAAGGTAATCACAACTAGCAGGTCTAAATTAAAGTTCGAAATGGAATTAATGAGACTCGATGTACGGACGGCTATTTTAAGTGCGCACTTGAGGCCAAAAGGAGTTCTACGACTCTTCTTTGAATTCTAATCTCCTCTACGCACGAATACCTAATACGCTAAAGGATTAGTGTCTTTCAAGTAGGACAATTACCTTAGAAACACTAACCAAGAGGTATGGTAGAAAATGGGACACAAAAGATTTGACTCGAATTGGCACTAAATGGATTTGGAATCGGATGAAATTTCGTTTGTGATCTAGAAACTCATCATATTTAATGGTCCAATTGGAGTTTAGATGTTTGGAAACTGTTCGGACGCTGTTGCGAACGTTCTGTCCCAAAATTGGAATTCTGGAATTTTTTTGTTCTTCGCTATCGCGAAGGGTTAAATTTTCAAAAAATAATTTTGTTCTTCGCTATCAGAGAATTGCACTTCGCGATCGCGAAGGGTTAATTTCTGCAACTTTTCCAGCAACTCCAAAACGGGTTTTGGCGATTTTTGGCGAAATTTTTGGCTCGATTTCAACCCGATACACAAAACCAACGATACCCAAAGGTGTATACAACTAATATCATCAATCCCCAATAGTTTTTCAATACCAAACAACAACAACAAGCTTCGATTCGAATTTGAAGTGTTTTCAAGAAATTTTCAAACTTTTGGATTTTGTTTTTGAAAATTTTGATTCGTAACACCAAAATACGATAAATATGGGTATCAAAACAACGGGAATACAATAAGGAACAAACCCCACTACTTTTTAACACTAGGGGATTCGAATCCAACCCTATCAACCAATTTTTTTCAACTTTTCTAGTTTTTCTATTTTATTATTTTTCTTCAAATTTTCAAGAACAAACAACACAATCACAACACGACAAGAACAAGACCGAGGATTCATAAGAACGAAGCCTAGCCGTGCTCTGATACCAACTGATGCAACGCAAAACGAGCGGAAGCTAAACACGATATAAACTATGCGGAAGCGATAAAACACAAGATAGATGATATCAAAGGTATCGGGAAACAAGGATTGGGGAGTCAAGAAATGAGAAGAAAGAACGGATAATTGGAATTCAAGACATGAATTAAATTATCCAAAAGGGAGAATGAAACTTGAACCTTACAAAGGAATTCACGCTAGTGGTGAATCTCCATAGATTCCAAGTCGACGAGATACATGAAGCCTCGGGCTTCGACAAGAAAGGCTCGGCCTTCTGTCAATTCTCTCTACTCTCAAATGTTCATACAAGGTAAAACTCTCAAAATGAAGAGCTAATGTGCTATTTATACATTTACAATGATAAATGGAAAAAATTGCCCTTGCAGCTGTTTCTGGCTCGCTGCTCGGCTCCTCTTCACCGCGATCGCGCCAAGCGAGTCCGCGATCGCGCAGGCATCAATTCAAAGCATCACGATCGCGACAAGGGGCTCGCGATCGCGCAGGTCTCCATCATCTTCAGCTTCCCCTTCGCGTTCCATGGGGCGCTGTCGCGCAGGGCAATCAAAGACTCTTCGCGATCGCGCAGGCATGGCCGCGATCGCGAAGAACAAATGTTCTTCGGCAGGCAGTGAGCTCCCAGTGTGCTCCCCTGTTTTGCCCTATTTTGGCTGCTCTGTTTCCTGCACTGTTTTCCTCCGTCCTCGGCACTCCAATGCATGATCTTTCAAGATGTTTCCGGAGGCCTTGACTCGTATCCCTTGTACTCTCGAGCAGGGCTTTTGATGGTTTTTGTTTGGCCGTTTTGGGATGCATCACCCTGTATCAAAAGCATGGACATATCGTGCTGTTCCTGTAAGCATAGCTCGTATGGTTTTCAAAGAAACTATTAATCTGACACTGACGTTGGTAGTTACTTCTACAGACAAAGATGCTAAAGACTGTCATGCAACAATAATGTTACGTTATTATAACACGACGAAAGCAGCGGATGGCCATACAGTACATTGAGGAAAAAAATTCACCTTTCTAGTTGAGATCAGAATATTACTCATATAATGATATAGATAGCAGTCATGAACTCTACACAAGAGTGTATTTAAGATTTCAGAATACTACCCCCATATAAAACAGATGAATCCTACAGAAGAATATATCTAATTACACCTGGATACTACTCACAACAATATATTAGGAATGCTCATAACTAACAAGTTTCACGTGCAGCAGATTCACTGGCTGTTATCTCATTTGGGTTGTAAACTTCTGGTCTTATTCTGGTCATAGATGTGCACATCAATTTCCTTATTTTTGAGTCACATCTTAAGTGATTTTCATAACTTTATGTTTTAGATTTGCCAAATCTTTTGACTGATACCAACTATTGTGTCAAATTTTAAAGCGAGGAAATTTCAGATACACCGAGAGTTCTGTTGGAGTAGAATCGCAGCTGAATAATCTAGCTTCAGTAACTCAAGTTATTGATCCCAAACTTCACCAACACTTAGGTAAATTCTCTTTTCTTTAATATTTAATTACAGAGCAGTAAGCAAACAATTTAATTTCTTTTTTCATCATGAGCTCTATTTCTTCATACAAAACTATGTAATATTGTCAGAGTGATATCCGAGTCAAGGGGGTGTCCTAGATTTCATCCACAACCAATATTTGTTGATTCCTTTTTTTATCCTCTGAAATGAACTGTAAATTGTTACTATAACATTATAAGTTAAAATCTATTATAGTATCTTACTTAACGGACTCGATTTTGAGTTATGGATGTGTCCATTTCGAGAGAGGAATTTGAAGGTTAGTAGGATATTACTGTATCTTGATGGACACTTCTGAAGTACTCATACCCATGTCATTCCAGTTTGACATGATTACCCCAAAGCAAATGAAGAGTCCATATAAGTTTTTTAAGGGAATGCAGGCAGGCTAGATAAAGTTTTCCAAATTCCAGATTGTAGTTAACTCTTACACGCTGACAAAAGGGGTAGAAATACAGAAATTTATGTATAGTGCCATAATGCAATCTTACTTTTCTTTCTTTTCATAAAATTCATCAAATATCACATACTAGATATTTTGCCTACTAGAATGTAATGGTTTAGCTACATCTGTAAGTTGGCCATCAATTGGCTATTTAATTCCTTTGGCCATTGAACAAAATCAGGAAACACTTGACTGTTGCATATTTTTCTGAAGCCAAAACTTTTCCTTTCATGCTAACTTGTCGTTCTACTACTGTGTAGTGAAATGTTAAACTAGAATAGTTCTGTACAACCACATGAAAAATACTAGGGGACACTCGTGGCAGCCACTTTAGAGGTGTTACCTTGAACTCATTACAACAGTATGATCTTCTGAGACAAGTCTTAGCCTTTTGCTATTTAACTCAGTGATAAAGAAATAATGTTGTGGTATAAGTTTTTAATTGTTCAGGGGAGAAAACAGAAGAATTTTGAAATCCTCTTTCCTTTTATTTATAAATTTTTTTCATATATCCTTGTGAAAAATAAATTAACTTTGTACTTTCCTTCTTATGTTGGCCCACAGATAAATTAGGTGGAGGTGATTATCTGTTTGCTGTTCGGATGCTCATGGTTTTGTTCCGTCGAGAATTCTCATTTTGTGATTCGTTGTATCTTTGGGAGGTAAGTTCTTTAATTAAAAGCTTCTTCCTGGTTTGGAGCTGATGTTATTCAGACTGTTTGTCCCTCATCTGATGAAACATCTAATCATATGATACATATTGTACCTAATTTTTTTTTTTGCTTTGTCTCGACTATTTTTGAACAGATGATGTGGGCCCTGGAATATGACCCGGACTTGTTTCTTATGTATGAAGACCCTGAGTTAGTTGCTGAAAAATCTGAAGAATCTAAAGCAAAAGCAAAGTCACGCCAATGTGGGAAATATGAGAGAGAGAACATGAAAAATGGTGGCAAAGCTGCAGAAGCTCCCCTCCCTATTTCAGTTTTCCTAGTAGCCAGTGTACTGAAAGACAAGAGTGATAAGTTGCTGACTGAAGCAAGAGGACTGGACGACGTTGTTAAGGTATTTTAAATACATAATTTAAGTGCAATTTTGATCTTCCGTTCAAGGGTCTCTTTTCTAATGCCTTCTTATAGGCAACTTTCATAATCCATGGGGTTTTAGTGTTGCCAATAAGCACGTCATAAAATTTGGAAAATAACATAACGCACTCATTTTCTCAATGAAATTCGTTATTGCACCAAAATTTTGAATCCCATGCATTTTTGCTTGCAAACTGATATAGCGGGAATTTCAAGTGATATACGTGAAACAATTAGAAGTCCATGAGAAGTGAAACTCTTGAGAATTCAAGAGTAACATTGTAATGATAGTTGCATTAATTAGAAACCAGTCTACAAACTTTAGTCATCCAAATGGAGTATCGATCTTCCATTTTTTTGTAGGTTCATTACTTCTCTCCTTATGGATTCATTACCTTTTTTATCATTTGTTTTTTATTTCCAGATACTGAATGACGTGAATGGAAATCTGGATGCTAAAAAGGCTTGCAGCGGTGCAATGAAACTTCACAAGAAGTATCTTAAAAAGGTAATCTCTGAATCATGTTGATGGCTCAATGCAATTGTCAATACAACAGCAATAGAATATGTTTCCCCCTGTTAAGTTTTACATGGCTATATCACGGTCCAATAAAGTTGTCAAATTTGGATTTTACATTTAAGACTAATAGGTTAAAGATAACCTTCTGTCATTGCCACATGTCTTTCCAGCTAAGGAATGCAAAATCTTTCTCCTGATACATGAATAATCCAATTTTCATTTCATCCAGAAAAACCATTTTTTCTCAACAATGTCTTTCTCATTTGATCCAGTTGTGTGGGTGATAAAGATGTAAAACATATCATTAGTATTAAATTCTAAGAAAGAAGTGGGAGGGGGAATGTAAAGGCCAAATAGATGACAATTAAGGAAACAAATTTAATAAAAAGGGAGGATTGGTGCTAAGAAGAAGAGCTGGAATACCAACCCTTTGACAGCCACCCAGCTCTTTAGAGAAGCGACCCTCTTCTGTGCAGATCTTGCTTTTAGAAGCTTATCGGTTTATACCAAATCGACTGTAAACTGAGTTAACTAGTTTCTTCACCTGATAAAGGGTGAAAAAAAGAAGCAAAATACAGCAAGACTATGGTGCAAGCAAACGTCTGTCAGGAACTTACGTTTATTTGCATTAGCATCTTACCAAATATATTAGCAAGATATACAAGTTCATTTCTGCAAGAAGCTATTACTAATACTTATGCTGATTAAAACAGGCTGCGAACACCAACAGGTAGCTGTGCCAAAGAGACTGCTAGGTGATTCATCATGGAGCTCATGAAAGTAACCTTTGTTACCCTCCTTCTTTAACATTTCTGGCTATTTTTCCCAGCTTTCTCAATGAACTTGACGATTTTGCTGCAGGCAAAGAATGCTTTGACAAGCTTTCACATTCAGATTATTTTGTCATGTTAAGGGACAGAGAATTCTTTTGTATGATGTGTTTGATTTAGTAAGAGATGTAAATTTCCATTCTTTCTGGTTCCATATTGGGACTACCATCATGTACATGAATTTTTTCATAGTACCAAATGTGCCCTCAGCAGTTGATGTATACAAAGACACTTCCAAATGCTGTATAATATGAAATTTACCAGTAGAGAGCCATGTTTCATCTTGGTTGGTACTTGTTATTCTTTCATATTAACTGACAAGACTCAAAGTTAAAAAAGCAAACGGGTGAAAAAACGCGTACGGGTTGTGGAAAATAATGGATTTATGTGTTGCAAATAAAGTAATTGTGAAGTTTTTGGTTGCCTTGAATGATTTCTTGTACCTTAACTATAGTGATGAAGATTAAAGCAAACAACTCAGTAAAAGAAGAATGTGCTAAGGCATAAGCGGAAAGGTCACCATCCTCATTTTATCAACTCAAACACCATCATTGGTCAACTTTCGCAATCCACATGCCAGTGGTGTCACTTGAGCATTTACCCAATAGGCTTAAGGCTTAGAGCATCCACTACCACATTGTTTTTACCCCAATCGCAAGGAATATTCAAATCATAGCCCTTAAATAGTTCAACACATGTCCTTTGTCTCAAGTTCAACTTGTTTTGCCTAAATATATTGCAAAATCTTATGATCCGTGAATACCTCATAATCCTTGCCATAGAGAAAAAATGTTGGCATATCATCAAAGAAAACACAGCTGTTGCGAGCTCCAAGTCATGCGTGTAGAATTGACTTAAAGCATCGTCAATGACTATTCCATCTTGCATGATAATACATGCCAAATGATTGGTTTAGGCATCACAATATGTCGTAAAACCACCAAGCCTGGTTCTGAAGTAAGCCTTATTTTCCATTCTTGAAAACTCTTTACTCAAGTGTCGGTCCACTAAAACTTTGTCGCTTTCTAAGTGAACTTGTTCAATGTTTCTGTAAGACTACAGAACCTTTCAAGATATCTTCTATAAATATCCATCAAGAAACCCCAAATTTCTGTCAACATCGCTGGCCGTGTCCTACCTTTAACTACTTCAATTTTTTGAGGGTCAATTTAATACCTTCATTTAGACACCACATGGACATAGAATGCCATGGCTTTAAGTCAAAACTCAATTTGAAAATTCTGCATAAATGATGCAATGCAAAATACGCAGAAGCAAACTAAGCGATAAACGAGCGGAAGCAAGTAAATTTGATAACGAGATATCTAAGATATCGAGAAGTTCAAGACTAGGAAGACAAGAATTAGAAGAAAGAACGGATAAACAATTCAAACAAGAGTTTAATTATCCAAAGGGAGAAAGTGAAACTCGAACCTTACAATGGATTCAAACTAGGTGTCGATCTCCATAGGTTCCAAGTTGATGAGATACATAGAGCCTCGGGCTTTATCAAGAAAGGCTCGACCTTCTCTCAATTCTCTCTTCTCAATTGTTCATACAAGGTAACTTGTGAAATGAAATGCTAAGTCTCCTATTTATAGTTTTTCACAAGACTAGGTGAAATGACTAAAATACGTCAAGCCAAACTAAGGCCATACATAACACTGAGGGGCAAAATAGGAAGTTCAAGCCAAATGTTGGCCTCTTCAGCGTTTTAGGCGCCCCGCCTGGGTGGGAGGCGCTCCGCCTGGTGGTGAGCACACAGCCTAGTGTGCTAGGTGCTCCGCCTGGGAAGCTGGGCGCTCTGCCTGGGCAAGGTGTTGCCTGGGCGCTCCGCCTGGATGCGTGGGCGCTCCTCCTCAGCCTGGGAAGGGTCTTGGGCATTTCTCCTCGCTTCTTTGGTCCCTCGACTCATCTCCGAAGCACTTGTCCTTGCGTCCTCGCACCCTTCTTGCTTGGCTATTGATGGTTAGGTCCTAATCTCATATTGGATTGCATCATCCTCCCCTTCTTCAAAGGATTTCGTCCTCGAAATCAAACCATCAAAACCTACACCCAAAGATAATACAAACAAAAACATCTCCTACTACAAGAGTAGGTTAGTGCCAAAAGTGTGGAAAACACACTATTATGATAGAGCCAAGCATCAATAACAAGTAAAAAACTCATGTCTCCCAAGGAAACAACAAGTACTTGACCCCACAAGATAGTGCATTCAACACAAGAACAAGCAAAGAAATCAATAGAGTATGGAACATGCAAGATATAGCAATCAAGTTCCCTTTGATCCCTAAGCTTACTATCAACATACCAAGCCTTCAAATCAATTTTATCACAATGTGACACATCGGCTTTGGCATGCCCAATACTCAAGGTGTGATCAACATATGGGATGGAGTGAGTAAGATAGTTTAAGCGACAACTAACATCAAATACTCCACTCCCCTTCTTAAGAGCATTCTTCACACACCAAGACACAAGAGACCACCACTAGCAAATAAACAATCAAAGGGAAGAATAGGATAGTCATGCAATTCATCTTCTCCTTTATCAAATATGGTTGGGGTGTCATAACAAGGTTCACAAACAAGGTCAACTTCAACATTTTCGCTAAAGAGAGGTTCAATAAAAACCGAGCTCACATCATGATGTGGCTTTTCAATCCTCTCAACTAGTGGTTCATTTTCGCAAACAAGTTGACCCAAAGGCTCTACACTAGTTGCAAACACATTATAGTCATGCAAATCATCAACTAGCCTAGAGTTCTCACTAACAACATCACAAGACAAGGAAGTATCATGCTCAAGGAGGGAAGAACTAACACATACCGTTGAAGTGTCATGAATGTATCCACCTTGTAGCTCACATTCGGCATCTCCTTCACCTTGTCTTTCCATCTTGGAACATGGTTGAGGCTCCATTGGTTTGCCTCCAAGAATCCCTACAAAATAATTCAAGCACATAGAAGAAAAAGATAAAGGGTTAAGGTTAGAATAAGGGGTGTCCTCACTCTCTATTTTTCTTTTTCCCTCATTATTTTCCCTCATTTTTTTCCAAGGTCGGGTGGTGACAACCCACTCACATCACTCATCACAACCTCTCCTTTTTCCACTCGAGAGTTATCACCGGTCGCTCCCTTACTCCTCTCTATCTTTTGTCTCTCAAATTCGGATGAATTGGGACGAGGCCCAAGAATACCCATAGCCGGAGTAGGTGGACTTTTCACGTCAACCCGGAATCTAGGACTTGGAGACTCGTCACTTGAGGTCTCCTTCTTCTTCATTGGTGAACCACTTGGTTTTGCAATTTGTGGTTGGTTCACCTTGTTGACAATTGCCAACTCTTTTCTAGCACTTGTCCCACCGCTTCTTGTAATTGTAGGACTTCTCGTTTGCACCTTTTCAACCATGGAATGAAGTTCTTGCTCCTTGCTCCTTTGCCTAGCCAAAGAAGGTGCACCAGTAGGCACTTGGCTCTTCGCCCGGTAAGGCACAAAGTCATAAACTCTTTGCCCTACGCCCACAAGATACGCACCCTTCACCACACTATATTGCACCCTCTTCCCTTCCAACCACCGGTCACCTATCCACACATCAACATGACTCATGGGATACACATCACACCACACATAGCATTTATAGTTCCTATGAGATATGAGTACCCGAGCCTCCTTAGAAACCCACACTCCATCATACTCATAAGGATGCTCTAGCTTATGGCATGGTATCCTAAGCCTATCAACCAAAGAGGTGCTAATACAATTGGCATCGGTATTACCAATCTTGAGCAAGTATCCTCCAATACCATCTACCTCAACAACGAACCTACGTCTACCCAAGTTTTGTAGATTGGTATCCAAGTGAGAACTTGAATGCCCACAAGTGTCAACTCCGACAACTTGGGTCTTCCTTATCCCTCCACTAGTGGCAACACCACTAGAACAATCTCCACTTTCCGTCACTCTCCCAACATTAGAAATGTTGTTGGAAGTTGAGGAAGGAACCTTGCCATGGAACCCATAAGTGCCTTCGCCTTGGTTCCATAGCCCATAGTACTACCCCTACTACAATCATCCACGCCCCTCACGGCATACAACCCTTTTGTAGCAAAAGCAACACCATCTATCATACTAACCTCCTCATGGGAATTTGAAGCCTTAGGTCGCTTAGCGTACCTAGAAGATGCAAGCTTCTTCCTTCCCACGGAACAACCACCACCAACTCCCATACTAATGGAAGGTCCACTACTACTCCCTTGTACACCGTTAGCAACACTAAGAGAAGATGCATAAGAATAACCCGTATGCTCAACATCATCCTCAACTCTATCTATGTCACTATCATCAATATCAAAATCTTCACAAGAAGAGTAAGTAGGATCAATGTACCTTGAAGCGTCACCATCATCACATTCTTGACTTGAAGCATAAGGATCAACACACTCTTCATCACAAGCCTCATAGTCTTCTTCAACTTCTCGATCATCATAGTGAACCGCTTCATCTCCATAGGAGCCATGGTTTCCATCATCATAGTAATGGTCATCATCCTCGCCATAGGAACCATAGTCTCCATCTTCACCATACGAGTCATAACAACTCGCATCATCCCCACAAGAGCCATAATCTACTCCATCATAGTTATCCGACATTGTTGCAACACCACAAGATTAACCTCCCAAAAGTCACTCCTTCACGTGTATCACTCAATTTATGAACACTCAAAGGCGAGCCTTAACAACTTGGGAACCAAGGTGATCACAACTAGTATGTCCAAGTTAAAGTTCGGAATGGAGTTAATGAGACTCGATGTACGGACGGCTATTTAAAGTGCGCACTTGAGGCCAAAAGGAGTTCTACGACTCTTCTTTGAATTCTAATCTCCTCTACACACGAGTGTCCTAATACGCTCAAGGATTAGTGTCAATAGAGTAGGCCAATTACCCTAGGAACACTAACCAAGAAGTTAGGAAACCAATGGAACACAAAAGGAACGAAACGGAAACAAATCCGAGCCGTTTCAGGGGTAGGCGCTCCGCCTGGGTAGGAGGCGCTCCACCTAGCTGACCCTACTGCACAAAAAGTGGGCGGTCCGCCCAGGTCCTAGGCGCTCCACCTGGGACGCGATTTCAGCATTTTTTTTCCCAACGGGTTTTGGTGATTTTGGCCCACTTTTTGGTTCGATTTCAACCCGATACAACAAATCAATGATACCCAATGGTTTATACAACTATAACAACCAATCCCCAATAGTTTTCAACTCCAAACAAACAACAACAAGCTTCGATTCAAGATTGAAGCGTTTTCAAGAATTTTCAAACTTTTTGGATTTTGATTTTGGAAATTTTGATTCGTAACACCAAAACACGATATATGGGTATCAAAACGACGAGAATACAATAAGGAACAAACCCCACTACTTTTTAACACTTGGGGATTTGATTCCAACCCGATCTACCAAATTTTCTTGAGTTTTCTAGTTTTTCAATTTTTTTGTTTTTCTTCAAATTTTCAAGAACAAACACAATAACAACAACGATACTAACACGTTGAACAAGGAACGGGGGTTTGTAAGAAGATAACCCAAGCCTTGCTCTGGTACCAACTGATGAAATGCAAAATACGCAGAAGCAAACTAAGCGATAAACGAGCGGAAGCAAGTAAATTTGATAACGAGATATCTAAGATATCGAGAAGTTCAAGACTGGGAAGACAAGAATTAGAAGAAAGAACGGATAAACAATTCAAACAAGAATTTAATTATCCAAAGGGAGAAAGTGAAACTCGAACCTTACAATGCATTCAAACTAGGTGTCGATCTCTATAGGTTCCAAGTTTATGAGATACATTAAGCCTCAGGCTTTATCAAGAAAGGCTCGGCCTTCTCTCAATTCTCTCTTATCAATTGTTCATACAAGGTAACTTGTGAAATGAAATGCTAAGTCTCCTATTTATAGTTTTTCACAAGACTAGGTGAAATGACTAAAATACCCTCAAGCCAAACTAAGGCCATACATAACACTGAGGGGCAAAATAAGAAGTTCAAGTCAAATGTTGGCCTCTTCAGCGTTTTAGGCTCCCCGCCTGGGTGGGAGGCGCTCCGCCTGGTGGTGAGCACACAGCCTAGTGTGCTAGGCGCTCCGCCTAGGAAGCTGGGCGCTCCGCCTGGGCAAGGTGTTGCCTGGGCGCTCCTCCTCAGCCTGGGAAGGGTCTTGGGCATTTCTCCTCGCTTCTTTGGTCCCTCGACTCATCTCCGAAGCACTTGTCCTTGCGTCCTCGCACCCTTCTTTCTTGGCTATTGATGGTTAGGTCCTAATCACATATTGGATTGCATCAATAAAGCTCCTTAAGTGTTTGCAAAGCAACATGAAGACGTCTCGCATGCTCTTCCTCACTCCATGAAAACACAAGGATGTCATCAAAGAACACAATCATGAATGTCTGGAGGAAAGGCTTGAATACGCACCTCATCAAATCCATAAAAAGTTGAAGGACCGTTTGTCAATCCAAATGACATCAACTAGAACTTATAATGTCCGCAACAAATACTAAAGGCTGGTTCAATAATGTCTTACTCTCTTATGCTCAAGTGATGATAACCCCACCTCAAGCAATTAGAGTAATACTTTGCATTTTGAGGTTGGTCGAACATGTCATTATTTTAAAGCAATGGATATTGATTCTTGATCATCACTTTATTTAATAGGTGACAATCAATATACATAGGGAGTGACCAAGCCTTCTTGAAAAATAGTGCATCCTAAGGAGCGACACACTCGAATAAAACCTTTGTCAAGCACATCCTTCAACTAGCCCTTCAACTTTCAACGCTGGCGGGATCTATTCGGTAACGTGGAATATATTTGGGTTGAGCATCCTGAAGAAGATTAATCTCAAAATCAATAATCTTCTTGGGAGGACGACCTAGAAGTTTATTTGGGAAGACGCAGAAAATTCTTTAACAACTGGCACATAGGTGGCTTTGCTTATGTGTCAATCACCATTGCCAAGTAGGCTTCTAAAAGAAAAAGCACTTTTGGCCTTTTAAAAGTGAAGGATTACACCATCTACATGAACACAAAGTTCGTCCCAGAGTCAACATATTTTTTTCACTAATCGACAATACAATCACATGTTTAGAACACGAACGGTAAAGATTAAACCACAGCTAAAGTCGTACCTATTACAGGATTGTTCCATAATCGTAGAAGACCGCTTCCGTTCTTCTCGGGAATCTTCTACTGAAGTTTTTCAATGAGGAAGAAGAGAGTTTATATTTACTGACTATTTTAAAGAGGAGTAAAGTTTAGTTTTTTCTACAGAAGGAAAAGGTGGTAGAAAATAGAAAAAAAGCCTATTTAAACCAGACAACTCTTGTTTAAATGATATACATATTCCCAATAGGTGTGCCTCTTCTTTTTTCTATATTATTTAATATATATAACTTATATATATTATTTATTTGTACAAGGATACGGGTTGAAAACCACGACAAAGATGATAGTGTGAAGAAATTACTACCCACTGTATTCTTTGTCCAAACACCACCAATCCATTCGGATATGAATGTAATTTTCTTTTTTAATGAATAGACAAACTAATGAGAAGAAGAACACGAAGTCCTTTATCTGTTATTTGTCTTTTCCCTGGTGTGACCCCAAAGTCATTTATTTTTCTTTATATGAATACAATACAAAAATATTTTACTCCAATGGTAAAAGCTTAGTAGCACAAATTCTCTTGACCTTTAATTTTAGCAAATCTCTTTCAATAAAAAAGGATTAGGCAGTCAAGAAATACACTGAGTATTTTAACTTTAGAAGTACAACACATAAAAAAAACTTTTCTATCAGAAAAGAAAGGTCACATTATTTCAATGAAAAAACATATTTTCTTCGGGGGTAGAAACTTTGAAAGGAATTTATTAGTATTATACTAGATTCCCATCTCTACTATAAAACACATGACATGTCTTACATGACAATGGCAGCCACTTGGGAATATTATGGAGAAATAAGAAAATGTGACTAAAATTTATGGACGAGAGATCACTAAAGCCACGTGAGATTTTTTTTAATGCCCACAAAATTGAAAAACATGAATGATCCAATCTCATCAAAGGACCTTATTGGTATGGTTTAAACAGAACAGCAAATACATCCAGACAAAAAAAATTGTAAATTCATTGCCACATGGTCATGATATGATCAAAGAAACTTGACTTGGATTTTTCTGTGCCAAGTACCAAACTCAGGAGGAAGGGCACTAATTCTATAAAAAAATTTTATAGAAAATTAAAAGAGAGTGAGAATAATGAAAACAAAATTCCATTCATTCTAGATCATAACTTTGGTGATCGACCGCTCTTTCCATGATTCCTTTCCGGGAAAAACAGAATCATCAATCATAATAAAGTCGTACGTTACTCACCCTTTTTTTTTCAACTATTTCGAGATTGCAAGACCTCATAGGCTTATTGGACAAAAAAAGATTAATTTGGATCCTTTACACCAAGAGACTGGAGGATATTGCCGTCAACTGGTCAAGACCATTGTACGATTTCAAATCCCACAAAAAATGATCTAAAACTTATTTAGAAGGGCTTCGCATATTCAAATAAAAAAACACCACAAATTCTTTTTGAAGAACATCACAAAACAATTCAATTCAAACAGAACTATAATGCAATTACCAATCTAGCAGTGATGAATTCCTGACTAGGAAATAAATAACTCGGGCTCTGATACCAATAAAGGATTATACACAATCCACGAACACAAAAGTCGCCCCAAAGTCTACCGTATTTTTTTCACTAGTCGATAGTGCAATCACATGTAAAAATACGAACTACACCTTAAAAGTCACAGTTTATGGACGTACCTTAGTTACAGAAGGTGTTCCAATACGTATAAGACCACTTCTGTTGTTCTCGGGAATCTTCCATTGAAGTTGTTCAATTTAGAAGAAGAGAGTTTATGTTTACTAACTATTTTGAAGAGAAAACGTTTATTTTTTTCTAGAGAAGGAAAAGGTGCATAGAAAATAGAAAGATAAACCTATTTAAACAAGACAACTCTTGTTTAAATGATATACATATTTCCAATAGGTGTGTCTCTTTTTTTTCTATATATATATATCCATACCCACATGGATGTCCGAATCCTATTCCCAACAAAAAGCTTGGTCAAACATGCTCTAAGCAATCATTATTTCCTTCTTCTTTTTTTTTTACTCAAGAAAAGAAATAAACTTTCTCACATATATGGCAATATTACCCTTGAATTCAAACACTTTTCATCTGGGAAGTCAAACTTAAACATTTTGTTATGGAAGTTTAGAGTGTCATGGCACGAAGATAACTAATTCATGTTATTATCACATCAAAATCTAACATTTCAAGTTCTAATAAGTCTGCCATGGTGTCCCGGTGCTTACCTAATATCCACACTCTTCATAAACTCAATAAGCGATAATGGTGTTACTAACTAGAAAAAACATATGACTACTCCATTTGTCTTGGCTCTACCCCAGTATGGAGTTACAAATGAGAATGTAAACTCAACGTCTATGGGTGGATATGCATTGCGGGAACAAACCAAGAGTATATTAGTTGAATGTGCTAAAATTAAATTTAGACAATAATAATTGGTTTATATTCATGTGGGTCAAAAATAAAGAGTTAAATCAAGACTAATTATGGTTTAATCGATTAGATCTAAAAATTAGTCTAAGTCTAATTGATCAAGTTATAATCGTGGTGTTAAATGAATAGCAGCAAGCGATAGCTAAATCAGATAAAGAGCAAAAGTAGCCTTGTTAAATAATCAATACCCAAAGAGCCAAAGAGGGCCAAAAAAACTTGATATCTTCTTTATCTTTACAATGTTTCCGTATTACAATAGTGAGTAATTGATGAGACATGAATTAATTCAAGTATTAATGCTACGAGTATATATACTCCTTTCTAACCCTACAAAATTCATATACAGATTCGGACGCGTGCCTCTCTTAGGATAAGGTTGTCTTTTTATCAATCATGTACATTGATGTCAATGTATGACCAAATAATATTCCACATATTTTTGTACAGGCACAACTTTCTTATTCAGTACATGAGTATGGAATCCAATATTAACTTCCATGCCCCGTTATTATCTTCATAGTGAATTGAACTCTTATGTGTGGGAGCAAGGCCAGGGATGTCTTTACCTTGTGTGCGGTCTCTCTTCCTTACGGTATGTCACCTTGGTTTATATTTGCTTGCTCTCCATGTGGCCTACCAGGCAGCTTACATGGCCGGTATGAATTTTACCCAATACAGATTGTATATATAGCTATTATGATCGGAGATTGGAAGTTTTTCCGGCGGGAAAAGGACGTGGCTAGCTCATGACCATGGGTTTCCAAATGGCAATTGTCACTTTAATTTCCCATCAATACCGCATGCTCAACTTCGATTGTAGCCAAGGCCATAGCATATTGCTTAGGTAACGATTTCCGGATTCCTTATAAGTGTATCAAATCGTCATTTTTCTCTTCTTTTTCAGTAAAACATTTTGAGCTCTGAAGACCCTTTTAAATAACCAATCTTGTTCGTCAATTTATATTCACTCTTCATCCATGAATCCCTTTTTTCTCTTTACGTTAATGGTAGGGCTTCTTCATTTTCAAAACCTTTTCAAGTTACCCCTATTTTCGATTTATGGGATGCATCGGACTTGAAGTGTGATCACGCCCAACTACGCCTTATAAAAGGGACTAAGCGGCCGCGATAAATATAGTTTGGTACTTAAAATCCCAAGGTCGAATCCTACAGAGAACACTCGAAATCTAGTTGTTATTCTAACTAATTTACCTATAAACTAACTTCTAAGGGTTTTGTCTTAAGACTAGTTTTGTAGTTATAACTGAGTAATAAGAATTAACAATAAAATAAATGACACAGTAATAGAGAATAAGATTGATTCAAAGGATGTAAAGCCTAGGATTGATCTACTCAACTCTTACCTATGTGTAGGAATAATACTTTAACAAATTCAACTTGGTTCTTCCTATTGAACACTTGCTCTAAATTTACAATTATTCACTTCCGTTCACTAACCAATTTCTCAATTAATTAATGAAGATACGTAGCACTACAAGTATGGTTCACAATCAGGATCAATGATCACAAATCACTTTCTTGACAACCTAAGTAAGGCCTTGGTTTTAGGTTGAAATATTGCTATGTGTTTAACCCTAACTTATGAATTTATCCCTAGACACACAAAAATAAAGGGGACAATAAATTATGGGCCCTTCCAATCAATAACAAGCAAAATATAAACACTTATATAGGAAGAATTCACAAGTTTCATTTATTAAAATAAATATTCATAGCACATAAGTATCAGAGTGATTCAATCAATCCTAGAATTGGTGAATTAGCCACTCATATTCATGATAATCATGTCATGCAGTTCATGAATGAATAAATTACAAAAAAGAAGAAAGAATTTAGAAAAAATTCTTGTGTTTTTGAAGTCTCCAAAGCTCTAGCCTCCTTATTTATTTATTTATTTTTTTTTGGTTGCATATTTTGTTGGAAACTAAGCATATAATCTAAAAAGCCCTAAAATTTTTGCACAGAATTTCTGCTTCACGTGGCGCTCCCGTACCATGCCGACTCAATTTCTTCAGACAATTCAGCTCGCGTGGTGCTCGCGTATTCGGCCTAAATGAGCTGAAATTTTTCTTCACTTCTAGGTAAAAACTCTAAATCTTCATGTGTTACTCGCGTGACACACGGATCACTTGATATCTTTAATATCTTCACTTTTAAATCCAAAACTTGCAACTTTTGCCTCAATTCACCATGTTCAATTCCTAAAACACCAATCAACTCAATTAGTATCAAATCTTGATAGTTTTGCATATAAACTCTTAAATTTACTATTAGAACATGGTAAAATCACCCACAAAATATAGGTAAGATAGCCAAATATTATCACCCCACACTTAGACATTTGCTTGTCTTCGAGCAAAGAAGAAGAACACATAGAATGTAGGCAAGACATCAAGATTAGATAAGGACTCGTGATAACAACTTAACCGAACTCACCTATGAAATTCAAACATCCTTTCTTTTGGTCATAATCAAGTATTAAAAGTAGAAACTTATAGACCAATCAAGTTCCAATGTACCTCACAACAAGAAATGCCACCAAACACAACATATGATTTCAAGAGAAATTGTGACATATCAAATATCAAACAATCTCACACTCACAAAGAAATTTCTCATGTCTCACATAAAAGTGCCATAGGCTTGCATATTTTGTTGTTATCCACTAGTATAAGAGTCTCAATCAAAAGTGAAGTAGGGCTTTTTCATAGCTGATAAAGTTGGCTTGGGGTAAGGTAGGGTACACTTTTGGGTATATAGTGACGAATTCTTCTCCTAAACACTTTAAACATCACTCACTACCAATTTTTCCTCACATATTCATGTAATTATAGCACTTCCCAATATTTTCTTGTTCATATCCAGTTTCCCTTCTTTAATCCCTTTCTTTCTCCTCATTTATTCATCAATTTCTTTTTTTTCTTTGCTTTTTGGGTTTTTTTATCTTTTCACACCTTTGTATACGAAGAGAATATCAAGTATTTTCTACCTTCATTCTTTTGCAACTTTCTTCCCAAGTACACAACTCTTTTTAATAACAAACCATCTTACCAATCACAGAACCTAAAGTTGTTAAGGGGAAGATGGGTAACAAGAGAGGTAATAGCAAAATGGATAGGGCTTGTAATTCAGGTTGCCAAAGAAAAAGTCAATAGTCTCAAATTGGGGACATTAAGGAATTTGTTCATTAGGTAGGCTAATTTAGGTACTGGCAGACCAAACAATGTCTACTTTCATTCTTAAGATTGAGACTACCTAGAATTTCGACTCAAACAACAAGCAGGACAAGTTCTAGATTTAACATGAAATAATGAGAAGTAGAGAAATAAATTCACCACACACTATACATGGAACTCAAAGATCATTTCAGTTTCACCTTGCAATATGTAATTATGAACTAAAAAAGGAAGTTCAAAAAAAAAAAAATATATATATATATATATATATATATATATATATATATATATATAATCTACAAAATACCTGGTTCCGCTATTACAGGCCCAACAAAAACTAGAAAGTAAGAAACAAAAAAAAAATTGTCAAGTGACATGAAAATATGAAAACATACTAGAATAGGCAAGTACCGACAAAATAAACTCCCATCCCATACTTAAGAATGTGCAGTGTCCTCACTACACCATAACAACAAAAATAAAATAAGTAGGGTGGTAGTACTCCTTGTCAAACTGTAATAGTAGAACAACTGGTGCCCGCATCAGGACGTGCACTAAGAACAACATTAGAAGTAGTCATAGCATCCATTGAAGTATCAACAAACCTACCAGAAGGGGTGACAACAGCTCTCCTAGCATCCATATGGGTAGAAAGAGAAGGAGTAGAAATTGCCTGGGATGGCGCAACCATAGTAGAAGCATTAGGTAACTCAACCTCTGTCGGAAAGCTAATTAGCAGGCGCTCATCATCAGTATAAGGAAACTCATTCATAGGAGGAGTGAGATCTACGCCCTTCTTCTTCATATAAAGCTCTGAGGCACACCACTGGTTGAGTAGCATCCACTCAATTCTATCAAAGCATTGGATATTTAACCAATGTACTCACCTAATGCCCGTCCCAATTGGAAGCGCATCTCTGAAGAAACAAAGGGAAAACAAGTGTGGATACCCAAGGCACCAGAACCTATGAATGTGATAATTGAAGAGCCATATGTACTCCCACAACCTGCAAAATGGCCTGGAGACTAGGTCGTGGGCATCATGATTAAGCAAGGCTATGAACCTAGTAAAGGGTTGGGAAAGAACTTGGATGGCATGGTTGAGCCGATCAAAATTGTGATGAGGCCCGACAATGAGAAGGCTGGCATAGGGTACATTGTTACCTACGAGAAGAGCATGGAAGAAGCATCACTGGACTTCAAGTTCTATAAGAAAAGCACCAAGACTCTCTTACATATTTTCGTCTCGTCTGGATACTTGGATGGCCGAAAAAGGGAGGTGTCCGCAGCGCAAGGGGTGGAGCCAGATATAGCTGATGCTGAAGAGGATCTGCTGGCGGGAGTGCAGAATCTATTCATATCTGATGAAGACTGCTATGAGATCCTGGAAAAACATGTTGAACCTTCGAGACTGACAAAGGCTGGATCTGGAGCGGCATTGAACAACTGGATCAGCAACCGGGCCCAAGCCTACCGTGGACCTTGGTAGAGCTGGGGGATAGAATTTATTTTAAGTTTTCTAAAATAAAACCCGACTTTGAGTCGTGGAATTTGTATTTTTCTTTCTTATTGCACATGTCTCACTATAAACTTTTTTTGCAAGGATTCATAAATAAAATATCGCACTATTTACCGTTTAACTTTTGTTTTAATCTTTAATTTTGCAAAATTTTATTTTTCAGTATTCAAACCAATAATTCCATTGAGTCCACAATTGCAACGTGTAACGAAACAATGGAGCTTGAGGAAAAACTGGAGTTGATTATGATGATTTTGATGAAACCACACCAGAAGAAATTGAAAGATTTGAAAACAAGCCTAAGCCAAACCAAGAGGAAACTGAGGTGATAAACCTAGGAGATGAGGAAATTGTGAAAGAGACAAGGATCAGTGTGCATCTCACCACCGAAGATAAAAAGCGATATACTGAGTTTCTTAAAGAATATGAAGACGTATTCGCCTGGTCTTATGATGACATGACTGGCATAAGCACGGACGTGGTAGCTCACAAATTACCTATCAATTCGGGCTTTCTGCCAGTCAAACAAAAGGCCCGAACTTTCAAGTCATCGGTTCTATTGAAGATTGGGGAGGAGGTAACGAAGCAGCTCAATGCAGGGATCTTGAAAACAGTCAAATATCCAACTTGATTTGCTAACATTGTCCCAGTGCCGAAGAAAGATGGGAAACTCCGAGTTTGTATAGATTACAGAGATCTGAATAGAGCAAGCCCGAAGGATTATTTTCCTTTGCCAAATATACACATCCTGATCGATAATTGTGCGAAACATGAGCTACAATCCTTCGTAGACTGTTTCGCCGGTTACCATCAAGTGCTCATGGATGAGGAAGATGTCGAGAAGACCACTTTCACCACATCTTGGGGGACTTATTGCTACCAGGTTATGTCGTTTGGATTGAAGAATGCTGGGGCGACCTACATGAGGGCAATGACAACTATTTTCCATGATTGATGCACAAAGATATTGAAGTCTATGTGGATGATGTGATCATCAAATTAAAAGAGGAGTTCAGAGCACCTTGACAACTTGCGCAAGTTTTTCAATCGCTTGCGAAAGTACAATCTGAAGCTAAATCCAGCAAAGTGTGCTTTTGGTGTTCCAGCGGGGAAGCTTCTGGGTTTCATCGTCAGTAGAAGGGGTATCGAGTTAGATCCATCAAAGATCAAGGCCATCAAGGAATTACCACTGCCAAAAAGCATGAAAGAGGTTATGAGCTTCCTGGGAAGGGTCAATTACATCAGCCGGTTCATAGCACAATCCACTGTCATCTGTGAGCCGATCATCAAATTACTAAAGAAAGATGCAGCGATCGAGTGGACAGAGGACTGCCAAAAAGAATTTGATCGGATAAAGAAGTACTTGTCTTGCACGCCTGTGCTGGTTCCACCTGAGCCTGGGCGACCTTTGATCTTGTATCTGTCCGTGGTAGATTCGCCTTTTGGTTGTGTATTGGGACAACATGATTCAACCAGAAAAAAGGAGCAAGCAATATACTATCTAAGCAAAAAGTTTACTCCTTACGAGGCCAAGTACACATTGTTGGAACGCATGTGCTGTGCGCTGACCTAGATAGCACAGAAGTTGAGACACTACTTGACATCTTACTCAACATTGCTGATATCAAGGATGGACCCCCTCAAGTACATCTTGTAAAAACCAATGCCTACTGGAAAGCTGGCAAAATGGCAAATGCTGCTCAGCGAATTCGACATCACTTTTGCCACTCAAAAGGCGATGAAAGCTCAAGCCTTGGCTGATCATATGGCCGAGAATTCGGTGGTAGATGACTATAAACCTTTGCACACCTATTTCCCCGATGAGGAAGTTATGTTCGTAGGGGAAGATATCACTGAAGAGTATGATGGTTGTAGGCTATTCCTCGATGGAGCGGTAAATTTCAAAGGAGTTCGGCATTGGAGCGGTATTAGTCTCCGAGACTAGACAACACTACCCTGTCACAGCCAAATTAAGGCTCCCCTGCACCAACAACATGACGGAGTATGAAGCTTGCATCTTGGGTCTTAGATTAGCGTTGGACATGAATATACAAGAGCTGTTAGCAATCGGGAATTCTGACTTACTGATTCACCAAGTCCGAGGAGAATGGACAGCAAAAAACTCCAAGATACTGTCGTACTTGGAGTGTATAAAGGAACTGAAGCAAAGGTTCACCAAGATAGAGTTTCGGCATGTCCCTAGACTGCAAAATGAGTTCGCGAATGCTTTGGCTACCATATCTTCCATGATCAAACATCCTGATAAGAACTACATTGACTCGATACCCGTGACAGTGAGGAAGCAGCCAACATATTGTTATCATGTAGAGGAAGAATCAGACGGACAACCTTAGTTCTACGACATTAACGGGTTTCTCAAAGATGGCACTTACCCAAAGGATGCAACAAGTCTCCAAAAGAAGACACTAAGGAGGCTAGCAAATGGTTTCTTTTTGAACGGAGAAGTTTTGTACAATAGGACACCGATCTAGGGTTGCTGAGATGCGCGGACGCAAAAGAAACTGCTAAATTGTTAGAAGAAATACATTTTGGGACGTGCGGTCCACATATGAACGGTTTCGTGCTTGCAAAGAAGATTTTGAGAGCTGGCTATTTCTGGATGACAATGGAGCATGATTGCATAAAGCACGCAAAGAAATGCCATCAATGACAAGTCCACGGAGATATGATCCGAGTGCCTCTTAATGAATTGAATATCATGGGATCGCCTTGGACTAATACCCATACCTTTTCATAGAAATGTCCAAATGATACGAGGTTGGTGGCATTAGAACCGTAACTCAAAGAGCAACAACTTTAATGTTTTGAATTTTTTCCAATTATTTATAGATTGATCTGAAAAATCGATTTCTTTCCGGCTGAACAGTAAAAAACAGAATTCAGCAGCTTTTTTGGATTTGCACCAGGTCAGCCACTATTTTTGGGTCCAAACGGGATGCTACGAAGCTCGAAATGACCCCAAATTTTGTACACAAGTCATACAAGACTTGTGTGATATGCTCGTTAAGACGAAACTCAATTCGGATCTCTAGAACTCAAAAAGTGGGTCCCACAGGAAAGGGTCAAATTTCGACTTTCGCCAAAATAGCGAATTTTAATCAAACGACTCAGGAATAAAAATTCAAAAGTTGCTACAAGTCAAAAATGACGAAACGAACCTAACGGGACCCTCAGATCTCTTATCAGAGTTCGTTTACTCAAATCGAGCTTGAAAACCTCTTTTAACCTTTTTAAACTTCCGCAACGGAGACTTTATCAAAAGTCCTATCAAACGAGGTCCGTTTTCGCTTCTGAAGGTTGCTACAGGTCATAAATTACCATACGAACCTAATGCAACTTTTAGATTTCACATCAGAGCTCATTTGCTCAAATCGAGCTCCGAAACCTCTTTTAGCCTTAATGAATATCCGAAACGGATGTCTTTCTCCGATACCTATCTAACAAAGTTCGTTTTAGCTAAAAATTTTCAGGCATGTCATAATGGACCTTACGGAGCCTTTGGGATTGTCGACACGCAAATCGAGGTCTAGATTCCCGAAACGACTATTTGAGGTCGTTACAATCTCCCCAACTTAGACTCCCATTCGTCCTTGGACGAGCCCGAGTCTAAGGTAAGATTCACATTTTCACAAAAATAATTACATGGATTTCGAGGACTCTCGCTACTACCCGAAATCATAAACAACAACATAACTTTCAGGCTGTAGAGATTGAAATCATACCTGAATTATCGAAAAGGCGAGGATACTTCTCCCGCATGTCGGACTCGAGTTCCCTAGTGGCCTCTTCGCTAGGACGATTCTTCCATAGCACTTTAATCAACGGGATCTCTTTCGACTTTAGCTTACGGATCTCTCTAGCCGCAATAGCAATCGGCTCCTCCAAATAAGCCAAGTCCTCGTCGATCTCGACAGAAGCCATATCAATCACATGGGATTGATCATGAACATACTTTCGGAGCATAGATACGTGGAATACCAGATGAACTGACAGAGATGGAGGCAAAGCAAGCCTATATGCAACAGCGCCAATGCGCTCCAAGACCTCAAAAGGACCAATGAACCTCGGACTAAGCTTGCCCTTTTTCCCGAATCTCATAACACCATTCATCGGCGATACTTTAAGAAACACCCGGTCACCTACCATAAACACCAAATCTTTCCTCCTCCGATCCACATAAGATATCTGTTGACTCTAAGCTGTGCGGAGCCGATCCTGAATGATTCGGACCTGATCTAAGGTCTGCTGAACTAGATCCGGACCCAACACCTTCACCTCTCCAGGTTCAAACCAACCAACTAGAAGAACGACATCGGCGGCCATATAATGCCTCAAACGGAGCCATCTAGATAGAAGACTGATAACTGTTATTATAGGAAAATTCCGCAAAAGGAAAATAACTGTCCCAATGGCCTCCAAAGTCAATAGCAGAAGCCCTCAGCATATCCTCAAGAATCTGGATGGTCCTCTCGGACTGACCATCAGTCTGAGGATGAAATGCGGTGCTAAGATCCACTCGGGTACCCAGCTCCTTCTGAAATGATCTCCAGAACTGAGTACCGCGATCTGATATAATAGAGACTGGAGCACCATGCAATCTCACAATCTGCTCGATAAAGATACGAGCTAAGCGCTCCGATGGATAAGTAGTCCTCACGGGGATGAAATGAGCTGACTTGGTGAGACGATCCACCACTACCCATACTGAATCATGCTTGCCCAAGGTCAAAGGCAGTCCAACCACAAAGTCCATAGTAATATGCTCCCATTTCCATTCCGGAATCGGCATGGACTGAGTCACCCCGGCTGGTCTTCTATGCTCATACTTTACCTGCTGACAATTTAAGCACCGAGACACATGATCAACAATATCTCTCTTCATTCCCTTCCACCAATATGACTCCCGAAGATCTTGATACATCTTCGTAATACCAGGATGAATAGAATACCGAGAACTGTGTGCCTCTGCCAATATCAGCTGCCTCAACTCCCCAATATTCGGAACACACAACCGACCGTTGAGCCGCAGTACACCATCATCTCCGATCATAAATGAGGTCACTCCCCCACTTAAAACTCTATCTCGAATATCACGCAAATATGAATCATCAAATTGCTTTTCCTTGATATGGGAAGCTAGGGATGACTGAGTCCCTATATAAGAAAAAACTCGGTCTGGCACAGAATCATCAAATCGCACTCCACTAATGGATAAGACCTGCAACTCTCGAGCTAGTGGTCTCATATCAACATCAAGATAGGCAAGGCTACCCATAGACTTCCTGCTCAGAGCATCAACCACAACATTAGCTTTCCCGGGATGATACCGAATAGCGATGTCATAATCCTTAAGCAACTCCAACTATCGGCGCTGTCTCCCGTTCAAGTCCTTCTGGGTGAACAGATACTGGAGACTCTTATGATCAGTGAAAATCTCACAAGGCTCACCACATAAATAATGCCTCCACAACTTCAATGCAAATACCACCGCCAATAACTCTAGATCGTGGACAGGGTAGTTCTTCTCATGTACTTTCAGTTGTCTCGAGGCATAAGCTATCACCTTGTCATTCTGCATCAAAACACCACCTAAGCCAATACCAGAAGCATCACAATAGACTGTGAATCCCCCGGATCCACTAGGCAAGGCCAATACAGGTGCTGTAGTCAAGACAGTCTTGAGCCTCTGAAAGCTAGACTCACAAGCAGCAGACCATAGAAAAGGACCATTCTTCTGCGTCAATTTAGTCAGTGGTGCTGATATGGAAGAAAATCCCTCCACGAATCACCGATAATAACCTGCCAAGCCTAAGAAACTCCGAATCTTTGTAGGAGAAGTAGGCCTAGGCCTATTCTGAACGGCCTCCACTTTCTTGGGATCAACACTAATACCGTCTTTAGTCACCACGTGACCTAGGAATGACACGGTATCCAGCCAGAACTCACATTTAGAGAATTTAGCATACAATTCATGGTCTCTCAAGGTCAGAAGGATAATCTTCAGGTGATGCTCATGCTCCCCTCGGCTCCTTGAATATATAAGGATGTCATCAATGAACACAATAACAAAAGAATCAAGATATGGCTTGAACATATGGTTCATAAGATCCATAAAGGCGGCCGGAGCATTTGTAAGCCCAAATGAGATGTCAAGAAACTCATAGTGCCCATATCTCGTACGGAAAGACATCTTAGAAATATCCTCTAACCGAATCCTCAACTGATGATACCCTGATCTCAAGTCAATCTTGGAAAAATGAGTAGCACCCTGAAGCTGATCAAATAAATCATCTATACGCGGTAAAGGATACCTGTTCTTGATAGTCACTTCGTTCAATTGCCGATAATCAATACACATGCACATAGAACCATCCTTCTTCTATACAAAAAGAACCGGAGCACCCCAAGGAGACACACTGGGTCTAATGAAAACCTTATCAAGCAAATCTTGAATTTGCTCCTTCAATTCCCTCAACTCAGCAGGAGCCATACGATATGGAGGAATAGATATAGGCTGAGTACCTGGCAATATATCAATACAGAACTCAATCTCCCGCTTAGGAGGCAAACCCGGCAAGTCATCCGGAAAGACCTTCGGATACTCGCACACTACCGGTACTCGATCAATAGATACCTCCTCCACTCGAACATCTCGAATAGAAGCAATATACCCTCCGCACCCGTGAGCTATCATCTTCTGAGCCTTCATGAATGATATGATCTTGTTCCTCGGAGACGACCTGGAAACCTTCCAAATAGCCTTAGGCTCACCTTCGGCACCTATAGTCACGGACTTGGCATGGCAATCCAACGTCGCGTGACAGGATGCCAACCAATCCATGCCCATGATCACATCAAATTCCACCATATCTAGCAACATCAAGTCTGCTAGAGACTCAACACTACAAATAGAAATCACACATCCCGATACCCTTTATCTACACATATAGGATCTCCGACAGGCGTTGCAACCATAAATGGAGCATCAATAAAAACCAGATCCTTGCTCAAGCAAGGTGAAAATCCAGGAGACACATAAGAGAAAGTAGATCCCAGATCTATAAGGGCAAAGGCACTGCGGCCACAAACAGAAATAGTACCTGTGATCACATCATTGGATGCCTCGGCATCCTGGCATGTCATAGCAAAAACCTGAGCTGAACCTCCAGGACCAGGAGCTCTCTGAACTGGTTGCCTAGGAGGAACCTGAGTGACAGGCCTAGCTACCTGAGGAGAAGACCGAACCATAGCAGCAGAACTCTGATGTCCCGCGGAGGTAGGTCCAGATGAAGTAACATAGGGGCAATCCCTAACAAAGTGCCTGGGATCCCCACACTGGTAACAAGCCTTACTACCGCCTCCTCCGCATCCACCTCCGGGCCTGCACCTCCCATAGTGCCTCTGACGACATCTCCCACAAACAGGTGGAACAGACTGAGATGAATCCCCACGCCTCTGAGATGGCTGAGGCCTCTGAACACCCGACGAAGTACCCTGAGATGATAAAGCAGTGGCATGAGGCAGTCTAGGCTAAGTATGACCATGGGAACCCTGGCCTCCATGCGAAGGACCACTAGAAATACCAGAATATCGTGACCTCTTGCTTGCTCTCTCTGCATATGCCCTGGCATGAATATCCTCCATACGCCTCGCAGTATCAACCACCTCATAATAAGACTTGCTTCCCATATTAGGGGCAATAGCTATCTGAAGACGAGGATGAAGACCCTCAACAAATCTAAGGACATTGTCCCTCTCCAGCCCAACCATAGCAGGCGCAAACTGGGATAACTCTAAGAATCTAGTATCATAAGCAGACACGGACATGTCTCCCTGCCTCAACCTCTCAAACTCGCGCCTCTGGGCATCATGGTGGCTCTGAGGCACAAATCTACTCATAAACAAGGCAACGAACTCGGCCCAAGACAAAGGAGGAAGATCACTGGACCTTTGTCTTATCACAGAAACCCACCACGTCTCGGCATCACCGGACAATCGGAAAGAAGCACATCGCACCCCAAGGGTGTCTCTAGTACCTAGCACCGAAAATATCTTCTCACACTTCTGAATATATCTCTGAGCGGAACAAGTAGCTGGTGTACCATCGAACTCGGGAGGCTTGAGCTTCATGAAGGACTCAATCCTCCGAGCTACCTCCTCGTCACTCATAGAAAGAGGAGGAATAGAATGACCCAACTGAATACCCGACTGAGGAGCCAAAGTGGAAGGCTAAGCAATAGGACTAATAACTGGAGTAGACTAAGGAATCACCGGAGTAGCCTCAGGAGTCGGCGTACTCATAGCTGGAGTAGCTGGCTGGGGTACCGCAGAAGGTACTGGCATATCGCCCATAGGCGAGGCCTAAGATCCAAGCATGCCCATCATCCGCAATAGAACATTTGCAGGAATAGATACCGTTGTGCCCGGCACAAGAGAAGGCATAGTCGATAGGACATGTGCGACGGATATCTCAGAAGACACCGGTGGGACTGTACTAGTCTGTCTGGCAGCAGGAGGTCTGCCCACAGAAGCTCTGGTAGTAGCCGCTCTCGGCTGAGTAGGTGCCCGCGCACCAGTCCGTGTGCTACGCACAGCTCTCCCACAGACCGACTCTGATAAGAACCAAACGCGGAAAAAGTAAAAGGATAAGAACGAGACGTAACTCGATCTCTAATCCCAAGTAGCAACGGAGAACTTGTTCCGTTATACCCCGAGAGAAGGACAAGAATACCTACGCTAGGAAACTACCTTCGAGCTAACGTGAGCACGCAAGTAGAATGGTCGGGTGGGGAAAGAAGTCATCTAGATCCACTAGAAAACAACAAGTCTCATCAAAAGGTTTCATTCAATACCAACAGCTATGCTCAAGTTAAATATTCATCAATCATCAAAAAACTAAACTAAGTGTTCAAATAAGCTATACTTAAGTTTTATAGTGTTTCCCAAGCTTACACAATGACATAAGTACCCTTACTAATAAGGTTCACCAAATAAGCCACGTAAGGGCAAAACAGTAAAGAAACATAGTCTTCACAGCTTGGAGGGGCGCCTGAAAGTAGGAGGGGCGCCTGACTTGTGCTAGGTCTGGGCGGGACGCCTGGGGGTAGGCGGGGCACCTGGGCAGGGGCGCCTGGGTGGGCGGTCCGCTTGTGCACGCCTTGCTCCTTAGGCAGTGAGCTCCTCAGGCGGGGCGCCTGAGCTGCTGGGTTGCTCCTCGTGCATTTTGATCACCCGAAACAGCTTCCAATCGTTTCCCTCTTCTAGACCCTTCCTCACCAAGTGTAGGTGTACTCTTTGGATCTCCTTAGCTTGGCTCCGTGTGAATGGTCTTGTGGGGGTTTGGGTCTTATCCAACTGATAAGAATCAAACGTGAAAAAAGTAAAAGGATAAGAACGAGACATAACTCGATCTCTAATCCCAAGTAGCAACGGAGAACTTGTTCTGTTACACCCTGAGAGAAGGACAAGAACACCTACGCTAGGCAACTACCCTCGAGCTAATGTGAACACGCAAGTAGAATGGTTGGGTGGGGAAAGAAGTCATCTAGATCCGCTAGAAAACAACAAGTCCCATAAAAGGTTTCATTCAATACCAAGAGCTATGCTTAAGTTCAATATTAATCAATCATCAAAAAACTAAACTAAGTGTTCAAATAAGCTATACTTGGGTTTTATAGTGTTTCCCAAGCTTACACAATGACATAAGTACCCTTACTAATAAGGTTCGCCAAATAAGCCACGTAAGGGCGAAACAGTAAAGAAACATAGTCTTCACAGCTGGGAGGGGCGCCTGGCTTGTGCTGGGTCTGGGCGGGGCGCCTGGGGATAGGCGGGGCGCCTGGGTGGGCGGTCCACCTGTGCACGCCTTGCACCATAGTGAAAGATAAGCATGCAATCTCAATTGTGAAGCTATACCATAGCTCAAACCATTCATGAAACGGATCACGGCTTGCTCCTCTTCTTCAGTGTCCATATCTAAGGCCATTCGAGTTCTTTCAAACTCATCATAATATTCATGAACCGTTTTGACGCCTTGCTTCAACTCATAAAGTTTCTTGAGTTGCTCTTGACGATATCTTGGAGTAATGTACTTGATACTCATGATACCCTTCAAGTCATTCCAACCCACATTCACGGGAACTCCCGCTCTCCTTCTTGATCTCTTGACGGATTCACACCAAGTAGATACATAGGATTCAAAGGATGAAATAGCATAGATACCTTTCTTCTCATCGGTCATCTCATTTGTGTCAAACAATCTTTCCATGTGTAGTACCCATTCAATGTAAGCCGCCGGATCACAATTCCCTTTAAAGGTTGGGAGATTAAGCTTCACACTATTGATGTTGGTGTTGTCACGACCCCCACGGAATGGCTCCGGTTGGCCCCCATAGTGATCTTCATTCACACCATACTCCCTCCTCGCATTCCCTCCAACATACCCCATAGGTGGCCCTCGACCTCGGCCCCTACCTCTATCCATATTTCGACCCCAATTCATACCTCGCCTTGGTTGAAAGTGATCATCAAACCCATACATATCATCTCCATAATCGGCTTCCTCCCCTTCTTGAGCTTCATCGGCTTGCTTAAGAGGTTGCACATTTCGGATGGGTCTTGGTAGTGGAATGTTTCTTGGGGGGTTATCCAAGATACGGGAACGCCCGTTCGTTGGGTATTGCCCACCACTTGATCAAGTCTCTCTCGATCATCCTTTACCCGTTGTTGATTGAGCAATTCAATGACATGGCTAACTTGCTCCAGGGTAAAGTTAGGAGTACTTGAGACTTCAACTTGGACACTCGGGGCCCCTTTCTCAACTTGGACACTCAGGGTCCCTTTCTCTGATTGGACATTTGAAGTCCCTTGCTCAACTAGAGCACTAGAGTTCACCCTCTCAATGCTTTCAATCCTCAAGTTCATACTATCCAATTTGGCAAGGATAGTAGCAAGGGCACTCTTAGCAAAATCATCTCCTTCGGTAGACATTGTACCTACACAAGTAACAAACGTTAGCAAAACAACCTCACACACTCCCTCACTTGAGATCACTCGGCTCTCTCGTTTAGTGACGGTGGGTATTTCACTTGACTTGTTGTTCCAAAGCTTCACGTAGATGACTAGCAATTCCTCAACTCGACCAAACTATTCACGAGTCAAGCACACTCCGGGGTGAGTGGAGTTAATAGGACTCAATGAAAGCTAGGCACTTTGAAGTGAGGACTTGAATCAAAAAGAGTCTAGGAATCTTCTTGGAATTCTACTCTCCAACTAATGCACGAATCAACCTAAAAGCAATGAAAGATTAGTGCTAATTAAGTAGAAAGATTACTTAGATAGGCACTAATAAGAGGTTATGCAACAAAGAACAAGCAAACCTAGAAGAAACTACCCAAAAACAACCCTTCAGGATATTAGGCGGAGCGCCTGACAAATTGGTGCAGTGAGGTTGGGCAGGCGGAGCGCCTGGGGTTTAGGCGGAGCGCCTGGGGCAAGAAGAGTTCAGGCGGAGCACCCAAAGGTCTAGTCGGAGCGCCTGGACGAAGAACACCTGGGTTTTTCTACTCCGTGTTCTTCGTTTTCAATCCAATTTCTAGGCTGATTCCAAGGTGTTTTGGCCAAATCCAAGGTACCCAAAGTCGCTCCTTGATACAACCTACAATCTCCAATCAATTTAACACCCAAACAACCAACAAATAATGTTCAATCAAGATTCAAAGTTTTCAAATTTGGGGGTTCAACATGGGTTTCAAGGTTCAAGGGTGGATTTTGATTCTTCAAAAACTATGTTACCGAACTCCGAATCACACGATTCTTGTTGCAAATTGTTCGGTTTCCAATAGAGATCAATCCCCAATAATCAATTCCAAAACCCCATAAACACACAACCCAAAATCATCCAAATTCCTCAAGAACAAGGGTTTGGTAGGGTTTATCAACAATTGGGGTTTTCAAATTTCAATTCAATCCAAACCCAACAAATTTGGTACCCAATCGTCAAGTTTTCAACAAGGATTAATAATCTATAACACCCACTTCAAGAATCACAAACACCAAAAAGTTACACCAAATTTTGAATTTTTGAGTTTTTCAATTCTTTTGTAATTTTCTTTTTGCAATAACTTCAACAACAAGAAATCTAAACAAACTAACCTAAGCACGAAGAATCAAGGGTCGGGGTTCGTAGGAACGATACCCGAACCTTGCTCTGATACCAAACTGATAAGAATAAAATGCGGAAAATAAAAAGGATAAGAACGAGACGTATCTCGATCACAAATCTCAAGTAGCAACGGAGAACTTGTTCCGTTACACCCCGAGAGGAGGTCAAGAACACCTACGCTAGGCAACTATCCTCGAGCTAACGTGAGCACGCAAGTAGAATGGTCGGGGGGATTGGAATTCATCTAGATCCGCTAGAGGAAGAACAAGTCCCAATTCAAGGTTTTTCATTCAATAAGAGTTCAACTCTTCAACACAAGTGTTTGTTTTTCATCAAAGGTAAGCAAATGAAAATAATAAGACTTCTAGCTATTTATAGGTGTTTTTAGACACCATATGAAAGGTCTAATATGCCCACACTTAGGCTTAGAAACATAGGACCACGTAGGGTCAAAATAGTCTTAACACTAGCTAGGAATTCACCCTTCAGCGTTTTGGGCGGGGCGCCCGGATTTGGGGCGGAGCGCCCAAGTTCTTGATCCGTGGGGTGGCCTAGGCGGGGCGCCCAGAGTTTGGGCGGAGCGCCCAGGACTAGGCTCCTTCAGGTGGAGCGCCTGGATGACTGGGCTGCTCCCCTTGCACTTTAAGCACTCGAAACGGCTTCCAATCGCTTCCTTCTTCTAGGCCCTTCCTCATCAAGTGTAGGTGTACTCCGTGGATGTCCTTAGCTTGGCTCCGAGTGAAGGGTCTTGTGGGGGTTTGGGTCTTATCAGGGATGTCGATAATTTACCGTGATCTTGTTGATCGCTCGGCAATCCACACACATCCTCCATGTGCCATCCTTCTTTGGGACAAGGATCACGGGCACGGCACACAGATTCAAGGTCTCTCTAACCAAGCACTTGGTAAGCAATTCATCCACTTGCCTTTGCAACTCCTTTATATCCTCGGGATTGCTTCTATAGGCTTGCTTGTTTGGGATTTGGGATCCCAGGACAAAGTCAATTTGATGTTCAATACCCCTCAAGGGAGGTAAACCATTTGGAATTTCATCCGGGAACATGTCCCCAAAATCCTTCAAAACATTTTCAAAAGCACTAGGCAAAGGGTTAGAAGAATAATCAAATTCGGAAGTAAGAATCATACCTTTGTGCACTAGGCAAATGAGTAGCTTGTTGCCATCATTCCCCTTCAAAAGCTCACCCAGTTGCATCATGGTACCAATGCTACCGATAGAAGATGGTGGTGTCACCACCAAGCTCTCGGCCGAAGTTTTAGTCTCAACAACCGACTTAGCCTTTGCCGTTTCTCTCAACTCCCTCATGCACCTATAATCTTCACTTACTTGCTTGGGCGTCAAGGGTTTGAGCACAAACTTCTTCCCTTCATGCTTGACCGTATAGGTATTTGCACGGCCATCATGCACTACATTTCGATCAAATTGCCATGGCCTCCCAAATAGAAGGTGACAATCTTGCATAGGGACCACATCAAACATGTGTTCATCCACATAGTTCTCTATCTTGAATTTAATCATCACTTGTTTCACCACTTTCAATTCACCACACTCACTAAGCCATTGTAATCGATAAGGATTGGGATGTTTCAAAGTGGGTAATTTCAATTGGGAAATCGATAAGGTTAGTACCAGTTATCAGCCACCAGTTCTTAATGTTAGTATCAGTTGATAGCTAGTATCAGTTAACAGCTATCAGTTCCACTTTCTAGTTACCAGTTATCAGTCATATTATTGTCATTTATCAGTATAGTTAAGCTCAGTTTTCAATTTCAAGTTCATTTAGACTTTAGTTTATATTCAGATCATATTTAGTCCATGTTTCAGATTTCCAGCTTCATTGCTATACTTCAGCACATATTTTCATATTTATATTCCACCCTTACAGTTTCATTCAGCCATGCTATATATTATATGCTCATGCCTTACATACTTAGTACATAGCGTACTCACGTCCTTTTTGGGGCTCTGCGTTTCATACCGTGCAGGTACAGAGAGATCAGGTCTTAAGCCACGTTTTTGTAGGCTATTTAGCAGCTATTGGAGTCACTCTGTCTCCTCCCGGAGTTTACTATTTATAGACGTCGAGTAGGTATGGCGGGGCCTTGTCCCTCCGTGGTTCTATCAGTATTAAGTTCAACACTCTTAGAGGCTTGTAGATATGTCCCTCTGTGGTTCTGTCAGTATTTTATGTATGTCAGCATGTGTTAGTCGTGTCATCTTTCTAGACTTCATGCTTTCAGCAGATATATATATATGTATATATGAGCAGGTTGCCAGCTTATCTCTATTATTAATAGATTATTAGTGGGTTTAGCGATGATCGGCACTCACTGTAGGTTTTTGTCGCGGCCCTAGGTTGGGCATGACAAAAAGTGGTAGCAGAGCAGTTCAGTCCTAGGATGTCTACAGGCCGTGTCTAGTAGGTCTTGTTCAGGAGTATGTTGCGCGCCATATTTTTAAACAGGAGGCTACAAGGCACTTCAAGACAGTTGTCTTTCTTTTTTCTCTAGATTGTGCGATAGAGCCATTATTATAGAATTCAGCCCTCTAACGATAGTGTTTTCAGCAAAGCGATGCCGCAGAAGAAACTAACAGCTGCCCATAAGGGCGAGGCCATTGTCGGCCAGGGTATTAGTAGAGTGCCACCTTAGGTGGATGAGAGTGAGGAGTCCAGACCTGAGGCTCCATTTGAGGCCTCACAGATCCTCTCAGTTCAGGGTGATATCAGAGGTACTGCTGCCACCATACCTTACATACTTGGTACATATCGTACTCATGCCCTTTCTGGGGCGCTGCGTTTCATGCCGCGCACGTACAGAGAAATCAGACCTTAAGCCACATTAGTAGGCTATCTACCAGTTGTTGGAGTCACTCTGTCTCCTTCCGGAGTGTACTATTTATAGACGTCGAGTAGGTATGGCGGGACCTTGTCCCGTCCTTTGTATATTCAGTTCAGAACTCTTAGAGGCCTGTAGGTATGTCCATGTGTGGTTCTATCATTCTGTTATGTCAGCTTATGTTAGCCTTGTAAGGTTTTCGCATTGCATAATTCTTTTCAGCTTGGTTTATGCTTATTCTGTTTATCAGTTATACTCATAGTTAGCAAATGATTAGCAAGATTAGTGATGATCGACACTTAGTGTTGGTCATCCGTCACGACCCTAAGTTGGGTTGTGACATCAATATCATGAAAGAGCATACACTTCATATCATAATTATGATTTCAGAACTTTTATTTATGCCATAAACTATCAGTTGCATTCATTAAAGAATGAAGCCATCATGTTAAAATTGTAGATCTAATGTGTTTATATTGTGTTACTGGAAATGCATAACTTGTTTTCTTCTTTGAGATAATCTTTACTTGTAACATATTTTAAAAGAGGAAGTGCCCCATCTGATGAGTAAATTTATGCAAGGAGACAATTTTTTTTTTCTTTTTAACGATTGAAAATTCCCATCTTTTCTAATACTTATCGTTAAATCATATGATTAATTAGTTATTTTAACCTTATAGCTCGTCGCCCCTAATTAGAGGCAGTTCCTCATGTCTGCAAGTTACTTTTTTTTTTTTTGGTGATTACTGATTACTCCATTATGTTTCATGCTATTTATTTCTAATAAAATTTCCTGCTAATTAAAGAGTTAAAAATGACTAAAAATTAAATTTATGAGGAGGGTGCCAAAATTTTCTCCTAAATTGTAGGATGGGTAAGATATTTTGAATTTGATATAGAAATATATATTCTTCTAACCATAGTTAAATACATTGATTTAATTAATTAAATCTAGAGCATTAATTTTATTAAGGGACCAAAGTCATCCATCCAAGTAAGAACTTCGGAAAATGGAGACACTAAGTAATGGAGAAGAGCCGGATCTGTTAATTTCAGATCATATTTTCTCTCCCTCAAACGACTATCTAATCAGGTTTTGACATGTCATAGTGGAGCCACATCGACAAATATAAAGTTTAAAGTTATCCTTAAAGTATCAATTTGGTTTATGTATAACATAAACTATCAAACCGGTTTATCTATTTTTCCTCCATTTAATACATCGTGCTATAAACAAAGAGTTACATTTAGAGTTACTTCAAAATAAGAAATGAAATAGAAATAAATTAATTAATAAAGTATCATAGCAAATTCAAAATGATGAAGTATAAACTTTTTCGGCTCTAAACAGTTAAAGATATTAAATAAAATAAGATTTCAGATAAAATTCTTTTGAATCATTGTATACCCACAGTAAAATACGCACACACACGATATATATAGAGAGAGAGCCCGTTATCATGTAAATTTACGCGTTTAAGTAAATATGTATATTCCTCTATGCCCTATGGTACTCTTATTTTTTATTTCATTTTGAAGCACTTCTAATGGTAACTCTTTTAACATAACTCAAAATAGTTAGAGGGGAAGATAAATAAAACAAATTGACATTAAGCGTATATATGCATAGACTAATTTGAAAGTTTAGGGGTAAATGTCAAAGCCTTGTTGGACAACGCTAGATGGAGGGGTGTATATGAGCCGAAATTAATGGCCTGATTTTTTTGAACAGATAGGTTTACATGGGCAAATGTAAGACAAACCAAATACTACAGGAGCAAATTTGAACCTTTTCTGTTTTGAACAAAAAAGTGTTTGATATTTTTTAGGAAAAAAAAGAGAGAAGAAACAACCTTTTTGACATGATTTAGTTGAAACTTGAGTTACTCAACTAGTTTTGTGAAATCTTCAAAAAAGTAAGTTCTTACAAAATTGATGAAACAAACATTTATTTTCTTTGCAAGAATCCAAAAACTGAATTCACAAACTCGATTTTCTTTTTTGAAAAAACTATTGACTTGTGGAGATCTCAACTCGAGGAGCAATTAAGTTTCGAGTCATGGTGGAGTTTCTGGACTCTTCTTAGCTTCAGTTCACATTCTCCCTAAGTTGAGGCTTTCATTGAAAATGAATTTCTAATGCAGTTCGTATCCGTACTAATTAAGAAACCGAGTTAGAACTAGTGTTCGAGCTAACGAGACCGGTCACACGAAGCGAAGCCAAACCAAGATCATTTCACTTAGCGTGGCCGTGAGAAAGGAACCATTCAGTGAGTGAGTGGCCGAGCTCAAGACTTGAAAGCTACATTTGCAAGCTCGAGCCCAAGGCTGGAAGTAGTCGAACACTAATCCATGACGCCGAGCACTAAAGTGCTCGAACACTAATCCATGACGCCGAGCACTAAAGTGACCGAAGGGCTACCAATGTGCCCGAGGCAGGAGAACGTCTGTTGTCAATTGTGCCGAGGCTTACAATCCGAGCATCGAAGCCCAGAGCGCCCGAGCACATTGTTTATTTCGGCCCTACGTGGCCTTATTTTATTGTTCGTCTGTGACTATTTTCCTAGATTAACCTTGAGGCTATGTATATAAACCCTTTAGCTTAGTTCATTTCGTAAGTTGATAATTGATATTATTGAATGATAAGCCGAGTGCTTTGTAACTCCATCGTGACAAAACCCCGTCATGGGATTATTAAAGAACTTGTGTCAATCCGTGGATTCCGTTTAAACAACTTCTTCTTTGATCATTCAATTTACAAGAAGCATGTGCGTCTTCTTAAGGATTGTTTCATAGTTTAGGCGTTTCTGTTGCCTTTCAATTCGAGTGGCCCCAAGACTATTTCCTTGGGTTCATTTGAATGAAGCTTAGAACTGCCTAGCTTCTATCTTTACACTTTTCGTCTTATTTTATGATGTCATTTGTGTTCAGTTGCTAAGCTCCAATTAGCTTGCACCATCTTGGTATCAGAGCATGGTTTGGGCTTGTTCTTACAATCCCAATCCTGTTCTACTTTATCTTTAATTTTCATGCGTTGTGTTTTTATTTCAGTTTCGTGTTCTCGTTCTTGTTATTATTGTTGTTCTTCTTTACCAAAAAAAAAAAAAAGAGTAAAAAGAAAATTCAAAAATTTTAGTTTGATTGTTGGTTGTTTGGAGTAAACAACCACAGATTCGTGATCTCTGTCGTCTCTTGATTCTGAAAAGTACCCATCTTACACCATTTGACGACTAGGGTTTCTTTTGAATATCCAACGTTAGTGTTACTATTTGAAAACCTCAATTGAGTTTTGGTTGTTTGTTGTTGAAACTGGTGGTTATTGGTTGATTTGGGTCGAGTGTTTGCTTGAAAAACTACAAAGCTCAGTCGTTAAGAACCGTCCATGCGCCGGAAAATTATTATATTGTAATAGTGTACGGACGACGCCGAAGCTGTTCTTGTTGCTTTGAGCTGAAGTATCCTCAGTTCATTGTCAAAATTATAACGGAGAAGCGACCTTAAAGCCTAGCTTGATTTCTGGAATGTGTACAAAGGTTTAAAGGGTGTCCGTACACAAGAGTTGAAAAGGTTCACGGTTTCATTGATGAAGAAAGGGGACGGCGCCATTGCCTAAAACCCCAAGTGTAAAATTGTTGGGAGAAAAGAGGAAAGTGGATAAGGGCAATTCCCGTGTGCAGTTAAATAGCATCCGTTCCATTGAGTCAAATCAATTCACTCTTTCCGAAGAAGACAGTGTGACCTACCAAATTCGGAGGATCTTAATGATATTGATCAAATAGAGGAAGCCATTGATTACAAGTTCCTTAGTGATCGAACCTACAAATTGAGTGGACACGAGCGCCACCCAAACAAAGTGAGGGAGTGTGTGAGGTGATTTCTAACCTTAACATTTTCTTGTCTTTGATTTGTGCCGGTTCAATAGCTGGAAATGAAGAGAAGGGTGTTGAAGCGCCCGTGGTATCGTTAGCCGACCTCTTGGCCGCAATACAAGGCATCAATGCCAAGGTGAAAGTAGTGAGTGTTCGAGTATCTAACCTCGAGCAGAAGAAAGCGCCCAGGGCCTTGCCTAGGTCCAGCACTGGGACTAGCAATTCAACTCCTTTGAAATCGGAGCAATTTGTTGAACTGGCTCGTCAACAACAGTTGAGAAATAAGGTCATTCGAAATGAAGCTTTGGGCAATCCCCGAGCTGAAATAAACTTGGGCATTCCCCGAGCGGATCAACAAAACTTGAGCATTCCCCAAGCTGAACAACAAAACTTGAGCATTCCCCGAGGTGATAGAATACCACTTCCAAGGCCACGAAGACAAGTCATGGTCGTTGATGAAGAGGGTGATGATGGAGAGTATCCTGATACTGAAGCTGAATATGAGCCACTATTCGTTTAACGAGGCCGTGGGAACTTTTGAGATTGAGGCCGAGGCGCATATGTTGATAGAAATTATGAGTGTGAGGCTGATGGCTATTATGATAAATATCCGGAACCGATTTGAGGTGCTCGAGATTCAAACTTGAACAGTGTCAAGATCACTATTTTCCCCTTCAGAGGAACTAGTGATCCGGACCAATATCTTGATTGGAATGTTCGATTGAAACGAGTTTTTAAAACAAATGAGATGACCGAGGAAAGAAAAGATGCACATGCTATTGTGTCATTTGAGGCATAGGCTTCTACATGGTGGGAATCTGATAAGAGAATGAGAAGAAAACATGTATTTCCTGAGATCCTTACTTGGGTGCAGTTGAAGAGAGTAATGGATGCTAAGTATGTGACCGCCAAATATCGACAGGAGCAACTTCGGAAGCTCTATGATTTTAAACAAGGGTCCAAATCGGCTGAAGAATACTATGATGAGTTTGAAAATATTTGATTGGCTCTTGATATTGAAGAAGATGATGAGCAAACCATCATTAAGTTAAAAAATAGACTGACTCGAGATGTATCATCTCAACTGAGACTGTATTTGTACCAAAAACTGGATGATGTTTTTCATGCAGCCGTTAATTCTAAGAGGTGGGTGAAGGACGACAAAGTAAATTGGTACTGAGGGGTTTCTACTTCGACTCCTTTGAATCGAGGTAAAGATTAGAAGCGTCTGAATCCTACAAGTGCTAATATTGGTCGGGATCTGAAGAAACCCTTCAAAAGGGGAGTGACTGTTGATAACTCTAAGGAGATGGGAGGTAAAGCTCAATCAATACTCTTAGTGCTTCAAATATTCAGTATCATAAATGCAGGGGTTATGGTCACATGGCAAAAGAGTGTCTGACTCGCAAAGTTATGCTTTTGCTCGAAGATGGAACTGTCTATGAGGAAGGGAGTGACTCTGAGGAGGAAAACAGAGAGGAGATTGACCGAGATGAACATGAAGATGGTCGAGAAGCAACCGAAGCTGACCATCCGGAAACGTTTCTTGTGGTTCGTAGAAACTTGAGCACTATGAACATGGAAGAGCAGGATGACAATCAGAGGGAAAATCTCTTCCATGCGAGGTGTCGAGTGAGAGGGAGAGTGTGTTCGATGATTATTTGCTAATGTAGCAAGCGAAAGTTTGGTTTCTCAAATTGGACTGCCTACTATAAAACACCCCCATCCCTACCGTTTGGAATGGTTGAATGAATGTGGAGATTTGAAGGTTTCCAAACAAGTGTTGATCAAATTCCAGGTGGGAGACTATCAAGATGAATTAGCGTTTGATGTGGTCCCAGTGCAAGCTTGTCATTTGCTACTTGGTCGACCATAGCAGCATGATAGGTCTTTTGTCCATAACGGGCGAACCAACACTTACACTGCCAAGCTTGGAGGTGAGAGTTTCATATTAAAACGTTTGTCCCCAAAACAAGTCAGTGAAGACTACAAACGAATGAAGGAGCTGTAAGAAGCAGCCAAGGCAAAGTCTCCTGTAGGGACACAAATTATGGCCGAGGACAAAGAGACACTGCCCGAGGTAGGTAATAGTTGTGCAATAATGCAATCGGGTGAGTGCCTCCGAGGCAATGATCGAGGCAAACTGATGGTTTGCCTCGTGCATAAGGGTATCCTCTTGAACTCTAATGATGATTTCACTAACGATATCCCTTTGCCTAGTGCTATGCAAAGTGTTTTGCAGGACTTCAAGGACATGTTCCCTGAAGAAATGCCTGGTGGATTGCCTCCGTTGAGGGGAATCGAGCACCAAATTGACTTCATCCCGGGGTCTCAAATTCTCTGATGCAATGTAAAATAGCAGAAGCAAACACGATACAAAGAATGCGGAAACGATAAAAAGATAACAAGAAATCGAGACTAGGGAGGCAAGAAAATAGAACAAAGAAACGAATTCAATTCAATTACATTGATTGAATTCAAGAGGGAGAAAGGGAAACTTGAACCTTACAATGGAATCAAATAGGTGTAGATCTCCATAGGTTCTAAGTAAAGTCATACACGAAGCCTCTGGGTTCAACAAGAAGTGCTCGACCTCTTCAATGTTCTTTCTTCTCTCTATTCAATATCAAAAACTAGCTAATGAATGAAATGACTAAGGGGTGCATTGATGCGGGTCAAAATAAAAGACGATAAAGATAAAGGAGCGAGACTTACCTCGAACTCCCTATAAGGTATCCACGGAGAACTTTTTCCGTGAAACGCTCGTATCGGTGTCAAGATTCGCCTACAGTAAGCAACTACCCTCGAGTCAACAAGAACCCGCAAGTAGAATGATCGGGGTTTGGGGATCAACTAGCTCACCTAGAAGACTCAAACCATCAAAGGGTTCTTCCATTCATTCAAATAGACTATTCTCTTTAAAGTATGTTTAATCATTCATCAAAGCTAACTAATGAAAATGAAAGACTATTGGCCCTTTTATAGGTGCCTTACACATGTAATAAAATTCCTAAAAGACCCCTAAAGTGGGCTTGAATAACATAGGCCACGTAGGGCTATAATAGTCAAAATATAACAATTAAGTGATGCGTCCCGTTTAGGAGTATCAGGGGTGGGCGGTCCGCCTGAACACCCTAGGCACCCGCGACCTTTAGTGGAACAGTGCAGTGGGCGGCCGCCTCCTCACCATGGGTGGTCCGCCTCATCAGAATCCAGAGAGCAGTCATCATTTAGGAGGTCCGCCCCCTTCAGCGGGCGGTCCGCCTCATCCTCAAGCTTCTTGGAACACCTCGAATTGTGTCTCGGATGCTCCTCCTTCCATGGAATTCCAATGTATTACCTTTAAGTGCTCTTCCTTGGCCTTGGATGGTGCTTTTGGATGGTTGCTCGATTTGCACTACATCATCCTCCCCTTCTTGAGAAGATTTCATCCTCGAAATCAAGGCGTGGTCTCTCATGGCATCATCAACTTCTCGGGGTGGCCAATACTCACCTTCTTTATCCTTCTTGAACGTCACTTTGACATAGGCTTCTTTCAAGATCTTCCTTGCCTTAGCATGGAGCTTAGGACCTACAAGCAACGACAAACAAACACAAGCAAACTTCCTACTTTGAAAGTAGGTTAGTGCAAGAAGTATGGAAAACACACTCTTGTGGTATAACCAAGCATCAATAATAGGCATAAATACAAAGTCTCCAAGGAGAACAACAAGTACTTGGTTAAATAACAACATGCACTCAACACAATAATGAGCAAATAGGTCATGGGGACATGGAAAATGCAAGATCAAGCTATCAAAATCCCCTTGAACCTTAAGCTCAAGATCAACACACCAATCAATCCTCAAGGTGTGATTAACAAGTGGAGTGGAGTGAGTCAAATAGCCCAACCTACAAGTAGGATCAAGCACTCTTCTCCCCTTCTTTAGAGTATACTTACTCACACCAAGGGATTCCTTTTCCCCTCCAATTTCATCACCTAAGCAACCCTTCTCACGAGACAAACTATCAAGAAAGGTAATGATAATGGCCTTTTCTTCATCATAACCCCAACAACCAATAGTAGGGTCAGTCAAAGAGTCATTTGCGTCATTCAAGCTTTCACACAATGGGTTTCCTAAGGAGTCAAACCCTACACACCATGGGGGTTCCATTTGACTATTTACCCTAGTCTGATACAAGTCATTACCACTAATGAGGATGCCTTCGTATAATGGATTAGTAAAAGTATGCATCTCAATATCATGATCAAGCATAGACAAGTTATCAAGACTAGGTTAACTTGAGGAGTCATCATAGATAATGTTGTCCAATTCATGCAAGTTGAACTCCTCAAGGACAATACCATCCTCACCATAACACATTGGTCCACCAAATAGCAGCATATCAATAAAGGTATGATCAACTATCTCATCTTCCCCTTTGTCAAAGGTTGGTGGTGTGTCATAGCAAAGGTCACAGTCATTTTTAACTATCAAATCTACACTAGGAAGGGGTTCAATGAACAATGAGCTCACATCAAGATGTGGCATAGCATCCCTCCCAACTAGTGTTTCACAAGCACACTCAAGTCGACTACTAGACTCTTCACTAGCGGTATACTCACTAGATACACCAAAAACACCAACTAGTATTGAGTCATCACAAGACAAATTAGCTAGTAGGCTCATGAGAAGGTGAAGTAACACTTACATTTGTAGTACTTCCTTGATCACTCACAAGGCTTAAGTGTCATATGAAACTCCTCTTTCATGAAGCTTACATTGAGAATTGCCCTCCTCTTGTCTTTCTTTCCAAGTACATGGTTGAGGCTCCAATCTCCTCAATTTTTCTTTCCTCGCCTCTCCTTTCTTTCATTTTTCTCTCAAGGTCAAGTGTAGTTTGTGGTGACAATCCACTCACATCACTCCTCAAATCCTCTCATTTTTCCTCTCTTGGATTGCCACCGGTCACTCCCTCACTTCTCTCTATCTTTTCTCTCTCATTTGAAGTGGAGTGACTCTCACTTTCATCATGCAATGGTAAGACAATAAGATTGTTTGCCTCGGGTTCAAGTACAATGGGTGACTTTGCTTTAGCCGCCTCCCTCCACTCCTTCATTCGCTAGTAGTCTTCCCTTACTTGCCTTGGAGTCAAAGGTCTAAGCACATATTTCCTCCCATCTTGCTTGACCGTGTAGGAGTTGGTCCGACCATCATGCACAACACATCTATCATATTGACATGGTCTCCCAAACAAAAGAAGGCAAGCTTGCATTGGGACCACATCAAACATGATTTTATCCCTATAGTTCCCAATGCTAAACTCAAGCATCACTTGCTTCACCACCTTTAGTTCACCACACTCACTAAGCCATTATAAACGATATGGTTTTGGATGCTTTAGAGTGGGTAATTTTAATTGGGAAATTAAGGTTTGGCTCACTATGTTGGCACAACTCCCTGAATCAACAACCATTGAGCGCATTTGCCCCATCACACGACATCTAGCATGAAAGAGGTTTTCTCTTTGATCATTTTCCACCTCCTCTTCCATGAAAATGTACTCAAGCTCCTCCTAACCACTCTTTGATCATTTTCCACCTCCTCTTCCATGAAAATGTACTCAAGCTCCTCCTAACCACCAAGAATAGTTGAGGATCATCATCTAACTTCTATGGCCTCCTCACAAGCAACTTCCTCCTCTTCCTCTTACTCTCTCATTTTCGGGCTCACTATCTTGCTCATACACCAATTCCAACCACAACCATGGTTATTTTTGTAGGACAATCTCTAGCAAAATGACCATAGCCCTTGTACTTATAGCATAGAGTAGAAGTAGAAGTAGGATTGTTCAAGCGAGTTTTAGAAGTACCTTCCAAGTGTGGTGTGGTCTTCTCATATGGCTTCTTCACTTCTTTCCTACACTTGCATTTGGAAAGTTTGCATTTGGAGTCTTCCATTCCTTTGGCTTGCTTGTGGAAGTAGGAGTGTTGCCTTTGGATTTCTCTCCCTTAAGCCAATTCTCGGCTTCCATTGCGGCTTCAAAGAGATCTTGAAGAGATTGATAAGTATGCAACCTCAATTGAGAAGCTATACCATAGCTCAAGCCATTCTTGAAGCGGATCATGGCTTGTTCTTCACATTCCTTATCCATATCCAATGCCATCCGGGCCTTCTCAAATTTATCATAGTATTCATGCACCGTTTTGACACCTTGTTTTAGATCAAAGAGTTTCTTGAGTTGCTCTTGTCGATACCTTGGAGCTATATACTTGGTATTCATAAGAACTTTCAATTCTTCCCAAGTTACATTTACATGCATATTCATCCTTCTTCTTGACCTCTTCATGGACTCCCACCAATTAGAAGCATAGGCCTCAAAGGTAGAAAAAGCATAGGTGCCCTTCCTCTCCTCGGTCATCTCATTGGTGTCAAACACCCTTTCCATGAGTAGTACCCATTCCATGTATGCTTCCGGATCACAAGATCCCTTAAAGGGTGGAAGATTTAGCTTAACACTATTGAGGTTGTTGTTGTCACGTACCCCATGATTAGGCTTCCGTTGGCCTCCATAGTGGTCATCATAAGCAACATATTCCCTCCTAGCACTCCTTCCATCAAATCTCATGGGTGGCCCTCGATCTCGGCCTCTACCCCTATCTATATTTCGACCCCAATTCATTTGCCTCCTAAGTTGATAAGGAGCATTATACCCATAGGCTTCATCACCATACTCGGCCTCCTCCTCTTCTTGAGCCTCAACAACTTTCTCAAGAGGTGGAACAAATCTAATGGGTCTTCGAAGTGGAGCATTTCCTTGGGGATTGCCCACGGGTTGGGTATTTCCCAACACACACTCTTGAAGAGTTTTAACTTTCTTTTGTTCATATCTCTTGGCTACCTCTACAAAGTGTCCGAGAGTCATAGGAGTGCTATGACTTGTGCCTTCTCTGGATTCAATTTGGACACTTGGGGTCCTTCTCTCACCGGTCTCAACTTGATTCCTCTCTACGGTCTCAAGTCTCAAAGATATGTCCTCCAACTTAGCCATAATGGTATCCATGGAATCCTTCATGGGATTATCTCCGTCATTTGCCATTGTACCTACAAAAGCAACAAACGTTAGTGAAAACACCTCACTCACACCCTCACGTGTATGGCACTCGACTCACTCGTTTAGTGGTGGTGGATATTTTACTCAAGTTTGAGTCTAGAAGCTTCATGTAGTTGATCAACGAACCATAACTCAATCACTCAATTCACAAGCCCAATGCACTCCGGGGTGAGTGGAGTTAATGCGACTCTATTGGACGATAAGCACTTTAAGTAAGGACTTGAGTCAAAAGATACTACGGGTCTTCTTTGAATTCTACTCTCCTATCTAGGCAAGATGATCCAAAACTCTCAAAGTAATTAGTACTAATCAAGTAGGATTATACTCTAATAGCACTAATTGGAAGCAATGCAAGCAACGAAACAAGAGAACCTAGGATAAACTACCCAAATCAATAACTCCCAGAAACAGGCGCCCCGCCTCTGCAGAGTGGGCGGCCGCCCTATCTATTTCAACAAGGGGTAGGCGGTCTGCCTCCTGAGCTAGGCTCTCTGCCTCCCAAAAGTCCAGAGAGCTCAAAAATTGAGGCGGTCCGCCTACTGCGAATTTCAGCACAGTTCAACTTCGTGTTTTTCGACTTTAGCACCCAAAAATCCAACAAATCTCACGATGTTTTAGCAATCTGAAGGTACCCAAATGTGTTTTCAACCACAATAATCAGACCCCAATGATTTTTATCAAACCTTAACCAAAAACAACCAAATCACCATGTTCATCAAGTTTTTATCAAGGGTTTCAAGAATAAGGGTTTCAAATTTTCAAATCATGTGTTTTGGGTACCAAAATAATGGGTTTCCAACAAGGAACAAACCCCAATATCACCCATGACAAGAATCAATCAAACGAACAAGATATGCCAAATTTTTGGTTTTTTTCAATTTTTTTGTGTTTTCTTCTTTTCAACAACAACAAACAAGAAAATAAGATAAAAACCGAGCTAGGCATGACGAATCAAGGGTTGGGGGTTTGTAGAAACAACACCCGAGCTTTTCTGTGATATCAAGATGATAGGGGTCAAAATAAAAGACGATAAAGATAAAGGAGCGAGACTTACCTCGAACTCGCTATAAGGTATCCACGGAGAACTTGTTCCGCGAGACGCTCGTATCGGTGTCAAGATTCGCCTACAGTAAGCAACTACCCTCGAGTCAACAAGAACCCGCAAGTAGAATGATCGGGGTTTGAGGATCAACTAGCTCACCTAGAAGACTCAACCATCAAAGGGTTCTTCCATTCATTCAAAGAGACTATTCTCTTGAAAGTATGTTTAATCATTCATCAAAGCTAACTAATGAAAATGAAAGACTATTGGCCCTTTTATAGGTGCCTTACACATGTAATAAAATGTCTAAAAGATTCCGAAAGTGTGCTTAAATAACATAGGCCACGTAGGGCTATAATAGTCAAAATATAACAATTAAGTGATGCGTCCCGTTTAGGAGTATCAGGGGTGGGTGGTCCGCCTGAACACCCTAGGCACCCGCCACCTTTAGTGGTACAGTGCAGTGGGCGGCCGCCTCCTCACCATGGGCGGTCCGCCTCATCAGAATCCAGAGAGTAGTCAACATTTAGGCGGTCCGAATTGTGTCTCTGATGCTCCCCCTTCCATGGTGTTCCAATGTATGACCTTGAAGTTCACTTCCTTGACCTTGGATGGTGCTTTTGGATGGTTGCTCGATTTGCACTACATCATGTATTTATAGTGTTTCCTAATCCCTTGCGAAATGATTAAAAGGCCCCCAAAGTGGGCTAAGACATAAAAGACCACGTAGGGTCAAAATAGGTAGTTTACACAAAATCTCGTAAAAAACATAACAGGAGAGGCGCCCGCCTCAATGGGAGGCGCTCCGCCTCAGAGAACTACAGAGGCTGCTTCAGTGAGGGGCGGGCCGCCTAGGTGTTGGGGGCGGCTGCCTCATGCTGATCCAGAGGCTTGAACTTTGAGGGGCGGTCCGCCTAGTATTGTGGGTGGTCCGCCTCTTCCTGGAAGGTATGGATACGACTCAAAATGGACTTTAAGTGTTCCTCCTTGGTCCGTAGTCGGTCCTCCCTCAAGTGTGCTCAAGTCCATGGCTACAAATCACTCTCGAACCCTCCTCCGAAGTCTTTGACTTGTACTCCTTGTTCTCTTCAGGCTTGGTTCTTGATGGTTGTCGTTTAGGACAATTTATATTGCATCATCCTCAACAAACCAGTCTATCGGTGTAATTTCGAAGACACCAAAGAGCTCCAACGGCAGGTGGATGAATTGCTGAACAAAAGACTGGTTCGAAGAGCTTGAGTCTGTGCACCATTCCTGTTATCCTTGTCCCAAAGAAAGATAGAACATGGCGAATGTGTGTTGATTGCCGAGCAGTCAACAAAATTACGGTAAATTATCGTCATCCTATTCGGTAATTAGATGACATACTTGATGAATTGAGTGGTTCTTCTTGATTTTCGAAATTGACCTCAGATCCGGTTACCACCAAATCCGAATGAAAGCGGGTGATGAGTGGAAAACTTTATTCAAGACCAAATTCGGTCTCTATGAATGGTTAGTGATGCCGTTTGGCCTCTCTAACGCCCCGAGCACTTTCATGAGATTGATGAACCATGTGCTTAAACTATTTATAAATAAGTTTTTTGTTGTGTATTTAGATGACATACTTATTTATAGTAAATCTGTGGATGAACATGTTAAATACTTAAGGCCTGTACTTGATACACTTAGAAGTGAGAAGTTGTATACTAACTTCAAGAAGTGTGCCTTTTGCGTCGAGCGTGTAGTCTTTCTTGGAATTGTTGTGAGTGCTAGTGGTGTTGAAGTCGATGAGTCCAAAGTCAAAGCAATTAAAGATTGGCTGACCCCTATTTCGGTGATCAAGTCTGTAGTTTCTATGGGTTAGCGAGTTTTTATAGAAGGTTTGCCCGTGGCTTTAGCACCGTGGCAGCTCCCTTAACCGAGCTTGTAAAGAAAGACCATCCGTTTGTGTGGGAGGAGTCCCAGGAGAGGGCTTTCCAAGAGTTGAAACGGAAGCTTAGCTCTGCCCCGTTATTGCAACTCCCTGACTTTGGAAAAGCTTTTGAGGTTGAATGTGATGCTTCCGGGGTCGGGATCGGAAGAGTGCTTATGCAAGAACCAAAGCCGATCGCTTACTTTAGCGAAAAGCTTAAAGGTATAGCCTTGAATTACTCTACGTATGACAAGGAATGTCCTCGTTCGAACACTCGCTCATTGGAAACATTATCTGTGGCCGAGGGAGTTTGTGATTTAAAGAGATCATTGATCTTTAAGACATCTTCAAGGCCAAGAGAAGTTGAACCTGCGGCATGCCAAGTAGGTAGAATTCATTAAGAGCTATTCCTATATAATTCATTACAAAAAGGGTAAAGACAATGCTGTGGCCAATGCAATGTTGAGGAAGTTTGATTTAGCGACCACTTTCACTTCGAGATTAATGGGGTTCGAGAGCATCAAGCTTATGTATGAACATGACCCCAAGCATAAAAGCGTATGTGACGCTATTCTGAGTGGCCGAATGCTGGAGAAGTATCAGTGGCACGGTGGCTATCTCTTTAAGAATGGGAGAGTTTATGTGCCCGTGTCATCATGGAGAGAGCTTTTTGTTCGAAAAGCTCGCTCCGGGAGCTTAACGGGTCACTTCGGTGTCGATAAATCTCTTGTATCTTAACCAAGCAGTTTCACTGGCCCAAGATGTGAAGACATGTGGAAAAGCTTTGCAATGGTTGTTTAGATTGCAAGAAAGCTAAATCGAGGTCCAAACCTCATGGTTTGTACACTCCATTGCCTGTTCCTAAATATCCTTGGGTTTATATATCCATGGATTTCGTGATGGGGTTACAGAGGTCGATGGGTTGGCATTATAGTATCTTTATCGTGGTCGACCATTTTTCCAAAATGGTCACTTTCCGTGCAAGAAATGTGATGATGCGCAACATGTAGCTACTTTGTTTATTTCTCATGTGTTGAAATTGCATGGTGTGCCTCGTACTATTGTGAGTGACCGAGACTCTAAATTCCTGAGTCATTTTTGGAAATGTCTACGGGGTGTCTTTGGCACCAAATTACTGTTCTCGACGTCTCACCATCCTCAGACTGATGGACAGACTGAGGTAGTCAACCGAACCTTGGGAGCTCTGCTTCGAGCAATGTCCAAAGGTAAGGCCGGAAACTGGGCTGATCGTTTGCCTGTGATAGAATTTGCATACAACCGTACTCTGCATCAAATGATTGGAATGACTCTGTTTAAGAGTGTATGATTTTAACCCTTTGATTCTACTTGATTTAACCCCGTTACCTCGAGATGTTGTTATTGATTTTAAAGGTAAATAGCAAGCCACTACTTTGCTCGAGCTACATTCCAAAGTGAGGAAGAATCTTGAGGAAGCTTATGCCAAAGTGGCCTCGAAGAAGAACAAGGGGCGAAAGAGGTTTGAGTTGAAGAATGGAGATTGGGTTTTGGTTCATTTCAGAAAAGAGAGGTTCCCGAATCAAAGGAAAGAAAAGTTGTCTCTAAGAGGGGATTGTCCGTTCCAAGTGCTAAGCAAGATCAACAATAATACTTATGTGATCGACTTTCCAGGTGAGTCTAATGTATCCAACACCTTAAATGTTGCTGACTTACCTCTTTCTGATGTAGGCCGAGCACCAGAAACTAAAGATGGCGCAACTTCGGGGACGAATCTTCTTAAGAAAGGGAGGATGATGCAGTTTGTGTCTGTACTGATCAAGTAACCGAGTCAGAACCAGTATTCAAGCCAGCGAGATCGGTCACACAAAGCCAAGCCAAGATCATGTACAACGCGCACATTCACTTAGCATGGCCGGGAGAAAGCAACGGTTCGGTGAGTGATTTACCGAGCTCAAGACTTGAAAGGTACATTCGCAAGCTGGAGCCCGAGGCTGGAAGTGCCCAAACACTAATCCATGACGCCGAGCACTAAAGTGACCGAAGGGCTACCAATATGCCCGAGGCAGGAGAGCGTCCGTTGTCAATTGTGTCGAGGCTGACCAACCGAGCATCGAAGCCCAGAGCGCCCGAGCACATTGTTTACTTCACCCTATGTGGCCTTATTTTATTGGTTGTCGGTGACCATTTTCCTAGTTTACCCTTGGGGCTATCTATATAAACCCCTTAGTTTAGTTCATTTCGTAAGTTGATGATTGATATTATTGAATGATAAGCCGAGTGCTTTGTAACTCCATCATGAGTGAACCCCATCGTGGGATTGTTAAAGAACTTGCGGTGGATTCCGTTTGATAAAGTTCTTCTTTGTCATTCAATTTCCAAGAAGCATGTGCGTCTTTCTTGAGGATTGTTGCATAGTTTAGGTGTTTATATTGCCTTTCAATTCGAGTGGCCCGAAGACTAGTTCCTTGCGTTCGTTTGAATAAAGCTTAGAACTGTATAACTTTTATTTTTACTTTTTTCATCTTATTTTCTATTGTTATTTGTGTTCGGTTGCTAAGCTCCGATTAGCTTGCACCAATCTCGTAATCTACAAGAAAGAAAAAATACAAATAAAGAAGGTTCCATAAATCCAATTTTCTTTAGTATGTTTATCTGATTTATTAGATAACGTTCAAATGAGGAACGGGTGCCGTCTAAACACGAGAATGGATAGGAGTCACCCACACTTTGGGCGTAACATGAAGTGGGTATGCATCCTTTTCTCTTGTGTCTCATATTTTTAATGTTTATTATGAGTAAACTGGAAATGGGGATCATGAAGGGTTGGTGCAGGATTGAGGAGAGTCACCACCCCCCACCCACATTTTTTCCTTGTGAAACTAATAATTAAAAGACAAGTGGACTATTATAGTTTCCTCCTACCAATGACATGATAACAATTTGTCTATTCTACAAGAACGAAAATTTGAAGGTCTTAATCAAGATTTCTTTTGCATTTCTCAGACTTTGTTTAGATTTAGGGGTTTAGCCAAGGTTTCATAATTTTCTTATTTTAAAAATTAATTTTGTCAAATGAAATTTCTAAAAAAGTAAAGAATTTCGAACTATAGCAGCTTGTATTTTCTCAATCAATTTAATCAGTAGTTGTTCTTTTGTTAATATTATACCAACAATCAGTAGCCTATCCCAGAAGTTTGATAGGCTTTGTATTGATTAGTTCTCTTAATACTTAATAGATGATCTTGAAAGGTCCAACTAAGGAACTATCTTAATTATATTCGAACTTTTGGAATGGTTGGTTGAATCATAATCGTTTAACCAGTGGGATGTCCGTTTGAGGTCGAACGACATATATAGACTATAGTAGAGATAGCAACGAAAAGAGTGAATTGGAGTCCGGTACCATTATGAATTTTTCCATATTGAACTTTAGAAAATTAGAGTCTATGAAAAAATATCCTGAAGACATGGCAGCAATTAATTATTGAAGGCGTGGAAACATCTTAAAGAAAAATGTTTACACAGAAAAATGTAAAAGGGGAACTGATGAAGTTGGGCAAGGATGGATACTTGACCTTCAAAAATTCAACGTTAGTCCTACAATAATAGGACTCCAACGATGAAGACACAAAAAATGTGACTGCAGCTTCCTGTGGATAGCTTCAAGGATAAGTGAGTTCCTTATTGCATGAACCTAGGCCATAGCTAACCCCATCTTATATGTCCTACTGAGGTTTCTCCTCTCAAGATAGGAAATGATGCCCTTATTAATTAACTCAATTTGGCTACATGTCTCTTCAAGAATTAAGGTTGTTTCTTTTATCTTTCCTTTTGTAATATATATATATATATATATATATATATGTCAACGGTTGTGATTCATTGTAGAGATAGATTTTTGTTGTTATTCAAATATGTCAAAGGCGTGGTATAACGGTTTGTAGCTGATTAGCTTCATTTGCAAGTATAATGATATAATCTCCTTGCAACTTTTTCCTTTAAAAAAAAAAAAGAGTCGATATAGGGCGAGTGAATCATTTTTTTTCTACATAATTGATGTATAAATATGGTTATTAATAAGTATTTTTGTTTGTAATCACTTATTTGCTTTTAAGGAGTTTGCCATTCATTCATTATTCATTGAGACGTTGGTCACTAAGATATTCCAATATGGCCTTTTAACATAACTCTAAACACTAGCACAACTAACACCACCAATTATCTCTATCAGTATACCATGAGTCATCACCATCAAACACCTTATCGATAGTTCCACTATACAATCACCACCACCACTGCACAAGCGTCGCCTATTGACCACGACACAATGACTACTGCTAGCCTCTCATCACCAACCACGGCGCCACCACTACCACTATACCTAACAACCAATAATTGATGTCGACCACCACCACGACTAGTATATCGCGGCTTGTTTTTAAAGTATGTTTCATCAAATGAATAATTTTATGTTCTGTAAATTAATATTTTCTCTATCATTTTCTTGATATAATAATTAAATTAAATTTTATGTTGATGAAGTTTAAATAAAGAAATATTACACATTCAGAGAAAACAAGCTCATTGAAAGCATATTATTAAGGTGGATTAGTTTGTGTGGACAAAATTATCCCAGAATTAGGAAACTTGAAATTATTATATATAATTTATAATTCTTTGATTATTTAGTACTAATGCTTTCTTTGGTTCATTGGATTAAATGAAATATGAGACATGCTTGGTTTGAAACTTGATAAACTTAAACAAATCTTTGTTTCCAATTCAACCTTGGTTATATTAGTGATCTAGATATATCTAAATAGTTTATTACTATCTTTTAAAAGGGTTTGATAGGTAAATAACGTAGTATCTATTACCGTTTTCTATAATATCCAAGGATAAATACTGGTATTATTTATCCCACTTTTTAGGTGGGATAAATAATACCAAATTTTGGTATTAAATTTATATGGACTTTGACTATCCATAATCGAACACGGAATAAATTAAATCCCAACGTTTATTCTAATACTGTAACCAAACAATCCCTAAGCATTCTTGTTTAAAGACCTACAATATCTAAATAATCAAATGTGTTCAGGTTAAACATTTTAATCTTAAATTTAAAAGAGAGTAAATTGAGCCTTGAATTCTTCAATTACATGGTCCGACTTAGGATCTCCATAACGTGGTATACATTGAATTTCCGAATTGAATCCAAGATTTTTGATATGTTTGTATCGATATAAGTTTTATAATATTTTGATAGTCGGTTTTGCAAAGATAATACGAAATATTGAATATCGTATCAAAATAATATATGTTATTATACTAAATAATCATATTATACATAGATAATAAAAAAATAAATATATAAAATGAATAACATACTGTAGTTCCTTACCTTTAGGCTTTACTTCTTTACCCAATTACTATTATTTTATTATGAACCCGCTTGTGTTAGCGGATTTAAAATGATTAATAAACATCAACGGTTGAAAATACTTTTAGCTGGTGAAACTAATTTTATAAATAAATAATAACATGTGTGGATATGTAAGTGCTGAAACTAGTAATAAGCAGTTGGCCGTGGTGTGTTTGGTAAAAATGTTGATAAGTGTATTTTTGTTGAAGTGACCAAAATATTCTTCAATTTATTTACAAAAAATGTACATATAAAATACTTTTATATTAAAAATGCCAAAAACACCACATGAAAAGGGAGTTGAAAATTTTGTTTGAAAATAATATTTCATAAATTACAAAATATTTTGGATAAAATAATAAAATACTTAGTCAAACTAAAAGGCTTATAAGCTGTGGCTTATGGCTGATTTTAGGTTATAAGTATTTTTATTATTTATCAAATACGTAGATAAGTAAAAAATACTTATAAACTGATTTAATCAACTTATAAGCTTTGCCAAACACCCTCTACATTTGTGTTTTTTCAGACATCAGTTGCCTCATACTTTGTTGTGATTATAGAACCCAAAGCTTCAGTTTCTGCTGCTTCATTCTGCCAGAACTTGATATAGGAAATGATTCAATACGCCGGTTGCTTCTGTGAAACGGGACCTAAAGAGAACTAAATTAATATTTTTTCTATTTAAGGTTCAAACCGAACTACTGAAGAAATCATATATAACAAAAATAGAATAGAAAAAAATTGATCAATGCTGAATTTAATTTAGTGTTTAAATATATTGGGTATGTTGCTGTTGTTGTTGAATTTAACTTAGTTTGATATTGGTATAATATTTTTAAAAATTAAATACCAAAAATATCGTATTATCGAATTTGTCAATACCGCACCGTACCTATCCAGACACACCCTAGCCCTGCATGTAGGTATGACGAACTCTCTTTCGCGAACATCTAATCAACTCGTGTGGCTCATGTCTTCTACCGAAAAACTGATTGGAAATGTGAATGAATTTGGTTTAGATTTTTTTTTTTCTTTTTAAAATGCACTTTTGTAGCAATTACTCAAACCGAGCACTAATATATATTCCGTACTTGTTTCTTTTCATGATTGTATTTGTCTATCTTTGTCTAACCTAATTTTTGGTGCTAAGTTTTTTCCTTTTCAACATCCCTGTCCGAAGTGAAACATGTACCGGAAACTATATTCGGCATGTGGATCGCATCCAAATAATTCAATCGATCTAAAGGGTAAGTTAGAAACTTAATTAGAACTAGCAACTCATTTCGATTTTTGAACTGCAACTTTAAGTAGTTTTCTTCATTTCTTTTTCTATCCTTTACTTTCTTATTCTGTGTGTTGGATAAACGAGGGTTTTAAACTTTTACAGCGGACAAAGTTCAATTAGGCACTAATTTAATTACGAAAAGTACTGTATGCGAAAACGAATAGATAATGGCACGTTTAGAAAACAAATGACAATCGTTAGAATGAACTTTTTGTTGATACGTCACCGAGGATACTAAAGTAATGGTGATTATTAGTTCCCTTAGTCATAAGCTCCTTAAATATTTAGAAAAATTCTTTTGTCAAACCATTATTATACACATGTCTCTTGCTGAAGTCAAGCGATAATTCTCATCCAATAATTACGAGTTCTCCTTTTTTTCTTAAACGGGGTGAGTTGACAATCACTAACTATAATGAAATCATTTTTCTACAAACAGGTGATAATCAGCAACAAAGTAGCACCTTTTGAAATTCGATTTTAGTTAGTTGTCTAAATTTTACACACCGATTATTTTAAAAATATTAACTTTATATACTCTTGGAGCACTTTAAAAAATAGTTAGAGATAAATGTTCATAAAAATAGATGACATTAATAACTTAATAAAGAAGGTAACTTCTGACATATAGTGTATTAAGTAAAATAAATCTATCATTCTCATATTCTTGTTCTATGGCCTGATCCTCATTTTATTTTTTATGTTTTCCTTCCCCAAATCTTGAACTCAAAATAATGAATTTCTGAGAAGCTTGTACAAACTAAAAGAAAGCTCAAAAGGAAGAAAAAAAAAAACAAAAGAAATGGTCTATAAGTCATTTGATGACCTAATGACTGTTTCAATGGAAAGGAAATGCACCATAAAAAAAATTAGATTCGGCAAATCTTTGTTCCATTTATCTAATCCAAAATCATAAAATGTCAAATCTTTGTTATTCTGTTGCATCTTCTAAACTTCTGTTTTTCAACTCTCCCCTGGCCCCCACAATCAAGATTCTGTACCCTCCCTCCTCTCACCACCCATGCCTGCAATAGCTATTTTAAACTCTTTTTGTGGCATTCTTATTCTGTAGTCGTACGTTTCACCACTATATAATTCCAGCAATATCTATCTAACTTTCTGTGAGTACCTTTCCCTCCTCTTTGCAAATGGATAATTCTTCTGCATGTAAGAGTTTCTCTAATTGTAGCGCAAACTCAGATGACTCTCCCGATCAGGAAAGTAGTTGGACATTCTATTTCCAAGACTTCCTTTGTAATAATAATAATGAAGAAACTTCTTTGTGTTCTGGCTTTGAAAGTGCTTCCTTAGTTTCTGATGCTGCTTCTTTAGCTCCATATCATAAACTCGCCATTGTTAATAGAAATGGTGCTCTAGACATTAATGATCATACTAAAAAGAAATTGGGTTCCAAGAAGAGAAAGATCAAAGGAGCAGCTGTAGATAATGATCTGGAAGATACTGCAAGTTCACCTAATAATAGTCCCAAGGTCAAGCTATATCTTCTTTTTATTCACCTTCTTTAAGGTTTTGTTCTCTCCTTATTTATCTCTGATATTATTTTTTCCTTTTACATTGCAGGTGTCTTATATGGATCAGTTATGCATTAGTAGTCAGAAAGGGAAGAGCGCTGCAAGTATTTTGGAGGTAAGATAGAGAGAGCGACAAAAGGAAGATTTCATCAATTATTACCTATCTAGTATTTCATTTTATCATTAAGGTGGTGTTTGATTCGTCATAAAGATTAAGAACGGAGAAGAGGCTTTTGGCACATTTGAAAAGTAAAGTTAGGACATGTGTAATTAATTATGATATAATATTTTTATTACTATAAAAGCATGTCATATAGTATAGCTGTTAACTTTGAACATGTGTACTAAAAATGAAAGAATGTCATATGGAGCAAAGAAGAGATATATTTGTTTTACGGGGTTGTCTAGCTCTCTGTGATTACTTAAAATTTGTACTGAAGATATATCCCTTTGGAATTTGGTTTTAACAGGGTAAGGTAAATATGTCTGGCCAGATGACTAGTGGATTGAATGTATCCAGAAAAGAGGATGAACGCACAGAACTGAAGAAGAAGGGACTATGCTTAGTACCTGTATCTATGTTCACAAAGTATATGGATTAGATTTTCTTGCAAAATGTCTATTACTTTCATGATTAGCTGAATGGAAGGTGACCTTGCTATATGTATTTTTATGGAAAAGAAAAAAAAGTAGTGTACGAATATTTATGCATGTTGCTTAGCTTATACTTGCGGAGCTTTGGATCATCACTCTTAAAAGTTTAAGGACTTGTAAGATAACTCAAGGGACAGTTGGATAATTCATCTGCTCCTCATAAGCAACAAAATTCGCATTGATAAATTAATATGTCTAACTGACTCATCCGTCTTGTCGGAGATATCATTAATTAGTTCTCTGAAATCTAGAAAATTATACTTCTGATATGAAGGAATAAATGTTTGACCTTTAGTTTTAAAGGGTAGAGTTGACATTATCCTAAGATTTTATTAGTATGTAAAAAGAGAATCAGAAACTACGAATATATTAGCAGCTGACCACCAGAAGTCCATAATCCATTCCCTACAAACAAGCCTGGCCCCTTCCATATACATTTTCTTTGTAAATTTATCTTCTTTTTAGTCTAGCTCAGCACCCACCTTCCAATCTCTCATGCCTGTGTTGAATTGCTCCAGAAAAGAAACAGCATAAGCCATACATAATTTTAGGCCAACAATTTAACCGGTCTGCACAACCTGAAAGGGAAAAGAAAATAATGTAATTTATAAACACTGACGACGCGTGTATATATATATATATATATATATATATATATATATATGATTTTTTACGTTTACTGTGATTTACTCAGTTGTAATACTTAACCAGCCTTATTTTTTGGATTATTATTCCAAACTTTTATTGATAGTTACTGTATGGACCTAAATCAGTTTTAGGATTACAAATCGAATTTGGATTCGAATATAAGCAAATCTTCGTATCAAAGTTAAATAAATGCACAAAATAGAAGTAAATGCAAAAGAGTAACTTGATTTCAATATATGATTGTGAGTACAAATTTGGGCAGATTTTCATTAACTATTTCTGGATCCATATAATGTAAAATGAAGTGCTATTTATAGATACAAAGTGTTATCCCACGTTCTCCACTACTTGTTCATGGCCAACCCACGTCTGGAGCATTTATGGGTGGAGTTAATGGGCAAAGTAGTGGACTGAAGTAATGGGCTGCAAAGCCGCTTGAACCGGGGGACTCACCGGGGCGCGAATAGATGACCTCGGTGGCAATGCCCTGCTGCTTGACCGAGGTGACTGTCATCGAAGCTCAGCTTGCGGCTCGCCTTCGGTGACGACCTCGGTGCCTGACTTCGGCGATCCACTCATTTGCTTCGGTCTCTGGCTTGCCGTTATGTGTTCGGTCGTTATCGATTTGCATGACCGGGGCGAATCATCGCGGGTCGAATTTTATCCAATACAGATAGTCCCCCCCAATCTTCGGTTGGTTACCGAAGTTACCGAGGAGTGGAGTGAAATCCGGCGGGAAAATGACGTGGCTTTAATCTTATCCAAGCGTTTCAAATTTTGTCAGCGGTTCGCGTCCCATCAGATCACTTCTTATTGACACGTGTCACCCATCCGTTGGCTTCCCAAACGGTCACGCCGTAATTTGTGTCTTCCCCCAACGTTACAATGATGATGATTCCCCACCACTTGGCTCTTCCATACCTATAAATACCTTCTTACTAAACTTTCCCCTCACTTTCACCTTCTGCCATTAACAGTGTTAAGAGAAAAAAACACGAGTTTCCATACTTTCTAGGTTTCCAATTTCACAATAAGTCTAAGTTTCAAGCTTCAACCATGACTGCCACTCATTCACGGCAAGACTCAAGCGGCTCCGGCGAAAGGGCGAAGATTGCCCAGTACGCCCGCCATCATTTCTAGTGGTGAATTTATCACCACCGTGCCAGCGCTACAAGTAATAGAGGCGGAGGGAGGTGGGGAAGTGACCTCTAGTGCGGGTGGCTCTAAACGTCGAAAAGAGAGGGCCAGGCGTGACGTTGTCGCTGTGTGCGAGGACGTCAGCCTAGAAGAAGATGATGACGTCGCGGATGATGACCTCATGGATTTTGCTGGTGCTGACGACACCGCGCATAGAGATGAATATGCCGAGGGCGATGACGCCGGAGGCGAAGTCGAAGGTGGGAATACTGCCGAGGTAGGATCCTCGGTTCCGTTAATTCCTCTCGAGCAGGAACTCGAACCTCACCAAATCATTCCCTCTCATTTTGACAACGGCAAGGATCTTAAGCTGCAAGTCCAATCTGCCGATCAAGAAGAAAAGAATAGGAATATACCGGTGAATACGACACCGACCCGCATAACCCAAGCCCACATTGAACGGGTTCGGAGGGAGTGTAAGTTTGGACCCGAGGTGAAAGTGGTTATCCCCGACCCGACGAGCAGAGTGTGTCACCATGTCGAGGGGCTCTCTTTCGCTTACACCTATCCTTTCACCCTCGGCTTCTCCCTTCTGGTGCACAAAGTTATTGACGAATTTTGCCGGGCCTACAACTTGTGCTTGGCTCAACTAGGCCCCGGCGTTTGGTGGGTCGTTCAATGTATGGATTGGTTGAGTAAGAAGGCCGGGGTGAACTTCACTTTTTAGCATCTCATTTCACTCTACTACCCTTATTTCCATAAGGCCGGGGTCGTGGTCTTAAACAACCGAGGGAAATTTGCGCTCCTTCATAAGATTGAAGACCATGGGGACTGAGGCTGGAGCGACCGTTACATCTTGCTGGAGAATAATGTTTTGTCCGCCGAGCCTGGTTTTCCCGAGCAATGGAACAACACACGTAAGTATCCCTTCGTTTTTACTTCATTCCTCGGTGATTGCTCGCGTTAGCTGACCTCGTTTCTCTGTTGTTTCTTTAGCCAACAAGGTCGATATCATACCCCCTGAAGGGTTTACCGAATGGGTGAGAGTGATGACCGGGGCTCGCTTACGCCCCGAGAGGACGTGGAAAATGGCTGCTGACTTCGGTTGGCAGTGCAAACGACATGGTAGGTTCTTTAGCAATGTTTTATTCGGTATGTTGTTTTCGTGTTTTGATTTCGTTTTGCTGACTTCTCTTCCTTTGGAATTAGGTTTTCCAAACCGTGCCGTTAATACAAAGAAAAGCAAGAAGAAGAAGAAAGAAGAGAAGAAGAAGAAGGATGGAGAGGAGACCGAGTCAGATGATAACCTGGCTTCGGTGGCGGGAGATTTGAAGGGGTTGAAGGAATTGAAGGCTGCGAAGTCTTCAAAAGCTTCAAAGGGGGCCCCCGGCTAAGGATCCTCCAAAGGTAATATTTATCTTCGGTCAACTCATCGGTTATCGTTCCTTTTACTTCCTTGCTTTAATTTCTTCCACTATTGTAGGCGTGAAGAGGAAGAGGAAGAGGGCAGTTTCAAAGAAGCCCTCCCGTTCAGTGGCTCCTCGCGCCGAGGTGAAAACTCCTCCCCCGACCCAAGGCAGCGGTTGAGGTGCGCCGAGGATTGATCGATGAGCCCGATGATACAACTGCTGAAGGTTTGGCTCGGAGAGAGGTTGAGTTTATTGACCTCGAGGATCAAGAACATGGATCCGAGGCGGCAGTTTCCAAGACTAAAGGCAAGGCCAAGGTTGTAGAGGCCGGCACTGCTACGCTTGAAGAAGGGGCCAGCACCGGCGCGGTTAGGGCACACTCCGAACCCGCGAGGATTTCATCCTCGGTGGGGTCTTATCGAAAACTTGAGGTGCCGACTTCTTCAAATTTGCTGGCCTGTAGCCGAGCCGACATCTTGAGTCTTACGCCTTTGTTAGGCCCAGAGGAAGATAAAGTCGTACAGGAATTTTCACGAGGCCAACTATATAATACTATTGCTGCCAATGCTATTGCTCTTGAGTTTTGCCTCAAAATTTCCTTTCATCTTTGCCTTCAGTTCATAGCTGACTTCGATTTCCTGATTAATCTTTGTTCAGAGCTTCGTTCTGTTACTGAGGGCTATCGAGATGACCCGTTCTTCATCTCGGAAGCTCGTCCACCTTGATCCTGAAATCAATAGGACTCTGAGACGATTAAAAAAAAAGCAGCAGCATAAATCTAATAACCATGGCAGAAAATCAAGATCTACAAGCCAGGATAAACATTAAGGAGCAGGGACTGGATGCAACAGAGGAAGGATTGCAGAACAGGAGAAACAACAATTAAAATCCTCTGGTTGAAGATCAATTTGATGAAAATGCACCCAGGCCTAGGAGATTGTTGAGAGAGTATGCCAGGCCAACATATATATATATATATATATATATATATATATATATAAGGTTAAACTTCAATTGCTCTTTCGATATATATATATATATATATATATATATATATATATATATATATATATATATATATATATATAATAGCAGTATTACTAAGACAGATTATAACTGGAATTACTATATAATTGTAATCGGAAGAGCAATTATTGTAGTACCCATTTATACCAAGTAAGCTAATCGAACGAGGGTTGCTATTAAATAGAGCGTGATTCAGGATGAACACATAATTTTGAGTTTCAAGATTACTTTCTTTGACGTTTAGTTGTATAATCAAAAGAGTACGTGTAAGTGTTCAATTTATTTGTAATCATCCATAAATGCCAATCGAAAGAGGCATGTATACTTTTGAAAAAAAATAGAAATTGAAGAATAGCTAGACTACTCTATTTTAAAATATTAAGTGAAGTCCGAAATCCCAACACTTTTTACATTATATTTGAAATTTTTAGAATTGTCGCATAAACATTTTACATTGAAATTTCTCAAGAATTTAATTGATTAACGCAAGAACTCTGAAAGCTAGATAAACCAATCTCTGTGGATACGATATCTTTTATACTATAATTTGACAAGGAAAAGAGGTGAAAGTTTCTATGCGTTAGACACTCGTCGGGGGGAAATGAGAGGAGCAAAAGTGATAGTGGGGGAAATAGAAGGAAAAATATAAGGGTTAGGTATGTTATGGAAAATATTGCTATGTTTTTGCTATGTTTGTAATTATCTTGTGTTTTACTCTATATAGGATAATTTTACTAAAATGTTGCTATGTTTGGTAATTAAGCTCTAAAACTTGTACTTTTATGTAAAAAAATCATAATTTTATTGGATTAACTAATAAAAGTCCAATTTCATTGGGCTATAAATCATAAGCCCACTTTGTTAGCCTAAAGGCCCAAACCAGTGCCACGTGTCAAGTGACGTGGCGCCAAGTCAAATAAAAAAGCCAATAGGATCATGTCATATGCCAAATAACATGGCAATCCAAGTGAAGTCCAAAAGGCCAATAAATATGTGCCACGTGGACAAGTGACATGTTCTAGCCAATAAAATGCAGCCTTATCACTACTTAAATCTGATTGGCCAGTCCACGGGCCTTGGCCTGTTAGGATTTCTTGATGGCTACTCCACCCCACATCTATATAAAGGGGCCGAATCCCTCATCTGTGATCATCAGAAATCAGAGGAAGAAACTCATAACAAGAAGCAATAAGGATCTCTTGGATCAAAGGCTACAAATTGCTATAAATCTTCAAGGAGATATTTATTTCTCCATAAGTTCATCAAGAGGAAGATCCAAGATCAAGCTCAACGGCCCTTGGATTTATCTCTATAAATTCATTATAAGGAAAATATTCAGGATCAAGCTCAAAAGCCCTTGGATTATACTTTTAATATTTATAGTTGAAAGGATGAATAAGAGGAATTATAGAGATTGTACTACTCATCATATATATTGAAATCAAATACTACAGTTGTTACAATATTTTTTGTTCTTGATAATTATTTATTTCTTGACGCGAATTTACTTGTTACAATGGGTTTGTCTAAGACGGCCCTTGCTCACTTAGGGACGGTCGCCCTTCACTGATACTAACGTTGCGCACCTCTAACTCTCCTTCCAAGGCTTTCTCCATCCATGCCCTTCCATATCAAGAGTAGGTGAACATCTTGTAACTCCTTAGTTTAACTTCTTGTGAACGGTCTTGACGGTACGAACACGTCTTGATCAGTCTGGACTGTATCAGTTGATTTGATGCTAACTAAAATATATAATTGGTAAAAGTTGAGTTCAAGTGTTTCAATAGGAAGGACACACGTTTGCTAGTCGGCATAGCAAAAGGGTGCAAGTTTTGGGGAACTTAGGCTATTTTACCTTTTTTTTTTTACTGTAAGTTATGGACCTGCACTGACCATAATATGAAACGGACCATTTCCAACTTTTTGATAGTCAAATAGACCATTCAACAGTTGTTCTTAGGGTCAAATGATTTTTTGGCCTTTACAAATAGTCTTTTTGTTTTAAGGAAATTTGTAATTATGTTTTAGGTTTATGACCCTTGTGGGTCCTACTATTCATAATGGATTGCCAAGTCAGCATATGAGTAGTCAAAATTGCACAGAATGCTTCAAAACATAAGGATTGCCTTGCAAATTTAAAAAGTTTCATTTGCAATTATTGAATTGTAACAACATTTTAGATAATACGTTGTAATCTTGGAAAAAGCAAGATTGTTTGAAATAATTTCTAGACCTTTGCTCCATCAGTTCGTAACTGCTTTTAAAAGACGATCAAATGTTCTTAAGTTTTAGCCTACAATGGGTTATTCTTTAAAAACAAAAAGAGAATAGGGTTGAGTCAATATTGTGCAAATTGTGAAGACACATTAAAAGATTGTACTTGTTTGAGTTCATAGATTTCTGAATAGGTAATACAATATTTCATGTTTTCTTTTGTTCTTAGCTTGGGAATAAAATTGACAAGTATGAGAATGAGCAATAAAAGTAGAAGATGAACCAGAAAAGAGATTTAGTGGTTGAACAGGAGATTTGTGTATTAATACATAGGAGATTTTAGTACAAGACATAGTAGATTTCTTCGTATTGTTACATAGGAGATTTGAGATTTATGTGTTAAAACATAGGAGATCTTAAGTTTGTTAGAGTAAATATTCGTAATACTAATGAATTACAGCAAGGAAAGAGAATGCGTATGTTATTATCTTAAATTTCACAAACATGAATATTATCTCTCATGAACAAGAAAATTAATCACTTATTTAGTGAATATAATCTCTTAAATTTAATAATAAATGATGAAAGTTGTTGCTTAAGATGATATAAACGATGTTGTCTTTTACCGTATGTGATAGATCTCTCATTTTGGAGTAAAAATTCATGACAACAATAAATTATGGAAACGTTTTCCTAATATGATATGGCTACTATTAACATATATTTTATAAGTAAAAAGAGATTATGTGTATGTTATTGTCTTCATCTCTTACGAACAAGAATGTGATCTCTTCTGAATGAGAATGTAATATCTTATGAACAAGAATGAGATCTCTTACAATATGTGTTATAGCTCTCACATCGTAGATAATGGTCTCCCTTAAGTAATTTCATTATTTTTTTTATATATTATACCGTAATTTATTGTAAAAATACTTTTACATTTATTAAATGACAAGTAGGATCGTATTTCCATAAAAATTCATAACAATGATAAATATGTTATTATTATTATTAAATGGTGAATACGTCTGCCTAATATGATATGATTACTATTAACATATATTTTATAGGAAGAAAGAGATCATGTCTACCTTATCGCCTTTATCTCTTAGGAAAAAGAATGTGATATCTTCTGAATGAGAATGTAATCTCTTATGAACAAGAATGAGATCTCTAACAATATATGTTATAGCTCTCACATCGTAGATAATGGTCTCTCATAAGTAGTTTCATTATTTTTTTAAAATATTATACCACAATTTATTGTAAAAATACTTTTACATTTATTAAATGACAAGTAGGATCATATTTCCGTAAAAATTCATAACAATGATAAATATTTTATTATTTATTAAATGATGAATACGTCTGCCTAATATGATATGACTACTATTAACATATGTTTTATAGGATGTCTACTTTAACGTCTTCATCTCTCCCAAACAAGTATGGATCTCTCACGATATGTTCTAGATCTCTCACGTTGTAGAATGCTCTCACGTTGTAGAATGGTCTCTCTTGATTAATTTTACTATTCTTTAAATAACGAGCATGATCATATTTGTTATTATAAAGAGAATTTATTTTAAACATGCTTTAAAATCAAATAATGATACGTATGATTAAACCAGTTGCCTAAGATCAAATGAGTAATACTAACTTAAGTGATCTTAGTCACTTATATAATTATTAATAACATAAGAGATTTATAAATTGTAAGAGTATTAAGTTTAAATAGAGGAGATCTTATATAAAATATGATAGATTCGTAATGAGGTGGGATAAGTATTCTTAATCTACCTATTTCTTTATTATTTTCAATCCCAATATTCTCATGTTCTCTTGTTTGACTTCTTATCTTGTCAATTTTTATTTCTTAAACTCCGTGTGAAATCAAGCTTCAATCCGCCACATAAGTTCGGACAGATGTAGTATGATATTTTATTCATATCCTACTCCTTTTTCTAGCCACCAATCTTCACTTCAGAGGTGTAGGCTTTTTGGCATCCGTGATGGAGGTTGTCTCATATGTGCAAGCTAATTTACAGTACTCCCTCCGACTCATTTTAGTTGATAGATTTCACTTTTTGAGAGTTAAATTGACCAATCTTCGGAGTTAAATTGAACTAGATCTATTTAATATTATAAAATTATAATTAGATATTAAAAAACTACACGAAAAGTACTACAAGTTGCAATTCGTTTCATATTAATTTGATGGAGAAATATATCTTAAAATATTGGTCAAAGTTTATATTGTTTGATTTTGATAAAAAGAAAAGTGATCTGCTATTTTGGAATGGAGGGAGTACAATTTTTCGATTTGTAGTTTTCTGCAACGAGAAGTTTGAGCATAGAAAAGGCTTGTTACTAACTTACACGTACCGTTTTCTCAGTTCATATATTTCCTCTTGTTTCATACGTAAATCAACATGCTGAATTTTTTTTTTACTTAAATGATGAATGAACTCCAAAACTATGCATATATCTTTATTTTCTTTTCTTTATGCAAACAACATAAACATCCTCCCACGTCAATTTTCATTTAAGCAATAGAAACCCATTAATTAAAATACTTACTCCATTACTTAATCTATTCATACCACCAAAAAAAAATCTCAGTAACGTTCTTATAGCTTTGTACGCGTTAAGCGAGCAAAATGCAAAGATATGCTTACATTAAGCAAGAAAGACCCAATAATGTGCTCATAATTTCATTTCATTCAAGTAGGCAAAATCAAAAGATATACTGAAATGTCTCTTCTTATTCTTTTTTCAATTAAAGCACGTTATAGAAAGAAGAAGATTACAAGGTAAATAGAGATGTGATCCTAGAATCAAGGAGGGATTTTTCTTTTAGAAGAAAAAGAATGCTACTTGCAAATTTATAGGTTTAATTTTTTTGTTGGAAGTTTATTTAGCAATTAAGTCCCTCATTTAACTTTAGTTTGTAAAGATAGGCTTGGTAAGATGCCACATAGGAAAATAAGTAAAAAATTAAATGAAAAAGAAAGCATTAAAGAGAAGAGGGTCATTTTCTTAAAATCAAATTGTAAGGAGACATCCAGTCCAATTTCCTCGTTGTTCTCATTGCCACTATTCAAAAACTCGGGAATGGAGGAGAATTGGGGTACCAACTACCATGTCCTTCTTTCTCGCCAATTCTTCTACAGGTAAAAAACACAAGGCAAAGAGGAGAAAACCAAAGACCAGAAACAACATATATAAGTTTTTAACGCATTAAATGGCCAATGTTTGTGTGTGGGTGTGCTGGGGGCCATTGTGAGAACGTCATCATTACAACAACAAACCTTATAAAAAAGACAGGAGGCTAACTGGTATTTCCCCCCACCATAACGCCACCGCCAGCAACAACATCAAAACAACATATATAAACGAGAAAAGAAAAAGACCATTTATGCTTTTGTTATTTTGAAGCCACCTGCAAAAACAAACTGTATTATCAAGGAGCTGCAGCTGGCTTTGGAGATTGAAAATGGCTACTTTAGACATTTCAAAAATGTGGAGGGACCCTGGTGCTCCCGCTGATTCATTCTATCAGGTTCGCCCTGAATGTACAGATGTTCCCAAGTCCAAGTTTAGAATCAAGGTTTGTTTTTTATTTTCTACGCACCTATTATCACATAACCATTACATGCATTACAGAAACAAAGGTTTTTTTTTCAACTCTTTTACTGTTTCTTTTTTCATTTTTGTGTACTCCAACCGTTCCATTTTATGTGGCGGAATTTGACTTGGCATGCCGTTTAAGAAAGAAAGACTTTTTGAAATTTGTGGTCTAAAACAAGCCATAAAAATTTGTGTGGTGGTAAATCATCTTATAAAAGCAAACTCTTTCTATAAGTAGAAGGATGATATTCTTTTTAAAACAGATTAAAAATAATAATGTCACATAAATTGGAATAGATAGATTATATTTTAAGTATTTGTATGGTGGTAAATCATATGATAAGCAAACTCTTTCTATAAGTAGAAAGATGACATTCTTTTTGAAACATATTAAAAAATAATAATGTCATATAAATTGGAATAAATAGAGCAAATTTTAAGTACGGGAGAGTTATTTGAAAATGTTGATGGAAGTATAGTATGACTGTATGAGTCGATGCTATACAAACAACTAAGTCTCAATTCCAACTAAGTCTCCAACGCTGGAAACAAATGCCAAAATGGAGTAAAGTTGCTCCAATGCAACTGCATTTTTGGCCTCAAAATGGGGGATGAATAGTGTCACCCCAAATTTGGAGTGACACTATTCATCACCTCCATTACTATTCCTTAATATTTTATTATTATTTTTATTATTTATCTCTTTTAGTTTATCTCTTTATATACATTTAATTATGTTTATGCAATAGTTTTGTAATATTTATTTTATATCTTAACTTAGGGGTATAATTTTGATAAATTAATTTTTGTGCATTTCTTATTTTTATGTAAAATTTTAAATAAGTTATAATTGTATGAAAAATATATAATTATCTCAAAAAATGAATGGTGCAAATATAAAATATTAAATGTTGCTAAAATTGATAGGTGCGACATAAAATATTAGGTGTTGCTAAAATTAAAAAGTGAAATTGAATAGTTATGTAGTATTTCGAATGAATTTTACCGTAATGTAATATGTATTTTATTATATTGTATCGCAATGATTTCACTTTTATTTGAATTATTCGTTAATATATTTAATCTATAATATTTGCTTACAAATTACTATAATATTTAAAATTTTATGGTATAAAATAATTTTATATTGAATATCAATTATATGTGATGAATATGTAAAAAAGAAAATAAAAGATAGAATTTGTTTAATGGAAATAAGAAAATAAAATTGAGATAAAGATAATAATATAATATAGAAGAGAGAGAAGAATATAAAAAGAAATATTCTTTTTTGGAGAAAAAAATGGAGGAATGGTTGGAGTAAGTTTATCCCATTTTGGAGATTTCTCCAAAAAGAAAATGGGGTTGAGGGTTGGAGATGGCCTTAGGGGCAAAAAGTCCGCTTCTAGAGTGATTATAACTTTGTTATCAACAACTTGAAAGATGAGGGATTAAGGATTGTATGTGTTACAGACCGAAACCTCGCCAAGATGCAAATTATTCTTGTTTGTTTGTGTCAAAAGGCTATATAGCCTTTGTTTTTTTTTTGGAGAATTAATTCTTTGCCAAGTGCTTATGATCTGAGCAATTGAAGGCTTGAACTGCTATGCTGTTGTGGTTATTGAAGAATGCAGTTTCGTCTTTCTTTCCATAAAGTGGAGAAAGCAACATTAACAATAAAAATTTTCTGGTTTGACTGCACATCTCTTATTTGACTTTCAGTATGAGTTATTGGCTTCCGTAATGATGTACGGACCTACGTCTTGTGTTCTGTAGAGAGATGAGACTTGGAAGAATGATGTGCTTGTTACGGATAAGTAGATTTGTCTTGACATTAGCATCAATAGGGACCATTAATGCAATCATCATAACTAGATTATGTAAATGTAATCAAACTTCAATACTGCATATAAATTTTCCTCCTTTGCTCTCTGAATTTCCCAAGGAGGGCTTTACGGTTTGACAGATTTTTATTGTTTCATCCAGAGTAGCAGTTAGTTAAACAAGTGGAACTTGATGTATTAAGTTACAAATTTTGTGTTCGGAGAGAGGGGCATATGGATTTTTCTTTATTACTGGAGCTGCTACTTGCTTGTCGGACTACCTTTCTGTTCTTTAAAATTTGTTAATGAATCTTTGGCTCCTCATCTTTGACGTGATGATCAAGAAATTGCAATTTTGTGTACACTTCCATAACTAAGGAGCAAAATAGAAAAACTTGATCAAATCTTGGCAAGCTGAGAATAAACAATCAGTAGTTTGTAATACTCATGGCACAGATGGTGCGAACTTGTGGAGTTTCTGTTCAGTCAGAACAGAGGCGGCCACTCTTATTAAGACTGCAGATTGTGATTTTTGAATGCTCGCATTTGTATATTTTATAGCAAAATGAAGCTTTTATTTTAGAAGTGCACCATGGGGGTTGGGTAGGGTAAGCAAGAGTGAAGTCTTGAACACTCTTTTGCAATCCCGTATAAATATATTAGTAGGAAGTAATACAGAATTGCATTGCAAGGAATACTATGAAGAGAGGCAAAAGTAGCTATGTATGTCCTCAATCTGTATTGTCCCAGAGACTGGACGAGCATTTGAAGACACAGGAGGTGATAGCTTCTGTTGACTATCTCTGATGTTGTTTAGCTCAGAAGAAAGTAATCTGATTTGTCTGTTTACCACTAAGTATTATCTTATAAGATAGTTCAGAAATTGTAATGGCATTTCTCTTGCAATAAATTGTATTCCTGCTTCTTGCTTTCACATGTTTTATTATCTGACACTCTACTTATTCAGAATGGAAAAACCTTAAGTGCAAGAAAATGGCGTGCTGCATTTTCCCCAGAAGGTTATCTTGATATAGGCAAGACACTCGGTCGAATTCATCGTGGGGTAAGGTTTGCTTCATGACTTAAAGTTTCTGAAGGTTTATGATGAAATTTGATTCATAAATATTGCTATTAAACATTTCTGGCAAGTTTGCATTTGCGGTGGGAGATGGGAAGATAGAAGAGTACAGGAGTTTAAATGGGAATTGAAACCCTTCACCTAAGTGATTGGGGATGGTGATACAAGCACTAAACTCTGGCTCCAATCCCCCCTTTTGCTTGTTCGTTGTGGACCAAAACATTGGTGTTTCACAATTGTTGTCTTTCCTAAACTAATTTTAAGCGAGATGATTAGTAGAGAAAAAAATAGTAATCTGCACTTATCTGTGACATTTTAGGGAATTCACCCATCAATTAGAGGTGAAGTTTGGGAATTCTTACTTGGTTGCTATGATCCAAAGAGCACGTATGCAGAACGAGAAGATATACGACAGCTCCGGAGGTACTTAGTTCTTTTCTACAAAAGTAAAAAATACAAGAATATAGAATGCTTATATGTTGCCTAATATGTTTAATCAACATGGCTTTTTTACTTGACTTGCTTACAATTCCAGTAGAATTTTGTTCAAGATGACTTCTATAAAATTAATTTTCAGCTGCTTTCATGATCTACGCAGAGAGATTGGTCCACATGGAATCATCCAATGACATTATTAACTTATCAGCTTTCCATATACATAAATGTTTATTCACACTTATATGTTAAAAACTTAAATCTCATTTTCACCAGTTTCTACTATTCAGGAGGAATGCCCTTATCGTGATAAAGGATTCACATTTGCATACTCTTGACATACGTTTTTCTTGTGTACATTCAGGTCACAATATACTGTATTAAAAGAAGAATGCCGCACCATGTTTCCCATGATTGGAAGTGGCAGATTTATTACTGCACCTGTAATCACAGAAGATGGTGATCCTATTCTAGATCCTATAGTACTCCAAGAGGCAAAGGCGGCAAGAGAAGCAACTTCAGCTGGTCAAAATGGTAATCCTGAAGACGTTGAGTTCTGAACTACTGTGCTTTTTGTATCCTCTTTCTCTCTGCTTTTCTTCTGTATGGCAGTAGCATTCTTGAATGTTTATATCGTTAAGATGTAGTCATCTTTTGATCATGCAATTTCAGGTGCTTCCGGTGATTTTGAAATGGTAAAGGAGCATGACAAGAGAGTAATAGAGTGGAAACTCTCGTTACACCAGATAGGTTAGTAATTTATTTAGATTGCACTTTACTTGATCTATTTCCTAGTCAATCTGCAAAACTATTCATTTGCACACACTATTCAGTTAGCCAAATCAAATATCTGAATACTTTTCGTTCTTTTCTCTTCACGTTGATAATTTATTTGTCACTGTCTTGTAACCTTCCATTCTTGGATTCCTATATATGCTAGGACTCGATGTGGCTCGCACTGACAGGTCACTTGTCTTTTATGAGAAACAAGAGAATTTATCAAAGCTATGGGATATCCTGTCTGTTTATGCTTGGTTTGACAAAGATGTTAATTATTGTCAAGGTGGGTTATCACAATATTTTCTTGAAATACGATGTTTTGACTATCTTGTTTTCCTCTCTGATCCTGCAATTGCTTTACCACAATGAATTATGGAACTTATCTGTAGTGGATCATTATAAATCATGTTTGTGAAACCATTATACTTGTTTCAAACTTTCAGTGTTCTAGCCCCTACTTCTTATACATTTTTGACTTGTTCCCTACACAATACTTGAGGTAGGGATCAGCTAATTTTGCCTCCGAGAATTTTTTTGAAGAAATTCATAAACATATATAGTTTCGATGTTTCTCTGAGTTGAATTCCTGTCTCTTCATCCACAATTGAATCTAGAATTGTGAACGAATCTGTATCTGAGAAATCGTTTTCTTCTTTCATGACATTTTTCACAGTTTAACATCACAAACATAAAAACATCTGCACTATTGAACTTTCAATCTGTTAATCTTCATTATGGAACGCGATGATATGCTTTATCTATTATCCTATTGTTTGTTCTAAATATATAAAGATCTTGAGATTGCTGAACAGGGATGAGTGATCTTTGCTCTCCCATGATTATTCTTCTTGACGATGAAGCAGATGCATTTTGGTGCTTCGAACGTTTAATGAGGAGACTGGTACATATTTATAATCTTTACTCGCACAACATCCTTACATCATATCTAATGTACAGAGTACTTCTCAATTTTTGTACTTTCCAAGTAATACATTTTGACTGTGATGCTCTTTGTTCCCCCAAATTTTCCCAAACCTGAAATTATTCAATTTGCATAGCATCTCTTTTGCTCTTATCTTTACCTGATTTTTAGTTACATCTGAATATTTGACTGTCTTTGACAGATACTCTCTCTAATAGATTGGGGCATCTTTACCATGAAAAGAACGTTAATATAGGAGTACGGGCAGAAGCAAATGCAATTTCGTTTCAACGGGTTCAACTGAACCCAGTATCTTTTACACAGAGCATAGATATGCAGAAAATCACTAAAAGCTTAACTTATATTATGTTCTGAACCCATAATTACAAAAGTGCAATGGATTCAATTGTTAGAACATACACGTTCAACCCATCAAGTTTAATACCTGGATCCGACTCTGAGTATAGCACTGGACTGTTGGTGTGCCATTGCCTGTTTGGTTTCCAACCACAACACCTTTTAGCTATAGATAATGCCAGCAGTACTTTCTGGAGCTCTTCCTGTGATGCAACGCAAAACGAGCGGAAGCTATATACGATATAAACTATGCGGAAGCGATAAAACACAAGATAGATGATATCAAAGGTATCGGGAAACAAGGATTGGGGAGTCAAGAAACGAGAAGAAAGAACGGATAATTGGAATTCAAGACATGAATTAAATTATCCAAAAGGGAGAATGAAACTTGAACCTTACAAGGAATTCACGCTAGTGGTGAATCTCCATAGATTCCAAGTCGGCGAGATACATGAAGCCCGAGAGGCTCGGCCTTCTCTCAATTCTCTCTACTCTCAAATGTTCATACAAGGTAAAACTCTCAAAATGAAGAGCTAATGCATACATTTACAATGATAAATGGACAAAATTGCCCTTGCAGCTGTTTCTGGCTCGCTGCTCGGCTCCTCTTCACCGCGATCGCGCCAAGAGGGTCTGCAATCGTGCAGGCATCAATTCAAAGCATCTCGATCGCGCCAAGGGGCTCACGATCGCGCAGGTCTCCATCATCTTCAGCTTCGCCTTCGCGTTCCATGGGGCGCTGTCGCGCAGGGGAACCAAAGCCTCTTTGCGATCGCGCAGGCATGGCCGCGATCGCGAAGAACAAATGTTCTTCGGCAGGCAGTGAGCTCCCAGTGTGCTCCCCTGTTTTGCCCTGTTTTGGGTTGCCCTGTTTCCTGCACTGTTTTCTTCCGTCCTCGGCGCTCCAATGCATGATCTTTCAAGATGTTTCCGGAGGCCTTGACTCGTATCCCTTGTGCTCTCAAGCTGGGCTTTTGATGGTTGTCGTTTGGCCGTTTTGGGATGCATCATCCTCCCCTTCTTGAAAGGATTTCGTCCTCGAAATTGAACCATCAAAACCTACAATCAAAGCAAGCAAAACCAAAACTTCCTACTTCACAAGTAGGTTAGCTTAACAAGAATAAGTGCAAGTGGTGTGGAAAACACACTCTTGTGATAGAGCCAAGCATCAATACCTATGAAAAAGCTTTTGTCCCCGAAAGATACAACAAATTCTTGGCTCGACAAGAACAAACACTCATAATCAAAACAAGCAAAAAGATCAAGGATATGAACGTAGCAATTAAATTCCCCACGACCCCTAAGCCCATGACCAACACACCAAGCCTTCAAATCAATTTTATCACAAAGTGACACATTGGCTTTGGCATGCTCAACACTCAAGGTGTGCTCAACATATGGGATGGAGTAAGTTAAATAGTTCAATTCACAAGTAACATCGACTACTCCACTTTCCTTCTTAAGAGCATTCTTATACACACCGAGAGGTACCTCTTCACCTCCGAATTTCCCTCCAAGACAACCCTCGCCACTAGACAAACTCCCAAGGGAGATCTCAAACAACGGATTATCTATAGAGTTAGGCTTTCCAATCCAAGGAGGTTCAAACCTATACTCTACTCTAGTTTGATACAATTCACCATTTTCATTGAAGTTGCTCTCATACAAAGGATTAGTATAGGCACACTTCTCAAGTTCATTGGCAAGCAAAGGTGAAGTTCTCAAACTAGAGACAACATCGACACTTGAGGAGTCATCGAACACAAGTCGATCTATCTCATTCTCAAGAGACTCCTCAAGGTTACAACCTTACTCACTACGACACAAGATACCACCGCTAGCAAATAAGCAATCAAAGGGAAGAATAGGATAATCATGCAATTCATCTTCTCCTTTATCAAACATGGGCGGGGTGTCATAACAAGGGTCACAAACAAGGTCAACTTCAACATTTTCATTCAAGAGAGGTTCAATGAAAATCGAGCTCACATCATGATGTGGCTTTTCAACCCTCTCAACTAGTGGTTCATTTTCACACACAAGTTGACCCAAAGGCTCTATACTAGTTGTAAACACATTATAGTCATGAAACTAATCAACTAGCCTAGAGTTCTCACTAACAACATCACAAGACAAGGAAGTAGCATGCTCAAGGGAAGAAGGACTAACACATACCTTTGAAGTGTCATGAACATCTTCACCTTGTAGCTCACATTCGGCGTCTCCTTCACCTTGTCTTTCAATCTCGGAACATGGTTGAGGCTCCATCGGTTTGCCTCCAAGAATACCTACACAAGAATTCAAACACATAGAAGAAAAAGATAAAGGGTTAAGGTTAGAATAAGGGGTGCCCTCACTCTCAATTTTTCTTTTTCCCTCTTTCTTTTCCCTCATTTTTTTCCAAGGTCGGGTGTAGATTCGGGTGGCGACAACTCACTCACATCACTCATCACAACCTCTCCTTTTTCCACTCGAGAGTTGTCACCAGTCGCTCCCTTACTCCTCTCTATCTTTTGTCTCTCAAATTCGGGTGAATTGGGACGAGGCCCAAGAATACCCATAGCCGGAGTAGGTGGACTTTTCACGTCAACTCGGAATCTAGGACTAGGAGACTCATCACTTGATGTCTCCTTTTTCTTTGTTGGTGAACCACTCGGCTTTGGAAGTTGCTTCGGGCTCACCTTGTTGACATTTGTTAACTCTTTTGTAGCAATAGTCCCACCATTTCTTGTGTTTGTAGGACTTCTTGTTTGCACATTGTTTCCCATGGAATGAAGTTCTCGATCCTTGCTCCTTTGCCTAGCCAAAGAAGGTGCACTAGTAGGCACTTGACTCTTCGCCCGGTAAGGCACAAAGTCATAAACTCTTTGCCCTACGCCCACAAGATACGCATCCTTCACCACACTAAATTGCACCCTCTTCCCCTCCAACCACGGCTCACCTATCCACACATCAACATGACACATGGGATAAACGTCACACCACACATAGCAGCTATAACTCCCATGAGATATGAGTACCCGATCCTCCTTAGAAACCCACACTCCATCATACTCATAAGGATGCTCTAGCTTATGGCATGGTATCCTAAGCCTATCAACCAAAGCGGTGCTAATAAAATTGGCATCAGTATCACCAATCTTGAGCAAGTATCCTCCAATACCATCTACCTCAACAACGAACCTACGTCTACCCAAGTCTTGCACATTGGCATCCAAATGAGAATTTGGATGTCCACAAGTGTCAACACCAACAACTTGGGTCTTCCTTATCCCTCCACTAGTGGCAACACCACTAGAACAATCTCCACTTTCTGTCACTCTCCCAACATTAGAAATGTTGTTGGAAGTCGAGGAAGGAACCTTGCCATGGAACCCATAAGTGCTTCTCGCCTTGGTTCCATAGCCCATAGTACTACTCCTACTACAACCATCCACGCCCCTCACGGCACATAACCCCTTTGTATCAAAAGCAACACCATCTCTCAAACCACCCTCCACATGGGAATTAGAAGCATTAGGTCGCTTAGCGTACCTAGTAGATGCAAGCTTCTTCTTTCCCACGGAACAACCACCACCACCTCCCATACTAATGGAAGGCCCTCTACTACTCCCTTGTACACCGTTAGAAATACTAAGAGAAGATGCATAAGAATCACCCATATGTTCAACATCATCATCAACTCTTCCTATGTCACTATCATCAATATCAAATTCTTCACAAGAAGAGTAAGTAGGATCATCATACCTTGAAGCATCACCATCCTCGGGTTCTTGAATAGAAGCATAAGGATCAACAAATTCATCTTCATGAGCTTCATAGTCTTCTTCAACCGCTCGACCACCATAGTGAACCGCTTCATCAACATAGGAGCCATGGTTTCCATCATCATAGTAATGGCCATCATCACCCTTATAGGAACCATAGTCTCCATCATCACCATAAGAGTCATAGCAACTCGCATCATCGCCACATGAGTCATAATCTACTCCATCTTCATGATCTGACATTGTTGTTATCACCAAAGAACAAAACCTCCCAAAAGTCACTCCCTCACGTGTATCACTCAATATATGTACACTCAAGAGTAAGGCCTTATCAACTTGGGACCCAAGGTAATCACAACTAGCATGTCCAAGTTAAATTTCGGAATGGAATTAATGAGACTCGATGTACGGACGGCTATTTTAAGTGCGCACTTGAGGCCAAAAGGAGTTCTACGACTCTTCTTTGAATTCTAATCTCCTGTACGCACGAATACCTAATACGCTAAAGGATTAGTGTCTTTCAAGTAGGCCAATTACCTTAGAAACACTAACCAAGAGGTATGGTAGAAAATGGGACACAAAAGATTTGACTCGAATTGGCACTAAACGGATTTGGAATCGGATGAAATTTCGTTTGTGATCTAGAAACTCATCATATTTAATGGTCCAATTGGAGTTTAGATGTTTGGAAACTGTTCAGATGCTATTGCGAACGTTCTGTCCCAAAACTGGAATTCTGGAATTTTTTTGTTCTTCGCTATCGCGACCAGACACGTGCTATTGCGAAGGGTTAAATTTTCAAAAATAATTTTGTTCTTCGCTATCGGAGAATTGCTCTTCGCGATCGCGAAGGGTTAATTTCTGCAACTTTTCCAGCAACTCCAAAACGGGTTCTGGCGATTTTTGGCCAAATTTTTGGCTCGATTTCAACCCGATACACAAAACCAACGATACCCAAAGGTGTATACAACTAATATCATCAATCCCCAATAGTTTTTCAACACCAAACAACAACAACAAGCTTCGATTCGAATTTGAAGCGTTTTCAAGAAATTTTCAAATTTTTGGATTTTGATTTTTGAAATTTTGATTCGTAACACCAAAATACGATATATGGGTATCAAAACAACGGGAATACAATAAGGAACATAACCCTACCACTTTTTAACACTAGGGGATTCGAATCCAACCCGATCAACCAATTTTTTTCAACTTTTCTAGTTTTTCTATTTTTTTGTTTTTCTTCAAATTTTCAAGAACAAACAACACAATCACAACAACGACAAGAACAAGAACGAGGATTCGTAAGAACGAAGCCTAGCTGTGCTCTGATACCAACTGATGCAACGCAAAACGAGCGGAAGCTAAACACGATATAAACTATGCGGAAGCGATAAAACACAAGATAGATGATATCAAAGGTATCGGGAAACAAGGATTGGGGAGTCAAGAAACGAGAAGAAAGAACGGATAATTGGAATTCAAGACATGAATTAAATTATCCAAAAGGGAGAATGAAACTTGAACCTTACAAGGAATTCACGCTAGTGGTGAATCTCCATAGATTCCAAGTCGACGAGAAACATGAAGCCTCGGGCTTCGACAAGAAAGGCTCGGCTTTCTCTCAATTCTCTCTACTCTCAAATGTTCATACAAGGTAAAACTCTCAAAATGAAGAGCTAATGTGCTCTTTATACATTTATAATGATAAATAGACAAAATTGCCCTTGCAGCTGTTTCTGGCTCGCTGCTCGGCTCCTCTTCACCGCGATCGCGCCAAGAGGGTCCGCGATCGCGCAGGCATCAATTCAAAGCATCGCGATCGCGCGAAGGGGCTCGCGATCGCGCAGGTCTCCATCATCTTCAGCTTCGCCTTCGCGTTCCATGGGGCGCTATCGCGCAGGGGAACCGAAGCCTCTTCGTGATCGCGCAGGCATGGCCGCGATCGTGAAGAACAAATGTTCTTCGGCAGGCAGTGAGCTCCCAGTGTGCTCCCCTGTTTTGTCATGTTTTGGGCTGCCCTATTTCCTGCACTGTTTTCCTCCATCCTCGGCGCTCCAATGCATGATATTTCAAGATGTTTCCGGAGGCCTTGACTTGTATCCCTTGTGCTCTCGAGCTGGACTTTTGATGGTTGTCGTTTGGCCATTTTGGGATGCATCATCCTGTCTCAAAAGCATGGACATATCGTGCTGTTCCTGTAAGCATAGCTCGTATGGTTTTCAAAGAAACTATTAATCTAACACTGACGTTGGTAGTTACTTCTACAGACAAAGATGCTAAAGACTGTCATGCAACAATAATGTTACGTTATGATAACACGATGAAAGCAGCGGATGGCCATACAGTACATTGAGGAAAAAAATTCACCTTTCTAGTTGAGATCAGAATATTACTCATATAATGATATAGATAGCAGTCATGAACTCTACACAAGAGTGTATTTAAGATTTCAGAATACTACGCCCATATAAAACAGATGAATCCTATAGAAGAATATATCTAATTACACCTGGATACTACTCACAACAATATATTAGGAATGCTTATAACTAACAAGTTTCACGTGCAGCAGATTCACTGGCTGTTATCTCATTTAGGTTGTTAACTTCTGGTCTTATTCTGGTCATAGATGTGCACATCAATTTCCTTATTTTGAGTCACATCTTAAGTGATTTTCATAACTTTATGTTTTAGATTTGCCAAATCTTTTGACTGATACCAACTATTGTGTCAAATTTTAAAGCGAGGAAATTTCAGATACACCGAGAGTTCTGTTGGAGTAGAATCGCAGCTGAATAATCTAGCTTCAGTAACTCAAGTTATTGATCCCAAACTTCACCAACACTTAGGTAAATTCTCTTTTCTTTAATATTTAATTACAGAGCAGTAAGAAAATAATTTAATTTCTTTTTTCATCATGAGCTCTATTTCTTCATGCAAAACTATGTAATACTGTCAGAGTAATATCCGAGTCAAGGGGGTGTCCTAAATTTCATCCACAACCAATATTTGTTGATTCCTTTTTTTCTCTGAAATGAACTGTACATTGTTACTATAATATTAGAAGTTAAAATCTATTATAGTATCTTACTTAACGGACTCGATTTTGAGTTTTGGATGTGTCCATTTCGAGAGAGGAATTTGAAGGTTAGTAGGATATTACTGTATCTTGATGGACACTTCTGAAGTACTCATACCCATGTCATTCCAGTTTTACACGATTACCCCAAAGCAAATGAAGAGTCCATATAAATTTTTTTTTAAGGGAATGCAGGCAGGCTAGATAAAGTTTTCCAAATTCCAGATTGTAGTTAACTCTTACACGCTGACAAAAAGGGTAGATATGCAGAAATTTCTGTATAGTGCCATAATGCAGTCTTACTTTTCTTTCTTTTCATAAAATTCATCAAATATCATATACTAGATATTTTGCCTACTAGAATGTAATGGTTTAGCTACATCTGTAAGTTGGCCATCAATTGGCTATTTAATTCCTTTGGCCATTGAACAAAATCAGGAAACACTTGACTGTTGCATATTTTTCTGAAGCCAAAACTTTTCCTTTCATGCTAACTTGTCGTTCTACTGCTGTGTAGTGAAATGTTAAACTAGAATAGTTCTGTACAACTATATGAAAAATACTAGGGGACACTCGTGGCTGCCACTTTAGAGGTGTTACCTTGAGCTCATTACAACAGTATGATCTTCTGAGACAAGTCTTAGCATTTTGCTATTTAACTCAGTGATAAAGAAATGATGTTGTGGTATAAGTTTTTAATTGTTCAAAGGAGAAAACGGAAGAATTTTGAAATCCTCTTTCCTTTTATTTTATAAATTTTTTTCATATATCCTTGTGAAAAACAAATTAACTTTGTACTTTCCTTCTTATGTTGGCCCACAGATAAATTAGGTGGAGGTGATTATCTGTTTGCTGTCCGGATGCTCATGGTTTTGTTCCGTCGAGAATTCTCATTTTGTGATTCGTTGTATCTTTGGGAGGTAAGTTCTTTACTTAAAAGCTTCTTCCTAGTTTGGAGCTGATGTTATTAAGACTGCTTGTCCCTCATCTGATGAAACATCTAATCATATGATACATATTGTACCTGAATTTTTTTTTTTTTTTTTTGCTTTGTGTCGACTATTTTTGAACAGATGATGTGGGCCCTGGAATATGACCCGGACTTGTTTCTTATGTATGAAGACCCTGAGTTAGTTGCTGAAAAATATGAAGAATCTAAAGAAAAAGCAAAGTCACGCCAATGTGGGAAATATGAGAGAGAGAACATGAAAAATGGTGGCAAAGCTGCAGAAGCTCCCCTCCCTATTTCAGTTTTCCTTGTAGCCAGTGTCCTAAAAGACAAGAGTGATAAGTTGCTGACTGAAGCAAGAGGACTGGACGACGTTGTTAAGGTATTTTAAATACATAATTTAAGTGCAATTTTGATCTCCAGTTCAAGGGTCTCTTTTCTAATGCCTTCTTACAGGCAACTTTCATAATCCATGGGGTTTTAGTGTTGCCAATAAGCACGTCATAAAATTTGGAAAATAACTTAACGCACTCATTTTCTCAATGAAGTTCGTTACTGCACCAAAATTTTGAATCCCATGCATTTTTGCTTGCAAACTGATATAGTGGGAATTTCAAGTGATATAAGTGAAACAATTAGAAGTCCATGAGAAGTGAAACTCTTGAGAATTCAAGAGTAACATTGTAATGATAGTCGCATTAATTAAAAACCAGTCTACAAAATTTAGTCATCCAAATGGAGTATCGATCTTCCATTTTTTTGTAGGTTCATTACTTCTCTCCTTATGGATTCATTACCTTTTTTATCATTTGTTTGTTATTTCCAGATACTGAATGACGTGAATGGAAATCTGGATGCTAAAAAGGCTTGCAGCGGTGCAATGAAACTTCACAAGAAGTATCTTAAAAAGGTAATCTCTGAATCATGTTGATGGCTCAATGCAATTGTCAATACAACAGCAATAGAATATGTTTCCCCCCTGTTAAGTTTTACATGGCTATATCACGGTCCAATAAAGTTGTCAAATTTAGATTTTACATTTAAGACTAATAGGTTAAAGATAACCTTTTGTCATGGCCAGATGTCTTTCCAGCTAAGGAATGCAAAATCTTTCTCCTGATACATGAATAATCCAATTTTTATTTCATCCAGAAAAGCCATTCTTTCTCAACAATGTCTTTCTCATTTGATCCAGTAGTGTGGGTGATAAAGATGTAAAACATATCATTAATATTAAATTCTAAGAAAGAGGTAGGAGGGGGAATGTAAAGGCCAAATAGATGACACTTAAGGAAACAAATTTAATAAAAAGGGAGGATTGGTGCTAAGAAGAAGAGCTGGAATACCAACCCTTTGACAGCCACCCAGCTCTTTAGAGAAGCGACCCTCTTCTGTGCAGATCTTGCTTTTAGAAGCTTATCGGTTTATACCAAATCGACTGTAAACTGAGTTAACTAGTTTCTTCACCTGATAAAGGGAGAAAAAAAGAAGCAAAATACAGCAACACTATGGTGCAGGCAAACGTCTGTCAGGAACTTACGTTTATTTGCATTAGCATCTTACCAAATATATTAGCAAGATATACAAGTTCATTTCTGCAATAAGCTATTACTAATACTGATGCTGATTAAAGCAGGCTGCGAACACCAACAGGTAGCTGTGCCAAAGAGACTGCTAGGTGATTCATCATGGAGCTCATGAAAGTAACCTTTGTTACCCTCCTCCTTTAACCTTTCTGGCTATTTTTCCCAGCTTTCTCAATGAACTTGACGATTTTGCTGCATGCCAAGAATGCTTTGACAAGCTTTCACATTCAGATTATCTCGTCATGTTAAGGGATAGAGAATTCTTTTGTATGATGTGTTTGATTTAGTAAGAGATGTAAATTTCCATTCTTTCTGGTTCCATATTGGGACTATCATCATGTACATGAATTTTTTCATAGTACCAAATGTGCCCTCAGCGGTTGATGTATACAAAGACACTTCCAAAGGCTGTATAATATGAAATTTACCAGTAGAGAGCCATGTTTCATCTTAGTTGGTACTTGTTATTCTTTTATATTAACTGACAAGACTCAAAGTTAAAAAAGCAAACGAGTGAAAAAACGCGTACGAGTTGTGGAAAATAATGGATTTATGTGTTGCAAATAAAGTAATTGTGAAGTTTTTGGTTGCCTTGAATGATTTCTTGTACCTTAACTATAGTGATCAAGATTAAAGCAGACAATTCAGTAAAAGAAGAATGTGCTAAGGCATAAGAGGAAAGGTCACCATCCTCATTTTATCAATTCAAACACCATCATTGGTAAACTTTCGCAATCCACATGCCAGTGGTGTCACTTGAGCATTTACCCAATAGGCTTAAGGCTTAGAGCATCCACTACCACATTGTTTTTACCCCAATCGTAAGGAATATTCAAATCATAGCCCTTAAATAGTCCAACACATGTACGTTGTCTCAAGTTCAACTTGTTTTGCCTAAATGCATTGCAAAATCTTATGATCCGTGAATACCTCATAATCCTTGCTATAGAGAAAAAATGTTGGCATATCATCAAAGCAAACACTGCTGTTGCGAGCTCCAAGTCATGTGTGTAGTTCCTTTTGTGATTTTTCAATTGACTTGAAGCATCGTCAATGACTATTCCATCTTGCATGATAATACATGCCAAACGATTGGTTTAGGCATCACAATATGTCGTAAAACCACCAAGCCTGGTTCTGAAGTAAGCCTTATTTTCCATTCTTGAAAACTCTTTACTCAAGTGTCGGTCAACTAAAACTTTGTCGCTTTCTTAGTGAACTTGTTCAATGTTTCTGTAAGACTACAGAACCTTTCAAGAAATCTTCTATAAATATCCATCAAGAAACTCCAAATTTATGTCAACATCGCTGGCCGTGTCCTACCTTGAACTACTTCAATTTTTTTAGGGTCAATTTAATACCTTCATTTAGACACCACATGGACTTAGAATGCCATGGCTTTAAGTCAAAACTCAGTTTGAAAATTCTGCATAAAGATCCTTAAGTGTTTGTAAAGCAACATGAAGACGTCTCGCATGCTCTTCCTCACTCCGTGAAAAAACAAGGATGTCATCAATGAACACAATCATGAATGTCTCGAGGAAAGGCTTGAGTACGCACCACATCAAATCCATAAAAAGTTGAAAGACCGTTTGTCAATCCAAATGACATCAACTAGAACTTATAATGTCCGCAACAAGTACTAAATGTTGGTTCAATAATTTCTTACTCTCTTATCCTCAAGTGATGATAACCCCACCTCAAGCAATTAGAGTAATACTTTGCATTTTGAGGTTGGTCGAACATGTCATTATTTTAAAGCAATGGATATTGATTCTTGATCATCACTTTATTTAATAGGTGACAATCGATATACATAGGGAGTGACCCATCCTTCTTGAAAAATAGTGCATCCTAAGGAGCGACACACTCGAATAAAACCTTTGTCAAGCACATCCTTCAACTAGCCCTTCAACTTTCAACGCTGGCAAGATCTATTCGGTAAGGTGGAATTTATTTGGGTTCAGCATCCTGAAGAAGATTAATCTCAAAATCAATAATCCTCTTGGGAGGACGACCTAGAAGTTTATTTGGGAAGACGCAGAAAATTCTTTAACAACTGGCACATAGGTGTCTTGGCTTATGTGTCAATCACCATTGCCAAGTAGGCTTCTAAAAAAAAGCACTTTTGGCCTTTTAAAAGTGAAGGATTACACCATCTGCATGAACACAAAGTTCGTCCCAGAGTCAACATATTTGTTTCACTAATCGACAATACAATCACATGTTTAGAACACGAACGGTAAAGATTAAACCACAGCTAAAGTCGTACCTATTGCAGGATTGTTCCATAATCGTAGAAGACCGCTTCCGTTCTACTCGGGAATCTTCTACTGAAGTTGTTCAATGTGGAAGAAGAGAGTTTATGTTTACTGACTATTTTAAAGAGGAGTAAAGTTTAGTTTTTTCTAGAGAAGGAAAAGGTGGTAGAAAATAGAAAAAAAGCCTATTTAAACCTGACAACTCTTGTTTAAATGATATACATATTCCCAATAGGTGTGTCTCTTCTTTTTTCTATTTTATTTAATATATATAACTTATATATATTATTTATTTGTACAAGGATACAGGTTGAAAACCACGACAAAGATGATAGTGTCAAGAAATTACTACTCACTGTATTCTTTGTCCAAACACCACCAATCCATTCGGATATGAATGTACTTTTCTTTTTTAATGAATAGACAAACTAATGAGAAGAAGAACACGAAGTCCTTTATCTGTTATTTGTCTTTTCCCTGGTGTGACCCCAAAGTCATTTATTTTTCTTTATATGAATACAATACAAAAATATTTTACTCCAATGGTAAAAGCTTAGTAGCACAAATTCTCTTGACCTTTAATTTTAGCAAATCTCTTTCAATAAAAAAGGATTAGGCCGTCAAGAAATACACTAAGTATTTTAACTTTAGAAGTACAACACATAAAAAAAACTTTTCTATCAGAAAAGAAAGGTCACATTATTTCAATGAAAAAACATATTTTCTTCGCGGGTAGAAATTTTGAAAGGAATTTATTAGTATCATACTAGATTCCCATCTCTACTATAAAACACATGACATGTCTTACATGACAATGGCAGCCACTTGGGAATATTATGGAGAAATAAGAAAATGTGACTAAAATTTATGGACGAGAGATCACTAAAGCCACGTGAGATTTTTTTTAATGCCCAAAAAATTGAAAAACATGAATGATCCAATCTCATCAAAGGGCCTTATTGGTATGGTTTAAATAGAACAGCCAATACATCCAGACAAAAAAAATTGTAAATTCATTGCCACATGGTCATGATATGATCAAAGAAACTTGACTTGGATTTTTCTGTGCCAAGTACCAAACTCAGGAGGAAGGGCACTAATTCTATAAAAAAAATTTATAGAAAATTAAAAGAGAGTGAGAATAATGAAAACAAAATTCCATTCATTCTAGATCATAACTTTGGTGATCGACCGCTCTTTCCATGATTCCTTTCCGGGAAAAACAGAATCATCAATCATAATAAAGTCGTACGTTACTCACCCTTTTTTTTCCAACTATTTCGAGATTGCAAGACCTCATAGGCTTATTGGACAAAAAAAGATTAATTTGGATCCTTTACACCAAGAGACTGGAGGATATTGCCGTCAACTGGTCAAGACCATTGTACGATTTCGAATCCCACAAAAAACGATCTAAAACTTATTTAGAAGGGCTTCGCATATTCAAATAAAAAAACACCACAAATTCTTTTTGAAGAACATCACAAAACAATTCAATTCAAACAGAACTATAATGCAATTACCAATCTAGCAGTGATGAATTCCTGACTAGGAAATAAATAACTCGGGCTCTGATACCAATAAAGGATTATACACAATCCACGAACACAAAAGTCGCCCCAAAGTCTACCATATTTTTTTCACTAGTCGATAGTGCAATCACATGTAAAAATACGAACTACACCTTAAAAGTTACAGTTTATGGACGTACCTTAGTTACAGAAGGTGTTCCAATACGTATAAGACCACTTCTGTTGTTCTCGGGAATCTTCCATTGAAGTTGTTCAATGTAGAAGAAGAGAGTTTATGTTTACTAACTATTTTGAAGAGAAAACGTTTATTTTTTTCTAGAGAAGGAAAAGGTGCATAGAAAATAGAAAGATAAACCTATTTAAACAAGACAACTCTTGTTTAAATGATATACCTATTTCCAATAGGTGTGTCTCTTTTTTTCTATATATATATATATATATCCATACCCATATGGATGTCCGAATCCTATTTCCAACAAAAAGCTTGGCCAAACATGCTCTAAGCAATCGTTATTTCCTTCTTCTTTTTTTTTTTTACTCAAGAAAAGAAATAAACTTTCTCACATACATGGCAATATTACCCTTGAATTCAAACACTTTTCATCTGGGAAGTCAAACTTAAACATTTTGTTATGGAAGTTTAGAGTGTCATGGCACGAAGATAACCAATTCATGTTATTATCACATCAAAATCTAACATTTCAAGTTCTAATAAGTCTGCCATGGTGTCCCGGTGCTTACCTAATATACACACTCTTCATAAACTCAATAAGTGATAATGGTGTTACTAACTAGAAAAAACATATGACTACTCCATTTGTCTTGGCTCTACCCCAGTATGGAGTTACAAATGAGAATGTAAACTCAGCGTCTATGGGCGGATATGCATTGTGGGAACAAACCAAGAGTACTATTAGTTGAATGTGCTAAAATTAAATTTAGACAATAATAATTGGTTTATATTTATGTGGGTCAAAAATAAAGAGTTAAATCAAGACTAATTATGGTTTAATCGATTAGATCTAAGAATTAGTCTAAGTCTAATTGATCAAGTTAAAATCGTGGTGTTAAACGAATAGCAGCAAGCGATAGCTAAATCAGATAAAGAGCAAAAGTAGCCTTATTAAATAATCAATACCCAAAGAGCCAAAGAGGGCCAAAAACACTTGATATCTTCTTTATCTTTACAATGTTTCCGTATTACAATAGTGAGTAATTGATGAGACATGAATTAATACAAGTATTAATGCTACGAGTATATATACTCCTTTCTAACCCTACAAGATTCATATACAGATTCGGACGCGTGCCTCTCTTAGGATAAGGTTGTCTTTTTATCAATCATGTACATCAATGTCAATGTATGACCAAATAATATTCCTCATATTTTTGTACAGGCACAACTTTCTTATTCAGTACATGAGTATGGAATCCAATATTAACTTCCATGCCCCGTTATTATCTTCATAGTGAATTGAACTCTTATGTGTGGGAGCAAGGCCGGGGATGTCTTTACCTTGTGTGCAGTCTCTCTTCCTTACGGTATGTCACCTTGGTTTATCTTTGCTTGCTCTCCATGTGGCCTACCAGGCAGCTTACATGGCCGGTATGAATTTTACCCAATACAGATTGTCCCATTTTTCTAGGGATATATAGCTATTATGATCGGAGATTAGAAGTTTATCAGGCGGGAAAAGGACGTGGCTAGCTCATGACCATGGGTTTCCAAATGGCAATTGTCACTTTAATTTCCCATCAATACCGCATGCTCAACTTTGATTGTAGCCAACGCCATAGCGTATTGCTTAGGTAACGATTTCCGGATTCCTTATAAGTGTATCAAATCGTCATTTTTCTCTTCTTTTTCAGTAAAACCTTTTGAGCTCTAAAGACCCTTTTAAATAACCAATCTTGTTCGTCAATTTATATTCACTCTTCATCCCTGAATCCCTTTTTTCTCTTTACATTATTGATAGGGCTTCTTCATTTTCAAAACCTTTTCAAGTTACCCCTATTTTCGATTTATGGGATGCATCGGACTTGAAGTGTGATCACGCCCAACTACGCCTTATAAAAGGGACTAAGCGGTCGCGATAAATATAGTTTGGTACTTAAAATCCCAAGGTCGAATCCCACAGAGAACACTCGAAATCTAGTTGTTATTCTAACTAATTTACCTATAAACTAATTTCTAAGGGTTTTGTCTTAAGACTAGTTTTGTAGTTATAACTGAGCAATAAGAATTAACAATAAAATAAATGACACAGTAATAGAGAATAAGATTGATTCAAAGGATGTAAAGCGTAGGATTGATCTACGCAACTCTTACCTATGTGTTGGAATAATACTTTAACAAATTCAACTTGGTTCTTCCTATTGAACACTAGCTCTGAATTTACAATTATTCACTTCCGTATAATAATTGTAACTTTCACTAACCAATTTCTCAATTAATTAATGAAGATACGTAGGACTACAAGTATGGTTCACAATCAGGATCAATGATCACAAATCACTTTCTTGACAACCTAGGTAATGCCTTGGTTTTAGGTTGAAATATTGCTAAGTGTTTAACTCTAACTTATGAATCTATCTCTAGACACACAAAAATAAAGGAGACAATAAATTATGGGCCCTTCCAATCAATAACAAGCAAAACATAAACACTTATATAGGAAGAATTCACAACTTTCATTTATTAAAATAAATATTCATAGCACATAAGTATCAGAGTGGTTCAAGCAACCCTAGAATTGGTGAATTAGCCACTCATATTCATGATAATCATGTGATGCAGTTCATGAATGAATAAATAACAAAAAAAGAAGAAAGAATTTAGAAAAAATTCTTGTGTTTTTGAAGTCTCCAAAGCTTTAGCCTCTTTTTCTTTTTTTTTTTTTTTTTTTTTTTTTTTTTTTTTTTTTTTTGCATACCTTGTCGGAAACTAAGCATATAATCTAAAAAGCCCTTAAATTTTCGCCCAGAATTTCTACTTCATGTGGCGCTCGCGTACCATGGAGACTCAATTTCTTCAGACAATTCAGCTCGCGTGATGCTCGCGTATTCGGCCTAAATGAGCTGAAATTTTTCTTCACTTCTAGGTAAAAACTCTAAATCTTCCTGTGTTACTCGCGTGACACACGGATCACTTGAAATCTTTAATATCTTCACTTTTAGATCCAAAACTTGCAACTTTTGCCTCAATTCACCATGTTCAATTCCTAAAACACCAATCAACTCAATTAGTATCAAATCTTGATAGTTTTGCATATAAACTCTTAAATTTACTATTAGAACATGGTAAAATCACCCTCAAAATATAGGTAAGATAGCCAAATATTATCATCCCACACTTAGACTTTTGCTTGTCCTCGAGCAAAGAAGAAGAACACATAGAAAGTAGGCAAGACATCAAGATTAGATAAGGACTCGTGATAACAACTTAACCGAAGTCACCTATGAAATTCAAACATCCTTTCTTTTGGTCATAATCAACTATTAAAAGTAGAAACTTATAGACCACTCAAGTTCCAATGTACCTCACAACAAGAAATGCCACCAAACACAACATATGATTTCAAGAGAAATTGTGACATATCAAATATCAAACAATCTCACACTCACAAAGAAATTTCTCATGTCTCACATAAAAGTGCCATGGGCTTGCATATTTTGTTGTTATCCACTAATATAAGAGTCTCAATCAAAAGTCAAATAGGATTTTTTCATAGCTGATAAAGTTGGCTTGGGGTAAGGTAGGGTACACTTTTGGGTATACAGTGACTAATTCTTCCCCTAAACACTTTAAACATCACTCACTACCAATTTTTCCTCACATATTCATGTAATTATAGCACTTATTATCCACTTTCCCTTCTTTAATCCCTTTCTTTCTCCTCATTTATTCATCAATTCATTCTCTCTCCTTTTTTTCTTTGCTTTTTGGGTTTTTTTTATCTTTTCACACCTTTGTATACGAGGAGAATATCAAGTATTTTCTACCTTCATTCTTTTGCAACTTTCTTCCCAAGTACACAACTCTTTTTAATAACAAATCATCTTACCAATCACACAACCTAAAGTAGTTAAGGGGAAGATGGGTAACAAGAGAGGTAAATAGCAAAATGGATAGGGCTTGTAATTCAAGTTGCCAAAGAAAAAGTCAATAGACTCAAATTGGGGATATTAAGGAATTTGTTCATTAGGTAGGCTAATTTAGGTACTGGCAGAACAAAGAATGTCTACTTTCATTCTTAAGATTAAGACTACCTAGGATTTCGACTCAAACAACAAGCAGGACAAGTTCTAGATTTAACATGAAACAATGAGAAGTAGAGAAATAAATTCACCACATACTATGCATGGAATTCAAAGATCATTTCAGTTTCACCTTGCAATATGTAATTATGAACTCAAAAAGGAAGTTCAAATATATATATATATATATATATACTATATATATATATATATATAAAATCTACAAAATACCTGGTTCCGCAAAAATAACTCAATGGGAAAGAACCAAGGTTAAGAAAATCCAAAGAGATTGTTGGTATGCTAAGAATTAACTAAGCTAAAAATTTACTTCAAGACAAATGAAATACTAAATATTCAGAATACTAATCTATTATAGGTCATGAATATTCAGGATATTACAGGCCCAACAAAAACTAGAAAGTAAGAAACAAATCAAAAATTGTCAAGTGACATGAAAATATGAAAACATACTAGACTAGGCAAGTACCGACAAAATAAACTCCCACCCCGTACTTAAGAATGTGCAGTGTCCTCACTACACCATAACAACAAAAATGAAATAAGTAGGGTGGTAGTACTCCTTGTCCAACTGTAATAGTAAAACAGCTGGTGCCCGCATCAGGACGTGCACTAAGAACAACATTAGAAGTAGTCACAGCATCCATTGAAGTATCATCAAACCTACCAGAAGGGGTGACAACAGCTCTCCTAGCATCCAAATGGGTAGAAAGAGAAGGAGTAGAAACTGCCTGGGATGGCGCAACCATAGTAGAAGCATTAGGTAACTCAACCTCTGGCGGAAAGCTATATGCAGGTGCTCATCATCAGTATAAGGCAACTCATTCATAGGAGGAGTGAGATCTACGCCCTTCTTCTTCATATAAAGCTCTGAGGCACGCCACTGGTTGAGTAGCATCCACTCAATTCTATCAAAGCATTGGATATTTAACCAATGTACTCACCTAATGCCCGTCCCAATTGGAAGCGCATCTCTGAAGAAACAAAGGAAAAACAAGTGTGGATACCCAAGGCACCTATGAAGGTGATAATTGAAGAGCCATATGTACTCCCACAACCTACAAAATGGCCCGGAGACTAGGTCGTGGGCATCATGATTAAGCAAGGCTATGAACCTGGTTAAGGGTTGGGCAAGAACTTGGATGGCATGGTTGAGCCGATCAAAATTGTGATGAGGCCCGACAATGAGAAGGCTGGCATAGGGTACATTGTTACCTACAAGAAGAGCATGGAAGAAGCATCATTGGACTTCAAGTTCTATAAGAAAATCACCAAGACTCTCTTACATATTTTCGTCTCGTCTGGATACTTGGATGGCCGAAAAAGGGAGGTGTCCGCAGCGCAAGGGGTGGAGCCAGATATAGCTGATGCTGAAGAGGATCTGCTGGCAGGAGTGCAGAATCTATTCATATCTGATGAAGACTGCTGTGTGATTCGAAAAAGGCTGGATCTGAAGTGGCATTGAACAACTGGATCAGCAACTGGGCCCGAGCCTACCGTGGACCTTGGTAGAGCTGGGGGATAGAATTTATTTTATGTTTTCTGAAATAAAACCCGACTTTGAGTCGTGGAATTTGTATTTTTCTTTCTTATTGCACATGTCTCCCTACAAACTTTGTTTTGCAAGGATTCATAAATAAAATATCGCACTATTTACCATTTAACTTTTGTTTTAATCTTTAATTTTGTAAAATTTTATTTTTCAGTATTCAAACCAATAATTCCATTGAGTCCACAATTGCAACGTGTAATGAAACAATGGAGCTTGAGGAAAACTGGAGTTGATTATGATGATTTTGATGAAACCACACCAGAAGAAATTGAAAGATTTGAAAACAAGCCTAAGCCAAACCTAGAGGAAACTGAGGTGATAAACCTAGGAGATGAGGAAATTGTGAAAGAGACAAGGATCAGTGTGCATCTCACCACCGAAGATAAAAAGCGATATACTGAGTTTCTTAAAGAATATGAAGACGTATTCGCCTGGTCTTATGATGACATGACTGGCATAAGCACGGACGTGGTAGCTCACAAATTACCTATCAATCCGGGCTTTCCGCCAGTCAAACAAAAGGCCCAAACTTTCAAGTCATCGGTTCTATTGAAGATTGGGGAGGAGGTAACGAAGCAGCTCAATTCAGGGATCTTGAAAACAGTCAAATATCCAACTTGGTTTGCTAACATTGTCCCAGTGCCGAAGAAAGATGGGAAACTCCGAGTTTGTATAGATTACAGAGATTTGAATAGAGCAAGCCCGAAGGATTATTTTCCTTTGCCAATTATACACATCCTGATCGATAATTGTGCGAAACATGAGCTACAATCTTTCGTAGACTGTTTCGCCGGTTATCATCAAGTGCTCATGGATGAGGAAGATGTCGAGAAGACCACTTTCACCACATCTTGGGGGACTTATTGCTACCAGGTTATGTCGTTTGGATTGAAGAATGCTGGGGCGACTTACATGAGAGCAATGACAACTATTTTCCATGATTGATGCACAAAGATATTGAAGTCTATGTGGATGATGTGATCATCAAATAAAAGAAGAGTTCAGAGCACCTTGACAACTTGCGCAAGTTTTTCAATCGCTTGGGAAAGTACAATCTGAAGCTAAATCCAGCAAAGTGTGCTTTTGGTGTTCCAGCGAGGAAGCTTCTGGGTTTCATCGTCAGTAGAAGGGGTATCGAGTTAGATCCATCCAAGATCAAGGCCATCAAAGAATTACCACTGCCAAAAAGTATGAAAGAGGTTATGAGCTTCCTGGGAAGGGTCAATTACATCAGCCGGTTCATAGCACAATCCATTGTCATCTGTGAGCCGATCATCAAATTACTAAAGAAAGATGCAGCGATCGAGTGGAAAGAGGACTGCCAAAAAGCATTTGATCAGATAAAGGAGTACTTGTCTTGCCCGCCTGTGCTGGTTCCACCTGAGCCTGGGCGACCTTTGATCTTGTATCTGTCCGTGGTAGATTCGGCTTTTGGTTGTGTATTGGGACAACATGATTCAACCAGAAAAAAGGAGCAAGCAATATACTATCTAAGCAAAAAGTTTACTCCTTACGAGGCCAAGTACACATTGTTGGAACGCATGTGCTGTGCGCTGACCTAGATAGCACAGAAGTTGAGGCACTACTTGACATCTTACTCAATATTACTGATATCAAGGATAGACCCCCTCAAGTACATCTTCCAAAAACCAATGCCTACTGGAAAGCTGGAAAAATGGCAAATGTTGCTCAGCGAATTTAACATCACTTTTGTCACTCAAAGGGCGGTGAAAGCTCAAGCCTTGGCTGATCATATGGCTGAGAATTCGGTGGGAGATGACTATGAACCTTTGCACACCTATTTCCCCGACGAGAAAGTTATGTTCGTAGGGGAAGATATCACTGAAGAGTATGATGGTTGGAGGCTATTCCTCGATGGAGTGGTAAATTTCAAAGGAGTTCGGCATTAGAGCGGTATTAGTCTCCTAGACTAGACAACACTACCCTGTCACAGCCAAATTAAGGTTCCCCTGCACCAACAAGATGACGGAGTATGAAGCTTGCATCTTGGGTCTTAGATTAGCGTTGGACATGAATATAAAAGAGCTGTTAGCAATCGGGGATTCTGACTTACTGATTCACCAAGTCCGAGGAGAATGGACAACAAAAAAACTCCAAGATACTGCCGTATTTGGAGTGTATAAAGGAACTGAAGCAAAGGTTCACCAAGATAGAGTTCCGGCATGTCCTAGACTGCAAAATGAGTTCGCGGATGCTTTGGCTGCCATATCTTCCATGATCAAACATCCTGATAAGAACTACATTGACTCGATACCCGTGACAGTGAGGAAGGAGCCAGCATATTGTTATCATGAGAGGAAGAATACAACCTTAGTTCTACGACATTAAAGGGTTTCTCAAAGATGGCACTTACCCAAAGGATGCAACAAGTCTCCAAAAGAAGACACTTAGGAGGCTAGCAAATGATTTCTTTTTGAACAGAGAAGTTTTGTACAAGAGGACACCGATCTAGGGTTGCTGAGATGCGCTGACGCAAAAGAAACGGCTAAATTGTTAGAAGAAATACATTTTGGGACGTGCGGTCCACATATGAACGGTTTCGTGCTTGTAAAGAAGATTTTGAGAGCTGGCTATTTCTGGATGACAATGGAGCATGATTGCATAAAGCACGCAAAGAAATTTCATCAATGACAAGTCCACGGAGATATGATCCGAGTGCCTCTTAATGAATTGAATATCATGGGATCGCCTTGGCCTAATACCCATAACTTTTCATAGAAATGTCCAAATGATACGAGGTTGGTTGCATTAGAACCACAACTTAAAGAGCTACAACTTTAATGTTTTGATCTGAAAAATCGATTTCTTTCCGGCTGAACAGTAAAAAATAGAATTCAGCAGCTTTTTTGGCTTTGCACCAGGTCAGCCACTTTTTTGGGTCCAAACGGGATGCTACGAATCTCGGAATGACCCTAAATTTTGAACACAAGTCATACAAGACTTGTGTGATATGCTCGTTAAGATGAAACTCAATTCGGATTTCTAGAACTCAAAAAAAGGGTCCCACGAGAAAGGGTCAAATTTCGACTTTCGCCAAAATAGCGAATTTCAATCAAACGACCCCGGAATCCAAATTCAAAAGTTGCTAGGAGTCACAAATGACGATACGAACCTAACGGAACCCTCAGATCTCTCATCAGAGTTCGTTTACTCAAATCGAGCTCGAAAACCTCTTTTAACCTTTTTAAACTTCCGCAACGGAGACTTTATCAAAAGTCCTATCAAACGAGGTCCGTTTTCACTTCTGAAGGTTGCTACAGGTCATAAATTACCATACGAACCTAACACAACTTTCAAATTTCACATCAGAGCTCATTTTCTCAAATCGAGCTCCGAAACCTCTTTTAGCCTTAACGAATATCTGAAACGGATGTATTTCTCCGATACCTATCTAACAAAGTTCGTTTTAGCTAAAAAATTTCAGGCATGTCATATTGGAACTTACGGAGCTTTTGGAATTGTCAACACGCAAATCGAGGTCCCGATTCCCGAAATGACTATTTGAGGTCGTTACAATCTCCCCCGCTTAGACTCCCGTTCGTCCTCGGACGAGCCCGAGTCTAAGGTAAGATTCACATTTTCACGAAAGTAGTTACACGGATTTCGAAGACTCTCGCTACTACCCGAAATCATAAACAACAACATAACTTTCAGGCTTTAGAGATTGAAATCATACCTGAATTATCGAAAAGGCGAGGATACTTCTCCCGCATGTCGGACTCGAGTTCCCTAGTGGCCTCTTCGCTAGGACGATTCTTCCATAGCACTTTAATCAATGGGATCTCTTTCGACCTTAGCTTACGGATCTCTCTAGCCGCAATAGCAATCGGCTCCTCCAAATAAGCTAAGTCCTCGTCGATCTCGACAGAAGCCATATCAATCACATGGGATGGATCATGAACATACTTTCGGAGCATAGATACGTGGAATACAGGATGAACTGACAGAGATGGAGGCAAAGCAAGCCTATATGCAACAGAGCCAATGCGCTCCAAGACCTTAAAAGGACCAATGAACCTCGGACTAAGCTTGCCCTTTTTCCCGAATCTCATAACACCCTTCATCGGCGATACTTAAAGAAACACCCGGTCACCTACCATAAGCACCAATTCTTTCCTCCTCCGATCCGCATAAGATATCTGTCGACTCTGAGCTGTGCGGAGCCGATCCTGAATGATTCGGACCTTATCTAAGGTCTGCTGAACTAGATCCGGACCCAACACCTTCACCTCTCCAGGTTCAAACCAACCAACTAGAGAACGACATCGGCGGCCATATAATGTCTCAAACGGAGCCATCTGGATAGAAGACTGATAACTGTTATTATAGGCAAATTCCGCAAAAGGCAAATAACTGTCCCAATGGCCTCCAAAGTCAATAGCAAAAGCCCTCAGCATATCCTCAAGAATCTGGATGGTCCTCTAGGACTGACCATCAGTCTGAGGATGAAATGCGGTGCTAAGATCTACTCGAGTACCCAGCTCCTTCTGAAATGATCTCAAGAACTGAGCTGTTAACTGAGTACCGCGATCTGATATAATAGAGACTGGAGCACCATGCAATCTCACAATCTGCTCGATAAAGATACGAGCTAAGCACTCTGATGAATAAGTAGTCCTCACGGGGATGAAATGAGCTGAATTGGTGAGACGATCCACCACTACCCATACTGAATCATGCTTGCCCAAGGTCAAAGGCAGTCCAACCACAAAGTCCATAGTAATATGCTCCCATTTCCATTCCGGAATCGGCATGGACTGAGTCACCCCGGCTGGTCTTCTATGCTCATACTTTACCTGCTGACAATTTAAGCACCGAGACACATGATCAACAACATCTCTCTTCATTCCCTTCCACCAATATAACTCCCGAAGATCTTGATACATCTTCGTAATACCAGGATGAATAGAATACCGAGAACTGTGTGCCTCTGCCAATATCAGCTGCCTCAACTCCCCAATATTCGGAACACACAACCGACCGTTGAGCCGCAGTACACCATCATCTCCAATCATAAATGAGGTCACTCCCCCACTTAAAACTCTATCTCGAATATCACGCAAATATGAATCATCAAATTGCTTTTTCTTGATCTGGGAAGCTAGGGATGACTGAGTCCCTGTATAAGCAAAAACTCGGTCTGGCACAGAATCATCAAATCGCACTCCACTAATGGACAAGGCTTGCAACTCTCGAGCTAGTGGTCTCATATCAACATCAAGATAGGCAAGGCTACCCATAGACTTCCTACTCAGAGCATTAGCCACAACATTAGCTTTCCCGGGATGATACCGAATAGCGATGTCATAATCCTTAAGCAACTCCAACTATCGGCGCTGTCTCCCCTTCAAGTCCTTCTGGGTGAACAGATACTGGAGACTCTTATGATTAGTGAAAATCTCACAAGGCTCACCATATAAATAATGCCTCCAAAAATTCAATGCAAATATCACCGCCAATAACTCTAGATCGTGGACAGGGTAGTTCTTCTCATGCACTTTCAGTTGTCTCGAGGCATAAGCTATCACCTTGCCATTCTGCAACAAAACACCACCTAAGCCAATACCAGAAGCATCACAATAGACTGTGAATCCCCTGGATGCACTAGGCAAGGCCAATACAGGTGCTGTAGTCAAGACAGTCTTGAGCCTCTGAAAGCTAGACTCACAAGCAGCAGACCATAGAAAAGGAACATTCTTCTGCGTCAATTTAGTCAGTGGTGCTGATATGGAAGAAAATCCCTCCACGAATCGCCGATAATAACCTGCCAAGCCTCAGAAACTCCTAATCTCTGTAGGAGAAGTAGGCCTAGGCCAATTCTGAACGGCCTCCACTTTCTTGGGATCAACACTAATACCGTCCTTGGTCACCACGTGACCCAGGAATGACACGGTATCCAGCCAGAACTCACATTTAGAGAATTTAGCATACAATTCATGGTCTCTCAAGGTCTGAAGGATAATCTTCAAGTGATGCTCAAGCTCTCCTCGGCTCCTTGAATATATAAGGATGTCATCAATGAACACAATAACAAAAGAATCAAGATATGGCTTGAACACACGGTTGATAAGATCCATAAAGGCGGCCGGAGCATTTGTAAGCCCAAATGACATGACAAGAAACTCATAGTGCCCATATCTCGTACGGAAAGCAGTCTTAGAAATATCCTCACACCGAATCCTCAACTGATGATACCCCGATCTCAAGTCAATCTTGGAAATATGAGTAGCACCCTGAAGCTGATCAAATAAATCATCTATACGCGGTAGAGGATACCTGTTCTTGATAGTCACTTCGTTCAATTGTCGATAATCAATACACGTGCGCATAGAACCAGCCTTCTTCTTTACAAAAAGAACCGGAGCACCCCAAGGAGACACATTGGGTCTAATGAAACCCTTATCAAGCAAATCTTGAATTTTCTCCTTCAATTCCCTCAACTCAGCAGGAGCCATACGATATGGAGGAATAGATATAGGCTGAGTACCTGGCAATATATCAATACAGAACTCAATCTCCCACATAGGAGGCAAACCCGGCAAGTCATCCGGAAAGACCTCCGGAAAGACCTCCGGATACTCGCATACTACCAGTACTCGATCAATAGATACCTCCTCCACTCGAACATCTCGAATAGAAGCAATATACCCTCCGCACCCGCGAGCTATCATCTTCTGAGCCTTCATGAATGATATGATCTTGTTCCTCGGAGAAGACCTGGAAACCTTCCAAATAGCCTTAGGCTCACCTTCGGCACCTATAGTCACAGACTTGGCATGGCAATCCAACGTCGCGTGAGAGGATGCCAACCAATCCATGCCCATGATCACATCAAATTCCACCATATCTAGCAACATCAAGTCTACTAGAGACTCAACACCACAAATAGAAATCACACACTCCCGACACCCTTTATCTACACATATAGGATCTCCGACAGGCGTTGCCACCATAAATGGAGCATCAATAAAACCAGATCCTTGCTCAAGCAAGGTGAAAATCCAGGAGACACATAAGAGAAAGTAGATCCCGGATCTATAAGGGCAAAGGCACTGCGGCCACAAACAGAAATAGTACCTGTGATCACATCATTGGATGCCTCGGCATCCTAGCGTGTCATAGCAAAAACCTGAGCTGAACCTCCAGGACCAGGAGCTCTCTGAACCGGCTGCCTAGGAGGAACCTGAGTGACAGGCCTAGCTACCTGAGGAGAAGACCGAACCATAGCAGTAGAACTCTGATGTCCCGCGGAGGTAGGTCCAGATGAAGTAACATAGGGGCAATCCCTAACAAAGTGCCTGGGATCCCCACACTGGTAACAAGCCTTACTACCGCCTCCTCCGCGTCCACCTCCGGGCCTGCACCTCCTATAGTGCCTCTGACGGCATCTCCCACAAACAGGTGGAACAGACTGAGATGAATCCCCACGCCTCTGAGATGGTTGAGGCCTCTGAACACCCGACGAAGTACCTTGAGATGATAAAGCAACGGCCTGAGGAAGTCTAGGCTGAGTATGACCACGGGAACCCTGGCCTCCATGCGAAGGACCACTAGAAATATCATAATATCGTGTCCTCTTGCTCGCTCTCTCTGCATCTGCCCTGGCATGAATATCCTCCATACGCCTCGCAATATCAACCACCTCATAATAAGACTTGCTGCCCATATTAGGGGCAATAGCTATATGAAGACGAGGATGAAGACCCTCAACAAATCTAAGGACCTTGTCCCTCTCCAGCCCAACCATAGCAGGCGCAAACTGGGATAACTCAAAGAATCTGGTATCATAAGCAGACACGGACATGTCACCCTGCCTCAACCTCTCAAACTCGCGCCTCTGGGCATCATGGTGGCTCTGAGGCATAAATCTACTCATAAACATGGAAACGAACTCAGCCCAAAACAAAGGAGGAAGATCACTGGACCTTTGTCTCATCACAGAAACCAAACACGTCTCGGCATCACCGGACAATCGAAATGAAGCACATCGCACCCCAAGGGTGTCTCTAGTACCTCGCACCAAAAATATCTTCTCACACTTCTGAATATATCTCTGAGCAGAACAAGTAGCGGGTGTACCATCGAACTCGGGAGGCTTGAGCTTCATGAAGGACTCAATCCTCCGAGCTACCTCCTCGTCACTCATAAAAAGAGCAGGAATAGAATGACCCAAATGAATACCCGACTGAGGAGCCAAAGTGGAAGGCTGAGCAATAGGATTAATAACTGGAGTAGATTGAGGAATCACCAGAGTAGCCTCAGGAGTCGGCGTACTCATAGCTGGAGCAGCTGGCTGGGGTACCGCAGAAGGTACTGGCATATCGCCCATAGGCAAGGCCTGAGATCCAAGCAGGCCCATCATCCGCAATAGAACATCTACAGGAATAGATACCATTGTGCCCGGCACAAGAGAAGGCATAGTCGATGGGACATGTGCGACGGGTATCTCAGAAGACACCTGTGCCACTGTACTAGTCTGTCTGGCAGCAGGAGGTCTGCCCACAGAAGCTCTGGTAGTAGCCGCTCTCGGCTGAGTAGGTGCCCGCGCACCAGTCCGTGTAATATGCACAGCTCTCAAACGGACCGACTCTAATAAGAATCAAACGCGGAAAAAGTAAAAGGATAAGAACGAGACGTAACTCGATCTCTAATCCCAAGTAGCAACGGAGAACTTGTTCCGTTACACCCCGAGAGAAGGACAAGAACACCTATGCTAGGCAACTACCCTCGAGCTAACGTGAGCACGCAAGTAGAATGGTCGGGTGGGGAAAGAAGTCATCTAGATCCGCTAGAAAACAACAAGTCCCATCAAAAGGTTTCATTTAATACCAAGAGCTATGCTCAAGTTCGATATTCATCAATCATCAAAAAACTAAACTAAGTGTTCAAATAAGCTATACTTGGGTGTTCTAGTGTTTCCCAAGCTTACACAATGATATAAGTACCCTTACTAATAAGGTTCACCAAATAAGCCACGAAAGGGCAAAACAGTAAAGAAACATAGTCTTCACAGCTGGGAGGGGCGCCTGAAAGTAGGAGGGGCGCCTTGCTTGTGCTGGGTCTGGGCGGGGTGCCTGGGGGTAGGCGGGGCGCCTGGGAAGGGGCGCCTGGGTGGGCGGTCCGCCTGTGCACGCCTTGCTCCTTAGGCAGTGAGCTCCTCAGGCGGGGCGCCTGGGCTAGGCGGCGCGCCTGAGCTGCTGGGTTGCTCCTCGTGCATTTTGATCACCCGGAACAGCTTCCAATCGTTTCCCTCTTCTAGACCCTTCCTCACCAAGTGTAGGTGTACTCCTTGGATCTCCTTAGCTTGGCTCCGTGTGAATGGTCTTGTGGGGGTTTAGGTCTTATCTAACTGATAATAATCAAACGCGGAAAACGTAAAAGGATAAGAACGAGACGTAACTCGATCTCTAATCCCAAGTAGCAACGGAGTACTTGTTCTGTTACACCCCGAGAGAAGGACAAGAACACGTACACTAGGCAACTACCCTCGAGCTAACGTGAGAACGCAAGTAGAATGGTCGGGTGGGGAAAGAAGTCATCTAGATCCGCTAGAAAACAACAAGTCCCATCAAAAGGTTTCATTTAATACCAAGAGCTATGCTCAAGTTCAATATTCATCAATCATCAATCATCAAAAAACTAAACTAAGTGTTAAAATAAGCTATACTTGGGTTTTATAGTGTTTCCCAAGCTTACACAATGACATAAGTACCCTTACTAATAAGGTTCACCAAATAAGCCACGTAAGGGCAAAACAGTAAAGAAACATAGTCTTCACAACTGGGAGGGGCGCCTGAAAGTAGGAGGGGCGCCTTGCTTGTGCTGGGTCTAGACGGGGCACCTGGGGGTAGGCAGGGCGCCTGGGAAGGGGCGCCTGGGTGGGCGGTCCGCCTGTGCACGCCTTGCTCCTTAGGCAGTGAGCTCCTCAGGCGGGGCGCCTGGGCTAGGCGGCGCGCCTGAGCTGCTGGGTTGCTCCTCGTGCATTTTGATCACCCGGAACGGCTTCCAATCGTTTCCCTCTTCTAGACCCTTCCTCACCAAGTGTAGGTGTACTCCTTGGATCTCCTTAGCTTGGCTCCGTGTGAATGGTCTTGTGGGGGTTTTGGGTCTTATCTAACTGATAAGAATCAAATGCGGAAAAAGTAAAAGGATAAGAACGAGACGTAACTCGATCTCTAATCCCAAGTAGCAACGGAGAACTTGTTCCGTTACACCCCGAGAGAAGGACAAGAATACCTACGCTAGGCAACTACCCTCGAGCTAACGTGAGCACGCAAGTAGAATGGTCGGGTTGGGAAAGAAGTCATCTAGATCTGCTAGAAAACGATAAGTCCCATAAAAAGGTTTCATTCAATACCAAGAGCTATGCTCAAGTTCAATATTCATCAATCATCAAAAAACTAAACTAAGTGTTCAAATAAGCTATACTTGGGTTTTATAGTGTTTCCCAAGCTTACACAATGACATAAGTACCCTTACTAATAAGGTTAACCAAATAAGCCACGTAAGGGCAAAACAGTAAAGAAACATAGTCTTCACAGCTGGGAGAGGCGCCTGAAAGTAGGAGGGGCGCCTGGCTTGTGCTGGGTCCGGGTGGGGCGCCTGGCTGGGCGGTCCGCCTATGCACACCTTGCTCCTGAGGCAGTGAGCTCCTCAGGCGGGGCGCCTGAGCTGCTGGGTTGCTCCTCGTGCATTTTGATCACCCGGAACGGCTTCCAATCGTTTCCCTCTTCTAGACCCTTCCTTACTAAGTGTAGGTGTACTCCTTGGATCTTCTTAGCTTGGCTCCGTGTGAATGGTCTTGTGGGGGTTTGGGTCTTATCATCCTCCCCTTCTTGAGAAGATTTCATCCTCGAAATTGAAGTATCATCATTCTCGACCTCTCCATCACCTACATCCAAAGGAACCAAGTCACAAACGTTAAAGGTATTAGACACTTGATACTCACTTGGCAAGTCGACCACATAGGAATTGTTGTTTATTTTCGAGAGCACTTGAAATGGGCCATCTCCTCGGGGTGCCATCTTCCCCTTCCTAAGGTTTGGAAACTTTTCTTTCCGGAAGTGCACCCACACATAGTCACCCTTCTTGAGTTCTACCTTCTTGCGTCCTTTGTTTTTCTTGGAGGCAATCTTAGCATAAGCTTCCTCCAAATTCTTCTTTGCCTTTGCATGGAGTTCAACCAAAGCCTTGGCTCTAGCTTTACCTACAAAATTAACAACCATTTCCCTTGGCAAAGGGGTTAGATCGAGGGGAATCAAGGGGTTAAAACCATACACGCACTCAAAGGAAGTCATGCCAATCATGCTATGCAAGGTACGATTATAGGCAAACTCCATAAGAGGCAATCTATCAATCCAAGTCCCGGCCTTACCTCGGGTCATGGCTCTAAGAAAAGCACCCAAAGTTCGGTTTACCACCTCGGTTTGTCCATCCGTTTGTGGGTGGTGGGATGTAGAGAACAAGAGTTTGGTGAAAACGGCACCCCAGAAACTCCTCCAAATATGACATAGGAACTTAGTGTCCCTATCACTCACTATGGTTTGAGGCACACCATGCAACTTCAAAACATTATCAATACACAAAGTAGCAACATGTTGTGCATCATCACATTTTTTACATGGAATGAAATGAGCCATTTTGGAAAACCTATCCACAACAATATAAATGCTGTCATGGCCTCCCCTAGTCCTTGGTAATCCCATAAAAAAGTCCATCGAGATATCCAACCACGAACTGGTAGGTACGGGGAGAGGTGTATACAACCCATGGGGGTTGGCTTTGGATTTAGCACGCTTGCAATCAAGGCAATTGTTGCAAAACTTTTCAACTTGCACCCCCATCTTTGGCCAATGAAATTGTTCTTTAAGAATAGCCAAAGTCTTTCTTGTGCCAAAGTGACCCATGAGTCCCCCGCAATGTGCCTCGTGCACAAGCAATTCCCTCCATGAGGACTCGTGTATGCACACTCTACCATTTTTGAAGATATATCCATTAACCCATTGGTATTTCTCAACTCTCTCCCTTTTCTCTAGAGTGTCATGGACACTCTTTAGCTTTGGGTCATGAGCATACATTAATTTAATGCTCTCAAAACCCACGAGCTTTGAGGTAAGAGTGGTGGCTAGAGCAAACTTCCTAGAAAGTGCATCCGCCATGACATTGTCTTTCCCTTTCTTGTATTGGATCACATAGGGAAAAGGCTCAATGAATTCAACCCACTTAGCATGCCTCTTGTTTAACTTCTCTTGGCCTCTTAGATGCTTGAGTGACTTATGGTCACTCTTGATTACAAATTCTCGAGGCCAAAGGTAGTGTTGCCAATGGGCAAGGGCTCTCACAAGGGCATACAACTCCTTGTCATACGTGGAGTAATTCAAGGAGGCCCCTTTCAATTTCTCACTAAAGTAGGCGATGGGTTTGCTATCTTGCATTAAAACACCACCAATTCCCACCCCCGAGGCATCATATTCAACCTCAAATGCCTTTCCGAAGTCGGGCAATTGCAATAGAGGGGCGGTACTCAACCTACTTTTCAATTCTTGGAAGGCCTTCTCTTGATGCTCTCCCCAAACAAAAGGTTGGTCCTTCTTCACCAATTCGGTGAGTGGAGCAGCGATGGAGCTAAAGTCTTTCACAAAGCGTCTATAAAAATTAGCAAGGCCATGAAAGCTCCTCACTTGAGTCACGGTAGTAGGAGTAGGCCAATCACGTACGGCCTCTACCTTAGACTCATCCACCTCCACTCCTTGGGCACTCACAACAAACCCAAGAAAGACTACCTTCTCAACACCAAAGGCACACTTTTTAAAATTAGCATAGAGCTTTTCGGCTCTCAACATTTCAAGCACTTGCCTAAGGTGATCAACATGGTCGTCTATTGATTTGCTATAGATCAATATATCGTCAAAGTAGACGACCACAAACTTGTTGATGAATGGCTTTAGAACATGGTTCATTAGCCTCATGAAAGTAGTAGGTGCATTGGAGAGCCCAAAGGGCATCACCAACCATTCATAGAGACCAAACTTGGTCTTGAATGCGGTTTTTCCATTCATCACTGAGTTTCATCCGGATTTGATGGTAGCCGGACCTAAGGTCAATTTTGCTAAACACACATGAACCACTTAATTCATCTAACATATCATCAAGTCGGGGAATGGGATGACGGCACTTTACTGCTATTTTGTTCACCGCCCGACAATCAACGCACATCCTCCAAGTGCCGTCCTTTTTAGGAACAAGGATCACGAGCACGGCACAAGGACTTAAACTCTCCCTCACCAAGCCTTTAGTGAGAAATTCATCAACTTGCTTTTGTAATTCTCTTGTATCCTCCAGATTGCTCCTATAGGCCGGCTTGTTTGGGATTTGGGATCCCGGGACAAAGTCGATTTGGTGTTCAATACCCCTCAAAGGAGGTAATCCATCCGGAATCTCATCCGGAAACATGTCCCCAAAATCCTTCAATACATTCTCAAACATACTAGGCAAAGGGTTAGTCGAAAAATCACGATTAGAGTTAAGGATCATACCTTTGTGCACTAGGCATAGGAGAAACTTGGTGCCATCATTTCCTCTTAGGATCTCGCCCGGTTGCATCATGGCACATATGCCACCGGTAGAAGAAGAAGGTGGGATTGCCACCATGCTTTTGGACAAAGGGCTAGTCTCAATGATTGACTTGGCCTTTGCCGCCTCCCTCAACTCCCTCATCCGATTGTAGTCATCGCTCACTTGTTTGGGAGTTAGAGGCTTCAACACAAATTTCCTTCCTTCATGTTGGAGCGTGTAAGTGTTGACACGACCATCATGAACCGCTTGTCAATCAAATTGCCAAGGCCTTCCAAAGAGAAGGTGGCAAGCTTGCATGGGAAGCACGTCGAACAAGTGTTCATCCACATAACTACCCATTTTAAACTTGATCATTGCTTGCTTCACTACCTTTAGCTCCCCACATTCACTAAGCCATTGCAATCGATATGGCTTGGGGTGTTTCACGGTAGGCAATTTCAATTGGGCTATAAGTGATTGACTCACAACATTAGCACAACTTCTCGAGTCAATGATCATAGAGCATACAACACCCTTGACACGACACTTAGCATGGAAAAGATTTTCCCTTTTTAAGGTTTCGCTATCCTCCACGATCATAGCTCCTAAGCTCCTCCTCACAACTAGAAAAGTATAAGGTTCCTCATTCTCCACCGTGTCATCTCTACCATCCTCCTCTACTCCCTCATCTCCCTCTACCCCCCTCATCTTCCTCCGGATCACTCTCTTGTTCATAAGCATTATCACCAACAACAACCATGTTCCTTTTAGTAGGACACTCCTTAGAAAAGTGTCCATACCCCTTGCATTTGTGACATTGAATTGAAGAAGAAATAGGAGTATTCAATTGGATTTTATAATTACCTCCAACATTGGGTGTGTACTTCTCAAATGGCTTCTTCACATCTTTGCTAGCACTTGCTCCACTAGGGCCACTTGCATTTGTGAATCTTGCATTGGGAGTAGGATTTTTCCAATCCTTTGGCTTGTTCATGGAAGTAGAAGTGTTGCTCTTGTAACGGTTGGACTTTTCTTTATCAAACCATTGCTCGGCTTGAATAGCGGCATCAAGGACTTCTTGAAGTGAAAGATAAGCATGCAATCTCAATTGGGAAGCTATACCATAGCTCAAACCATTCATGAAACGGATCACGACTTGCTCCTCATCTTCTGTGTCCATATCCAAGGCCATTCGAGTTCTTTCAAACTCATCATAATATTCATGCACCGTCTTGACACCTTGCTTTAACACATAAAGCTTTTTGAGTTGCTCTTGACGATACCGAGAAGTGATGTATTTGATACTCATGATACCCTTCAAGTCATTCCAAACCACATTCACGGGGATTCCTGCTCTTCTCCTTGATCTCTTGACGGATTCCCACCAAGTAGATGCATAGGACTCAAAGGATGAAATAGCATAAGTACCTTTCTTGTCATCGGTCATGTCATTGGTGTCAAACATCCTTTCCATGAGGAGTACCCATTCAATGTAGGCTCCCGGATCACAATTCCCTTTAAAGATTGGGAGAGTAAGCTTCACACTATTGAGGTTGGTGTTGTCACGACCCTCACGGAAAGGCTCTGGTTGGCCCCCATAGTGATCTTCATTCACACCATACTCCCTTCTAGCATTCCCACCAACATACCCCATAGGTCTGGGCGGGGCGCCTGGGGGTAGGCTGGGCGCCTGAGCTGCTGGGTTGCTCCTTGTGCATTTTGATCACCCGGAACGGCTTCCAATCGTTTCCCTCTTCTAGACCCTTCCTCACCAAGTGTAGGTGTACTCCTTGGATCTCCTTAGCTTGGCTCCGTGTGAATGGTCTTGTGGGGGTTTGGGTCTTATCAGACTCAGTCAGTGCGTCACCAGCTCCCGAAGCAGAGGACGATCGCGTTCTCACTATCTGTCATAATCACATTAGAGGATTAGCACCTATGTAAGCATCATAGCACGAGAAGAGATGAAATGAAGGGAAACAACTCTTCCTAAACTGCCTTTGCAGCCTCTCGCTTATAAGTATGGTCGACAACATACCCATAAACAAGACTCTGCTCGGACACTGCTCCATTGACTCCCTAAGACTCGACTTAAAACCTAGGGCTCATATACCAATTTGTCACGACCCAATTTTCGGGGCCGTGATGGCACCTAAGTGCTACATCCTTAGGCGAACCACGAATAATTAAACTGACTCATAATGATAATTTAGATAGAAATATTTTAATAAAATGTAGGTGTAGACATCCACCCGGAATACAGTGTCAATAAAGCATATATGAATTCTGACATCCGATATATATATATATATATATATATATATATATATATATATATATATATATATATATATATATATATGTATATGTATATGTAATACAAGATGTAGGAAGCGTCTAAACACTAAGGTGGATCTGACGGTATGCCACCGCGAACCATGTGGTTGGCTCACCTCAAGCAAAAATAGTCACAGCCTCGAACGGCAGATAAGTCCAGCTGTCTTACTAGTAGAAGGATCTGCACATTTATACAGTAAGTTATGAGCCAAAGCCCAGTAAGATCATCGACAGGCCCGCTAAATTACCCTTTCGGGACAAGTCTTTGATAATGTATAAGCAGATAACGGAAGTACAATCCACACCTTTATAGTAACCCATAAACATTACATACGATAATATAATTATACAACAACATAAGCAATAATATGCGAATACATAACATGATCAATAATATAAAGATACATAATATAGGCAGCATATACAATATTATATTGATACTATGGCATAAGCAATAATATAATTAACACACAGCATGGCGATGGTATATCTCGCATACCACATAGGTAATGATATACCTAACACATAGCATAAGCACATACCCTGTGCGGCTTTGTCTATAGGTCATAACACAACCACATGCCTCTGTCCCTATAAACAACTTTACTTATAGGTCATAGCGCACCACAAGCCTCTATCCCTATAAGTCTCCACATCTAGGTCATAACGTACCACCGGCCTCTGTCCCTAGATGAAATTTTGCTTCTAGGTCATAACGCACCACCGGCCTCTGTCCCTAGAGCATATCAATAATACACCGGCACACAACATCGACTATACACAAGTCACGTTTGAGCTTTCTCCTTTTTGAATAAATATAACGAGTAGTACATAATACTATCCACTAGACAATGCTAGTCAATTAAGTACTCGACATCTTACTTAGCAAGATCAAATCTTATCCGCAAGCAAAATAGAGGTCAAGTCTCACTTACCTTAAAATCGGCTCAAGTGGCTAAGGAACCACCTCCTTTCCCAAATGATGTGCCTCCGTAAGACTCCTCTCTGAGCCAAAAAAAATAGTGTCGCACTCGTAAGCATGTGAAGAAAGGATTCTACGCCCTTACGCAATTTAAGAGGCAATTTACCAAAATACCCCCGGGTCGGACGTACACAAAAACCCGTAAAATTTATGTTTCCGGACTCCCCATACTCCCACGAGTCCAAAAGTATCATTATTGTACATATCATTATTGTACATACCCGAGTTCAACTCGGTCATTTTTCTCATTTCACAAATCTAGGGTTCAAACTCTCTTTACAAGGATCATCACTTTGATCCTCGGATTAAAGCGTTAAAAATTGGTAAGAATAGTTACGTTCTGTTTAGGAATGATTTTGGTACTTCAAATTCCCCTTGGAATCACTTTTAGAAGCTCAAAACATGAAAATAAAAATGAATGCCCGCCCTAGTATATATAGCAGCCCGCAGCTTTAAAGAGTTGTACCACATGCTGTCCAAATTGTATCTCACTGGATAGCTTTCAGTTCAATACCATAACTTTTCATAGAAATGTCCAAATGATACGAGGTTGGTGGCATTAGAACCAAAACTCAAAGAGCTACACCTTAAATGTTTTGAATGTTTTCAAATTCCTTATAGATTGATCTGATAAATCGATTTCTTTCTGGCTGAACAGTAAAAAACAGAATTCAGCAACTTTTTTGGCTTTGCACCAGATCAGCCACTGTTTTTGGGTCCAAACGGGACGCTACAATGCTCGGAATAACCCCAAATTTTGTACACAAGTCATACAAGACTTATGTGATATGCTCGTTAAGACGAAACTCAATTCGGATCTCTAGAACTCAATAACTGGGTCCCACGGGAAAGGGTCAAATTTCGACTTTCGCCAAAATAGCGAATTTTAATCAAACGACCCCAGAATCCAAATTCAAAAGTTGCTACAAGTCACAAATGACGATACGAACCTAACGGAACCCTCAGATCTCTCATCAGAGTTCGTTTACTCAAATCGAGCTCGAAAACCTCTTTTAACCTTTCTAAACTTTATCAAAAGTCCTATCAAACGAGGTCCGTTTTCACTTCTGAAGGTTGCTAAAGGTCATAAATTACCATACGAACCTAACGCGACTTTCATATTTCACATCAGAGCTCATTTGCTCAAATCAAGCTCCGAAACCTCTTTTAGCCTTACTGAATATCCGAAACGGATGTCTTTCTCCGATACCTATCTAACAAAGTTCGTTTTAGCTAAAAAATTTCAGGCATGTCATAATGGACCTTACGGAGCCTTTAGGATTGTTGACATGCAAATCGAGGTACCGATTTCCGAAACGACTATTTGACGTCGTTACAACTATGCTCTGTTAGGGTACCGCACCATAATGAGAACATCAACGGGGGCAACTCCTTACTCGCTGGAGTATGGCACTGAGGCAGTGATACCCGCGGAGGTCGAGATACCATCTTTGAGAATCATCCAAGAGACACAGTTGAAAGACGCTGAATGGATCAAAGGAAGAATGGAGAAATTGGCCCTCATTGACGGCAAGAGACTGAATGCAGTATGTCACAGACAATTATATCAGAGGAGAATGGCTATGGCATTTAACAAGAAAGTTCGAGAGAGATCCTTCGAACCTGGGCAATTAGTACTGAAGAAAATATTTCCAAATCAAGAAGAAGCAAAAGGCAAGTTTGCGTCGAACATGGTTCACCGAGTTCTGAATGGAGGAGCATTGATATTGGCAGAGATGGCTGGAGAAGTTTGGCCAAAACCAATCAACTCGGACGCTGTCAAAAGATACTATGTATAAGAGCTTGTACTAATTAGTGATTTTTCCATTCTGCAATACATTATGTAATCTGAACTACGTCATGACCTGATTCCCCAAGTGGGATACGTAGGCAACCTACTCAAGGTTCGGTCGCATAAATATAAAAAATTTTATTTTCACACAAAACAAATACTGGGGCAGAATTTTTGAGGAACTCTCAAAAATTCCTAGAGGACAAACATAGTTGACATTGGGCAGAAATTTTTTAGGATCTCTAAAAAATTTCAAACACAAACTGGGGCAGAATTTTAAGGTCGCCCTCAAAATTCACTTGATGGAGTTTGGGAACAGCATGCAGAGGGAAACCTTTGGCTTTACACAACGCGACTAGTGACTCAATGGGATTAAACATTTCATTTCATTTCTCTCTTATAAAAGTTTTTCGAAAACATTTGCATTATTTACTACTTTATGCATATCCCGATCAGCTTGGCCAAGATCCCGGCACTCGTGGACGGCGAGCGCGAAGCAAGCCAAGAATGCACAAACCAAACCACCCTGCACAACTCACCAATCTTTCTTTCGATGTAGGCACAAAAGATACGTAACTCGGCAACACACGACAAATATGTTTCAGCAAAGGCTTGTCATTTAAATTAGCTGAGGGTACACAGCCCGAAGCGTCGGTTGAGGGTACACAGCTCGATATCGATTTGTATTTACATTAGCTGAGGGTACACAGCCCGAAGCGTCGGTTGAGGGTACACAGCCCGATATCAATTTGCATTTACATTTACATTTGCTGAGGGTACACAATCTGAAGCGTCGGTTGAGAGTACACAACCCGATATCGATTCATATTTACATTTGCCGAGGGTACACAGCCCGAAACATCAGTTGAGGGTACACAGCCCGATATCAATTTGCATTTACATTTTCTGAGGGTACACAGCCCGAAACATCGGTTGAGGGTACACAGCCCGATATCAATTTGCATTTACATTTGCTTAGGGTACACAGCCCAATGCATCGACTGAGGGTACACAGCACGACATCGAATCTAACACTTGACGAAAAGTGACACACAATCATGGCATAGCCGACATAACTACATACGGCAAGAATCCTGGAAAGACAATCCAACCCAGCGGGAAGGTACGTTTTATATATACATCATGTTGCAAACTCATCTTTATTGCAGGATATACATTCTGGGAAAAGCGAACATTGAAACCCGACACCCCGGCAACTCTCCTAAGTCGCAAACACACCTTAAGAGTCGCGACAAAATTGGCCGTACTGTCAACGTCTTTGCCCGAAGACTCTTTCATCATCATCGGACAAAGAGGGGCAGCTGTTGACACCCAATTTTGTCCCTCCTATTTTCAAAGCAATAGTTTTTAAATTTTACACACAATCATGCATTTATTCTTGCCCCATCCATTCTTTTAAATTATATTCTCATAATAGCCTGACAATCAAAGCCATTTTCGAAAGCATCATCGCAAACCACAACTATTTTTACAAAATGTGCATCCCTAACCAAAATTCGGTAATTACTTCTATTTTTAACAAAATTGTCCAAATCGTTTTAAATTTCAAAATTATATTTCCATATGTTCCTCTAGTCATTCCAGTACTTTAAAAATAATTCCATAATTTTTCTATGATTTTATACCTATTTTATACAATTCTTATACCTATTTTATACTAAATTATACTAATAATACAATCCTATACACAAATATATACATATGTACACATATACACGTTTGCACACATTAGCTTTATATTTTACACATCAGCGCCTATGTAGATTGATCTCAGCCGTCCACGTGTGCCATCCGACGGCTGAGATCAAACCCTCTACTCTATTCCCTAAACGGCCCCTAAACTTTCCCCTCGACCCTCATTTTCTCCTCACCTCACCGATAATCACTCTCTCTTCTCTCTTTTTGGTGATATGTTACGCAGCCACTGTCGATTAGTTTTCCTGTCGATTTAGCCGGCCAAATTTGGGGAAAATGGTACCATCGTACTCCCCTTGTCACCCGCTACAAAACCCATATACTTTCGATAGTAATGAAAACTCTTGGCAATCGTTGACTGAGTCACCACCGCCGGGAAACACCTTCGATGGGGTCCAGGGTACTTCAAAAAATGCTATCACCTGAAAAAGGGTAAGAAACCCTTTGTGCAAGGTCAATTCACGATGGGTCAATGTGACCCAACCCTAATGTTTTCAAATGGGTAATCCTAAAACCCTTTTTATTCTCCTAATTGTTTCTGGATTTAAGTGATGATAAATGTGAAATTGTGTAGTCTTTTGGCATGTTAACATAATCGATTAATTACTATAGATTCACAAAGTCACCAGTCTCATTTGATTTCTTTATTCTAAACGACGATACTTGTTTGTGTGCCTGATTTTGCCTAGTGTCATTCGAGTACAATATCGTTGACTATTATTAGGGAACTAAGTAAGGCAAGAGACTGCATGATTGATATTTTTGCTGTTCTTTCACTAGGCTAAGCAGAAACTTGTTCTTGACTCGTGTGTATTCACTAAAATTGTCACCCTCAAGTCCTATATTCCTTATCACCATTACTGAGATGTAACTTGACATCCTCGACAATGTATTTATCTGTGACAGTGCATTCTGACCCTTATTTTGTTAAGATGCACGATTAGATAGCTTCAAAACTAGAATGATTTGATTTAAGCATGATTTGAAGGTCTTGACTAAGCCTAATTTGAATTGGTGATTGGTAGAAGATTCTGATAATTGACAGAGTTCTATTTAAAGGCTGATTGAAATCTTGTTGAGATGATTAAGTAATTTCTTTTGAATTCTTATTGTGTTTGAACCTAGACTTTATTTGGGTTTAAGGGAGGGTATCCTAGTATGCTTAGGATCTGTTTTGCCTTAAAATTTGGGACTGACTGGTCTATAAATGGAAGTATTACCCAAGAGTGTCCCCTATTATTTTTGGAAGACAATATTCCCTTACCTTTTATACTTTTATCTGTTTGAATTTAAGTCTTCATACTCCTAATTTATTGGAATTATAATTTCCACCGCTCACCTATATAAACACTGGCTTTCCCATTCACAACACACAAAAACAGAACAGAAAGCTCTGCAGTTGATACGGATCGAAATAAAGACAAGAAAATCAATACGAGCAAAACTCGTCTCGAACTCCCTACGAAGTATCCATGAGGAACTTGTCTCGTGAAACCTTTGTATCGTGTCAAGATTGGCCTAATGCTATGAAACTATCCTCGAGTCACACTTGAGACTCGCAAATAGAATGATCGGGTATTGGTTCGAAGTTCAACTAGATTCGCTAGAAGACTCAAGCCAAAAAAAGGTTTCTTCATTAATTCAAGAGATACAACTCTTCAAAGGTTTCTTCATTAATTCAAGAGATAGAACTCAAAAAGTGGGTCCCACGGGAAAAGGTCAAATTTCGACTTTCGCCAAAATAGCGAATTTTAATCAAACGAGCCCGGAATCCAAATTCAAAAGTTGCTACAAATCACAAATGATGATACGAATCTAACGGAACCCTCAGATCTCTCATCAGAGTTCGTTTACTCAAATCGAGCTCGAAAACCTCTTTTAACCTTTCTATACTTCCGCAACGGAGACTTTATCAAAAGTCCTAACAAACGAGGTCCGTTTTCACTTCTGAAGGTTGCTACAGGTCATAAATTACCGTACGAACCTAACGCAACTTTCAGATTTCACATCAGAGCTCATTTGCTCAAATCGAGCTCCGAAGACTCTTTTAGCCTTAGCGAAAATTTGAGACGGATGTCTTTCTCCGATACCTATCTAACAAAGTTTGTTTTAGCTAAAAATTTTCAGGCATGTCATAATGGACCTTACGGAGGTTTTAGGATTGTTGACATGCAAATCAAGGTCCCGATTCTCGAAACGACTATTTGAGGTCGTTACACCTATGCTCTGTTAGGGTACCGCACCATAGTGAGAACATCAACGGGGGCTACTCCTTACTTGCTGGAGTATGGCACTGAGGCAGTGATACCCGCAGAGGTCGAGATACCATCTTTGAGAATCATCCAAGAGACACAGTTGAAAGACGCTGAACAGATCAAAGGAAGAATGGAGCAATTGGCCCTCATTGACGGCAAGAGACTGAATGCAGTATGTCACAGACAATTATATCAGAAGAGAATGGCTATGGCATTTAACAAGAAAGTTCTAGAGAGATCCTTCGAACCTGGGCAATTAGTACTGAAGAAGATATTTTCAAATCAAGAAGAAGCAAAAGGCAAGTTTGCATCGAACATGTTTCACCGAGTTTTGAATGGAGGAGCATTGATATTGGCAGAGTGGCTGGAGAAGTTTGGCCAAAACCAATCAACTCGGATGCTGTCAAAAGATACTATGTATAAGAGCTTGTACTAATTAGTGATTTTTCCATTATGTAATCTGAACTACGTCATGACCTGATTCCCCAAGTGGGATACGTAGGCAACCTACTCAAGGTTCGGTCGCATAAATACAAAAATACATAAAACAAATACTGGGGCAGAATTTTTGAGGAACTCTAAAAAATTCCTAGAGGACAAACATAGTTGACATTGGGCAGAAATTTTTTAGGATCTCTAAAAAATTTCAAACACAAACTGGGGCAGAATTTTGAGGTCGCCCTCAAAATTCACTTGATGGAGTTTGGGAACAGCATGAAGAGGGAAACCTTTGGCTTTACACAACGTGACTAGTGACTCAATCGGATAAAACATTTCATTTCATTTCTCTCTTATAAAAGTTTTTCGAAAACATTTGCATTATTTACTACTTTATGCATATCCCTATCATCTTGGCCAAGATCCCGGCACTCGTGGACGGCGAGCGCGAAGCAAGCCAAGAATGCACAAACCAAACCACCCCGCACAACTCTCCAATCTTTCTTTCGATGCAGGCACAAAAGATACGTAACTCGGCAACACACGACAAATATGTTTCAGCAAAGGCTTGTCATTTAAATTAGCTGAGGGTACACAGCCCGAAGCGTCGGTTGAGGGTACACAGCTCGATATCGATTCGTATTTACATTAGCTTAGGGTACACAGCCCGAAGCGTCGGTTGAGGGTACACAGCCCGATATCAATTTACATTTACATTTATATTTGCTGAGGGTACACAATCCAAAGCGTCGGTTGAGGGTACACAACCCGATATCGATTCATATTAACATTTGCTGAGGGTACTCAGCCCGAAACATTGGTTGAGGGTACACAGCCCGATATCAATTTGCATTTACATTTTTTGAGGGTACATAGCCCGAAACATCGGTTGAGGGTACACAGCCCGATATCAATTTGCATTTACATTTGCTTAGGGTACACAGCCCAATGCATCGATTGAGGGTACACAGCCCGACGTCGAATCTAACACTTGACGGAAAGTGACACACAATCATGGCATAGCCGACATAACTACATACGGCAAGAATCCTGGAAAGACAATCCAGCCCAGCAGGAAGGTACATTTTATATATACATCATGTTGCAAACTCATCTTTATTGCAAGATATACATTCTGGGCAAAGCGAACATTGGAACCTGACACCCCGGCAACTCTCCTAAGTCGCAAACACACCTTAAGAGTCGCGACAAAATTGGTCGTACTGTCAACGTCGTTGCCCGAAGACTCTTTCATCATCATCGGACAAAGAGGGGCAGCTGTTGACACCCAATTTTGTCCCTCCTATTTTTAAAGCAATGGTTTTCAAATTTTACACACAATCGTGCATTTATTCTTGCCCCATCCATTCTTTTAAATTATATTCTCATAATAGCCTGACAATCAAAGCCATTTTCGAAAGCATCATCGGAAACCACAACCATTTTTACAAAATGTACGTCCCTAACCAAAATTCTGTAATTACTTCTATTTTTAACAAAATTGTCCAAATCGTTTTAAATTTCAAAATTATATTTCCATATGTTCCTCTAGTCATTCCAGTACTTTAAAAATAATTCCATAATTTTTCTATGATTTTATACCTATTTTATACAATTCTTATACCTATTTTATACTAAACTATACTAATAATACAATCCTATACACAAATATATACATATGTACACATATACACGTTTGCACACATTAGCTTTATATTTTACACTTCAGCGCCTACGTAGATTGATCTCAGCCATCCACGTGTGCCATCCGATGGCTGAGATCAAACCCTCTACTCTATTCCCTAAACGGCCCCTAAACTTTCCCCTCGACCCTCATTTTCTCCTCACCTCACCGATAATCACTCTCTCTTCTCTCTCTTTGGTGATATGTTACGCAGCCACTGTCGATTAGTTTTCCTGTCGATTTAGCCGGCCAAATTTGGGGAAAATGGTACCATCGTACTCCCCTTGTCACCCGCTACAAAACCCATATACTTTCGATAGTAATGAAAACTCTTGGCAATCATTGACTTAGTCACCACCGCCGGGAAACACCTTCGATAGGGTCTAGGGTACTTCAAACAATGCTATCACCTGAAAAAGGGTAAGAAACCCTTTGTGCAAGGTCAATTCACGATGGGTCAATGTGACCCGACCCTAATGTTTTCAAATGGGTAATCCTAAAACCCTTTTTATTCTCCTAATTGTTTCTGGATTTAAGTGATGATAAATGTGAAATTGTGTAGTCTTTTGGAATGTTAACATAATCGATTAATTACTATAGATTCACAAAGTCACCAGTCTCATTTGATTTCTTTATTCTAAACGACGTTACTTCTTTTTATGCTTGATTTTGCCTAGTGTCATTCGATTATAATATCGTTAACTATTATTAGGGAACTAAGTAAGGCAAGAGACTGCATGATTGATATTTTTGATGTTCTTTCACTAGGCTAAGCAGAAACTTGTTCTTGACTCGTGTGTATTCACTAAAATTGTCACCCTCAAGTCCTATATTCGTTATCACCATTACTGAGATGTAACTTGACATCCTCGACAATGTATTTATCTGTGACAGTGCATTCTGACCCTTATTTTGTTAAGATGCACGATTAGATAGCTTCAAAACTAGAATGATTTGATTTAAGCATGATTTGAAGGTCTTGACTAAGCCTAATTTGAATTGGTGATTGTTAGAAGGTTCTGATAATTGACAGAGTTCTATTTAAAGGCTGATTGAAATCTTGTTGAGATGATTAAGTGATTTCTTTTGAATTCTTATTGTGTTTGAACCTAGACTTTATTTGGGTTTAAGGGAGGGTATCCTAGTTGGCTTAGGATCTATTTTGCCTTAAAATTTGGGACTGATTGGTCTATAAATGGAAGTATTACCCAAGAGTGTCCCCTATTATTTTTGGAAGACAATATTCCCTTACCTTTTATACTTTTACATGTTTGAATTTAAGTCTTCACACTCCTAATTTATTGTAATTATAATTTCCACCGCTCACCTATATAAACACTGGCTTTCCCATTCACAAGACACACAAAAACAGAACAGAAAGCTCTGCAGTTGATACGGATCGAAATAAAGACAAGAAAAACGATACGAGCAAAACTCGTCTCAAACTCCATACGAAGTATCCACGAGGAACTTGTCTCGTGAAACCTTCGTATCGTGTCAAGATTGGCCTAATGCTATGAAACTACCCTCGAGTCACACTTGGGACTTGCAAATAGAATGATCGGGTATTGGTTCGAAGTTCAACTAGATCCGCTAGAAGACTCAAGCCAAAAAAAGGTTTCTTCATTAATTCAAGAGATACAACTCTTCAAAGGTTTTCATCATTCATCAAAGTAATCTAAGTTAAAATGAAGACTAAGGGCCCTTTTATAGGTGCCTCACACCCATAGTATAAAGTCTAAAAGACCTCTAAAGTGGGCTAAAAGGATATAAGCCACGTAGGGCTAAACTAGAAATTACACAACAAATAAAATAGAATTCCCGTCATGCACTTCCGTAAGTAGGCACCCCGCCCATAAAGTAGGCGCCCCGCCTAGTTGGCCAAATGTTGAATTTCACTGGAGAGTAGGTGCCCCGCCTATGCACAGGGGCGGACCGCCTGTTAAAATTTACAGAGTTAAGGGGGCGGTCCGCCTAGTAAAGTAGGCGGTCCGCCTCATTCTGTGGGTTCTTGAAATGCCTCAAAATATGTCCCAGATGCCTCCCCAAGAAGAGTACCCAAAGTTCGGTTCACCACCTCGGTTTGCCCATCCGTTTAAGAGTGGTGGGACGTAGAGAACAATAGTTTGGTGCCAAGAGCACCCGACAAGCTTCTCAAAAAATATCTAAGGAACTTGGTGTCCCTATCACTCACAATGGTTTGAGGCACACCATGCAACTTTAACACATTATCAATGAATAAAGAAGCAACATGTTGTGCATCATCACACTTTTTACATGGAGTAAAATGAGCCATTTTGGAAAACCTATCCACGACAACATAAATGCTATCATGTCCCCCCTAACCATGGAAATCCCATAACAAAATACATAGAAATATCCATCCATAGGCTAGTAGGCACGGGGAGAGGAGTATACAAACCATGGGGGTTCGATTTGGATTTAGCATGCTTGCACTCAAGGCAAGTTTTCCAAAGCTTCTCAACTTGCACCCCTATCTTTTGCTAATGGAATTGTTCCATGAGAATGGCCAAGGTCTTGTTTCTCCCAAAGTGTCCCATCAAGCCCCCACAATATGCTTCACGAATAAGCAATTCTCTCCAAGAGGGCTCGGGAACACAAACTCTACCATTTTTAAAGATATAGCCATCAACCTATTGGTACTTCTCAACTCTTTATCCCTTCTCAAGAGCTTCATGAATACTCTTTAGCTTAGGGTATTGAGCATACATCAACTTAATGCTCTCAAAACCCATGAGCTTGGAAGCAAGAGTGGTAGCTAGAGCAAACTTCCTAGAAAGTGCATCCGCCCCAACATTGTCTTTCCCCTTTTTGTATTGAATGACATAGGGAAAAGACTCAATGAACTCTACCCACTTGGCATGCCTCTTGTTCAACTTCTCTTGGCCTCTAAGATGTTTGAGTGACTCATGATCACTCTTAATCAGAAATTCCCTAGGCCAAAGATAATGTTGCCAATGAGCTAGAGTTCTCACTAGTGCATACAACGCTTTGTCATACGTAGAGTAGTTCAAGTTGCATCCTTCAATTTCTCTCTAAAGTAGGCTACGGATTTTCTATCTTGCATTAAAACACCACCAATTCCCACCCCAGAGGCATCACATTCAACCTCAAATGCCTTTCCGAAGTCGAGCAATTGCAATAGACGGGCGGTACTCAACCTATTTTTCAATTATTGGAAGGCCTTCTGTTGAGGCTCTCCCCACACAAAAGGTTTGTTTTTCTTCACCAATCCGGTGAGTGGAGTGACAATAGCACTAAAGTCCCCCACAAATCTCTATAGAAGCTTGCAAGACCAATAAAACTTCTAATTTGAGCAACGGTAGTGGGAGTAGGCCAATCACGAATGACCTCTACCTTGAACTCATCCACTTCCACTCCTTGGGTACTTACAACAAAACCAAGAAAGACTACCTTTGCAACACCAAAGACACATTTCTTAAAATTAGTATAAAGCTTTTCGGCTCTCAACACTTCAAGCACTTGCCTTAAATGATCAACATGATCGTCTAGTGACTTGCTATATATCAAGATGTCATCAAAATAGACGACCACGAATTTGTTGATGAATGGCTTCAACACATGATTCATTAGCCTCATGAAAGTACTAGGTGCGTTGGTGAGGCCAAAGGGAATCACCAACCATTCATATGGACCAAACTTGGTTTTGAATGCGGTCTTCAACTCATCACCCGGTTTCATGCAGATTTGGTGGTAACCGGACCTAAGGTCTATCTTTGAAAAGATGCTAGAACAACTTAGTTCATCAAGCATATCATCTAAACGAGGTATGGGATGTTGATACTTTACCGTGATCTTGCTGACCGCTCGGCAATCCACACACATCCTCCATGTGCCATCCTTCTTTGGGACAAGGATCGCGGGCACGGCACACGGATTCAAGCTCTCTCTAACCAAGCACTTGGTAAGCAATTCATCCACTTGCCTTTGCAACTCCTTTATATCCTCGGGATTGCTTCTATAGGTCTGCTTGTTTGGGATTTGGGATCCCAGGACAAAGTCAATTTGATGTTCAATACCCCTCAAGGGAGGTAAACCATTTGAAATTTCATCCGGGAACATGTCCCCAAAGTCCTTCAAAACATTTTCAAAAGCACTAGGCAAAGGGTTAGAAGAATAATCAAATTCAGAAGTAAGAATCATACCTTTGTGCACTAGGCAAATGAGTAGTTGTTGCCATGGCCTCCCAAATAGAAGGTGGCAAGCTTGCATAGGGACCACATCAAACATGTGTTCATCCACATTGTTCCCTATCTTGAATTTAATCATCACTTGTTTCACCACTTTCAATTCACCACACTCACTAAGCCATTGTAATCGATAAGGATTAGGATGTTTCAAAGTGGGTAATTTCAATTGGAAAACTAGTATTTGGAAAATAACATTGGCACAACTTCCCGAGTCAATAATCATAGAACAAACAACACCCCTGACTCGGCATCTAGCATGGAAGAGGTTTTCTCTTTGTAAGTTCTCACTATCCTCCACAAGCATAGCACTTAAGCTCCTCCTAACAACAAGGAAAGCATGAGGATCATCTCCCTCAACCGCATCCTCCTCCACATCATCCACTTTATCTCCCTCTACTCCCTCGTCCTCCGGTTCACTATCTTGTTCATAAGCATCCTAACCCACCACAATCATGGTCTTTCGTGTAGGACATTCTCTAGCAAAATGACCATATCTTTTGCATTTGTGGCATTGAATAGAAGAAGAAGTAGGAGTGTTTAATAGGGTCTTAGAATTACCTCCCACATTTGGTGTGGACTTCTCATACGGTTTCTTCATATCTCTACTACCACTTGCACCACTTGCATTTGGGAATCTTCTATTTGGAGTCTTCCACTCCTTTTGCTTACTCATGGGAGCCGGAGTGCTACTCTTGTAGCGAGTGGATTTCTCTTCCTTGACCCATTTCTCGGCTTCAACCACGGCATCATATAGATCACAGTGGTTGTCAAACTTGTGAAACTTCAATTGAGATGCTATCTCTTGGTTCAAACTACTTCTAAATCGAATCACGGCCGGTTCTTCTTCCTCTGCATCCATGTCTATGGTCATCAGGATTTGCTCAAACTCATTGAAGTACTCCCTAACCGTCTTGTAACCTTGCTTCAACTCATAGAAACATTTGAATTGGTCTTTACGATATTGTTGAGTCAAATACTTCTCATCCATTACACGGATCAACTCACCCCAAGTAACATTGATAGCCATATCATTTCTCCTTCTATTCTTCTTGGCTGATTCCCACCAGTAGAAGCAAAGGATTAAAAGGAAGATATAACATATTTGGCTTTCTTCTCCTCGGTCATGTCATTGGTGTCAAACACTCTCTCCATGGACAACTTCCAATCAATGTACTCAATCGGGTCACTACTCCCTTTGAAGGTAGTAATAGTAAGCTTCACACTATTGAGATTATTGTTATCACGACCCCCTTAGTAAGGCTCCGGTCGGCCTCCAAAGTTGTCTCCATAACCATCATAATACCTCCTAGCATTCCCTCCAACATATCCCATGTGTAGCCCTCGACCTCGGCCTCTACCCCTATTCTCATACTGACCCCAATTCATTCCTTACCTAGGTTGATGGTGAGCATCATACCCATAGGCATCATCACCATACTCATCCTCCTCCCCTTCTTGAGCTTCATTGACTTGCTCAAGAGGTAGAACATTTCGAATGGGTCTTGGAAGTTGAATGTTTCTTTGGGGATTGCCCAAAATGTGGGGAATATCCACTCGTTGGGGATTGCCCAACACTTGTTCATTTCTATCACGATCTTCGTTTACCCATTGTTTCCTAAGCAATTCAACATATTGTTCTGGGGTAAAGGTTGAACTACTTGTGCCTTCACCGGCTTCAAGTTGGACACTCGGGGTCCCTTTCTCAACTTGGACACTTGAGGTCCCTTTCTGAACTTGGACACTTGAAGCCCCTCTTTCAAGAGTTTCAATCCTTAGGCTCATACTATCTAATTTTCCTAGGATAGTAGCCAAGGTACTCTTCATAAAATCATCTCCTTCGTTGGCCATTGTACCTACAAAATGAGCAAATGTTAGTCAAATCACCTCACTCACACCCTCACTTGTATATCACTCAGTTCACTCGTTTAGTAGTGGTGGATATTTCACTCAAGCTTGAATCTAGAAGCTTCACGTAGTTGATCAACAAACCTCAATTCAATCACTCAATCCACAAGTCAAGTGTACTCCGGGGTGAGTGGAGTTTATGTGGCTCAATTGGACAATAGGCTCTTTAAAGTGAGGACTTGAATCAAGTGATACTGCGAACTTCTTCGAGTTCTACTCTCTTAACTAGGCACGAATTGCCTAAAAGCTTCAAAGATAAGTACCAATTAAGTAGGAAAGTTACTTAAGGAAGTACTAGTTAGATGTTATGCAAACAAAGAAACAATATATCCTAGGAAAAAACTACCCAAGCCAGCAATTCAGCATAATAGGGGCCCCACCCTTTCTCAAGCGTGCGGTCCGCCCGAAATCCTGCAGTGGAGAGAGACTCGTCTCGAACTCCCTACGAAGTATCCACGAGGAACTTGTCTCGTGAAACTTTCGTATCGTGTCAAGATTGGCCTAAAACTATGCAACTACCCTCGAGTCACACTTGGGACACGCAAATAGAATGATCGGGTATTGGTTCGAATTTAAACTAGATCCACTAGAAGACTCAAGCCAAAAAAAGGTTTCTTCATTAATTCAAGAAATACAACTCTTCAAAGGTTTTCATCATTCATCAAAGTAATCTAAGTTAAAATGAAGACTAAGGATTTTATAGGTGCCTCACACACATAGTATAAAGTCTAAAAGACCTCTAAAGTGGGCTAAAAGGATATAAGCCACGTAGGGCTAAACTAGAAATTACACAACAATTAAAATATAATTCCTGTCATGCACTTCAGTAAGTAGGCGCCCGCAATAAAGTAGGCGCCCCGCCTAGTTGGCCAAATGCTGAATTTCATTGGAGAGTAGGTGCCCTCTGCACAAGAGCGGACCGCCTGTCCAACTTTATTGAGTTAAGGGGGCAGTCCGCCTAGTAAAGTTGGCGGTCCGCCTCCTTCAGTGGGTTCTTGAAATGCCTCAAAATATGTCCCGGATGCCTCTCCAAGTAGCCTAGGTAGTCCTCCTTCCATGGCACTCCAATGCATGACCTTCAAGTCTCTTCCGGAGTCTTCTTCCATGTCCTTCCAAGTCAAGTGGAGATTGAATATCTTGAATCATTTTGCTTGACTTTTAGTGAAAGGCCTTGAGGTAGTGTGCCCCGTATCATCCTCCCCTTCTTGGAAAGATTTTGTCCTCGAAATCATGGCCTCCTCCTCTCCGGCATCACCATCCCCTACATCAAAAGGGGTTAAGTCAGTCACGTTAAATGTATTTGAGACATTATATTTACCGGGTAGATCAATCACATAGGGGTTGTTGTTTGATCTTGGAAAGCCCTTGGAAGGGTCCATCTCCTCGGGGTGCCAACTTCCCTTTCCTAAGGTTTGGAAACCTTTCTTTGCGGAAGTGCACTCACACCCAATCTCCTTTCTTGAGCTCTAGCTTCTTCCTTCCCTTGTTCTTCTTGGAAGCCTATGCAAGGAAGCCACCTTTGCATAGGCTTCCTCCAAGTTCTTTAAAACAGGAGTACATAGTTACTACACTGTGTGTGCAGCCACCCAGGGGCTCTTCTCTTGACCCTTTCACTCCTATGTACTTCATTATCTGGAAAAGCATGACATCTGCATAGCATCCTTTGGTTGAAAATTGAAGTTCCATAGTATTTTTCTAAAATCTGCATGTTTTTTGGGTAGAATCCATGAACGATAACACTGTTTTGATCATTCAATGCAGGTCCTAGAATCAAAATACTATAGAACATGTTTTCTGAATGTTTAAATCTGGAAATTCAGCGAACATGGGCTATTTGTGTCGTTGTTGCTTAAACTGGACTATTTTTCTGAAAGCTAACCCTCTTTGCATTAACAGCCCAGGCTCAAAACTATTTTCATAAAGGGCCTTTACGTGTATTAAAAAAATTTTCAAACTACTCAATGCTCCTAACACTAATCTAATAGTGTATAGGGGTTTATGAAGTATTTGGGGTCACTTATACGCTTTATATGTTTTTTTTTTCTAAAGCTAAAACTATCATTTAGTCATATATTTGCATGCTTATACATATACGTATATACTTTATGTATGAAAACCCCTTTGTTTGCATTTGTGTGCTTCTGTGAAACTCTTTTTCAAAAATAGCCCCTCCCCCCCCCCCTTTCGCTTATATATATTTCAAATTTGACCCTTAAAGAAAAAATAGACATTAAGGTTAGGGCTCAACAATTGATGGCGAGTCATACCGACCGTAAATGGCTAACATTTCGTTATAAAAATAATATCTATTTGGGTTTTAGTCCAAATCTAAAACTTATTTGCAAAACTATGCATTTATACAAAATTGCTTCAAGTGTTAAAATTGCACAAGCAAGCTGAAATTGAACACTTTTTGCATGTTTAATCGATTCGGCATTTTTATTAGAGGCCATAAAATGCGATTAGGCTTAAGTGTAGGTCGTGTATGAAACTTGTTTGCCTATGTGTGGATTAAATTGTATAGACATACTGTTTTCATTGAATTAGATACAAAATTACACTTCCCAAGTTAGTATTACATGATAGTATTCACAACTTTATCCCAAAATATAGACTCGCACGGAAACCACCTTTTGTAGGATTCAGGGGAGTTTCTAACACCTTCTCCCCTGAGTTATTTGGACTTCTTACCTTTTTGAATCTCTGGAAACAGACTAGTATGGCTATTTAACTCAACCTTAGACACTTAGGTGGCCTAATACACCTTAGAAAACTATATTAGGTGGTGACTCCAGCACTCAAACTCAAACGAGTTACCCAGTCAAATCCGAAACCCGACTCGCTTCGAGTTGAGTCTAAAATCGGGTGTGACAACCGCTGGATCCAAAGATAAGAACCTATATCTTCCACGATGCTCTCTAGAACTCGATATTAAATATGTCAATTATAAAATAGTACAAGGAATAGAGAAAACAGATTAGTCGAAAGGACTTAATAAGTGACGATCGATTAGCCACCCATAAATAACAAGTAAAGTTAATCATGTGAAATTAGAATATTTTAGACACTAATAGATACCATGATAGTGCACATCAACAAGTTAAGATGCCAGGTAAGGACATGCTATCTTCAAAATACATGAATTCAAATTAATGATGCATATGCAATACAACTTGTTCACATGTGACCAAAAATCAGATCATTTATTAATACAAAACCTTTGGGAATAAGTCACTGGATCGAATCCACCTGGGCATTAGTCACCGGTAAATGTATGTCAAATGATACTCCGGGCATTACAGGCTGGATCTAAATCCTTTCCTAGGAATTACTCACCTAGTGTAAACATGTCAAGTGATATTGCACCTATATAGATGTTGATATGCATGTCCATAGAACGTGATCAATCAAGTAAATATGTATAATGAAATATACAATGTACACATGTTTTTTAAACAACTTGGCATCATAAGTATGCTCATGTCGACAACTATACATGTAAAGAATACATGTAGAGATATTCATGTGGCATGAGGTCACCAAACAAGTGGATAAGAACCACTTACCTTGGTCCAACGATAGCTAACTAGTCTACAATCATCTTTTCATGCTCTAGTTGCTCCAAACAAGTCCACTTTAAGCAAAAACAACAAATAATACGATCAATATAAGCTGTTCGGTTAATTTTCATAACTTCAAAGCAAATGGGTCAAAAAGTCAACCTAAAAATCAACCCCTAGCCATATACCCGAATACCAGAACAAGATACAATTTTGGTTACCTATAAGTCCACGCGTCAAAACTTATACTTACTTTCCCAATCGATGTTCATTTACATTATCAAATCCCCAATTTGCCAATTTTCGAGTTTTTGTTGAAATCAACGATTAGACAATACCTTAAATCTCAAATCGAAAATCAATTATAAAATCATGTAACCTATGCAAATATGAGTTCGTACAGACAAGATTAAGTCAATTGAACTCCCATAACATTCACAAGTCCTTTTTTTTCCTTTCTTAAGTTCATGTTCAAAACCCACATTCAAGTACTTGAAATTCATGTTTTTAACCAATGAAATTCAACAAAATTCGAATATGTTTGTCTAGTAGTACTAGGAAATCAATATTTCAAAAGGAGATTCTAAATCCCTTCTTTGGAGGAAAACCCAATTCAATTTAGGATTTATATCTTCCAATTAAATTCTTGAGAATGCACGTTTTTATGTTAACATCTACCATAGATTCATGCATTAAAATCATAAGAGACTTTATAATCTTTATCTTGAATCAATGGGTGGTATTCTAGATCAAATCTCTCCCGAACCGAGCTCATAAAGTCCCAAAATGAGTTAGAAAGCACAAAATTCATGAAAGAATGGTATATATACTGTTCTGAAAATCGCCACAGTGTTTAATTTCATGGTTATGAATTTTTACCCAAGTTAATCATTCCCACGTTTCAAATCATGGCCACGAATTGGGCCTCAGACTCAGCAAAAAAAAAAAAAAAAACTTCTAGATGTAGTTTTATGGTGCGAAACCACTCAAACAGTCTTAGAATTTGATAAAACTTATTTCTGTGAGTCACATTTTGAGGTGGATCTATTCGTGCCTTCAAATCTCAGTTCGAACATCTAATGCTTAAAATAAGGGTGTCGGATCTTAAGCATGAAAACAAACTTATAAATCAAATTGTGTGTCGATTGGCGCAACTAACCAAATGAACTTGGATTACAATTCCGAAAGTTGTTGTAAGTCACACATACTCATAAAACCCTATTCGAATTGGCGGATTCCCAATCAGAGCTCGTTTACCTAAAACGAGGTGCTAAGATCATATTCGACTTATCAATAATAGAAAACATGAATTCTTCTTCAAAACCCAACCAAACAACATCCAAATGAGTTCAAAATTTACAAGCAAATCATAAATGTCATTCTCAAACTAATAGAATTTTCGACATGCGAAATGGATAGCAGTTCACAAAATGATGTGGTAAGTTCGCTTTCTTCTTTCGTCAGCGACTAAACTGAAACCAAAATATTATTTCAAAATATATCAAAAAATCCTTAAATTGGTTTAAATTTTATAAGTGAGTAATAAATGATCCAACAGAGCTAATAAAACTATCTGTTCACAAAATAGAGCTTCATAACTCAAAATGATAATTCATGTCATTTCATATGGGCCTATATCTCCTGTCATGATGATGAGATTGGCTGAGGCTAGTTTAAGCAGCTTGTCTGCATACCTTTGAGCCTAATAGTTCATTCCGATGTGGATGTGTTCCTAGTTTAATGGAACCACTGAGCATAAGCTTTTTATCCTTCAGCTCTTCAATCCGTGACTTTTTTCAGTTACTAATCCTTTTTCTTTCGTATAACAACTTATCGATTTCTAGTTAAAGAGGTGTTGGAAATCAAACAATGGGTTGCCAAGATCTCGAGGATAATTTCCTATCATCGAAAGAAAATGAGAGTTTTTATTATAATTCAAGGGGTTGAAGGCATGGGACTACGATACAATTTTTTTTCAATTTTTTAATACTTGCTTTCTTTCCCTTACATCATTGGGATAGATTTGCTCAGAAGGAAGGATACCCAAGGCCCACCAATTCACATTGGTGATGCCGAGAAGGCAATCGGGAATTTGATTACCAAGGCAAAAAGAAAGCTTGCGGCATCCAGCTCTTTTGCCGTTGTCTCTATCTCTCCAAAAAGACTGATGGTCGGGAATAGGGTGGTTGAGGAAGCTAAAAATGATGGTCGTTCTATGGGGGAAAAGGTGGAAGTTATAGGTGGTTCCCAGGGGAAAAAAGTGGAAACTATTAGTGGACCTCATTAGAAAAAGGTGGAAACTACTAGTGATTCCCGGCCTCCCCTTAATTAAATGGATTCTAAGGTTGCTGCCTTGGTTGCAGTGCCAGAAGTTATTATTTATAGAGAGGAAGATAGTTCAGCTCAAGTGGCCAATGTATCTGATTGTGCCCTGCATATGTTGGCAGGGACGTTGGCCAACCTCAGTGGTCGGTGCATCTATTTGGTCCCTACCCCCACGTGTGAGGTTTCAAGGCTTTTACCCCATAAATTCTTTGCTCGGCCTCCGAGCCTGCAGTGCCTCTTGCTCGTGAGGCCTTGTCTCCAATAGACTCCGAAGCTACAACCGCATATCCCGATCGAGACGTTTCATTCACTATTATAGGGGTGTTAATCAAATATTGACACGACCTGAATTTCCAGCTAGGCCGTGCGGGCACCCAACAACCTCCCCAAGATTCGTCGGGCGAACCCTATTAACTTTAATAACATGAACGATATAACACCAGCTTAGAACAAGCATAAGTGAGCTCAAAAGACATCAACAAATATATATATGTATAGGCAGGCTGCCTAAAAGAATGCAGCTTGCTACCCAAGTAAAAGGTCCAGGGGTTTCCAGATCTGACATCTACAAAATTAGAAAGATATATCCATATTTCCTGAAGAGAGAAAAATAAGTCAACAACATAAAGACTATAGTTGGTGGCCTCTGGGGACAAAAGCTGGCTTACCAGTGACAGTTGGAACATTCTCGCTCCTCAATCACACTGCGTGGTGGGTCTTGGAGGAGAATTTGCCAAAACAAAAAGGTCAACACAAGAAATAGATAGGGAGTGATTCATAAGGACTCAATAAGAGAGGAATAGCTAGCTACCTCAAAGAATAGATAGGCTGGCCAAGGAATTAACAGCCACCAACAACAGAAAGGATAAGCAATGCATTGAGCAGTAAATGTGAACAATCACACATGTTCAAGAAGTCATATAATGAAATGAAATGAATGAACCATGATTCAATGGGATCACATATGCCCAATGAATATCCTTCTACTCTAGAGCAGAATCGACCTACCCTCAACATGATATAGAATGTATGCATGGTGACATGATCCGAATTTCCTGCTAGGTCGTGCAGGTACCCGAAAATCTCCCCTAGATCCGTCGGGCGAACTATAAAAACTTAACTCAACATAAATGATATGAAATCAATTCAAATACTCCAACTTTACTCTGAAACACTTAAAAACTAGCTTAATCAACAAGAGCAATAAAGCCTAACTCAGAATAACTAAAGATCTTATATATGAGCAAGATAGACATACACACTAGCTTTCTGAATAAATACAACTAACTAACCAAAATACAAAGGTCTAGAGGTTTCCATATCAGACATCTTAGAAGTCAAAAAAAAGATATAAATCTCCCAAGGGGAGTAAAATTTGCCTATACAACATCAAGACTAAGAATGGTGGCCTCTATGAACAAAAGCTGGCTCACCAAACTGGCTGGAAAGATCTTATATATGAGCAAGATAAACACATACACACTAGTTGTTTGAGTAAACACAACTGACTAACCAAAATACCTAGGTCTATTGGTTTCCAAACCAGACATCAAAGAAGTCAAAGAATATATACATCTCCCAAAGGGAGCAAAACTAGCCTATACAACATTAAGACCAAGACTGGTTCTGTGAACAAAAGCTAGCTCACCAAATTGGTTGGATCGTCCTCCCTCCTCAATCGTATTGTTGGCTAGCTCCTAGAGCGGAATCTACTAAAAAAAAGACACAATAAGAAAAAAGAGGGAGTGAGTCATAAGGACGTAATAAGTAAGGAATAACTAGTGACCTCAAAGAATAGATATGCTAGCCAGGGAAATAGAAGCCATAACAATCACTCAGATAAGTCAATCATAGGTAATCGATGCAACAAATCCATACAGCTCACAAAATATATACAAAAATATGAAATGAATGTATCATGATGCAATGGGATCACATGTGCCCGAAACTTATCTACGGTGCGAGACTCTTAATAACCCTTCACAGATACGAGACTATCATCGACTACCATCAAGCCCAAAACTGGAGTACAATACTCCTATGCTCAATACAATACTAAAAAAAGTTACAATATATGATATACAGTAGATAATCCAAAGCTAAGGCAGATAAAGTACGCCTATCAACAGCTACACACATAAGCAACACGTGATAGAATATTCACAAGGCCACAGACCATCAAGATGATGAATAAAATCACTTAACTCAAGTCTTAGGTCAATACAACTACTGAACAATCGTCTTTCCGTTCTGGAGTCTTAGTTCATAGGAAAAGGGTTTAACTATTAGACGAATAATACATGGACATTACCAAAATACGTCTGGGCCAGACTTAGTCGAAAACCCATATATTATACTTTTCCAGACTCCTCAAAGTGCCACGAGTTTAACTATATCATTAGACATATTTAAGTTCAATTAGATTAAATTTCTCAATTTCATATTCTTAGTTCTAACCCCAACTTTTCCTCAATCCAATTCACGAAATTCTACCTCTCAATCCTTGATTTAACATAATTAAACAAATTATGATCGTTACTTGGTGTTATAGGATGATTTGGAATCTAAATATAAGCTTCAAACTGACTTAGGACCGACTAGAGCCTTTTTATACTAATGGACCACCAAGCAAAGCCTTTTTATACCAATGGTTGCCGTGCGCAGGAAAGCACAGCCGCATGCCAAAGCATCAGGTCGCGTGCCTAGTGGTGCTGTTGTGCTGCCCCACAGCCTAACCAGCAGTTTCGCGCAAGGCCAGGCGCGATCGCGCAGAAAATCTGTCCTGAAAATGCACCAGCACCCGTTGGTGTTGCAATTTGGGTCCAAACGGGACTCTACGAAGCTCGAAATGACCCCAAATTTTGTACAAATTCATACAAAAATTATCCGACATACTCGCAAAGACAGATCTCAAATCGAATCCCCAAAACACATGGTAGGGTCCCACAATAAGAGGTTAAATTTTTACTTTTGCAACATTAGCAAAAATAATCCAAACAACCTCGGATTTTATTTCTGAAAGTTCACACAGGTTACGAATAACCGAATGAACCTAACGACACTTTTGGACATCGAATCGGAGCTCGTTTACCCAAACTAAACCTTCTTCGAAGACCTACCAAACGAGGTCACAGACAATAACTAATGGACCTTATGGAGCTTTTAAGAGTGTCGGCACGCCGATCGGAATCCTAACTCCCAAAATAAGTAGCCAAGTTTGTTTCATTCTCCTCCACTTAGACTCATTCGTTCTCGAACCAACTAGAGTCTAAAGCCGATTGAACTCAACTAACAAGAATATTTAAACGAACTTTCCAACTAATCAACAGATATAATCACACAATTACGAAACCAAAATCATAAATGAACGATAAGAATTCTTAAGCTTTTAGAGATTAAGACCGAGCATGAATCATCGAAGAGGTGAGGATACCTCTCACGCATACTGGACTAAAGCTCCCAAGTGTCCTCCTCGTGAGGGCGGTTATACCATCGAACTCTAACCATCAAAATCTCCCTCGAACAAAGCTTCCAGACATCTCTGGTAACTATGGCCATTGGGAACTACTTATATGTTAAATTCACATATAGTTAGCCGGATCTAACCCGGTAATCTCGGAAGGATCCCGGATACATTTTAAAAGAATTGTCACATGAAACACTGAATAAACTAAAATAGAAGCTGGTAAATCAAGCCGATAAGCCACTTTACCAATACATTTTTCGATATGGAAAGTGCCAATGAATTTGGGACTAAGCTTCCCTCGCCTCCTGAGCCTCTTTACACCTTGCTTTGACAACACTCAAGCGCGGATCCAGGATTTGAATATTGTGGGTGCCATCTTTATATCTATCTTAGCCATAAAGACCAAATAGGGAGGGGGTCGAGTCAGATCGAATCGTTCAGTTTTTTGATACTTCGACTAGGTTGATTAATCCGCCTTTTATTCATAATAGACAAATAAGTTGGCTTTAATCTAGTTATCTATTGATTTATTTCTAATTTTATGTAACAGAAGATCATCACAAAAAAATCATAAATAAGCGCCCCAATTAGGAAATTTACTTAAAAATAGCTTAATAACTATATATTTTATTGACTAGGCTAATTTTCCTTCAATAAACTTATATTAATTTCTTCAACTTAATTGTTAAGTTTTATAGCAAGTCTCTGCATAACAATAACTTCAATATTTAATCTATGAAAATTCACTCAAAAAATCTATTAATCAAGCCATTTAATTTTTCAAAAGCTAATAATAAATATTATGCATGACATGGTTTACCTACAGATTACTGAAGACATGACCTAGATAGGAAGGTGTGGAGGTTAAGGATTAGGGTAGACGGTTAGTTACTAGTCGACTGACTCCTGCCATATTAGCATTACTAGTTATTCTATACATTTTGTTTGCATATGATTCTTCATTTTTATTGCTTTTGGCATCTTTGATATATTCTTCTGTATTATTTAGTTTATGATAGTATTTTTCATAGCATGATATTTTCATCTTATTTTCAAACAGTTTTCAAAGATGACTTTATTTCTTCTTTCTCTCTTTTTTTCTTTCTTCTTTAGCTGAGGGTCTTTCGGAAATAGCCTCTCCACCTTGGTGAGGGTAAGGTCTGCGTACACCTCACCCTCTTCAGGCCTCACTTGAGGGATACCACTGGGTTTATTGTTGTTTTTGTTGTTATTCTTGTACTCAACTTATTCTCCAGATTGAAAAAGAGAAATGATATAATAATTAAAATTAATTCAAGTTATTTACGAAAAAGTTTGGTCATAAAATAAAGTATTATAGTAGAAACAAATTAAAGAAAATAAAACAAAAAAAAGAAATGAAGAAGAAGAAGAAGAAGAAGAAGAAGAAGAAGAAGAAGAAGAAGAAGAAGAGAGAGAGAGAGAGAGAGAGAGAGAGAGAGAGAGAGAGAGAGAGAGATTTAGAAAATAAATGACAAAAAAAAGGAAGAATAGAGGTGCCTACTGCCTAGGGCTAGGGTGGGACTAGTATTATTTTGTAATTGTGCAACACAAGAATAGTTCAAAAACTTAAAAACTACCTTTAATGGGATTCGAACCCACATCTCTAGGTCAAAGCATGATTGCTTTGCTAGTGGCACCAAGCAGCATTTTGTTCTGTTAGCGCCAATTGTTATATTTGCCCTAATTTGTAATAATTCTTATATAAACATACCTATATACATAATGTCACGATCGAAGCTAGCAGGTGTTATGGTACCCTCTACCTCCCAATTAAATCCACCACTGGTGACACTTTCAGATATACCATGTCGCTGACCTCAAAACTCTGGGCTCGTATGGTTCGAGTATGAAATTTTTCCAGCTCTGAGCAGTCCGCAGACAATCCTTATAACACAAACAATATCAAGAATCTAACGAACCATCTCTGAACTCATCACCTCGACAACTCGAGAGCCATCTGGATAGAAGACTGATAGCTATTATTATAAGAAAACTTTGCTTAGCCCAGATATCATCCCAGTGGCCTCCGCAGTCCAAGCATGTCCTCTAGAATCTGAATAACCTCCTCAGACTGACCATCAGTATGAGAATAGAATGTCGAGCTAAGCTGCACCTGGGTCCCCAACTCTCTTAAAGGACTACAAGAACTGGAAAGTAAACTAGAAACCACGATCAAATATGATAGACACATGAGTGCTATGCAACCGAACCACCTGATTAACGAGCCAACCTCTTAGCAGAGTCGGTCGTCTTCTTAGGAATAAAATAAGCAGACTTCATCAGTATATCAACGATCACCCTAACTGAATCCCGGTGTCGCAGGGTCTTCAGTAGACCAACTACGAAATCCATAATTTGTTCCCACTTTCACTCGGGAATGGGTAAAGCCTGGGCTAATCCTGCTGGCCTCTTGTACTCGTACTTGACCTGCTGACAATTCAAGCAACGAGGCACATGATCAAACACATCTTTCTTCATCCCTTTCCACCAATAGAGCTATCGGAGGTCCTGATACATCTTGGTAATACAAGAATAAATAGAATAACGCGAGATATGAGTCTCACAGAGCAATAACTGCCTAAAATCTCTAACATTAAGAACACAAAACGGCCATTAAATTGAAGAATGCCATATGAATCAAACTCGAATGAAGGAACTCTTCTACTTAAGACACGACCACGCAACTCTTGCAAATAAGGATCCTCGAACTATCTCTCCTTAATCTGAATGACTAAGGTAGATTGAGCTGCAACACATGCCAAGACTCTACTGGAATTAGGGAAAAGAAATCTAACTCCAGAGTCACCAAGGGATTGCAGCTCTCAGGCCAAAGGTTCATGCTAGTATAAAGAAAAGCCATGTTGCCCATGGACTTCCTGCTCAAGGCATCTGCTGCATTTGCCTTCCCTAGATGGTAGCATATACTGAGAACATAATCTTTAACTAACTCAAGCTACCTCCGTTGCCGGTTATTAAGATTCTTTTGAGACAAGAGATACTGCAAGCTCTTGTGATCGGTATATACCTCACAAGGCTCGCCATAATGATAGTGCCTACAAATATTCAGAGCAAAGACCATACCTTCCAACTCTAAATCATGTGTCAAATTATGCTTTACATTTACCTTCTGATGCAATGTAAATACAAAAGAGATAAAAGTAATGGTATAAGTGAGACACAACTTAAACAACTTACGAGGTAGCACCAAAGAACGATGTTTCGATACACCCTCGCACGAGTCAAGAAGAACCTACAGTACGCAATTATCCTCAAGAGACACCCAGCCCTTGCAAATAGAATGATCAAGGAGGATTGAAGCTCAACTTGTATTCTTCCAATTGATTTGAAGCAAAAAATTACAAGGTTCGTAGAGAGTGTTTCTCTTCATTTTTTGTGTATTCAATATAAGCTAATGTTTTCAAGACCTAATGAAGACTCTTATAGTCTTCTACATACATGAATGAAAGGTCTAAAATCTCCCTAAGTATATTAAAACAATAGAGGTAACTTAGGGCTAAAGTTGGAATTACACAACAAAAAGATAGAATTTTCGGATGGCTTCACAGCGTTCTAGGCGCTCCGCCTAGAATGAGGCGCTCCGCCTGGTGGAGCTACTGACCAAAAGGCTGGGCGTTCCGCCTAGCTAGTCAGGCGCTTCGCCTGGTTTTCCTTGCATCTGGACGGTCCACCTTGCTTTTAGGTGCAACTCCTGGGTGCCTCAGCTAGGTGCTCCTCCTGGGCCTAGGCACTTTACCTGGCCCTGAAGCGTAGGTGTCCCTCCTTCAATCGAGCTCAAATGCATGATCTTCAAATCGTCTTCGGAGCTCGTATCATCAATGCCCTTCCAAACCAAGTGTAAGTGAGCATCTTGGATCTCCTTGGCTTGACTTCGAGTGAATGGTCTCGATGCAATTTGGGTTGCATCATCCTCCCCTTCTTAAGGAGATTTCGTCCTCGAAATTAAGTCGATCACATATACATTGTTGTTGGTCTTAGATAGCACTTAGAATGGACCATCACTTCGGGGTGCCAACTTCACTTTCTGAATGTTTGGGAATCTCTCCTTGCGGTAGTGCACCCACATATAATCCCCTTTCTTGAGTTCCACTTTCTTTCTTCTCTTATTCTTCTTGGTTGCAATCTTTTCATAGGCCTCCTCCAAGTTCTTCTTCACCTTGGCATGAAGCTCAAGCAATTCCTTAGCTCGAGTTTTACCTTCAAAATCAACAACTGCATCCCTTGGCAAAGGGGTAAAATCAAGTGGAATCAAAGGATTAAAACAACAAACACACTCAAATGGAGTCATGCCAATCATTCTATGCAAAGTGCAGTTATACGCGAACTTCATGAGTGGTAGCTTATCAATCCAAGTCCCGGCCTTACCTTTGGTCATGGACCTAAGTAGAGCTCCCAAGGTTCGGTTCACCACCTCGGTTTGCCCATCGGTTTGAGGGCTGTGCGACGGAGAGAACAACAATTTGGTGCCAAGAACACCCCACAAGAACTTCCAAAAAGGGTTAAAGAACTTAGAGTCTCTATCACTAACAGTGGTGCGAGGCACTCCATTCAACTTTAACACATTATCAATAAACAAAGAAGCTACATGTTGTGCATCATGACTCTTTTTGCACGGAATGAAGTGAGCCATTTTAGAGAACCTATCAACGACAATATAAATGCTATCATGTCCTCTCCTAGTCCGAGACAAAGTCATAAAAAATCCATAGAAATATCAACCCACAGACTAGTAGGCACGGGCAAAGGAGTGTACAAGCCATGGGTGTTGGATCTACACTTAGCCCTTTTGCAATCTAAACAAGCATTACAAAAGCGTTCCACAAGAGGCCTCATCTTCGGCTAAAGGAATTGCTCTTTAAGTATGGCCATAGTCTTATCCACCCCAAAGTGACCCATCAAGCCCCCACATGTGCTTCTTGCACTAGCAATTCTCTCCAAGAGGACTCGGGGACACACACTCTCCCATTCTTGAAAATGTACCCATTTACCCATTGGTATTTCTCCACTCTCTCCCCACTCACCAGAGCATCATGAATGCTCTAGATCTTAGGGTCATGTTCATACATCAATTTTATACTTTCAAAACCCATAAACCTAGAAGCAAGAATGGTAGCAAGGGCGAACTTCCTAGAAAGTGCATTGGCTACAACATTGTCCTTTCCCTTCTTGTAATGAATTCCATAGGGAAAAGACTCAATGAACTCCACCCACTTGGCATGTCTCTTGTTAAACTTCTCTTGGCGACTCATGGTCACTCTTTATCCCAAATTCCCTAGGCCATAGATAGTTTTACTAATGACCTAGAGCTCTCACAAGGGCATACAACTCCTTGTCATACGTAGAGTAATTCAATGTTGCACCCTTCAATTTTTCACTAAAGTAGGTAACAGGTTTCACTTCTTGCATGAGAACACCCCCCAATACCCACCCCCAAGGCATCATATTGATGCGGGGCAAATTGAGCAGAGACTGAATCAATGAATGCCAAGCTTGAAGGATGCAAAGGATGGGAAGCCAAGGGCTTTAGGAGCAACTCGGAGAAGTATCAAGAGGACTCAGGACCAGGCGCACTGCCCAAGACCCAAGGCTCTCCGCCCAAGTAAAGTACATGGCCTAAGGAGAGAGGCGGACCACCCAGGCACCCAGGCAGTCCACCTAAGCACCTAGGCAGTCCGCCCAAGAGGCTGCACAAGTGGGCGCTCCGCCTCCTCACACTACTGCCCAAAAATGCTCCAATTTCAGGCGCTCCACCCACTATGCTGAAGAAGCTAGATTTTTGTGTGAACTTTATATTTTGCCCATAAGTGTTGTATATTATTTTAACTTAGTTTAAGGGTTTTTTAGACATTTCACATTAGTCTTACAGGGTCTATAAATATACCCTTAGCCATTTCATTTGTTGCTAGCAAACCTTGAATATAAGAATGATGAATCATTTAAGTGAATCTCAATGAAGAACCCGTGAGCGGGCTTGATTTCACTTGGTCAAATCCAAGTTGAATATCAAATCTCGTTGATCATTCTATTTGCAAGAGTCAGGTTCCTCTTGAGGGTAGTTGCGTAGTATAGGTGATTCTTGAGATTCACCCGGGGTGTATCGAGACAAGTTCATCGGTGCTACTTAGGTAAGCGTTTCAAGCTTCGTCTTTCTTTTATCTCGATATCTTGTTAGATATCACTTTATCTTGTTTTCGCTTCCGCATATTTCGTATCGTATTTACTTCAGCATTTTACCCCATATCATACATTCAACCTCAAATGCCTTTCCAAAGTCGGGAAATTGCAACAAAGAGGCAGTACTCAACCTACTTTTCAACTCTTGGAAAGCCTTCTCTTGAGGCTCTTCCTACAAAAAGGCCTTGTCTTTCTTCACCAACTTGGTGAGTGGTGCGGCAATGGTGCTAAAGTCCCTAACAAAGCGCCTATAGAAACTAAGAAGTCCATGGAAACTCCTCACATGAGATAGGGTGGTAGGAGCAGGCCAATCTCTAATGGCTTCTTCTTTGGACTCATCAACCTCTACCCTATTTGCATTAACAAAAAAAACCAAGAAAGACAACCTTTTCAACACAAAAGGCACACTTCTTAAAATTGGCATAGAGCTTTTCGACTCTTAGCACTTCAAAGACAGACTTAAGTGGCCAACATGATCATCTATTGATTTGCTTTATATCAAGATATCTTCAAAATAGACAACCACAAATTTGTTGATAAACGGCTTCAAGACATAGTTCATCAACCTCATGAAAGTGCTAGGTGTGTAAGAGAGGCCAAAAGGCATCACCAACCATTCATAGAGACCAAAGTTGGTCTTGAATGCGGTCTTGCACTCATCACCCGGTTTCATTTGGATTTGGTGGTAGCCGAACCTAAGATCTATCTTTGTAAAGACACTAGAACCACTCAATTCATCAAGCATGTCATCAAGTCTAGGAATGGAGTGACGATACTTTACCGTTATCTTGTTGACCGCGCGGCAATCAACACACATCCTCCATGTCCCGTACTTCTTTGGTACAAGTGACTTGTACGGAATACGGACTCAAGCTTTCATGAACCAAGCCTTTGTTGAGCAACTCATCCACTTTCTTTTGCAATTCCTTTATGTCTTTCGGATTGCTCCTATAGGGCGGCTTGTTTGGGATTTGGGACCCCGGGATAAAATCAATTTGGTGCTCAATCCCCCTCAATGGAGGAAGATCACTCGGCATATCTTCCGGGAACATGTCCTCAAATACCTTCAAGACATTCTCAATAGCACTAGGCAAAGGGTTAGGGTTAGAAAATAATCACAATTAGAATTTAGAACCATACATTTGTGCACTAGGCAAATGAACATTTTGGTTCTATCATTACCTCTCAAGTACTCACCCGGTTGCATCATGGCACAAATGTTACCAGTGATAGATGGTGGAGTGGTAGGGCCCTCGGCCAAAGGCTTAGTCACCAGGGGGCAAGCTTTAGCCGCTTCTTTCAACTCCCTCATACGCCTATAGTCATCACTCACTTGCGTTGGTATAAAGGTCATGAGCACATATTTCTTGCCCTTTTGTTTGGCCGTGTAAGTGTTGGCTCGGCCATCATGTGCCATGCTCCTATCATATTGCCAAGGCCTACCAAACAAGAGGTGGCAAGCTTGCATTGGCACCACATCAAACATTAGCTCGTCTTGATAGTTCCAATCTTGAAATTTATCAAGACTTGCTTCACCAACTTCAACTACCCACATTCACTCAACTATTGTAATCGGTAGGGGCTTGGGTATTTAAGGTCGGCAATTTCAATTGTGAAACCAAAGGTTGGCTCACCACATTAGCACAACTACCCGAATCAATAATCATGGAGCACACTTGTCCCTTCACCCTACACCTAGCATGGAACAAATTCTCCCTTTGCATATCTACTCCTCCTCACTCATCATGGCACTCAAACTACGACGTACCACCAAGAACACATTAGGGTCATCACCCTCCGCCGCTTCCTCTTCTCTCTCAACTATCTCACTATCCTCAACAACCTCACCCTCGGGCTCACTTTCCTCCTCATACACCCACCCATCATACATTATTATCATTGTCTTTCGGGTGGGGCAATCTTTGGCAAAGTGGCCATAGCTTTTACACTTGTGATATTGAAAAGTAGAAGAAGAAGGAGTATCTAATTGAGTTCTAGAATTACCTCCTACTTCTTTGAAGTCGCTTCTTTGAGTGGCCTTCTCAAAAGACTTCTTCACATCTCGACTTCCACTAGCACCACTTGTGTTTGGGTTTCCATTCTTTGGGTCGAGTCATGGGAGTCGAAGTAGTACTCCTATAGCGAGGAGCTTTTTCTTCCTTGAGCCATTTTTTGGCTTCAACCACGACATCACAAATATCTTGAAGAGAATGAAAGATGTGCAGCTTCAATTGAGAAGCAATCTCCCACCTTAAACCATTCTTGAACCGGATGATAGCTTGCTCATCATCTTCTGTTTCCATGTCAAGGGCCATTCGGTTCTTCTCAAACTCGTTGAAGTACTCATCAACCGATTTGACGCGTTGTTTCAACTCATAGAGCCTCTTGAGTTGTTCTTGCTGATACTTGGGTGTCACATATTTGGTGCTCATCACCTCTTTCAATTCTTCCCAAGCAATGTTCTCGGGCATTCTAACTCTTCTTCTTGAACACTTGATGGATTCACACCACATGGAAGCATGTGACACAAATGAAGCAATGGCATAAGTGGCTTTCTTCTCCTCGGACATGTCATTTGTCTCAAACACCCGCTCCAATTGAACCTTCCACTCTAAGAACTTCTCCAGATCACTAGTCCCTTTGAAAGGTGGGATAGTGATCTTCACACTATTTAGATTGTTTTCACGACCCCACGGTTTGGTTCTGGTTGACCCCCGTAGTATTCATCGACTTTATCATATTCACGCCTCAAGTTCCTCCTCACATAACCCCTTGGAGGTCAACGAACTTGCCCACGACCTCTATCCATTCCCCAGCCTCCATTCATTGCCCTCCTATTTGGTTTGGACTCTTCCATTCTTTACCTCGGTTCAAGGGAGTAGAAGTAGTGACTCCTCGATACCGGTTTGTCTTATCGTCCTTCACCAATTTTTCAGCTTCGATGGCAGCATCGAACAGATCTTCCAACGTGTGATACACGTGGAGCCTCAATTGAGATGACACATCCCGAGCTAAGCCGTTCTTGAATCGGATAATGGCTTGCTCTTCATCCTCCACCAGATCAAGATTCAATCGAACCTTTTCAAACTCATCATGGTATTCTTGGACTGACTTGGACCCTTGCTTTAGCTCATAGAGCTTTTGCATTTGAGTTTTCCTGTACTTGGCACTCAAATACTTAGCATTCATTGCTCTCATCAACTGTGGCCAAGTATTGACTACTGGATAGTCATTTCTTCTTCTATGCCTCTTGTCAGACTCCCACCATGTTGATGCATAAGCTTCGAATGAAGCAATGGCATGGGCAGCCTTTCTCTCTTCGGTCATCTCATTGGTTTCAAAAATGCGCTCCATCTTGAGCTTCCATTCAAGATATTCATCTGGATCACTAGTTCCTTTAAAGGGTGGAATAGTGACCTTGACACTGTTCAAGTTTGAGTCTCGAACACCACAAACCTGTTCGGGATACTCATCATCACGATCAACAGCCTCTCGCTCAATATTTCTTTCAATATTCGCGCCTCGGCCTCGACCTCAGAAATTTCCACGACCTCGGTGAGCTTGCTTTCGTTGAACGAAGGGCGGCTCATACTCATATTCGTCCTCGGGAAATTCCTCTTCGATAACCTCTTTGACAACGGCTCCAAGATCTCTTCGGGCCTTTGGAAGTGGTATCCTTTCTCCTCGGAGAATGCCCAAGTTAAGCTCTCTTCAAATTGCTTCACTTGTCAACTGATAATGTCGAACAAGCTCAGCATACAGCTCAGCTTTCATTGGAGTGGAATGGCTAGTTCCAGCGCCGGACCCATTCATGGCCACGGACGCGCTTCCTTGCTCAAGTTGAGCTACTCGAACACTCACTCCTCTTACTTTGGCACTGACACCTTGTATCACAGCCATGAGATCGGCTAACGACACTTCGGGCTTCTCAATGCCTTTGCCATCGCCTCCATTCCCAGCCATGGTACCTGCACAAGTCAAAGACCAACAAAATGTTAAGGTTAGAAATCACCTCACACACTCCCTCACCTTTGATGGGTGGCACTCGGGTCCACTCAATTTAGGGGTCCGGTTTTGATCACTCAAGAAGTTGTAGCCAATGGCTTCCTCGGTTGATCAACCTCTCTCAATTCCTTCGAATTTGACAATCTACGATGTCTTACTTCGGGAAGAGTGAGTTGATTTGACTCAATGGAATGGATAGCTATTTACTCTTGTGCTTCGGGAAGTCAAAAGAATTTTCTACGAAGTTGGACTTCAGTCACCCACGCACGAGTTCCTATTAAGCTCAAATGAGTTAGTACGACCTCGAGTAGGACAATTATTCAAAAGATCCACTAACTAGAATTTCGGGCAGAAGAAAGTGAAAACCTAGGAGAATCTACCCCTTTGATTCCCTTTTGGAATCTTTTTCGAACACACCAACTCTTGTCCGTACAAGAGTGGTCCCTCCTTGGTACGGATAGGGTTTTACCTTATCCACTTTCCTTTTCTCAGCCGACAACTTTTCACCTGGGGTTTTGATGTTTACACTTTACCCCTTTCTTCTTCAATGGAACAGTGAAGCCTTGCTCCGGCGTACCGATTAAATAGCTTCGGTTCACTGACCACGAATTCAACAAGATCTCGGTTGTTCTTTCAACTCAGATTCCAACAACGACGGAGGAAACTCAGTTCAAGTTCTTCGAGCTAAGAACCAGCTCGTTTGTATCGTACACTGTCACGATTCGTAACAATTTTCCGGCGTACGGACAACGAATTCCAACTCAGAACGTCGATTTTCAAGCACCAAACAAACCCAAATCACTCAAGAACCACCAATCTTCATCGGTTCCAACCAAACACGATGGGGTTCGAGTTCCAGTCACCATTAAAGCTCAAAACAGTCCAAAATTTCACCAAGAAACCCTTGTCAGAAAATCAGTACGTCGGGTACTTGTTGGAATCAGGAGACAATGGTGAACAAGAATCAATGGTTGTTTAATCCAAACAACCAACAATCAAACACAACTTTTGAATTTTTTGTTTTCTACTTTTTTTTTAATAAACGCTCAGCAACAACAATCAAACACATGGAAGAAAGCTGAAACTGAAGACACAAGCACGATTTAAGTGAACAGGATTTAAGGTTGTAAGAACAAACTCAAACCTTGCTCTGATACCAAGATGGTGCAAGCAAACCCGAAGGAAATGCAAGGCACAAACGCGGAAGATAAATAACAAGAAAGTAAAGATAGAAGCAAGACAAATCTTGCTTCGATTCAAAAGAATAGTGAGGAACCTGTCTCAAAGCTCGATTGAAGGGAAATCAAGACGCACCTATACTATGCAACAATCCTCAAGAAAGACCCGCTTCTTGAAAATTGAATGATCAAGAAGAAATTGTTCAAACGAATAACACCGATTGACACAAGTTCTTTAAAGGCCCACGTCGGGGTTCGGCTCCATCGGAGACTCACAATAGCACTTGCTATGTTTTTCATAAACTCTAAAAAACTCCCTTTATAATGAAGTAAAAACAAGTATTTATAGGCTATGCTAAGGGCTGAATAGTAAATAGTCACAAGTGACTAATAAAAACAAGCCACGCAGGTCTGAGACAAGTTTGTGTTCGACAGCCTTGACTTCGGTGCTCCATTACTTGCTCGAACTACTTGTCCTCGGACGCTCACTTGTCTTCGAGCTCATTGTCCTCGGTCACTTTGCCTTCGGGCTCAAATCTGAAGATAACGCCTTCGGTTCTTGAGCCCGTCCACTCAGCTTCGGAGCAATTGTTTTCCTTCGGCCAGGCTAAGTGAATGTGCACATCGTGCAGCAGCTTGGCTTGGCTTCTTGTCATTGGTCTCCTCGATGGATCGAACACTTGATCAGCACGTGTACGGGCTACATCAGTAGACCTCAAAGAAGCCTCGTAATCTAATTTTTTCTTCAAGTACGCACCTATATAGCCTAGCGTTCATCGAGTCCCATCAATTCCACTCTTCCTGAAGAGTATTTGGTTCTTATGAATTTTTTTGGTTATCGAGGAGGTCGTTCAACTACGAGGAGGCCGTTGAGATCAAACTTGTGTGAACCTACCCCAACTTGAGTGTACCCCAGTGACATTCAAAAGTGAGGGAGTGCGTGAGGACTTATACTCTAATCTCTTTTCTTATATTTGATTTCTTGTAGGTACATGGCAGAAGAAACGGGAAAAGATACCGTTGAGGTCCCAACAAGCATCTTGGCTACTGTCTTAGCTGAGGTGAAGTCTCTAAACCTCAAAATGGAAATCATTGAAAGAGAAAGGACCCCGAGTGTCCACAAAGATGCCGGAGAAGGCACAAGTGATGGCTCAACTGTGAGGCAGGAACAGTTTGCTAAGCTAGCTCGCCAACAACGGTTGAAAGAAGAAGCTCTTATTCATGAAAGAATGTTGGGCAATCCCCAACCCTTGGGCAATCCCCAAGGTGAAGTTCCAGTCATGCGGCCCCGTAGAAATGTCGCACCCCTTGAGAAAGTTGTTGAGGCTCAAGAAGAGGAGGGCCCCAGACTTGGTGACAATTATGATGACTTTGATGCTCCCTATCCAAATAGGAGGGCAATGAATGGAGGCCGGGGAATGGATAGAGGTCGTGGGCAAGGTCGTGGACCTCCAAGGGGTTATGTGAGGAGGAACTTGAGGCGTGAATATGATCAAGTTGATGACTACTGCGGGAGTCAACCGGAACCAAACCGTGGGGTCGTGACAATAATCTAAATAGTGTGAAGATCACTATCCCACCTTTCAAAGGGACTAGTGATCAAGAGAAGTTCTTAGACTGGAAAGTTCAATTGGAGCGGCTGTTTGATACAAATGACATGTCCGAGGAGAAGAAAGCCACTTATTCCATTGCTTCATTTGTGTCATATGCTTCCATGTAGTGTGAATCCACCAAGTGTTAAAGAAGAAGAGTTAGAATGCCCGAGAACATTGCTTGGGAAGAATTGAAAGAGGTGATGAGCACCAAATATGTGACACCCAAGTAACAGCAAGAACAACTCAAAGGCTCTATAAGTTGAAACAACGCGTCAAATCGGTTGATGAGTACTTCAACGAGTTTGAGAAGAACCGAATGGCCCTTGACATGGAAACAGAAGATGATGAGCAAGCTATCATCCGGTTCAAGAATGGTTTAAGATGGGAGATTGCTTCTCAATTGAGGCTACACATCTTTCATTCTCTTCAAGATATTTGTGATGCCGTGGTTGAAGCCAAAAAGTGGCTCAAGGAAGAAAAAGCTCCTCGCTATAGGAGTACTACTTCGACTCCCATGACTCGACCCAAAGAATGGAAAACCCAAACACAAGTGGTGCTAGTGAAGTCGAGATGTGAAAAAGCCTTTTGAGAAGGCCACTCAAAGAAGCGACTTCAAAGAAGTAGGAGGTAATTCTAGAACTCAATTAAATACTCCTTCTTCTTCTACTTTTCAATGTCACAAGTGTAAAAGTTATGGCCACTTTGCCAAAGATTGCCCCACCTGAAAAACAATGATAATAATGTATGATGGGTTGGTGTATGAGGAGGAAAGTGAGCCCGAGGGTGAGGTTGTTGAGGATAGTGAGATAGTTGAGAGAGAAGAGAAAGCGGCGGAGGGTGATGACCCTAACGTGTTCTTGGTGGTACGTCGTAGTTTGAGTGCCATGATGAGTGAGGAGGAGGTAGATATGCAAAGGGAGAACTTGTTCCATGCTAGGTGTAGGGTGAAGGGATAAGTGTGCTCCATGATTATTGATTCGGGTAGTTGTGCTAATGTGGTGAGCCAACCTTTGGTTTCACAATTGAAATTGCCTACCCTTAAATACCCAAACCCCTACTGATTACAATAGTTGAGTGAATGTGGGGAGTTGAAGTTGGTGAAGCAAATCTTGATAAAGTTCAAGATTGGAACTATCAAGACGAGCTAATGTTTGATGTAATGCTAATGCAAGCTTGCAACCTCTTGTTTGGTAGGCCTTGGAAATATGATAGGAGCATGGTACATGATGGCCGAGCCAACACTTACACGGCCAAACATGAGGGCAAGAAATTTGTGCTCAAGACCTTGATACCAATGCAAGTGAGTGATGACTATAGGCGTATGAGGGAGTTGAAAGAAGCGGCTAAAGCTTGCCCCCTGGTTACTAAGCCTTTGGCAAAGGGCCCTACAACTCCACCATCTATCACCGGTAACATTTGTGCCATGATGCAACCGGGTGAGTACTTGAGAGGTAATGATGGAACCAAATTGCTCATTTGCCTAGTGCACAAAGGTATGGTTCTAAATTCCGATTGTCATTATTTTTCTAACCCTAACCCTTTGCCTAGTGCTATTGAGAATGTCTTGAAGGTATTTGAGGACATGTTCCCGGAAGATATGCCGAGTGATCTTCCTCCATTGAGGGGGATTAAGCACCAAATTGATTTTGTCTCGGAGTCCCAAATCCCAAACAAGACGCCCTATAGGAGCAATCTGAAAGACATAAAGGAATTGCAAAAGAAAGTGGATGAGTTGCTTAACAAAGGCTTGGTTCATGAAAGCTTGAGTCCATATGCCGTACAAGTCACTTGTACCAAAGAAGTACGGGACATGGAGGATGTGTGTTGATTGCCGCGCGGTCAACAAGATAACGGTAAAGTATCGTCATTCCAGTCATAGACTTGATGACATGCTTGATGAATTGAGTGGTTCTAGTGTCTTTACCAAGATAGATCTTAGGTTCGGCTACCACCAAATCCAAATAAAACCGGGTGATGAGTGGAAGACCGCATTCAAGACCAACTTTGGTCTCTATGAATTGTTGGTGATGCCTTTTGACCTCTCTTACACACCTAGCACTTTCATGAGGTTGACGAACCATGTCTTGAAGCCGTTTATCAAAAAATTTGTGGTTGTCTATTTTGATGATATCTTTATATAAAGCAAATAAATAGATGATCATGTTGGCCACTTAAGTCAGTCTTTGAAGTTCTAAGAGAAAAGCTCTATGCCAAAATTAAGAAGTGTGCCTTTTGTGTTATAAAGGTTGTCTTTCTTGGTTTTTTTGTTAATGCAAATAGTGTAGAGGTTGATGAGTCCAAAGTAGAAGCCATTAGAGATTGGCCTGCTCCTACCACCGTGTCTCATGTGAGGAGTTTCCATGGCCTTTCTAGTTTCTATAGGCGCTTTGTTAGGGACTTTAGCACCATTGCCGCACCACTCACCGAGTTGGTGAAGAAAGACAAGGCCTTTGTGTAGGAAGAGCCTCAAGAGAAGGCTTTCCAAGAGTTGAAAAGTAGGTTGAATACCGCCTCTTTGTTGGAATTGCCCGACTTCGGAAAGGCATTTGAGGTTGAATGTATGATATGGGGTAGAATGCGGAAGTAAGTACGATACGAAATATGCGGAAGCAAAAACAAGATAAAGTGATATCTAACAAGATATCGAGATAAAAGAAAGACGAAGCTTGAAACGCTTACCTAAGTAGCACCGACGAACTTGTCTCGATACACCCCAGGTGAATCTCAAAAATCATCTATACAACGCAATTACCCTCAAGAGGAACCCGACTCTTACAAATAGAATGATCAACGAGATTCGATATTCAACTTGGATTCGACCAAGTGAAATCAATCCCGCTCACGGGTTCTTCATTGAGATTCACTTAAATGATTCATCATTCTAATATTCAAGGTTTGCTAGCAACAAATGAAATGGCTAAGGGTGTATTTATAGACCCTGTAAGACTAATGCGAAATGTCTAAAAAACCCTTAAACTAAGTTAAAATAATATATAACACTTACGGGCAAAATATAAAGTTCACACAAAAATCTAGCTTCTTCAGCATAGTGGGTGGAGCGCCTGAAATTGGAGCATTTTTGGGCAGTGGTGTGAGGAGTCGGAGCGCCCACTTGTGCAGCCTCTTGGGCGGACCGCCTAGGTGCTTAGGTGGACTGCATGGGTGCTTGGGTGGTCCGCCTCTCTCCTTAGGCCATGTACTTTACTTGGGCGGAGAGCCTAGGGTCTTGGGCAGTGCGCCTGGTCCTGAGTCCTCTTGATACTTCTCCGAGTTTCTCCTAAAGCCCTTGGCTTCCCGTCCTTTGCATCCTTCAAGCTTGGCACTCATTGATTCAGTCTTGGCTCAATTTTCCCCGCATCAATATGATGCCTTGGGGGTGGGTATTGAGGGTTTTCTCATGCAAGAAGGGAAAAACGTTACCTACTTTAGTGAAAAATTGAAGGGTGCAACATTGAATTACTCTACGTATGACAAGGAGTTGTACGCCCTTGTGAGAGCTCTAGCTCATTGGTAACACTATCTATGGACTAGGGAATTTGGGATAAAGAGTGACCATAAGTCGCTCAAGCATCTTAGAGGCCAAGAGAAGTTTAACAAGAGACATGCCAAGTGTGTGGAGTTCATTGAGTCTTTTCCCTATGTAATTCATTACATGAAGGGAAAGGACAATGTTGTAGCCGATGCACTTTCTAGGAAGTTCACCGTTGCTACCACAATTGCTTCTAGGCTTATGGGTTTTGAAAGTATAAAATTGATGTATGAACATGACCCCAAGCTCTAGAGCATTCATGATGCGCTGGTGAGTGGGGAGAGGGTGGAGAAATACCAATGGGTAAATGGGTACATTTACAAGAATGGGAGAGAGTGTGTCTCCCGAGTCCTCTTGGAGAGAATTGCTAGTGTGAGAAGCACATGTGGGGGCTTGATGGGTCGCTTTGGGGTGGATAAGATTATTGCCATACTTAAAGAGCAATTCCATTAACCGAAGATGAGGTCTGTTGTGGAACGCTTTTGTAATGCTTGTTTAGATTGCAAAAGGGCTAAGTTTAGATCCAACACCCATGGCTTGTACACTCTTTTGCCCGTGCCTACTGGTCCGTGGGTTGAAATTCTATGGATTTTGTTATGACTTTGTCTCGGACTAGGAGAGGACATGATAGTATTTATGTTGTCGTTGATAGGTTCTCTAAAATGGCTCACTTCATTCCGTGCAAAAAGAGTCATGATGCACAACATGTAGCTTCTTTGTTTATTGATAATGTTTTAAAGTTGCATGGGGTGCCTCGCACCACTGTTAGTGATAGAGACTCTAAGTTCTTTAGCCCTTTTTGGAAGTGCTTGTGGGGTACTCTTGGCACCAAATTGTTGTTCTCTACGTCGCACAGCCCTCAAACCGATGGGCAAACCGAGGTGGTGAACCGAACCTTGGGAGCTCTACTTAGGTCCATGACCAAAGGTAAGGCCGGGACTTGGATTGATAAGCTACCACTCATGAGCGTATAACTGCACTTTGCATAGAATGATTGGCATGAATCCATTTGAGTATGTTTATGGTTTTAATCCTTACTTGATCTTACCCCTTTGCCAAGGGATGCAGTTGTTGATTATGAAGGTAAAACTCGAGCCAAGGAATTGCTTGAGCTTCATGCCAAGGTGAATAAGAACTTGGAGGAGGCCTATGAAAAGATTGCAACCAAGAAGAATATGAGAAGAAAGAAAGTGGAACTAGAGAAAGGGGATTATGTGTGGGTGCACTTCCGCAAGGAGAGATTCCCAAACATTCAGAAAGTGAAGTTGGCACCCAAAAGAGATGGACCATTCTAAGTGCTATCTAAGACCAACAACAATGCATATGTGATCGACTTGCCCGGTGAATATAATGTTTCTAGCACATTCAATGTTTCTGACTTGACTCTTTGTGATGTAGGTGATGATACCATGGATGATGACGCCTTAATTTAGAGGACAAAATCTCCTCAAGAAGGGGAGGATGATGCAACCCAAATTGCATCGAGACCATTCACTCGAAGTCAAGCCAAGGAGATAAAAGATGCTCACTTACACTTGGTTTGGAAGGGCATTGATGATACGAGCTCCGAAGACAATTTGAAGATCATGCATTTGTGCTCGATTGAAGGAGGGACACCTACGCTTCAGGGCCAGGTGGAGCGCCTAGACCCAGGAGGAGCACCTAGTTGAGGCGCCCAGGAGGTGCACCTAAAAGCCAGGTGGACCGTCCAGATGCAAGGCAAACCAGGCGAAGCGCCTGACCAGCTTGGCGGAGCGCCCAGCCTTTTGGTCAGTAGCTCCACCAGGCGGAGTGCCTCATTCCAGGCGGAGCGCCTAGAACGCTGTGAAGCCATCCGAAAATTCTATCTTTTTGTTGTGTAATTCCAACTTTAGCCCTAAGTGACCTCTATTGTTTTAATATACTTAGGGATATTTTAGACCTTTGATTCATGTATGTAGAAGACTATAAGAGTCTTCATTAGGTCTTGAACTCATTAGCTTATATTGAATACACAAAAAATGAAGAAGAACACTCTCTATGAACCTTGTAATTTTTGGCTTCAAATCAATTGGAAGAATCCAAGTTGAGCTTCAATCCTCCTTGATAATTCTATTTGTAAGGGCCGGGTGTCACTTGAGGATAATTGCATAGTGTAGGTTCCTCTTGACTCGAGCGAGGGTGTATCGAAATATCGTTCTTCGGTGCTACCTCGTAAGTTGTTTAAGTTGCGTCTCACTTCTACCATTACTTTTATCTCTTCTGTATTTACATTGCATCAGAAGGTAAATGTAAAGCATAATTAGACTCATGATTTAGAGTTGGAAGCTATGGTCTTTGCTCTGAATATTTGTAGGCACTATCATTATGGCGAGCCTTGTGAGGTATATACCGATCACAAGAGCTTGCAGTATCTCTTGTCTCAAAAGAATCTTAATAGCCGGCAACGGAGGTAGCTTGAGTTAGTTAAAGATTATGTTCTCAATATCTGTTACCATCTAGGGAAGGCAAATGCAGCAGATGCCTTGAGCAGGAAGTCCATGGGCAACATGGCTTTTCTTTATACTGGCATGAACCTTTGGCCTGAGAACTGCAATCCCTTGGCAACTCTGGAGTTAGATTTCTTTACCATAATTCCAGTAGATTTTTGGCATGTGTTGCAGCTCAATCTACCTTAGTCATTCAGATTAAGGAGAGACAGTTCGAGGATCCTTATTTGCAAGAGTTGCGTGGTCGTGTCTTAAATAGAAGAGTTCCTTCATTCGAGCTTGATTCATATGGCATTCTTCAAATTAATGGCCGCTTTGTGTTCTTAATGTTAGAGATTTGAGGCAGTTATTGCTCCGTGAGACTCATATCTCGCATTATTCTATTTATTCTTGTATTACCAAGATGTATCAGGACCTCCGATAGCTCTATTGGTGGAAAGGGATGAAGAAAGATGTGTTTGATCATGTGCCTCATTGCTTGAATTGTCAGCAGGTCAAGTACGAGTACAAGAGGCCAGCAGGATTAGCCCAGGCTTTACCCATTCCCGAGTGAAAGTGGGAACAAATTATGGATTTCGTAGTTGGTCTACTGAAGACCCTGCGACATCGGGATTCAGTTAGGGTGATCGTTGATAGACTGATGAAGTCTACTTATTTTATTCCTATGAAGACGACCGACTCTGCTAAGAGGTTGGCCCGTTGATCAAGTGGTTCGGTTGCATAGCACTCATGTGTCAATCATATTTGATCGTGGTTTCTAGTTTACTTTCCAGTTCTTGTAGTCCTTTAAGAGAGTTGGGGACCCATGTGCAGCTTATCTCGACATTCTATTCTCATACTGATGGTCAGTCTGAGCAGGTTATTCAGATTCTAGAGGACATGCTTGGACTTCGGAGGCCACTGGGATGATCATTTGGGCTAAGCAAAGTTTTCTTATAATAATAGCTATCAGTCTTCTATCCAAATGGCTCTCGAGTTGTCGAGGTGATGAGTTCAGAGATGGTTCGTCAGATTCTTGATATTGTTTGTGTTATAAGGATTGTCTGCGGACTGCTCAGAGCTGGAAAATTTCATACTCGAACCATACGAGCCCAGAGTTTCAAGGTCAGCGACATGGTATATTTGAAAGTGTCGCCAGCGGTGGATTTAATTGGGAGGTAGAGGGTACCATAACACCTGCTAGCTTCAATCTGACATTATGTATATAGGTATGTTTGTATAAGAATTATTACAAATTAGTACAAATATAACAATTGGCGCTAAGAGAAGAAAATGCTGCTTGGTGCCACTAGCAAAGCGGTAATGCGTTGACCTAGAGATGCGGGTTCGAATCCCATTAAAGGTAGTTTTTAAGTTTTTGAACTATTCTTGTGTTGCACAATTACAAAATAATACTAGTCCCACCCTAGCCCTAGGCAGTAGGCACCTCTATTCTTCCTTTACTTTTTTTTTTCTTTTTGTCCTTTATTTTCTAAATCTCTCTCCCCCCCCCCTCTCTCTCTCTCTCTCTCTCTCTCTCTCTCTCTCTCTCTCTCTCTCTCTTTCTTCTTCTTCTTCTTCTTCTTCTTCTTCTTCTTCTTCTTCTTCTTCTTTTTTATTTCTTTTTTTTTTGGTTGTTTTCTTAAATTTGTTTCTACTATAATACTTTATTTTATGACCAAACTTTTTCGTAAATAACTTGAATTAATTTTAATTAATATATCATTTCTCTTTTTCAATCTGGAGAATAAGTTGAGTACAAGAATAACAACAAAAACAACAATAAACCCAATGGTATCCCTCAAGTAGGGCCTGAAGAGGGTGAGGTGTACGCAGACCTTACCCTCACCAAGGTGGAGAGGCTATTTCCGGAAGACCCTCAGCTAAAGAAGAAAGAAAAAAAAAAGAGAAAGAAGAAATAAAGCCATCTTTGAAAACTGTTCGAAAATAAGATGAAAATATCATGCTATGAAAAATACTATCATAAACTAAAGAATACACAAGAATATATCAAAGATGCTAAAAGCAATAAAAATGAAGAATCATATGCAAACAAAATGTATAGAATAACTAGTAAAGCTAATATGGCAGGAGTCAGTCGACTAATAACTAACCGTCTACCCTAATCCTTAACCTCCACACCTTCCTATCTAGGTCATGTCCTCAATAATCTGTAGGTGAACCATGTCATGCATAATATTTATTATTAGCTTTTGAAAAATTAAATGGCTTGATTAATAGATTTTTTGAGTGAATTTTCATAGATTAAATATTAAAGTTATTGTTATGCAGAGACTTGCTATAAAACTTAACAATTAAGTTGAAGAAATTAATATAAGTTTATTGAAGGTAAATTAGCCTAGTCAATAAAATATATAGTTATTAAGCTATTTTTAAGCAAATTTCCTAATTGGGGCGCTTATTCATGATTTTTTTGTGATGATCTTCTGTTATATATAATTAGAAATAAAGCAATAGATAACTAGATTAAGGCCAACTTACTTGTCTATTATGAATAAAAGGAGGATTAATTAACCTAGTCGAAGTATCAAAAAAACTGAACGATTCGATCTGACTCGACCCCCTCCCTATTTGGTCTTTATGGCTAAGATAGATATAAAGAGTGGCACCCACAATATTCAAATCCTGGATCCGCGCTTAAGTGTTGTCAATTCAAGGTGTAAAGAGGCTCAGGAGGCGAGGGAAGCTTAGTCCCAAATTCATTGGGACTTTCTGTATCGAAAAATGTATTGGTAAAGTGGCTTATCAGCTTGATTTACCAGCTTCTATTTTAGTTCATTCAGTGTTTCATGTGTCGATGCTTTAAAAATGTATCCGGGATCCTTCCGAGATTACCGGGTCAGATCCGGCTAGCTATATGTGAATTTAACATATAAGCAGTTCCCAATGGCCATAGTTGCCAGAGATGTCCGGAAGCTTTGTTCGAGGGAGATTTTGATGGTTAGAGTTCGATGGTATAACCACCCTCACGAGGAGGACACTTGGGAGTTTTAGTCCAGTATGCGTGAGAGGTATCCTCACCTCTTCGATGATTCATGCTCGGTCTTAATCTCTAAAAGCTTAAGAATTCTTACCGTTCCTTTATGATCTTGGTTTCGTAATTGTGTGATGATATCTGTTGATTAGTTGGAAAGTTCGTTTAAATATTCTTGTTAGTTGAGTTCAATTAGCTTTAGACTCTAGTTGGTTCGAGAACGAATGAGTCTAAGTGGAGGAGAATAAAACAACCTTGGCTGCTTATTTTGGGAGTTAGGATTCCGATCGGTGTGCCGACACTCTTAAAAGCTCCATAAGGTCCATTAGTTATTGTCTGTAAAATTTGAGCTGCTTTTGACCTCGTTTGGTAGGTCTTCGAAGAAGGTTTAGTTTGGGTAAACGAGCTCCGATTCGATGTCCAAAAGTGTCGTTAGGTTCATTCGGTTATTCGTAACCTGTGTGAACTTTTAGAAATAAAATCCGAGGTTGTTTGGATTATTTTTGCTAATGTTGCAAAAGTAAAAATTTAACCTCTTATTGTGGGACCCTACCATGTGTTTTGGGGATTCGATTTGAGATCCGTCTTTGCGAGTATGTCGGATAATTTTTGTATGAATTTGTACAAAATTTGGGGCCATTTCGAGCTTCGTAGAGTCTCGTTTGGACCCAAATTGCAGCACCATCGGGTGCTGGTGCATTTTCAGGACAGCTTTTCTGCGAGATCGCGCCTGGCCTTGCGCGAAACTGCTGGTTAGGCTGTGGGGCAGCGCAACAGCACCACTAGGCACGCGACCTGATGCTTTGGCATGCGGTTGTGCTTTCCTGCGCACGGCAACCATTGGTATAAAAAGGCTTTGCTTGGTGGTCCATTAGTATAAAAAGGCTCTAGTCGGTCCTAAGCCAGTTTTAAGCTTATATTTTGATTCCAAATCATCCTATAACACCAAGTAACGATCATAATTCATTTAATTATGTTAAATCAAGGATTGAGAGGTAGAATTTCGTGAATTGGATTGAGAAAAAGTTGGGGTTAGAACTAAGAATATGAAATTGAGAAATTTAATCTAACTAAACTTAAATATGTCTAATGATATAGTTAAAATCGTGGGACTTTGAGGAGTCTGGAAAAGTATAATATATGAGTTTTCGACTAAGTCTGGCTCAGACGTATTTTGGTAATGTCCATATATTATTCGTCTAATAGTTAAACCCTCTTCCTATGAACTAAGACTACGGAATGGAAAGACGATTGTTCAGTAGTTGTATTGACCTAAGACTTGAGTTAAGTGATTATATTCATCATCTTGATGGTCTGTGGCCTTGTGAATATTCTATCACATGTTGCTTATGTGTGTAGCTGCTGATAGGCGTACTTTCTATGCCTTAGATTTGGATTATCTACTGTATATCATATATTGTAACTTTTTTTCGTATTGTATTGAGCATAGGAGTATTGTACTCCAGTTTTGGGATTGATGGTAGTCGATGCTAGTCTCGTATCTGTGAAGGGTTATTATAGCATTTGTTTCATGGTAGTCGATGAGAGTCCCGTGCCGTAGATAAGTTTCGGGCACATGTGATCCCATTGCATCATGATACATTCATTTCATATTTTTGTATATATTTTGTGAGCTGTATGGATTTGTTGCATCGATTACCTATGATTGACTTATCTGAGTGATTGTTATGGCTTCTATTTCCCTGGCTAGCATATCTATTCTTCGAGGTCACTAGTTATTCCTTACTTATTACGTCCTTATGACTCACTCCTTCTTTTTTTTCTGTGTCTTTTTTTTAGTAGATTCCACTCTAGGACCTAGCCAACAATACGATTGAGGAGGGAGGACGATCCAACCAATTTTGTGAGCTAGCTTTTGTTCACAGAACCAGTCTTGGTCTTGATATTGTATAGGCTAGTTTTGCTCCCTTTGGGAGATGTATATATTCTTTGACTTCTTTGATGTCTGGTTTGGAAACCAATAGACCTATGTATTTTGGTTAGTCAGTTGTGTTTACTCAAACAAGTAGTGTGTGTGTGTCTATCTTGCTCATATATAAGATCTTTCCAGCCAGTTTGGTGAACCAACTTTTGTTCACAGAGGCCACCAGTCTTAGTCTTGATGTTGTATAGGCAAATTTTACTCCCCTTGGGAGATTTATATCTTTTTTTTTACTTCTAAGATGTCTGATCTGAAAATCTCTAGACCTTTGTATTTTGGTTAGTTAGTTGTATTTATTCAGAAAGCTAGTGTGTATGTCTATCTTGCTCATATATAAGATCTTTAGTTATTCTGAGTTAGGCTTTATTGCTCTTGTTGATTAAGCTAGTTTTTAAGTGTTTCAGAGTAAAGTTGGAGTATTTGAATTGATTTCAAATCATTTATGTTGAGTTAAGTTTTTATAGTTCGCCTGACGGATCTAGGGGAGATTTTCGGGTACCTGCACGACCTAGCAGGAAATTCGGATCATGTCACCATGCATACATTCTATATCATATTGAGGGTAGGTCGATTCTGCTCTAGAGTAGGAGGATATTCATTGGGCATATGTGACCCCATTGCATCATGGTTCATTCATTTCATTTCATTATATGACTTCTTGAACATGTGTGATTGTTCGCATTTACTGCTCAATTCATTGCTTATCCTTTCTGTTGTTGGTGGCTATTAATTACTTGGCCATCCTATCTATTCTTTGAGGTAGCTAGCTATTCCTCTCTTATTGAGTCCTTATGAATCACTCCCTATCTATTTCTTGTGTTGATCTTTTTGTTTTGGCAAATTCTGATCCAAGACCCACCACGCAGTGTGATTAAGGAGCGAGGATGTTCCAACTGTCACTGGTGAGCCAGCTTTTGTCCCCAGAGGCCACCAACTATAGTCTTTATGTTGTTGACTTATTTTGCTCTCTTCAGATGATATGGATATATCTTCTTAATTTTGTAGGTGTCAGATCTGGAAACCCCTGGACCTTTTACATGGGTAGCAAGCTGCATTCTTTTAGGCAGCCTGTCTATATATATATATATATATATATATATATATATATATATATATGTGTGTGTGTGTGTTTGTTGATGTCTTTTGAGCTCACTTATGCTTCTTCTAAGTTGGTGTTATATCGTTCATGTTTTTAAAGTTAATAGGGTTTGCCCGACGAGTCTTGGGGAGGTTGTTGGGTGCCCGCATGACCTAGCTGGAAATTCGGGTCGTGTCAATATTTGATTAACACCCCTATAATAGTGAATGACACGTCTCGATCGGGATATTCAGTTGTAGCTTCGGAGTGTATTGGAGACAAGGCCTCACGAGCAAGAGGCACTGCAGGCTCGGAGGCCGAGCGAAGAATTTATGGGGTAAAAGCCTCGAATCCTCACACGTGGGGGTAGGGACCAAATAAGATGCACTGACCACTCAGGTTGAGCCAACGTCCCTGCCAACATATGCAGGGCGCAGTTAGATACATTGGCCACTTGAGCTGAACTATCTTCCTCTCTACAAATAATAACTTCTGGCACTGCAACCAAGGCAGCAACCTTAGAATCCATTTAATTAAGGGGAGGCCGGGAATCACTAGTAGTTTTTGCCTTTTTCTAATGAGGTCCACTAATAGTTTCCACTTTTTTCCCCTGGGAACCACCTATAATTTCCACCTTTTCCCCCATAGAACGACCATCATTTTTAGCTTCCTCGACCAGCCTACTCCCGACCATTAGTCTGAGAGACAGAGACAAGGGCAAAAGAGCTGGATGCCGTAAGCTTTCATTTTGCCTTGGTAATCGGATTCCCGATTGCCTTCTCGGCATCACCAATATGAATTGGTGGGCCTTGGATGTCCTTCGTTCTGAGCAAATCTATCCCAATGATATAAGGGAAAGAAAGCAAGTATTAAAAGATAGAAGGAAGAGACTATGATTAAAAAATAGAAAAAAATTGTATCGTAGTACCATGCCTTCTACCCCTTAAATTATAATAAAAAATCTCATTTTCTTTCGATGATAGGAAATTATCCTCGAGATCTTGGCAACCCATTGTTTGATTTCCAACACCTCTTTAACTAGAAATCGATAAGTTGTTATACGAAAGAAAAAGGATTAGTAACTGAAAAAAGTCACGGATTGAAGAGCTGAAGGATAAAAACCTTATGTTCAGTGGTTCCATTAAACTAGGAACACATCCACATCGGAATGAACTATTAGGCTCAAAGGTATACAGATAAGCTGCTTAAACTAGCCTCGGCCAATCTCATCATCATGACAGGACATATAGGCCCATATGAAATGACATGAATTATCATTTTGAATTATAAAGCTCTATTTTGCGAACAGATAGTTTTATTAGCTCTGTTGGATCATTTATGACTCACTTATAAAATTTAAACCAATTCAAGGATTTTTTGATATGTTTTGAAATAATATTTTGGTTTCAGTTTAGTCGCTGACGAAAGAAGAAACTGAACATACCACATCATTTTGTGAACTGCTATCCATTTTGCATGTCGAAAATTCTAATAGTTTGAAAATGACATTTATGATTTGCTTGTAAATTTTGAACTCATTTGGATGTTGTTTGGTTGGTTTTGAAGAAGAATTCATGTTTTCTATTATTGATAAGTCGAATATGATCTTAGCACCTCGTTTTAGGTAAACGAGCTCCGATTGGGAATCCGCCAATTCGAATAGGGTTTTATGAGTATGTGTGACTTACAACAACTTTCGAAATTGTAATCCAAGTTCATTTGGTTAGTTGCGCCAATCGACACACAATTTGATTTATAAGTTGGTTTTCATGCTTAAGATCCGACACCCTTATTTTAAGCATTAGATGTTCGAACTGAGTTTTGCAGGCGCGAATAGATCCACCTCAAAATGTGACTCACAGAAATAAGTTTTATCAAATTCGAAGACCGTTTGAGAGGTTTCGCACCATAAAATGTACATCTAGAAGTTGTTTTTTTTTTTTTTTTTGGCTGAGTCTGAGGCCCAATTCGTGGCCATGATTTGAAACGTGGGAATGATTTAATACTTGGATAAAAATTCATAACCATGAAATCAAATGCTGTGGCGAATTTCAGAACAGTATATATACCATTCTTTCATGAATTTTGTGCTTTCTAACTCATTTTGGGACTTTATGAGCTCAGTTCGGGAGAGACTTGATCTAGAATACCACCCATTGATTCAAGATAAGGATTATAAAGTCTCTTATGATTTTAATGCATGAATCTATTGTAGATGTTAACATAAAAATGGGCATTCTCAAGAATTTAATTGGAAGATATAAATCCTAAATTGAATTGGGTTTTCCTCCAAAGAAGGAATTTAGAATCTCCTTTTGAAATATTGATTTCCTATTACTACTAGACTAACATATTCGAATTTTTTTCAATTTCATTGGTTAAAAACATGAATTTCAAGTACGAATGTGGGTTTTAAACATGAACTTAAGAAAGGAAAAAAAAGGACTTGTGAATGTTATGGGAGTTCAATTGACTTAATCTTGTCTGTACGAACTCATATTTGCCTAGGTTACATGATTTTATAATTGATTTTCGATTTGAGATTTGAGGTATTGTCTAATCGTTGATTTCAACATAAACTCGGAAATTGGCAAATTGGGGATTTGATAATGTAAATGAGCATCGATTGGGAAAGTAAGTATAAGTTTTGACGCGTGGACTTATAAGTAACCGAAAATTGTATCTTGTTCTGGTATTCGGGTATATGGCTAGGGGTTGACTTTTAGGTTGACTTTTTGACCCATTTGCTTTGAAGTAATGAAAATTAGCCGAACAGCTTATATTGACCGTATTATTTGTTTTTTTTTTTTTTTTTTTTTTTTTTTTTTTTGGCTTAAAGTGGACTTGTTTGGAGCAACTAGAGCATGAAAAGATGATTGTAGAGTAGTTAGCTATCGTTGGACCAAGGTAAGTGGTTCTTATCCACTTGTTTGGTGGCCTCATGCCACATGAATATCTCTACATGTATTCTTTACATGTATAGTTGCCGACATGAGCATACTTATGATGCCAAGTTGTTTAAAAAACATGTGTACATTGTATATTTCATTATACATATTTACTTGATTCATCATGTTCTATGGGCATGCATATCATCATCTATATAGGTGCAATATCACTTGACATGTTTGCACTAGGTGAGTAATGCCTAGGAAGGGATTTAGATCCAGCCTGTAATGCTCGGAGTATCATTTGACATACATTTACCTGGTGACTAATGCCCGGGTGGATTCGATCCAGTAAGTTATTCCCGAAGGTTTTGTATCAATAAATGATCTGATTTTTTGTCACATGTGAACAAGTTGTATTGCGTAGGCATCATTAATTTGAATTCATGCATTTTGAAGATAGCATTTCCTTACCTGGCATCTTCACTTGTTGATGTGCACTATCACGGTATCTATTAGTGTCTATTCTAATTTCACATGATTAGCTTTACTTGTTATTTATGGGTGGCTAATCGATCGTCACTTATTAAGTCCTTTCGACTAATCTGTTTTCTCTATTCCTTGTACTATTTTATAATTGACATATTTAATATCGAGTTCTAGAGAGCGTCGTGGAAGATATAGTTGCTTATCTTTGGATCCAGCGGTTGTCACACCCGATTTTAGACACAACTCGAAGCGAGTCGGATTTCGGATTTGACTTGGTAAATCGTTTGAGTTTGAGTGCTGGAGTCACCACCTAATATAGTTTTCTAAGGTGTATTAGGCCACCTAAGTGTCTAAGGTTGAGTTTAATAGCCATACTAGTCTGTTTCCAGAGATTCAAAAAAGTAAGAAGTCCAAATAACTCAGGGGAGAATGTGTTAGGAACTCCCGCGAATCCCACAAAAGGTGGTTCCCGTGCGAGTATATATTTTGGGATAAAGTTGTGAATACTATCATGTAATACAAACTTGGGAAGTGTAATTTTGTATCTAATTCAATGAAAACAGTATGTCTATACAATTTAATCCACACATAGGCAAACAAGTTTCATACACGACCTATACTTAAGTCTAATCACATTTTTTGACCACTAATACAAATGCCGAATCGATTAAACATGCAAAAAGTGTTCAATTTCAGGTTACTTGTGCAATTTTAACACTTGTAGCAATTTTGCATAAATTGATAGTTTTGCAAATAATTTTTAGATTTGGACTAAAACCCAAATGGATATTGTTTTTAAAACGAAATGTTAGCCATTTAGGGTCGGTGTGACTCGCCATCAATTGTTGAGCCATAGCCTTAATGTCTATTTTTTCTTTAAGGGTCAAATTTGAAATATATATAAGCGAAAGGGGGGGGCTGTTTTTGAAAATGAGTTTCATAGAAGCACACAAATGCAAACAAAGGGATTTTCATACATAAAGTATATACGTATATGTATAAGCATGCAATATATGACTAAATGATAGTTTTAGCTTTAGGAAAAAAAACATATAAAGCGTATAAGTGACCCCAAATACTTCATAAACCCCTATACACTATTAGATTAGTGTTAGGAGAATTGAGTAGTTTGAAAAAAAAATTTACTGCACGTAAAGGCCCTTTTTGAAAATAGTTTTGGGCCTGGGCTGTTTATGCAAAGAGGGGCAACCTTAGCTTTCAGAAAAATAGTCCAGTTTAAGCAACTACGACACAAATAGCCCATGTTCACTGAATTTCCAAATTTAAACATTCAAAAAACATGTTCTATAGTATTTTGATTCTAGGACCTGCATGGAATGATCAAAACAGTGTTATCGTTCATGGATTCTACCCAAAAAACATGCGAATTTTAGAAAAAATACTATGGAACTTCAATTTTCAACCAAAGGATGCTATGCAGATGTCATGCTTTTCCAGATAATAAAGTACATATGAGTGAAAGGGTCAAGAGAAGAGCCCATGGATGGCTGCACACACAGTGTAGTAACTATGTACACCTGTTTTAAAGAACTTGGAGGAAGCCTATGCAAAGGTGGCTTCCAAGAAGAACAAGGGAAGGAAGAAGCCTAGAAGATTGGGTGTGAGTGCACTTCCGCAAAGAAAGGTTTTCAACCCTTAGGATAGGGAAGTTGGCACCCTGAGGAGATGGACCCTTCCAAGATCAAACAACAACCCCTATGTGATTGATCTACCAGCTAAATATAATGTCTCAAATACATTTAACGTGACTGACTTAACCACAATTGATGTAGGGGATGGTGATTCCGGAGCGGAGGAGGCCATTATTTCGAAGACGAAATCTTCCCAAGAAGGGGAGGATGATGCGGGGCAGACTACCTCAAGGCCTTTCACTAGAAGTCAAGCAAAAATGATTCAAGATATTCAATCTCCACTTGACTTGGAAGGACATGAAAGAAGACTCCGGAAGAGACTGGAAGGTCATGTATTGGAGTACCATGGAAGGAGGACTACCTAGGCTACTTGGAGAGGCATCCGGGACATATTTTCAGGCATTTCAAGAACCCACAGAAGGAGGCAGACCGCCCACTATACTAGGCGGACCGGCCCCTTAACTCTCCAAAGTTTGACAGGCGGTCCGCTCCTGTGCAGAGGCGGGGCGCCTACTCTCCAATGAAATTCAGCATTTGGCCAACTAGGCGGGGCTCCTACTTTACGGGCGGGGGACGCCTACTTACTGAAGTGCACGACGGGAATTCTATTTTAATTGTTGTGTAATTTCTAGTTTAGCCCTACGTGGCTTATATCCTTTTAGCCCACTTTAGAGGTCTTTTAGACTTTATACTATGTGTGTGAGGCACCTATAAAAGGGCCCTTAGTGTTCATTTTAACTTAGATTACTTTGATGAATGATGAAAACCTTTGAAGAGTTGTATCTCTTGAATTAATGAAGAAACCTTTTTTTGGCTTGAGCCTTCTAGCGGATCTAGTTGAACTTCGAACCAATACCCGATCATTCTATTTGCGAGTTCCAAGTGTGACTCGAGGGTAGTTGCATAGTTTTAGGCCAATCTTGACACGATACGAAGGTTTCACGAGACAAGTTCCTCGTGGATACTTCGTAGGGAGTTCGAGACGAGTCTCGCTCCTATCATTTTTCTTGTCATTATTTCGATCCGTATCATCTTGGTATCACAGCAAGGCTCAGAATTTGTTGTTACAAACCTTCGACCCTTGTTTTTCGTGCCTAAGTTGGTTTCTATTTTAGTTTCTTGTTTGTTATTGTTTGAAAAAGAAGAAAACACAAAAAAAATTGAAATAAATTGAAAATCCAAAAATTTGGCATATCTTGTTGATGTGATTGATTCTTGATGTTGGTGTTATTGGAGAATGATCCTTGTTGAAAACCCATCGTTTTGGTAACTAAAACACGTGATTTGAAGTTGTATTACAAGATTTGAAAATTTGAAATCCTTTGTTCTTGAAACCCTATGTATGAACTTTATGAACATTGAAATTTGATTGTTTTTTATTGGGGTTTGATAAAAATTATTGGGCTTTTATTATAATGGTTGAAAACACGATTGGGTACCTTCGGATTGACAAAACATCTTGAAAATTGTTGGATTTTTGGGTGCTTGAACCAAGAAACACGACTTTGGACTGTGCTGAAGAATACAGTAGGCTTTTATCCGCCTACTCAAAGAGGCTCCGCCCTCTTTGTGTGAGCTCTCTGGATTTTGGGTGGCCGGACGCCTGGTCTAGGAGGCGGACCGCCTACTCTCCACTGCAGGATTTCGGGCGGAGCGCCCGCTTGAGAAAGGGTGGGGCCCCTATTTTGCTGAATTGTTGGCTTGGGTAGTTTTTTCCTAGGATATCGTGTTTCTTTTTTTGCATAACATCTAACTAGTACTTCCTTAAGTAACTTTCCTACTTAATTGGTACTTATCTTTGAAGCTTTTAGGCAATTCGTGCCTAGTTAGGAGAGTAGAACTTGACGAAGTTCGCAGTATCACTTGATTCAAGTCCTCACTTTAAAGAGCTTATCGTCCAATTGAGTCACATAAACTCCACTCACCCCAGAGCACACTTGACTTGTGGATTGAGTGATTGAATTGAGGTTTGTTGATCAACTACGTGAAGCTTCTAGATTCAAGCTTGAGTGAAATATCCACTACTACTAAACGAGTGAACTGAGTGATATACAAGTGAGGGTGAGAGTGAGGTGATTTGACTAACATTTGCTCATTTTGTAGGTATAATGGCCAACGGATGAGATGATTTTATGAAGAGTATCTTGGCTACTATCCTAGCAAAATTGGATAGTATGAGCCTAAGGATTGAAACTCTTGAAAGAGGGGCTTCAAGGGTCCAAGTTCAGAAAGGGACCTCAAGTGTCCAAGTTGAGAAAGGGACCCCGAGTGTCCAACTTGAAGCCGGTGAAGGCACAAGTAGTTCAACCTTTACCCCAGAACAAGTTGTTGAATTGCTTATGCAACAATGGATAAACGAAGATCGTGATAGAAATGAACAAGTGTTGGGCAATCCCCAACGAGCGGATATTCCCCACATTTTGGGCAATCCCCAAAGAAACATTCAACTTCCAAGACCCATTCGAAATGTTCTACCTCTTGAGCAAGTCAATGAAGCTCAAGAAGGGGAGGAGGATGAGTATGGTGATGATGCCTATGGGTATGATGCTCACTATCAACCTAGGTAAGGAATGAATTGGGGTCAGAATGAGAATAGGGGTAGAGGCCGAGGTCGAGGGCCACACATGGGATATGTTGGAGGGAATGCTAGGAGGTATTATGATGTTTATGGAGACAACTTTGGAGGCCGACCGGAGCCTTACCAAGGGGGTCGTGATAACAATAATCTCAATAGTGTGAAGCTTACTATTACTACATTCAAAGGGAGTAGTGACCCGGTTGAGTACATTGATTGGAAGTTGTCCATGGAGAGAGTGTTTGACACCAATGACATGACCTAGGAGAAGAAAGCCAAATATGTTATATCTTCCTTTGATTCCTTTTCTTCTACTGGTGGGAATCGGCCAAGAGGAATAGAAGGAGAAATGCTGTGGCTATCAATGTTACTTGGGGTGAGTTGATCCGTGTAATGGATGAGAAGTATTTGACTCAACAATATTGTCAAGACGAATTCAAATGTTTCTATGAGTTGAAGCAAGGTTACAAGACGGTTAGGGAGTACTTCAATGAGTTTGAGCAAATCTTGATGACCTTAGACATGGATTCGGAGGAAGAAGAACCGGCCGTGATTCGATTTAGAAGTGGTTTGAACCAAGAGATAGAATCTCAATTGAAGTTTCACAAGTTTGACAAACACTGTGATCTATATGATGCCGCGGTTGAAGCCGAGAAATGGCTCAAGGAAGAGAAATCCACTCGCTACAAGAGTAGCACTCCGACTCCCATGAGTAAGCCAAAGGAGTGGAAGACTCTAAATGCAAGATTCCCAAATGCAAGTGGTAGTAGAGATATGAAGACACATGCCAATCCTTATCGATTTCCCAATTGAAATTACCCACTTTGAAACATCCCAATCCTTATCGATTACAATGGCTTAGTGAGTGTGGTGAATTGAAAGTGGTGAAACAAGTGATGATTAAATTCAAGATAGGGAACTATGTGGATGAACACATATTTGATGTGGTCCCTATGCAAGCTTTCCACTTTCTATTTGGGAGGCCATGGCAATTTGATCGAAATGTAGTGCATGACGGTCGTGCCAACACCTATACGGCCAAGCATGAAGGGAAGAAGTTTGTGCTCAAACCCTTGACGCCCAAGCAAGTAAGTGAAGATTATAGGCGCATGAGGGAGTTGAGAGAAGCGGCAAAGGCTAAGTCGGTTGTTGAGACTAAACCTTTGGCCGAGAGCTTGGTGGTGACACCACCATCTTCTATTGGTAGCATTTGTGCCATGATGCAACCGGATGAGCTTTTGAAGGGGAATGATGGCAACAAACTACTCATTTGCCTAGTGCACAAAGGTATGACTCTTACTTCTGAATTTGATTATTCTTCTAACCCTTTGCCTAGTGCTTTTGAAAATGTTTTGAAGGGATTTTGGGGACATGTTCCCAGATGAAATTCCAAATGGTTTACCCCCCTTGAGGGGTATTGAACATCAAATTGACTTTGTCCTGGGATCCCAAATCCCAAACAAGCTGTCCTATAGAAGCAATCCCGAGGATATAAAGGAGTTGAAAAGGCAAGTGGATGAATTGCTTACCAAGTGCTTGGTTAGAGAGAGCTTGAATCCGTGTGCCGTGCCCGTGATCTTTGTCCAAAAGAAGGATGGCACATGGAGGATGTATGTGGATTGCCGCGCGGTCAACAAGATCACGGTAAAGTATCGACATCCCATACCTCGTTTAGATGATATACTTGATGAACTAAGTTGTTCTAGCATCTTTTCAAAGATAGACCTTAGGTCTGGTTACCACCAAATCCGAATGAAATCGGGTGATGAGTAGAAGACCGCATTAAAGACCAAGTTTGGTCCATATGAATGGTTGGTGATGCTCTTTGGCCTCTCCAACGCACCTAGTACTTTCATGAGGCTAATGAATCATGTGTTGAAGTCATTCATCAACAAATTCGTGGTCGTCTGTTTTGATTACATCTTGATATATAGCAAGTCATTAGACGATCATGTTGATCATTTAAGGCAAGTGCTTGAAGTGTTGAGAGCCGAAAAGCTCTATACTAATTTTAAGAAATGTGCCTTTGGTGTTGCAAAGGTAGTATTTCTTGGGTTTGTTGTAAGTGCCCAAGGAGTGGAAGTGGATGAGTTCAAGGTAGAGGCCATTCGTGATTGGCCTACTCCCACTACCGTTGCTCAAATTAGAAGTCTTATTGGTCTTGCAAGCTTCTATAGAGATTTGTGAGGGACTTTAGTGCTATTGTCACTCCACTCACCGGATTGGTGAAGAAAAACAAACCTTTTGTGTGGGGAGAGCCTCAACAGAAGAACTTCAGAATTGAAAAGTAGGTTGAGTACCGCCCGTCTATTGCAATTTCCCGACTTCAGAAAGGCATTTGAGGTTGAATGTGATGCCTCGGGGGTGGGAATTGGTGGTGTTTTAATGCAAAATGGAAAACCCATAGCCTACTTTAGAGAGAAATTGAAGGGTGCAACCTTGAACTACTCTACGTATGACAAGGAGTTGTATGCCCTAGTGAGAACTCTTGCTCATTGGCAACATTATCTTTGGCCTAGGGAATTTGTGATTAAGAGTGATCATGAGTCACTCAAACATCTTAGAGGCCAAGAGAAGTTGAACAAGAGGCACGACAAGTGGGTAGAGTTCATTGAGTCTTTTCCCTATGTCATTCAATACAAAAAGAGGAAAGCCAATGTTGCGGCGGATGCACTTTCTAGGAAGTTTGCTCTAGCCACCACTCTTGCTTCCAAGCTCATGGGTTTTGAGAGCATTAAGTTGATGTATGCTCAAGACCCTAAGCTAAAGAGTATTCATGAAGCTCTTGAGATATATAGGGTTCGCAGTGGTGAACATGACAACAATTTGCAGCAGCATAAGGTCCGCATCGGTGGGCATAGCATTGGAAAAATACTTGCATGAGACATCAGTCAAAAAAGCATAAGACAAGACAACTACCCAGCTGACCGGGAAGCCTCTTTATGTATTTACATACTATTTTGCAAAACTCACTTTTATAGCAGGACGTACAATTCGGCGCCGCACTGGCAAGACGGTCCAACAACAGCTCGACGCGACAGAGCAATCATTCTTGGCGAGAAGCACTAAGCAAATTGATATCCCCCAGAGGAGAAGCATATATTTCCTAACACTCAAAACACCTGGAAACAGACTAGACAACTACATGACAAAGGAAACTCAACTCTACAGGGGAGTTTATCTTATCATTATCTTTGGTTGCACTAATCCTACTTTTGTTGTAGGACACTCTCCGACCCTTTGACAGACCCCTTGACAAACCCCTACTCCATTTCACATACCCTTACACTTGCTCCCCAGAAAATCACTACGCACATGAAATTATACAACCGCAAAACCTCAAATACATACAATGCACTATTCTGGAACATCATTCAAGAAGCTTAATCTCACAGACAATGCTTTTGCTATACCCGCAACTATCTATTTTTTCTGAGTTCCAAAGCACTCAAATCTATATTTCCATACTCACACCAGTAATCTACCTAATCTTTCATTCCTTATTGGATGTTAGTTCGTATTCTTTCCCATTCATTGCTTATCTATGCCAATCGTGCGTGTTCTCGTGCTTAATCGTGCCTATCTATTTGAATTGTGCTTCACTTCTTAATATTCACCAATTTGGTGGAGACAATATTGAAGGCAAGATGACTCGATTACCGACTGGAAGTGGAAGCTATGTACGTGTAAACTCCTCTTTATGGGTGTGTTGTGCACCACATCTTTATGACTAGGATGATTACAAGCCTCTTTTCCCACGCCCGATCTATCGATGTTACCTCGTTTTCGACAAAGCCTCTGTTACATCCAACAATTATATCTCAGCAAATCTCAAAGTACATTCAAATGTAAACTGTGCATACTCTGACAAGTTTACTCTTGACACCCAAGTCGTGCGTCATACACATCTTACACAGGCAACATGCCATTCTAGAACTACACACGGCCTGATTCTCGTGAAACCTGAGATATGTAGGCAACTCAGAGATCGGGGTTCGGCCAAAAATACCCCAAAACTCCCATTTCCCCTTCAATCGTTTTACCTTCCAGTCGTGACAAAATTGGCCGCTCCGTCAACTATCTTTGCCCGAAGACTTTTCATCGTCCCCGGGCAAAGAGGGGCAGCTGTTGACACCAAATTGTGTCCCTCCTTTTTTCAAATTCGCTATATTTAGTTTAAAGGTTCCATTTAACTGTTTAAACAAAATATGCACTAGAAAGCATGCCTTTACTTATGTTATACCCTATTTATACATTATATATACTTAATTGTAGTTATATCATGTAATTCGGCATCATATAGGCTATATGTGAATGTGAAGTACGTGCCAAGCTATTGTTATTGTGAAAATTACTGCATTTATAATATTTATTAATATTATATGATTATTTATACTTAATTATTTTATATGTGCATTTTCTTATCTCTATACATAATATATATGCTAAAATATTTTATTTTTCACCTTTAAGTTATTATCAGTCCAATTAAAGATATCTAGTCCAATTTCTGACTTCATATTTATTCCTTTTAAATTCAAAATCTTCTTCTCATATCTTGAACCTAGACGAAAGACAGTCCAAATACATTCCTCATGTTTTGAAATTTGTTAAATTTTTCTTCTTTCCTATTTTAAATAAAGCTCCAAAAATCACTCTCCATTATATCAAGACCCAAAAATTAAGGTCAATTACCCAAACAGTCTCTTTCCCTAAATTACTGTTGCCGGGCAAATTGGAGCCAAAGCGCCAACCATCAAGAGCACAAGGAGTATACGTCAAGGGCTCCGGAGGAGGATTCGAGAGTGATTTGAAGTCATGAACTTCATCGCCATCGAGGGACGACCAACTACGGACCAAGGAGGAACGCCTAGAGTCCATTTTGAGCTATCTCAAGACCTCCCAGGATGAGGCGGACTGCCTACACAAAGAGGGGGACCGCCTACGTAAGTTCGAGCCTCAGGATCCAAGAAGGCGGACCACCTAAAGGCACTAGGCGGACCGCCTACTGTGCAGTCCCCTCTGAAGAGCAGAAACAGGCGGAGCGCCTAGATGGGGTGGGCGGCCGCCTAACCCCTGTTGAGCTATGACGAGATTTCATTTATTTTGACGTGTATTTCCTACTTTAGCCCTACGTGGCATTTATTGTTTTAGCCCACTTTGGAGGTATTTTAGATATTACATTAGGCATAGGAGAAGACTATCAAAGTCTCCCTTAGTCTTTCATTTCATTTGATCACCTTGAATATTGAAGAAACTTGAGTTATGCTCTCTTTGAATCCTTGTTGGGAACTTGAATTCAATTGGTGGATTCCAATTTGAACTTCATCCGTCTTTGATCATTCTATTTGCAAGAGTCGGGTATCTCTTGAGGATAGTTGCGTAGCGTAGGTGATTCCTTGACATTCACTTGAGGTATAGCGAGACAAGTTCCTCGCTGCTACTTAGGTAATCGTTTCAAGTCTCGTCTCGTTTTTATCTTTATTCTTATCGCTTCTGCTTTTTCATATCGTTTCTAACTTCCGCTCGTTTTACCCTGTATCAGTTGGTATCAGAGCACAGATCGGGTTATCTTCTTACAAACCCCCGTTCCGTGTTCATCGTGTTAGTATTGTTGTGATTGTGTTGTTTGTTCTTGAAAATTTGAAGAAAAACAAAAAAATTGAAAAATTGAAAATTTCAAAAAAAATTGGTGAAACTTGTTGGATTCGAACACCCAAACATTGAAAATCATTGGGGTTTGATATATGTTTTATTCCCGTTCTTTTGGTACCAAAATATCTTGATTTGGTGTTGTGATTCAAAATTTGAAGAATCAAATCTCAAAGTTTCAAAAACCCTAGAAATTCTTGCTTGAAGATCGAAATCGATTTGTTGTTGATTGTAGGGGTTAAAAACTATTGGGGTTTGTTTGTAATCATTATATACACCTTTGGGTACCATTAGATTGGAAAAATAACGTGTTTTGATTGGAAATTTGGGTGCTAAAGAATCAAAAACGCGGAGTAAAATGCTGCGGGAAAACCAAGTAGGCGGACCGCCTACCTTTTGAGGCGGACCGCCTCCCTCTTATAAGCTCTCTGTATCTTGCCAGGGCGGACCGCCCACCTAGTGAGGCGGAGCGCCTCTTTCTGGAAGCTGTCTGAATTGTAGTTTCTCGTAGGTTTTCGCTTTTTGTTGGCTTGTATCCCTTCCGGCTAGTACTTTTCAAGTAACACTCCTACTTTACTAGTACTAATTCATTGGGGATTTCACGAAACCAAAAAGGGGATGGGAAGCGATAAACCAGTGGCAATTGTCGGATATCGACGCTAGTGATAGCTGAGAACGCCGCTGAAAAACCCATCAATGGTCGTTTGATTTATTAAGTTGTGGTCTGATCTGTTTATTTTGTTGCAGGAATTGAAATAGGAACGATGGAGTCGCAGCGATGCTGCTGCGTTTCTCGTCGAAAAACGAAGCCGGCGATCGCTCCTCCTTTGCCGTTTGCTAGCCGGAATCATGCGGAGACAAATGTTTGTCGATCCTCTGTTTTCCTGTTACTGCAGCTGCTATGGAATTTGGTGCTATAATTTTGTTTATCTGCAGGGATTGGAACAGGGGTGGTGGGGTAGTAGCGTCGCCGTCACTGGTGTCGCTCCCCCTCCGTCGTTCGACTGTGAATCTATTTTTACCTTGCCTCTTTTGCTCTGATCAATTAATTGTTGTTAACTTTGGCTGGGTCCCACATTGACTAGGTCCCACAGTTCTTGTGAATCTCAAAAATTGATACTCGGTTTGCTCTTTTGCTAATGCTATTAACAAATTTACTACTGATTATCCTTTCTTGAGATTTTTGTAGCACCTATGGTGACATCAATTGATACTAATTTGGTACTTACCAGTCAGAAGTGGCCAATGAAAAAATATATATATATTACATATATTGAGGCCTACACATGGAATTGACGGATAAACAATCTCATTCCTGCATCCCTAAAACAAAAAGGCTATGATAAAGTGTATAAGCCGTGACTATAAATGAGCCGGTGATGGAGTAATGAGACCGGTACTTGGCATGGAAACATGACCGGCTGGTGTGTTCGCAGCCGTATCGACGTCCCTAACTTCCACCCAATTCATACACACCTAAGCTGATATTTTCAAAAATATCCTTCCCATTTATTTTAAAACTATTATTGATATTGTTGTTATTATTATTATTTTAAATTATTATTATTATTACTATATTTTACCTTATTATTATTATTTTTAATACTAATCTTATTTTCCCTATATGTTGTGCGAGGTAAAATTGAATGCAAAATGAGGTAAAAGACCGCTAGAAGAAAAATCCTTTTTACTTTACTTTTTGCTATTATTACAATTATTATTATTATTAGTATCATTAATATTGTTATTATCTAGTAATATTATTATTATTATTATTATTATTACTTTCACTATTATTAACATGGTTATTCACTAACCCCTTTTCGTTTTTATTGTGAGGTACCTTTGGAAAAAGCCAATTAGTAAAATTAAATATTTTCATTATGATATGCATGTAAATGATTATTTAATTATTCGCCTATTAGTTTAAATTGCTTAATTATTTATTTCGAATCCCAATTATTTAGTCCGGCCGGTAACCACATTTGTGGAGCTCCAGAGGTGCCTAACTCCTTCCCCTCGAGTTAACTTGAACCTCTTACCTGAATCTCTGACTCGTAGACCAACCCGGAGTTAATTCTTTAAATGAAATTAGATATTAATAGGTGACTTAATACGCCTAGGAAATTTATTAAGTGGCGACTCCAAAACCCCAATTCCAAACGAGTTCACCCAATCAAATCCGAAACCCGACTTGCCTCGAGTTGAGTCCAAAATCGGGTATGAAAACACCTTGAACCATACTGACATGGCTATTAGGAGGAAACTGAGACTAACCCTGTCGAGGCCCTGACGCACTCTGGAAACCACGCGCCATAGACTGAGATGGCCTGACAGGTGGCCTTTCCTAATACTGTTGACTCTTACCTCCAGATGAGATGCTAGGATGCCTTGAACCACGGGATTGCTTACTTTTTGGCTCCAACTCCTCCTACTCTAATTTAAAATAGGCCTCATATCGACGAGCCATATCAATTGCAACATCAAAAGGGGTCAAGGCCTCAATCTCCCAAACCATGCAGGACCGAAATTGAGGAGAAAGCCCATTAATAAATTGCCTGACTTTATCGAAGGGCTCATCAACAAGATGTGGAGCATACCAAGATGTATCTGAAAATAAGATCTCATACTCAGAAACTGGCAGGATACCTTGCTATTTCTCTCAAACTGGCGAAGCTTCTTATCAAGCTTGCTACGAGAAGGAACTTCTCCATAAACAAGCATGAGAACTCACTCCATGTCAGCTTAGGAAAGCCCTCCCTAGCTGATCTAAGTGCGGTCCACCATGAAGCAGGACCCTAAAACTGAAAGGCAGTTTAATCAACACCATACTGCTCTAGATAACCAAGAGCCTCCAAGATACTCTGGCATTGATCCAAGAATTTCCGCGGATTATTTGATGAACGGCCTGAGAAAGTCGGAGGATTAAGCCTGGTTAAAAGATACAGCCTCTCCGGGCTCTCCAACTAAACTGCTACCAGGGCTAGTTGACCAGCCTGAACAGCTAGAGGAACAATACCCGTTGCCTCTGGAGCACGACCAACTGGAGCAACATCTGGAACTAGAATAAGGGCTTCCTGATCTTGAACATTAACATCTACAGCAGCCTGAGGGGTTGCTTGGGGCATGTGACGTCCTTGGGGCAACAGAGCTGCCAAGAGTCTTATAAAAGCATCCTTGAGAGCTAGGGTAACTACAAAGCGGTGCTTCCCCTGCCCACCAGGAACTAGCACTGCTGGGGCCTCAACAACTTGATCATCAGCATGATCCACCACTCTCGCGGCCTTGGGCAGCTCTACCTCTGCCTCAACCAAGACCTCTATCACGGAATCTACCGCGGCAAACACTTCCTCCTGTGGAGAAGCAGGCATAAGGGATGCATCCGGCTCCTCTATCTCCTTCTGAGCAGGTGCACTCACCCTTACTGTTTAATACAAATGAAATCAACAAAGAGTTTTAACTTTAAACAGGAAATTGCAATAATATTATGATGCTGATAATTTTAATGAAGCACTAGCTAATGAAACATTAGAGGCACAATATCAAGTATTTGGTAGCACCCAAGGGGTTAATTTAGATGAAACGCCTACTAGTCATTTTCAACCTAGTCCACCTGCAGAAACTAAATCTGAATTTCCATCCACGCCTCCTAGTAAAGCATTTAGAATACTCGTGCTTAGTGGTGATTAGAAATCAAAGAAGACTCGTAGTACATTTTTCTTCAAGTGCTCACCTATATAGCCTAGTGTTCATTGAGTCACATCAACTCCACTCTTCCCGAAGAGTATTTGGTTCTTGTGAATTTGATTGGTCATCGAGGAGGTTGTTCAACTACGAGGAAGCCATTGAATTGAGTTTGAGTGACAAATCCCCCCACCACTAAACGAGTGTACCGAGTGACATTCAAAAGTGAGGGAGCGAGTGAGGTTTTACTCTAACCTCTTTATCTTATCTTTGATTTTTGTAGGTATATGGCCGGAGACGTATACGATACCATTAAGGTACCGGTAAGCACTTTGGCCTATCACTTGGCCGAGGTGAGATCCATAAGCTCGAGGCTTGATAGCCTCAAAGAGGAATGGACCCCGAGTGTCCAAAAAGATGCCGGAGAAGGCATTAGTGAAGAAAAGTTGGGCATTCCCCAACCGTTCGGCACTCCCCAACAAGTGGGCATTCCCCACGACTTGGGCAATCCCCAAGTAGAAGTAATTACTCACTCTAGGAGTGGTTCAACTACTCCTATGAGCCAACCAATGGCAAATGAGGGAGTGGGGAGAGGTGAGCGAGGTGATAACATTCTTGGACCTCATCCCCACACACTTGCACATAAGAGCGAATTGAAAGAAAGAAGAGGAGAGGAAAAAAAAATTGAGAGTGAGGGCACCCTTTGCCCTAACCATGTGTTCTCTTCTTCTTCTTGCTATAGCTTTTATGTAGGTACTCTTGGAGGCGAGCTATTAGAGCCTCAACCATTTGCCTTAGAAGGAAGACAAGATAACGGAGATCTTGATTATGAGCTTCATGAAGGAGAAGTTGAACGCGATGCTTCAAGCAATGTGAGTGCTAACGGGAGCGACTCAAAAGTAAGTGTTTCTTCACCTTCATATGAGCATGAAAACTCCTTATCTTTTGAGAACTCGATGCTAGATGATACTTGTGATGTATTTGATGAGCTTACAACTAGCATAGAGTCGGTTGGTCAACTTGTGTGTGCTTGTGAACCACTAGTTGAGGGGATTGATAAGCCACATCATGATATGAGCCGGGTATGCAAAGAACCTCTCTTTAGCGAAAATGTGGTAGTTGACCTTAGTTGTGACCCTTGTTATGACACCCCACCCATATTTGATAAAGGGGAAGATGAGTTATGTGACTTTACCCTTGTTGATATAATTGATTTGGGTGGCTTTATGTGTCGTAGTAAGGATGAAAGTGACCTTGAGGAGTCCAAATTGCATGAATTGGACAAGGTTGTCTATGATGACTCCTCAAGTGAGGGTGAAAATTCAAGTCTTGATATTATGCCTTTGTTTGACTATGAAATTGAGGTGCATCCTTTTATACTCCCATTATGTGGGGGCCTCTTTAATTGTGAAGGTGATTTGTATCAGGCTAGAGTTGAGAATGAGCTAGAACCTCTGTGGTGTAAGGGATTTGATCCCATAGACAACTCTTTGTTTGAATCTTCGAGTGAGGTAGATGATTCTTTTAGTGAGCCTACTCTTGGTAGTTCGGGTTATGATGATGAAGAGGCCATTATTAATGCCTTTCTTGAGAGTTTACCTTGTGAGGGGGGTTGTCTTAAGGATGAAATTGGAGGTGAGGAGGTATCTCTTAGTGTGAGTATGAGAGATTTTAAGAAGGGGAGTGGGGTAATTGATTCTAATTGTGAATTGACTTACTTTGTCTATCCCATCCTACGTGTTAATCACACTTTGAGAATTGAGCATGCCAAAACCATTGTGCCGCAATGTAAAAGTAATGCATTGAAGGTTTGGTATGTTGATCATGAGCTTAGGGGTCATAGGAACTTTGATTGCTTAATCTTGAATGTTCTATGTCCTAATGATCTCTTTGCTTGTTATGGATGCGAGTGCTTGTCACTATGGAGCCAAGAACTTGTTGTCTCCTTTGGAGACATAATCTTTTTGATTTGTATTGATACTTGGCTCTATCACAAGAGTGAATTTTCCACACCACTTGCACTCACTCTTGTTTGGACTTTCCTACTCGTGTAGTGGAAAGTCTTGGTGTGCTAATCTTGAAGTTAGGGATCGTAGGGATTTTGATAGCTTGCTTTTGCATATCTCACGCACTATTGATCACTTTGTTTGTTCTTGTGTTGGGTGCACTTCTTTGTTGAACCAAGTAATTGCTAGTTCCCTTGGGAACATGAACTTCTTTATGGCTATTGATACTTGGTTATACCATAAGAGTGTGTTTTCCCACACTTGTGGCACTAACCTACTCTTGTAGTAGTAGTTTTGTTTTTGTTTGTGCTTGTCTTTGATTGTAGGACTTGATGGTTTGATTTCGAGGACCAAATCTTTTCAAGAAGGGGAGGATGATTCCGGAAAAATTGGAGCCAAAGCGCCAACCATCAAGAGCCAAGCTCAAGAGCACAAGGAGTATACATCAAGGGCTCCGGAGGAGGATTCGAGAGTGATTTGAAGTCATGAATTTGATCGCCATCGAGAGAGGACCAACTACGGACCAAGGAGGAAACCTAGAGTCCATTTTGAGCCATCTCAAGACCTCCCACGATGAGGCGGACCGCCTACACAAAGAGGCGGACCGCCTACGCAAGTTCGAGCGTCAGGATCCAAGAAGTCGGACCGCCTAAAGGCACTAGGCGGACCGCCTACTGTGCACTCCCCTCTGAAGAGCAAAAACAGGCAGAGCACCTAGATGGGGTGGGCGGCCGCCTAACCCCTGTTGAGCCATGACGGGATTTCATTTATTTTGACGTGTATTTTCTACTTTAGCCCTACGTGGCATTTATTGTTTTAGCCCACTTTGGGGGTACTTTAGATATTACATTAGGCATAGGAGAAGACTATAAAAGTCTCCCTTAGTCTTTCATTTCATTAGATCACCTTGAATATTGAAGAAACTTGAGCTATGCTCTCTTTGAACCCTTGTTGGGAACTTGAATTCAATTGGTGGATTCCAATTTGAACTTCATTCGTCTTTGATCATTCTATTTGCAAGAGTCGGGTATCTCTTGAGGATAGTTGCATAACATAGGTTATTCCTTGAAATTCACTTGAGGTGTAGCGAGACAAATTCCTATTTGCTACTTAGGTAATCGTTTCAAGTCTCGTCTCATTTTTATCTTTATCTTTATCGCTTCCGCATTTTCATATCGTTTCTAGCTTCCGCTCGTTTTACCCTGCATCAATCACTCTACAAATTTCATCCAAATAGATGGATCTCCCTTTATCTCTCCTTAATTCCCCAATCCTCAGCCCATATATCTGATGCAATCGAAACTACGAAAGCGATAAAGAGATAAGAACGAGACAAAGACTCACATAATTATTCGAGTAGCAACGAAGAACAATGTTTCGTTACACCCCAAAGGATGGAAAGGATTACCTACGCTATGCAACTATCCTCAAGAGACACGAGGCTCGAGCAAATAGAATGATCAAATAGGATTGAAGAGCAACTTGGATTCATCCAATTGATTTCAAGCCAAAAGAGTTACAAGGTTTAAGAGCAATGCTCATTCAATGTTTTGTGTTCAAAGTAAGGTGTCTAAAATAATAAATGAAGGAAGGGTGTATTTCTAGCACCTCTTTACAATGTTTACTCAGATTCTGGTCCGCTGCCCCTCCACTGGTCATCGCGATCGCGCACAAGGAGTCGCGATCGCGCAGAACAAAAAATCTTCCAGTCACGCTATCGCGCCAAGGCCACGCTATCGCGCAGGGTAAACAACTTCTCTTCGCGATCGCGCAGACACTGTCGTGATCGCGAAGAACACTTCCACTTCGGCAGGCAGTAAGCTCAGACTGTGCTCCCCTGTTTTGCTCTGTTTTGCTGCCTTGTTTCCTGCACTGTTTCCTCTTCGCTTGGCTCTTGATGGTTGTCGTTTAGGCCATTTTATGTTGCATCATCCTCCCCTTCTTGAAAGGATTTCATCCTCGAAATCAAACCATCAAAGCCTACATCCAAAGACAAACAAAACAAAAGCTCCTACTTCAAGAGTAGGTTAGTGCACCCAGTGTGGGAAAACACACTCTTATGGTACAACCAAGTATCAATAGTAATAAAGGAGTTCATGTCCCCAAGGGAACTAATAAGTACTTGGTTCAACAAAGGAGTGCACCCAACACAAGAATAAACAAAGAGATCAATGGTACATGGTATATGCAACATCAAGTTTTCAAATTCCCCACGATCCCTAAGTTAAAGATTAGTACACCAAGACCTTCCACTACACGAGTAGGAAAGTCCAACAAGAGTGAGTGCAAGCATGGTGGAAAATTCGCTCTTGTAGTAGAGCCAAGTATCAATACCAATCAAGAAGCTTATGTCCCCAAAGGAAACAACAAGTTCTTGGCTCCATAGTAACAAGCACTCACAATCATAACAAGCAAGGAGATCATTAGGAAATAGAACATTCAAGATTAAGCAATCAAAGTTCCTATGACCCGTAAGCCCATGATCAACATACCAAAACCTTCAATGCATCACTTTTACATCTCAGCACAATGGCTTCGGCATGCTCAATTCTCAAAGTGTGGTTAACATGTGGGATAGGATAGACAAGGTAAGTTAATTCACAATTAGGATCAATTACCCCACTCCCCTTCTTAAAAGCCCTCATACTCACACTAAGAGATACCTCCTCACCTCCAATTTCATTCCTAAGACAACCCCCATCACAAGGTAAGCTCTCAAGGAAGGCATTATTAATGGCCTCTTCATCATCATAACCCGAACCAACAAGAGTAGGATCACTAGAAGAATCATCTACCTCACTCGAAGCCTCAAACAAAGAGTTGTCTATGGGATCAAATCTCTCACACCATGGAGGTTCCAACTCATTCCTAACTCTAGCTCGATACAACTCACCACCACAAATAAGGATGCCCTCAAACAAAGGATTAGTAAGAGTACGCATCCCATTCTCAAGGTCAAGCAAAGGTGAAGTATCATAGCTAGGTTCATTACTCGCACTTGAGGAGTCATCGAATATAATTCGATCCATCTCATCCACTAGGGACTCCCCAAGGTCACTATTTTCCCCAATACAACACATAGGTCCACCAAAGACAATTAAATCAATAAGGGTATGATCAAACAGTTCATCTTCCTTTTTATCAAAATTTGGCGTTGTGTCATAATAAGGCTCACAAGTATAGTCAACTATTAAGTTCCCACTTAAGAGAGGTTCACTGAATATCGAGCTCACATCTTGATGTGGCTCATCAACACTCTCAACTAGTGGTCCACATGCACACACAAGTTGACTTATCGACTCTACGCTAGTTGCAATTTCATCAAAGGCATTACAAGTACCAACTAGCATTGAGTCTTCACAAGACAAGGATTGATCATATGCATAAGAAGGTGAAGAAACACTTACTTTTGAGTAGCTCCCGTGAGTACTCACATCGCTTGAAGTGTCATGTTCAAGTCCTCCTTCATGAAACTCATAATGTCGAGCTCCATCCTCTTGTCTTTCTTTCTTACCAACCAGTTGAGGCTCCACTAGCTCGCCTCCAAGAGTACCTACACATAAGCCAAAACAAATAGAAGGAGAAGAAGATAGAACATGGTTAGAACAAAGGGTGTCCTCACTCTCCCTCGATATCTCCTCTCCCCTCACTCCTTTCATTTTTCGCTCAAGGCCAATTGTAGATTTGGGTGATGTTCCATTCTCAACTTGCAAGGGCATGACCATAAGATTGTTGGTTCCGGGCTCAAGTATTATGGGTAACTTGGCCTTAGCGGCTTCCTTCAACTCCCTCATAATCCTATAGTCATTACTTAGTTGCTTGGCGTCAAGGGCTTGAGTACATACTTCCTAGAACCATGCAAGACCATGTAAGAGTTGGTCCTACCATCATGTACTATGCTCCGATCATATTGCCATGGCCTTCCAAACAAGAGATGGCAACCTTGCATAGGGACTACATCGAACATTACCTTATCTCGATAATTCCCAATGCCAAACTCAATCAAAGCTTGCTTCACCACCCTCAAATCTCCACACTCACTCAACCATTGTAAGCGGTAGGGATGTGGATGCGTTATAGTAGGCAATTGCAATTGGGAAATCAAAGTCTCACTCACTATGTTAGCACAACTTCCCGAATCGATGATCTTTGAGCACACTTGCCCCATCACACGACACCTAGCATAGAAGAGATTCTCTCTTTGCACATGCTCCGACTCCGCAAGACCCATGGCACCCAAACTCCTCCGTACCACAAGTGTCGTTTTAAGCTCATCATCTTGTTCACTATTACCTTGGGGAATGCCCAAGTTGTGGGGAATGCCCACTTGTTAAGGAATGCCCAACATTTCATCACTAGTACCTCCTTCGGTTCCCCTTTGGACACTCGGGGTCCATTCCTCCTTGAGGATATCAAGCCTAGAGCTTATGGATCTCACCTCGGCCAAAAGGTAGGCCAAAATGCTTACCGGGACCTTAATGGCATCGTACACGTCTCCGGACATGTACTTACATAAATCAAAGACAATAAAGAGGTTACAGTAAAAGTCCTCACTCACTCCCTCACTTTTGCTTGTCGCTCGGGTTCACTCAAGTTTGGGGTTAGGTTCACACAAGCTTGAAATCAAGGGCTTCCTCATAGTTGCGCAACCTCCTCAATGATCAATCCAAGTCACAAGAACCAAATGCTCTTCGGGAAGAGTGGATTCAATGGGACTCGATGAACTCTAAGCTATTTGGTGCGTACTTGAAGCAAACAATTAACTACGAATCTTCTTTGAGACCTACTCTCTTCTAGGCACGAGTATCCTATTCGCACAACGGATTAGTACTAATTAGGTAGAAGTGTTACCCTCAAAGTACTAACCGGAAGTGACGCGATCAAATGTTCAAAGATCGAATCGTCACTAAACGGATTCGGAATTTGATGAATTTTGGTTTGTGATCTACAAACTCACCATATTTGATGATACAATTGGAGTTTTGGTGATTGAAAACTGTTACGAAGCCTTTGCGAACATTCTGTCCCAAAGTAGGATTTTCTGGAATTGATTGTTCTTCGCTGTCGTGTGGATTGGCGCGCGATCGCGCAGGGTAAATTGCTCCCTTGCGTGATTGCGTCAGACACAGCGCGATCGCGCAGGTCTGTGCAACAGAACCAGAATTTCGACTGCAAACTTCAGTTTTGGCACATAAATCACCCCAATTCAACTTGTTTTTCAGTTCTCATGCTTCCAAAAGGTGTTTAAAACTGCAGTAAACAATCCCCAATGGTTTAACCAAACAAACAATCATCAAACAACTTGTTTCAAGGTTTTTTTACAAGTTCATCAAAAGTTTTCAAAAACCTTCAAGATTCAAAATGTGATTTGCATTCCGCTACACCAAATGATGATATGGGGGTATCAAAACGACGGGGCAACTATAAGGAACAATCCCGATACCAAACAACCAAGGATTCACAACATCAACAAATTCTAGCAAATTTTTTGTGAATTTTCAACTTTTGAGATTTGGTTTTCAAGATTTTGATTCACAACTCCCAAATGCGTTTCGTGGGTACCAAATCAACGGGAATATGATAACAAGCAATCCCCGATAACAAACACCCAAGAAATCATCACAACCAAGAACATCTAGCAATTTTTTTGTGATTTTCAAGTTTTGGATTTTTTTTCTTCTTTTTTAATAAAACAAGAATAAGAATATAACAACAAGATAAAGAGTCACGATCGAGGGTTTGTAAGAACAAAACCTATCCGTGCTCTGATACCAACTGATGCAATCGAAACTACGAAAGCGATAAAGAGATAAGAACGAGACGAAGACTCACACAATTGTTCGAGTAGCAACGAAGAATAATGTTTCATTACACCCCAAACGATGGCAAGGATCACCTATGCTATGAAACTATCCTCAAGAGACACGAGGCTCGAGCAAATAGGATTGAAGAGCAACTTGGATTCATCCAATTGATTTCAAGCCAAAAGAGTTACAAGGTTCAAGAGCAATGCTCATTCAATGTTTTGTGTTCAAAGTAAGGTGTCTAAAACAATAAACGAAGGAGGGGTGTATTTATAGCACCCCTTTACAATGTTTACTCAGATTCTGGTCCGCTGCCCCTCCACTGGTAATCGCGATCGCGCACAAGGAGTCGCGATCGCGCAGAACACTTCCACTTCGGCAGGCAGTAAGCTCAGACTGTGCTCCCCTGTTTTGCTCTGTTTTGTTGCCCTGTTTCCTGCACTGTTTCCTCTTCGCTTGGCTCTTGATGGTTGTCGTTTAGGCCATTTTATGCTGCATCAATATCTCTCTTCTCCTTATCTTCAAAAATCACCTTAGTCACTAATGGATTTCAACCAATCTTTCCAACAATTACTCCTTCAACACCAACAGCTCTCTCCAACCCCCTTTATTAAAAGGCACATATAGCAACACACAGTAAACGGACCGGAACAAGACAACCCTTAGTCAGCTTCTTCTTCCTCACCATACATCACTGCCATCACTGGTAAACCAAGAAAATCGGTAATACAAAATCAACACCCACACTTCACAGTACAATTCACACACACAGTGAAATAAGAACAGATACACGCATCTCGTTTTGGTCTCCTCCTTCTCTGTTACAACATCCACATCAAAAGACATTACAGAGCAAAACTAAACACATCCATTTTCTTTGTCCAAAATAACCCAAACACGCACTGATCGAAACCAAGGGGTTGCACAATGACAAGAAAGATATGAAGTGTGGTAATTTATAACAAAAATGTTGAAACGCATACCGCTAAATATAATATTTGTAAAAAAGTTTGGAATTTTAAAAATGGGTCCCATCATGGTGGGACAAGGAAGTTAGCAATACACTTAGAAGGAAAACATAAGGTAGAATGGGCTGCCAGGGCGGGGGGCATACGTTTACAGAATAGAATGGCTCCATCACAAGGTAGTGGAATTCAAAATGAAATTAACCCAGTGACCGGGAGGCTTCTTCGGTATGATAGGAAAAATATAGGGAGTATTGCAACAATGGTTGTGGTAGAGACTTTACCATTTACTTTTCCTTCTTGTATTGTTTTGTTTTTTATATTCAAACAAGATATACTCCATCAGTTTAACGTTTTCCAAAAACTTCTATTTGAAGTGATATTATTAAATTTAAAAATGAATATAGATAGTATTTACGTTATATGTTTTATTATTTTGATACTAGAGTTTGTATTACTACTAATAAGGGTTTAAGTTTTTAATGGGTATGAGTATGTAACACTTGCATGTTATTGGATAGAACCTAATTGGATAATGCAAAAATAAAAGGTTAGCATATGCTTGTGTTGATGAACCACATAAGGGAATATTTATTTCTTGGGAAGCAATGATATTTGTAAGACGTAATCTATTAATGAAAAAATCTTAAATATAACTATTGATAATGCTACAAACAATGATTATGCTAGTAAAATTTTAAGATTAAAGATGAACCCTTTTTTTGCTTAATTGTTTAATGTTAGATGTGCATGTTATATATATATATATATATATATATTAGTTGTACAAGATGGTCTTAAATTATTTGATGATATCATTGAAAAAGTAAAATGTGTTAGTAATTACATTTTTAACTATTAAAAATTGAAAAGATATAGAGAATTTCAGGAAGAGTGTAGAAAAGAAGGCCTTAAAATTAGAAGAGTTCCAAAGGAAGTTGTAACTAGGTGAAACACTGTATATTATTATTCTTTGTTTGTTGCTTGCCAATTCTGAAAACCATCTAACATGTTAAATCCTCATGTGAGTGAAGAGTATCACCTTAATGAAACAGATTAGCCGCTTGTACTCCATCTCCTTACACTTTTTGAAAAAATTTGGCTGCTATTAAAGAATTTTCTGGTCAATATTATCCTAATGTTCCTACCATGTCGTATTATATACTGGAATAGCAAACTTACTTAAAGAATACAAAGATGTGTCTGGTTATCAATCTGATGCTAGTGAAATGATTGAGAAATTTAAAAAATCTTTTTTTCCTGCTCCATCATTTTTCTTACATTGCTTCTGTATTACATTCTTGTTTTTACATGGTTTAATATTGAAGTGCTTATTAGAGAGGCTTGAGCAATAAAAAGTATGACTGATGAAAAACTAAGTGTAGAAGAAGCAGGTCAACAGGAATTATCACATTGCTAGCACATTTATGCAAGGTATAGGAGTGAAGCTGACAATATTGTTCCAAGTACACTTTCACCTTCAAAAAATTCAAGTTCAACTCAATTGGGTAAGAGAGTAGCAGGGATGATCACTTTTGTCGGCCTTAATCAAAGGCTTTCCAGCAGCCAACCGAGAGTGGGTTGTTTAACGAGCTTGATGTTTGTTTACTTCACACTCCCAAAAATATTGAACAATTTAGATGTGATCAACTACTGCAATACTGAAAGGATCAACAAGCACAATTTCTAGTTCTATAAAAAAATGACGCGTGATATTTTACAATTGAAGCATCATCAATTGCCTCATAAAGCACTTTTAACCAAGGAAGATTACAAATCAGAGACCATAGACGTTCATTGAGGGAAGAAGCATTGGAGACTGCATTATTATTCAGATATTGGATTAGAGCAGAGGAAAGAAATTTTGAAATATCACTTTTGTCGGCCTTAATCAAAGGTTTTCCAGCAGCCAACCGAGAGTGGGTTGTTTGACGAGCTTGACGTTTATTTACTTCACACTCCCAAAAATATTGAACAATTTAGATGTGATCAACTACTGCAATACTGAAAGGATCAACAAGCACAATTTCTAGTTCTATAAAAAAATGACGCGTGATATTTTACAATTGAAGCATCATCAATTGCCTCAGAAAGCACTTTTAACCAAGGAAGATTACAAATCAGAGACAATACACGTTCATTGAGGGAAGAAGCATTGGAGACTGCATTATTATTCAGATATTGGATTAGAGCAGAGGGAAGAAATTTTGAAAAACCAGAAGAAAAATAAAGAAGTAGATGCAATATATACCACCGAATTCCTATCAAATGGGAGTGTCGGGAATAAAGTTAATGAAGATGATAAGAATTACCACCACTTCTGTAACAGCCCAAGCCCGTTAGTGATACTGTCCGCTTTAGGCCAAGGCCCGCACGGCTTTAAAATGCGTCACTAGGGTCTAAGGCCAGTTAACTTATATACTCAGCATCTCTCCTGTGTTATGCCGATGTGGGACACTTAACTCTTAGTTGGGGTGTTACATACACCCCCTCTTACGGACTCAGCGACCTCACCCTCCGTATCAGGATTCGTCTAGACTCAGCCCTGAACTTTGACCCACATCAACAAGGCTGACACGGAGTGGCTCTGATACCATCTGTAACAGCTCAAGCCCGCTAGTGGTACTGTCTGCTTTGGGCCTGGGCTCGCACGGCTTTAAAACGCGTCACTAGGGTCTAAGACCAGTTAACTTATATACCCAGCATCTCTCATGTGTTATGCCGATGTGGGACACTTAACCTTTAGTTTGGGTGTTACAACTTCCTCCAGAAAAGCAAGCAGAAATAATTGAAAAAATGAGATTGTTTTTATATGTAGTTTGCGAATTTAACTATGTATTTTGCAAATCATCAAAATTATTCAATAAAATGTTTTACATCATGCTGTTTTATCCATAAATTTTATAACATTTTTAGAATTTTTTACTCCAAAAGTACCAATTCCCAAAAATTAAAAAGAAAATATTAATTCAAATAATCGGAACTGGACCGGAACCAACCGATTAGGACCGGTACGGAACAGAATTATTGGACCAGGTTCCGATTACGAATTGAAACATACTCCATCCTTGACCCATGGACCGGACTAGTAAATCGAGGGTCCTGAATTTTTTTAGATCCAATCAGGCCGGAACTAATATGCCAAACCAAAATCGGACCAGGAGACATCCTTAGTGTTAACTTCTTTTCCCTAATAGAGTAGATTGTCCTCGAGCATTTTCTACTATTATTATAACACAATATAAGTTTGCTACTTTTATTTAGATTTTTTGTTCTATTTTATTTCATATACTTTTTTGGTTATACTGTTGTGTTTTATTTTTTCGCATGTATGCCTTAAATTTTATATTTATTTTAATTTTTGTATTATGAAAATTACATATTTTCTATTTCGATTAAAGTTACAAAAATGTCACTTGGTCTGCATTGTGACGTAAATGTTGATATAGTTGTTATATACTCCTTCCGTCCCAATTTATGCGGCAAAATTTCTTTTTTTGTTTGTCCCAAAAGTGATACATTTCTTTATTTGACAACTATTTAATGTATCATCTCTATTTTACCCTGGTTGGGGCATATATACTTTAAAGCTACCAACAACTTTTTTATTACTCAAATCTTCTCTTTCTTACTTTTTATGGGTAAAATTGACAATTTACAAGATTAACATCTATTTTTTAAAATTCGTACCCGGTTAAATGGTGCCACATAAAATGGGTCAAGAGAGTACTTGTTAACTTTTCACGAATAAGCTTCACTCCGGCAAAATTATACTCCATATCATTTACTTTGGTTGTTAAGTGGAGATCACGATAATCAATCACTTCAAGAAAGAGTAGTTAAGCAGAAATAGGTACTCCCTCTGTCCCACTTTGTTTGTCATACTTTCCTTATTAGTCAGTTCCAAAAAGATTATCATACTTCTAAATTTGGTAATAATTCAATTCTAAAGTTACTTTTTGATTCATTTATAACCACACAAATATTCATGACTTATTTTAGACCACAAGTCTCAAAAGTCTTCGTTATTTTATTAAACTTTGTGCCAAGTCAAACTATGACAAACAAATAGGGACGGAGGGAGTATTAGAATAGTACTCGTGTTGATACTGCTGAAGAACTAGAATAGTATCTAAAGCCTATAATCCATTTTATGTGCTTCCTATTGAAGAACATAAAAAGTTCAACAATATCCAACTCTCACAACCAAACTCCACTACACAAGAAAAAGGTTGGATGTCCATTTGTGGGCAACTTTAGTAATTAAGATACATACAACCAAACAAAGTACATTCATTTTCTGTCTCAACTTTGTTACAAGTCTTCTAATTCGAAATCATGTCTAATTGGTCGCTTTTTCCTGATCCAGTTCTCTTCTTTACACTTCCAACTTCGTGTCCATTTGCCCTATAAAAGCTTGAAACAGAAACCCCTGTAATAAATAAGCACTCCATCCATGCTAATTAATGGAAAAACAACAATTGTACAAGTTTACTTCTTTTTTTTAGTGAAGAAAATGTGACTATACCAGTAATTTTGTATGATGGAAATCAGTGTAATCGATCCGTCAAAAGAAGAAAAGTGAGGAGAGCAAGCAAAACTGCAGGCAACAGACCAACTTGGGATCTGAATGCTGCATTTTTTGGAAACTCTGGTGGAAGAGCACATTCTTCCCCATTGAAAAACACCTTAGCAGGGAATCCATCTCCAGCTGCAATGTTAATATGTGGTGTACGCTTCTTCAAGAATGAGATAACAGATTGTTGTTTCCCAGGCACTCTTGGATCCTTATCAGGATTAGTCCCATTGACCTCTCCAACTAGATAGTTCAGTCCAGGCAAACCTTGCATGAAAATGGTATTGTTACGTTGAGGTAACTTTGTTCCATTAAAGGAGTAAACATTTTCATAGCCATCCGCAATATTCTTCTTCATCTCTATGGCTGTAAACCAGTCTTCAAAAGAGGAATCTCCCCAGTTAAAGAGAGTCAGTCGAGCCGTCCATCCACTCTTGTAATCACTGTCCACGTGCCAATTGATGCTCACCCCACAATTATCAGGACAGGGCAGCTTCTTAGGCAGAGCGCCAAAATGTTTGATAGAGTTCCAAGCTTTCGCCTTCTCTTCCCTGTTCTCAAAAGGGACAAGAAGAGCTTCTGGAGGGAGAAGCAGTGGTTTTATATTTGCATCACATTTTGACGTCTCCTGACAGCCACAGGCACAAGTATTGCAGGGGATGACAGAGTCAGCATAGTAAGCTGAGAAAGAAACGCAGCATTTGTTTTGTTTTGGCTTAGGACGAGTGATGTTGCAAGTAACTTGCCAACTAGCTACAGCAGTCGAGGTCATGCCAGTTCCACTAGGATCAGGGAATGCTGATGGATCTACCCTTACAGGAGGGCCACACTTGTAATCTGGATTAATGGTACCTTCAATTTTCCAGTTCTGAGGCGGATATAGGGCGGTTCTGTTCAAATCAGGAGGAAGTTTGAAGACTTCTAGCTGGAAAAGGGATCTAGCCTTAGTCTCATTCATAGTGGGTGGCAGAAGAGTCCCATTTCTGCAACAATAAGGTAACTTGCCAAGTTTGTCATCATTTTCCTTTTCGGGTGGCAAGTCGGAAATGAGTGGCTTCTTTTGACAATTCAAGACGGAAGTGAAATCGAAATCCTGGTAGTATTGTCCTTGTGGGCCGTAAATACATTCAGAAGGGTCTTTTTTGTGAGTGTAGGCGCCTTTCATGCTATAAATGAATTCATTCCTCATCCATTCCCAAGTCAAGTTCCAATGGTCAAGACGACCGAGGGGGTTGAGGTTGTCAATGGTGACCTGGGCTTGGTATTTATTTTCATATGCTGATAGAACGTCGTAAGTGAATGAGAGGTCTCCATATTGGCGTGGCATGAATTTGAGGGTGGTATTCTTGGGCTTGAACTTTGGGTCCCTCTTGCAGCAGACATGCATATAAGTTTCTGCATATTTTTCAAAACATAAACCATTTTACATCATGAAAGACGATCTTGATATTCTAATTTATGTTTTCTTATGATTTGAGAAGCAACTCGTACACAAATACTCATACCATCAGATATAAAAGCAAATACAAGTTTATTCCAGCATTTAATGGAAAAAGAAAACCATTAAGTCATATGTTTCTCAAGTCTAACATCTGATATCCTGATTGATGGAATATTTTCACTCTTTTCTTTTGCAAAAACTGCAACTTTTTGTGTTATTTAAGTTAGCCAAAAACATTACTACTAAATGCTCGGATTCAATAAAGTTTTGAACGTTGGTCCTCCATGAATGAAGAATGCCGCTCCGAGACATGCCCCGGGTAATTTCTACATTGCGGTCTTTGGTGCAAATTATTTAAAGCTTACAACATAATCTTCAGAATTTAATGTTGATAGACTGTGAACACGATATCGAAATTTAATGAAACATAAGAACAATCAATTAATTATCATGTAAATTGTTGATCAGCTAGAGTCGGCTATACGTATGCATATTCCATATATATCCATGTTGTTAAGTAAGAAAATTTACAATATTTTATCGAGACATGAAATAAGAAAATTAAAGAGAGGAAAAACAATATAATGTACGTACTGAAGCGCTTAGGAGCGGGGCACTTGTATCCATCATTAACGAGCCTAATAGTCTTAGGCATTGGAGTTGCTTTTGGGGAGACTCCAAATTGTGTACCCTTAATCTTGACTTGCGCGGCCATCTGTGTAAAATCTCCTGCGGTGTCAATGGCCGTTTTCAAATCGGACTGTGGAAATCCTGCCAAAATGGTGCCATTCTTGCCAACTTTTATTGGGAATCCATCACCTTCAACTGCTGTAGCTCCGTCAGTGGATACCAACAGCTCATTATGTTGAAAACCCACGAAAACTTTCCATGACTTGAGCTCGTAAAGCCCAGTATTCAACACCGTTAACATAGAATTAAAAGCCCATGCTTGTGCTGATACGTTTTTCACAAAAGGGTATTCCCTTTCACGGCTATCAAATGAATACGAGACAAATATGCCATCACAATTCTCTTGCTCTGGCGGTGGCGCTGCCGGTGTTGACTCGCCACCGTAGTCTTGAGCTTTGGATATTTGAATGTTATAACAAAACAAGACTAACGCAAAGCAAGAGATGGCATTCCATGGTATTTTCATTCCTTCACTTCTTACGGTCATTTGAAGGAATAATGTTTTTTTGTTTTTTGAGTAAATGGATTTTTTTGTTTTTCTTGTTTTTTAAGCTGTATTTTTTGTCCAAATTTTGGCTTTCATGCAGGAAAATGAAGAGAAGAGAGGAAGAAAACGGAGGAGGAAGGCGGCAATGGAAAGACGATTAGCTGATGCCGCGTGAAACACACACGGCAATCATCAATCAACTACGATTCTATTCCAATTTAGTTAATTAATGTCGACTACCAAAAAAAGAAATGAACGATGGAGGAATACCAATAACCATGCATCACACAGTTAAAACTGCCTTGTGATAGCCAGAAAATTGTGAGACCTATTCAACTTCAGCCTTCTTCCTCTAGTTTTCCCCGATTCTTGCGGATAAGCTTGAGATGTTATATATGTACACTAAATTTTTGAAATTTGTGTTTACTGCTTTTTACCCTTTAATTTTCAGGACCAAAGAAATTTTTTACAACACCATAAACAATAAACGTGAACAAGGAACATATCTTTAACCTAGTACGTTCTTGTTGACATGGAAGAGTCAGATTACAATTTTTTAGCTTTTCAAAAACAATGACAATTGTCAACGAGGTGTTTGCAAGGGAAAGATAATGATAAATTGGAAACAAATTAACAAAAGTATACAATCTAAGTTTTTTTACACAAAAATGTCTAACATTTTCCCATTTACAATACATAGCAATATTTTTTTAAAATATAGCAAAAATACATAAAAAGGTGCTAAAAACCCTAGATCTTACTACTACCACCACCCCCATCACTGTCGCCGGCTCTAGCCACCTGTCACCGGCCGTCGCTGCCGCCGGGTCGCCGGAGGGAAAAGAGTGAAAAAAATGAGATTAGGGTTTTGAAAAAATGCTATGTTTGGTAGCATTGTAAAAAAAATGTTGCTACCTTTCGTAAAGTAGTAATATATTGCTATATTTTTTAAAAAGATTCCTTAAATTGACATAGAGTGTAATTTAACCAACAAAATTTCGTCTTATTTTGGGAAAAGGAAATGCAAGCACATTTTAGCCCATCTTTCGTCAAATGCTTTGATTTGATTTTGGTCCATAAGAAACACGTTATATTAAAACATGACATTTTTACGCTAATTGACATACTAAACCACTTAATTACAAAAAATACCGATATTTTTAAATAATTACCCTATATACCAACACTTTTTCACATTTTACAAAATATAATATACAATTTTTCATTTCCCTCTCTACCCAAAACCCTAACTTCTCCCTCTCTCTTTCTCTCCTCTCCTCCACCCACCCACCCCACCCTCCCGCCGTCACCCCCCTCCCCCATGCCTCTGCTCCGCCGTCGCAGCCGCTGCGTGTCTCCACCATGGTGATTGGAGCAGATCTGCTCCTCTTTTCTCATCTTCTCCTCATTTTTCTTTTTCTTTTTTCATTTTGTACGTGTATATGTGTGTATTTTTATGTATACACATGTATTTTGTTAATACAAGTTCAGATCTGCTTCTCCTTCTTCTTTTTTACATTTGAATATACACATTCAAATTCAGATCTGCAAGTGTATGTATCTGTATGTTCGTGTATATACATGTAATAATTTTTCAGCACAGAAGTGTATGAACGTGTATGTTACTGTATGAACATGTATATCTGAGCATCTATTGTATTTTTTGTATGTGTTTTTGTGTGTATGTCAAGTGTATGTGTGACATACATAAATTTGTATGTTTATTTTGTAGATCCGTAGATCCTTGTATGTATGTGTGTGTTTAGTGTATGTAAAAAAATTTTTTTTGTGTATTTACATGTATTTTTTGTTTATATGTATGTTGCAAGTGTATTTTCAAAGAGAAATCAATGTTTATATGTGTATTTCATATTTTAGATACAAAAAAAAAAAAAAAAAAAAAAAAAAAAAAAATCCGGTGGGTGGCCGGCGGCGGCGGCCGGCGGTGACTAGGCGCCGCCGCCGCCTGGGGTGGTGGCAGTGGGGGGGGGGCAGTAGGAAGAAGAAGAACCCTAATTTGTTAATTTTGTTGGTTTTGTATATAATGGGTAAAGAAATGTTGGTATATTTTGTAAATTGGAATAATGTTGTTATTTTTTGTAATTTTGGTGTTAGGGTTGTATATATTTGTGATTAACCCTTAAAACATACAGAAATATTCTTGCTAAATAGTCTACAAGAACTAATTAGAGGATGTACCACACAGAGTTCGTCTTTGGTTTTTAGAGTAAGCCACGACATGAACCTTCATGGCTAAAGGCCTCTAAACATCCAAAACCATCAGCATAAAGGGTCTGCCCATTCGAGTAATCTTATAAGAGTTTAACTTTTAAGACTTTGATTGGAACACTTTCAGATCACCTTAAAAGTAAGTAGCCTTCACCATCAGGTTAAATTTGCGATAATTGTGTAAACGTTCATTTCGACTATGATGAATCCTCAAATATAGTTCTCCAAAGAACAACTGTTCTAAATGTAATATGCACGGATGCGGTCTAATTTTTCAGCACAAGAAGTTCGATGACACGTCATACCTGAAGAGAAACTAGCATGAAGAGGTCTAGGTAGTACGTAATAGCAACTACGTCTCTACGTAGCATGGTCCCGTTCATGAAGAAGAAGTTACCAACATCCGACATTTATGCACAATCAATGAGCATTATATTAGACTTGTCCTTTACAATTAGTACCACTTAATTAATGAATATATTTAACGTAACCAGCTTTTTGGTATAACTGCCGGATGTGGGCAACTCATTTCCTTTCCTATGCATTCCTCTCTCACTAATATAAATGTAAGCAAAAAGAAAAGGTGCGATTGGAAGTATATAAAATTAAAACAGAAGGGATATAACAACAATCTCAATAGCTCTTGACCATACTTGTGCCAACATCTTCCACACCCTACTTCAGTGTGCTTTATTAAACAACCATACACAACTATGACAGCAGCCAAATCGTCAAAACTCCAAATAGTCAAATAGAAATACTGCCCCCCACTTTTTGAAACAGTTTACTAGTAATTCTCAAAAATGTAACCAGAAATAATTAATTCCATACTTCCACATACATCATTGATTAATCATAATAACAACTCTTCTGTCAATGTCTTTAATTTCTACAGTATCCTAATTGGACAATACAAGTGAATTAGTGCTTTGCTGCATATAACCGTTAATACAAACTTTCAACTTGTCACTAACAGCTGAGACTTGAGAGCATTTTCAGGCGAGACTAATATATATCGGAATAGATGAGAAAGGTTAGACACAGCTGCTTTGCCAAGAGATCACCAAACAAGTTTTTGCTAAACTAATTTCACTTATATACATCAAATAAGCATAGCCCTAGCAACTAGTAAGATCGTCACAAAAAGGAGGAGGCTTTCCAAGCAAACAAAAAAACTCTGCCAGCAGCATAACTTTGACCATGCCAAATCCTCTACTTCAGGAATTATTAATAGCCGAATACCTGGAAAAAAGAGAAAAAGGAGAAACAGAAGAGATGACGAAGGGAATGCACCTAAAATTAAGGTAAATCAAACATTGAATTTCCATAGAACTATGCACACAAGTTCATGGAAGACGTACTTGCATAAAATCAGGCCACAGTGGTCTCATCGATGCTGACATTATCCTCAACCAACTGCACTTTTGGTTCCAAGTCTATGAATTGATTAGACTTGCTAGCTAGGTGTGAGATACTGACCCTACCTTCACGCCTGATATAGTCAGCCACAGCTTTCATTTCTTCTAATGAGATGTAAATGTATTTCCCTCTATCATCCATGACACCGGAGAGCCTCCCTGAGGAAATCACATACAAATATTTGATATAATCGTGCAGTCAACACAACAAGGATTTATGGGTTCTCGAAGGAAACCAAAATCCAATTAAAAATGGAGAAAATTTTACCCATTTCTTCCAGTGAGTTGATCCGATTGATGCACTCCTGCATAAAGAAATAGGTAATAATGAGCAGCAAGAGGATTATTCACAATACTACATAGCTATCAAATAGGATGTACTCCTATTTATGTGCTGGAAAGTGAGCAGCTTTGCTCAACAATTCACTACAGCAAAACAAAATCAACATAAAATAGCTTTTCTGGATCTTCCTTTTAGATAACCAAAAACTGCAAGTGCAAGCACTGTTCTATGCAGGGGAAAGAAGAAAACAAAAGCAAGAGTGGGTAACAGGAAAATGATGCTTACTTGAGTCCTTAACTTGAATTCTGCAGCAAGATCCTCCAATGGAACACATTTGTACTTCTGCAACATTATATGGAAAGATTTAACTAATTCATTCAATAATTTTCAAATTGTGTTCTAAACTTGTTTCAGATACAAGCTCAAGCCATACATTGACAAATGATAATAAGTTACACCAAGATAAAAGTAGTTCTATAAACACTACTGCAAAGTAGAGAAGCCATGTACTCATCAACAAAGGAAAACCCCCAACAACATCCCAGAAAAACAAAACCAAAAAGAAATATGAAAAAGTTAGATATAGTATCTATTGCTTTGACATTAATAACTGTCACGAATTGAATGTACCTTAATGTATTCCACAAAATCAAAAAGCAGGCCCTGGCTTCCATCTTGTATTTCATTTTCAGTTGTTCCTTCAGCATCAACTGAAAATGCACCTTTCCATTTGTCAAACTCTAACGCAGAAGCTTCCTCCTCTTTGGCCTGCCGAGCTTTGGCTTCTTCTTCCTACAGAGATTATCCCAGTTTTGTAGAAAGAAATCCTTCTAATCTTCAAGTGATTCCATAAACAAGACAGAAACTCACCAGTGCACGCTCTTTCGCTTCACGCTCCTCCTCCTTCCTCCTCCTGACATCATCATAATGGCTTTGTTTTGTCTGCTTTGATTCCCTGGCGACTTCTTGAGCCTATTCAGTCGATCAGAAGACATCATGACCAACTCAGATGTTCCATTTCTGAAAATTGCAAGAGCCAATAGAAAGGCTAACTTCTGTAAAAGAAACCAGTACTATTGCAACAACCTTACTTCTTGAGTTGTGGGTTCAAAGAAATGTGTGGAAAGTGACCAGGTGGGGACTGAACATTAACCTCATCACCTAAGTTTAATAACACTAAACGGATTCGGTTCTATCATAGTAACAGTACTATTCGATGGCTTATTTGAAACCCAGAACCATTCAGAATTTCTACCTAATCCTCACATTTTGCATCAAGAACCTATCTGACTTAGACTGCATATAATGCTGTGTTATGTTGCAAAAAGTGCTGCACTCGTTTTATATTGTCTAAGATTTTGAGTTGATGGAAGGTTCTATTTTGGTTTTACATCAACTCAAACTGAAGCTGAGGTTCCTAAAGGAAATGAAGGAACAACCAATCAAGATGCTACTAAAGCAAAGAACCGATAAATTATATGATAAGTTCGAATTCAAAAACCAATAAAATAACATCATAGATGAAGATGCTGAATGATTACAAAGCTCTAGCTATCAATATTTGTAAAAGTAAAAATAAATGCACTTAACAACCTAAATCCTACGCGAACTACGATTTCTAATTGTTATCAATCATGAAATTTCAGAAATGAAAGTAAACTCTACCATTCATTTTGACTTATAAAAAAGAATCCCATGAACAACTAGGGAACAAAAACCTAAAATTTGACAAAAACCAACGAAGAAAGAAGAATAAGAAACCAAATCCTGATACAACTAGATTACCATAATATAGCATGATAGAGTGCTACATGAAGATTACTTTTTCACCTCTACCCTCCCCCCCCCCCCCCCCCCCCACAAACCCCAAAACCAAAAACCAAAAAAAAAAAAAAAAAAATCCTACACAAAGGTACAAAAATCCTACAAAAAGTTGCATGTTTCTCTTGGCTTGTCATTAGAAGGGCTTGTCTGACACACGAAAATTTGCAAAGAAGAGGATTTCAAGTAACATTAAGATGTTTTCGATGCAATAACAACTCAGAGGATAACAGCCATTTATTTCTTCACTGCCCTGTCACTTATAATCTGTGGCAATGTTTCTTGTTGATGGCTGGAGTCAAATGTTGTCTTCCTAAATACACTCAAGATATGCTAGATCTTGGAAACAACTGGGAGGACATATCAGACACAGAAAATGGTGGTGTGCAATCCCACATTGCATTTGGTGGACAGGGTGGAGGGAGAGGACTTCAAGGTGTTTCGAAGATACAGGGAATCCTTTTCAGAAAGTGAAACTCAATAGTATCTTATTACTTCATTTTTGGTGCAAACAACACTGTGTAAATGAAACTGAATCTCTGAATCAGTTCTTGGAAACTTTTAGTTAGCTGCTTTTATTGTGGACTAAGTCACATCTTTGTACAGTTTTTGTTGAGGCCAGCACAGGTTGTGCTGAGGAATACAATGTTACCATTCTCAAAAAAATAATAATAATAATTCTCCTTGGATCCACCAAAAGCATCTGACATATTTAGTTGTAGACGAGGGATCTCTATTGGATTTGGTCAACCTAACTTGGGTGCATTAACTACGCATGTGGTCAAGAAGTATAGGTTGACAAGGTATTTGGTTTGATTTTGGGTTTATATATATATATATATATATATATATATATATATATATATATATATATTCACATAAAGTACTAGCGAATAGCTATAATATGATATAACTTACGAATAAAATATCAATTTTTACAAAAGAATTATTTAAACTAGCTCTAATTTGAATATATCAAACAACTGTCGAAATATATACTTATATATGTTGAAATATTCGTTTATTAGTTTTATCTTAACAACCCGTATCCATACTTATATCCATATCCCTGAATCCTATGATTTAGGTAATAACGAATCCGACTTCTAGATCCGCACCCATGTCGGATGCCCACACACGTATCAAGTTAGTTTTAGAGAATAAGCTAGAGCAGGATAGTGATATCTCTCAACACTTGTATAATAATACTACGGGTGAAAATCATTTACACCCCAACTTTGCTTGAAAAATCGAACTCTCCCCTCAGCTTTGAACAATAGACATTTTCTCCCTCCTATCCTACAAAATGTCTTTCTGTGCCCTTCACTGTTTCGATCCTCTATCTATGTAATACCTTTTTATATTATATATAATATTTTATTTTTTACAGAGGTATATTACCAATAATTTATACAATGTTATATTTTACTATAGATTAAAATTAAGTTCATTAACTCTATAAGTTCATAAAAGCTTTTAAGAATTTGTTACAAAATTTACCACTACTTTTTACGATTTTTATTGTAATATTTTGTGCATAAAGTATGTATATGTATGCGTGCCTACCTTCAAGCTCCACTCCTCTTATTTACTATTGCTTATATAGATTTTTGAGAATTGATTATGATTAATGAAACATTGTTTAAATTATACTTAAAAATTCATTCACAATATAAGTAAATAATCTTATAAGATTTTGCTATAAAATCCACCTCTGTTTTGAATAATTAATTTTTAGTACAAGAAATGTTTTTGGTGGATGCAGGACTTGGGACAAGTATATGCTTACAAAGTTCTCGCTCTCTTTCCTCTCAACTGTGTAAATAGATTTATGAGTTTTGTTTGCTTTTAATAAATACTCCCTCCGTCCCAATTTATGTGGCACCATTTGACCGGACACAGAGTTTAAGAAAATAGAGGTTGACCTTGTTAAGTATCAATTTTACCCTTGAAAAAGTAAGAGAGAAGATTTGAGTAATAAAATAGTTGTTGGTAGGTTTAAAAATATCTATGGCCCAACAATGGTAAAATAGAGATGATGCATTAAATAGTTGTCAAATAAGGAAAAGTGCCACTTATTTTGGGACAAACAAAAAAGGAAATGGTGCCACATAAATTGGGACGGAGGGAGTACCTGATATGAGCAAATTATTTATTCTAAGTTTTTTATTTTGTTCATTTATTTCATTATAGAACGTCATTAACTTATATGGTTGACTACTATTTCTCATTCTTTTTACTTTCTTGTTTTGGAAATAACATTTCTCTATTCTATAGGTAAGTCTGTTACATAGATTAAAGAAGAAACGAATACAACATTAAAGAAGTAGAAGGAAAAAGATAAAGGTTGATAATGTAAGGTAAACTAGAGCTAGTTGAGCTTAGAGGGAGAATGTCCATTATTCAAAATTGAGGGGGATTTCAATTTTAAAGCAAAGTTGAGGGTAAAAATAATTTTCACCCATCTGCTATAGTGTTGACTTATTTACGGTATAAAAATGTTCCATCAATTGTAGAAATTTTTGTGCTTAGTTTATGTTGTTATTATAACAATGAACTCTAACAAGAGAGGGTAGCTCAAGTGAAAAGCACCTCCAGACTCCACCTTCAACCTTTAATTTGTGAGTTTGAGTCACCGGGGGACCAAATTACCATATCAAAAATAAAAGAACAATTCACAAACCAATCGAGGTAGCGATAGGTCTGCATACATTTCACTCTCTCCGGACCCCACTTGTGGAATATATTGGGTTTATTGTTGTTGAATTCACAAACCAAAGTACATAAATCATAAGCATCACGCTTGTTGTAATGATACTCCCAATAAGATCACAAGCGCTTTGCTAAATATAAGGTTCAAAATGAGTAACTTTTGCAAGGATAAAAAGGAAAGTAGCCCTCATGGCTTTGGTCTAGTGATAAAATTGCAAGGTATGATATGTGGGTAAGCCGCACAACAAGGGTTCGAACCCTACTATAGACAAAAGTATAATATTTAAGAGGAGAAGGGTAGAGGAACATGCCAATTATCCATCGAGTATCCAACCGTGCGCCACTGACCCTTGGTGATTTCTTGGTTACCGAAAGAAAAAAAGAAGATTCAAAGGCAGGTCTTGGAAAGCTTGAGCTACCTGTCTTTGAGCTTCCCGCTCTTGACGCTTCTTTTCCTTTTTCTTTGAAGATTTTGCAGTATAGTATCCGTCGCCAGGAGCTTCATCATCACTGTCATCAACCATTTCTGCACATATTTGAAAAAACAGAAGACACGAATCAATCATAATAAAACATCAGCTTGATCTAGTGCACCTAAAGCAAGGGCAGTAGCTCTGGTAAAATAATAAGGAAGAGCCAAGATACCTAAAAGCCAACGAAAAGAAAAACATCCTTGTACCAAGAAACAACAACAAGATACCCAGTGTTCTCCCACAAGTAAAGTCTGGAAGGGTAAGATGTACATAGACCTTACTCCCACAAAGATGGGGAGGCTATTTCCGATAGACCTTCAGCTAGGAAAAACATTTTAAAAACATTTTGAAAACAAACAAAAAAATTTTGAAAACAAACAATCTTTGTACCAACAAAAGTAACAATAAACATGTTCTTTTGTTAAAAGTGATGATCCTTTGCTTCTTCTTTCATGAAATAACCATATAGGAGAAGCCACAATGAGCAGACATAATGTGGAAAAAAAAGAGTATAGCCAATGCAATTAGCTATGGCTATTTAGGCTAATTTAGAGCGACAAGGTGCGTTGACTCCTTCTGTACTTTTTTGCACGTTTTACTTTGATAATTAATTAACTGTTCCAAGCTAATCAAATCAGATACGAAAATAGAATTAGACATTACCAGAAGCAAATTGATTAGCAGTTCTAAGAGATGTAGAAAATACCATCTACAGTGGCTGCAGCAGAAGATGTGCCAGCAGCTGAAGAAGCTGGTCTTCGACGCATTCGACGAGTTCCAGTGGCTCTTACTACAGCTTCCCTCTGCTCAACCTAATATATATAGACAATAATAGTAGTACATGGATCAGTTTCTAGCTAATTTTACATGACTTCTTAATTCTTACTCTATTTCTCAATTTCAGCGACGTTTGATTTTAAAAGTCTCTCCAGTAATATGCTATAAAACCCAATGATGATTTCCGCAATCTAATATCAATTATTGTGCTTAAAGGGCAGCCCGGTGCACAAAGCATCCCGCTTACGCAGGGTCCGGGGAAGGACCGCAACCCAAAGGGTGTGTTGCGTACATCCTACCCTGATGCAAGTATCAGTGTTTCCACAATATTAATTATTGTGCTTATATACCAAAAATTTGTTAATTTTGGAAGATCAAAGAGTTGAACTACTTGATCCCCGGTCCTTCACTTCGTTCCATGGAAAATTCAAGAACAACATTCTTAACAAGCAGTAAGAAACTATGGCAAAAATGAGAATAGGAATTGGACCTGAGGTTCCTCTTCATGTTCTCCAGAAGACTGAGAATTTTGGCTGCGCTTCCATAGATATAGTGGAACTAATGCAAGAAGCATAAGCATCGAAAGAATTGCTACTAATATGTCCTCCATTTTTTCTTTTTTCTTTTTAAATCTTCACGGTATCCTGTTTGATAAATACACAAGGCAGATAAGCCGGCGACAAAATAATAAAAAGCTAAATCTCTTATTCAGACCAGAAGAGTTTCACATTCTACAGCTGGATAGAGTAATCTGGATTAAAGGGGCTGTTATAAATCAATCTGACTTCACAATTCACATGATTCATTGAGAATTCTAGCAAGGGGAACCCAAAAACAATAAGTGCAATATTATCACAATGTATAGATATAGTTGTATCCAATTTAAGTAGGATAACTTTTCAACTAAGGAGATTCAATTGAACTCACTTGCCAATAGGTAGCTACGCTACTGAGTGGTGCCATTTTCAGGGCTCCTACTAAAATGAGCCAAGAATTTTAACCTATCCAATTTTGGAATAAAATGAGCTTGAATGTATAGAGATGAACTCCAACTAATTCGGAATAAATTCAGTTAAATGAAGAGGAAATTTGGAGCCACTATCACGACGAGACGAAGAAAAAGCTAATCTGCAATTGGCGTTGAACAGGACTAACGAATTCCGGAGACAAATGAAAGAGTTAATTCAGAGAGAATAATCATACCTGAGAAGAGATCGCCGGTCAAAAGAAGAAGATGTCCACTTCAATTAAACGAGTTAGCAAACAAACTGATGGGGTCATTTAGAGCAAAAATTTCCACCTGCTATCCCCAAAATTGTAAAATCTTCACACAAAGGCCACTTTTGTCACTGATATTTAGTTTAAAGCCAATATTTTTATTGATCTTACATGAGAGGCCACTTTTTGGAACTTTAATTTTTATGGGATTATGAAGTTTCAACTTCAATCTGTAAGGGCTGAACTTTTAGGTATAGATGCGTAAACTTCAACCCTTGTGGGCTGAAGTTGAACTTCAATCCTTGTGCTGGGTTGAAATTGAACTCCAATCCTTGTGGGTTGAACATGGGTGTCAAACGGGTATACGGGTCCGGGTTCGGGTTGTAAAATTGTAACCCCGCAGGTTCCGGGTACGGGTTTAAATTGCGGATTCTTAACGGGTCCGGGTTTTGGGTAGGAAAAAAAATCAGTGCGGGTTCGGGTCTTAGCGGGTACGGGTACGGATTTGGGTCTTAACAAATCGGGTTTGAGTCCGGATTTTAATTTTTTTTAATAATATTATTTTAAATACTTTTAAAAAAAAAAGATAAATGATAGGAAAAACTGAAAGACTTACTTTATTTAAGATACTTGAACTATTAAAATATTGAACATTAAACTTCTAAATTTGAAAAGTGCAACATCAAAACTAGATAATGAAAATTCAAATTACAAATTTAAATATGCCTATTTCTTTGTGTAATTTCTTCCATGTCATTTTCCTCATGCTTCGGTGTAGGTGCCATTGATAGTGCTTGAGCACTTAACAGAATTTCTTCAAGGTTATCATCTTGTTCTAGTGTGTCCTCAATTCCTTGGTTTCTTCGCTCGGATCTAATCCAGTCTCGTAAACAAACTAGAATATCGAAAGCATTATTACCCAAAAGAGTGACGGGTATCACCTATTTGAGGTATATATCGAAGTTAATAGTTGAAGTTCTATACCATATTTGAGTAATATATATTCAAATTGTTGATTTGTTATGGAATATCAAGTTTCTTTTTTAATTAAATAGCTAAACTTGTTTCTCTTGAACATATTTCACTAGTAACAATATGGACACAAAACGAATTAAACCATGAGTGGAAAAATTGTGTATATGATGCAATATAAATCGGCCTAAACGACAACCATCAGAAGCCAAGCTCGAGAGCACAAGGGATATGAGTCGAGGCCTCCGGAAACATCATGCATTGGAGCGCCAAGGACGGAGGAAAACAGTGCAGGAAACAGGGCAGCCCAAAACAGGGCAAAACATGGGAGCTCACTGCCTGCCGAAGAACATTTGTTCTTCGCGATCGCGTCCATGCCTGCGCGATCGCGAAGAGGCTTTGGTTGCCCTGCTCGACAGCTCCCCATGGAACGCGAAGGCGAATCTGAAGATGCTGGAGACCTGCGCGATCGCGAGCCCTTGGCGCGATGGCGTTCTCCCTTGCGCGATTACGAAGGGATAAAGTGGAGCAGCGGACCAGAATCAGCTTCAGGGGCAAGTTTTGTCCAATTATCATTGTAAATGTTTAAATAGCACATTTGCTCTTCATTTTCATTAGTTTACCTTGTATGAACAATGGAGAAGAGAGAATTAGAGAAGAGGTCGAGCCCTTCGAGTTGGAAGCCCGAGGCTTCATGTATCTCGTTAACTTGGAACCTATGGCGATCGACACCTAGTTTGATTCCATTGTAAGGTTCAAATTTCATTTCTCCCTTTTGAATTCAATCATCGTTTATGAATTGAATTCGATTTTTTCTTCTATTTCTTGCTTCCTAGTCTTGAATTTCTCGATATCTTCTAGATATCTCGTATCTTATTTTATCGCTTCCGCATATTTGTATCGTGTTTAGCTTCCGCTCGTTTTGGGTTGCATTAGTTGGTATCAGAGCACGGCTAGGCTTCGTTCTTACGAAACCTTGGTCTTGTTCTTAACGTTGTTGTGGTTGTGTTGTTTGTCCTTGAAAATTGAAAAAAAATAAAAAAAATTGAAAAACTTAAAAACTTCACAAAAATTTGGTGGAACTTGTTGGAAACGAATCCCCGAGTGTTAAAAAGTAGTGGGGTTTTATCCTTATTGTATTCCCGTCGTTTTGATACCTATATCTCGTGTTTTAGGTTTGCGATTCAAAAACTCGAAAATCAAATCCAAAAGTTGAAAATTTCTTGAAAACGCTACAAACTTGAATCGAAGCTTTGTTGTTGTTTGTTAGAGGTTTAAGACCATTGGGGATTGGTTGTTATAGTTGAAAACACCACTGGGTATCGTTGGGACTGAGTAAAAGTCGAGTCGGGGTGGTTTTGTGTGCCAAAAACTGAAGTTGCAGTCGGGATTTTGGTTCTGCACTGCAGACCTGCACGATCGCGCCGGCTCTCACGCGATAGCGCTGGGTAAAATTTATCCCTTCGCGATCGCGAAGAGATAGGCTCCGACAGCGAAGAGAAAAATTAAATTTTTGAAAATTTGTTCTTCGCGATAGCGCTGTGTTGCACGCGATAGCGAAGAGGAAACAATTTTCCAGATTTCCAGTTTTGGGACAGAACGTTCGCAACGGCTTCCGAACAGTTTCCAAACATCATGACTCCAATTGGTTCATTAAATATGATGAGTTTCTAGATCACAAACGAAATTTCATCCAATTCCGAACCCGTTTGGTGCCAATTCGAGTCAAATCTTTTGTGTCCCGTTTTCTACTATACCTCTTGGTTAGTGTTTCTAAGGTAATTAGCCTACTTGAAAGACACTAATCCTTTAGCGTATTAGGTATTCGTGCGTAGAGGAGATTAGAATTCAAAGAAGAGTCGTAGAATTCCTTTTGGCCTCAAGTGCGCACTTTAAATAGTCGTCCGTACATCGAGTCTCATTAATTCCATTCCGAACTTTAACTTGGACATGCTAGTTGTGATTACCTTGGTTCCCAAGTTGATAAGGCCTCACTCTTGAGTGTACATATATTGAGTGATACACATGAGGGAGTGATTTTTGGGAGGTTTTGTTCTTGGTGATTGCAACAATGTCGGATAATGATGATGGAGTAGATTATGGCTCATGTGGCGATGATGCGAGTTGCTATGGCTCGTATGGTGATGATGGAGACTATGGTTCCTACGAGGGTGATGATGGCCATTACTATGATGATGGAAACCATGGCTCCTATGGAGATGAAGCGGTTCACTATGACGATCGTGAGATTGATGATGACTATGAGGCTTGTGATGGGAAATGTGATGATGCCTATGCTTCTAGTCAAGAAATCGAAGATGGTGACGCTTCAAGGTACATTGATCCTACTTACTCTTCTTGTGAAGAACTTGATATTGATGATAGTGACATAGGTAGAGTTGATGATGATGTTGAGCATATGGGTTATTCTTATGCATCTTCTCTTAGTGTTGCTAACGGTGTGCAAGGGAGTAGTAGAGGACCTTCCATTAGTATGGGAGGTGGTGGTGGTTGTTCCGTGGGAAAGAAGAAGCTTGCATCTTCTAGGTACGCTAAGCGACCTAATGCTTCTAATTCCCATGTGGAGGGTGGTTTGAGAGATGTTGTTGCTTTTGCTACAAAGGGGTTGTATGCCGTGAGGGGCATGGATGGTTGTAGTAGGAGTAGTACTATGGGCTATGGGACCAAGGCGAGAGGCACTTATTGGTTCCATGGCGAGGTTCCTTCCTTGACTTCCAACAACATTTCTAATGTTGGGAGGGTGACGGGAAGTGGAGGTTGTTCTAGTGGTGTTACCACTAGTGGAGGGATAAGAAAGACCCAAGTTGTTGGTGATGACACTTGTGGGCGTCCAAATTATCATTTGGATTCCAATGTACGAGACTTGGGTAGATGTAGGTTTGTTGTTGGGGTAAATGGAATTGGAGGTTACTTGCTCAAAATTGATGATACCGATGCTAATTGCATTAGCACCTCTTTGGTCGATAAATTGAGGATACCATGCCGTAAGCTAGAGAATCCTTATGAGTATGAGGGATTGTGGGTTTCCAAGGAGGCTCGGGTACTTCTATCTTATAGGAATTATAGTAGTTATGTGTGGTGTGATGTGTATCCAATGCAACATATTGATGTTTGGCTAGGTGAGCCATGGTTGCAAGACAAGAGTGTGCGACATAGTGCTATGAAGGGTGCGTATCTTGTGAGCATAGGGCAAAGGGTTTATGACTTTGTGCCTTATCGGGCAATGGGCCAAGTGCCTACTAGTGCAACTTCTTGGGCAATGCAAAGGAGCAAGGAGCGAGATCTTCATTCCATGGGTAAAGTTGAGCAATCAAGGAGTCCTACAATTACAAGAAGTGGTGGGACAAGTGCTACTGACACGACCCGAAATCCGGCTAGGCCGTGCGGGCACCCGACATCCTTCCCTAGACCCGTCGGGCGAACCCTTACCAATTAAATTAGGAAAATAAATACAATTCAATTCATAAATAAGAATAAGACTTAAAAAAAACACAGACATACTGATACCTCTAAGCTGTACAAAAGAAATTACAGCTGACTACCCAACATGCTAGGTTTAGGGCTATCCAGACCAGACATCTAAGAGTACAAAAGAAGACAGATACCTCCTGAAGGGAGCAAAATGCAACTGAAATAATGAACAATAAACTGGTGGCCATCCGGAATAAATCTGGCTCACCCTGACAGCTGAAGTCGTCTTCGCTCCTGAACAACGCGGCGAACTCAATCCTGGAGCGAACCCTGACAGCTGAAGTCGTCTTCGCTCCTGAACAACGCGGCGAACTCAATCCTGGAGCGAACCTGCCGAAACGAAATAGATAGACAAGAAACAAACAACAAACAAGGGTGAGTCAAAAGGACTCAATAAGTGGGGCAAACTAGCCACCTCAAAGAATAGGATAGCTAGCCGGGGAGAAGAAACAGATAAACCAAATTCCTTTTATTTAAATTATAAAAGGCAGAGCCAGATAACAACCGAAAATACGTAAGAAACTTCTAAACTCAACCAAGGGTGCGTGGCAGAAACATATCAACAAATAAGCGATGCACATATAAGCAGCACAATAGTCACATACCGCAAGTCTACACAATGGTGTGAATTGAGATGAAATGAAATGAAGTGAGATGAAATGAAATGAAATGAAACATGATGCGAAGGGTCACATGTGCCCGTAATCCCATCCCGAAGCGGAATACTCCTGCATTCGAGGGGAATCCAATCTGATAACCAACTGGAGCGGAATACTCCTGCTCCTGGGGCGGAATACTCCTGCACCCGATATAATATAAACCAGAGGCGGAATACTCCTGCACTCTCCTGGGGCGGAATACTCCTGCACCCGATATAATGTAAAGCTGAGGCGGAATACTCCTGCACTCAATATCTGACATAAGAGCGGAATACTCCTGCTCTTGGGGCGGAATCCTCCTGCCCTCAATGTGATACAATGGAGCGGAATACTCCTGCTCCTGGGGCGGAATACTCCTGCCCTCAATATGATACAATGGAGCGGAATACTCCTGCTCCTGGGGCGGAATACTCCTGCCCTCAATATGATATGCAATGTAATGCATATGAATGCAATGTGATGCAATAACCCTTCACCGGCGCGGGACTCTCATCGACAACCGGGAAGTATATGCCAACTCGCAGCCAGGGTACAATGCTCAAATCCTCAATGCAATACCAACAATAGGACATAACATATAATATACAATATAAATCCAAAGCTAAGGCGTAATGAGTACGCCTATCGGCAGCTACACACGTAAGGAATACGTGGTAGAAAATCCACGAGGCCAGGTGCCTCCAAAGAAATGGATATAAACACTTACCTTGTTACAAAGTTAGTACAGCCACTCAATTACCGCTTTGTCCTTTGGGTTCATTGCCAAACGATCCCACTGTGTTCAATAACCAGAAAAATATATCACATAAGGCTAAAGGCTTCATTCCTCACATCTTAGGGCAATCCAAGTAGGAACCTGATACCCTATTCGCATACGCAATACACAGGCCAGGCCTATATACAGGGTTTAAGGCCACATAACCAAATTCCAAATAAATTATATTTATATGTTGCCCATAACTCACTGAGCACGAATACATAATCAATTTCATTATCGGGGTCCATTTGACCCTTTAAACTATCAATTTACGTCATTAGGGCGATGTCTAATATTCCTATTTTCACCGCAAAAATATATTTAAACGCACGTAATAAACTCAAATAGTATATTAGGATCATTACCTGAATGTTTCAGGGTGAAAATTCTACTTTTTTCCGGCCCCTTTTCTCATTTTCTGGCATATTTTTACTGCACTGCGTGTTTTTCTTCGTTTCTGCTTCTCCTCTTTCTAATCTGATAAGCTCACCAACCGACAACATTCTCTTTCCTTTTGTCTTTTTTCCTTTTTCGTCTTTTTCCTTTTTTTTTTTTCTTTTTAAAATTCGCAGTTACGGTAAAAATTAAAATGGTACAGTACAATATTCGAAATAATTCCAACTTTTGCATACAAGTTATAAAAAATATATGTAACATACTCACGAAGGCGGATCTCAAATCAGACTCCCGAAACTCAAGATACGAATTTAAATGAAAAGAAGTCAAATTATTTAACTTTCGGCATTTTCGCGGAAACTTGCCGAACAACATCGAAATTCACTTTCGAAAGCTTACAAAAATCACAAATAATCATACGAACCTAACGGCGCTTTCGGATTTCGAATCGGAGCTCATTCGGCAAAAACCGAGCTCGAAAATCTCTTTTTAATATTTATCGCCAATAAAAACTGAAACCTTCTTCCGATGCCTACCAAACGAGGTCTGATTTAGCTCAAATTTTACAGACAGGTCCTAATGGACATTACGAATATTTTAAAATTATCGGCACGCCAATCGGAGTCCTAACTTCCGAAACGACTGACCGAGGTCGTTTCATTCTCCTCCACTTAAACTCTCGTTCGTCCTCGAACGAGCCTAAATCTAAAGAAGAATTCGCACAGATAGCAAAAGAACTTGCACGACCTTCATGAGCTACTACACGGGCATTATTTCCTGATTATAGGATCAGAATTATATTATGCGCATTGTACTTTTTGAATAAAACATATCTGGATAATATTATCACATCATTGCCCAACTTATTCCGATTAAGCTGACCCTTCCTCGATCATGATAGAAGAGTTCTATATTTTCGAAACAAAAATACACGAAACTTTGAATGGGTTAACATGATTCAGCCGATAATTACCTCTTCGATATACCTTTCGATATAGAACAAATTGCTGGAACTAGGAATTAGCTCACACTTGATGCAATAGGGGAAGTTTTTGAAGTACCTTGTCACCACTCACTATAGAAGATTTGATGCAAGCTATATTATTTTTACGAACGCACTATGCAACATCTCAGTTGATTTTAGTGTTGTTCCGCAAGCTCCTTGTGGGAATGTAGTTACTCATATCCTAATGTATGTCAAAGGTTCATCTGAACAGGGTCTATCGTATAAGGGTAAGGATCACATAACTACTACTAGATAGTATAATGTAGACCAACGATGATCTTCAGACTGAACATCTACCTCAGGGTACTGTCTTTGAATTAGAAATATTATGACTTGAAAAAGTGAAAATAAAATAGAGATGAAGTTCGACCATGAGTCGAGGTAGAATACCAGCAACAAAATTGATTACATGTTCACTTATAACGCTAAAGTAACTTCTCAAAGAGTTGAGGTGTGAAGGAGATATACATACCAATGATGGATTGTCGACAAGCTGCACTAGACTGTTAATTCTAAATTTTCATGAAGTAAAACAGCGTCAGTATGAAAATCCAGTTATAGTTGAATACAGACAAATAGCCAGAAGAAAACCGGAGTCACCATACAAGGTTACTACTGACGGTGTTCTCATGCATAAAGAAAGACTTTGTGCTCCTGATATTGCAAACTTACGTTGACAGATTATGATAGAGGCACATTGTTCTAAATACCCTGTTCATCCAGGTTCGACTAAGATGTACCATGATCTCGAACATATTTATTAGTGGGATAGAATGAAGTGTAACATAGCAGAATTTGTGGCTCAATGTTCTAATTGCCAGCAAGTTAAAGTCGTGTCATCTTTTCAGACTTTATGTTTTCAGCAGATAGGTACATATATATGATCAGCTACCAGCTTATCTCTATCATTAATAGATTACTAGTGGGTTTAGCAATGATTGACACTCATTGTAGATTTCCGTCGTGGCCTTACTTTGGGTCGTGAGAAAAGTGGTATCAACACCTCAGAGATTTAATATTACCATTCAGTATTTGGAGGAAGACTCCTCCACTTAAAGCATTAACTCATACCGCTAACTAGAATAGAAATAGTCATCCTCGCACAGTCTACCGGACTAAGGAAGACATAGCTAAAAATAGAATTCGGCTCAGACCTGAGCTACCAAATTACCCTCTCGAGTTGCGAAACGACTGCAACTCCCGAGTTCACAACTCCATACCTTTGCCGTAAACACCACCGCCCGATGAATGGTACTTCTATATAAAAATTTCGGCAGAGTTTCCCTTGAAACTGGATGATCCGCAAAAACAGAACCAGCACGATACAATATATGGGGATGGATACCCGGATAAACTGATAACATAAACATGTTAAACGGATAACAAGATAAGACAATTGGACCAAAACAATAATATGCTTACCCGGTTACAATAACATGTACTCTGGCTCAACACAGGGAACGTCACAAGCGGCTACCAATCGCCCAAGATCACTAGTGCCGGACGAAGAAGAAATAGAAATGAATCGGGATATAAATAATTAGAGCTTCAGGAAGCTCATCTTTTTATTTTGCTTGGCTCCCAGAGCTACACTACTTCCGAGTCAGGCTAACCAAAGAATTGAAATTGAAGAAATAGACATTAAATAAGCTTTATGGAAAAACATCCATACCAATTTAACCTTCCAATAAGAATGAAACTCTGACAATTTACCAGAATACCCTTTTACAACTGAGAGAAGCTCATGGAATAACATGACTCTACTAGCATCTTGAACCAAGAGGAGACACGTAGATCGAGTATCACTTACAAATCACTTTACACAATGACACTTCCTGATGGTAACGAATAAGAATCCCATCATCCTACCAACACTAATTTTCTAGAAGAGAGTTAAACTGAATTGACATAATAACAGAAGGTGGCGTAACAAGATGCCAAGCTAACAATAGCGACACTCACTGTCAAATCTCTCATATTTAGACTAGAAAAACTAGTAGGGTCTCATAAATGCCAGGAATAAATCGTATCAGAAACTCACCCCTCTACCGCAACCGATTCTTAATTACGACAATATCCAAGGAAACCGTCGAAACATGATAAGACACACCATTTCTAGATCGATCGGAAAGATAAATCTTACTTACAGATAAGGGAAGAAGAAACACATGGGTCTACTACATCGGATGCCTCAGCATCCTGCCAGACTAGCAGTTCATAGTACTGCCTCTGCAGCTGAGCTGAGCCAATACCCTGACAAGCACTTTCTGGAGAACCACTGCCACCACAATCTCAACCTCTATTGGATGGTGGCATTTCTTTAGCTGATTGTAATCTAAATAAAATCCCCTGCGATTGTGCAGGTGCCTGATGACGAGAGAAAAGACGACTGCCTACTTGCCGGAGTGAAGGAAAACTCCTTAAAGGATAACCAGTCTCATGACAATAATAACACCCTTTTCTCTAAAAATGGAACTGGACAGATTATTGATAGCTATAAAGAGAAAAACTGGGTCTGATCTTGACGAACTACTGACGCACTCTGAGAATCACGTGACACAAGCTGAGATAACCTGGAAGATGACCTCCCAAAATAATCAGAACTTTTACCTCCAAATGAGGTACCATGGTTACCCACCAGGGCCGTGGGATCTCTTACTTTCCCGTTCTAACTCATGGTATGCCTCGAACCTTCGAGCAATATCAACAACAATATCGAATGAAATCCCGACCTCAATCTTTCGAGCCATCTAGGATCTCAAGGAAAAAGAAAGGTCATCAATAAATCTTTGAATCTCTCGAAAGACTCGTGAACTAGTTCAAATGCATATTCGGCCATTTTATAGAATTCAATCTTATATTCTGAAACCAACAGGCTAACCGACAGGCTACCCTGTCAAATTCACTCAAACTGGAAACACTTTTCATCTCGCTTGATCCTCGAAAGGAACTTTTCCACGAATCTAGAAGAAAAATCGAACCAAGTTAGCTAATAAGAGAGCGGCCCACCAATTCAAAGCTGGAAACTGAAACCGGAAAGCAAAATAGTCAACATCATACCGCTCGATATAGTCAAGAACCTGAAGGATACACTGACTTCATTTTTATTTTAAAAAGAATCACGAGGTTTATCTGATGCATTGCTTAAGAATATCGGAAGGTTCAACCGCGTGAAATAATGCAACCTCTTTGGGCACTCGGACCGAACTGTTACCTCGGCAGGCTAACCAGCCGGAACAATTGGTAGTGCAACACATATTGCCTCTGGAACATAATTCACTGCAGCAATATTAAGAACTGGAATAGGAGCTCCCTGAGACCGAACATCTGTATCTGCGACAACCTGATAAGCTGCCTAGTGAATAATAGGTTCTTGTGGTATCTCCGTCGCCAAAATTCACGTAAAAGCATCGTAGAGAGCCAAGGGAACCACAAGGCCCTGCTCCCTTGCCCATCGCAAGCTCGTACAACTGAGGCCTCCGTAACTAGGTCATCAGCACGATAAAAAAAAAAACTCTCGGTGCTTCGTCAGTGCTAGCCCCACGCTAGACTGCTTCGTCTTAAACTCATACCGTTTGTTGATTTACGCACGAGGGTTTCACAATTACCACGAAGGAATTAATGAAAATAGTTTTTGCATCCTAGACCGACGCACGATCAGAAAAGAAGGAAGTGAAACTTCCTAAATGCCATCATAGCCTCTCGTAGATAAGTACGGACGTCTACGTACCCATCAGCGAGACTCTACTAGACACTGTCTTAGTCTGGATAGACTCTAAACATGGCTCTGATACCAACTGACACGACCCGAAATCCGGCTAGGCCGTGCGGGCACCCGACATCCTTCCCTAGACCCGTTGGGCGAACCCTTACCAATTAAATTAGGAAAATAAATACAATTCAATTCATAAATAAGAATAAGACTTAAAAAAAACACAGACATACTGATACCTCTAAGCTGTACAAAAGAAATTACAGCTGACTACCCAACATGCTAGGTTTAGGGCTATCCAGACCAGACATCTAAGAGTACAAAAGAAGACAGATACCTCCTGAAGGGAGCAAAATGCAACTGAAATAATGAACAATAAACTGGTGGCCATCCGGAATAAATCTGGCTCACCCTGACAGCTGAAGTCGTCTTCGCTCCTGAACAACGCGGCGAACTCAATCCTGGAGCGAACCTGCCGAAACGAAATAGATAGACAAGAAACAAACAACAAACAAGGGTGAGTCAAAAGGACTCAATAAGTGGGGCAGACTAGCCACCTCAAAGAATAGGATAGCTAGCCGGGGAGAAGAAACAGATAAACCAAATTCCTTTTATTTAAATTATAAAAGGCAGAGCCAGATAACAACCGAAAATACGTAAGAAACTTCTAAACTCAACCAAGGGTGCGTGGCAGAAACATATCAACAAATAAGCGATGCACATATAAGCAGAACAATAGTCACATACCGCAAGTCTACACAATGGTGTGAATTGAGATGAAATGAAATGAAGTGAGATGAAATGAAATGAAATGAAACATGATGCGAAGGGTCACATGTGCCCGTAATCCCATCCCGAAGCGGAATACTCCTGCATTCGAGGGGAATCCAATCTGATAACCAACTGGAGCGGAATACTCCTGCTCCTGGGGCGGAATACTCCTGCACCCGATATAACATAAACCAGAGGCGGAATACTCCTGCACTCTCCTGGGGCGGAATACTCCTGCACCCGATATAATGTAAAGCTGAGGCGGAATACTCCTGCACTCAATATCTGACATAAGAGCGGAATACTCCTGCTCTTGGGGCGGAATCCTCCTGCCCTCAATGTGATACAATGGAGCGGAATACTCCTGCTCCTGGGGCGGAATACTCCTGCCCTCAATATGATACAATGTAGCGGAATACTCCTGCTCCTGGGGCGGAATGCTCCTGCCCTCAATATGATATGCAATGTAATGCATATGAATGCAATGTGATGCAATAACCCTTCACCGGCGCGGGACTCTCATCGACAACCGGGAAGTATATGCCAACTCGCAGCCAGGGTACAATGCTCAAATCCTCAATGCAATACCAACAATAGGACATAACATATAATATACAATATAAATCCAAAGCTAAGGCGTAATGAGTACGCCTATCGGCAGCTACACACGTAAGGAATACGTGGTAGAAAATCCACGAGGCCAGGTGCCTCCAAAGAAATGGATATAAACACTTACCTTGTTACAAAGTTAGTACAGCCACTCAATTACCGCTTTGTCCTTTGGGTTCATTGCCAAACGATCCCACTGTGTTCAATAACCAGAAAAATATATCACATAAGGCTAAAGGCTTCATTCCTCACATCTTAGGGCAATCCAAGTAGGAACCTGATACCCTATTCGCATACGCAATACACAGGCCAGGCCTATATACAGGGTTTAAGGCCACATAACCAAATTCCAAATAAATTATATTTATATGTTGCCCATAACTCACTGAGCACGAATACATAATCAATTTCATTATCGGGGTCCATTTGACCCTTTAAACTATCAATTTACGTCATTAGGGCGATGTCTAATATTCCTATTTTCACCGCAAAAATATATTTAAACGCACGTAATAAACTCAAATAGTATATTAGGATCATTACCTGAATGTTTCAGGGTGAAAATTCTACTTTTTTCCGGCCCCTTTTCTCATTTTCTGGCATATTTTTACTGCACTGCGTGTTTTTCTTCGTTTCTGCTTCTCCTCTTTCTAATCTGATAAGCTCACCAACCGACAACATTCTCTTTCCTTTTGTCTTTTTTCCTTTTTCGTCTTTTTCCTTTTTTTTTTTTCTTTTTAAAATTCGCAGTTACGGTAAAAATTAAAATGGTACAGTACAATATTCGAAATAATTCCAACTTTTGCATACAAGTTATAAAAAATATATGTAACATACTCACGAAGGCGGATCTCAAATCAGACTCCCGAAACTCAAGATACGAATTTAAATGAAAAGAAGTCAAATTATTTAACTTTCGGCATTTTCGCGGAAACTTGCCGAACAACATCGAAATTCACTTTCGAAAGCTTACAAAAATCACAAATAATCATACGAACCTAACGGCGCTTTCGGATTTCGAATCGGAGCTCATTCGGCAAAAACCGAGCTCGAAAATCTCTTTTTAATATTTATCGCCAATAAAAACTGAAACCTTCTTCCGATGCCTACCAAACGAGGTCTGATTTAGCTCAAATTTTACAGACAGGTCCTAATGGACATTACGAATATTTTAAAATTATCGGCACGCCAATCGGAGTCCTAACTTCCGAAACGACTGACCGAGGTCGTTTCAGCTACAAAGGAGTTGATGAATGTCAACAAGGTGAACCGACCACAAGCTGCAAAACCAAGTGGTTCACCAACAAAGAAGAAGGAGACCTCAAGCGACGAGTCTCCAAGTCCTAGATTCCGGGTTGACGTGAAAGGTCCACCTACTCCGACTATGGATATTCTTAGGCCTCGCCCCAATCCACCCGAATTTGAGAGACAAAAGATAGAGAGGAGTAAGGGAGTGACCGGTGACAACTCTCGAGTGGAAAAAGGAGAGGTTGTGTTGAGTGATGTGAGTGGGTTGTCACCACCCGAATCTACACCCGACCTTGAAAAGATAATGAGGGAAAAGAAAGAGGTAAAAAGAAAAAGTGAGAGTGAGGACACCCTTTATTCTAACCTTAATCCTTTATCTTTTTCTTCTACTTGTTTGAGTACTTGTGTGGGTATTCTTCGAGGCAAACCGATGGAGCCTCAACCATGTTCCAAGATGGAAAGACAAGGTGAAGGAGATGCCAAATGTGAGCTATAAGGTGAAGGAACTACCCAAGATGTTTCAAGTGCATTGAGTGAGCCCGGATGCGACTCAAGTGTAAGTGTTAGTTCTTCTTTCCTTAAGCATGAAACTTCCTTGTCTTGTGGACTTGTATGTGAAAACTCTATGCTAGTTGATGATTTGCATGATTACAATATGTTTGCAACTAGTGTAGAATCTTTGGGTCAACTTGTGTGTGAAAATGAACCACTAGTTGAGGGGGTTGAAAAGCCACATCATGATGTGAGCTCGGTTTTCATTGAACCTCTCTTTAGTGAAAATGTTGAAGTTGACCATGTGTGTGAACCTTGTTATGACACCCCACCCATATTTGATAAATTGAAGATGAATTGCATGATTATTCCATTCTTCCTTTGATTGCTTATTTGCTAATGGTGGCATCTTGTGTCGTAGTGAGGAGGGTTGTAACCTTGAAGGGTCTCTTGAGAATGAGATCGATCGACTTGTGTTCGGTGACTCCTCAAGTGTAGATGTGGTCTCTAGTTTGAGAACTTCACCTTTGCTTGCTAGCGAGCTTGAGAAGTGCGCCTATACTAATCCTTTGTATGAGGGCCACGTCGATGAAAATGGTGAATTGTATCAAACTAGAGTAGAGTATGAGTTCGAACCTCCTTGGATTGGAATGCCAAACTGTATAGATAATCCGTTGTTTGAGACCTCCCTTGGGAGTTTGTCTAGTGGCGAGGGTTGTCTTGGAGAAAAATTTGGAGGTGAGGAGGAACCTCTCGGTGTGTGTAAGAATGCTTTTAAGAAGGGGAGTGGAGTAGTCGATGTTAGTTGTGAGTTGAACTATTTTACTTACTCCTTCCCATATGTTGAGCACACCTTGAGTGTTGGGCATGCCAAAGCCAATGTGTCACATTGTGATAAAATTGATTTGAAGGCTTGGTGTTGATGGTAAGCTTAGGGGTCATAGGACATTTGATTGCTACATGTTGCATGGCTTTGATCTCTTTGCTTGTTTTGAAATTGGGTGCTTGTTCTTGTCGAGCCAAGACCTTGTTGTCTCCTTTGAGGACATACACTTTTTATTAGGTATTGATGCTTGGCTCTATCACAAGAGTGTATTTTCCACACACCTTGCACTCTTTCTTGTTAAGCTAACCTACTTGTGAAGTAGAAAATTTTGGCTATGCTTGCTTTGATTGTAGGTTTTGATGGTTCGATTTCGAGGATGAAATCCTTTCTAGAAGGGGAGGATGATGCAATATAAATCGGCCTCAACGACAACCATCAAAAACCAAGCTCGAGAGTACAAGGGATACGAGTCGAGGCCTCCGGAAACATCTTGAAGATCATACATTGGAGCGCCAAGGACGGAGGAAAACAGTGCAGGAAACAGGGCAGCCCAAAACAGGGCAAAACAGGGGAGCACACTAGGAGCTCACTGCCTGCCGAAGAACATTTTATTCTTCCCGATCGCGCCCATGCCTGCGTGATCGCGAAGAGGCTTTGGTTGCCCTACGCGGCAGCGCCCCATGGAACGCGAAGGCGAAGCTGAAGATGCTAGAGACCTGCGCGATCGCGATGCTTTGAAGAAGTGCCTGCGCGATGGCGTTCTCCCTTGCGCGATTGCGAAGGGATAAAGTGGAGCAGCGGACCAGAATCAGCTTCAGGGGCAAGTTTTGTCCAATTATCATTGTAAATGTTTAAATAGCACATTTTCTCTTCATTTTCATTAGTTTACCTTGTATGAACAATGGAGAAGAGAGAATTAGAGAAGAGGCCGAGCCCTTCGAGTTGGAAGCCCGAGGATTCATGTATCTCGTTAACTTCGAACCTATGGCGATCGACACCTAGTTTGATTACATTGTAAGGTTCGAGTTTCATTTCTCCCTTTTGAATTCAATCATCGTTTATGAATTGAATTCGATTCTTTCTTCTATTTCTTACCTTCCTAGTCTTGAATTTCTCGATATCTTTTAGATATCTCGTATCTTGTTTTATCGCTTTCGCATATTTGTATCGTGTTTAGCTTCCTAGTTTTTGGTTGCATCAGTATACTTTTCTCTACACATAGAAGTTTTAACACTCAGTTTATTTTAACGGATACGGATACGGGTATATCCAGTAATACCCATAATATTTACGGTTCTTAACGGATACGGGTATTCATTAAGAAAAAAAAAAACCGTTCGGGTAGTGGTATTTTAGGGGGTTTGCAGGTCCGGATGGGGTCGGGTTTTAATGAGTCCGGGTCCGGGTTTTGTCGGGTAGACCCCTACTCGTTTGACACCCATAGTTGAACTTGTGTGAAGTTCAACCCAAAAGAATTGAAGTTCCAAAAAGTGGCCTCTCACGTAAAATCAATAAAAAAAGTGGCATCAAACCAAAGATCACTACCAAAAGTGGCCTTTGGTGCACTTCGCCCCCAAAATTCACTAGTTCTGAATGTTTATTTTCATTTTAAGATGATTTTAGCAAAATAGCTTCCATTTTGTCCATATGCGACACTTCAAGTTATCTGCAAAAACGTTGGCAACACTTAGGCAAGAGGGATTAAAGACAAGTGCTACCTCTTAGGCAATAATTATGGAGAAAGGGGGTGGCGATCATTATTGTAAAATTTTCCTTTTATGGGGTCATATTGTAAAAGCAGCGCCATATTTGTCTATTTTCCGCAAATACTTCACAAGAACTTTAAGATTTGCGCCCAATAGACACATAAGACATCGTTATCACATTTTTGGCCTCCATAAGAAACCTCTTTGTTCCTTAGTTCTAACGGTTGTTTACATAAATAGCATTTACATAAATAGCAGTCCATATATATATATATATATATATATATATATATATATATATATATACACTATATATTAACAATAAATTTTATAGCCACAACACTAATAGAAAAATAAAATAATATTAAATACTAGTATTGATATTTAGTATTTATTTTCTTCCTAAATTTAAGGGATATCATTCAATTCGAAATAATATGTCATTAGATAAATTTGGTATATACCAACAGACACCCACGTTTTAGGGACATTTTTTAGAAGATCTTTCTTTTTTTTTTCCTTTTAGTTGACATATTTAATATTTTGCACAAATAAAATACATATGACCTAAAAATAAGAATAATAAATACTAAAATAAATAAATATTGAATACACAATAGATACAAAGAGTGATATATTGTGTTAAAATAATAAATAAATATTCAATACATAATATGTTAAAAATATTAATTGAATAACATATTACATACGCAATATGTTAAAATATTAAGTGATTAAATATCATATACATACAAAATATCATGTATTTTAATATTTATTTATTAGATACATGATATGTATGATATTTTAGTATTAATTACATATCGTGTATTTAATAATTATTCACTTAATATTTTAATATATTATGCACGTATTATTTATTTAATTAATATTTTATATATTAATATTTATTCAATTTTAAATAAAGAGGATAGAGGAGAAAAATATGTATATTGAATTATGTGTGAAAGTGGAAGAGGAATGGATATGCATTGATTGTAATTCCTTAAATAATGCACACTTAATTACCTGATATTTAGGGATTTAAAATATTTTGGGTCTTATCTTGATTTGTGATTAATCCCTAAAGAGAAGAGATAAACAGTTAATATCTAATTGTATTTAAAATTATATAATTTAATTAATAAATATTTGAAAAGAAAAGGAAAAGCTCAATGGCTAGAGAAAGAAAGAGAGTGGAAAGTGGATTAGGAATAGTAAATAAGTATTATGAATGTGTATATGGATAATTTTCCCTAATTTCTTATGTGGGATGAGCACCTTAGTGCCTGGTCTTTATTTGATGAGCTATTTTTCGCTGGTCTTTAAATCCTAAGCACTTTTTAATTCTCATGTATGAAATTGCCTTATTTCCCCTCACATATAAAACCCTAGATTCATTATTCCGTGTTCCCTTGTTCCGCTTATTCGATATTCTCTCTCCTTCTTCTCCTCTAAACGAAACCTTATCTCGCGATTTCTCTTCGATCGGCCAATACCGGCCAATATCTTTCAATTTTGTGTTTGTTTCAGATTTTTGTTCTTTGTTTTCTTTGTTGTTAGTTTTCGCTTTTATTTTTATGTTGTCTTGTTAATTTTTTTGTAGTTTTTTTGTTAGTTTTGTTTTGTTACCGCTATTACAGTTATTTTTTCTCACTTTTTGAGTGTTTTTTGCATATATTCTGTTGTTTTTGTGTTTTGTAGATGAAGTTATTATGGAGTTTTATTATCTGTATTTTTGTTCAGATTTGCACAGTGTTGACAATTCGTCTTTATTTAGTAACAGTTATTTTTAAAGTGTGATCGTTCCGTCGTTTTTAACCTGTGAGGTTTGTAGTGTTTTTCTGTGTTTTTTTGGATTGCGTCAATGATGACGAATTGTCATCATTCGCTGCATAATGCACTCATCCTTTTGGCTGATTGTCTCAGTAGGTGCTGCCGGACTATTTGTATTTCTTATTTGTTTGTGTATATGCATTTCTAATGCATCATTATCCGCATTTGGTTTATTGTCCTTATTTGGTTTATGTAGTGTTAGCTTGGACAAGCTTGAAGTTTTGACTGATGATTAAGGAACGGATTCAAAGGACCTGTTCCTTTGAATCACTACAGCTAAATAGATAATTCATGCAAAATCATTTAAGCTGAGATATTATTAATTATCCTAAGACTAATGTTTATCTTGATAATTATGCAGGTCTAAACGTGATATGAAAATATTGCATAAATATTGGATAAGGGCTAAAAGATCTGGATGCTTAAAGTGAAGAGTTCAATTAGGACTCACACTCTCGGGAGCTTTGGAGTTCTAATTACTTAAGACTTCTTGGTTGCTGAAGCTATGCACAAATACAGAGAGAATCGAGCAAAGCACTAAAAAGAGTCATTATCTTATTTGTGTAATCAATAAGCTACAGGGAACTAAGTAAGAACCTGTTCCTTAGATTGAGTCTTGTAAAAGTTCAGTCTTAGTTCAACTGTAGTAGGCATTATCGAGTTGTATCTTTCTAGTTCAAGTCGTGTACTTGACAAAGCTTCACTGATCGTGAAAGAGATCGCTAAAGGATTAGAGTTAGTCCTAGGTTAGTAAGAAGGTAGTCTTGTAACCAAGTGAGTCTTTTACATAGTGAAGTTGAAATCCTACTTGGAAGAGTAGGTCGTGGTTTTTTTATCCGAGTTCAAGGATTTTTTCCACGCTAATATTGGGTGTTCATTTACTTACAGTTTGAATTCCGCACATAACATAATAAAGAAACACATTTTAAGGAATTGGTCCTTAAAACAGTAAAGTAGTGTATCTTGGAAAATAACAATTGGTATCAGAGCGGGTTATCCTTGAAAAGGCTAACCCCTAGGATTAGATGAGTACATCACGAGAGAACAGTGAGGGTCAGTCAATGGTTATAGCACTTTTGTTCAATAAAAAATATTATTCATGGTGGAAGTAAAGGATGCGATATCATCTTCAAGCTGAGGACTATGAATTATGGGATATAGAAGTGAAGGTCCAATGATTCCAATGAAGAAGGATGCTGAGGGAAATGATGTTCCCAAAACCAGAAAAGAATGCAATGCTGAAGACATAACGAAATGGGAAAAGAATGCAAAGGCTAGGAAGTGGCTTGTTGGTGGACTCAGTCCTGACGAGTGCACTAGAATTAGAGGGTATACCACTGCAAAGGAAATTTAGGATGCTCTACAAGTTGCACATGAAGGAACAAGTCAGGTAAAAAGGTCTAGAGGTACACTTCTTTTTGCTGAATATGAAAGTTTTAAAATGAAAGAAGAAGAATCAATCTCTGAAATATATACTGGATTTAATGCCATTGCATCTGAACTTATTTATTTGGGAAGGGTTTTAACTGTGGAAGATAGAGTAGAAAAGATCCTAACTAGGGTTCTTCCAGATTCTTGGGAGATCAAAGCTTGTGCTATGATAGAAAGTAAGGATGTGACCACCTTGTCCTTAGATGAGCTTATAGGAAATTTAAAGACTTATGAACTAAGGAAAAAGGTTAAAAACATAGGAGTACCAGTTAAAACTGAACCTAATCTAGCCTTGACTGCTGCTGATAAGCCTATTGATGATAATGAACTGGTCCTTATCGCTAAAAGTGTTCAAAAATATTTGAATAAGAAAAAGGGGATTAGTGGACAGGGTAGGTCTTCTAACATGAAACAGGCTGGAGAATGCTTCAAATGTGGAAGCATGGAGCACTACATCAGCAAATGTCCAATCATGGAAGGAGAATGGAGGAAGAGATATACTGAGAAAAGGAAAAAGGCTAGGGAACAGGTCCGTAAGAAAAGTGGAAATCCCAAAGCAATGGTTGCAGGATGGCAGACAGTGAGGATGAAGTATCTGATGATGATCTGGCTCTAATGGCTCTTGAAGACTCAGATAATGAAGAAGATGCTGAGGTATTTGTTTCTAAACTTAGACAAGATATGAAAAGCATGCCTAGAGAGAAATTAGTTAAAGTATTTCATACTGTGTTAAATGAGTTTGAATCTCTAAGGGATGGCAAACATCAACTGCATGATGAAATTGATAGTTTAGGAGCAGAATACAAAAAAGCAGTAATTAAAAATGACTCTCTGAAAAGAAAAATTAGTATGCTTAAGGAACAGGTCCTCACACTTGAATCAACTGTTCAGGAATTAGAAAATGCTAAAACTGTTGAAAAGGATAAAGGCATTGCTAATTCTCATCAAATCATTGCTGAAGAGAAACTAAAAGTCACAGTTGATGAATTGTGCAAAAAAGATGAGAAGATAAGATCTTTGGAAGAAGACTTGGTTAAAACAAAAATGGAGTTAGGAAAAACTGTAAAATGGAACAAGTCTTCAGAAGCACTAGAATGGTTACATGAAAATCATAGTAGTAACAGGAAGGGTATTGGATTCATGAAAGCACAGTCTTCATCCAAATGGGATCCAAAGAGTAAGTACCTATCACTTCCTGAAAACTAGCTATGCACTAACTGTGGGAACACTGGTCACTGGAAATAAAATTGCAAATCTTTAAAAATGGTTGCACAGAGGAATAGGTCCTATAAACCTGTTCATAATTCTGTAAGAAAGAAAACTGTTCACACAAAGAAACCATTACCATTCTGGGCTAGGAGAGATCTGATTCATCCTTTTTCTAAAGGAAAGGAACCCAAACTAGTTTGGGTTCTTAAAATTAACCCCTAGTTTTCTTTTACAGGCTAGAGTGAAGGAGAGAAACCACAAATGGTACATGGACAGTGGTTGCTCAAGGCACATGACAGGACATAAGGAACTGTTCCTTTCACTCTCAGCCTTCCAAGGAGCAAGTGTTTCCTTCGGTAATGGTAAGAAAGGGGAAATCATTGGCATTGGTAAGGTAGATAGGTCTGACTCACACAGTATAGACAATGTGTTTCTAGTAGATGGGTTGAAGCATTGCTTATTGAGTATATCTCAATTTTGTGACAAAGGTAATAATGTTGATTTCTCATCTACTGGATGCATTGTGACTAACCAAACTTCTGGAGAGATTATTTTGCAGGAAAATAGACATGGAAACATCTACAAGGTAGACTAGTTGACACTATCTGATGGAAGCTTGAGTTTCTTAAGTGTGGTGCAAAATGATCCCCTCCTATGGCACAAAAGACTTGGCCATGCCAGTCTTTCACAACTGAACAAACTTGTTTCCAAGGATTTGGTGATAGGTCTTCCTAACATCAAGTTTAAGGATGAAAAAGTATGTGAAGCATGTGCCAGGGGGAAGCAGGTAAAGTCCTCCTTCAAACCAAAGAAACAGGTAAGTACCACTAAACCTTTGGAACTGGTCCATATGGATTTATGTAGACCAATAAGAACAATGAGTCGTGGAGGTAAGAAGTATGTTATGGTATTGGTGGATGATTACTCCAGATTTACATGGACTATATTTCTTGCATCTAAAGAAGAAGCATTTAATGCATTTTCAATTTTTGCTAAGAAAGCTCAAAGAACTCTAGATAGTCATATTGTTGCTATTAGGTCAGACCATGGAACTGAATTTGAAAATCATATGTTTTTCAATTTTTGTAATGAAAATGGCATTAATCACAATTTTTCCTCACCTAGAACTCCACAAAAAAATGGTGTAGTGGAAAGGAAAAATAGGACTCTAGAGAAAATGGCAAGGACTATGCTAATATCTGGAAGTCTTCCACAGAATTTTTGGGCTGAAGCCATCAATACTGCATGCTACATAATAAATAGGTGTATGACAAGGCCTTTAATAGAAAAACCTCCATATGAGCTGCTTAAGGGAAGAAAACCAAATATATCTCATCTTAGGGCTTTTGGTTGCAAATGTTTTATACACAATAATGGGAAAGATGCCTAGAAGTGATAAGGGAATCTTTGTTGGTTATTCTTTAAATAGTAAATCTTATAGAGTTTTTAATAAGAAAACATTGAAAATTGAATAAAGCATGCATGTTAAATTTGATGAAACTCACTGTCTTACTCAAGAAAAGGTACAAGAGGATGAAGAGATTGGAATGCTGAAACATGGTGAAATTGATTCACAAATGCAGACATTGGATGGGGATACTATGAGAAGTGAACTGCAAGGAACTGTTCCTCAGGACAGAACTGAGAAGAGTAGCACAGAAACAGGGGGAACAAATGTTGGTTCCACCTCACAAAGTGGCAGTGCTACTCCCTCAGTAACTGTTCCTCGGCAAGGAATTTCTGAGGATGGTCTGACACTCAAGCCTTACAAGTATGAAGGTTCACATCTTGTAGATTAGATAATCTTAGACAAGACTGTTGGAATTCAAACTAGATCAGCAATCAAGAATCACAATTGGAGGAATTGAATCAATTCGAAAGAAGTCAAGTTTGGTATCTGGAACCCAAGCAAAGGAACTGGTCCATAATAGGAATAAAATGGGTTTAAACAAACTCGATGAGGATGGCATGGTAACAAGAAATAAGGCCAGGTTAGTTGTTCAGGGGTATAGTCAAGAGGAGGGCATCGACTATGATGAGACTTTTGCTCCAGTTGCAAGATTAGAAGCAATAAGACTTCTCATAGCCTTTGCTACATACATGGAATTTACTCTACATTAAATAGACGTTAAGAGTGCATTTCTGAATGGTTACTTGAAAGAAGAAGTGTATGTTAAGCAACCTCCAGGCTTTAAAAATGATCAGTTCCCTGAATATGTGTACAAGCTGGACAAGGCCTTGTATGGACTCAAGCAGGCACCAAGAGCATAGTATGAAAGGCTATCAAAATTTCTACTTCAGCATGGATATAAAAGAGGTAAAATTGATACCACACTATTTTTGAAAGAAAAAGGTAAGCATCTCTTAATTGTTCACATTTATGTAGATGATATAATCTTTGGTGCTGCTTGTAAAAATTTAAGGAGTTTGCAAACTTGATGGGGAGTGAGTTTGAGATGAGCATGATGGGTGAACTCAATTTCTTAGGGTTTACAAATTAAGCAAACCTCAAATGGAACTATGATTCATCAACAAAAATATGTTAAAGAATTACTTAAAAGGTTTGATATGGATAATACTAAGGAAATCGACACACCTATTGCCACTGCCACAAAATTGGATCTTGATGAACATGGAATATCAGTTGATCAAAAATTGTATAGAGGTATGATTAGTTCTCTACTTTATCTAACTGCTAGTAGACCTGATATTGTATTCAGTGTTAGTTTGTGTGCTAGGTTTCAGTTAGATCCTAAAGAATCTCATTTGAAAGCCAGAGAATATTGAGGTATCTGAAAGGAACAGGTCCCCAGGGACTTTGGTATTCAAAAGGTGGTAATTTTAATCTTGTTGGATATACTGATGCTGACTATGCAGGTTTCCTTGTTGATAGAAAAATTACCTCAGGTATGGTACATTTTCTTGGTGAGTGTTTGGTCTCTTGGGGAACCAAGAAACAAAATTCAGTGGCACTTTCCACTGCTGAGGCTGAATATGTGGCAGCTGCCTCATGTTGTTCACAGTTGTTATGGATCAAACAACAATTACATGATTTTGGTGTTGATATAGGAACTGCTCCTATCTTTTGTGACAATACTAGTGCTATTAACATGACAAAAAAATCCAGTGCGTCACAAAAGAAATAAACACATTGATATAAGACATCATTTCCTGAGAGTTAATTATGAAAAAGGTTTGATCACCATAGCATTTTGTCCTGCTGAAAAGCAAATTGCTGACATCTTTACAAAAGCTTTACGAAGAGACTATTTTGAAAGAAATAGGTAGGAATTAGGGATGATTAAATTCACATAAATTCATCAATGCTTTACTTCATAATTGGCTAGAAAATTGCACCTAAAATGAATTTTATTCAAGCCAATGTGAATTATTCAGTCCAGCTTAATACTTAAGTGTATACTCTTATGCCATAATTCTTGTTTAGAGTTGCTAAAATTGAATGATGTTACCCTTATGCTCTTAGAATTTCAGGTTGATCAAAAGTGTTTCAAATTGGAAGGACACTGATTTTTCGTGTTAAAATCAGGTATGTACTCTTTATTATTCACTTATCTTAGAAGTTTAAGGTTATAGGTAACTTGCAATTAGGATAAATCCCACTAGGTATCCTAATCATATCCAAACTGCATAAGAGTCCCATCGGAGGAACAGTTCCTATTCTGAAAAGGTAACTTGAAAGCCTAACGACTCTATTTTTCTGGGAGACTCCCAATAGTCCAGTAACGGCTGCATGTCTTTCATGAGGTAATAGTGATTGTCTCACACTCAATCTCCACTACCGAATTCATTCTATAAATACACTCTTTCTTCCTATTATTCTTTCACTTTGTTTTACAATTGCACTCTCAAAATTTTAGAAAGAATAATCACATCTCTCTTAAATCGTATTGCAAGAATGTCTCTTTCTCCTGAAAATTCTTCATCTGCACCCACTTTTGATCAACCACAAAATCTCAACCCTCCTTCACCCATGGACACCACTGACCCAAACCCTGAAATTCCTGAAACAATCCCAGAAGTACCTGAACCAGAAATTCAGGGGGAAGGACTAGTTCCCACGGCTTAATCAATTGTTGAACAGGTTGAGGATTTGTCAAGAGCAATGATCATTTATCAGTATCAGGTAAATTTTGCCTATCCCTTAAACGTAGTTGTTGATGAAGGGGAAAATGAAGAGGGGTCTGGAACTGTTCCTGAGGGGGAAGGGGAAACAGTAAAAAGGTTGGAACCACTCATGCATGAATCATCTGGGTCTCCTGAGGTTGCTTTTAGAGCACCCATGGAAGATGTGATCAATGTTGAGGAAGAAATAAGTGACAGTGATCGACCTATTATTGATTTGATAAACATTAGGAGTTTATGAAGAAAACTTGCTAGGAAGGCACCTATTGATGATAAGATGACTGCTGAGATCACTGCTCAGTTAAAGAAAATTAGTGACAGTTATAAGCCAGGAATTAAGAAGAAAGGTGAAAGTTCCTCCAAGGCAAAAGGACCTATTCCTTCTGTCTCAACTCCTGCTTCTGGGGTTAGGAGGACAAGGAGTGCTGCTAAAGTTGTTGATGAGAACTTAGCTGCTGCTTTAGAAAGAAGCAGAAAAGGGAAATGGAAACAGGTTGTTGATTCTGTTGAGGAGGAAGAAGTGGAAGTGATAGAAACTGATACTGTTGGTGATGAAGATGATGAGATGGCAGATGCTGAGGAGATTATGCCTCATTCTAAGAAACGAAAAGTTGCACAGAGGCGTGTGACTAGGAGCTCTGTGAAAGCTGCAGCACAAAAATATTCTAAGAGGACCAGGTCCTCCAAAAGGAATTTGGTGGATGAAAGTTCTGCTGATGATAGTGATAGTGATGATTCATTTGCTGGTGATGATAGTGAAAGTGAGGATGAGGGAGAAGAAGTCTTACACTGTGTTCATGATGACATGCTGACTAGGAAAGTGTTGAAAGGGAGAGTGCTCTCTGATGTGGGAGAAGAAGGAATGCTATGGTTGCTGCAAAAATTGCAAGCTCAGGGCTGGAGGGACATGGTCCTTCAGATCTCTGGTAGGTGTGCAAAGGGGATGGTGCAAGAGTTCTACAAGAACTGCTCCATCAAGGATGACATGATTACCACCTCTGTCCATAATAATGTGATCACTTTAGACACTAGGGAACTTGGTGAGCTGTTGGGAATTCCATTTTCTGGGTATGACAGCTATGTAAAGAAAGTTTGGCCTGATTTGACAAACTTGCCTACTGGATTGGAGATTACAAGGAAGTTTGCTGAGAATGAAGGGGAAGAAAAACCAAGAGCTGTACAGAAAAGTGAGATGCATCCTCAGCACCAAGTGCTATTTGAGTTTGTGAACAAGATTGTGATGTCAAGGCAGGAAAAAAGAGGGATTGCCAGTTTCATAGACCTGGTTCTTATGGAACTGCTGGACACTGATAAGCAGATCAACCGACCCAGGTTTATGATCCATCTGATAAAAAAGGTTATAGCTGGGAAGAGGAAGCACTCTTTGCCATTTGGTTTCATCTTGACTGACTTGTTTTCAAAGTTGAAGATTCCTTTGGAGGGGGTAGTAAAGGCTACCAAAAAGGAGAAGTTTGGTTGTGCTACATTGATCAGATGTGACTTGCCTATTCAAGCTGATCCTCCACAAGCTGGTGTTGGGAGACAGCCTTTGAACAACAAGGTAAGGGTACTGAGGCAACAAGTTGCCATACAAGCTGCTGAAATAGCAAGGCTGGAAGAGGAGAAAAACTGCTGGAAGGCAGAGGCTACAAAGGCAAAGGAGACTAATGAGGGAATTCTCAAACAGATGTTTGAGTTGCTTAACAAGTCTCAGGGACCTGGTACTTCCACATCCTGATCACCTTAGCCTTAAGCCATCTTTTGTCTAGTGGGATTTAGACTAGTTCTAGTGCCTTAGTCTTTTCCTTCTCTAATTTCTGAATAATTCTGTAGTACTTGCTTGTATCCCCTGGTTTAACCTTTTGTTAATGATGACTTATCTTTGATGGCTAATATCATTGTTTTGCAGTTGCTTTAATCTGAATTGTGTTTGCATTTTAAGTTGCCTCACTGGCCATATACTGATTATTTTAACACTTGAGTTATATTTTTATGCAACCTTTTTAATGATGCCAAAAGGGGGAAGAGTAAGTCTGATTTTGCGTGAACTTATACCTAATTGAAAATATGGTCCTTAATGATAAATAAGTCTCTCACTACTGACTATTTTTGAGCTTGAAGCTGTACTTCAGGATATTAAGGATATGCAGCTATACTTATGAATTTGTCATCATCAAAAAGGGGGAAAATGTTAGCTTGGACAAGCTTGGAGTTTTGACTGATAATTAAGGAACGGATTCAAAGGACCTGTTCCTTTCAATTACTGCAGCTAAATAGATAATTCATGCAAAATCATTTAAGCTGAGATATTATTAATTATCCTAAGACTAATGTTTATCTTGATAATTATGAAGGTCAAAACGTGATATGAAAAGATTGCATAAATAGTGGATAATGGCTAAAAGATCTGGATGCTTAAAGTGAAGAGTTCAATTAGGACTCAAACTCTTGGGAGCTTTGGAGTTCTAATTACTTAAGTCTTCTTGGTTGCTGAAGCTATAAAACGTGGAGCATATCAGCCATTGAAGTATGCACAAATACAGAGAGAATCGAGCAAAGCACTAAAAAGAGTCATTATCTTATTTATGTAATCAGTAAGCTACGGGGAACTAAGTAAGAACCTGTTCCTTAGATTGAGTCTTGTAAAAGTTCAGTCTTAGTTCAACTGTAGTAGGCATTATCGAGTTGTATCTTTCTAGTTCAAGTCGTGTACTTGACAAAGCTTCACCGATCGTGAAAGAGGTCACTAAAGGATTAGAGTTAGTCCTAGGTTAGTAAGAAGGTAGTCTTGTAACCAAGTGAATCTTTTACATAGTGAAGTTAAAATCCTACTTGGAAGAGTAGGTCGTGGTTTTTTGATCCCGAGTTCAAGGAGTTTTTCCACGCTAATATTGGGTGTTCATTTACTTACAGTTTGAATTCCGCACATAACATATAAAGGAACATAATTTAAGGAACTGGTCCTTAAAACAGTAAAGTGGTGTATATTGGGAAATAACATGTAGCTTTTGTTTATTTCATTAAGATGGGTGCATTTTATGTGGGGGATTCTTTTTTCAGTATACTCTATGTGTTTATATTATTGTTGTTGTTTGAAATGATGACGGTCTGTCATCATTTAGGTTTAAAATTCAGGTATTGTTTTGGTTCATATGTGAAGAGGTGCAGTCGGTTTGTCTTTATTTCTTCTCTTTGTGCATATGTGCAACTGTGATACCTGATTTTTATTATTTTGGTGTATGTAGCTTTAGTTTATTGATTAAGGTATCTAAAGGGATTCATATTTACTCCTTCTTTAGTATGATATATGTGGTTTTTTTATTCTTTATTGGTTTGTGAATTGATGACCATCTGTCCCTATTTACTTGAAGTGTATATGTGTTTTCTGGGTCATTATGAAGAGGTGCTGCCGGATTGTTTGTATTTTATTTTTTTTGGCTCTATTACTGCTCTGTGTTTGTATATTGATGTGTGATTATTTTTATTTGGGTTTATGTATCTAGTGGTTATAGATAAAGATGGATGCAGTTAAGAAAGGTTACATATATTGCATGTTTGAGCACTGGTATAATACAAATATTCATTGGAGAGAGGATTACGACTACCGTTATGTCATTACTTCTTTCTTGACTGAATCGCAATTGACTCTTTTGAAATGTGGTGTATTTGGTAGACTTATGGACTTGGATGATATAAGTTTATTCGGTAAGCTTATTCATTGTATGTTGTTGTCGCAGATTCACAGAAATGAAGTTAATTGTATTAGTGTTAGGGTGTTTGGCCGGTTTGCACTTCTGATGCAGAAGATTTTTATTTGATATCTAGTTTGAGATTCTCTGGTGAAGATTACTTATGTGTATAGGAAAGAGAACAGTTTATTGAAGCATTGTTTTCTTGGCTTGGTAGTATTAAAGTTTCTCAGTTGTTGACTGTTGATGTCGGTAGTTCTGATGCTGTGAAACTTTCTGAGCTTTAACTTCTTGAAAGTGTATTGTTTGGGCATCGGGAAGACAAAGGTGTGGATGCTCAGTGTATGAAGATTATTGAATCTGATGGTGTTCGTGCTTCTTTTCCATGGGAGTGCCTATGTTTTAGTTATTTGCTTAAGCCTCTTAGAAGTCTTTTTGAGTCTCCTCGAAACTTGGACAGAGGGCATCCGATGTATGTGTTAACTGGTTTTGCTTTGTATTCAATGTATGGATTCTAGAGTTGTTTCCATATTTTCATCAGTTTGGTAGTTTTCATGGTTGTAATTTCCCTCAAATGCTCTCTTGGTCCAGGATGTGGCAATCATTCTTTGATACCTTAATTAACTCTTATTTCCATGATGGATCGGTATGTTCATTTTCCACTTAGTGTTTTCTTGTTTTTGGGTTTATTGTGTAGTTGTAAATTAAAATTTTTTTTGTTATTTCTTTTGCCATGTTGGAAAGAAATATGCATCATTCGAGCTGCCGAGACTAGTTGCGCTTGATGAAGAACGTGAGTTTATGATTTCTGAATTTCGTCCAGTTCTTTATGGAACTTCTTTTGCTTCAGATGGATCTCTGATGTATGTGTTATTTTGTTTTTACTTTATTTTTATGTCAGAGGATTTCAGAGAATATAGTAACGAATCTTGAGAGAATAACAGGTTCGTTGGAGAAGAAGTAGTGCGCTGATCGAGATTTGATCATGAAGCGTGTTGATGTATTGGTTATTTTCTGTTGTTGTTTTTTTATAATTATTTTGTTATTATTTCATGTTTCTCTTGAGATATTTTTAGACATTGTTAATATTATCTTAATAAGATATCTTCTTGACGTGTATGGAATAGTATAATGAGCCTTGGATATTATTATTATTAGTAGTAGTAGTAGGAGTAGCAGTAGTAGTAGTAGTTAAGGAATGTACTTGGAATGGTTAAAGCTCAATTCAATTCTCATATTGGAACCTGGTGTTGCTGCCACGACTTTTTCTTTTGGGGTGTATCCTATTGCGATGGCTAAAGGTCAAAAGAGTATGAATGATGGCCTATTTGAGGGAGGCCGCACGTGAATGTTAAGTGAATCAACCAAGATAATGCTTGGACAAGGGTTAGCGTGCAGCAATTGCTGCAAACCCTTTTGTGAGATCATATACGTAAATACACTGTGATCTACGAATAAAAAAACAAAACAAAAAGAACGTTCCTAAAGGTGATGGCAATATCGAAGGACACCAATGTTGCTTCGTAAGAAGAAAGAGAGACGCAGCAACAATAGCTTCCTCTATAATTGTTTTCCAACGAGAAACAGGTCCATGAAGATTGCATAACTAAATTGTCCCAAATTGATAGTGGCAAGTAAGTCAAGAATTTGTTAGATCGCCCAAAGAGATGAAAAGCTGAGGTGTGGAATTGAAAGAAATTGATCGTTGATTTGAGAACGAGAATTGGAGCTTATGTTTTGCTTGATAACAGAATTCAAGGTGAGTTTTGGCTTGTTCTTACTAAGGTCTTTTCCCATAAAGTTCATGACTTTAAAGTGTTTGAGAAAGTTGCTTTATATGTTAATGTGAGTTTAATTGGAGCAAGTAAGCTCACATTATGATGTAATCTAAACTAGCAGAAGCAAACTAAAAGATAATCGAGCGGAAGCAATTAAAGGATAACGAGAAATCAAGACTAAGAAGGCAAGAAATGAGAAGAAAGAAACGAATCAAACTTACTACGTAGATTGATTCAAAGGGAGAACGAGAAACTTGAACCAAATCCCGGATTCATACTAGGATGAAATCCTCGGGTTTCCAAGTCACAGTGGATACACGAGCTTCAAGCTCACACACGAAGGCAAGCCTCTCGATGTTCTTTCTCTCTATTCAAGATTCATAAACTACCTGATAAATGAAATGGCTAAGGGAAGCTTATATAGTTTTTCCATACATAAGTGTGAAATGACTAAAAGCCCCCAAGTCTAATTAAAATAATAGAAGTCACTTAGGGCTATAGTTGTAATTACACAACAAAATAGAGCAAAACTCGGATGGGCTTCACAGAAAACGGGTGCCCCTCCTAGTAAAAGAGGCGCCCCTCCTGAATCCTTCAGCAGCAGAATAGGCGCCCAACCTACTCCGCCCAAACACAGGGGCGGTCCGCCCCTTGCAACTTCAGAGAGGGTTGTGAAATGTGGGCGGTCCGCCCATCAGAAGAGGCGCTCCGCCCCTTCCCGGGAGTTCTTGAAATGGCTCAAAATGTGTCTCCCAAGCCTCTCCTTTGTCGCCTAAGTGGTCCTCCTTCCATGGCGCTCCAATGCATGATTTTCAAGCTGCTTCTGGAGCCCTTTACTTGTGTTCTTTGTGCTCTCAAGCTTGGTTCTTAATGGTTGTCGTTTAGGCCAATTTATATTGCATCATCCTCCCTTTCTTGAAAGGATTTCGTCCTCGAAATCAAACCATCAAAACCTACATTCAAAACAAGCACGACCAAGGTTTCCTACTTCACAAGTAAGTTAGCTTAACAAGAATAAGTGCAAGTGGTGTGGAAAACACACTCTTATGATAGAGCCAAGCATCAATACCAATTAAAAAGTGTATGTTCCGAAAGGAAGTAATAAATTCTTGGCTCAACAAGAACAAGCACTCATAATCAAAACAAGCAAAGAGATCAAGGTCACACAATATGTAGCAATCAAATTCTCTACAATCCCCAAGCTTATGACCAACACACCAAGCCTTCAAATCAATATTATCACAATGTGACACATTGGCTTTGGCATGTTCAACACTCATGGTATGATCAATAGATGGAATGGAGTAAGCAAAATAATTCAAGCGACAACTAACGTCAAATACTCCACTCCCCTTCTTAGAAGCACTATCACACACACAAAGAAGTACCACTGCATGGGATATACATCACACCACACATAGCATTTATAATTCCTATGAGATATGAGTACTCGAGCCTCCTTAGAAACCCACACTCCATCATACTCATAAGGATGTTCTAGCGCATGGCATGGTATCCTTAGCCTATAAATTAAAGAGATGCTAATATTCCCCAATCTTGAGTAAGTATCCTCCAATACCATTTACCTCAACAACGAACCTACGTCTACCCACGTTTCGTAGAGATGCATCCAAGGAAGAACTTGAATGCCCACGACTATCAACTCCAACAACTTGGGTCTCCTTTATCCCTCCTCGCCTAGCAAGATTTCTAGGGCAACTTCCACTTCCCGTCACTCTTCCAACATTAGAAATGTTGTTGGAAGTAGAGGAAGGACCCTTGCCATGGAACCCATAAGTGCCTCTCGCCTTGGTTCCATAGCCCATAGTACTACTCCTACTACAACTATCCAAGCCCCCCACGGCATTAGAACAATATGACCCCTTTGTAGCAAAAGCAACACCATCTCTCAAACCAACCTCCACATGGGAATTAGAAGCATTAGGTCGCTTAGCGTACCTAGAAGGTGCAAGCTTCTTCTTCCCTATGGAACAACCACCGCCTCCTCTCATACTAATGGAAGGTTCTCCACTACTCCCTTGTACACCACTAGCAACACCAAGAGAAAGAGAAGATGCAAATGAATAATGCGTATAATCTGTTTCATCATCAATTCCCTCTATGTCACTACCAACATTTTCGTAATCGTCACAAGAAGAGTAAGCAGGATCAATGTACCTTGAAGCGTCACCATCTTCATATTCTTGACTGGAAGCATAAGGATCAATAAAGTCTTCTCCACAAGCTTCATATCTTCAACCTCACGATCATCATAGTGAACCGCTTCATCAACGTAGGAGACATGGTTTCCCGAGTCATTATAGTAATGGCCATCATCATCATCATCATCGGAACCATAGTCTCCATCATTGATACAACCCGATGCTCGGCCAAACCATTTATTAGGAGCCAAGCACGGGAGTTGCAGTAGCTGCAGTCCATATTTGCACAGTTTGAGCTGCTGGGGCAGGTGCTGGAAGCTTCAGGGCAGTTCTGCCAACATTTTACCTCAGAAACTGGAGTTGTTCATCGCAATCGCGCGTGCACAGACGCAATCGCAAAAGGCCAAAAAGAAGACCTGTGCGATCGCGACCAGCCAGACGCGATCACGGAAGATGAGAATGTAGAGCAGCGCGATCGCGAGTCCAGAGACGTGATCGCGCAACAGCCTGGTTGAAGACTCGCCTGCGCAATCGCGAGACCATAGCCACGATCGCGAGGCTATGATTTAATGCTCAGCGCGATAGCGCCCCTTCCTGTGCGAATACGCTGAGACGAGGATCAGGAAGCCTATTTTCAGCTAATGACTTGAAGGCTCATTGTTAAGGGGTAATTAAGGCAAATGTGCCGCACTATATATACTCCTAATGTCATTAGTTTACCTAGATTTTGATGACATTTGACAAAGTGAAGAATTTGGCTAAGCTTGTTTGCTTAAGCATACCTATAATCCTTGATTTGTAATTAGTCTTAATTAGTTGAGGATCAATTAGAATTGGTTCTCTTGTTTAGGTCATTAAGGGGGGGTAATTAGGCTAATTTTCCTAATTTGCTTTCTTAATATTTCTCTAATAGAGTTGGGTCTTTCTTTAATTCTTGTTCTTTTAATTTTGTGTCTTTAATATTCATATCATTTGGTATCAGAGCTGGATTAGTGTTTGTTCTTACAATCACTAACCAAAATTTGTTCATCAAATTTCAAAAAAAAAAAAAAAAAACAAAAAATCCCAAAATCCCAAAATATGAGTCTTAAGTTTAGGTTTTTTTTGGTTGAAATTTTTGTTAACAATTGAAGATATTAGTGTCTAGAAACTACTCCAAAAAGGAATTGAACAAACAACAATAATTGGGATGCTGATTTGAAGATTGAAAAATTAGGGTTCTTAATCAAGAAATTGGGGCCTTTTGAAATTGGTTGTTGATTTTGAAGATTCAGCTACTGGGATTTTTTCACGGACCAACAAGGAGTATAAATCTCCAATTTGGAGTAAAAATACGGTGGTTTGTAAAGATTCAAGTTGAAAAGTGGGTTTGGAAATTGGGTTCTTCTTCAAGCCCAGAAGCTTACGCGATCGCGCAACATCCAGCGCTATCGCGTAGGCCAATAATTAAAAGGCCTACGCGATTGCGACGGTCCAACGCGATCGCGCCAGTACCACCAGAGAAGCCTACGCGAATGCGAACCACGCACGCGATCGCGCTGAACAACAATTTCCAGAAAAAAAAAATAGTTTCTTAGACAGATTGTTCGCAACAGCCCCGTAACAGTTTCCAATCAACCGGAACCCAATTTCAGCATTAAGAATAGTGAGTTTCTAGATCACAAACAAAATTTCATCCAATTCCGAATCAGATTCGTGCCAATTCGATTCTTGCCTTTCTTTCTTCCCTTTCTTTAAACTTTCCTAAAGTCCGTCCGTTAGTTTCAATTGTCCGTTTCTTGTCATAACAATTCCTTTCGATTCAAAATTAGCTTGAGTTTGATTGTCAAGTCGGATTTAGTATGCGAAGAACAAACTTGCAATAGCCCAGAGTGGAAAAAGGCAAGTATGGTGAGAGTATTAGAGTGAGTAAAAGCCGATCGTTGAGTGCAAACACTAGTGAATTGAGTGACATCAATTTGAGTGTAAATACTTAGGGAACGACTCGGTGAGGACTCTTTCTACCAACTTTGTTTGTTTAATTGTTTGTAGGTACAATGACCCAAAAAGAAGTCGAGGTGGACATGGAAGTTAAAACCATGATACAAGCCTTTGTGGCAAGTGTTAACTCAAAGAAGGAGACAGTTGATGAGCTATCTCGAAAAGATAAGCTTCGGGAAATGGGTAAGCAAGTGGTTGATTCACCTCCAACCGTGGGGGTGCGGTGTGATGGACCTAGCCGAATCCCTTGGGCCGATGACTGCTACTCTCATATGGTGGTCCAAGATACCTATTCTCCAAATGTCACTCCACAAGCAAGGGATCCTACTCATGATCTCCCAAGAAATGAACAACCAAGAGGTGACACTCCATGACCACATAAAGATAAGACTTTTCATGAGCATGAGAACTATGATAATGACCCGTTTCACTGCCGGGGGATGCCCGACGAGGGGGAGCTAGGGGCCGAGGTGGTCGATTTGGGGGAGGTTACCAAGGGAGAGTGGATTGTGATTAGGACTATTATGACTACGGGGGTTATGGTGGACAACGGAGACATCATGATGAAGATAGGGGGTTGAACACTATCAAGATCAACCTACCTACCTTCCAAGGTGAGAGTGACCCGAATGAGTATTTGGAGTGGGTGGTCAAGACGGAGAGAATATTTCAAACCAACAACGTCCAAGATGCTACAAAGGTGAAGTATGCTATCACCCATTTTGAAAACTATGCTTCTACTTGGTGGAGTCCAAACGAAGACAAAGGGAAACACAAGGGCTCATTGCCAATGGGGGTTGGGCGGCTTTGAAAGCCATGATGGAGGCTTGGTTTCTACCTCCAAACTGTGAGGATGAATTGATCAAAAAGTTATACAATTTGAGGCAAGGAACCAAGAGCGTGGTGGAGTATTTTTATGAATTTGAGGAGACTAGGGCAAGGGCCAACGTGCTAGATGGTGACCGGTCTGTCATACCAAAGTTTTGTGGAGGTTTGAATAGGGAGATCTCTTCTTCAATGGAATTGCACCGGTTTGAAAGCTTGAATGATGCGTTCCAAGCGGCTCTCAAGGTGGAGAAAGGGATCAAATTAGACAAGTCTTACAAGTCCAAAAACATCCCTTCCGCTTGGAATAAAGGAAAAGATAATGTGAAGGCCTATACCCCATGGGACAAAGCTAAAGAGCCCAAGCGAGAGTTCAAAGGCAACTTTGAAAGAACCAAGCCCAAAGAAGAGCCCAAGGTGGGAGGTAACAAAGCTAAATTGAAAGTTTGTCTAATATTCAATGCTATAAGTGTAATGGCAGTGGCCACATGATGAGAGATTGTCCAAATAGGAGGACTATTATTATTTTGGGTGATGGGGGCTATGAAACGGGTGGTAGTGATGATGAGGAGGAGATCGATAGGGTATGCCATGTGATGATGATTTTGAGGAGTCATTGGTAAGTGAACAATTAGATGATGTATATGCTACTCTTGTGGTGAGAAGAATAATGGGAGTGCAAGTGAAGGAGGAGTCGAGTTAAAGGGAGAATTTGTTCTATGCATATTGTAAGGTTCAAAGGACTACTTGCTCGCTAATTATTGATAGTGGTAGTTGTGTCAATGTGGTGAGCACCACTTTGATTGAGCAACTCAAACTACCCAGTAGAAAGCGTCCACATTCTTACAAATTCCAATGGTTGAATGAGTGTTGTGAGCTAAAAGTGACCAAGCAAGCCTTGATTAAATTCAAGATTGGGGACTATCATCATGAGCTTTTATTTGATGTGGTTCCTATACAAGCTTGTCATATCTTGCTTGATAGGCCTCGGCAATATGACTGCTTGGCAAGGCATGATGGCCAAACTAACAAGTATGCCTTGGAAGTGGGGGGTCGGAAGTTTGTTCTCAACCCATTGACCCCGGCGCAAGTGAGTGAGGGTTATAGGAAGATGAGGGAGTTGAAGTTAAAAAGAGAGAAAGAAAATAAAGAGGGAGTTGTGGAGGAAGGGAGAGTGGGAGTTGTTACACAAAAGAGTGAGGAAACAAAAGAGGGAGTGAACTTGTTCTTGTCTAAGAAGGAGTGTTTGAAAGATATGGAGGAAGGAGCACCCATGATTCTCCTCCTACACAAAGAACATTTTTTGGTTACTAATGAACTAACCCTGTTGAAAGCTGGTTTTGAAGTATGACAAACGAGAAGGACACTGAGGTTCAGGAGAAGAACCTTGTCCTTAAGCTGAAGGACACGCTTGATCGAAAAGATTACGGGTTGCAAATCCCTGAGGAACTAGGAGTAGTGGCGCGTGGTTGTTGACGTATCCTAGTCAGACTAAAAGAGGCGGTGTCCAGGCTGTATCTTTGAAGTGTGGACAAGAGTTAGACTTTAACATGGAAAAGAGTTACTGCGAATCTGATATTGCCATAATTAAAAGCATTCCCAGCAGGACTCAACTAGGGTTGTAAGACCTATATAAAAGCAAGTAGAAGAGACAGCCGAAATTAGTTTTTCAAGTAGAGAGTTGAGAGCATATAGAGGTGATCTGAAGAACTGTCTACGTTGGAAAACTAAAGAAGACAACTGGTTTGCATGCTGAGTATTTGAGTCTAGATCTCTTGTCTAGGTTCATCGAGTTGTAAGTTGTCTTTGTTACAAGTGTTCATTGTTTTGTCTATTAGCTTATTTCAGAAGCATATGTATTAGGCAAACTACTTTGTGATTACTAGAAAAAGCTAGAGTTTAGCTTTGGTTAGTGATTAGGGTCTAGAGTGTAGCCCCTTGGTTACAGAGTCTGTAATCTGAAACGTTGCTCTTGTGTTAGTGGATTGAGATTCAAAATCCCAGAGTGTGGGTCGTGGTTTTTCTCCCTTGAGCAAGGAGTTTTCCACGTAAAATCCTTGTGTTCTTGGTGAATGTTTTGAAGTGGGTTCTTAAGTACAGTTTGCATAAAAGAGAACTGAGGAACCTTGTTCTACTACGGAAGAACCGGGTTCTTACAACAAAAATCGGAGGACACTATTCAACCCCCCCCCCTTCTAGTGTCCTTAGGAGGTGCTTAAAGTATAACAAGTGGTATCAGAGCGGGTCTTCTCTTGTAAGGCTAACACCTTGAGAAGGATCAAAATGAGTGCACCGCCTACAATTACTGAAGGACAGTCGGTTCTGAGGCCTCCACAGTTTAATGGGCAATACTACGCATGGTGGAAAAATAGGATGGAGAATTACATATGTGCTGAAGATTATCAACTCTGGCTGATAGTCTCTGAAGGAAACCTGATCCCCACCAAAATAGTTGGTGAAGGAACCACTGCCACAAAAGAACCCAAGCTGAAAGAAGAGTTTGATGAGTCTGACTATAAGATGATCGAAAAGAACCACAAAGCCAAGCGGTTGGTTATATGTGGTCTGGGTCCAGAAGAGTTCAATCGAGTATCATCGTATAAGACGGCTAAGGAAATATGGGATGCTTTACAAGTTGCACACGAAGGAACCACTGAAGTAAAGGACTCAAAAAGAAGAATGTTGAAGAGACAATTTGAGTTATTTACTATGGGCGAGAAGGAATCGATTCAGGATATGATGACCAGGTTGACCATGATTACAAATGAAATGAGATCTCTGGAGATGGAACTGCCTGAGGTGGAGATGGTTGACAAAATCCTGAATGTGTTACCTGAAGCATGGGAACCAAAAATGACGGCCATTATTGAATCCAAACCCTTGAAATCCATCAAGCTTGAAGAACTGGTTGGAAGTCTGAAGACGCACGAGATGATGAAGGACTCAAAGGCTAAACCTGCTGCAAGGAAGGAAAAGACCCTTGCACTGGAAGCAACAGAAGAAGCTGATGAATATGTTGACCTTCAATCAGTGGAAGCTGCAATGGTAAGTGCTCTAAGACAAAAACTCAATCTGGGAAGGTTTAAAGGATTTAAACGAGGGAACAAGGAGAGCTCTAGCAGGAAGAGCATAGTTGACAGTCCTGACTACTCAGGATGCTTCAAATGCTTCAAGAAGGATCATGCTGTCATGGATTGCCCAATGTGGGAAATAGAGTGGATGAAGAACAGAGCTGCTAAGGAAAAGGGAAAGGAAACCACAAAGGAAAACGATGCAGATAGAAAGAAGTCAAGACGGCCCCCAAACTTCAGAGCAGAACGAAGGAAAAAGAAGGAAGCTTTCTATGCCACATGGGGACCAACTGACAGTGAGTCTGATCACGAGAAGGAAGCTGACGATGACTCACCGCTAGCTTTAGCAGGGATGACGGATGTTAGTTCTGACGAAGAACATCCTCTTGAAGTGAAATGGGGAAGAGATCCATCAAAGCTACCAGTGTTCAATGGGACTCATTACAATTACTGGAAGAAACAAATGAAGAAATTCTTGCAGGCAACTGATTATAGTCTGTGGTTAATAGTGAAAAGAGGACCTCATGTTCCAGTGAAGAGAGCAGCAAATGGAGTCCTGGTACCCAAGAAAGTAGAAGAACTAGATCCACAAGATCTGGACTGGTTACAAGCAAACTCCAAGGCTGAGGGCTATCTAAGAAGAGGACTTACAGATGATGTGCTTGGACAGATACTGGAATGTAAATCAGCCAAGGAGATATGGAAGAAACTGAAGGAGTTGTACATAGCTGACAACACCAAGAAGGACTCTGCCCTCATGGCAACTGAAGGAAAGGAAGCTGACGGTTCAGCAGAGGTATGTTTATCTGATCTCAAGGAAACTTTACATACATACTCTTCTGAAAATCTAATCCTAATCACAGCCACATTGATTGAAGGATATGAAAAAGAAAAGCTTGAAAAAGATAAATTAATTGAAGAACTGGGTGATCTTAGAACTAAGCACAAGAGTCTCCTAGAACAGAACATTGAGCTTGAAGAAACAAATGCCATCATGAAAGGGCAGACTCTTGTGTCAAACTCTAAGATCACAGAGCTTGAATTAGAATGTAGTCAGTTGAGAGAGAGTAAGAATGGTAAGCAAGTTATGAGTGAAGTTCAAACCTTTCTGGAAGATGAATTGAAAAGGACAAATGAGATTTTATACCAAGAAATTGAAAAAAATAAGATGTTAAATCAGAAGGTTGAAAACTCAAAACTTGAACTTACCAGACTTACAAAATGGAATAAGTCTTCAGAAGCAATGCATTGGGTTCTTGAAAATCAAAATAAAGGAAAACAAGGTTTAGGATTCAAGAAGCCCTTGCCTCCATATAATCCTAAAAGCAAATATGTGGGATTGCCTTGCAACATGTTATGCACTTTCTGTGGTCAAACCGGTCATACTAAACAAAGGTGTGTTAACATTACCAAGGCAAGGGCCAAGAATAAAAATTGTGTTTTACCCAAATGGGCCAAACAAGATCTGATTTATCCATTTTCTCATAAGAAGGGACCCAAGCTTGTCTGGGTTCCTAAGGCTAACCTCTAATTGTTTTGCAGGCTGGAGTGAGGGAGAACAACTCAAGCTGGATTCTTGATAGCGGTTGTTCTAGGCACATGACGGGAGATAGAAGAAATTTTCTCTCACTCGCAGCATTTCAAGGAGGCAGTGTGGCCTTCGGAGGAGGAAAAAGTGGTCAGATAGTAGGCATTGGGAAGATTGGGAGATCTCTTGAGCATGCAATTGAAAATGTGTATTGTGTGGATGGTCTTAGACACAATTTACTGAGCATCTCTCAACTATGTGACAGAGGAAACGAAGTGAGCTTCTCATCTGTAGGGTGCATCGTGAAGAATCTACAGAGTGGAGAAGTGGTAATGGAAGGAAAAAGAGTGAACAATGTGTACAAGGCGTCACTGAGGTCCTTACCTGAAAACAACCTGACATGCTTGAATGTACAAGAAAGCGACTCTCAGCTGTGGCACAAAAGACTGGGTCATGCAAGTCTCACTCAATTAAATAAGCTAGCCTCGAAGGAACTGGTTCGTGGATTGCCAAACAAGAAGTTTGAAAACATAAAAGTGTGTGATGCCTGTGTAAAAGGAAAGCATGTAAGAACGTCTTTCAAGTCAAAGAAAGTGGTCAGCACATCTAAGCCACTGGAGCTGGTACATATGGATTTGTGTGGACCTATGAGAGTAAAAAGCAGAGGAGGAAAGAGGTTTGTGTTCGTGATTGTTGACGACTACTCGAGGTATACATGGACCTTGTTCTTGGCCTCTAAGGATGAAGCTTTTGAGAACTTTAAAGACTGGGCTGGTGTGGTTCAGAAAAGGCTAAGTCTTGAACTCATCAGTATTCGATCAGATCATGGAACTGAGTTTGAAAACTCAAAATTTTCTGAGTTCTGTGCAGGGAACAACATAGATCACAACTTTTCTGCACCAAGAACTCCCCAACAAAACGGGGTGGTTGAGAGGAAGAACAGGTCGTTGGAGGATATGGCTAGAACCATGCTGCTGTCAAGTGGACTAGCAAGAAACTTCTGGGCTGAAGCTGTAAACACTGCATGTTACTTGCTAAATAGGTGTTCCATCAGAGCCATTCTTGACAAAACTCCATATGAGTTACTCAGAGGAAGAAAGCCAAGCATTGCACACCTAAGGCCTTTTGGGTGCAAATGCTTTGTTCACAACAATGGCAAGGAACCCTTGGGAAAGTTTGATGCTAGGAGTGATGAGGCAATATTCCTGGGATACTCCACTCAAAGTAAGGCATACAAGGTACTCAACAGAAGAACACAAGTAGTAGAAGAAAGTATGCATGTTGTGTTCGATGAATCAGATAAGGAAATAGGAGAAGATGATGCAGATGATCAGGTGATTGGCTTAAGAAGAGAAGAAAGCATAGATGAACTGGAGGACTCGGATGAAAAGGAGAGCAAAGTCATGTCCGATGAAGGAGTCAACTTGACAGGGGGAACTTCTGATGAAGCTGAAGATCAAGAAAGTCAAGAAGAATTTACTCAAGACGATGCTGCAGGTTCTTCTAATCAGATTCAGATCAAGCCATGGAAATATCAAAGTTCTCACCCTCTGGAGAATGTTCTATCTGAACTGGATACAGGAATTATGACTAGGTCAGCATTAAAGAACTTCTGGGCATTCTTTGCTTTCCTCTCAGCCTTGGAACCAAAAAATGTCAAAGAAGCTCTAGAAGATCCAGATTGGATTATAGCTATGCAGGAGGAACTTCATCAATTTGAAAGAAGCAAAGTGTGGCACCTAGTTCCTAAACCAAAGGACAGATCCATAATTGGAACTAAATGGGTGTTCAGAAATAAGCTGGATGAACATGGCATAGTTACAAGAAACAAGGCAAGGTTGGTTGTTCAGGGCTACAGTCAAGAAGAAGGAATAGATTATGATGAAACATTTGCACCAGTGGCACGAATGGAAGCCATTAGAATGCTGATTGCTTTTGCTACATACATGGAATTCACACTGTATCAGATGGATGTGAAGAGTGCCTTCTTGAATGGATACCTAAATGAAGAAGTCTATGTAGTACAGCCTCCAGGTTTCGTGAACAATGAATTCCCTGATCATGTGTACAAACTGGACAAGGCTCTGTATGGTTTGAAGCAAGCTCCTAGAGCCTGGTATGAAAGACTCTCAGGGTTCTTGATGAAAAATGGTTTTTCAAGAGGTAAAATTGACAACACACTATTTCTCAAGAAGCAAGGAAAGGATCTGCTGGTAGTTCAAGTGTACGTCGATGATATCATCTTTGGAGCCACTGATGAGGAGCTGAGCAAAGGTTTTGCTGACCTGATGGGAAGTGAGTTTGAAATGAGCATGATGGGTGAATTGAATTTCTTCCTTGGGTTGCAGATAAAGCAGACGCAGGAAGGAACTATGATACACCAGCAAAAATATGTCAAGGAATTGTTGAAGAAGTTTAACATGGAAGGAGCTAAGGAGATGACTACTCCTATTGCTCCTGGAACAAAGCTCGACATGGATGAACTTGGTCCTTCGACAAATGAGACCAAGTATAGAGGAATCATCGGCTCACTTCTTTATCTCACAGCAAGTCGACCTGACATAGTCTACAGCGTAGGACTGTGTGCCAGATTTCAGTCAAAACCTAAGGAATCACACTTGACAGCTGTGAAGAGAATTCTGAGATACTTGAAAGGAACTCAGGATTTATGCCTTTGGTATCCCAGAGGTGGAACTTTTGAACTAATTGGTTTTGCTGATGCAGATTATGCAGGTCATTTGGTTGATAGGAAAAGCACTTCGGGGATGGCACACTTCTTAGGTCCTTGCTTGGTGTCATGGGCTACAAAGAAACAAAACTCTGTTGCTTTGTCAACTGCTGAAGCTGAGTATGTGGCAGCTGCTTCATGCTGCTCACAATTGCTATGGATCAAGCAGCAACTGGAGGATTTTGGAATCAAGTGTGGGGCAGTGCCAATCTTTTGTGACAACACTAGTGCTGTGAACATTGCCAAGAACCCAGTCCAACACAAAAGGACCAAACATATTGATATTAGACATCACTTTCTGAGAGACAATGTAGAAAAGGGTCTAATCACTATGAATTCATGCAGGACTGAAGATCAAATTGCTGACATATTTACCAAAGCCTTGAACAAGGTGCAGTTCGAGAGGAACAGGTTGGAGTTAGGGATGACCAAAATACACGGATGACCCAGCAGGTAATCCCCTGGTGATTGGCTAGTTTAGTAGTAAAAGTGTCTGTCAGGAATTTGTCATTACTATCTGGACTAAATTTGTACTTGAGTAAGTACACTCGTTTTTTAGCGTTTTGAGCATTAGGTACAAATAATGTGATCCCATGAAGAACCTACTATGTACTGAGGAGGAACCAGTCTTAACGTGAGGAATCGTGTCCAGGTACAGTAAACTTACTCTATTTGTTAGTTGTCACAACTGGAATTAAAATTGTCTATTGTACGTGCATCATGGGAGATTCTCCATATTCTCATAACTGTCCAAAATTATAGGAACACATTCCTTTTTAGGATAGAACTCCTTTTAAATTGCTTGGACCCCACTTCTTGAAAAGGGTATATTTAAATTAAGTTCATAACCGTCAAATCTCTTAACTTCTCCCGGTTCTCAAAAAGTTCAAAAAGCTGCCCTTCTTTATACTCATTATTTTTTCTTCCCTAGACATTGTCACTTCACCAAAACCCTCTCTCCTTCTACAGCACTCCTTCAATCTCTCATAATCTCATCCACCACTTCCAATTGAACATCAAAATTCTCTCAAGCCCTAAAATAGATAAACCGTCAACAAACTCAGAAATCTTTACAAAATTCAAGATGTCTGAAAGACCACCTCCATCCACTCTTGCTGAAAGAATTGCTAGGGCTCGCCTAAAATTTCTCAAAAAGGGGGACAAGAAACTGGTCAAGAAGTTAAAATCAAGAGCCGTTCCTTCAACACCCACTACTCAAAGTTCATCTCAACCGTTACCTGAGGTAATTCCTGATCCTACTCCATCTACACCTGTTGGCTCAGTTGATATAGCCAGTCCTGGCATTGTAGAAACTGAAACCCTAGTTGCTGAATTAGATAAAATAGTAGATGTTGAGCAGAGGGACAATATAGATAGGGGGAACCCACGTGAGGAGGAACAAGTAACTAAAGAGAATGAACCTAGAGAAGATGTGCAGGATGGTGTAGACGGTGTGTCTAGAGGCGAGTTAAATATAGCCGAAAAATTAGAAGAACAGTTGAGGGAACTGGACAATGATGAATCTCTGAGAAAAGATGTTGGTGAGTCAAGTAAAGATGTGAGTGGAACAGGGGTGTGTTTAGAGGATTCTGTGCCTAAAGGTCCTGAGGGTGATGGAACTGCTACTGCTGAAGTTCCAGGGGGAGAGGGACAAGAACCTGTTACTTGTCTAAACCCTACTAGAGCTGATGATGCAGATTTTAGCTGGACAGAATCTGATGAAGATGGAAACAAGGAAGTTGTTGTTGAAAAACAAGAGAGTGAAAAGGAAGAGAAAAAATTAAAAAGGAAAAGAAAATTTGGGGCAGAAGATGAGAAGGTGACAGGTGAGGAAGAGGAGGATGAGGTGGTGTTTGTAAAAGAAAATAAAGTAGAGCCTGACAAAAGAAGAAGGTTGGTGAGAGATGGGAAACCAGTGTTGAAATCTAGACTGGTAGATGAAGAATGTGAAGGAGGTGACCAAGAGGCTAGTGAGCCTGTGGTCAGGAGAGTTGGTACTAGGTCGGCTTTCAAAATGCAGATGGAGAGGATTGAAAAGATAGGAAAGACAGTAAAAAATGTGAAGATGAGGGAAGAAGAAAAGAAGAAAGAAGAAGAGGAGAAGAGAGCTGGTGAGGAAGAGGAGGAAAGTGAAGCTGGGAGTTATGTGGAACCCAGTGATTCTGATACTGACAGTGAGGTGGAGAGTAAAAAGAAAAGAAAAGAAGTGGTTAGGGAAGCCTTCTTTTCTAGACATCAGGTGCTGCCAGGGAGTATACTATATGATGAAAAGGAGTTCCATATGAAATCTTTGTTGAGAATGATAGGCGATCAGGGTTGGTTGAGTGTGTTTGGAAACAATGACAGGAAGCTGTTTGTGGATGAAGTCAGGGAGTTTTATACAAATTGCAGGGTAGTAGCCAGGAGGGTGTTTACAACTGTGAAAGAAGTGGAGATTGAATTTGGGAGACCTGAACTGGGAGTAATTCTGGATGTTCCTGCTGAAGGGTACTGCAGGTATGTTAAGCTAAAATGGCCAAAGAGAACAGATAGAGTTACTCCCTTAGATGTTGTGAGAAAGTTTTCAGGGAAACCCAGATTGAGGAAGGAGAGGAAGGTTGAGAAAAAGGAGATGGAGCCTGCACATCAGCTTTTGTTTGAGTTTGTGCATAGGTTTCTTCTGCCTAGGGGGGAAAGGAATTGTGAGGCTAGTGCTCTTGATCTGACCTATATGGATCTGATGGACAGAGGGGTAAAAATAAATTTGCCTGGGCTCATTATTAGGCACATAAAGAGAATCTGTGATACTGATCAGAAGCCACACTCTCTTGTGCATTCTTACATCATCCATCAGATTCTTGAGCATTTTGGAGTGCCTTTAGGTGCAGGGAAGAAGCCAACTATCCATCAGAGGTTTGGGGTAAATGTGCTGAAGAGCTGTGACTTCTTTCAAGAAAGCAGGGCTTCCAAAAAGCCGATGCAGGTCAAGCAGGAGGAGTCAGAGGACAGTGAAGAGTTTGGACCTGATGAGGCCATCGGTGCTGTGCAGGAACTGGAGAAAATGGTTCTTGAAGTTAATGAAGAAAATGCTGAACTGCACAGGCAGTTGAAGGTGAAGGATCAAGAGATTGATCGCTTGAAGATTGATTGCCACAAGTATGAGGCCGAGCTGGTAATGGAGAGGGCCAAAAATACGAAACAACTTGAGGCACTCGTTAAGCACTTCAACCTTCAGCTGTGATTCTTCCAGTCCTGTCCTCCTATCTGTCTCTTTTTCCTACCCCACCTGATCTTTATTCCTCCCTATTCTCCCTTGATTGCATGATTTGGATAATTAAGACAATTTCAATTTTTTGTTGTGTAACTAAATAGAGTGGTGCTGCTGTCACCCTCTGGATGTTTGATTTTAAATTTCTTATGTTTGCGACTGTTTCTTGTTTCAGTGCCTGGTTCCTTGTTGGGCCCTTATTTTCATATACCTATGTTCTTAATGCTGATGAGTTGCCTTGTGCTCTAGTTTAGATTAAACTGACAGGTTCCTGCAGGTCTTTGAATCTTTTCGATGATGCCAAAAGGGGGAAGAAGGAATGTTGGGGTGTTTGTGACCTAACTCATCTGTTTTTATTGTTCTGTTATTTTCGTTCTTGTTTTTGGTATATGTTATGTAGGTTCTTGGGCAACATTTGTTTGTCATCATCAAAAAGGGGGAATTTGTTGAAAGCTGGTTTTGAAGTATGACAAACGAGAAGGACACTGAGGTTCAGGAGAAGAACCTTGTCCTTAAGCTGAAGGACACGCTTGATCGAAAAGATTACGGGTTGCAAATCCCTGAGGAACTAGGAGTAGTGGCGCGTGGTTGTTGACGTATCCTAGTCAGACTAAAAGAGGCGGTGTCCAGGCTGTATCTTTGAAGTGTGGACAAGAGTTAGACTTTAACATGGAAAAGAGTTACTGCGAATCTGATATTGCCATAATTAAAAGCATTCCCAGCAGGACTCAACTAGGGTTGTAAGACCTATATAAAAGCAAGTAGAAGAGACAGCCGAAATTAGTTTTTCAAGTAGAGAGTTGAGAGCATATAGAGGTGATCTGAAGAACTGTCTACGTTGGAAAACTAAAGAAGACAACTGGTTTGCATGCTGAGTATTTGAGTCTAGATCTCTTGTCTAGGTTCATCGAGTTGTAAGTTGTCTTTGTTACAAGTGTTCATTGTTTTGTCTATTAGCTTATTTCAGAAGCATATGTATTAGGCAAACTACTTTGTGATTACTAGAAAAAGCTAGAGTTTAGCTTTGGTTAGTGATTAGGGTCTAGAGTGTAGCCCCTTGGTTACAGAGTCTGTAATCTGAAACGTTGCTCTTGTGTTAGTGGATTGAGATTCAAAATCCCAGAGTGTGGGTCGTGGTTTTTCTCCCTTGAGCAAGGAGTTTTCCACGTAAAATCCTTGTGTTCTTGGTGAATGTTTTGAAGTGGGTTCTTAAGTACAGTTTGCATAAAAGAGAACTGAGGAACCTTGTTCTACTACGGAAGAACCGGGTTCTTACAACAAAAATCGGAGGACACTATTCAACCCCCCCCCCCTTCTAGTGTCCTTAGGAGGTGCTTAAAGTATAACAAACCCCTTCTTTGCCTAGTTCTATTTCTTCTCTTTTGCAAGGTTATGAAGACATCTTCCCCGAGGAGTTGCCTAGTGGATTGCCACTACTAAGAGGTATTGAGCATCAAATTGACCTTGTTCCGGGCTCCCAATTTCCCAACAAGGCCGCTTATAGAAGCAACCCAGAAGCTACCAAAGAACTCCAAAAGAAAGTGGAGGAGTTGCTTGGAAGAGGCCTTGTGCAAGAAAACTTGAGCCCATGTGCGGTCCCGGTCATCCTAGTGCCAAAGAAAGATGGGACTTGTCGCATGTGTGTGGATTGTAGAGCCATCAACAAGATCACGGTAAAGTATCGTCATCCTATCCCTAGGTTAGATGATATGCTTGATGAGTTAGGTGGATCTTGTGTGTTCTCTAAAATTTATTTGAGGAGTGGATACTACCAAATCCGGATGAAACTGGGTGATGAGTGGAAGACGGCCTTTAAGACTAACTTTGGTCTTTATGAGTGGCTTGTATTGCCTTTTGGCTTGTCCAATGCTCCTTCAACCTTCATGAGGTTAATGAATCATGTGCTCAAATCTTTCATTGGAAAATTTGTTGTAGTATACTTTGATGTATTCTTATCTATAGCAAATCCTTGATGAGCATGCTAATCATTTGAAACAAGTGTTTGATATTTTGAGAAAAGAACAATTGTTTGCTAATTTGAAAAAGTGCTCTTTTTGTGTTGAGAAAGTTGTTTTCCTTGGTTTTGTGGTAAGTCCAAATGGTGTGGAAGTAGATGGGGCTAAAGTGAAGGCCATTAGAGATTGGCCCACTCCTAAAAGCATTGGTGATGTGAGAAGTTTTCATGGGTTGGCTAGCTTTTATAGGATGTTTGTGAGAGGGTTTAGCACTATAGCCGCACCATTGTCCAAAGTGATAAGGAAGGATAAGGCATTTCTATGGGGGGAAAGAGCAAGAAGAGGCTTTTGTAAAGTTGAAGGAAGTCCTTAGTTCCACACCTCTTCTTCAATTGCCAAACTTTGAAAAGACCTTTGAGATTTAGTGTGATGTTAGTGGGGTAGGCATTGGAGCCGCGTTGATGCAAGATCAAAAGCCTATTACCTATTTCAGTGAGAAAGTCAAGGGGGCAACCACTAAATATTCCACTTATGACAAAGATTTGTATGCCTTGGTGAGGGCATTGGCAACATTACCTTTGGTCCAAAGAATTTGTTATTAGAACCGACCACCAATCCTTAAAGCACCTCAAATCCCAAGAGGAATTGAATGTGAGACGTGCCAAATGGGTGGAGTTTCTTGAGACCTTTCCTTATGTCATCCATTACAAAAAGGGGAAAGAGAATGTAGTGGCGGATGCCTTGTCAAGAAAGTTTGTGCTTCAATCAAGAAGACAATTGTTGTTGAATACCTTGGGGTCCAAACTCATGGGTTTTGAAAGTATAAAGGAGATGTAGGTGAATGATCCAGAGTTTGGAGAACTTTATGCTAATTGTGAAGTGGAGGAAAGGGGTAGAAGAATCAATCAAATGTGTAGTGAGGAGGAATTTAGTGGTGATGTGGAGAAAAAGAAGTTTCACAAGTTCGATGGTTTTTTGTTTAGGAATGGGAAGTTGTGTGTGCCTAGTTCATCTTGGGGGGAGTTGCTAGCAAAAGAGGCATATAATAGGGGACTAATGGGGGCATTTTGGAGTGGGCAAGACCATGGATATTCTTAAGGAGCAATTCTATTGGCCCAAGATGAGAGTGGACATTGTGAGGGTGTGTGGCCAATGCTGGGAGTGTAGGCAAGCCAAGTCAAAGGTACTTCCACATGGTTTGTACTCACCCCTCCCCATTCCCTAGGGTGCTTAGCTTGATATTTCTATGGATTTTGTCCTTGAATTGCCTAGGACCCAAAGGGGAAACGATAGCATTTTTGTGGTCGTTGATAGATTTTATAAAATGGCTCACTTCATTCCATGTCATAAGGTTGATGATGCATCTCATGTAGCCAATTTGTTTGTTAAACATGTGCTTAAATTGTATGGGGTCCCAAAAACTATTGTTAGTGATAGGGATCCCAAGTTCCTTAGTCATTTTTGGAAGGAGCTTTGGGGGAGGCTTGACACTAAGTTGTTGTTCTCCACTTCTTGCCACCCCCAAGCCGATGGCTAAACCGAGGTTGTCAATAGAACCTTGGGTGAAATGGTTAAGGGGAAACTAGCTTCTTGGGAAGAACATCTACCTTTGATTGAATTTGCTTATAATAGGACCATGCACACATCTACTTGCATGACACCTTTTGAGGTTGTGTATGGCTTTAATCCCCTTATCCCCTTGGGGATCTTACGGCTTTGTCTAGTGATGTTGTCTTAAGCTTAGATGCCAAGGTGAGAGCTAAAGAGATGAAGCAACTTCATGAGCATGTAAGGAAACAACTCGAGAAGAAAAACCAAGAAGTTGCCAAGAAGGCGAACAAAAGAAGGAAGAAGGTTATCTTCGAGCCCGGTGATTGAATGTGGGTTCATTTTCGGAAGGATAGGTTCCCAAACAAGAGGACGGGCAAATTGATGCCTAGAGGCGATGGCCCCTTCCAAGTCCTTGAACGACTGAACGACAACGCGTACAAAGTGGACTTGCCAAGCAATTACCAAGTGCATATTCAACGTGTGTGAGTTGTCTCCCTTCGAAGTCAAAGATCAAGTGAATCTGTGGACGGATTCTTCTCAAGACGGGGAGAATGATACAACCCGATACTCAGCCAAACCATTTACAAGGAGCCAAGCACGGGAGTTGCAGCAGCTGCAGTCCATGTTTGCACAGTTTGAGCTGCTGGGGCAAGTGCTGGAAGCTTTAGGGCAGTTCTGCCTACATTCTGCCTCTGAAACTGGAGTTGTTCATCGCGATCGCGCGTGCACAGACGCGATCGTGAAAGGAAAAAAAAAAGACCTGCGCGATCGCGACCAGCCTGACGCGATCGCGGAAGATGAGAATGTAGAGCAGCGCGATCGCGTAAAAGGCTGGTTGAAGACTCGCCTGCGCGATCGCGAGACCATAGCCGCGATCGCGAGGCTATGATTTAATGCTCAGCGCGATAGCGCCCCTTCTTGAACGAACGCGCTGAGACGAGGATCAGAAAGCCCATTTTCAGCTAATGACTTGAAGGCCCATTGTTAAGGGATAGTTAAGGAAAATGTGCCACACTATATATACTCCTAATGTCATTACTTTACCTAGATTTTGATGATATTTGACAAAGTGAAGAATTTGGCTAAGCTTGTTTCCTTAAGCACACCTATAATCCATGATTTGCAATTAGTGTTAACTAATTGAGGATCAATTAGAATTGGTTCTCTTGTTTAGGTCATTAAGGGGGTAATTAGGCTAATTTCCATAATTTTCTTCCTTAATCTTTCTCTAATCAAGTTGGGTCTTTCTTTAATTCTTGTTCTTTTAATTTTGTGTCTTTAATATTCGTATCAATCATCACCATACTAGTCATAACAACTCACATCATCCCCACATGAGCCATAATATCCACAATCATCATCCGACATTGTTTCAACACCAAAAGAAGAACCTCCCAAAAGTCACTCCCTCACGTGTATCACTCAATTTATGAACACTCAAAAGCGAGGCCTTAACAACTTGGGAACCAAGGTGATCACAACTAGTATGTCCAAGTAAAAGTTTGGAATGGAGTTAATGAGACTCGATATACGGACGGCTATTTAAGTGCGCACTTGAGGTCAAAGAGAGATCTACGACTCTTCTTTGAATTTTAGTCTCCTCTACGGACGAATACCCTAATACGCTATATAGTTAGTGTCTTTCGAGTAGGCCAACACTAACCAAGAAGCCCGTAGGCGAATAACAAGTGAAAACCTACGAAAAAACTACCCCGGGACCCTTCAGCAAAAAAGGTGCCCCGCCTCTTAACAGGGACGGTCCGCCCAAAAATATTCAGAGTTTACAACCAAAGTGGGCGGTCCGCCTCCCACAGTGGGCCGCCTACTACTGCTTCCTGCAGCTTCGCAAAACGTGTTTTCGGCTCGTTTTGCACTCAAATTCCAACGTTTTCGGGTTGTTTTTCAATTCTAATGATACCCAGAGATGTCTATGATGTTTCTAAACAATCCCCAATAGGTTTTAACCCCAAACAAACAACAATCAATCAATTTTGATTTTGAAGCAAGACTTTCTAGGGTTTTCAAAATTTTTGGGATTTGAATCTTCAAATTTTTGAATCACAACACCAATTCATGAAATTTTGGTATCAAAAGAACAGTAATCACATATGGAACAAACCCCAATAATTTTCAATGTTTGGGTGTTCCAATCCAACAAGTTCCAACAATTTTGTATTTTTTTCAATTTTTTTGTTTTTCTTCTTTTCAAGAACAAATAACAAGATAAAGAGTCACGATAAAGGGTTTGTAAGAACAAAACCTATCCGTGCTCTGATACCAACTGATGCAATCTAAACTAGCGGAAGAAAACCAAACGATAATCGAGCGGAAGCAATTAAAGGATAACGAGAAATCAAGACTAGGAAGGCAAGAAATGAGAAGAAAGAAACGAATCAAACTTACTACGTAGATTGATTCAAAGGGAGAACGAGAAACTTGAACCAAATCCCGGATTCATACTAGGATTAAATCCTCGGGTTTCCAAATCATAGTGGATACACGAGCTTCAAGATCACACACGAAGGCCAAGCTTCTGGATGTTCTTTCTCACTATTCAAGATTCATAAACTACCTGATGAATGAAATGGCTAAGGAAAGCTTATATAGTTTTCCCATACATAAGTGTGAAATGACTAAAAGCCCCTAAGTCTAATTAAAACAATAGAAGTCACTTAGGGCTATAGTTGTAATTATACAATAAAATAGAGCAAAACTCGGATGGGCTTCACTGAAAATGGGCCCGCCTAAATCCTTCAGCAGTAGAGTAGGCGCCCCACCTACTGGGAGTAGGCGGTCCACCCAAACACAGGGGTGGTCCGCCACTTGCAACTTCAGAGAGGGTTGTGAAATGTAGGCGGTCCGCCCATCAGAAGAGGCGCTCCGCCCCTTTCTGGGAGTTCTTGAAATGGCTCAAAATGTGTCTCCTGTGCCTTTCCTTTGTCGCCTAAGTGGTCCTCCTTCCATGGCGCTCCAATGCATGATCTTCAAGCCACTTCTGAAGCCCTTGGCTTGTGTTCTTTGTGCTCTCAAGCTTGGTTCTTGATGGTTGTCGTTTAGGCCAATTTATATTGCATCACATTACCCATGAATCGATTTATATGATTTCACACAAGTCTCATAGAATAAGTTTCTCCTCAAGAATCTTAGAGGATTTATGTCATGTCTTTATTTGCATATATTCATGGTTATTAGTAGAAAATAAGTTTTAGTTTCAAGAACGAGCATTTTTACACTTATATTAAATTTTGAGAAACATAATGACTTGTGAGCTAAATATTTTCACTTTCAAAGAACATAACTTTTGATCCAAGAGATCATAGAAATTTTTTTTAGAAAGAGAATTTGATGTCCGGCAACCCGTCACTAGACCCTTCACTCGGAGTCAAGCCAAGAAGGTCCAAGAGGTCCATTTATACTTGGAGAGGAAGGGCCTCGAAGATGGAAGCGATTGGAAGCCGTTCCGAGAGATCAAGGTCCAGGCGCCCCGCCTAGATGGTCCAGGCGCCCCGCTTGAGGAGCTACTCACTCCACCCTGAGGAGCCTTGGTCCACGCGCTCCGCCCAGGGGGGGGGGCTTGGGCACTCCGTCTAGCCCACCCCACTGGTCAAATTCGTGTCGCTCCGCCTGAAACGCTGAAGGGGCGAGAATTTAAGTGTTTAAAGACTATTTTGGCCCTGCGTGATCTTTTAGCTTAAAGCCTAATGTGTGGGCATTTTAGAATATTTATTAAAGCTTGGCAAACCTCTATAAATAGCCTAGATAGCTTATTTCATTCCTTAGCTAATTTTGATGATTAAAGAATATTGTTAAGAGTTGAACTCTTGTGAATGAATGAAACAACCTTGTTTGGGACTTATTCTTCTTCTAGCAGATCTAGATGAATTCCATTCCCTCCCCGATCATTCTACTAGCGGGTTCCGGGTGTAGCTCGAGGGTAGTTGCCTAGTGTAGATGTTCCTTGACAATCTCCCGGGGTGTATCGAAACTAGTTCTTCGGTGCTACTTGGGTTATTCGTTTGAGCCACGTCTCGCTTTATCTTTACTTTTTCGCTTCATTGTTTTTCCCTACATCAGTTGGTATAAGAGCAAGGCTCGGGTTTTGTGGAAACAAAACCCCGACCCTTGGTTCTTCGTGCCTAGTATCTTTTCTTTTAATTTCTTGTTGTTGATGTTATTGAAAGAAGAAAAATAAAAAAAGATAGAAAAGTTGAAAATATAAAAATTGGTCATAACTTTTTGGTGTGTTCAATTCTTGTTATGGGTGTTATGGAATATTGATCCTTTTTGAAAATCCGACGTTTTGATTCCAAAAACACGTGGTTTGGATTGGAATTACGAAATTTAAATTTTGAAAACCCAAAAATTGTTAAACCCTTCTTAAACCCTTGTTCTTGATGATTTCTGGTCGATTCATGGGTTGGATGATTGTTGATTGTTGATTTGATTACAGGGGTTTGTTCTACATTGAAAAACAAACAATTTGAAACAAATTTTGTGTGATTTTGAGTTGTATAACATCAACTTTGAAGAATCGAAATACTTTTTGAAACCCAACTTGAAACTTTGAATCATGATTGTGCTTTGATTGTTGGTTGTTTGAAGGTGAAAACCATTGGGGTTTGAAGATTATAGCAATATACAACTTTGGGTACCTTGGATTTGTGCAAAACACATTGAAATCGACCCAAAAATTGGATTGAAATTGAAGAAAAACGGAGTTGGAAAACCTGAAGCTCGTCGCCCAGGCGCTCCACCTGACCACTCTCACTGGTGGTTTTGCCAAGCGCTCCGCCCCCTTTCACTTGGCCCTCCGCCTAGCACATGAAGTGGTGGAATTGGGTAGTTTTTTCTAGGTTTTCTTGTTTCTTTATTTGCTTAACTTCTAACTAGTGTTTATCTAAGTAATCTTTCTACTTAATTGACACTAGTCCATCGAGCTTTTAGGTGATTCTTGCATTAGTTGCATTAGGGAGTGTGTGAGGTGATTTCACTAACATTTGTTCATCTTGTAGGTACAATGGCCAACGAAGGTGAAGATTTTGTGAAGAATGCTTTGGCTAGTATCCTTGCTAAAATGGATATCATGGGGCAAAAGATTTAAACTCTTGAGAAGGTGACTTCAAGTCTCCAAGTTTGGCAAGGGACCTCAAGTGTCCAAATTGAGAAAGGGACCCCGAGTGTCCAAGTTGAAGATGGGACCCCAAGTGTCCAAATTAAAGCCGGTGAAGGCTCAAGTAGTCCTACCTTTACTCCGGAACAAGTTGTTGAATTGTTTAATCAACAACGGGTAAAGGAAGATCGTGAGAGAAATGATCAAGTGTTGGGCAATACCCAACGAACGGGCATTCCCCGCAGTTTGGACAACCCTCAAAGAAACATTCCACTTCTAAGACCCATCAGAAATGTTCAACCTCTTGAGCAAGCCAATGAAGATTAAGAAGGGGAGGAAGCCGAGTATGGTGATGAGGCATATGGGTGTGATGATCGCTATCAACCTAGAAGAGGCATGAATTGGGATCGTAATATTGATAGGGGAAGAGGCCGAGGTCGAGGGCCACCCATAGGGCATGTTGGAGGGAATGCTAGGAGGGATTATGGTGGTTATGAAGATCACTATGGAGGCCAACCGGAACCTTACCGTAGAGGTCGTGACAACACCAACCTCAATAGTGTGAAGCTCAATCTTCCAATCTTTAAGGGAAATTGTGATCCAGAGGCCTACATTGAATGGGTACTACTCATGGAAAGGATGTTTGACACAAATGAGATGACCGATAAGAAGAAAGGTACTTATGCTATTTCATCTTTTGAGTCTTATGCTTCTACTTGGTGGGAGTCCATAAAGATATCAAGAAGAAGAGCGGGTGTCCATGTGAATGTGACTTGGAATGAATTGAAAGGTCTCATGAACACCAAGTACATGACTTCTAGGTATCTTCAAGAGCAACTCAAGAAGATTTATTAACTAAAGCAAGGTGTCAAGACGGTGCATGATTATTATGATGAGTTAGAAAAGACTCGGATGGCTTTGGATATGGACACCGAAGATGAAGAACAAGCCGTGATCCATTTCAAAAATGGCTTGAGCTATGGTATAGCTTCCCAATTGAGATTGCATGCTTATCTTTCACTTCAAGAAATCTTTGAAGCCGCAATTGATGTCGAGCAATGGCTTAAAGAAGAAAGACCCAACCGTTACAAGAGCAACACTTCTACTTCCATGAGCAAACCAAAGGAGTGGAAGACCCCTACTCCTAATGCAAGGTTCCCAAATGCTAATGTTACAAGTGCCAACATAGAAGTGAAGAAGCCGAATGAGAAGTACACATAAAATGTGGGAGGTAACTCTAAAACCCAATTAAATACTCCTACTTCTTCTTCAATTCAATGCCACAAATGTAAAGGGTATGGTCACTTTGCTAAAGAGTGTCCTACAAAAAGGACCATGATTGTGGTTGGTGATGGTGCTTATGAGCAAGAGAGTGAACCGGAGGATGAGGGAGCAAAGAGAGATGAGGTGGATGATGTGGAGGAGGATACGGTTAAGGATGATGATCCTCATGCTTTCCTAGTTGTGAGGAGGAGTTTAGGTGCTATGCTTGTGGAGGATAGTGAGACCTTGCAAAGGGAAAACCTCTTCTATGCTAGATTTTGAGTCATGGGTGTTGTTTGTTCCATGATCATTGACTCGGGAAGTTGTGCTAATGTTTTTAGTCAAACACTAGTTTCCCAATTGAAATTACCCACTTTGAAACACCTCAAACCTTATCGTTTACAATGGCTTAGTGAGTGTGGGGAGCTAAAGGTGGTGAAGCAAGTAATGATTAAGTTCAAAATGGGGAACTATGTGGATGAACACATGTTTGATATGGTGCCTATGCAAGCTTGCCACCTATTGTTTGGTAGGCCGTGGCAATTTGATAGACATATGGTTCATGATGGCCGTGTCAACACTTATACGGTCAAGCATGAGGGGAAAAAGTTTGTGCTTAAACCCTTGACTCCCAAGCAAGTAAGTGATGATTACAAGCGGATGAGGGAGTTGAGAGAGGCGACAAAGGCTATGTCGGTTGTGGAGACTAGTCCTTTGGCCGAGAGCTTGGTGGTGACCCCACCATCATCTACCGGTAACATATGTGCCATGCTGCAACCGGGTGAACTTTTGAGAGGAAATGATGGCAACAAACTATTCATTTGCCTAGTGCATAAAGGTATGATTCTTACATCCGATCTTGATTTTTCCTGTAACCCTTTACCTAGTACAATTGAGAATATTTTGAAGGTATTTGAAGACATGTTCCCGGAAGAGATGCCAAGTGGTCTTCCTCAATTGAGCGGGATTGAGCACCAAATTGATTTTATCCCGGGGTCTCAAATTCCAAACAAACCGGCTTATAGGAGCAATCCGAAGGACACAAGAGAATTGGAAAGGCAAGTGGATGACTTGCTCACTAAAGGCTTGGTCCATGAAAGTTTGAGTCCATGCGTCGTACCGATCATTCTTGTGCCAAAGAATGACGGGACATGGAGAATGTGCGTTGATTTCCGGGTCGTAAACAAGATAATGGTAAAGTATCGTCATCCTATCCCTAGACTAGATGACATGCTTGATGAATTGAGTGGTTCATGTGTCTTTACAAAAATAGACCTTAGGTCGGGTTACCATCAAATCCGGATGAAACCCGGGGACGATTGAAAAACTGCATTCAAGACCAAGTTTTGTCTCTATAAATGGTTGGTGATGCCCTTTGGGCACTCCAACGCACCTAGTACTTTCATGAGGCTAATGAACCATGTCTTGAAACCGTTTATCAATAAATTCGTGGTTGTCTATTTTGATGATATCTTGATATATAACAAGTCATTAGACGACCATGTTGATCATTTAAGGCAAGTGCTTAAAGTTTTAAGAGCCGAAAAGCTCTATGCTAATTTTAAGAAATGTGCCTTTGGTGTTGAAAGGGTACTCTTCCTTGGGTTTTCTGTGAGTGCCCAAGGAGTGGAGGTGGATGAGTCCAAGGTAGAGGCCATTCGTGATTGGCCTACTCCTACTACCGTGACTTACGTGAGGAGCTTTTATGGTCTTGCTAGTTTCTACAGATGATTTGTGAAAGACTTTAGCTCCTTTGCCGCTCCACTCACCGAATTGGTGAAGAAGGACAATCCTTTTGTGTGGGGAGAGCCTCAAGAGTAGGCTTTTCAAGAATTGAAAAGTAGGTTGAGTATCGCCCCTCTATTGCAATTGCCCGACTTCGGAAAGGCATTTGAGGTTGAATGTGATGCCTCGGGGGTGGGAATTTGTGGTGTTTTAATGCAAGATGGCAAACCCATAGCCTACTTTAGTGAAAAATTGAAGGGTGCCTCCTTCAATTACTCTACGTATGACAAGGAGTTGTATGCCCTAGTGAGAGCTCTTGCTCATTGGCAACATTACCTTTGGCCTAGAGAATTTGTGATTAAGAGTGATCATGAGTAACTCAAACATCTTAGAGGCCAAGAGAAGTTGAACAAGAGACATGCCAAGTGGGTAGAGTTCATTGAGTCTTTTCCCTATGTCATTCAATACAAGAAAGGGAAAGACAATGTTGTGGTGGATGCACTTTCTAGGAAGTTTCCTCTTGCCACTACTCTTGCCTCCAAGCTCATGGGTTTTGAGAGTATCAACTTGATGTATGCTCATGACCCTAAGCTAAAGAGCATTCATGAAGCTCTTGAGAAAGGAGAAAGAGTTGAGAAATACCAATGGGTTAGTAGCTACATCTTTAAAAATGGTAAAGTTTGCATACCCGAGTCCTCATGGAGAGAATTGCTTGTGCAAGAAGCGCATTGTGGAGGACTCATGGGTCACTTTGGTAGGGATAAGACCTTGGCCATTCTCATGGAGCAATTCTATTGGCCTAAAATGGAAGTTGAGAGACTTTGCAATTCTTGTCTTGAGTGCAGGTATGCTAAATCCAAGTCGAACCCCCATGGTTTGTATACCCCTCTCCACGTACCTACTAGCCCATGGATGGATATATCAATTGATTTTGTCATGGGATTACCACGGACTAGGGGGGGACATGATAGCATTTATCTTGTCGTGGATAGGTTCTCCAGATGGTTCACTTCATTCCATGTAAAAAGTGTGATGATGCAAAACATGTTGCTTCTTTGTTCAATGATAATGTGTTAAATTTGCATGGTGTGCCTCAAACCATTGTAAGTAATAGGGACACTAAGTTCCTTAGCCATTTTTAGAGGAGTTTATGTGGTGTCCTTGGCACCAAGATTTTGTTCTCTACGTCCCACCACCCTCAAACCGATGGGCAAACCGAGGTGGTGAACCGAACTTTGGGTGCTCTTCTTAGAGCCATGACCCGAGGTAAGGGTGGGACTTGGCTTGATAAGTTACCTCTTATGGAGTTTTCCTACAATCTCACTTTGCATAGAATGATTGGCATGACTCCATTCGAGTGTGTTTATGGTTTTAACCCCTTGATTCCCCTTGACCTAACCCCTTTGCACAGGGAAATGGTTATTAATTTTGAAGGTAAAACTAGAGCCAAGGCTTTGGTTGAACTACATGCTACGGCGAATAAGAACTTGGAGGAAGCTTATGGGAAGGTAGCCTTCAAGAAAAACAAGGGACGCAAGAAGGTGGAAACTCAAGAAGGGTGACTATGTGTGGGTGCACTTCCGAAAAGAGAGGTTTCCAAACCTTAGGAAAGTGAAGTTGGCACCCCATGGAGGTGGACATTTCCAAGTGCTTACAAAGATCAACAACAACGCTTCTGTGGTCGACTTGCCAAGTGCGTATAATGTTTCTAACACATTTAATGTGGCTGACTTGACTCCTCTTGTTGTAGGAGATGATGGACCCGAGGGTGATGATGCTTGGATTTCGAGGACGAAATCTTCCCAAGAAGGGGAGGATGATGCCAGAAAACTCGTCACTAGACCCTTCACTCGGAGTCAAGCTAAGAAGGTCCAAGAGGTGCATTTATACTTGGAGAGGAAGGGCCTCGAAGATGGAAGCGATTGGAAGCCGTTCCGAGTGATCAAGGTCCAGGCGCCCCGCCTAGATGGTCTAGGCGCCCCGCCTGAGGAGCCAGGCGCTCCACCCTGAGGAGCCTTGGTCCAGGCGCTCCGCCCAGGGGGTTGGGCACTCCGCCTAGCCCACCCCACTGGTTAAATTCGTGGGCGCTCCGCCCGAAACGCTGAAGGGACGAGAATTTAAGTGTTTAAAGACTATTTTGGCCCTGCGTGGTCTTTTAGCTTAAAGCCTAATGTGTGGGCATTTTAGACTATTTACTAAAGCTTGGCAAACCTCTATAACTAGCCTAGATAGCTTATTTCATTCCTTAGCTATTTTTGATGATTTAAGAATATTGTTAAGAGTTGAACTCTTGTGAATGAATGAAACAACCTTGTTTGGGACTTGTTCTTCTTCTAGCCGATCTAGATGAATTCCATTCCCTCCCCGATCATTCTACTTGCGGGTTCCGGGTGTAGCTCGAGGATAATTTCTTAGTGTAGGTGTTCCTTGACAATTTCCCGGGGTGTATCGAAACTAGTTCTTCGGTGCTACTTGGGTTATTCGTTCGAGCCACATCTCGCTTTATCTTTACTTTATCGCTTCCGTATTTTTCCCTACATCAGAATTTGACCCGAAGGGTCACAGAAAGTGTTTTGGACCTTAAAGTGGACCCAACAAGTTTTAAGAAAAAAGTATTTTTGGGAGTCACCTTGGATTCTGAGATGGGTAAACTTGTTTGTAGCCATAATCGGGCTACGATGCGTGACCATAGTCGGGTTGCGTTTTACCCTGAAACTATTTATACTAGAGTCGGTTTGTGCCATATTCGGGCACTATGATATGTTTTTTATAGTTGGCAAATGAATGCTAGCATGCTAGGCCTTGAACTATGGGACGCCGCAGGGAAAGGAAAGAAAGAAAGAAAGTAAGTAAGTTTAAGATGTCAGATTTGATTGGTACTCCCCAGAAAAGAAAGAAAGAAAGAAAGAAAGAAAGAAAGGAAGAAAGAAAAGATCATGTTTTTAGAATATTTTAAAAATGCTTTTGTGCAAATATTTCAGAGCTGGTTTATATGCTTTTATCAATATATATTACATTTTTTGTAATATTTTTACTATGCATATCGTGTTTTCTAACCCTCGTTCCGGCTTTAGTGGGAGGATAGTTAAGACTCCATGATAAGGATAAAACACGCAGAAGCAATAACAAGTAGTGGAAGCAAGAAGTAAACTCGATAAAAGGGAAAAGTATGGACGGGAAAGAACAGAAATAGAAGAAAGAACGAATCAAACTAACCAAAATAGATTGATTCAAAGGGAGAAAGAGACTTGAACCACTCACGGGGTCACACTAGGGCGATCCATCATGGATTCCAAGTAAGAGATACATGAAGCTCAAGCTTCAACAAGAATGGCCAAGTCTATTCTATCTTCTATTCTCTCAATTCCAAGTTAGCTAATGAAATAAAATAACTAAGCGTGGTATCTATAGGCGTTCCACACTTCTAAATAAAGTCTAAAATAGCCCCATTAGTTGGGTAAAATGATAAAGACCACATAGGGTCAAACTAGTAATTAATACTAGGCTAAACTAGAAGTCCCGTCTTGGTTGTGCTGGGAAAGAGGCGGAGCGCCTAGGTGTTAGGCGGAGCGCCTGCCAAGTTGGGCAGTGGCCAACTTAGGCGGAGCGCCTCTCCTTCAGGCAGAGCGCCTGGGCTGCTCCTTGCTTGGGTGGAGCGCCTGCTTTGCCTGGACGGAGCGTCTCGCCTGGGATGCTCTTGATTCTTTTTCAATTTACTCCCGAACTCTCCCCCGATGCTCTTGACTTCTCGTCCTTTGCATCTTCCAAACCCGACTTTTGATGGTAAGTGCTTTAAGCTCGATTTGCCCTTATCATCATCCCTTTCTGGAAAGGATTTTGTTCTCGAAATCAAACCATCAAGACCTACAACCAAAGACAAGCACAAGCCAAATCTCCTACTAAAAGAGTAGGTTAGTGCAAGTAGTGTGGAAAATACACTCTTATGGTATAACCAAGTATCAATAACAATGATAAAGCGTATGTTTCCAAAGAAAACAACAAGTACTTGGCTTCCCCAATAGGTGCACTCAACACAAAAATAAACAAAGAGATCAATAGTGCATGGAATATGCAAGATCTAGCTATCAAAATCCCTACGATCCCTAAGTTCATGACTAACATACCAAGACTTCCCACTACGCGGGTAAGCAAGTCCAACAAGAGTGAGTGCAAGTGATGGGAAAACACACTTTTGTGATAGAGCCAAGTATCAATACCAATCAAAAAGTAGAGGTCTCCAATGGGAACAACAAATTCTTGGCTCAACAATGACAAACACTCACAACCATAACAAGCAAAGAGATCAATAGGACATGGAACATGCAAGATTAAGCAATCAAAGTTCCTATGAGCCCAAAGCTTATGGTCAACACACCAAGCCTTCAATGCATTACTTTCAGAATGTGACTCATTGACTTTGGCATGTTCAACACCCAAGGTTTGATCAACATATGCAATGGAGTAAGCAAAATGATTCAATTGGCAACTAACATCAAATACTCCTATCCCCTTCTTGGAAGCACTCTTACACACACCAAGAGTGACTTCCTCAACTCCAAATTCACCTCTAAGACAATCTTCCTCACTAGAAATACTGCCAAGGAAGGTCTCCAAAATAGGTTCTTCATCATTATAGTCCTCACAATAACCATGGGGACTACTAGAAGATGGCCTAACACAAACAACACCAAGACCACTCAACTAACTTGGAGTTCCGAACAATGGATTGTCTATAGAGTTAAACTTTCCAAACCAAGGAGGTTTAAATCCAAACTCTTCTCTAGTTTGATACACATCACCACTTTTTTTTTTAAAAAAATTCCCTTCAAGCAAAGGGTTAGTGAAAACAAGTCCATTACCCATCAAAGGTGAGGCATCCAAACTAGAGTCATTATCCATACTTGAGGAGTTATCGAATACAATCTGATCCATCTCATCCACTAGGGACTCCTGATGCAATCGAAACTACGAAAGTGATAAAGAGATAAAAATGAGACGAAGACTCACACAATTGTTCGAGTAGCAACGAAGAACAATGTTTCGTTACACCCCAAATGATGGCAAGGATCACCTACGCTATGAAACTATCCTCAAGAGACACGAGGCTCGAGCAAATAGAATGATCAAAGACGGATTGAAGAGCAACTTGGATTCATCCAATTGATTCAAGCCAAAATGGTTACAAGGTTCAAGAGCAATGCTCATTAATATTTTTGTGTCCAAAGTAAGGTAAAAAGAAAATAAATGAAGGAGGGGTGTATTTATAGCACCCCTCTACAATGTTTACAAGGATTCTGGTCCGCTGCTCCCCCACTCCTCTGCGCGATCGCGAAAGAAGTAATGCGATCGTGAGGACTTCTTGAACTTTGAGGCACACGATCGCGCGAGAAATGGCGCGAAGTCGCAGGCTTGACAAAACCCCTTCGCGATCGCGAAGGTCTGCACGCGATCGCGAAGAACAGATCTTCTTCGTTAGGCAGTGAGCTCAGATAATGCTCCCCTGTTTTGCCCTGTTTTGCTCCCCTGTTTCCAGCACTGTTTCCTGCCCTATTTCCACTTTGATTGAGCTCTAATGCATTGTCTTCAAGTCATCCCCCGAGCTCATATCATCCATTCCTTTCCAAACCAAGTGTAAGTGAGCGTCTTCTATATCCTTGGCTTGACTTCGAGTGAATTGTCTCGATGCAATTTGGGTTGCATCAACTCCTCAAGGTCGCTACCATCGTCACTACAACACATAGGTCCACCATTATCAAGCAACTCATCAAGGGAAAGAATAGGATATTCATTCAACTCATCTTCCCCTTTATTAAATATAGGTGGTGTGTCATAACAAGGTTCACAAACAAGGTCAACTTCAAGATCTTCACTAAAGAGAGGTTCAATGAAAACCGAGCTCACATCATGATGTGGCTTATCAACCCTCTCAACTAGTGTTCACATTCACACACAAGTTGACCAAAAGGCTCTATACTAGTTGCAAATACATTAAAATTATATAGATAATAAACTAGCATAGAGTTTTCACAAACACTATCACATGACAAGCAGGTAACATGTTCAAGGGAAGAACTATCACATACCTTTGAGTGGCCATCTTGCTCACTCAATGCACTTGAACTGTCATAAATTGTTTGTTTCTTCTCCTTGAAGCTCATATTGAAGATCTTCTTCACCTTGTCCATCCTTCTTGGAACATGATTGAGGCTGAATTGGTTTGCCTACAAGAATACCTACACAACTACTCACACAAGTAGAAGAAGAAGAAGAAGATAAAGAGTAAGTATTAGAATAAGGTGTGCCCTCACTCTCAATGATTCGTTTTCCCTCTCTCTTCTCCCTCATTTTCTTTTCAAGGTTGGGTGTAGATTCGGGTGGTGACATTCCACTCACATCACTCAACACATCCTCTCCTTTTTCCACTCGAGGAATGTTACCGGTCACTCCATTATTCCTCTTAATCTTTTGTCTCTCATATTCGGGTGAGTTGGGACGAGGCCCAAGAATACCCATAACCGGAGTAGGTGGGCTTTTAACATCAACCTGGAATCTAGGACTTGGAGACTCATCACTTGATATATCCTTCTTCTTTGTTGGTGAACCACTTGGCTTTGGAGCTTGTGGTTTCGGGTTCACCTTGTTGACAATTTCCAACTCTTTTGTTGTACTAGTCCCACCATTTTCTTGTGTTTTTAGAACTTCTTGATTGCACTTTTTCAATCATAAGACTTCTCCTCAATGGTGTGCCACTATTTCTCATGTTCGTGGGTTTTCTTGATTGCACTTCTTCTTTCCTAGGAAGGAGGAGTTGCATCTTCCTTTGTGCTTTAACTTGATATCCGCCAAGGATGTGGGTAAACTTGAAGTATCTTTTGAGAAGCCAAGGCTTTCCCAACATAACATCGCATCCCTCTAAAGGACCCACTTTGTACTCAACTTCTTCTTCAAAGTTCTTTTGCAAAACAACTACCCGGGCCACTCCATCAACACAAGGTATCCCCAACCTTCTCACTACAAGAGGACTAATTCAACTTGCTTCACCTTCATCCACTTGAGGCACATACCCACGATTCTCATTAAGGCTCACTATGAATTGACACCACTCTCTTTTTCTTAAGAGATCATCTAAGTATCGCCCCTTACACATCCCATCAATAGTAGTCTCACTTGAGCCACTACCATGAGATGGGTACTTTCTTATTTCTCCACTACTAGCAACACTACAAAAATAGTGTCCACTTCCTGTCACTCTTCCAACATTACATGTATTGTTGAAAGTCGAGGAAGGAATCTCATCATAGAACCCATAGGAGCTCCTTCAATTAGAAGTTTGGTAGAAATCTCCTCTACCCTCCTCGGTTACACAACCCATAGAAATACTCATACCATCCCTTCCCTCGGTCTCATACCCATCCCAATTATCCTCGAAGTGTAGAATTTGAGTACTCATTGCATCTACCTTGGTCATAATATCCCGAAGGTAAGCTTGAACTAACTCGGTTTCACTTAAACTTTTCTCACCATTCCCACTTCCATCCAAACCTCTCTTATGGCTCCTTGTGCCTGCAAAAGACATTTTAAGAAAGCGCAAAGGTTAATATAAACAACCTCACTTTCTCTCCCTTACCTTTGGCGGTGACACTCAACACTCCTTTTAGGATTAACACTCCCAAACCCCCAACCAAAGATGCTTCTTATCTCTTAGGAGCTACAATGGTAAGATCACCAACTACTACGTCCAAGTTTTGGCTCGGAGTAGAGTTGATGTGACTCGATGTACGGAAGCTATTTGAAGTGCGCACTTGAGGCCAAAGAAAGTTCTACGACTTTAAGTAATGCTCAAAGACACACAACACCCTAAAAGCTTAAGAGTTAGTATCAATAAAGTAGGACAATTACCTTAGAAACACTAGCTAAGAAGTTCGGAAGCAAAGAACAACCGAAAACCTACAAGAAAACTACCCGAAAAAGGCTTTAGGTATGAGGCCCTCCGCCCAGAAATTGAGGCCCTCCGCCTAGCAGGTGAGGCCCTCTGCCTGGCAGGTGAGGCCCTCCGTCCAGCAGGTGAGGCGGTCCGTCCAGCAGGTGAGCCGGTCCGCCTGGACCAATGTCCAGAGAGCTGATTTCTGGTGAGGCGCTACGCCTAGCATAGAGGCAGTCCGTATGGCACTGTACTTTAGCTTCTTCAACAACATGTTTTATCAATTTTTAACCCAAAATTTTCTATGATTTCACCTTGTTTCTCAAAATCATAGGTTCCCAAAGTTGTATTGCACTAACCCCAACAAAGCCCAATGATTTTTAGCATCAAACACCCAATAACTGATACAGATTAAATGAAATATGGATTGAAAGGAAGATTACTGAGAGCTGTTGTAGTTAGTTAGTTAGATGACGTGGCAGTTAGTTACAAAAGTAGTTATAAGGTAGTTAAAGGATTCAATTTGACAGCTAAGTGGTAGTTGAGAATTAGCTTTATAAATACTTGTAATCTCTGTATAAGAGAATTCATTCGTTATAATACTAAAATTCAATTACATTCTTCTCTCTGAATTGTTCTTGATTAACCCTAATTCCTTAACCATTCGACCCCTTCTCGAAAATCCCCATTTTTCTTTAAGGTTATTTCATTTCTTGTCTAATTTGTATCAATTTGGTATCAGAGCGACGCGATTCTTGGCCAGTAATCCACCATGCCAACTGAAACAGGACCTCTGTAGAGGTTAAAGAACTTAAGGAAGCCATGGAAGCTATGTTCATGAAGCTCTATAAAAGACAGGCGGAACTGGAGCTTCAATACAAATAAGTCACTATGAATCTCATAGAAAAGATCGAGATGAACTTCAGAAGTGCTAATAACTCACAATCATCATCATCAAACCAACAAAATTTAGAAATAGATCAGGGAGGATATTTCACTAGATTGTCAAAGCTGGAATTCCCAAAATTCAATGGGATAGATCTGAAAAGTTGGTTTTATAAGGTGGACCAGTTCTTCTCTATTGATGATATGCCTGATGATCAGAAGGTTGGAATTGCTGTGATTCACTTGGAAGGAGAGGCTATTCAATGGCACCAGGCTTTTATGAGAGCAAGGAAACAACAAATTCTTCCTTCTTGAGAGGAGTATGTATTGGCATTGCATAGGAGGTTTGCGAATGCTTATGATGACCCCATGGCTGATTTGATGAACCTGAGGCAAACAGGCAGTGTTAGTGAATATCAATCACCCTTTGACAAGGTAATGACAAGAGTAAATCTCTCTACTTCTGATGCTATTGGCTGTTTCATTAATGGTTTAAGACCATAATACAAATTAGATGTTAAGTCTTTGGGTCCTAAATATTTGCAAGAAGCTTATGAGCTAGCTAGGCTGCAAGAAGGTTCTTTCCATAATAAGAATAGATATCAAAGAAACACTCAATTTCAGACCAATAAGGGAAAGATTACAAATAATAGGTCATCTGGTCCTAGCCAATTCAGTAGTAGGACAAGAAGGACTTTGACTCCTGAGGAACTAGATGCAAAAAGAGCTAACAAACAGTGTTTCTTCTGTGATTAGAAGTATGTTCCTGACCATAAGTGTAAAAATGCTAAACAGGTGTATGCCTTAGTAATAGATGATGAGGAACAATTAGTGGACTGTCATAAAGTGGAAAAAGATGAAATTATGGAGTATACAGAAGGAGAAGTTCCCTCTATTTCATTGCAGGCACTAACAGGATCAAAAGGGTACCAGACTCTTAGGGTAACTGGATATAATTAGAAGAGACCACTGCATATTCTCATTGACAGTGGTAGTACCCACAATTTCTTAGATGAAGAAACTGAACTTAAGTTGGGTTGTGAATTGGTACCAACAAGCTCACATTCAGTGAGTGTAACTGATGGTAGAGTATTACAAATCTCTAAGATGTGTAAGAATTTCTCATGGTTGCTGTAGGGAACCACTTTTGTTACTGATTTGTACATCATTCCACTAGGATCTTTTGACATGGTTCTGGGAATTCAATGGCTACTAAGTCTGATGTAGGAAACAAAACGCGGAAAGTAAATGATAGGAATGAGACGTATCTCGATCACTAATCCCAAGTAGCAACGGAGAACCCGTTCCGTTACACCCCGAGAGAAGGCCAAGAACACCTACGCTAGGCAACTAGCCTCGAGCTAACGTGAGCACGCAAGTAGAATGGTTGGGGGGGATTGGAAATCATCTAGATCCACTAGAGGAAGAACAAGTCCCATCAAGGTTTTCATTCAATAGAAGAGTTCAACTCTCAACACAAGTGTTTGTTTAATCATCAAAATAAGCTAATGAAATAAACTAGCTATCTAGCTATTTATAGGTGTTTTTAGGCACCAATGGAAAGGTCTAAAATGCCCACACTTAGGCTTAGGAATAAAGACCACGTAGGGTCAAAATAGTCTTAACACAACTAGAATTCACGTGCTTCAGCATTCTAGGCGGGGCGCCCAAGATTGGGGCGGAGCGCCCGGCTCCTTGATCAGTGGGGTGGCCTAGGCGGGGCGCCCAGAGTTGGGGCGGAGCGCCTCAGCCTAGGCATCTTCAAGCGGAGCGCCTGGTGTGCTGGGCAGAGCGCCTGGTGCACTGGGCTGCTCCCCTTGTGCTCTAATCACCCGGAACGGCTTCCAATCGCTTCCTTCTTCTAGGTCCTTCCTCACCAAGTGTAAGTGTACTCCTTAGATCTCCTTAGCTTGGCTCCGAGTGAAGGGTCTCGTGGTTTTCCCGGCATCATCCTCCCCTTCTTGAGAAGAATTCGTCCTCGAAATTGAAGCATCATCATCCACGACCTCTTCATCACCTACATCCATAGGAACCAAGTCACAAACATTAAATGTATTAGAAACTTGATACTCAGATGGTAAGTCGACCACATAGGTGTTGTTGTTTATCTTCGAGAGCACTTGGAATGGGCCATCTCCACGGGGTGCCAACTTCCCTTTCCTAAGGTTTGGAAACCTTTCTTTCCGGAAGTGCACCCACACATAGTTACCCTTCTTGAATTCCACCTTCTTGCGTCCCTTGTTTTTCTTGGAGGCTACCTTTGCATAAGCTTCCTCCAAATTCTTCTTTGCCTTAGCATGTAGCTCCATCAAAGCCTTGGCTCTAGCTTTTCCTTCAAAATTAACAACCATTTCCCTTGGCAAAGGGGTTAGATCAAGGGGAATCAAGGGGTTAAAACCATAAACACACTCGAATGGAGTCATGCCAATCATTCTATGCACGGTTCGATTGTAAGCAAACTCCATTAGAGGTAACTTGTCAATCCAAGTCCCTCCCTTACCTCAGGTCATGGCTCTAAGAAGAGCACCCAAAGTTCGGTTCACCACCTCGGTTTGCCCATCCGTTTGGGGGTGGTGGGACGTAGAAAACAAAAGCTTGGTGCCAAGGGCACCCCATAAACTCCTCCAAAAATGACTTAGGAACTTGGTGTCCCTATCACTCACTATGGTTTGAGGCACACCATGCAACTTCAAAACATTATCAATAAACAAAGTAGCAATATGTTGTGCATCATCACATTTTTTACATGGATTGAAGTGAGCCATTTTGGAGAACCTATCCACAACAACATAAATGCTATCATGGCCCCCTAGTCCTTGGTAAACCCATGACAAAGTCCATTGATATATCCAACCACGGACTAGTAGGTACGGGGAGTGGGGTATACAAACCATAGGGGTTCGATTTGGACTTAGCAAACTTGCACTCAAGGCAAGAGTTGCAAAGTCTCTCAACATGTGTCCCCATTTTAGGCCAATGGAATTGCTCCCTAAGAATGGCCAAGGTTTTATCCCTACCAAACTGACCCATGAGTCCCCCACAATGTGCCTCTTGCACAAGCAATTCTCTCCATGAGGACTCGGGTATGCACACTTCACCATTTTTAAAGATATAACCATTAACCCATTGGTATTTCTCAACTCTCTCCCCCTTTTCTAGAGCTTCATGGATGCTCTTTAGCTTCGGGTCATGAGTATATATCAATTTAATGCTCTCAAAACCCATGAGCTTAGAGGTGAGAGTGGTGGCTAGAGCAAACTTTCTAGAAAGTGCATCCGCCACAACATTGTCTTTCCCTTTCTTGTATTGGATCACATAGGGAAAAGATTCAATGAACTCAACCCTCTTGTTTAGCTTCTCTTGGCCTCTAAGATGCTTGAGTGACTCATGGTCACTCTTGATTACAAATTCTCTAGGCCAAAGGTAGTGTTGCCAATGGGCAAGGGCTCTTACTAGGGCATACAACTCCTTGTCATACGCAGAGTAATTCAAGGAGGCCCCTTTAAACTTCTCACTAAAGTAGGTGATGGGTTTGCTATCTTGCATTAAAACACCACCAATTCCCACCCCCGAGGCATCACATTCAACCTCAAATACCTTTCCGAAGTCGGGCAATTGCAATAGAGGGGCGGTACTCAACCTACTTTTCAACTCATGGAAGGCCTTCTCTTGAGGCCCTCCCCAAATAAAAGGTTGGTCCTTCTTCACCAATTCGGTGAGTGAAGCGGCAATGGAGCTAAAGTCTTTCACAAATCGTCTATAAAAACTAGCAAGACCATGAAAGCTCCTCACTTGAGTCACGGTAGTAGGAGTAGGCTAATCACGTATTGCCTCTACCTTAGACTCATCCACCTCCACTCCTTGGGCACTCACAACAAACCCAAGGAAGACTACCTTCTCAACACCAAAGGCACACTTTTTAAAATTAGCATAGAGCTTTTCGGCTCTCAACTTCTCAAGCACTTGCCTAAGGTGATCAACATGGCCGTCTATTGATTTGCTACAGATCAATATATCGTCTAGACGACCACAAACTTGTTGATGAATGGCTTTAGAACATGGTTCATTAGCCTCATGAAAGTACTAGGTGCATTGGAGAGCCCAAAGGGCATCACCAACCATTCATAGAGACCAAACTTGATCTTGAATGCGGTTTTTCATTCATCACCGCGTTTCATCCGGGTTTGATGGTAGCCGGACCTAAGGTCTATTTTGCTAAACACACATGAACCACTTAATTCATCTAGCATATCATCAAGTCGAGGAATGGGATGACGGTACTTTACCGTTATTTTGTTCACGACCCGACAATCAACACACATCCTCCAAGTGCCATCCTTTTTGGGAACAAGGATCACAGGTACGGCACAAGGACTCAAGCTCTCCCTCACAAGCCTTTAGTGAGCAATTCATCAACTTGCCTTTGCAATTCTCTTGTATCCTCCAGATTGCTCCGATAAGCCGGCTTGTTTGGGATTTGAGATCCCGGGACAAAGTCGATTTGGTATTCAATACCCCTCAAAGGAGGTAATCCATCCGGCATCTCATCCGGAAACATGTCCCCAAAATCCTTCAAGACATTCTCAAACACACTAGGCAAAGGGTTAGTAGAAAAATCACAATTAGAAGTAAGGATCATACCTTTGTGCACTAGGCATAGGAGAAATTTGTTGCCATCATTTCCTCTTAGGACCTCGCCCGGTTGCATCATGGCACATATGCCTCCGGTAGAAGTTGGTGGGATTGCCACCAAGCTTTTGGAAAAAGGGCTAGTCTCAACAATTGACTTAGCCTTTGCCGCCTCCTTCAACTCCCTCGTCCGCTTGTATTAATCACTCACTTGTTTGGGAGTGAAGGGCTTCAACACAAATTTCCTTCCTTCATGTTTGATTGTGTAAGTGTTGACACAACCATCATGAACCGCTTGTCGATCAAATTTCCAAGGCCTTCCAAAGAGAAGGTGGCATGCTTGCATAGGCACCACGTCGAACAAGTGTTCATCCACATAATTACCCACTTTGAACTTGATCAATGCTTGCTTCACCACCTTTAGCTCCCCACATTCACTAAGCTATTGTAGGCGATAAGGTTTGGGATGTTTCAAGGTACGCAATTTTAATTGGGTAATAAGTGATTGACTCACAAAATTAGCGCAACTCCCCGAGTCAATGATCATAGAGCATACAACACCCGTGACTCGGCATCTAGCATGAAAAAGGTTCTCCCTTTGTAAGGTCTCACTATCCTCTACTATCATAGCTCCTAAACTCCTCCTCACAACTAGAAAAGTATGAGGCTCATCATCCTCCACCGCATCATCTTGATCATCATCCTCTACTCCCTCATCCCCCTCTACCCCTTCATCTTCCTCCGGTTCACTCTCTTGTTCATAAACATTTTCACCAACAACAATCATGGTCCTTTTCGTAGGACACTCTTTAGAAAAGTGACCATACCCCTTGCATTTGTGGCATTGAATTGAAGAAGAAGTAGGAGTATTCAATTGGGTTTTAGAATTATCTCCAACATTGGGTGTGTACTTATCATACGACTTCTTCATGTCTTTGCTAGCACTTGCACCACTAGTGCCACTTGCACTTGGAAATCTTGCATTGGGAGTAGGATTTTTCCATTCCTTTGGCTTGTTTATGGAAGTGGAAGTGTTGCCCTTGTAACGGTTGGACTTTTCTTTTTCAAGTCATTGCTCGCCTTGAATAGCGGCATCAACGACTTCTTGAAGTGAAAGATAAGCATGCAATGTCAATTGTGAAGCTATACCATAGCTCAAGCCATTCTTGAAATGGATCACGGCTTGCTCCTCATCTTCGGTGTCCATATCAAAGGCCATTCGAGTCTTTTCAAACTCATCATAATACTCATGCACCGTCTTGACACCTTGCTTCAACTCATAAAGCTTCTTGAGTTGCTCTTGTCGATATCTAGGAGTGATGTACTTGATACTCATGATACCCTTCAAGTCATTCCAACCCACATTCACGGGGATTCCCGCTCTTCTCCTTGATCTCTTGACGGATTCCCACCAAGTAGATGGATAGGATTCAAAGGATGACATAGCATAAGTACCTTTCTTGTCATCGGTCATATCATTTGTGTCAAACATCCTTTCCATGAGTAGTACCCATTCAATGTAGGCTCCCAGATCACAATTCCCTTTAAAGATTGGGAGATTAAGCTTCACACTATTGAGGTTGGTGTTGTCACGACCCCCACGGAAAGGCTCCGGTTGGCCTCCATAGTGATCTTCATTCACACCATATTCCCTCCTCGCATTCCCTCCAACATACCCCATAGGTGGCCCTCGACCTCTGCCCCTACCTCTATCCACATTTCGACCCCAATTCATACCTCGCCTCGGTTGAAAGTGATCATCAAACCTATACATATCATCACCATAATCGGCTTCCTCCCCTTCTTGAGCTTCATCGGCTTGCTCAAGAGGTTGAACATATCGGATGGGTCTTGGTAGTGGAATGTTTCTTGGGGGGTTGTCCAAGATACGGGGAATGCCCGTTCGTTGGGTATTGCCCAACACTTGATCAATTCTCTCTCGATCATCCTTCACCCATTGTTGATGAAGAAGTAACTCAACATCTTGTTCCGGACTAATTCTTTCTCAACTTGGACACTCGGGGTCCCTTTCTCAACTTGGACACTCGAGGTCCCTTTCTCCGATTGGACATTAGAAGTCCCTTGCTCAACTAGAGCACTTGAGTTCACCCTCTCAAGGTTTTCAATCCTCAAGTTCATACTATCCAATTTGGCAAGGATAGTAGCAAGGGCACTCTTAGCAAAATCTTCTCCTTCGGTAGACATTGTACCTACACAAGTAACAAACGTTAGCAAAACAACTTCACTCACTCCCTCACTTGAGTTCACTCGGGTCCCTCGTTTAGTGGTGGTGGATATTTCACTCGCCTTGTAGTTCCAAACCTTCACGTAGATGAGTAGCAAGTCCTCAACTCAACCAAACTATTCACGAGTCAAGCACACTCCGGGGTGAGTGGAGTTAATAGGACTCTATGAACGCTAGGCACTTTGAAGTGAGGACTTGAATCAAAAGAATCTACGAATCTTCTTGGAATTCTACTCTCCAACTAACGCACGAATTCACCTAAAAGAAATGAAAGATTAGTGCTAATTAAGTAGAAAGATTACTTAGATAGACACTAATAAGAGGTTAGGCAACAAAGAAACAAGTAAACCTAGAAGAACTACCCAATTTCAACTTTGGTACCCAAACATCGGGTTTTCAACAAGAATTAAGAATCTATAACACCCACTTCAAGAATCGAACATACCAAAAAGTTACACAATTTTTTTTTTTTGAATTTTTGAGTTTTTTTTTTCAATTTTGTTTTAATAATTTTCTTCTTTCAATAACTTCAACAATAAAAAATCTAAAGAAACTAACCTAAGCACGAAGAATCAAGGGTCGGGGGTTCGTAGAAACGATACCCGAGCCTTGCTCTGATACCAAATGATGTAGGAAATCAAACGCGAAAAGTGAAAGATAGGAACGAGACGTATGTCGATCACTAATCCCAAGTAGCAACGGAGAACCCGTTCCGTTACACCCCGAGAGAAGGCCAAGAACACCTACGCTAGGCAACTACCCTCGAACTAACGTGAGCACGTAAGTAGAATGGTCGGGGGGATTGGAAATAATCTAGATCCACTAGAGGAAGAACAAGTCCCATCAAGGTTTTTATTCAATAGAAGAGTTCAACTCTCAACACAAGTGTTTGTTTAATTATCAAAATAAGCTAATGAAATAAACTAGCTATCTAGCTATTTATAGGTGTTTTTAGGCACCAATGGAAAGGTCTAAAATGCCCACACTTAGGCTTAGGAATAAAAGACCACGTAGGGTCAAAATAGTCTTAACACAACTAGAATTCACGTGCTTCAGCATTCTAGGAGGGGCACCCAAGATTGGGGCGGAGCGCCCGGCTCCTTGATCAGTGGGGTGGCCTAGGCGGGGCGCCCAGAGTTGGGGCGGAGCGCCTCAGCCTAGGCATCTTCAGGCGGAGCGCCTGGTGTGCTGGGCAGAGCGCCTGGTGCACTGGGCTGCTCCCCTTGTGCTCTAATCACCCGGAACGGCTTCCAATCGCTTCCTTCTTCTAGGTCCTTCCTCACCAAGTGTAAGTGTACTCCTTGGATCTCCTTAGCTTGGCTCCGACTGAAGGGTCTCGTTTTTTGCCCGGCATCAAAGTCTAGGTGACATCAAGTTTAACTTTGGAAAATTGATAATGGAGTTCCAGTATAAGGGCAAGAGACATGTATTGAAGGGAGCACTTAATAAGGTAAAGTCAGTATCATCAAAAGGGTTGAGTAAGACTGTTGACAATCATAGTCTCTTGTTTATGTTGCAGTTATATGAGGAATAAGAAGATGAGTTGCATATGTACTCAGTTCAATTAGCAAAAAGTAGTGTGGTTCAGCCTGAGATTTCTAACTTGTTACAGAGCTATAGCAGTATGTTTGTTATTCCTGAATCACTACCTCCTCATAGGGGGCCCTTTGACCATCATATTCCATTACAACCTAGAACACAACCAATAAGTAAGAGGCCATATAGATATCCAGCTATGAAAAAAGATATTATAGAGAAATTGATGCAAGACATGTTGCAGCAAGGGGTTATACAGGATAGCAACAACCCTTATGCATCTTCTATGGTTCTTGTAGGGAAGAAAGATGGGAGCTGGAGACTGTGTGTAGACTTTAGAGATTTGAACAAAAGTACTATAAAAGATAAGTTCCCTATTCCAATAGTGGAAGACCTGCTAGATGAATTGGGGGGGTCAGTTATCTTTTCAAAAATAGATCTGACGGCAGGTTACCACCAACTGAGAATGGCTATTGGGGATGTGCACAAAACAGCCTTCAAAACACATGCTGGTCACTATGAATTTCTGGTAATACCCTTTGGCCTTACTAATGCACCATCTTCATTCCAAAGTTTAATGAATCACGTCTTTCAACCTTACTTGAGAAAATTTATGTCTTCTTTACTGACATCCTCATTTATAGTAAGAGTTTGGCTGACCACATTTCCCATTTGAAAGCTGTTTTTGATCTTATGGTGCAACATAAACTGTATGCAAAAGACTCTAAGTGTGCATTTGGAGTTGATCTTATAGAATACTTGGGTCATTTTATATCTCCAAAGGGGGCTTCTACTGACCCTAAGAAAATAGAAGCAGTCAAGAACTGGCCTCAACCTACCAATATAAAGCAGCTCAGGGGGTTCTTGGGTTTAATAGGGTATTATAGAAGGTTTGTAAAAGGATATGGGGTGATCAGCAAGCCCTTAACTGAATTGTTGAAGAAGGATGGTTTTATATGGTTTGATGTTGCCACTGAAGCCTTTAAAAAACTTAAGTGAGCTATGACTAGTGCACCTGTTTTAGGTCTACCTGATTACTCAAAAAAATTTGTGGTGGAATTTGATGCAAGTCAGCTAGGTATTGGAGAAGTACCATCTCAAGGATGGCATCCCATTGCTTTTATCAGCAGAGCATTACCCGTGAGGCATCTATCCTATTCAGTTTATGAGAAGAAGCTACTTGCACTTGTGTTACAATGACTAAATGGTCACAATATGATAGGCAGACCTTTTGTTGTCAAGACAGATCACAAGGCACTTAAGTATTTGCTGCAGCAACAACTTCACACTGATGTGCAAATGTCCTGGATTGCTAAACTTCTACCCTTTGATTTTGAAATAGAATATAGGAAGGGTGTTGACAATGGTGCAGCTGATGCATTATCAAGAATACAAGGTTCAGAATTGTTAGCTTTGGCTCTATCAACTCACTCCACTAACTTGTTTTCACTCATCCCATATAGTTGGGATAAGGATCCAGACTTGTTAAATATTATTCAAATACTGCAGCAAAACACTTACCACAAGGGGTATACCTGGGTAAACAATCAGTTAAGGAAGAACTCCAAGTTAGTTGTTGGCAATGTGGGAGATTTGAGGAAGCAGCTTATTACTAATTGGCATTCTACCCCTCAAGGTGGCCATTCAGGAGTTGAAGCTACAACTAGAAGCCTGCAGTCATTGTTCTATTGGAAAGGTATGAGAAAGGATATAAGAAATTTCATTAAGAAGTGTGATGTGTGTCAGAGGTGCAAAACTGATTCTGCAGCTTACCCAGGACTACTTCAGCCCTTGCCCATTCCTCCTACTCCATGGTCTGATGTCAGCTTAGATTTCATTGAAGGACTACCATCATCCCAAGGGAAACAAGTCATCTTGGTGGTAGTGGATAGGTGGAGTAAGTATGCTCACTTTTTAGCATTGGCTCATCCTTATACAACTCAAAAAGTAGCTCAACTCTACCTTGATCAAGTGTTCAGATTACATGGGTTGCCTGAGAGATTTGTTAATGACAGAGACCTAATTTTTGTTAGTCAATTTTGGCGAGAGTTATTCTCTGTACAAGGAGTACAACTTCACACTTCCACTGCATACCATCCTCAATCTGATGGCCAAACAGAACTGGTAAATAGGTGTTTGGAGACCTACTTGAGGTGTTTGTGTGTTGACATTCCTAGTCAGTGGTCGAAGCACTTGGCCTTAGCCGAATGGTGGTATAACACCACTTTTCACAATTCTATTCAGACTAAACCTTATGAAGCCTTATATGGGCATGCTCCACCTATTCACCTTCCTTGCATATCTGGTGAATCTGCTCTACCAGAGGTTGATGAGGCATTACTGGACATGGAAGCTAAGCTTGATTTACTGAAGTTTCATCTTCAGAGAGCTCAACATAGGATGCAATTGTTTGCTAATAAGAGAAGAACTGATAGAGAATTTTCTGTAGGTGATTGGGTTTATGTAAAGTTGCAGTCTTATAGGCAAGTCACTCTAGGCCAGCAGCCTTTTCACAAACTAGCTGCCAAATACTATGGGCCTTACCAGGTTTTACAGAAGATTGGTAAGGTTGCCTATAAGCTGTTGTTACCAGATGCTGTGCAAATCCACCCCACATTTCATGTCTCTCAATTGAAGCAGTGCCTACAAGTCCCTACTAACATTACTCATCCACTTGTAATTGACATGGCCAGCCCTTTCTGTGCAGTTCCTGAAGCTATATTAGCAAGACGTATGGTGAAGAAGGGTAACAAGGCAGTACCACAAGTGCTTGTGAAGTGGTCTGGTTTAGATTCAGCGTCATCTACATGGGAATTTTCTAATTCATTAAAAGTCAGGTTTCCTGCTTTTAACCGTTGAGGTCAAGGGTCTTTTGAAGAGGATGGTATTGATACGGATTAAATGAAATAAGGATTGAAAGAAAGATGGAAGAGAGCTGTTGTAGTTAGTTAGTCAGATGACGTGGCAGTTAGTTACAAAAGTAGTTACAAGTTAGTTAAAGGATTCCATTTGACAGCTAAGTGGTAGTTGAGAATTAGCTTTATAAATACTTGTAATCTCTGTATAAGAGAATTCATTCATTACAATACTAAAATTCAATTACATTCTTCTCTCTGAATTGTTCTCGATTAACCCTAATTCCTTGACCATTCGACCCCTTCTCGAAAATCCCCATTTTTCCTGAAGGTTACTACATTTCTTGTCTAATTTGTATCAATAACAAGACCACAATCAAGATTCAAAGCCTTTCAAGCTAGGGTTTCAAAAGTGGGGTTTCAATCCAAAATTTTCCAAACCACAACTTCAAATCATATAAAAATAGCACCAAATCAACGGGTAAACATCAAGAAACAATCCCCAATACATATCATCGAATGGGTCATCAAATCCAAGAACATCTAGCGATTTTTTTGTGTTTTTTTTCCAACTTTTCACATTTTTGTTCTTTTTCTTTATAACAAAGCAACAACAAGAACAATAAACTAAAGATACGAGATAGATAAACAAGGAGCAAGGGTTTGTATGAACAACACCCGAGCCTTGCTCTGATACCAAACAGATAAGGATAAAATACGCAGAAGCAAGAAGTAAACTCGATAAAGGGGAAAAGTAGGGATGGGGAAGAACAGAAATAGAAGAAAGAACGAATCAAACTAACCAAAGTAGATTGATTCAAAGGGAGAAAGAGACTTGAACCACTCACGGGGTCACACTAGGGCGATCCACCATGGATTCTAAGTAAGAGATACATGAAGCTCAAGGTTCAACAAGAATGGCCAAGCCTATTCTATCTTTTATTCTCTCATTTCCAAGTTAGCTAATGAAATAAAATGACTAAGTGTTGGTATCTATAGGTGTTCCACACTTTTAAACAAAGTCTAAAATAACCCCACAAGTTGGGTAAAATAATAAAGACCACATAGGATCAAACTAGTAATTAATACTAGGCTAAACTAGAAGTCCCGTCTTGGTTGTGATGGGAAAGAGGCGGAGCGCCTGCCAAGTTGGGCAGTGGCCAACATAGGCGGAGCGCCTCTACTTCAAGCGGAGCGCTTGGGCTGCTCCTTGCTTGGGAGGAGTGTCTGGCCCTGGGATGCTTTTGATACTTCTTCAATTCGCTCCCGAACTCCCCCCTCCCCCGATGCTCTTGACCTCTCGTCCTTTGCATCTTCCAAATCTGGCTCTTGATAGTAAGTGCTTTAAGCGCGATTTGCCCCTTATCACTCACTGTGTACTGCCGTGGTGTACTGACGTTCTTTTTATGTGATGCCGGGCAATCCGTTACGAGACCATTAACTCAGATTCAAGTCAAGGTGGACCAAGAGGTTCACCTAAGCTTGGTGTGGAAGGGGCTTGAAGATGGAAACCTTGGAGGCGATTTGAAGAAGTTCAACATGCTCATAGCCCAGGCGCTCCGCCTAGAAGAGCCAGGCGCTCCGCCCTGAGCACCACACAGTTGGGCGCTCCGCCAAAGGGCCAGGCGGACCGCCCATCCAAGTTTCTGGGCAAAAAGTCAGGCGCTCCGCCCAAGACATGGCACTCTTCCCAATGCACGGAAGACCCGAGATTTTTGGTGTTCTTTTGCTATTTTGGCCCTGCGTGGTCTATCTATTTAAGCCCAACTTGTGGGGAATTTTAGAACTTATCTAAGGCTTGGGAAAATACTCGAAATACCCAAGTCTTGCTTATTTTCATACTTAGTCTATTTTGAATATTGAAGAACATGAGCTATGCTCCTTATTGATGAATGAAACTTACCCTTTGGACTTGAATCTCCTAGTCGAACTAGTTGACCCTCAATCCAAGCTCGGTCATTCTATTTACAAGATTCAGGTGTGCTTCAAGGGTAGTTGCATAGTATAGGCAACTCTTTGACCCGAATCGAGGGTATTACGAGATAAGTTCCTCGTAGTTACCTCGTAGGGAGTTCAAGACTCGTCTTGCTCCTTATATTTTACGTTTCCGCATTTATCCTGCATCAGTTTGGTATCAAATAAAGGCTCAAAATTTGTTTCTACCAACCCTCGATCCTTGTTCATCGTGCCTAGTTTATTTTCTCTTTAGTTTCTTGTGTTTGAAGTTATTGAAAAGAAGAAAAAATAAAAAAATTGAAAAAGTTGAAAAATTCAAAAGTTTGACATAACTTGTAGGTGTGATTGAATCTTGATATGGGTGTTATTGGGGATTGATCCTTATCGAAAACCCATCGTTTTGGTACCTAAATCATGTGATTTGAAGTTCTATTACAGATTTTTGAAGATTTGAATTCCAACTTTAAAAACCCTTGTTCTTGAGTTTCATGGCTTTCATTCTTGGATTCGATTGATTGTTTGGGTGTGAAATTGATTGGGGTTTGTTGGGAAAGATCAAAAGAAACTTTAGGAACCATTGGATTTTGAAAACAAATTGAAAACATCGAATTTGTGTATTGAAAACCGAGTTGGAACTGTTCCAGAGCTATGCGCCCCGCCTGAATTGATCACTGCCCAATTACTCAGGCGCTCTGCCTGAAATACTGGTAAGTCTAGGTGCCACCGCCTATATCTAGGCATCCCGCCTACATGCTGAAAGTGTTGGTTTGGGTAATTTTTCCTAGGCTCTCTTGTTTCTTTGCTTGCATAACATCTAACTAGTACTTCTTTAAGTAACCTTCCTACTTAATTGATACTAGTTCTTTGAGCTTTTAGGCAACTCGTGCCTAGTGGAGAGTAGTAGTCAAAGAAGACTCGTAGAACCATTTGATTCAAGTCTTCACTTTAAAGAGCTTAGCGTCCACCGAGTCACATAAACTCCACTCACCCCGGAGGCCACTTGACTTGTGGATTGATTGATTGAGTTAAGGATCATTTTTCAACTACGTGAAGCTTTTAGATTCAAGTTTGAGTGCACAAAACCACCGCCACTAAACGAGTGTACCCGAGTGACAGTCAAAGTGAGGGTGTGAGTGAGGTGATTTCACTAACAGTTGTTCATTTTGTAGGTACAATGGCTAGTGAAGGTGATGATCCTATGAAGAGTGCCTTGGCTACTATCATGGCCAAGTTGGATAGTCTGAGCCTAAGGATTGAAAGTCTTGAAAAGGGGACCCCGAGTATCAAACTTGAAACCGGTGAAGGTACAAGTGGCTCAACCTTTACCCCAGAACAAGTTGCCGAATCGATGAGGCAACAAAAAGAAAAGGATAATCTTGCTAAAGGTGAGAAAGTGTTGGGCATTCCCCACCTTTTGGGCAATCCCCAAAGAAATGTACCACTCCCTATGGCCCGTAGAAACATGGCACCTCTTGATCATGTTGATGAAGCTCAAGAAGTGGAGGAGGACGAGTATGGTGATGGTGAATATGGAGCTCCTATCAAATTAGGAGAGATATGAATGGAGTCCGGGATGTGAATAGGGGGAGAGACCGAGATCGAGGTCCACCCATGGGGAATGTTGGAAGAAATGGTATGAGGGATTATGATGCTTATGGAGACAACTTTGGAGGCCAACCGGAGCCTTACCGAGGGGGTCGTGACAACAATAATCTCAATAGTGTGAAGCTTGCTATTCCTCCATTCAAAGGGGGTAGTGACCCAGTTGAGTATCTTGAGTGGAAGTTAACAATGGAAAGAGTGTTTGACGCCAATAACATGATCGAGGAGAAGAAAGCCAAATATGCTATATCTTCCTTTGAATCCTTTGCTTCTACTTGGTGGGAGTCGGCTAAGAGGAATAGAAGGAGGAATGCTATGGCCATTAATCTTACTTGGGGTAAATTAACCCGTGTGATGGATGAGAAGTACGTGACTCACCAATATCGTCAAGAACAACTCAAACGTCTTTATGAGTTGAAACAACGCTACAAGACGGTTGGAGAGTACTTCAATGAATTTGAGCAAATCCGGATGACCTTGGACATGGATGAAGAGGAAGATGATCCGGCGTGATTCGATTTAGGAGTGGGTTGAACCAAGAGATAGCCTCTCAATTGAGGTTTCACAAGTTTGAAACTTATCATGAGCTATTTGATGCTGCGGTTGAAGCCGAGAAATGGCTCAAGGAAGAGAAGTCCACCCGCTACAAGAGCAACACTCCTACTCCCACGAGTAAGCCGAAGGAGTGGAAGACTCCAAATGCAAAATTTCCAAGTGCAAGTGGTGCAAGTGCTAGTAGAGATGTGAAGAAGTCCTATGAGAAGCCAATGCCAAATATGGGAGGTAATTCTAAAACCCAATTGAGCACTCCTACTTCTACTTCTATCCAATGCTATAAGTGCAAGGGATATGGTCATTTTGCTAGAGATTGTCCTATTCAAAAGACCATGATTATTATGGATGATGGAACGGTGTGTGAACAAGAGAGTGAATCCGAGGATGAGGGAGTGGAGGAGAGAGAGTTAGTTGAGGAAGGAGAGGAAGAGGAAGAGGAAGAAGATGACCCTAACATGTTCCTTGTTGTTAGAAGAAGTTTAAGTGCCATGCTTGTAGAGGAGAGTGAAAATGTGCAAAGAGAAAACCTCTTTCATGCTAGATGCCAAATAATGGGGCAAGTGTGCTCAATGATAATAGAATCGGGAAGTTGTGCCAATGTGGTGAGCCAATCTTTGGTCTCCCAATTGAAGTTTCCCACTTTGAAGCACCCAAACCCCTACCGTTTACAATGGCTAAGTGAGTGTGGGGAGTTGCAGGTGGTGAAACAAGTCTTGATTAAGTTCAAGATTTGGAATTACCAAGATGAGCATATGTTCGATGTGGTTCCTATGCAATCTTACCATCTTTTGTTTGGTAGGCCATGGCAATTTGATAGAAATGTGATATATGATGGTCGTGTTAACACCTATACGATCAAACATGAGGGGAAAAAGTTTGTGCTCAAACCCTTGTCGCCCAAGCAAGTAAGTGATGACTATAGGCGCATGAGGGAGTTGAAAGAAGCGGCAAAGGCTAAGTCGGTTGTTGAGACTAGACCTTTGGCCGAGAGCCTAGTTGTGGCTCCACCATCTTCTACCGGTAGCATTTGTGCCATGATGCAACTGTGTGAGCTTTTGAGAGGAAATGATGGCACCAAGATGCTTATTTGCCTAGTGCACAAAAGAATGATTCTAACTTCCGAATTTGATTATTCTTTTAACCCTTTGCCTAGTGCTCTTGAATATGTTTCCGGATGAAATGCCAAGTGGATTACCTCCATTGAGGGGTATTGAACATCAAATTGACTTTGTCCCGGGATCCCAAATACCAAACAAGCCGGCCTATAGAAGCAATCCCGAAGATAAAAAGGAGTTGCAAAGGCAAGTGGATGAATTGCTTAACAAGGGTTTGGTTCGTGAGAGCTTAAGTCCATGTGCCGTGCCCGTAATACTTGTCCCAAAGAAGGATGGCCCATGAAGGATGTGGGTGGATTGCCGAGCGGTTAACAAAATCACGGTAAAGTATCGAAATCTCATACCTCATTTAGATGATATGCTTGATGAGCTAAGTGGTTCTAGCATATTCTCAAAGATAGACCTTAGGGTTACCACCAAATCCGTATAAAACCGGGTGATGAGTGGATGACCGCATTCAAAACCAAGTTTGGTCTATATAAATGGTTGGTGATGCCTTTTGGCCTCTCCAACGAACCTAGTACCTTCATGAGGCTAATGAATCATGTGTTGAAGCCATTTATCAACAAATTCGTGGTCGTCTACTTTGATGATATTTTGATATATAGCAAATCATTAGACGACCATGTTGATCATTTAAGGCAAGTGCTTGAAGTGTTGAGGGCCGAGAAGCGCTTTGCTAATTATAAGAAATGTGCCTTTGGTGTCGAAAAGGTAGTCTTTCTTGGGTTTGTTGTGAGTGCCCAAGGAGTGGAAGTGGATGAGTCCAAGGTAGAGGCCATTAGAGATTGGCCTACTCCCACTATCGTTTCTCAAGTTAGAAGCTTTCATGGTCTTGCTAGCTTCTATAGGATATTTGTGAGGGACTTTAGTTCCATTACCGCTCCACTCACCGAATTGGTAAAGAAAGACAATCCTTTTGTGTGGGGAGAGTCTCAAGATAGGGCCTTCCAACAATTGAAAGTAGGTTGAGTACCGCCCCTCTATTGCAATTTCCCGACTTCGGAAAGGCATTTGAGGTTGAATATGATGCCTCGGGGGTAGGAATTGGTGGTGTTTTAATGTAAGATGGAAAATACATAGCCTACTTTAGTGAAAAATTAAAGGGTGCAACCTTGAGTTACTCTACGTATGATAAGGAGTTGTATGCCCTAGTGAGAGCTCTTGCTCATTGGCAACATTATCCTTGGCCTAGGGAATTTGTGATTAAGAGTGATCATGAGTCACTCAAACATCTTAGGGGCCAAGAGAAGTTAAACAAGAGGCATGCCAAATGGGTAGAGTTCATTGAGAGTTTCCCTTATGTGATTCAATACAAAACGGGAGCCGACAATGTTGTGGCGGATGCACTTTCTAGGAAGTTTGCTCTAGCCACCAATCTTGCCTCCAAGCTCATGGGTTTTGAAAGCATCAAGTTGATGTATGGTCATGACCCAAAGATAAAGAGAATTCATGAAGCTCTTGTGAAAGGAGAAAGATTTGAGAAGTACCAATAGGTAAATGGCTATATCTTTAAAAATGGTAGAGTTTGCATACCCGAGTCCTCATGGAGAGAATTGCTTGTTCAAGAAGCACATAGTGGAGGACTCATGGGTCATTTTGGAATGGATAAAACCTTGGCCATTCTTATGGAGCAATTCCATTGGCCTAAAATGGGGTTGCAAGTTGAGAGACTTTGTAATTCTTGCCTTGAGTGCAAGTATGCTAAGTCCAAATCGAACCCCTCTCCCCATACCTACTAGCCCGTGGATGGATATTTGGATTTTGTTATGGGATTACCATGGTCTAGGGGGGACATGATAGCATTTCTGTTGTCGCGGATAGGTTTTTCAAAATGGCTCACTTCATTCCATGCAAAAACGTTGATGATGCTCAACATGTTGCTACTTTGTTCATTGATAATGTGTTAAAATTGCATGGTGTGCCTCAAACCATTGTGAGTGATAGGGACTCTAAGTTCCTTAGCCATTTTTGGAGAAGCTTGTGGGGTGCCCTTGTCACCAAATTGTTGTTTTCTACGTCCCACCACCCTCAAACCGATGGGCAAACCGAGGTGGTAAATCGAACTTTTGGTGCTCTAGTTAGAGCAATGATCCGAGGTAAGGCCGGGACTTGGATTGATAAGTTGCCTCTTATGGAGTTTGCATACAACCGCACTTTGAATAGAATGATTGGCATGACTCTATTTGAGTGTGTTTATGGCTTTAACCCTTTGATCCCCCTTGATCTAACCCCTTTGCCAAGGGATGCTATTGTTAGTTTTGAAGGTAAGCCAAGGTAATGCTTGAGATCCATGCAAAAGCAAGGAAGAGCTTGGAGGAGGCCTATTCACAGGTGGCTAGCAAGAAGAACAAGGGACGAAAGAAGGTGGAACTCAAGAAGGGTGATTACGTGTGGGTGCACTTCCGCAAAGAAAGGTTTCCAAACCTTAGGAAAGGAAAGTTAGCACCCCGAGGAGATGGTGCTTTCCAAGTGCTTTCAAAGATCAACAACAATACTTATGTGGTTGACTTGCCAAATGAGTATAATGTCTCTCACACTTTTAATGTTTCTCACTTGACTCCTCTTGATGTAGGACATGATGGAGCCAAAGGTGATGACGCTTGGATTTTGAGGACGAAATCTTCCCAAGAAGGGGAGGATGATGCCGGACAATCTGTCACGAGACCATTCAGTCGGAGTCAAGCCAAGGAGGTCCAAGAGGTTCACCTAAGCTTGGTATGGAAGGGGCTTGAAGATGGAAGCCTTGGAGGCTATTTGAAGAAGTTCAACACGCTCATAGCCCAGGCGCTCTGCCTAGAAGAGCCAGGGGCTCCGCCCTTAGCACCACACAGTTGGGCACTCCGCCCAAGGGCCAGGCAGACCGCCAACCCAAGTTTCTGGCCAAAAAGTCATGCGCCCCGCCCAATGCGCTGAAGACCCGAAATTTTTGGTGTTCTTACTATTTTTTCCCTGCGTGGTCTATCTACTTAAGCTCAACTTATGGGGCATTTTAGACCTTATCTAAGGCTTAGGAAAACACTATAAATACCCAAGTCTTGCTTATTTTTATACTTAGTCTATTTTGAATATTGAAGAACATGAGCTATGCTCTTTATTGATGAATGAAACTTACCCTTTGGACTTGAATCTCCTAGTCGAGCCAGTTGACCCTTAATCCAAGCTCGATCATTCTATTTGCGAGACCCAGGTATGCCTTGAGGGTAGTTGCATAATATAGGCAACTCTTGACCCGAATCGAGGGTATTACGAGACAAGTTCCTCGTAGTTACCTCGTAGGGAGTTCAAGACTCGTCTTGCTCCTTATCTTTTACGTTTCCGCATTTACCCTGCATAATTATGGGAACCTACATTGACATGTGTCAATGTAGGCGTAGGTTTTGCAGGCAAACAGGTTATGAGCTAGGATGTTCTCCCACAACCTAGTTGATTTGTGAGCTCCGCATTTGTTCGTAGAGATTCTTTGTATTCCTCTCTTTCTATTTTTTTGTCATAATGTCATGTATAAAATTCTTAGAGGCTTCATAGACAATCTAGCAGTTGGGTGTGGTTGTCCACTTTGCATGATCTTGCACAGAACATAATAAAGTTAGTTATTTTATTGATACAATTTCATGATGACTTTTGTCTCAGATTAAATTTATTAAAGTTTTGATTTAAAGATAACATCACTTGCATAGCATGATAGAAATAGAATTTCATAGACAAGTTTAGTGGGTTCACTCGGTCGAGTTCAGGTACCGAATGCCGGTCACAGCTCGTTTAGAAAATGGGTCGTGACACTCTACCTCACTATACTCATTTGATTTTGTATGCGAAAGCCAGATAGTACTAACAAAGTAAAAAACAAGTTCTATGGAAGTGATTTCAAGACCAACAGGGATAGAAGAGTGAAGGCTTGGGCCTTTAACACCAAATATGCTGCAAGACAATTGTCATACAAATGCACACACTAAGATGCAGGTGTGGTCGCAAAATATTAGAGAAGATTAGAAAATGTCGAGTCTACCCATCTGAGATGGTATGACCATGTACTACATATACCCTAAAATATACTTAACTGGTAGGTGTAACACTATGAGTCTATGACTATTGAAGGTGCCAAAATGGGACAAGGTAGTTCCAAAATTACGTCTCAAATAAGCTATAAACTCAGATTTAAAGCCAGTATGCTAAAATGTCAAATTTACAATCGTTTCTGACAATTATTTAGATGTAAACAACTATACGTTATCCCAAACTACAACTACAGATCTTACACAACTTACAACGTACAAGTTACGACTTACAACTTGCATCATCAAAGAAACTAGAGAGAAAATAGGGGAAAAGACCCCCCAAGTCTTTAAATAAGAATAAGGGACAAGACCAAGTCAATCTTTAATTAATTTAAGTGAGGACTGAAGTGTAGTCATTAAAAACTTGTGGGCAAAATAAATATTTTCGGATTTATAAAAACACCCCAATTTTTAAATTTTCAATCTCCCTCCTTCCCACCTACTTTTACCCTCTCTCTCATATTTCAAATTATTTCAAACTTAGTTCTCTTCTTTCTCTCTCTTTTTTTCTTCTTTATTCTTCTTCTTTCTTCTAGATTTCTTTTTAAATTTTAAATCATCACCATCCACGTTATTTTTCTTTCTTGTTCTTCATATTAATTTTATTTTTTCTTTGTTCTTCTCCATTTTCTTCCTCTTCATCCTCGTTTCATTCTTTTTTAAGTTTTTTTTTTTAAATTCTAGTCGTTTTACATATTTTTTCGGATATGTAAACATATTTTTTGTATGTTTATACAATTTTGGAGATGTTTTCACGACTGGAAAAGATGTGTACACATCTCGTACACATATAATAATATGTGTACACATCTTAATTATATGTCTACACATCTCGACTGATGTGTACACATCTTTTTATTGGAGTGGTGGAGGGTGGTGGGGTGGTGGTAGTTGTTGGTGGAGGGTAATAGAATGTGCTGGTGGGTGGTGGAGGGTGGTAGGAGGTGGTAGAAGGTGGCCGTGAGTGGTGGAGAGTGGTGGTGGAATAGTGGATTGGTGGGGGAGGGGTGATGGGGGTGAAGGCCGGATGGGGGTAAGGGTCGATGGGGTGGGTGATGAGAGGTGTGGGCTTTGTGTAAATAAAAATACTTGAGGGGCTTTTAAAATGTTACTTAGTAATTAGTACTAATCTTAAAATTGTCTTTTTACCTATTTTTTGAGACTTGAGTCCTCAAAAACTATTTAAAGACTTAGGAGACTCTCTCACCCAAAATTCCGAAGAAACTAAGGAAGGGTCAATTGCATATCTGTAGACCTCATTCGGAATGCAGTTACAATGACGATTAATTGGTAGTAAATGACAGATAAAGCCTGCCAAAGCAATCAAAGATGGAAACAATTTGTAAGTCCATCTGGTTCGTCAAATTAAAGATCTCAATCGTGCAATTGCAGATACCAAATTTGTAATTTGTAGCTTCAGACCAATATTAAGATGACAATCGACATTCTTATTCAAAGACAAGCAAAAGATACACAAAACAATCTCTTTTAGACTCTATTGGGCACATCAAAAGATACACAAAACAATCTCTTTTAGACTCTATTGGGCACATCAAATGACAAACACTAATTCATGAACAACACAAGCAGCGTAACCAGAGACCCAAGACACACCCACGAATACTAATAACAAGACAGACAGATCAGAAACAAAGATGGAGACGGAAGACATGCTTGTCCAGAATCAAATCGTTTCAAATATTTAGTCCGCCAGAGTCCTATCTTCCATCTGCTTCCCAGCAAAGATGAGACATCACCATCAATCGCCTGGAACTAACCAAGAAACCAGCAGCAGATGTCCTAATATTCAGCTGAAATGGAAATCACAGATGCATTACGTATATTAACTACTAGAACTTTTATGGGTTATCCCACGTGAGCGTGCAGGATGATAGTTGTTGGTCTCTCAAGCAGATTATGCTTCAAGAACAATACTTCCTCTTATTCTTGGCCTATTTGGGGTGAAGGTACTCCTTACGCAGTGAATTCCTATTTCACGTTATCACTTAGGAATATCTCTACAAAAGGTAAAATAAAAACCAGGAGTGAGTTCATTGGTTGGTTCAATTAATATCGACTCCATTCCCACACAACTATCACCAGCTCCCCCTTCTGCTCGACAATAGGTTTCATAGAAGCTTCAAAAACTAATTTAAGTAATCTCCATGACGTTCAAGCTCATCCTGCAAACAACGAGTGTTGAATTGTGTAATCATCTCATCTAAAAGCTTAAGTTTTTAAATGTGGTATACCTTATTAATTTAATTACTTTATCAACAAGGAGAAACAAATTTTAACATCGGGTCTATCCTCATTATCAACGCTGAAATCTGTACCTGTACATGTGGTGTGATTAATTAAGTCAGGGAGTCCATAGTGGTTGCCACGCAGACAGACCACAGCCGAGGTCTAGATATCCTTTCCAGTAGGAAAAATGTGCCTCTTATTACAACATAGAACTTAAGGAACTCTGGCATCGCTAGTACACACGATACATCAAAGAAGACGATAAACTTAACTTGCAAAGTAGGAAACAAAAGCTTTAACAAAGCACAAAGGCATTGAGACGACCTCACTCAATCCACCACACAAATGCATAGAACAAGCCATACCATTGTGCTGTGAAACCATGATAAAATCGCAAGATGCCGGGAAGGCTAGCTTCATATTGTTGGTGATGCTCTTACTTAAAGGCAATTGAATCGTATTGAAACAGGTTGTGGAGCCTCTCTTGTCAACTTAAAAAGAAACTTAAAACGGATCAATGGCATATTTGGGAAGAATGCAGTTAAATAGACCATAAGGCAAATGACGAAGGACAAAATCTCAAATTTACAGAGATGTAGATCAATTTGATTACACGATAACAGATATGTATTCCTCCTATTCGATCTCAAAAATTTGAGACATCTATGATCTATCTACTTAATGAGCTAATAAAAGCATAGGCTGTTTATTTCCCCTCTCAATGACTCTAGACCTTGAAATCGAGCTTGGACATATGACCTGCCTATAAAATTTAGCGTCTTGTGACCTGTGTCTGTGCCTGCTATGTGAACGTCAGGGTTAATGAAGAACTGTTTGAGAAAATTTATTATTTATTTTGTCACAAATAAAACAGCAAAGATATTCAAAATCAACACAAAGAGGCCTGAATACAATAAACTAAAGTTTCAGTTGATCTGCTGGACTAGTAGGCCTGATCCTGAGTCGGATTCAAATGAGTTCAACTTTATGTTTACTAGCACTACTCATTGTTTCCTAAATTGTGGATTCAAATTTAATATTTACCGAAATTGTAGTAGATTCACGTTGAAAATATTGGGTTAAGTTGAACTTAATGAACAAAGGCTTCATCCGCTTCCGCCAAGAGCCTGTGTATCTCAGAACCTCCCTATCACACATGCTGATAGTATTACGGAAGAGCTTGTAACTGATTGTAAGCTACAAGAAAGATTCACCAAGTAACAAAGACCAGAAATCAGGTAACCAGCAAACTAAACAAGGGATGCATACAAACTAGGACACAAGGAAAAGCTCACAAATTTAGCAGGCAATGAAAGCTACAATGAGAACACAAAGGACACAGCTGTTTACTGTAGATTACACATGATCCATAGTAGAGCTTTCCTGTTGTTTAGTCACAAGATATTATAGATATTTATTTGATCTGCTTAACAATACGTCATGTTTAGTCACAGGATGTCGAATATGCATATTGTTAATACAAATCATGATATGCCTCTGCAGCAAGGCAGAGTTCCCAATCAACTGTGTAGAGCGAAGATTAGCAAAGCTTGCTTGCAACTCCCAGGAACATCCCAGGACACTCTACATCAAGTTAAAACTCCGACTTGTACTATTGTCATCAATATTAGTAATAGAATGTCCCAGTAAAGAAGTCATGTTTATTTTCTAGCATTAGCATTCATATTCTCTATAACAATGGCCAGGGCATTCAAATTTTCTAGCAATGGCTGTGCATTGACAAAAACCAAGAATTTTTGTTCCTCCAGGCGAAACCACGAGAAACACGCATATCATCTTCACCAATCAATATTTGGAAGCATACATAAGCAATCTACCAACCTCAGCCATGGAATTCTCTAGAAGAAAAAACTGCCAATTGGTTTATCATTTGTCAAAAGAACACACAAAAGACATTCACACTGGGTTTGAAGTATTAGTCTTACCAAACATTTTAAGAGCAAAGAGACTGACCTGAGTCAACGAATATCGAGGTAGAGGAAAGGTCTGCGTACAACTCGCCCTCCCCGCACCACACTTGTGGGACCTCACTGACTATGTTGTTGTAAACATGATCCAACTTCTTGCTCAAATGACATAGTCCTAGGTGCCTCTCTAGCTCACTATACTCACTTAATTTCGTATGCGATAGCCAGATAGCTAACAAAGTAAAACACAAGTTCTATAAAGTGGATGTGAGACCAACAAAGGATAGAACAGTGAAGGTTGGGCCTTTAACACCAAATACGCTGCAAGACGAGTGTCGTACAAATGCATATACGCTATGATGCATGTGTAGTCACACAATATTAGACAAGATTAGAAATTGTCCTGAGTCTACCATTCTAAGATAGTATGACCATGTACTACATATACCCTAAAATATACTAACTGGTGGGTGTAGAAGGTAGATCCAAAATTACGTCTCAAATAAGCTATAAACTCAGATTTAAAGCCAGCATGTTAAAATATCAAAAGACAATCATTTTCGACATTTATTTAGATGTAAACAGCTATATGCTATCCCAAACTACAATTACGTTGAGATAAATCATAAACGCTTGCATAACGATCTTGCAACTTCCAACTTGCATCATAAAGGGTCAGTCGCATTAAAAATAAAAAGGGTCAGTAGCATATCTGTAGACTTCATCCAGAATGAAGTTGCAACAATGATTAATAAGTAGTAAACGACAGAGAGAGCATGCCAAAGCAAGCAAAGATTGGAACAACTTGTATGTCCATATGATTCATCAAATTAAAGATCTCAAATGCACAATTACAGATACCAAACTCTGTAATTTGTAGCTTCAGACCAATATTGAGATGACAATTGACATTCTTATTCAAAGACAAACAAAAGAGAGCGACTAACAGAAACATAAAAGAGCCATTCTTTTAGACAGATCTGAAACTACCACAGAGATGGAGGACAACGTGCAGAGTCTGACTCCTTATGAACATTGTAGTCGCCAGAGTTCTATCTTCTAACTGCTCCCCAGCAAAAATGAGCCTTCTACAGTTCTACTGGTGCTGCAAAGGAACAGATTATGCTTCAAGAACAATAATTACTCTTATTCTTCGCCTATTTGGGGTAGGTGCGCCTATTTCACATCATTAGTAGGATTGGTATGGAAAGAGGAAGCCCTTGTCAAAGGGCCATGGAAGAGTGAAGGTGAATGATTGAAGAGACAACCATACCTCGTTCTTAGTCGAGCCTGGCTTTGTAATTGAATTGACAGATTTTACTACTTCCATCATACAAGAAACTTAAAAAGGATCAATGGCATATTCGAAAGGAATGCAGTTGAATATACTAAGGCAAATGACGAAGGATAAAATCTCAAATTATGCGTTCTAAGGCAGTATGCATTACATTGTAGATGGGAAAAGATCCCAATTTGATCATTACATTAAAAATCGCAAATGCATTGCAGATACTAAACTTGTAGCTTCATAACAAATATAGAGATAAATTACTTAGGTTCCAAACAACAAAAGTTCAAGACTAGTGACACGGATAGAAACAAAAGAGAACACGCTAACAGAAAGACAAGAGCCCAATCATTTAGGCTCTACAATGGACACCCATGACAAGCAGCAGCAGCAGCAATAGAGACCCAAGACACAACTACGACAACCAATAACAAGACACATCAGAAACCACCACGGAGACGGAGGACAGGGTGCAGAGTCGACTCCTTCTGGATGTTATAATCCGCCAGAGTCCTTCCATCCTCTAACTGCTTCCCAGCAAAGATGAGCCTCTGCTGATCAGGTGGGATACCCTCCTTGTCCTGAATCTTAGCCTTGATATTTTCAATAGTATCAGAACTCTCCACCTCCAAAGTGATGGTCTTCCCAGTCAAAGTCTTGACAAAAATCTGCATCCCTCCCCTAAGCCTCAACACCAAGTGGAGTGTAGACTCCTGAATATTATAATCCGCAAGAGTCCTTCCGTCCTCCAGCTACTTACCAGCAAAAATCAATCTCTGCTGGTCTGGTGGGATTCCCTCCTTATCCTGGATCTTGGCCTTGACATTGTCAATGGTATTATAGCTTTCGACTTCGAGAGTAATCGTCTTGCCAGTAAGGGTTTTAAGAAAAATCTGCATTCCACCATAAAAACGGAGGACTAAATGAAGGGTTGACTCCTTCTTGATGTTGTAATCGGCAAGGGTACGACCATCCTGCAATTGCTTACCAGCGAAGATCAACCTCTGCTGGTCTGGAGGAATACCCTCCTTGTCCTGGATCTTGGACTTTACGTTGTCGATGTTGTCGGAGCTTTCGACTTCGAGGGTGATTGTTTTCCCCGTCAGGGTTTTGACAAAGATCTGCATGCCACCACGAAGACGGAGGACCAAGTGAAGGGTGGATTCTTTTCGGATGTTGTAGTCGGCTAGGGTTCGGCCGTCTTCGAGTTGTTTTCCGGCGAAGATGAGCCTTTGTTAATCTGGGGGAATCCCTTCCATGTCTTGAATCTTGGCTTTGACGTGTCAATTGTGTCCGAGCTTTCTACCTCCAATGTTATGGTCTTGCCGGTCAGAGTTTTCACAAAGATCTGCATCTGTATTACAAAAAACTTACTCCCTCCGTCCCAATTTATATGGCACCATTTGACCGGGCACGGAGTTTAAGAAAATAGAGGTTGACCTTGTTAAATATCAATTTTATCCTTGAAAAAGTAAGAGAGAGAAGATTTGAATAATAAAAAAGTTGTTGGTAGGTTTAAAAGTATGTAGGGCCCAACAAGGGTAAAATAGAGATAGACACATTAAATAGTTGTCAAATAAGGAAAGGTGCCACTTATTTTGGGACAAACAAAAAAAGAAATTGTGCCACATAAATTGGGACGGAGGGAGTATCAATAATTATTATGAGATGCACACAACAAATAATAAATAAATAAAGAAACTAAAACTAAGGAAAGAGGAAGCAACTAATGTACCTTGAAAAGTAGGTGTTTTGAAGACTAGAGAAGAAAAGTGTGTAGACGAAAAATCAATGGATGAGTAGAGAAAATGACACAAAAAGGTCCTCCCAAATGTGGAATGAAAAAAAGGGTCCTCTATTTTATTTTTGCTTTTCTTTTCTCTCAAATGGGGGATTAAGTGTAAGTGGGGGGTGATTACACACTTTTAAAAATTGTGGGACAAAATTAAAACACCCAAAACATAAAAACTTACCCACTACTCCTACCTACCCTTTACCCCCAACATCAGATTTTGAAAAATCAAAACACTCCAAACATCCCCAAACATTTCCCAAAAATCAAATACGACCCGCGTCCAACCCGATTTCGATCCGGATTTTTTTCTCAAAATCGGACTGTCAAACTCATCCATTGTCACCGAATCACTATTGTAAGTCTTCTCCGACACCAACATTGTTGTTTTCATGATTTTACCAATTTTTTGATCGAGTTTTGTTGTTAACAAAAAACCGTAGAATTTTGTTTTAAAAGTTATGTTTGTTTATGATTCTGTCTGGGTCGATTTGGGACGAGGAAATGATGAAGTTTTGACTGATTTTTTTGTGTAGTTGCCGGTGATATTGTTAAACAAAATCCGTTTGTTTCAAACATCCCGTAAGATGTTTGAAAAATCTGTGTTGTGTTTGGCCATATCGCCGGATGTTTAGCCAGAGATGATTCAAACATCAATAGAGATGTTTAAACATCATCCCCTGTAGAATACAAACATTAAGCGTGATGTTTAAACATTACTCGTGATGTTTGAACTGCATTTTTAAAACATGTTTCCTATTCTTAAAACTTGTGAAGAGTGGTAATAACAAGCCTAATGTACACAATCATGATAGTTGTATATTTTGAATAGGAAATGGGCCTCAAGTTTTTTGAACCATATTTTGTTCTTATAAATATGAGAAATACGTGTAAAGAAACTTATTTGTTATTTGTGTATATAGGCAACATGCCCCCCAAAAAAAGGCAACTGGTAAAGGCTACGACTGCTGCTGCTAAGAAGGTCCAGAAGACTACAGCCAAAGCCACAGACAGGCAAATTCCCTTGGAATCTGAAAGTGAATCTCCTCGTGAAGACAGAGAAGCAGGGCAGTACCGGATCTTTTACAGGTCCCTTTCGAGAGCCCAAACGCTAGTCGTGCTAGTCGTGCTAGTCAAGCTAGTCGGGATCTTAGCAAAAATCAACACGAAGAGGAACAACAAAGATCAAGAAGCAGTGAAGAAGGTACAGAGGATGCAGAAGCAGCAGAGCCAAGTAATGAACAAAGGGGAGAAAGTAGGGGTAGTGCTATGCCTCAAGTTAGAGTTAGTGAGGCAAGGGAAGGAAGAACAAAAGCGGTTCATGATTTGCCTGCTAGAACAGAAGAAACAACAGAAGCAACAACACAAGCAACAACAGAAGCAACAACAGAAGCAACAGCAGAGGATCAATTTGTAGAGGCTATAGAACAGGAGGTAACATCGAAGCTTATGTTTACACATCTTGTATGATGTTTCAAACATATACGAATATGTTCAAACATCACTCTGAATGTTTCAAACATTTTATATTATGTTTCAAACATAATAAATGATGTTTGGATTTATTTCAAACATTATAGATTATGTTCCAAACATATTATAAGATGTTGGAAACATATTGGATGATGTTTAAACATCTTAACAATGTTTAACCCATGAAAATGTTTTCTTCATTAGAAATGTGACTGTGTAATAATTGTTTTTCTTGTATCAATTTCAGGTGGAGTTGGCTGATGAGGTTACCCCATGCATAAAGACTGACCTGCCTGATTTGAGTCAAATGAAGATGTGGATGGAGTATAATAATGCGTTCGCAACAAAGAAGGTGACGGTCAGATCATCACTGCACTCGAAGTTGGATAAATTTCGTAAAGCTTTACATCATTTTAATCTAATGGATAGATTCAAGGAAAGCTGTTTCGGGCACCTAATCGATTTTCCCAAGTGTGTGTTTGCTCCAAAGCTGGTTCACAATATTTTACTTCGCCGGGTTATTTGTCAAAAGAAGTTTGAGGCGTGCTTTAAATTCCATGAACTGCCTCTTCGTTTTGGGATGCAGGAGTTTGCCCTGATGACAAGATTGAGTTGTGCCCTACCTCCCCCTGATGATTTCATGGATGAAGCCCGTAGCAAGGGGAAAGATTTGTGGGATTTGGTTTCAAGGAAGGGGAAGAAGGCTGCAAGTAGTGATTATATTCTGGAACTGATAGAGAGTGAAGACCTGGTGACTGATGATGACATAAGGTTCAGTTTATGTTTGTGTTGGTTCGAGCACCAAGTGTTGTGTTCAAAGGACACTAACAGTGGTATTGAGGAATGGGTTGTTTGTCTTGCGAGCACCCCTGAATACTTTTACAAGTACCCATGGGGAAGAAAAAGCTTTGACTTGACTGTGTTTTATATCCTGAAGGATTTTACAAGCTGGAAGGCTCCTGAGAATAGCTACACACTGTATGGATTTCCATGGGCTTTCATGGCATGGGTGTTAGAGGCTATTCCGGCACTTAGGCTAAGGGAATACCCTAAGGAGAAGACAATACCACGGATGAAACGTTGGTTGGGGGATAAGGTAGAAAAGGACCCAGATGCAGTGTTCCAGCATGTTGACATCCAGGTAGGATTTCTTTTACTCCCCAGTTCTTTCACATTCAACACTGCATTATTTGCTTAAACATTAGTAGTGATGTTTAAACATTACACAAAATGTTTAAACATTATACTAAATGTTTAAACACCTGTACTGATGTTTAAATGTTACAATAAATGCTTAAACATTAATAGTGATGTTTAAACATTACACGAAATGTTTAAACATTAGTCGTGATGTTTAAACACTAGTACTGATGTTTAAATGTTACAATAAATGCTTAATCATTAGTTTTAACATTTGTGGTTATTTTATTGCAGGAGGTGCACCCTTACCTCGTACCCACACCCAAAGAGTTGAGGGATGTGCTGCATGACTTTGTGCCATTTGAGGATGTAGAAGACATGGTGATTGATGGCTTGATGCGGGAGTTAGATGGGGTGACAATGTTGAGGAAACAAGCTGTTGTTCCTAACACCCCTCTAGAACATGTTGTGCTAAGTCGTGGTGCAATGTTGACGGGATACAGTGGGGGCAAGGGTGCTGATCTTTTTGGAGCAAGTGGAAGATAGTACACTGGAATTGCTGGGGATCTTTTTGGATATGCTAGAAGGAAGGATGAGGGTAGAGGAGGAGTTATTGGAAGAGAAGAAGATGGCAGCAGTAGAGGACCTGCAAGAAGAAAAGAAGATGGTGGAAGTACTAGAGGAGTAGTTGTGAGGAGAGAAGAAGCAGTTGTGGGTACGTCGACTGGAGAGTGCACTTGCAAATGCTTAAAGTGCAAGGAAGACACAGATAAATTGTTGTTGAAGGTTGGTGGGATTGAGACTATGTTAGTTGAGATGAAGGAAATCATGAAAACACAGGTGCCCAAGAGAGTAGGTTTGAGAAGCATCTTCCCTAGTAGAGTTATGAAATCCCCATTTACTGCTTCAGGAAGAAAGGGGAAGAAGAAAACAGTGAGGGGGAAGATTGATATCTACAAGCCTGTGGATAAGAAGAGCAAAGATGCATTGGATGCCTTCTTGGCAGAGAAGAAAAATGAAAAAAGTCCACTGTTTCTTGGGCATGAGTACAATTACAAGGATCTGGAAGAAATCATTAGAATGGAAAACAGTTTGAAGGAAAAGGTACACGCAATTCACCCTAATTCTTTTTTCTTAGTGCATATATCAGATCAGATATGTTAAACATGGATTGGGGTGTGCAAACATAACAAGCAGTGTTTAAACATCACAAATAACTTATGATATGTTTAAACATAATACAGAATGTGTAAACATATTAGTTAATGTTTAAACATAGCGCATATATGTTTATATAATGTTAAACATCTATACGATGTTGCAACATATCACAATATGTTTAAACATTATGTCTGGTGTTTAAACATTTCCCCTGATGTTGACATGTTCTTCCTGTTCTTTATGTGTTTTCTGTTTCCTTTTTTTTTCCTTTTCTGCAGCATGTTGAGGAAAGGCTTAAAAAGAATGCCCACTCCCAGTTCTATCTCAAATTCGATGTCATTTTGGATTTGAATTTCTCTAAGAAACTGTGTGAGCTTTACAAGAAGCAGCGTGTACTCGCTGATGCATTGGCTGCGCCCCTAGAAGTACAGCTTGAGACTGTTCAATTCAAGGATGACATGCTGGACTATGCGCAAGGTAAGCAGCCGAACCCAGGGGGTGTGGAGTGGGCTGGGGTGAAGAGGATTTTCTGTGTTATGAAATTGAAAGGGGTTCATTTTGTCACTGTGGAGTTCCTTGTGGAGGAAGGTAAGATAAGGGTGTACGACTCCATGTACAGTGACAACATAAATGATGATGAATTTGACACACTGATGAAGCCCATCACTTCCCTTTTCCCCATTTTCATCAGACAGTGCGAGATGTTCCAAAATTTGCCGGAGGATATCCTGAACATAAAAGTGTGGCCATATGAGCGTGTGAAAGACCTCCCGACAAGCACCACTCGTACTGCATCAGGTGCTTATGCCCTTGCCTTCATTGAACACCTTCTTACAAAGACTCCCTGGGACAAGCTCTGTGACAGCACCTTGGTGGATTTTAGGATGAAATGGGCTGTGGACATATTTCGTGGGAAGATGGTACCGTAGTTTGATAAGTTATGGTTGGAAAATTAAGTATTTGTGGGCATGTAAGGATGATTAAGTATTTGTTTTGGCTTGTTTTCTTAATTTTATGTTATGTTATGTTTTGTTGGAAGTCATGTAAGGATAATTATCTGTTTTATGTAAATAGTATGGTTGTGTGCAATCTCACTGATTTAAGAAACATCGTGTGGATGTTTAAACATTTCATCATATGTTTAAACATACTTGACTATGTTGAAACATAATTCAGATGTTTAAATTATTAATTGGAATATGCTGAAACATCATCCAAATGTCTACAAAACACGGCATCCAAATCTCTCCTTTTTGTTTTTCTTTTTGATAAGTAATACTTAATACCACTTAATAATTATTCAAAACAATGAAACGGAAAATGAAAATACAAGACTACAAAACACGGCATTGTAAACAAACTGAAAATGAAATGACTAGACTTAAAAGGAGACAATTCAAACTACATTATATCTTCACTTCACATGTGTGCCGCTGGAGGACGTGGTGGTGTAGAGTAGTTCTGCGGGTCAATCTTGAGTTCAACTTGAATACCACGGAGCATACGCTTGATAAGATGTATATTTATCTTATAATCCTCGAGGAATTCGTCGAACCTAGTTGTTAATTGCGTCACTTGATCCTCAATATTTCCAATATATGCTGGTAATTGATCCACATCTGCGCTCAAGGTTGCAATATCTTCACGGACATTTTCGATTGCAGTGGTCCTTGGCATTCTACGATCACGTTCTGGTGCTCTTGGTGGCGTTCCTCGGCGAGGCATCTTTGTTGTTGTTAAAGTTGTTGCTTGCTGCAGATTCAAGTGCTTTCTAATAGTGATGGTTTGTGTTGTTTTCTTCAGATTTTGTTTGGGCTGGATGGAAGTAATTATGGAACATATATATAGGCTACATTTGGTGCCTTTTCGGTTGCATATGTGATGGTTACAGGAGGTGCCTATTCATATGTAGTTGTGTATGTGCCTATTCACATCCACCCCTTCATAAATTCAAACGCACCCCTTCATAACCCCACGTACACCCCTTCATCTTTTCCCTTTTACACAATAAAATAACTGCATACTTAATCATGGTTGCATACTTGCAAAAAAAATGTGTAGAGTTATACGTCTCATAACTCAACACATGGTTGCATACTTGCAAAAAAATAGATTGCTTCATCCAAACATATCATAATATGTTTAAACATTTGATGAAATGTTTAAACATATTGTCATATGTTTCAAACATCTGTAGTGATGTTTAAACATACGATCAGATGTTTTAAACATCTGTCATGATGTTTGAAACATATCATGATATGTTTAAACATTGATATGTTTAAACATATCATGATATGTTTCAAACATTATGACAGATGTTTAAGCTTAAGCTTGAGCTTTCAATAAGAATGAGTTCAATTATCAATATATACTTACTTTAAAGTGTTTTTTTTTTACTGTTTTGACTCCTAAACCCTTCAATTGTCGATGAAAACTTAGATTAACTCTAATCCCTTGATAGGTCACTCCAAACTCTTTTGTTAATGTTCATCTACATGAGTGAACAAGTTAAAATAGAGTTCTCACTCTAATTTTGCTCAAAATCATTCACATGCACATAGGAACGACTAATTATTTGAATTTAAACAACCAATATGTTCACCTTTCAATAAAAATACATGTAAACGCTTAGTTGTTGGTGTTATCACTCATAACACTAACACCTTTCACTCAAACACCTCCATCTTGATTGATAGAAACACCAATCATCAGTGTTATCATTTCAAACACCTTCAATATCGATGGAATTATACTTTGTATACTTAATCATTAAGTTCATCGTTCAAAATGTGTAATTATACGTCTCATAACTCAACATATGGTTGCATAATTGCAAAAAAATAGATTGCTTCATCCAAACATATCATAATATGTTTAAACATTTGATGAAATGTTTAAACATATTGTCATATGTTTCAAACATCTGTATTGATGTTTAAACATACGATCAGATGTTTTAAACATCTCGTACGATGTGCAACATCTCACGAAATGTTAAACATCAGAGGGTGATGTTTTGTATATTTGGCAGAATCTTAAACATCTTCCATGATGTTTAAACATCACGTGTGATGTTTAAACATATCATAATATGTTTAAACATCCCATGTGATGTTTAAACATAACATGATATGTTTAAACATCACACGTGATGTTTAAACATCATGAGAAATGTTTAAACATAACATAGTATGTTTAAGTAAATTAGTGAGATCGTAAACATAACGAAATATGTTTAAACATCGTGTTAAATGTTTAAGATTCCGCCTGCTTGTTAAAACATTGCAAGTACTAAACTAAACTGCTGAAGACGCAGTTGTAAAAAAGAGACTAAACGACTACATTAAATAATAGTAGAGTTTACGACGTACGGATATAAAGTTTATAACATAATAATACGTTACATGATATAAAGTTTACAATATAATAATATGTTAAATACGGAAACTAAGGTAATATATAACAACTTAAAATATATCATAAACTTCATTCGCCTTCAATCTCCAGGTCCAGTTCATCCAAAATTTGTGCAATTATTTGCATGACCCTTCGGTGATCCCTTGCGTGCCTGTACCTTAAACGCCATAAATCTGCTCGTACTGCTTCTATGGCTCGATTCATCTCTGCCATGTCGTCCTTTAGAATTGCAACTTCCCAATTTATATCGCCTCGTCGTTCACCTTGTGGCGCATTCTGTATTGGTTGGTTGTGACGTGATGCCTGATCACTATTGCCAACCTGCAAGGGGTCGTTTGATCCTGCTTCAGACATATTTATGTTGTTGAAGTTGTTGGTGATGGAAAATTCACATATACTGTTGGTGCATATAGTGTTGGGTATTTATAGGATGTCAATGTGGTTTTTAAAAGTCACCCTTTATACTTTAAGAGGCACCTTGTGGAATGAATGTGTCTTTTCAGTGCAGTCGTGCAGTTTTGAAATGTGACTTTTCAGGAGAACCCGTCTTTTCAGTGTAGACGTTTAGTTTTCCACAGTTACTGTGAAACATCCGTCGTGATGTTTAAACATCCAGTGGGATGTTTAATATATTAGGTGGAATCTCAAACATTTCATAATATATTTACACATTACACGTGATGTTGAAACATATTAACTTATGTTTAAACATTCGATCTAATGTGTATACATCTCCACTGATGTTTAAACATAGTTCAAGATGTTTAAACATTGTGTTATATGTTTAAACATTGTGCAGGATGTTTGGAACAGACTCAAGTGCGATCAAACATTTTATATGGATCAAGGAAACATGCAAAGAATAAGGAAACAAGACACACCTTAATAACTTAATACAAACATGAATAAAGGATTGTCTAAATAGAGATTACATATTAAAGGATTGTCTAAAAAGAGGTTCAGAAATTCAACAACAAACACCCAAATAAAAGGATTGTTCAAAGCAGCAGCTAAACACTTGTGGGATCGTTCTGACTTGGTCTTGTAACTGTTGGGCAGGTAGTTTTTTTGTGGCCAAGCTTTTTGCAAATCCCGCATTTGTTTCTCCTCTTTTTGAATCGCTCCCCAACGGATGGAATTCTCTTCATCCTCCTTCTTCCACGGCCAAGTTTCAAGTAAGGGCTAGGTAATTTCCATTCCTTAAGCTCTTGAGGACAGTCATGCCAACATTGTTCATCCGGAACTAGATAGATTGGTTCGGCATATGCAAGCAAGTAGGAATCTACATAATAATATGGCGACGTGTATTCATAGATTTTCCTCCCAAACTCATCTGGATACTTCAACCTCATAGCTGCCATAGCATGTGGACAAGGTATCTTGTCCAAATCAAACCGCTTGTAAGTACATGTCCTGTTGTGTAGGTCCACCTCATAAGTCATATTTGTTGGACCTTCTCCTTTAACTTTGAAAAAACAGGTATTCACTCGATGCACCAAAAGCTTGCTGCCCAATAAATTGTTGGCTGTTATCACCTCCTCGATTAAGGGGACACAAGTGTTCGAACTGTTCAAAAATTCCATGCGCCTCTGAAGAAACTTTTCAGCATACTTCTCGCTTATAGCATTGAAAAGCGCATCAATTGGAAATTCTTTGTGATTCCTGAACATTGAGTTAACCGACTCGGCAATGTTTGTGGTCATCACATTGAACCTACAATATTAACAAACAATAAACAGGAAATGCAGTCACACATACTGGAACATTCGTTAATATGTTTAAACATCCAACACTATGTTTCAAACATCAACAATAATGTTTCAAACATCTAAGTATATGTTTGGTGTAATAAGCTGTACCTGTTTCCAGGGAAGTGTGCTCTGCTCCACTTCTCAACCCCAAGATCAACCAGGTAGTTGGATACCCTCGGGTCAATTTCTTCAATTTCTTTCAAATGCTTATCAAACTGAGCAACCGTATACGCCTCCGCTGCGGTAATGTACTTACCAATTAAATCTCCACAATGAAAAGTCGTGCGGAGGTTCTCACCAAGGTGCCTCATGCAATAACCATAGTTAGCAAATGGGAAAACCTTACAAACAGCTTTTTCAATGCTTCTGTTCCTGTCGGAGATAATGCACAACTCATCATCGTCCGGGACTATTCCGACCAATTGCTCAAAAAAGAATTCGTAGGCGGCATCGCACTCTTTGTCAACTACACAAAATGCAAGAGGAAAGATGTGATTTTGAGCATCCTGACCGACAGCGGACAACAACACTCCACCATATGGACCTGTCAAAAAAGTGCCATCAACAGCCAGCACTTTTCTAATAGTCTTAAACCCCCTGATCCACGATCCGTAAGAAACAAAAAAATACAGAAACCTCCCTTGTTCATCAACCTGTAATGCTGTCTTTCTTCCTTCATTTGACTGCCGAATCATATAGCTGTATGCACCAAGAATGGCATAGCCATGTTCGGGTGACCCCCTTGCCAAAGACTTTGCAATGTTGCTGCCCTTGAGACACTTCCAATAGCTTATTTTGCAACCCAACTCTGCTAGAACTGCATCCTTGATTTCTTTGGTGGATGGTGCTTTTCCATCATGAAATCTGTTCTTCATGTACTCTCCAACAACATTGCACGTGGCGTGTGGATGATGGCTTTTAGAATGCTCAGAACCACAAGTGTGCTGGCTGTTGTAGACCGTGATATAAAACATGTCACAGCTCTTGTACTTCATGGCTCGAATCCACCAGTGGCAATTCTTGTCCACACATCTAGCACAAAATACATTCTTCTTATTCTTCACATACTGAAAATAGAAAGGCACTCTCACTGCAGCAAGCTTCAACAGCACAACCAACTCGCGCTTGTTCGTGAATGTTTGCCCTGTGTAGAAACCAGTGCCGTCCGGCCGAGTGTGGCTGCCTTGTGATGGTATTGAATCAGGAAACTGTACCTCATTATCTTCTTGGATTTCTTTTGCTTCTTCATCTTCTTCCTTCTCAGCCACATTCATATTTAGTGAAGCCTCCTCTACAATGTCATCCAACCCATGATTTTGTTCATTAGAATTTTCAGTCCGAGGAACCACATTTACACGTAGAGTGGGCCTAGAACCAGATGCATCCACATCAGCCATAAAAAGAGAGACATCAATATCATTCCTAATGTGAGAGGGTGCAGTCTTTTGCTTTACAATGCTCAACAAGTACGTAATAGATAGATCCCTCGGATCATCAAGAATTCCCCAATTTTGAATGATTTTTTCAACCAGCTCATTATAAGTAACCTGCTTACTAACAAGAATAGGTCTACTCTCTTTCACAACGGGAACCCAAACAAAACTTTTAGCTTTCTCCACCCATTCGCCGAGATAATAAACTACCAATAATACGGGCCCCATTATTTGTTCTGAAGATACAAAGAGGGTCTAAATTAGATCCTTATAGCATAAATTTCATAATACAATTTTTTATAGAAGCCATATTCACAAAAAATGAAAGGTACTGCTTCAAACATTCTGTAAAAAAAATTTACAGTGTTTACACATCGACACAAATGTTTAAACATATTTTTAGATGTTTAAACATCATGCATGATGTTTGAATATGATTCAGGATTACTAAACATCATTGAGGTTGTTTAAACATCAGTTAAAATGTTTAAACATTTGGACTTATGTTTAAACATCATGCATGATGTTTGAATATTTAGCATGATTACTAAACATCAATGAGAATGTTTAAACATACGATCATATGTTTAAACATTTGGACTTATGTTTAAACATCCTCAATGATGTTTAGTAATCCTGATTTATATTCAAACATCATGGATGATGTTTAAACATAAGTCCAAATGTTTAATGGTTTAAACATACGCTCAGCATTAGCACATATGTTTAAACATATGATACGATGTGCACAAAAACATCAACGAGATGTTTAAACATCAACCATCTCGTCGACGGATGTTTGACCAGAAACCAAACCCAGTTCTTCAAAATTCTCAATCCGGTAGCTTTTAGCTTCAAATCAAATTTCTCGACTATAAAGTTAAAGAACACTTACCAGAGACCAAATGTGGCTGAAAATCCAAGGCGATTAGTTGAGATTCGTGTTGTAAATGGCTGAGCAAATTTTGACAATTCTCAAATTTTTTTGGAACAAATCTTTTGCAAATACACAATATACTTGTAAATAGTTGTTGAATCTACTTTGGGGAGTTGATAATGAACCAAAAAAGTAAAAAAAATGGCCGGAAACTCGCCGGAATCGGCGGAGCAGTGATGGGGAAGGTGGGGGACGGCGGGGGTGGGGAGCTTTTGGGTGGGAAATTTTTTTTGCCATTTTGGGGGGGTAAAATGAGGGTTTAACTTTGGGTGCAAAGTGTAAACTTAAAAACTTGAGGGTTAAGTTTGTATGCATCTTTTACCCAATTAACACTAATCCTAATGGAGGACCCTCTACCTATTTTTTAAAACTTGAGGCCCTTTTCATTATTATATAACTTGCTTGGGACCTTTTTTTAAACTTACCCAGGTTACGAAGGGCCTCCTTTTTAAAGACGAAACTGCCTCAAAGGGTATCCTATTATAGGAGAACACGTGTACAGCACATAACCTACACGCTACTGCTACCATACCTTGTCCTTTCCTTTTAGCGGTGGACAAAATTAGGTGCCTTTTGGGTACCAACTTCCTACATTATCATTATTATCTTTACATTACACAAGAAAGGAATCCAAATCATATTCAATATTTTATGCAGAACCAAATATTGGAAAATAATAAATGCAAATATCAATTTTGTGTTGTAAATAAAATATAAAATAGATAAAAAATTAAGCGAGTAATGATAGAACCCGCATTATAATTTCTATTTTATTTACGTACTCTATCCGTTATATTTATACTTATAACTTATTTATATTCTGTACCTATTAGTTAATTACCTTCTTATTTTGAGGCATAAAACAAGGAACTCAAGTTCGTCTTTCTCTGATGCAATGTAAAACGAGCGGAACCTAAACACGATACAACTGATGCGGAAGCGATAAAACACAAGATAGGTGGTATCAAAGATATCGGGAAACAAGGATTGGGGAGTCAAGAAACGAGAAGAAAGAACGGATTAAAGAATTCAAGATATGAATTAATTATCCAAAAGGGAGAAATGAAACTCGAACCTTACAAGGAATTCACACTAGCGATGAATCTCCATAGGTTCCAAGTTAACGAGATACATGAAGCCTCGAGCTTCCAACTCGAAGGGCTCGGCCTCTTCTCTAATTCTCTCTTCTCTCAATTCAATACAAGGTAAACTATGAAATGAAAGGCCAAGTATTCTATTTATAGTTTTTCACAAGACTAGGTGAAATGACTAAAATACCCTCAAGCCTAGTTAACGCCATACATCACACTGAGGGGCAAAATAGGAAGTTCAAGCCAATAAGTGGCCTCTTCAGCGTGTTGGGCGCTCCGCCTGGATTGCCTTGAAGCTGGGCGCTCCACCCTGGTTACCCTTCCGCTGGGCGCTCCGCCTAGAATTCAGGCGCTCCGCCTGGAACATGAAGAGTCTGGGCGCTCCTCCTAGAAGCTGGGCGCTCCGCCTGGCTGTGCTGGGCTCTCCTCCTTCCTTGGTGCTCCGATGCATGATCTTCAAGTCGCTTTCGGAGCCCTTAACTTGCGTTCCTTGTGCTCTCAAGCTTGGTTCTTGATGGTTGTCATTTAGGCCAATTTATATTGCATCATCCTCCCCTTCTTGAAAGGATTTCGTCCTCAAAATCAAACCATCAAAACCTAAATTCAAAACAAGCACAACCAAAATTTCCTACTTCACAAGTAGGTTAGCTTAACAAGAATAAGTGCAAGTGGTGTGACAGCCAAGCATCAATGCCAATTAAAAAGTGTATGTCTCCCAAGGAAACAATAAATTCTTGGCTCATCAAGAACAAGCACTCATAACCAAAGCAAGCAAAGAGATCAAGGATATGCATGTAGCAATTAAATTCCCCGCGACCCCTAAGCCCATGACCAACACACCAAGCCCTCAAATCAATTTTATCACAAGATGACACATCGGCTTTGGCATGCTCAACACTCAAGGTGTGCTCAACATACGGGATGGAGTACGTAAAATAGTTCAATTCACAACTAATATGGACTACTCCACTCCCCTTCTTAGAAGCACTCTTACACACACCGAGAGGTACCTCCTCACCTCCTAAGTCACCTCCAAGACAATCCTCCCTACTAGGCAAACTCCAAAGGAAGGTCTCCAAAATAGGTTCTTCATCATTATAGTCCACACAACGAGGGCTAGGACTACTAGAAAATAGGTCAACAAGAGCAATATCAAGACCACTCTTCTCACTTGGAGTTCCAAACAAAGGATTGTCTGAAGAGTCTAACTTTTCAAACCATGGAGGTTCTATTTTACTACCAACCCTTGTCCGATACAATTTGCTACCACAAATGAGATTATCTTCATACAATGTAAATGTAAAAGCATGCACCTCAAATTCATGGTCACATAAAAGCATAGTATCAAGACTAGGTCCTTCACTCTCACTCGAGGAGTCATAAAAAATAAATCGATCCATCTCACACTCTAGAGACTCCTCAAGGTCAAAACCATCCTCACTACGACATAAGGAACCACCACTAGCAAGTAAGCAATCAAAGGAAAGAATAGGATAATCATGCAATTCATCTTCTCCTTTATCAAACATGGGTGGGGCGTCATAACAAGGCTCACAAACAAGGTCAACTTCAACAATTTCACTAAAGAGAGGCTCAATGAAAACCGAGCTCATATCATGATGTGGCTTTTCAACCCTCTCAACTAGTGGTTCATTTTCACTCACAAGTTGACCAAATGGCTCTACACTAGTTGCAAACACATTATATTCATGAAACTCATCAACTAGCATAGAGTTTTCAGAAACAACATTACAAGACAAGGAAGTTTCATGCTCAAGGGAGGAAGAACTAACACATACCTTTGAAGTGTCATGAATGTCTCCACCTTGTAGCTCACATTCGGCATCTCCTTCACCTTGTCTTTCCATCTTGGAATATGGTTGAGGCTCCATTGGTTTGCCTCCAATAATCCCTACACAAAAATTCAAACACATAGAAGAAAAAGATAAAGGGTTAAGGTTAGAATAAGCTCGATTTTTCTTTTTCCCTCTTTCTTTTCCCTCATTTTTTTTCTAAGGTCGGGTGTAGATTCGGGTGGTGACATCCCACTCACATCACTCATCACATCCTCTCCTTTTTTCACTCGAGGAATGTCACCGGGCACTCCCTTACTCCTCTCTATCTTTTGTCTCTCAAATTCGGGTGAATTGGGACGAGGCCCAAGAATACCCATAGCCGGAGTAGGTGGACTTTTTATATCAACCCGGAATATAGGACTTGGAGACTCATCACTTGATGTCTCCCTCTTCTTCGTTGGTGAACCACTTGGCATTGAAACTTGTGGTTTCGGGGTCACCTTGTTGATGTCTATCAACCCTTCACTTGAACTAGTCCCACCACTTCTTGTAATTGTAGGACTCCTTGATTGCACATTGTTTCCCATGGAATGAAGTTCTCGATCCTTGCTCCTTTACCTAGCCAAAGAAGGTGTATTAGTAGGCCCTTGGCCCCTTGCCCGATAAGGCACAAAGTCATACACCCTTTGCCCTATGCCCACAAGATACGCATCCTTCATCACACTATATTGCACCCTCTTGCCCTCCAACCACCGGTCACCTATCCACACATCAACATGACGCATGGGATACATCACACCACCCATAGCATTTATAGTTCCTATGAGATATGAGTACCCAAGCCTCCTTAGAAACCCACACTCCATCATACTCATAAGGATGCTCTAGCTTATGGCATGGTATCCTAAGCCTATCAACCAAAGAGGTGCTAATACAATTGGCATCGGTATCACCAATCTTGAGCAAGTAGCCTCCAATACCATCTACCTTCAACAACGAATCTTCTACCCAAGTGTTGTAGATTGGCATCCAAAGAAGAACTTGAATGCCCACAAGTGTCAACACCAACAACTTGGATCTTCCTTATCACTCCACTAGTGGCAACACCACTAGAACAATCTCCACTTCCCGTCACTCTTCCAACATTAGAAATGTTGTTGGAAGTCGAGGAAGGAAACTTGCTATAGAACCCATAAGTGCCTCTCGCCTTGGTTCTATAGCCCATAGTACTACTCCTACTACAACCATCCATGCCCCTCACGGCATATAACCCCCTTGTAGCAAAGCAACACCATCTCTCAAACCAACCTCCACATAGAAATTAGAAGCATTAGGTCGCTTAGCGTACCTAGAAGATGCAAGCTTCTTCTTTCCCATAGAACAACCACCACCACCTCCCATACTAATGGAAGGACCTCTACTACCCCCTTGTACACCACTAGCAACACCAAGAGAAGATGCAAATGAACAATTTGTATAATTAACATCATCATCAACTCTATCTAGGTCACTACATACATTTTCATAATCGTCACAAGAAGAGTAAGTAGGATCAATGCACCTTGAAGCGTCACCATCTTCTTATTCTTGACTTGAAGCGTCACCATCTTCTTATTCTTGACTTGAAGCATTAGATTCATCAAATTCATCATCACGAGCTTTATAGTCTTCTTCAACCTCACGATCATCATAGTAAACCGCTTCATCAACATATGAGCCATAGTTTCCATCATCATAGTAATGGTCATCATCCGCTCCATAGGAACCATAGTCTCCATCATCACCATACGAGTCATAAAAACTCGCATCATCCCCACAAGAGCCATAATCTACTCCATCATCATTATCCGATATTGTTGCAACACCACAAGATTAACCTCCCAAAAGTCACTCCCTCACGTGTATCACTCAATTTATGAACACTCAAAGGCGAGCCTTAACAACTTGGGAACCAAGGTGATCACAACTAGTATGTTCAAGTTAAAGTTCGGAATGGAGTTAATGAGACTCGATGTACGGACGGCTATTTAAGTGCGCACTTGAGGCCTACGACTCTTCTTTGAATTCTAATCTCCTCTACGCACGAGTGTCCTAATACGCTCAAGGATTAGTGTCAATAGAGTAGGCCAATTACCCTAGAAACACTAACCAAGAAGTTAGAAAACAAACGGAACACAAAAAGACGCAAAACGAAACAAATCGGACGCGTTTCAGGGTTGGGCGCTCTGCCCAGAGGGGGAGGCGCTCCGCCCAGTTGTGGGAGGCGCTCCGCCTAGGTGGGAGGCGCTCCGCCTGGCTGGGTATTCTTCCCAAGAGCTAGGCGGTCCGCCTAGACCACGATTTCAGTATTTTTCACAACGGGTTTTTGGTGATTTTGGCCAACTTTTTGGTTCGATTTCAACCCGATACACAAAACTAATCATACCCAAAGGTGTATACAACTATATTAACCAATCCCCAATGGTTTTCAACTCAAAACAAACAACAACAAAATTCGATTCAAGATTGAAGCGTTTTCAAGAATTTTCAAACTTTTTTGATTTTGATTTTTGAAATTTTGATTCGTGACACCAAATTGTGATATATTGGTATCAAAACGACGGAAATACTATAAGGAACAAACCCCAATACTTTTTAACACTTGGGGATACGATTCCAACCCGATCTACCAAATTTTCTTCAAGTTTTATAGTTTTTTCAATATTTTTGTTTTCTTCTTTTTCAAGAACAACAAGAACAACACAACAACAATACTAACATATGGAACAAGGAACGGGGGGTTTGTAGGAACATAACCCGAGCCATGCCCTGATACCAACTGATGCAATGTAGAACGAGCGGAAGCTAAACACGATACAACTAATGCGGAAGCGATAAAACACAAGATAGGTGGTATCAAAGATATCAGAAAACAAGGATTGGGGAGTCAAGAAACGAGAAGAAAGAACGGATTAACGAATTCAAGATATGAATTAATTATCGAAAAGGGAGAAATTAAACTCGAACCTTACAAGGAATTCACACTAGCGATGAATCTCCATAGGTTCCAAGTTAACGAGATACATGAAGCCTCGGGCTTCCAACTCGAAGGGCTCGGCCTCTTCTCTAATTCTCTCTTCTCTCAATTCAATACAAGGTAAACTATGAAATGAAAGGCTAAGTATTCTATTTATAGTTTTTCACAAGACTAGGTGAAATGACTAAAATACCCTCAAGCCTAGTTAACGCCATACATAACACTGAGGGGCAAAATAGGAAGTTCAAGCCAATAAGTGGCCTCTTCAGCGTGTTGGGCGCTCCGCCTCAGGCTTGGGCGCTCCGCCTGGATTGCCTTGAAGCTGGGCGCTCCACCCTGGTTGCCCTTCCGCTGGGCGCTCCGCCTAGAATTCAGGCGCTCCGCCTAGAACATGAAGAGTCTGGGCGCTCCTCCTAGAAGCTGGGCGCTCCGCCTGGCTGTGCTGGGCTCTCCTCCTTCCTTGGTGCTCCAATGCATGATCTTAAAGTCGCTTCCGGAGCCCTTGACTTGCGTTCCTTGTGCTCTCAAGCTTGGTTCTTGATGGTTGTCATTTAGGCCAATTTATATTGCATCATTCTCCTCATATTTTGTATTTTTTTCTCTTTTTTTGTCATTCTTTTATTATGCTTTTCTCCTTCTCCGTTTTCACTATTCTTCATTTTTTTTTTCTTATTCTTTTTTCTTTCTTTTTTCTTTCTCTTGTTTCTAGCACTATCCATGTCTCCCCATTTATTTATTTATTTTTTCCATAATCTTATTATACTCATTTTTTTCTCCAAAAAGGCATACTTTGTCACAAACACAAAAACTGAAATATTTTATTTACTCGATAGTATTTCACACTTTTATCCAACATAAAACAGTATACCAAACTTTTATCCAACATAAAACAGTATACCAAAAGAGTATATATGATAAACAAAAAAGGTATACTTTCTTTAAACATAATAAAAATTAATATATTAATGTGCTCTGAAACATCTTGCACTTCGATCCGAACATAACAAGGTATACCGAAAGAGTATACAGTATACCAAAAAGGTATATTTTGTTCAAAATAATAATTATTGAAATATTCATTTGCTCGATAGCATCGCACACTTTAATCCGAACACAAAAAGGTATACCAAAAGAGAATACAATATGCCAAATAGGTATTCTTCTTTAAAAATAATAAAAATTAAAATATCTATGTCTTCTGAAATATTTTGCACTTCGATTCGAACACAAAAGGGTATACCTGGTGCAAGCAAACCCGAGGGAGATCTAAACACGAAGAAAACACGGAAAAAACAACAGGAAAATAAAGATATAAGCAAGATAAATCTTGCTTCGATTCAAAGAACGCCGAGGAAGTAGTCTCGGGCTCGATGGATCGGATTTCAAGACGCACCTATGCTATGCAACAATCCTCAAGAAGTCTATGCTTCTTGCAAACTGAATGATCAAGAAGAAGATTGCTCAAACGATTCACACCGAATGACACAAGTTCTTAAAATCCCACGTCGGGGTTTGGCTCCATCAGAGACTCACAATAGCACTTGCTATGTTCGATCATTCAACAACAATTAACTCTTACAAATAAAATGTAATGGAGTATTTACAGACTAGGCTAAGGACAAAATACTAAATAGTCACAGGCGACCAATAGGAGTAAGCCACGCAGGGCTGCTTAGTGAGTGTTCGGTTACTCCTTCAACCGAACACTTGGTCTCGAACACTTGAGCTCGACCTCCTTTACTTCGGTGCTCAGTTGTTCAGCTCAGCTCTTTCTTGACATCGATCGCCCTTCTTTCGGTCATTCGTTTTTACTTCGGCATCGATGTTGAGTATTCGGCTGGGGTTCGGTCACTCTCTTCTTCGAGCTCAAGCTTGTAGATGAAGCCTTCGGTTCTTGAGCCCGGATATTTAGCTTCGGAGTAGTTGTTTTCCTTCGACCAAGCCAAGTGGATGTGAACATCGTGCAGTAACTTGGCTTTGTTTCGTGTCATTGGCCTCGGTGGATCGAACACTTGATCAGCACTTGTTCGGGCTGCATCATCCTCCCCTTCTTGAGAAGATTTCGTCCTCGAAATCGAACCATCTTCATCCTCCGAAGTTTGACCTACAACACAAAGAACTAAGTTAGCAACATTAAAGGTGTTGGACACGTTAGACTCACCAGGGAGGTCGATCACATAAGCATTGTTGTTGATCTTGCTCAGCACTTGGAATGGACCATCCCCTCGAGGAGCAAAATTTCCTTTCCTTTGGCTCGGGAAGTGTTCCTTTCGGAAGTGAACCCAAACCTAATCTCCGTTCTTTAATTCCAACTTTTTACGCCCCTTGTTTTTCTTCGACGCGACTTTTGCATAAGCTTCTTCGAGGTTCTTCTTCACCTTTGCATGTAACTCGATCAAGGCAGTGGCTCGCCGAGTACCTTCAAAATCAATAACAGAATCTCGAGGCAATGGGGTTAAATCAAGTGGAATCAAAGGATTAAAACCATACACACATTCGAACGGGGTCATATTTATCATTCGATGCACCGTTTGATTGTATGCAAACTCCATCATGGGCAAACGATCTGCCCAGTTTTCGACCTTGCCTTTGGTCATTGCACGAAGCAAAGATCCCAAGGTTCGGTTAACTACCTCGGTCTGTCCATCAGTCTGAGGATGGTGAGACGTAAAGAATAGTAGTTTGGTTCCGAGGGCACCCTGCAAACATTTCCAAAAATGACCCAAGAACTTCAAGTCTCGATCACTTACAATAGTACGAGGCACACCATGCAATTTCAACACATGAGAAATAAACTGTGTAGCTACATGTTGTGCATCATCACACTTTTTACAAGGAATAAAATGAGCCATTTTAGAAAATCGGTCGACTACGACAAAGATGCTATCATATACTCCCCCCGACCTCGGTAACCCCAACACAAATTCCATGGATATATCAGCCCAAGGTCGATCAGGCACAGGTAACAGGGTATACAAACCATGAGGGTTGGACTTCGATTTAGATTTCTTGCAAACGAGGCAAGCGTTGCAAAGCTTTTCCACATCTTGTCGCATTTTTGGCCAATGGAACTGCTTGGTTAAGATACCAAGACTTTTGTCGACACCGAAGTGTCCCATAAAGCCTCCGGAGTGAGCTTCTCGAATTAAGAGCTCTCTCCACGATGACACTGGCACACAAACCCTTCCATTCTTGAAGAGGTAGCCATCGTGCCACTGATATTTTTCAACCCTTCAGCCACTGAAGATTGCGTCACGAATGCTTTTTAGCTGGGGATCATCTTTGTACATCAACTTGATGCTTTCGAATCCCATGAGCCTAGAGATGAGAGTGGTCGCTAAGGCAAATTTCCTTGATAACGCATCGGCCATTTGTAATGAATTACATAGGGAAAACTCTCAATGAATTCAACCCATTTGGCATGCCTTCGGTTTAGTTTCTCCTGACCTCGGAGATATTTCAAAGATTCATGATCACTTTTAATCACAAACTCTCGAGGCCACAAATAATGCTGCCAATGGGCGAGTGCTCGAACGAGGGCATACAACTCCTTGTCATACGTAGAGTAGTTCAAGGTTGCACCCTTAAGCTTTTCGCTAAAGTAAGCGATCGGCTTCGATTCTTGCATCAGCACTCCTCCGATCCCAACTCCGGATGCATCACCCTCGACTTTGAATGCTTTGCCGAAGTCAGGGAGTTGCAACAACGGGGCAGAACAAAGCCTCCGTTTCAAATCTTGGAAAGCTCTTTCTTGGGACTCTCCCCACACAAATGGATGGTCTTTCTTTACCAGCTCGGTTAAAGGAGCTGCCACGGTGCTAAAGTCTCGAACAAACCTTCGGTAAAAGCTAGCTAAGCCATGGAAGCTATGAATTTGTGATACCGAGGTTGGGGTTGGCCAATCTTTGATGGCTTCGACCTCTGACTCGTAGAATTCCACACCATTAGTACTGACAATGAATCCTAGAAAGACTACACGTTCGACACAAAAGGCATATTTCTTAAAGTTAGCATATAACTTCTCTTCTCTAAGATTATCAAGCACTAGCCTTAGGTGTTCGACATGTTCATCCACAGTATTACAATAAACAAGTATGTCATCGAAGTAAATGACAACAAACTTATTTATGAACGGTTTGAGCACATGGTTCATCAGTCGCATGAATGTGCTCGATACATTGGATAAGCCAAAAGGCATCACCAACCATTCATAGAGACCGAACTTGGTCTTGAATGCGGTTTTCCACTCGTCTCCGGGTTTCATTCGGATCTGGTGGTAACCGGACCTAAGGTCTATCTTCGTAAAGCATGAAAAACCACTTAACTCATCTAGCATGTCATCTAATCGAGGGATATGATGGCGATACTTTACCTAATTTTGTTGACTGCTCGGCAATCAACGCACATTCGCCATGTTCCATCTTTCTTCGGGCAAGGATAACAGGAAGGGTGCAAGGACTCAAGCTCTCTCGAACGAGGCCCTTGTTCAGCAACTCATCAACCTACCTTTGGAGCTCTTTGGTGTCTTCGAGATTTGATGCAGCCCGAACACGTGCTGATCAAGTGTTCGATCCACCGAGGAGATCAATGACACGAAGCCAAGCCAAGCTGCTGCACGATGTGCACATTCACTTGGCCTGGCCGAAGGAAAGCAATTGCTCCGAATCTGAGTGGCCGGGCTCAAGAACCGAGGGCGTCATCTTCAAATTTGAGCCCGAGGACAAAGTGACCGAACACCAACAAATTGTGTTTTGATAGCATCCATGGAAGGAAAACTCCATTGAAATACTTGGATGAAGCTTTGGAAGCTCTTGGAAGGCATATGACAAGATTTCACATAAAGAAAGCTCAAGACAAGCCGATTGTACTTGAATTGTGAAGAGAAAGAGCTCAAGCCAAGGATCACCTTTTGTCTAAGTGATATAAATATTATATGGTCCAAATTGAGGTACAAGTAATGAATATTGAAGTCAAAATTACTGCAATTTGAAGTGGAAGAATTGGATTCCAAATCAGTCTATTTTTGGACTAATTAAGGAGCCTAAAGTGTGCCAAAATTGAAGCCCAAGAAGAGCCATATAGGCTCACGTTTTTAGTCCATAAAATGTGCTTAGTTTCAGCCCAAAAAAGTGCAAAGGATGGTCAAAGGATTTCCATGATGATGCGGGGCAAAATGGCCTAATCGACAACCATCAAAAGCCAAGCTCGAGAGCACAACGGATACGAGTCAAGGCCTCCGAAAACATCTTGAAAGATCATGCATTGGAGCGCCAACGGATGGAGGAAACAGGGCAGGAAAACAGGCAGCCCAAAACAGGGCAAAACAGGGGAGCAATCTGGGAGCTCACTGCCTGAGGAAGAACAAGTGTTCTTCGCGATCGCGTCCATATCTCCGCGATCGCGAAGAGGAGTCCATTACCCTGCGCGACAGCATGTGATCTTGAGCGATCGCGTGGAGTTGAAGTCCAGTCAGATCGATCTCTGCGCGACAGCGACCAAGCAAGCGCGATCGCGATGCTTTGAAAAATGCCCAGCGCGATCGCGAGCCTTCCTGGCGCGATCGCGAAGAAGAAGTATTGAGCAGCGAGGCAGAATCAGTTGCAGGGCCATTTTTGTCCAAAACTCTATGTAAATGTATATATAGCACATTTTGTCCTTCATTTCATAGTTTTAGTTTAGTTTAGCTTGAATTGAATATAGAGAAGAGAGAATTGGAGAAGGCCGAGCCTTTCTAGTCTGAAGCCCGAGGCTTCATGTATCTCGTTAACTTGGAACCTATGGCGATCGACACCTAGTTGAGTCCATTGTAAGGTTCGAGTTTCACTTTCTCCCTTTTTGGATTATTAATTCATGTCTTGAATTCATTAGTCCGTTCTTTCTTCTCGTTTCTTGACTCCCTAATCCTTGTTTCCCCGATATCATTGATATCACCTATCTAGTTATTTATCGCTTCCGCATTGTTTGTGTCGTTGTTTAGCTTCCGCGTATTTTGCCCCTTATCACATGAAGTGTACCCCAAGTTGCTTGCAAGTTGCTATCAAGGATTCCTAGTTCAAGTGGGATTCGTTTCCTAAATTAATTGGGATATATTTTCCTATATTAATTGGCTTTTGATTCCAATATTAATTAGGATTGGCTTACCAAGTTTATTTAGGATATTATTTACTTTTCCTAGTTTAGTTTTAATTTACTTCCTTTTCCTATTTTATTAGGATTTTCTTTCCTAGTTGGTTTCTTTTCCTATTTCATTATTACTTAGAAATTATATTTGAGTAGAATTTTGTAAGGTCTATGGCCAGCCCCTACTCCTATATAAAGGGGTTATTTTCTTTACTTTTAGACAACGACGACAATATAGATTTATGATGAATAAAAATTGAGAGGTTCTCTCTTGCACTTTTGTGTATGGCTACTCCTGGATTTATCTTTCAACCTTCAATTCTACACTTTTAGGTGATGAGGTATTTCTTCTTCAAATCTTTAGATTACTTTTAGGTATTCAAGAAAGACAGTAAATTCTATTTTACTGTTGTTCTTTGTTACTCTAACGGGGGTCGGGATTCCATAATCTTCTTCTTGTGTTATTCTCTACCAAAGGCGGTTAGCTTAGTCTAATTGTTGTTGTTAGAAGTTTCTTTTCAAGATTTAGACTTGTCTTGAATTTCTTGATTCTTTCTTGAGATTCTTGATCCGTTCTTGAATTCAAGAAACTCTTTCTTGAATTCATTCTATCCTTATTTTCAATTCTTGTTCATTTTTAAGTATATTTTATTAGCTTCCGCGCGTTTCTTTAAATTTCTTTATCAAGTTTTTGGATCCATAACGTGAGCGTTATCGAGAGGTATCGTGATTGTTATCAAGTGGTATCAGAGCGGGTTCAATCAAGATTCCGTTCTTGATTATCTTGAGGGATTTTTGAGCTAGAAAAGCAAAAAAAAAAAAAAAAAAAAAAAAGTTGTTGTAGCAGTGAACAGTAACACGAAAAAAAAGAAAAAAAAAAAACGAAAATTCAAAAGAAAAAAAAATTGGAGGAAATTTTTTTTGGTTGCTTATACTCATTATTTTTAGAAATCTAGTAGTATTGGGTTTCCTAGTCAATAAAGGAAACAAGAAGAGGGGATTCTAGTCCTTGGAAGAAAAGTAATATCTTTCTTTTTTTCCTTTGGGTTGGGTTTCTTATATTGTTTTCCTTGTTTGTTTCTACATTCCAAATCCTATTCTTTCTTAGTTTTGGTTTTCATTAGAGAAGATCTTTTTTCTATTTGGTTTTATTCCTACTTATCAAATCCTATTCTTTCTAGGTTTTGGTCTTTTGCTTTTCCTATTCTTTTTCTAACTCCTATATCTTATCACCCAAGGGTTTTGATTAGTAGGGTTTATTTATAAATCCAAAGAGAACCAACCAAAAGTTGCTTTGAGTGGAAAAAAGCATGAGAGGTGAGATTATTAGAGGGTAAAAGCCAAATTTAAGAGATTCACATATATTTTTCTATCTTTTCCTTCGAATGTCATTTATAGATCTTTGGGAGATTATGGAAACACTTACGAAGAATAAAGAAAGAGATGAAGACAATTTTGACAAGAAGATGTATCAATTTTATCTAAGGATGAAGGCATCGAATGATAGATGGGATGAATGGAAGAAGAGTTTTAGAGCATCAAAAGTGATAAAAGAGCATGCTTGTGATGATATTGATTGGAATGTGCCTATAATTGATAATTATGTAATTTGGAATAAAATTGATCTTGTTGATCATGATAATGAGAGAAAAAGTGAGGATAAGAGAGAAAAGATTGAGAGGAGTAAGGGAGAGAAAAGTGGCAACTTAAGAATGGAAAAAAGAGAGCTTGAGTCGAGAGAAGTGAGAGAGTTGCCACAAGAAAAGAGAGGAGAGAATGATAAAAATAAGAGTGAAAAAGAAGAAGTTGAGAGCTATGAAAAACAAGAGAGTTTGGGTGAGGTTATTTCTTGTTCTAGCCCTAACATTCCTACTTCGTTTTCTTCTAGTTGTTTTGATTCTTATCTAGGTAATTTTGGAGAAGTTTACATGAAAAATCCAACATTGGAAGAACTTCAATGCTTGAAAAAGCATGTAGAGGCCGAGTCATCCAATTCTTATAGCCAAGTGAACCTCAATGAGAAAAACAAAGGTAAGGAAGATGGTTCAGGTAAGGTTCAAGGTAAAATTGCTAAGCTTAACACTCTACCTTATTTGGATGAATTTGATAATGATCTTTCTCTTTTTGGTGTTGGTGATGATACGAATAATGAACATTCCACATGTTTTAATGATTCATTAGTTGAGGAAGATTGTGATTTATTGACCTATTTGTGTTGGCCTCAATCTAGTGTTGATTTTGATAAAGACTCTTATTATGACACTCCACCCTTGTTTGACGAAGAAGAACATGAACTTGAATTTTATTTTTCACCTACTATTTCTAATGATGAAATTCATGATCTTGGTGAAGAGTTGACTCAAGTGGAGAATGGTTGTGATTACTTGTTGATAACAAACATGTTGGTTATGAGGAAAACTCTTGTTCGCTTCCTAACCCTTTAACTCTTTCTTGCACTAGCTCTTGTATTTTCGTGCAAAAAAGTGATGAAAAACTTTTTGATAGAGGAAGTGTCATGCAAGTGAATGTGGAAAAGAATGCAATTGGATTCAAAGATGAATATGGAGGAATTAGTTCTTGTTGGTTATTGGAAGACGAAAGCTTGGTGACTAATTTTTGTGTTGTTAAACCTATTAATTATATTGATCCTTATTTAAAGGTTTATGATATGAAGTTTCCCAAAGCCATTACTATGTTGGAGCTACTCCATACAAGAATACAAGGTGATGTTTTTCCATTAATGAACAAGTCCAAGTATGGTATGTATAAATGGTTAATTCGTATTTTTGGAATTCTTAAATCACCTAAAGTATTGTTGGAGGTGATGAACTCTATTCTAATTTCTTATGTTGGTAACTTTGTTATTTTGGAAGATGACGATGTTTTCATATATCTAAAGTCATTAACTATAATATCAAAGTTTAAGAGTAAGAGTAAAGTTTATGGATACTACTTAATGTTGTTCCAACCAAGAAAATTTGGTGTGGAATTGGTTATTATTTCTTTTGCACTTCTATTACTTTCTCTTTTGTGCAGGTTTGAATTCGAGGACGAATTCCTTCAAGAAGAGGGGAATGATAGCATCCATGGAAGGAAAACTCCATTGAAATACTTGGATGAAGCTTTGGAAGCTCTTGGAAGGCATATGACAAGATTTCACATAAAGAAAGCTCAAAACAAGCCGATTGCACTTGAATTGTGAAGAGAAAGAGCTCAAGCCAAGGATGACCTTTTGTCTAAGTGATATAAATATTATATGGTCCAAATTGAGGTACAAGTAATGAATATTGAAGTCAAAATTACTGCAATTTGAAGTGGAAGAATTGGATTCCAAATCAGTCTATTTTTGGACTAATTAAGGAGCCTAAAGTGTGCCCAAATTGAAGCCCAAGAAGAGCCATATAGGCTCACGTTTTTAGCCCATAAAATGTGCTTAGTTTCAGCCCAAAAAGTGCAAAGGATGGTCAAAGGATTTCCATGAAGTGTACCCCAAGTTGCTTGCAAGTTGCTATCAAGGATTCCTAGTTCAAGTGGGATTCGTTTCCTAAATTAATTGGGATATATTTTCCTATATTAATTGGCTTTTGATTCCAATATTAATTAGGATTGGTTTACCAAGTTTATTTAGGATATTATTTACTTTTCCTAGTTTAGTTTTAATTTACTTCCTTTTCCTATTTTATTAGGATTTTCTTTCCTAGTTGGTTTCTTTTCCTATTTCATTATTACTTAGAAACTATATTTGAGTAGAATTTTGTAAGGCCTATGGCCAGCCCCTACTCCTATATAAAGGGGTTATTTTCTTTACATTTAGACAACGACGACAATATAGATTTATGATGAATAAAAATTGAGAGATTTTCTCTTGCACTTTTGTGTATGGCTACTCTTGGATTTATCTTTCAACCTTCAAGTCTACACTTTTAGGTGATGAGGTATTTCTTCTTCAAATCTTTAGATTACTTTTAGGTATTCAAGAAAGGCGGTAAATTCTATTTTACTGTTGTTCTTTGTTACTCTAACGGGGGTCGGGATTCCATAATCTTCTTCTTGTGTTATTCTCTACCAAAGGCGGTTAGCTTAGTCTAATTGTTGTTGTTAGGAGTTTCTTTTCAAGATTTAGACTTGTCTTGAATTTCTTGATTCTTTCTTGAGATTCTTGATCCGTTCTTGAATTCAAGAAACTCTTTCTTGAATTCATTCTATCCTTATTTTCAATTCTTGTTCGTTTTTAAGTATATTTTATTAGCTTCCGCGCGTTTCTTTAAATTTATTTATCAAGTTCTTGGATCCATAACGTGAGCGTTATCGAGAGGTATCGTGATTGTTATCATGTTTGAAGACAAGTGAGCACCCGAGGACAACGAGTTCGAGCAAGCAACCGCGCACCGAAGTCAAGGCTGCCGAACACACACTTAGCTCAGCCCTGCGTCGCTTGTTTTTATTAGTCACCTGTGACTATTTACTACTTTATCCTTAGCATAGTCTATAAATACTCCATTTTCATTTCATTGTAAGGATATCCAGTTTTAGTTATATGAAAAACATAGCAAGTGCTATTGTGAGTCTCCGATGGAGCCGAACCCTGACGTGGACTTTTAAAGAACTTGTGTCAATCGGTGTTATTCGTTTGAACAATTTCTTCTTGATCATTCAATTTGCAAGAAGCGGGTCTTTCTTGAGGATTGTTTCATAGTATAGGTGCGTCTTGATTTCATTCAATCGAGCTTTGAGACAGGTTCCTCACTGTTCTTTTGAATCGAAGCAAGATTTGTCTTGCTTCTATCTTTTACTTTTCTTGTTGTTTTCTTCCGCGTTCGTGTTTAGCTTTCCCTTCGGGTTTGCTTGCACCATCTTTGTATCAGAGCAAGGTTTGAGTTTGTTCTTACAACCTCAAATCCTGTTCATTAAATCATGTTTGTGTCTCCAGTTTCAGCTTTCTTCCTTGTGTTTGATTGTTGTTGCTGTGGTGTTTACAAAAAAAAATGTAGAAAAACAAAAATTCAAAAATTGTGTTTGATTGTTGGTTGTTTGGATTAAACAACCAATGATTCTTGTTCATCATTGATTCCTGATTCCAACAAGTACCCAACGTACAACTTTCGTGACTAGGGTTTCTTGGTGAAATTTTGGATTGTTTTGAGTATTGGTGGTGATTGAACTCGAACCCCAGCTTGTTTAGGTTGAAACCGATGAAGATTGATGATTCTTGAGTGATTTGAGTTTGTTTTGTGCTTAAAATTCGAAGTTCTGTTCTTGAATTCGTCTTCGTACGCCGGAAAATTGTTACAAATTGTAACTGCATTCTCTCTCTTTATGCTCCTCTATAAACCCTAGATCGCGATTCTTTCTGTTCGAATTTCTTTCAATTTTATTTTCATTTCAGGTTTCTGTTCAATCTTTTATTTGTTTTTAGTTTTCGTTTTTATTTTTATGCTTTTTTATGTATTGTAGTTTTTGTGTTAGTTTTGTGTTGTTGCTGCTATCACGATAGTTTTTCGTATATTTGTGTGTTTTTCTCATATGTTCTGTTGGTTTTTATGTTTTTGTTGATGAAGGTATTATGGAGTTTTATTATCTGCTTGTTTGCGATTTGCGCAGTGTTGATAATTCGTCTTTATTTAGTAATAGTTTTTTTTTAAAGAGTGACCGTTCCATGGTGTTTAGCCTGTGAGGTTTGTAGAGTTTTCTCAGTTTTTTTGGATTATGTGAGATGATGACGAATCGTCATCATTAGGTGTATAATGCAGTCATCCCTTTGGGTGATTATCTCAACATGTGCTTCCAGATTGTTTGTATCTCTTATTTGTGTGCGTATATTCACTTTCTGATATATTATTGTTCGTATTTAGTTTATTGTCGTTATTTAGTTTATGTACCTTTGGTTTATTGTATCAAGATGAGTGCATTTTATATAGGAGATTCCTTTTTTAGTATGTTCTATGTGTTTTCTTTATATTGTACTGGTGATTGAAATGATGATGGTCTGTCATTATTCAAGTTTAAAATTCAGGTCTTGAGGTTCTGTCATTTGGTTTCAGTTGGTGATGAAATAAAAATGTTTCTTTCACCAAAAAATTAATTATTTTTGGAACCAAACATTATCATACTAGGAGCCAGATTCTTCTCATGATCATATTGTGTCATATTATCCACAATGACAATATTTGGCATGAGCTAATCTTAAAAAAGGTTATTGAAAAAAGTGGAAAATTTACTTTAAAAGGCATATCATCATAATCATATCATAAAAGTAATAAAAAAAGAACTCAAAATTTTAAAAATGAAATTATCAAATTAACAAGAATACCTTAACTTAAGAAAAAGAACATGGAAAAAAATATCCTACATAACAAAAAAAAACAAAGGTACCAACAAAAAAGACAAAAATAAAAGCCGAATAACATTAACTACCTAAAAAAAAAGACACAACGCTTATCAACACGAGAGAGTGAAGCATGCACCGCTAGTTTATGTCAATCTTTGCTTTGGTTGAACAATTGCCACCAGTTGGTTTAATTTCATTCTCTTTCTAAAGTTTTAGTTAAAATTTGAGGTCTCCTATTTTGGCCTTTGCTTTAGGTTTTGTTTCAAAATTATGTCCTGTTTGAGTTTCCGTTTTAGGGGTTTGATTATTAGAACTCTTGTGAGCTTTTCTCCATTCTAAATTTGTTTGTCACTCTATATTTGTTAATTTAAACTGATTGTTGGCCGATTTTTTGCATTACTGCCATTTTAAGTTTCTCTATTTTTTTCTATAATATTTGTGAGATTTGCACAATTTTAGTGTATATGAGAATATTGAATAGTATATATCCTTTTATATCCTATCTAAAACATACGTAATCTTCTTCATGCTCAGTGCACGTTAATCAACGTACACCGCTGCGTTTTCTCCATGCCTAAGACCAAATGACGAGGAAGAGGGCGTGATCGACCTAAGAAGCTGCCTATTATCACCTTTGGTAGCTCTATTGGAGCTCGAATCTAAGCTGAGGGGACTAATCAAGGGCAAAAGTAGTTACCCCAGCTCACTCTGTTGAACACTTAAATATCAAAGAAAGCAGTGCTTCGTCGTCTTCGGATGCTGGCAAATCCCTTAATCTGAGTGGGATTCAGCTAAGCAATCAAACAATTGAAGTCAATAGAGACCAACACGAACCTGAAGCAGACCAAGTAGAATCAGATCTGGATACTACAACTTGTGGAGATCCTCCATACTCTTGTTGGGCAAGCCTCTTCGCAGGTAATATGAGTACTGAAAATGGTATGAATCTCTCATATATACCCCTTGATGTTGTTAATTTTAAAGTTGTAGTTCAACTAGAAAAGGAGGAAGTGGAAAAAGAAACAGAGAAATGGCGAAGTGCTCTAATACTCTATGTGATTGGGGAGAACCCTAGTTATAATGCTATAATAAAATACATTAATCTTCATTGGAATATTTTTGTTGAACCTGAATTGTATTATCATGAAGAAGGGTATTTCGTTGCCAAATTTCAATCGATAAATGAACTGCAACAAATTTTATACTCTGGCCCTTTCTCTGTTAACAATAGGCCTTTAATTATGAAACCTTGGTCCCCTGATTTTAATCTGAACAAGGAGTTCCTTGATCAAATTCCATTATGGGTAAAGTTTCTGAAACTCCCTATGTCTTGTTGGGGTCTCACTTCACTGAGCAGAATTGCAAGTGCAATAGGGAAGCCCTTTTTTGCTGATGAATATACTACCAAGCAGTCTAGGATTTTCTTTGCGAGAATGCTCATAAAGGTCAATATAACTAGGTCTTCCTACTAAGACAACAGTATCTCAAGTGGTAGGAAATTTAAACAAGGGGTCACCTATGACTGGAAGCCAGAGTTTTGTGAAAAATGTTTAAAGATTGGGCACTCATGTGACATACAAGCACCTCAGAAGGACAATCAGTTCCAGCAGCATAGAAGAAGAAGGGGAAGAGTAAGCATAAATTCTCCAGTGCAAAAACCAAGACCAAGGCCCCATTAGCTGATACCAAATTGGATAGAAAAAGGAAATATCAATGAGAAGATACTGCCATATCCAGAGCAACAGAACTTAACGCAGCTAAATACTCAACAAGCTCCAAAAAATGCAGCTGCTGGACCTACAACTAATCTGCAACAATCCTTAGAACATCAACCTAAAAGTGTACCAAGTGAAAAAGGCAAAGCAATAGTGCAGAGCCTACCCTTGAACTGTTCCAAAGAGTTCCCTGTGCTGCCCACTATAAATGTCTTTAGTCCCTTACACATTGATGAACATATGATAGAGCAAATACTTCCTGGTCAAGGGGGAGGAACTAACCATCCCCAGTAATGAAGTGGTTAGAATGGAATGCTAGAAATAAGAGTAAAGAATCATAGAGTTAGTAGAGTATGTAATGACATAGCCCCTGGATGGTTGTATCAGGAAAACTACCAGAGTGCAGCAAATGGAAGAAATGTATTCCTCTGGGATAGTAGTTGCTACACAGTTGATATTCTCCAAAATGAACCACAATTATTGCATTGCTTTTCAAGGGCATAACAGATGTGTTTGAGGGCCTGCTAACTCTAGTCTATGGGTATAATACCATTAAACAGAGGAGGAATCTTTGGACCAGCCTGAGTGGCCTAGCTCAGATGATAATCAAGCCATGGATTATCTCTGGGGACTTTAATGCTATATTATATGCACAAGACATGCTATGTGGCAATCCGGTTGCTTCTGCTGAAATTAAGGATTTTAATGAATGCATACATGGGATACTTGTAAATGAACTACTTTGGTATGGTGACTATTAGACATGGTCAAATAATACAATAAGGAGAGGACAAAATATGGAGTAGGATAGATAGAACATTTCGGAATGATAAATGAATGCTTAATTGGGTACATGTGCATACTGAATATGATCTGCCTTACTTCTCTGACCATGCCCCTATGATCCTACCTATCAAGACAAATCACTCTGCCCTTTAAGTTCTTCAATATATGGGCAGAACACAAGTCATTTGATAATATTATGGGCCAGACATGGAACAAGCACCTTGATGATGACAAAATGAGAAACATCTAGAAGAAACTGAAGGCCCTTAGAACAGATCTCAAGAAGCTCAATGACGCTGAATTTAGGGGTATTACATAGAAGATCTCTCAAGCTAGAGTTTAACTAAGTTCTATATAGGGAAAAATTGCCACACAATGTACTGATGAACTACTAGCAAAAGAAAATGATACTCTACTTCTATTTAAAAATTCGTCTGATATTGAAGAAAATACTATAAAGCAAAAATCAATGGTCAAGTGGATTCAGTTAGGTGGCTCTAATACTAAATATTTCTCTGCAGTCTTGAAAGAGAAAACTCAGAAGAAACAGATCTTGGAGCTGACCTCACATAGTGGAACTAAACTGACTCAACCTGAGGAGATTAAAAAGGAGATCACTCAATTCTATAAGGGGCTCATGGTACTGCTGCTCAATCTTTAGAAGGTATCAAAAAGATTAATCATGAAACAAGGGCCTAAATTGTCTCATGATCAACAACTAGAACTATGCAGAGAGATTACTAAAGGGAAAATTCTGGATAGCTTTAACTCAATTGATGTTGATAAGGCACCGGGTGTTGATGGCTACAATGCTTACTTCTTCAAAAAATCATGGCCTTGATTAAAAATGAAATAATGAAGGCTGTTCTGGAATTTTTCAACACTAGGAGACTATATAGAGCTATTAATTGTACAGCTATAACATTGGCTCCCAAAACTCCAAACCCAAACCACCATAAAGGAATTTAGGCCAATTTCATGTTGCACTTTTCTGTAAAAGATAATTTCAAAAATTCTGTCTACAAGGATCCAAAAGAGTTATAGCTTCCATTATTTGTGAAGTACAAGCTGGCTTTATTCGAAGAAGAAAGATTGCTGACAATGTTATATTGGCACATGAGCTTTTCAAAGTTTATTCTAGGACGCACATCTCTCCTAGATGCATGATCAAAATTTACTTAAGAAAAGTCTATGACTCAGTTGAATGGAGCTTTCTAGAGCAAGTAGTGGAATAACTAGGCTTTCCTATAAGGTTCCTTAAGTGGGTGCTGGAGTGTGTAAAGATTGTAAACTATACAGTTATTGTGAATGGTGAGCCCACGGAGCCTTTTGATGCAGCAAAAGGACTAAGGCAAGGCGACCCTATCTCACCCTTCCTATTTGCTATGGCTATGCAGTATTTAAGCAGAAACTTTAACTACCTTCATGAGAAAAAAGAATTCAAATACCACCCTAGATGTGACAAATTAAGGATCACTCACCTTAGCTTTGTTGATGACCTCCTTCTATTTGCTAAAGGTGACATCCCCTATGTTTTATTACTCCAACAAGCTTTCAAGCAATTCTCATCATCATCAGGCTTGCAAGCAAATATGGATAAAAGTTCGATGTATTTTAGGGGTGTCATCCAAGCAATTAGAGAGAAGATTCTATAGAGTCTAGGCTTCAGTCAGGGTGAGTTTCCCTTTAAATACTTGGGTATCCCTCTGGCTACCAAAAAGTTGTCCCTAGTTCAATGGAAACCTCTTATCGAGAAAATGACTTCAAGAATCACCTCCTGGACAGCTAGGAAGCTCTCTTATACTGGTAGAGCTTAGTTAGTGCAAACAATTTATTTTCCATTCAAGCTTGCTGGTCTCAGCTATTTAGTATCCCTGCCAAAGTGAGGAAGAAAATTGAATCTTATTGTAGAAGCTATGTGTGGTCTAGGGAAAATGTTATCACTAAGAAGTCACTTGAGGCCCGGGACAGAATGTGCTCTCCCAAAAGGATATGGGGGTTGGAATCTCACTAATCCTAACTTGTGGAATAAGGCTGCAATAGCAAAAAACTACTGGGATCTAGCACACAAACAAGACAAGCTGTGGGTGAAGTGGATCCATACTTATTATTTAAAGAATCAACAGTTAGAGACTGCCACTATACCACAACAAGCATCTTGGATGGTTAAAAAATCATGAGTGCGAGAAATACTTTGGACCATAGGCAAATTGAACCCAAGAAAGGCAAGAGCTTGATAAGATTGATATATCTGCATTTGTTGGGGAATCTTGCTAGAGTTCCATGGAAATGCTTAATGTTTCAAAATTGTGCCAGATCTAGAGCAATCTTTACTATGCAGTTGGCTCTTCATGATAGGTTACCTACTAGTGATAGACTAACAAAATAGGGCCTGACAATCGGTTCCAGGTGTATACTGTGCAAAAACCAAGCTGAAACCAGAGACCACCTTTTCTGTAAATGTGTGTTTACTAGAAGACTGTGGAACATGGTGATGACATGGGCTCAAAGGAAACAATTTATAGCAAGTAAATGGACTCAACACATGCAGCGGGCAATTGCAAAGTCAAAAGGCAAGTCCCAGCAAGCGCAGATTTTCAGGTTGATATATGCTGAAACTACAAATGCAACTTGACTGAGCGCAACCAAAGGATTTTCGAACAGGTTAGCAAGGATGAGGACGTGTTAGCCAGAGGTATTGCATACTTATGCAATTTTAGAGCGACTGCAGGGATTAGAAGTCTTATTCATAGCTTTATTTTCTAGTCCCCACTGATTGTATGCAGATCATATTGATTAGTGAGTGTCCTTAGAATAGTATTGTAGTGGTCAGTAGATGATTAGTTGTAAGTTGTAGCAGAGTACTGTAACTAGACAGCTAGTTGCAGTAACTAAGTTGTGATATTGTAAAGCTTCACTTGGTGATTAATGAAAAAGCAATTTAATTACCAAAAAAAAAACACATACGTAAGAATTATGAGAAAAAGGGAAATTTGAACCAAATAATATATTTATTTAAATTAATGGATTTATTGTGATGGGTCGAACGGTTATAAACTGTCAACAAATTACTGAATTGCAAATGTTAGACAAACTGAATCATAATCGATTAAACTTGTGAAGAAATGAATGTAGTCATATTTCATGTAATATACATTAGCTTACTTATAGGAATACATAGAAGATTTATAGGACATTTCCTTTTTATACTTTCCATCGATAAATTCTTGTTATATGTATAAACACACATGTTATTTTTGCATACCACTTTAAATTACATGGTATTAGAGGAAGGACTGCTATCTCACCGGAGCTGAATTAGCTTCCTCAGTGGCAGACGTGTTTCTCATCGAAATTCGATCAATAGTGTACTCTGCTGTTTGGGACGTAAAAATCAACCATCATATTTGACCTAGAGGAGGATCACATTCCTCTGATCTACAACTACCAGAATTTGGTGGTCGGAAGCTGAGAAACTAAGCCACACTCGCCGGCTAACTTCACCAGAACAAAATTTCCCAGTGAGCGCATGACGGCACGTGATGTCCCGTTTGCGGTCTGGTTTATTTCTCTAGCGTTTCCTCTCCATTTTCGGTTGATATCTAGTGGTTACCAGCACACCAAACTACTTTTGGAAAGTTTTATTTGCAAATCAAGTCTTTTTACTTTTGATCAGACTCCAGGGTATTTTGTGTTGTTCTCTTTGAGTTTGATACCATCACTATTTATTTAGAGTCGTGTTTTCTGAGTATGTTATGAAGATATCTTGATTGGGGTTTGGATAGACTCAATTTCAATGTTTGCTTCCTTTGGTTTGCTCTCGGACAAATTGAAATTTTAGCTAATTTATTGATTTGGTTATTTGGGTTTCTTAACTGCTTTGATATTGTTAGACAAGACAATGGGGGAGGGGTGGGGCAAGTTTCAGCCTATGCTGGGCGAGGCAGGTTGCAGGTTTGGTATCAAATTTTTTGAAATTGGGTGTTATCTGAAAATTGAAGACTGGACAAAGGAAACAAATGTTGTAATTAGTTACTAAGTAGTATTTTTTCCTCATCACTAAAGTAGTTGTTTAGTTTATTTTTTTTAATTTAAAAAAATATATATTCAGTTAGTTCTTTACTTACGTTTTATAGGGATATTTTGTATAATAATATATACTTCCAGTCCATCTTCTGACAAAATAATTTTGGTTTCGGTTAAGGAGTTTGAAAAATTCTGTCATTATCAAGAATTTTTTAAGGAACCAAGTTCGGTTACTAGATTTGCCGAGTTAGATAAAGCATGTCTCATCACCTCTTCACATATATGGGTAATTAATTCAGGTGCCACCTATTACATGACTAGTAAATCACCCCCTCCAATAACTGTAGCTGATGGGTCACTTTGTAATGTTGTGAGACCGGGACTGTTAAAGCGACCCCCTCCCTTTATTACTTTGTCATCTGTATTAAGTCTACCAAAGTTAGTATTTAATTAGATGTTGTGTGTAGACTTACTTGAGACTTTAATTATTCTATCTCATTCTTCCCCGATCATTATTTGTTTCAAGATCTCACGACTAAGCAAGTTATTGGTAAAGGACATGTATATGATGGTCTTTGCATCTTTGATGAATGAGAACCTCGTTCTGTTTGAGTGCTCCAGTTTCTATCGGTATTTGAAACATATTATCGATTAGGACATCCTTCTGTCCCTATGCTGAAGAAGCTTTTTTCTTAGTTTCATAATATTTCTTTATTTGATTGTCAGTCATGCCAGTTTGAAAAACAGCATCATACCTCTATAGTCCAAGGATTGATAAGCAAGTTGCATTACCTTTTGCAGTAGTTCACTCTAATGTAGCTGACACGACCTGGATTTTCGGCTAGATCATGCAAGCACCCAACATCCTCCTCTAGACCCGTCGAACAAACCCTTTCAACTGAATTAACGAAATGGACATAAAGCTAAATTAAACATATAATACTCAAGAGAGATACTGAAACATATACATCAACACAGAAAATTTGTTCAGAAAGAGGTACAACTGCCTACCCAATACACTTAAGTTTAGGACTATCAAAACATACATCTAAGCGTGCCAACGAAGTATATACTTCTCCCTAAGGGAGTAAAATACAACTGTGATAATAGACATAAAACTAGTGGCCATCCTGAACAAAAGCTGGCTTACCCTAACATTTGAAGTTGTCTTCGCTCCTCAGTCACGTGCGAACTCAATCTTGGAGCGAACCTGTCAAAATAAAATAAATAAAAAAGAAATAAATAGAGGGTGAGTCGAAAGGACTCCGTAAGTTGGGGCTGACTAGCCATCTCGAACGAACAGATGAGCTAGCTAGGGAGAAGAGAGGAACCATTAACAACTAGAACCTTGTAAACCACCAGAAACATAGTATAGCCAGGAACACGAAATCAACAACAATTATTACACAACAATAAATATTATACTGCCTGAACCAACCAACCAGCTTACTCCTGAAGTCATGCAAATAAGTAACCTTTAACCACCTACAAATACCCACAATACTCTAGCTCTCGACCAAATCCTAGGATTTATATATAAAGCAACTATCTGACACTAAGGCCAACTAGCTAGTTAGGGAAAAGAATGCAAGAAGCTCAACCAATCATACATATCCATCGTACAATAACGTGGATCAAATACTTATTAATCGCATAACAAACACATAGACAACATAGATCCAACAGCCAGATAGAGCGTATCAATCCATGCTATATAGAAACATGTACGCCTTATAACACAATAGGGTCACATGTGTTGAATATTTCATCGAAATAGGCTCTAAATTGTTCCAGGAAAACTCCATATTGCCTCAAAAGTAGGGCAACTATATCTATAGGGCATCCGCAACAACGCAACTATATCCATTGTGCATCCATAATAACACACTATATCCATAGTGCATCAGGATTAAGGCAAGCTATATCCATAGTGCCCCATAGTCCTACCTCAAAACATAATACTTCTGTACAAGTGCATAAATAAATAGACTCTTCTTTTATCAACACTTTACTCAACATGATAGCCAACCATTCTGTAGAATGAATATAAACATACATATATAGAAATGAGTTACACTTAATTAGATACCTATAATCCCTTCCGAGCCATTTATTTTCAGAAATACCCTTTTGATATTCACAATTTATTCTAAACTCCCTAGCGCTTTTCATAATCTTAGGCTTATAATTCCTCAATTGTATTCCTACAGTTATAGTTCTCTTACTCTTAACTTAACCTAACCTTAAGTACATTAACTCAATTGTATATATCAGGCAAACATAACACATCAAGCTCAGAAGCAGCAGTACAATACACCCAGCTACATAGAAATACCAATTAACGCATAACAACATGATATACAATTAAACATAAAGCTTCAGCATAAACACATATGAAAAATACATGCATAGGACATCCTTAAAGGCCAAAGGCCGCCAATAAAGGATGAAACCACTTACTTTTCAGTCTTGGGCCAAATCGACAATTTAACAAACATCACCTTCCCGACGCCTCTTGGAACCAAAGAAGAGAAATAACATATATAAGCACGCACGAACTGAATATTTATCTATTCGTCAAAGATGGAAGAAAATTATGAAAATTCCCCTAGGTTGGGCTTAGCTGAACACCCATAAAAATTTTTACGTCTCCGAACATCTTATACTCTCTGTCAAACCTGATTTTGGACTCAACTCGAGGCGGGTTGGGTTTCGGATTTGACTGGGTGAACTCGTTTGAGTTTAGATGTTGGAGTCGCTACCTAATATAATTTCTAAGGCGTATTAGGTCACCTAAGTATCTACGGTCAATTTTTATAGGTCAACTAATCAATTCCAGAGATTCTATATGGGTAAGAAGTCCACATGACTCAGGGAAGAAGGTATTGGGCACTTTCCTGAGTCCCACAAAAAGTGCTTACCGTCCGAGTCTTTATTTTGGGATGAAAGAGTATATATCATCATGAATACTAACTTGGAGGTTTAATTCAACATTTTAACTAAAAGAGGTAATATATCTAGGCTATTTTAGAACACTCACAAATAGTTTTCATATTCAGCCTATACTTAAGCCTAATCGTATTCACGGCCTCTAATATTAAACGCCTAATTGTAAACGGGTGTTAACATACAAAAGGGTATTCAATTTCAACTTATATATGCAATTCACACTTGACAACGATTTGTACAAATAGTCCATTTTACGAACGAAATTTAGATTTTAGCAAATACCAAAAGGGAGTTTGATTTAAAACAAAATATTGGTCATTTAGGGTCGGTGTGACTCTTCATTAATTGTTGAGCCCTAACCTTAATGGCCCTTTTTTTTAGGGTCGGATTTTGAAAATATATATAGGCAAAGAGGCTATTTTTGAAAACAGGTTCACAAAAGCAAATAAATGCAAACATGGGTTTGTCATGCGTAAGAATAATATATATATATATATATATATATATATATATATATATATATATATATATATATATATATATATATAAACATGCAAATACATGATCCAAATTATACTTATAACTTTTAAGAAATACTTTTAAAGTGTATAAACGACCCCAAGGGCTTTATACGCCCCTATACACTATTAGATTAGTGTATAGGAGCATTTTAAGTGGTCAAAATCAGTTTATGCACGTAAAGGGCCCTTATTTGAAAATATTTTTTGGGCCCAGATCATTTATTCAAAAGAGGGGCAAATGTAGTTTTGCAAAAACAATCCATATTAGCCGCGAATAGCACAAAATAGCCCCTGTTTCGAGTTAAGTTCCAGATTTAATCACAAAATAGGCATGCTTTCAAGTTTCAATTTTAAAATCTGTTCAAGACACTTTAACGGAACAAAGCTGAAAACTTTAAACAATCTGTTATGATCTTATATGCATGTCAAGCTGGTTTAAAGAGATTAAATCCTATCATGATGCAGCACATAGGAGTAGGAGTTAGGAATTGGTCCCTGAATAGCCATAATACAGTCGAGTGACTGTCTCACTATGTGGGGGTGAAGATACTAGAGTGGTTTGGACTCTTGGTCAGCTTTCTTTCGTTCGGGCTTTCTTAATAGAAGTACAAACAGGATCCTAGTCAGATTTACATGATAGGTACAGTCTCTAAGGGAGGATGCATGGATGAAATGGGTGAAAGTGTCAAAAGGGTGTCCTGTTTTAAAGTCAAAGTTGAGATTATCATAACAATCACACCCTTATAGTTCCAAAACTTCAACATTCAGAACCAGCCTAAGGATAGTTCAAACATGGACCTTTTCAGGGCTCTTAAGACCACCATGCAGTCAATGCAATAGAGTTTGGTCCATCCAAGACCACTTAAACAACCTGCAAGTGCAAGGATGGCAGGGAAAGTGATGCAATACGAACCAGGCTCACCTGTTCGATTCATCAAGCAAGTCCACCGAGGAGTCACATGGCGCCCACGATCAAAGTGTGGCCGGAATGGAAGATGCCGAAGACTGCCTCGACGAGCAACAACCTTGGAAATCCACCGAGCAGACAACAAGTGACCGGTGCTGACACTGACTTCGGGGAGCTGTGAGATCGAGCACAACTAACGATCAAGTTTGAGCCCGAAGCTGAAAGCAACCGAACCGAGGAAGAGCGACGCCGAACAGAGAATCGATCAAAGGGCTACAAGTGTGCCCGAGGCAAGAGCGTTCGATTCCAAACGTGACCGAGGCAAACAAGCGTTCGAAGACAAGGTGTTCGAACCAAGCTGCCGAACACTCCAGCCCTGCGTGGCTTAATCTCATTGGTCACCTGTGACCATTTACTATTTTGCCCTTTTAATGTTGTCTATATAAACTCCTACCATAGCTCATTAGAGACAGTTTTTAGTTGATATTGAATTGAGAGAATAGAGATAGAATTGGCCGAGCCATTCTTGTTTGAAGCCCGAGGCTTCGTGTATGCCTTCTTAGGCTTGGAACCGAAATGGATTTCATCACTAGTATGAATCCTTGTTAGGTTCAAGTTTCCTGTTCTCCCTTGGATAATCAATCATGATTTGTTTCGGATTATCCATTCTTTCTTCTATTTCTGTTCTCCCCCTTCCCCGATTTCTTGTTACTTTGTTTCTTCCGCATCTTAACTTCATCGTTTCCGCGTCTGTTTTGTCGTCTCCAATTGCAAAGTGTAAACCCACGGGTTTGCTTGCATCAGAAAGGGAAAGGCCTAAACTTAGGTCTTTGTCCAAAAGAGAGGATCTGACTATGTCCCTGTTCTTGACAGAATATAGGTAGGATCCTGTTGGATCTTCTTAACTGACTAAGATTAAGATAGCCCAGTAAAAACAGAGCCTAAACATGCAGTGTTTCAACTTAAAGAGTTTAAAGCAAGCCAAACAAAATGATGTAAAACATACTGATTCATCCACGCATAGACAAACAGAGAGGACAATATGCAGTGAGTAATCAAAGGAAAGAAAGAGTACCTTTTGACAGGGAGAAAGCAAAGAAACAATGCAAGCTGATCAGGATTTGCAAAGCAGGATCAAGTAACTAAATGAAAGAACAATTGCTTTCCAGAAAAAACCCAGAAGAAGAGATTAGGCTTCAGAAAAGGGGCTCTGCAGCCTTTGTTTTTCTATGAAGGATACTATGTGTGTATGTTGTGTGCTTATGTGTGTTAATGCCTCAGCTGTGTCTGTATGAATGAGAGTAGGCAATCCTTTTATAGGTGAGGGAAGGGCTCAGATTTCAAACGGGTAGAAGAAACCAAAAAGGGTAGGCAATATTGTTCCCATAGTTCAGGGAAATCACTCAACAGGTTAACAAATATAACTCAATCAATCCCTAAGTTTTAGGGCAAATCAGAATTCAAAAACATAATAGTTTCCCTTCCTTTCATAAATATTGTCCAAGTTTATAAACTAAACCTTTTCAAACTTGGGATCAAGTTACATCTTTTATAGATTCCCCCAGCCTTCAAGATTGAGATAAACCCAACCCCCAAATAAAGTCTAGGTTCAAAATTAGCACATAAAAGCATCAAATCAGGACTGGGAATCGACATATTAAACTAATGAATTTCAATCAAGCTTTAATTGATAAACTGCTAATTACAGAAACAAATTTCCTTCTTAATCTCAATCAAGAATTTAAAAAACTCCATTCAGAATATCTTTTAATCATGCTAAATCAAATAACCTTTAGTTTTAGGCACAGAATAGTAGAGCTCATGTTTTTAGGTCATAATTATAGACAATCATGCTATGAAACACAAAGAATCATGCTCAAACCTCAACTTTATTGACCTTTGCATACCAGGGAGAGACATAGATGACACGAGGTACAAAAAAAATAGGGAAATACTATAAGTAGTCACCAATTCCAAACATTTGTTCAGTTAAGTCATTGCATTAGGTAGGAATCAGAACTCAAAGAATTTAACCTAACTGATTGATTAAATGACAAATGAATACATTAAATTACAAAAGATTAAGCAATTTAAGCAGTATTACCATTCCATTTAAAGTAATCAGACAAAAAGGGACCGGGGTTACCAATTTTTGAATCGGTTCTGACCCGTCTCAAATTGGGGTTGCAAAAAAGAGACCTTACCTTTTCTCAGTGAATACAAATCGGTCAGCACGAAAGGAACCCCGTAGTAGTGGCAATTTGGTTGACATAGGGTTAAGCTTTCCCTCATCCAAACTCCATCGAAAGTGTATGGGTTATGTTGCGGACGACGAGGGGGATCCAAAGATACTAATTTCCCCAATTTTCACCAGCTAAATTGGCCGGAAAGACCATCGACAGTGGTGGCGTTTTGTATCGCCGAAGAGAGAGGAGAGGGAGAGTCAAGTCAGGGAGAGGCGGGGGGGGGGGGGGAATGAGGTCGCCGGGTAGAGTTTTGGGGGTTGTTTGGCAATTAAAAAGGAAAGAATATTTCTGGCCGTTGGATCGTCTACATGGACGATCGAGATCGATCCACGTAGGTGACAAACGCTCAACACACACCTCGGCTTGAGGTATTAACAGTCATCGCAATACAAGTTACCCAACTAGGAGTCGGGGTCGAATCCACAAGGAACAAAGTGATGCGATCAAAGTAGTAGATGAACTAAACCTATTTGACAAAGCCAAACTAGGATAACGAGGTGATGGAATGATATTAACAACTACAACTACAACTACACTAGGAAAACAAGTAAAAGGGTTCAATGGCCTTCTCACTACCAAGAAAAACTAGTTTTGAGCCTAGGATGAAATTATAGCACGGGGTTTATATATTATGGCCGAGTCGTTCTAATGTAATCCCTAGAATCCTTCCGGCCTAGAAGGGATTTACCTCAATGGCGCTCGTCAAAGCCATGGTTGAGCTTATAAAGCACTACCCATTACCCGAGGAAAGAAGACCTCTTCTGAGCGTAACTTCTTTAAGATGAGTTAGTCTATGAAATAGCCTATCAACCCAAATCCTCGCTAGCTTCACTATTCTACGCTAACTAATCTCTCTCGAGTCTTTAATTAATAAAGTAGACGTGTAACTTAAGTGTCATGAGCACAAAAGTCAAGCAACCAAAATAATAGAAGCTAGATAATCAATAAAACCCACAAATATAAATTCCTAGTCATGAATCATTCATATAAAATCATGTCCATTAATAAAATCAACTAACCAAATGTAGCATACAAATCAAAGAAATAAAGAAAGGGATAAAGAATTTCTCATTTAAAGTGCACCCAATCTTCAATCTTGAAGTGTTGTTGATGAATTCTTGCTCCCAAGTTGGAAAAGTTGTCAAAGATATGTAAACTATGGTAAAACTATCTATTTGTAGTCCTAAAGTAATTACCATATTTTTCCCAAAATTATCCCTAAGTTAAAATAATGAAATAGCTGAATTTTCATCCCGTAGCCACCTTGGTACCGAACGTTCACCAGATAGCCACTTTTTCACAGCTCAGCTTAGTCCCTATTTCACGCATAGCCACATTTCTGCTGCCTTTTTGACAGACTAGCCAGTTTTCTTCTTTTTCTTCAACTTGACTTCTTTTGGACTTATTTCTTCCATAACTCTTCTCCAACACATTCAACATACAAAATGCAACAAAACAATGATAAGTACACTTATTTCGTCAATTTAACACAACAATAGCTCAAGTACAAGTATATAATGTGTGGTATTTTAGCCACACATCACACTTCCAAACTCAAACTATTGCTTGTCCTCAAGCAAAGCACACTTCAATAGAAACCAAGTTGCAATTCTATTCATGCAGTTTTCATTAAAGCCATAACAAGCCAAAACGCGATTCAAGTTCAACAACTAATGACATTGGTTGGTGCCAATAATTAAGTCAAGTTATGTGAGCATAACTTTCATATATACAAAACACCAAAGAAGGCATACATACCATGACACAAGATTTTCAAAGTTTTCCTCTTCGTCACAAAAGTTCACCTCTTTGCTTGCTCACCTCAATTGGGAAGTGAAACACAATTCTTCAACTCAACTTCACAAGTGCCCTCACCACTCAAGAGAATATCCCAACCACAAAAATACAATGACAACACAAATGGGATTAATGATAGGAAGAATTCACTCACTCTCTCAAAAGAAGTTCATCATGCACGCTAAAGATCCATAAGCCTGCCCTTCGTGTACCTCTCCACTAATTTTGGAATGCTTGGCCCGAAATCAATTAGGACTTTGTTAGGGTTGTAATGTAGGCTTTTGGTCAAAGGTGGTGTAAAATTTGGGCAAATAGTGACTACACACCTCCTTGAGCACTACACCGTACAAAAATTTAAGGCACACTTCATTTTTCTTGCACTTATACCTTGCTAAATTGAGGATTATACACCAGTCTTTCCCCTCTTTATTCATCAATTCTATTTTTCTTTCTTTTTCCACTTGCTTCTTTTTGTTGCTTTTCTTTCTTTTCCTTTTTCTCTTTTTTCCTTTTTTTTAGAGATTTTCGTTTCAACTTACTTTTGTTGCCCTTTTCTTTCTTTTGATTTTCATTGACTTCCACACTTTCACCATAACTCGTGCCATCCCCAAACTTAGGCTTCTGACTCAGTTGCACGTCTTTCAATGCACTCAAGGAGGTAGGACCAAAAAGGGAGTTAGTGCTTTAAGCACATAGAATTGGTCCGGGTTAATAATGTGGTTGCCAAAAGAAAGGATATTAAGCTCAAAGGGGGGTAGACTAAGGTTATAATGCAAGGGTAGGCTTTTTAGGTTATTAGCGGGCCAAAGAAAGCCTAAAATCATTTTTCAAGTCAAGCACCACCTAGGATTCCGCCTCGAAGCACACTTAGGGCAAGTTCTAGATCAAGAAGCACACACATGAACACACCAAAACCTCACCACACATGGCACAAGCAAAGCAAGGAAAACAAGTATATTCAAGTCCCAATCAAGGCAATTAAGCATCCAAAGTTTACTCATAGCCTAATGAGAGCCAATTGGTGACATAAGAGTCAAAAGTTGAATTTAAAGATCATAGCACAATTCACCAACTAAATTTTTCTATCTATTTTTTAAAACAAGCTCACATGACAAGGATTAAATAATAGTGGAACCAAATATTCCAAAAATTGGCCAAGGGGCAAAAATCCACAACTACTACTATACTACTATTACTACTAATTAAATCCTAAAGATGCCCGGTTCAACACAATTACTTCCTTGGAAAAGAACCATCGCAAAGAAAAACCAAGGAGGTTATTTCAAAATTTTTATGCAAAAATGGTATTTACAATGAAAATGATTGTTCGGACCCAAATGAGGCTTTTGCACCCATGTGGGATGCCTACGTATCACGCAAAGGTGAATCAGATAAAAAGAAGCAGCATCTCAAGCGTAGTTCATGGGAGTACTTTTTGTTTTTGAATTTTTTTTTCATTTTTTTTTTATAGTAGAATACTATCTAAGAACACGAAATAAACTAAAAAACAAGAATGAAAGGTTACTATCAAGAACATACTAATATAAGATGAAAAAGCTCAAGAAATATCAATTCTACCAAATATATCAAGTTAAACTACATCATATCGTCCCAAACAATTAAGCTCCTCCCCCCAACTTAAAATGTTGCCTTGCCCTCAAGGCAACTAAACAATGAAAATTAAAGTTTAAGGGGCTCCTTGGACATGTGTCTCTGGAATTTTTCTTGCTTTCTCTGCCTTCTTGCATTCTTTGAGGTTACTGTCCAATTTCCATGTCTTGAGAAACTTTGTAGTTCAACCCCTCTCTCTTCCCTCTTTGATCCTTCCCTTGTCAAATTTTGTTCTTCCCTTTCCAATTCATGTCAAAGTATTGACCATCTTTACTGTACCTGCTCAAAATAGAAAGTCAGTGCCATCATCTAAACTTAGAAGCAAGCTAAAGGAGAAGAAAATGTTATAGAAGTACAGACTCCCCCCCTTTTAGGGGTCAATGAGTAACAATAGAACTACCAACATTAAGCCGGAAGTAAAGAACCATGGAGGCACTATAGCACTGTACAGTCTCAACACAGTAAAAATTCAGCCACACTCGTGCAATTTAGCCTCTAATTCAGAACATCCCAGGTATTTCAGTTCCACAAACTTCGTAACCAACAGAAAAAATAGCATACAGTGTCAGTTATATCCTATTCGGCCAAAGAAGTCTTCTTACACTTAGTTCTCAAATGTATTCTATTGCTTGCACGACCGCTCCAGTTTTGGAATTACAATTATAAGAATGCTTTAGCAGGGATTAGACTCAATTGTTCAGCAATTAATACAAATATTCCAGTAGCACTGTACTAAGGTTAAGGTTCAAACCAGTTTTAGCTTCATTATCAAGCATAGATATGCATTATAAAACTCAGGTAACAACAATTGGCACTGATCATTCATCTGAGAAAACAGTCAAATACGTATCAAGTCTCAGCTTTAGCAATCAAAGTAGTGAGTGGCCAACGACATATCAGTAAGCTATAGACAGTCACATGTATATGTTGTCACAACCTGCCAAGTCAAGCGTACTCGATGAACGGAACGAATGTGACAAGCATGCAGTAAGCTCCAAACATTAGCTATACATAAATTCCCAGAGATACATATCCAGCTCACACAGAAAAACCTTTAACCAAGCCTCGAAACATCACCTACTCCCTTTCCCTAATGTGCATTCATAATCACAGATTACAACCAACTAAAGGCAATTCAGAAATAGATTAGCATTTCAATTCATCTACACATAAATTCCATCTATTAAACTCACAACTGTGTTCTAAAATGAATTCAGTTCATAATTATCCTAACAAAACCAAACAAGAGTCATTTGAGAACTTTCCCATGGCAACATGCATAACAATGAAGCATTTCAGGATTTTGAGCAACTTACACTAAAGGAAATTATAATTTTCAGACAAACACCGTCATTTGCAACAAAAAACTCCTCCCATACCTCAAATCATTGTCGACTCAAGACAACATTCTCAAACAAAGTCGAGAAGCATTCTTGCATATCCTCTATTCTTAAACAAAGCAGCCAACTCTAACTTCCAGAAGGAAAGAAGAGACAGAGAATTAGAGCACAAACACATTCGGGCAACAATGGTTAATTATCAAATCCGAACCAGCACAACACAACGCTCAGACTCCAAAATTCAATCAACTCAGCAGTTCAAATTAACAAAATTTCAAAAGACTTGAGTACATCAGACTTTCCCAAATTTTTCTCAACAGAACAATCTGCACTCCCAGATGAACTCTCAACCAATAAAACTACTTTTGCTTTTCAGTTTCAGAAAACTTCATTCACCTTTTCAGGACAGCTAACACATTCAATTCTCTATCTCATAACAAGCATTTCCCATAATCAGCTTAAAAACAGCAGCCTTAACATATTGATTTAGATAAATAGTTTAGACACGATCATAAAGTGAAGTAATTCATTGAGACAAATGATCGAACAACTTGCGAGCAGAGTAAAAACATTTGTATATCAACTAAACCAGTCAGTGAACAGAACTAAAGAATTAAGGGTACTCAGTCTTCCCCTTTACTACTTCTCACAACAGTAGTACACGACACTAACTGAAAATGCACAAAAGCAGCTTCAATTTAAGGTTCCTGGAAAGATGCACGACCATAGACAGATAGGAAGAATTGTGAGGGTACTCAGACTTCCCCTCTTAACACTCAAAACATATTACAACCAAAACAACACTTCCCAAATATCTGTGAGAAATAGAGCAACGCAATAACACTTTTCATAAGTAGCAGCATGACATAGGAAACCTGCCAAGGATAGTTAACTAGAAGCACACAATATCAAAGCTATGACCAGCTTGCATATGAGCTTATACTGCAATAGTCCACCAGTAGCGAAAGAGAGGGACAGTTCAGAGAGAAACCTTGCACATAGCACTCGGTAATACACACGCAAGTAGGTCTGAACCAGTCACATCCACGAGCCTACAATCACCATGGGCAATTCATTTTCATCACAAAGGAATCTTGGCCAACTAACCGTACATGATGACAACTCTAGGCATATATCAAAGAACTCACTAATGACTCGAAAGCAAGTGTAAACAGCAACCAAGACAGAGGAATCATAATTTTAACAGGTCACAACTGTTCGAGATTAACTAAAATGGACAGAACACCATTCAGGGCTGAAAGTCTCATTTAGGCATTCTGTCGAGCACTTTAAGTGCACAGCAGCTTAGTTCAAAGTTTAAGCACATGGGCAACATCAGACTTCCCCCAAATATAATCAAAAACAACCAGCATACAACTACTGTAATTCTCCACCAATATCAAACCAGAACTTCACCATAATTGAATTTAACAGAGGGGCAATAGGATAGCGGGGAATGGGATTTGATGATAGGGGCAGAATGATCGAGCTAAAAGGAGAGTAGAGACAGAGAATTACCTTGGCGTCGACACGACTGGTGGTGATTGGTGGTGCATCACACGGTGAAAAGCAGTGGGATTTGCTGATTGAAAGCGATGGAATTGGGCAGGGGATGAGCGAAATTGAGAGAGAGGAGAAAGCCTTTACCAGAGTCGCTTGAAGCTGGAACTGCGTCTTCGATGGTGTTGCATCAGTGGTGAGCGATGGGGATTGATCTCACAGTGGCGCTGAAGTAGTGGGGATGGTGAAGTAATTAGGATTGGGGATTTGGAACAAGGGAAAGAATATCAACGTGGAGAGGAGAGAGAGAATAGAGGAGACCAACCTGATCGCCGGTGATGGTATGAGATGGCAGTGGCCGGAGCTGGTGGTGCGTGGTAAGGCCTGAGAGTGATGGGGTCGGGGTGTGGGAAGGTTTTAACCTTTGAGGGACAATGGCACAAAAATATGTAAGGTTTCTGTTTACTGGAGTAATAACAGCCCAGGCGGGTCGCCCATTGTGTGAGGCGGGCCGCCTATTCCAAATGCAGAGCAGTTAAATCCTGAAGCAATTTTACACAGAAGTTATGACTGTCCAACTTACCAAATTCAATCCAAATAACGTCCAAAAATTCTGAAACTCGGTAAAATGATCAAAAACAACAAAATAAACTAATCTATGAATTTAAAATGTAAAAATTAAGTAATATTTAAAAACGCTTGGGTTGCCCCCCAAAAAGCACCACATTTAACGTCATGGCAAGACGAGTACCAATATCACACTTTTCTCTCCATTTTGAGAAGACGAATTGTCTCCCCAATTTGAAATCAAGTCTCCGATTATGCTCTCGGGGTGGTGGTACAACTTTCAAAGTTTCAAAAACCGGATACTTCATTTTATGCTTCTTGGCCTTCAAGTGAGGGATGTCATTTTGCCTTCTTTGTATTGCAAACTCTAAAATGTGAGCACTTCGTTCGTTATTGCTCACTTCCTCCGAGGGCTCAAATGAGTCAATTTATATTTCACCCTCCAAACATAATGTTGAAAAATAAAAGGAGTGAGGTCCCAATTGTTTTAACACCAATGGAACACCAAGCACGACATACTCCTCTTCGATTACGCTAGTCTTCATCACAAAAGTTTTTCATTTCCGCTCTAGACTCTAACACAAATTTCTTGTTCACGACATCATTACCAAATATCTTGAAGATATGATCACTTCCATGAGTTCCCATGATTTAACTTGTGCTCTCTTCTACAAATTCGCTCTGTTGAGCCGTGGAAGCTTCAACCATTTCATGCACTAGAATTTTCAAGATACGAGCTTCAAGATCAAATTGGTTCACTCTTTGTCCTAGTTCTTCTTTTTCATGTTCGAGATCCTAACGATCTATATTTAAGTCATGAAGGCATGCTTCATGGACTTTCATTTTTCGAGCTTGATCTCTGAGCCAAGTTCGGCTCACAATTTCTTCTTCATCCCAATTGTACTTTTCTTCAATAATTCTTTCTGGATATTCAAGCACATCTTCAATGGAGGATTCTTCTTGGAACTCAACCTCATCTTCCATATAAAGCCTTTGTTGAAATTTGGTAACACCATTAGTTTGTTGATCATTGAAAGTGCCAACTAATTGGCTCAATTGAGTCTCCAAGTTGTGAATTGCTAAGCCATTTTGATGGATCGTTTCTTTTATCTCATTGAAGGCTTCGGCATTCTCACAATTGTTTTTAAGTATCCGCTCCATCCAATCTTTCATTTTCATTGCATTCATCTTGTGAAGTCGATAGGTCCATCTCTTCTTGAAAATTCTCTTGGATGCCTTGCCACTCGGGTTCAAGTTCCATGTTCATGTTTGCATTTGCCCTATCAAACTCATAAGAATCATTAGCATCATTATAAGAATCATTGGAAGAAGAATAAGGAAAATTAGGACAACCGTCCCAATGGCCATTTTGACCCCCACACTCATGACATATGTGCCACTCAAATGGTTGAGAAGGTGCACACAACTCGCCCCCGGAAATAATTTGACAATCTTGCCAATAGTGAGGTCCGCCACAATAAGGACAAGGATCACTCATGTATGGATTTTCAATATGGGACCAATTTTGGTTCCATGATGCCATTTCAAGATAGTTATCACTAATCTAAACTAACTAACTAATGCAAGTAAACACTACACACAAACAAATATTTACAATTTACAAAGAACATTACTACTATTCACAATTTACGCGATAACGGTTCACAAAGTTTGGGACTAAGCCAACTAGCTCAACTCCTCAAACTACTCTAATACGCCAATTGTTCCCCGGCAACGGTGCCAATTTTGACAAACGCTCAACACACACCTCGGCTTGAGGTATGAACGGTCATCGCAATACAATTTACCCAACTAGGAGTCGGGGTCGTATCCACAAGGAATAAAGTGATGCGATCAAAGCAGTGGATGAACTAAACCTATTTGACAAAGCCAAACTAGGATAACGAGGTGATGGAATGATATTAACAACTACAACTACTCTAGGAAAGCATGTAAAAGTGATCAATGGCCTTCTCACTACCAAGGAAAACAAGTTTTGAGCCTAGGATGAAATTATAGCACAGGGTTTATATATTATGGCCGTGTCGTTCTAATGTAATCCCTAGAATCCTTCCGGCCTAGAAGGGATTTACCTCAACGGCGCTCGTCAAAGCCATGGTTGAGCTTATAAAGCACTACCCATTTCCCGAGGAAAGAAGACCTCTTCCGAGCGTAACTTCTTTAAGATGAATAGGCTATCTACCCAAATCCTCGCTAGCTTCACTATTCTACGCTAACTAATCTCTCCCGAATCTTTAATTAACAAAGTAGACGTGTAACTTAAGTGTCATGAGCACAAAAGTCAAGCAACCAAAACAACAGAAGCTAGATAATCAATAAAACCCACAAATATAAATTCCTAGTTATGAATCATTCATATAAAATCATGTCCATTGATAACATCAACTAACAAAATGTAGCATACAAATCAAAGAAATAAAGAAAGGGATAAAGAATTTCTAATTTAAAGTGCACCCAATCTTGAATCTTGAAGTGTTGTTGATGAATTCTTGCTCCCAAGTTGGAAAAGTAGCCAAAGATATGTAAACTATGGTAAAACTATCTATTTGTAGTCCCAAAGTAATTACCATATTTTCCCCAAAATTATCCCTAAGTTAAAACAATGAAATAGCTGAATTTTTATTCCGTAGCCACCCTGGTACCGAACGTTCACTAAATAGCCACTTATTCGCAGCTCAGCTTAGTCCCTGTTTCACGCATAGCCATATTTCTGCTGTATTTTTGATATACTAGCCAGTTTTCTTCTTTTTCTTCAACTTGACTTCTTTTGGACTTGTTTCTTCCATAACTCTTCTCCAACATATTCAACATACAAAATGCAACAAAACAATGATAAGTACACTTATTTCATCAATTTAACACAACAATAGCTCAAGTACAAGTATGTAATGTGTGGTATTTTAGCCACACATCAGTAGGCCTGACGTATATAAAACGTGGCTGATGTGTATATATGTGTAAAATGTGAGGTGGAGATATGTCGTGTAACTAGGAATGTATAGATAGTGTATATCTAGTGTATCTTAGGCATAAAAATAGGTATAAAAATTGTATAAATGGATACAAAAATATAGGAAAATTAGGAAATTAATTTAAAATGTTAGGAAGGCTAAGAGATGCATAAAAATTATAATTTTTGGATTTTAAAATAATTTGGATAATTTTATCAAAATAGAAGTAATTGCGAAAACTGTAAAAATAGCTATGGTTTGAGACGATGCTTTTGAAAATGGCCTCGATTACCAGACTATTATGAGAAGATAATTTGAAAAGAATGGACGAGACAGGAGTGGATACACAATCGTGTGTGAAGTCCAAAAATTATTGATTTTAAAAATAGGAGGGACAAAATTGGGTGTCAACATTCTCACGAGTCCAAGATTACATTTCTAAGTTCAATTCGACCATCTTCCCTAAATAGCCAAGTTAGGGTTCTAGCCCACTTGCTTTCTAATGCTAAATCAAGGAAATTCAAAGGTTCAACCCTTGAATTAAAGAAATTAGATGATTTAGAATCATTACCTGATGTTATCTCATGGATTGGTATCAAGAAACCACCTTGGAATCAATTAGAATTAACTAGACATGTATGTCTTTTATACCTTAAAATCGACGCCATCGTGCCACCCTGCGCGCCCACACGCCACTCATCTTCTCCCTCATGCTTCCATGCAAGCGGTCGCACTTTGAAGCAGCAGAAATAACAGAGCACGCGCCCCCACGCTCGAGATTAGGCTACACCAATACCTGCTAGTGCTGCGATTCGGGTCCGAATATGACCCTATGAGACTTGGTATGACCCCAAATTTTGTACACAAGTCATTCAACACTTGTGTGACATGCTCTAAAAAACAGATCTTGAATAATATCTCTCTAAAACTCAGGATAGGGGTCTCACGGTTAGAGGTCGATTTATTGACTTTTGTGACTTTACTGAAAACTATTCGAACGACCTCGAATATAACTTTCGAAAGTTCCCACATGTCAAAAATGATCATACAAACCTAAAGGCACTTTTGGATTTTCAATCAGCGTTCATTTACATAAATCAAGTTCAAAAACCTCTTTTAAGCATTATCGACAACCAAAACAAAAATCTTCCTGGAAAACCTACCAAACGAGGTTCGAATTAGCTCAAATTTTATAGACATGTCCTCATGTATGCTATGGAGCTTTTAAGACTATAGAACAATAATTTGAGTCCTAAATTCCCAAACAACTGACCTTGGTCATTTCAGTTTGGGGACCATGTCATGTTGTTTCTAAAATTGGACAAGAGCATTTGATCATTTTTGTGGATGATTTTTCTCAGGATTACATGGATTTACTTTATGAAGAGCCGCTCAAAAGTGTTTATTCATTTTTGTGATTTCTGCGCTGAAGTCAAAACACAATTCAATGCTTCTATGAGCATATTAAGGAGTAACAATGTTAAGGAGTACATGTCATCCTAATTTTTGTCATATATGAGACAATATGGGATGCTCCACCATTCAAATTGAGTTGATACACCCTCAAAAATTGGAGTTGCTAAGAGAAAGAATAAAGATCTACTTGAGACAACTAGGGCACTTTTTTTTTTTTTCAAATTAAGGTTCCTAAAATATTTTGGGCAATGCGATCTCTACGACTTGCTTTCTGATCAACTGGATGCCTTCTATTGCGCTTAAAGATTGTATACCATATAGTGTTCTCTTTCCAAACAAGTCACTATTTCCGGTGGAGCCTAAGGTCTTTAGAAGCACATGCTATGTTCGAAATGTTTGACCATTTGTTACCAGTTTTGACCCCAAGGTTAAACGTTTGTTTTTCCGAAATATTCTCGCATTCAGAAGGGATATCGATGTTATTCTATCAAACTTGGTAAATATCTTGTGTCAACTGGTGTGACATTCTCAAAGACTACACCATTTTTTGATGCATCACAGATTTCAACAAGTTAGGGGGAGGAAGATGATTGGTTAGTATTAGGTCACTAGAGCTCTGACATCAATAAGAAGATGTTGTTCCTACATCTCCTAGTCCCTCCTGACAATTGTTCATGTTTACTCGAAGAGGAAAGAAAGTACTGATGATACATGTCTTGAACCAGTTACTTAGTCATAAAATCCTTCTATACGTTATCTTTTAGGAAATCTTAACCTCCTTATTGCTTTTGAAAGTTACACGTTCTTACAAATCCAAAAATTCCATTGCTAATTTTGTTTCCTATAACCACGTATCCCCCGCGTCTAGTTTCTTTTAACTTCTCTGGACTCCAAGTCTGTACCCAAAATAGTGAAGCAGGCTTTGAGTCGTCCTGGTTTGCGTGATGAAATATTTGAGGAAATACACGCCCTAAATGAAAATCACACTTAGGATTTGGTTCGTTTACCCAAGAGAAAGAATGCTTAATCCTGATGGTTCTATGCCAGACTTAAGACTAGACTTGTGGCTAAAGGATATACTTAAACATAAGGCTTAGGTTATTCATGCACTTTCTCTCGTTGGCCAAACTCTCTTCTGTTCGCTTATTTATATCCTTAGCATCTTCTAAGTAGTTTCCTTTACATAAATTGGATATCAAGAATGCATTTCTTCATGGTGATCTCCGTGAAGAAATCTATATAGAGCAACCACTCAGTTTTGTTGCTAAGGGTAAGTATGGAAAACTCTATCATTTGAAGAAGCCACTGTATGGCTTGAAGCGGAGTCCTCAAGCTAGGTTTGGCAAGTTTAGTTCAGTTATTCATCAATTTGGGCTGAAGAAGAGAAAATGTGATCACTCGGTCTTATACTTCTATAGGCAATCGATAACTTTTATTATACTTCTTCTTATATATGTTGATGACATTATCATTATAGGAAGTTATTATGAAGGGATCTCGTCACTTAAGTCATTAATGCAAACTAAGTTTCACATGAAAGACTTAGGCTAGCTAAAATATTTGTTGGGAATAGAAGTCTCTAGAAAAAAGAAGAGAATTTTTCTATCTCAGGAAAAGTATGTTCTTGACCTGCTTGAAGAAACTGGAAAGTTGGCAGCCAAGCCTTGCAGTACTCCAATGGTTTCCAATGTGCAACTTATAAAAAATGATGATGATCCTTTTGATGATCTAGAGAGATATAGCAGATTAGTTGGAAAGCTAAACCATCTCATTGTGACTCGCCCATACATTGCTTTTGCAATAAACGTAGTTAGTCAGTTCATGTCCACTCGTTCAATCAAATATTAGGTAGCTTTAGAGCAGATCTTATTAATTGAAAGGAGCACCTGGATGTGATATATTGTATAGAAATCACAGACATTCTCGCATTGAGTGCTTTGCAGATAATGATTGACCAGGATCTAAGGTTGATATAAGGTCTAGTACTGGCTAATATGTCTTTGTGGGTGGAAACCCCGTGTCATGGAGGAGTAAAAAGCTATGTGTTGAATCTCGATCCAGTGCAGAATCGAAATCCAAATACAAATCCATGACTCAGTCTACATATGAAATAATGTGGATACGTCACCTTTTAACTGAAGTTGGGTTGAGGCCTTTGTAACAAAAAAAAACTATGGTGCGATAATCAAGCTGCTCTTCACATTGCAAAAAATACGATGTATCATGAAAGAATAAAATATATTGTGATTGACTGTCATTTTATTCGTGAGAAGGTTGAGGAAAACTTGAGTTTTATTAGGTACATGAAGATATACTGATTTGTTCACAAAGTCGTTGAATAGAGTTTGAGTGGATCATCTTTGTAACAAGCTGTGCATGATCAGTATGTATGGTCTATCTTTAAGGGGATAATAAGAAATAAATATGGTCATATTTCATGTAATATACATTAGCTTAATTATATGATACAAAGAAGATTTATAATACTTTTCCTTATTATACTTTTCATTGATAGATTCTTGTTATATGTATAAGTACTCATTTTTCCATTGAATGATACACACAAGTTATTATCGCATACCTCTTTGAGTTACTAACCTAAAAAGTTCTATTGCACTCCCAAGTTTTCCACCCAAACATGAGATAAACATAGAGGATTCCCTTGCCTTTTCAATTTTAACTCTTTTTTGTCTATACCTTATGGTCAAGCTGATGCAGAGTAAAACAAGCGGAAGCTAAACACGATACAAATATGCTGAAGCGATATAAACAAGATACGAGATATCTAGGATATCGAGAAATTAGGGACTAGGAAGGCAAGAAATAGAAGAAAGAATCGAATTCAATTTACTAACGTTAATCGAATTCAAAAGGAAGAAGGGAAACTCGAACCTTACAATGGAATCAAACTAGGTGTCGATCTCCATAGGTTCCAAGTCGAGACGTACACGAGCCTCGGGCTCAAACAAGAAGGGCTCGGCCTCTTCAATGTTCTCTCTCAATTCTATCTTCTAAACAATGGCTAACTAATGAAATGAAGAGCAAATGTGCTATATATACATTTACATAGTTAAATGGACAAAAATGACCCTTGAAGCTGATTCTGGTCCGCTGGTCCACTTCAAGGCATCGCGATCGCGCAATGAGTCACACTATCGCCCAGGCAACATTCCAAGTCATCGCGATCGCGCCAATGGCTCGCGATCGCGTGAATCTTCAGCTTCCTCAGCTCGCCTTTGCGTTCAGATGGGCGCTATCGCGCAGGGTACTCAGGGACTCTTCGCGATCGCGCAGACGTTGTCGCGATCGCGAAGAATAGATGTTCTTCCTCAGGCAGTGAGCTCCCAGTGTGCTCCCCTGTTTTGCCCTGTTTTGGGCTGCCTGTTTTCCTGCCCTGTTTCCTCCGTCCTCGGCGCTCCAGTGCATGATCTTCAAGATGTTTCCGGAGGCCTTGACTCGTAATTCTTGTGCTCTCGAGCTTGGCTTTTGATGGTTGTCGTTTAGGCCATTTTATACTGCATCATCCTCCCCTTCTTGAAAGGATTTCGTCCTTTCGAAATCGAACCATCAAAACATACAATCAAAGCAAGCACAACCAAAATTTCCTACTTCACAAGTAGGTTAGCTTAATCAAGAAAGAGTGCAAGGTGTGTGGAAAACACACTCTTGTGATAGAGCCAAGCATCAATACCTAATAAAAAGTGTATGTCCCCAAAGGAGACAACAAGGTCTTGGCTCGACAAGAACAAGCACCCAAGTTCAAAACAAGCAAAGAGATCAAAGTCATGCAACATGTAGCAATCAAATGTCCTATGACCCTTAAGCTTACCATCAACACACCAAGCCTTCAAGTCAAGTTTATCACAATGTGACACATTGGCTTTGGCATGCCCAACACTCAAGGTGTGCTCAACACATGGGATGGAGTAAGTAAAATAGTTCAATTCACAACTAACATCGACTACTCCACTCCCCTTCTTAAGAGCATTCTTATACACCCCGAGAGGTACCTCCTCACCTCCCAAATCAACTCCAAGACAATTCCCCTCACTAGGCAAACTCCAAAGGAAAGTCTCCAAAATAGGTTCTTCATCATTATAGTCCACACAATGAAGGCTAAGACCACTAGAAGAAAGGTCAACACGACCAATATCAAGACTACTCTCCTCACTAGGAGTTCCAAACGTTGGATCATCCATAGAGCCTAACATTACAAACCATGGAGGTTCGACTCTACTATCGACTCTAGTCCGATACAATTCACCACCACAAATGAGATTACCTTCAAACAATAGAAATGTAAAGGCATGCACGTCAAATTCATGGTTACGCAAAAGCATAGAATCAAGACTAGGTCCTTCACTCTCACTCAAGGAGTCATCGAAAATAAATCGATCCATCTCACACTTAAGAGACTCCTCAAGGTCAAATCCACCCTCACTACGACACAAGAGACCACCACTATCAATTAAGCATTCAAAGGGAAGAATAAGATTATCATGCAATTCATCTTCTCCTTTATCAAATATAGGTGGGGTGTCATAACAACGTTCACAAACAAGGTCAACTACGACATCTTCACTAAAGAGAGGTTCAATGAAAACCGAGCTCACATCATGATGTGGCTTTTCAACCCTCTCAACTAGTGGTTCAATTTCACACACAAGTTGACTCGAAGGCTCTACACTAGTTGCAAACACATTATACTCATGCAAATCATCAACTAGCATAGAGTTGTTACAAACAATATCATAAGACAAGGAAGTATCATGCTCAAGGGAGAAAGACCTAACACATACCTTTGAAGTGTCATGAACGTCTCCGCCTTGTAGCTCACATTCGGCATCTCCTTCACCTTGTCTTTCCATCACGGAACATGGTTGAGGCTCCATCGGCTTGCCTCCAAGAATACCTACACAAGTACTCACACAAGTAGAAGAAAAAGGTAAAGGGTTAAGGTTAGAATAAGGGGTGTCCTCACTCTTTTTTCCCTCTTTCTTTTCCCTCATTTTTCTTTCAAGGCTAGGTGTAGATTCGGGTGGTGACATCCCGCTCACATCACTCAACACATCCTCTCCTTTTTCCACTCGAGGAATGTCACCGGTCACTCCCTTACTCCTCTCAATCTTTTGTCTCTCAAATTCGGGTGAATTGGGACGAGGCCCAAGAATACCCATAGCCGGAGTAGGTGGACTTTTCACGTCAACCCGAAATCTAGGACTTAGAGACTCATCACTTGACGTCTCCTTCTTCTTCGTTGGTGAACCATTTGGCATTGAAACTTGTGGTTTCGGGTTCACCTTGTTGATGTCTATCAACCATTTTCTAGCACATGTCCCACCATTGCTTGTGTTTGTATCACTTCTCGTTTGCACCTTTTCAACCATGGAATGAAGTTCTTGCTCCTCGCTCCTTTGCCTAGCCAAAGAAGGGGCGCTAGTAGGCACTCGGCTCCTTGCCCGGTAAGGCACAAAGTCGTAGACTCTTTGCCCTACGCCCACAAGATACACACCCTTCACCACACTATATTGCACCCTCTTCCCCTCCAACCACGGCTCACCTATCCACACATCGACATAACGCATGGGATACACGTCACACCACACATAGCATTTATAACTCCCATGAGATATGAGTACCCGAGCCTCCTTAGAAACCCACACTCCATCATACTCATAAGGATGCTCTAGCTTATGGCATGGTATCCTAATCCTATCAACCAAAGAGGTGCTAATACAATTGGCATCGGTATCACCAATCTTGAGCAAGTATCCTCCAATACCATTTACCCCAACAACGAACCTACATCTACCCAAGTCTTGCACATTGGCACCCAAATGAGAATTTGGACGCCCACAAGTGTCAACACCAACAACTTGGGTCTTCCTTATCCCTCCACTAGTGGCAACACCACTAGAACAACCTCTACTTCCCGTCACTCTCCCAACATTAGCAATGTTGTTGGAAGTCAAGGAAGGGACCTCGCCATGGAACCCATAAGTGCCTCTCGCCTTGGTCCCATAGCCCATAGTACTACTCCTACTACAACCATCCACGCCCCTCACGGCATACATCCCCTTTGTAGCAAAAGCAACACCATCTATCTTACCATCCTCCACATGGGAATTAGAAGCATTAGGTCGCTTAGCGTACCTAGAAGATGCAAGCTTCTTCCTTCCCACGGAACAACCACTACCACCACCTCCCATACTAATGGAAGGTCCTCTACTACTCCCTTGTACTCCATTAGCAACACCAAGAGAAGATGCATAAGAAAAATTCATATACTCAACATCATCATCATCCCTATCTATGTCACTATCATGCTCTAATTCATCACAAGAAGAGTAAGTAGGATCAATGTACCTTGAAGCGTCACCATTTTCGATTTCTTGACTAGAAGCATAGGCATCATCACATTCTTCATCACAAACCTCATAGTCTTCATCAATTACACGATCATCATAGTGAACCGCTTCTTCATCATAGGAGCCATGGTTTCCGTCATCATAGTAATGGCCATCATCACCATCATAGGAACCATAGCCTCCATCATCACAACTAGCATGTCCAAGGTAATCACAACTAGCATGTCCAAGTTAAAGTTCGGAATGGAATTAATGAGACTCGATATACGGACGGCTATTTAAAGTGCGCACTTGAGGTCAAAAGGAGTTCTACGACTCTTCTTTCAATTCTAATCTCCTCTACGCACGATTACCCGATACGCTAAAGGATTAGTGTCCTTCAGGTAGGCCAATTACCTTCAAAACACTAACCAAGAGGTATGGAAGAAAATGGGACACAAAAGACTCGACTCGAATTAGCACCAAACGGATTTGGAATCGAATGAAATTTTGTTTGTGATCTACAAACTCATCATATTTAATGGTCCAATTGGAGTTTAGATGTTTGGGAACTGTTCGGAAGCCGTTGCGAACGTTCTGCCCGAAAACTGGAATTCTGAAAATTTTTTTGTTCTTCGCTATCGCGACCAGACGCGCGCGATCGCGAAGGGTTAATTGTTCAAAAAATTATTTTTCTCTTCGCTATCGCGCGAATTGCTCTTCGCGATCGCGAAGGTTTAATTTCTGCAACTTTCACAGCAGCTCAAAAACGGGTTTTTGGCGATTTTGGCCAAATTTTTGGCTCGATTTCAACCCGAAACACAAAACCAACGATACCCAAAGGTGTATATAACTAATATCATCAATTCCCAATAGTTTTCAACCCCAAACAACAACAAGAAGCTTCGATTCAAGATTGAAGCGTTTTCAAGAATTTTAAAACTTTTGGATTTTGATTTTCGAAATTTTGAATCGTAACACCAAAACACGAGATATAGGTATCAAAACGAAGGGAATACAACAAGGAACAAACCCCACTACTTTTTAACACTCGGGGATTCGTATCCAACAAGTTCCACCAACTTTTTTCAACTTTTCTAGTTTTCAATTTTTTTGTTTTTCTTCGATTTTCAAGAACAAACAACACAATCACAACAACGACAAGAAAAAGACCGAGGATTCGTAAGAACGAAGCCTAGCCGTGCTCTGATACCAACTGATGCAGAGTAAAACAAGTGGAAGCTAAACACGATACAAATATGCGGAAGCGATATAAACAAGATACGAGATATCTAGGATATCGAGAAATTAGGGACTAGGAAGGCAAGAAATAGAAGAAAGAATCGAATTCAATTTACTAACGTTCATCGAATTCAAAAGGGAGAAGGGAAACTCGAACCTTACAATGGAATCAAACTAGGTGTCGATCTCCATAGGTTCCAAGTCGAGACGTACACGAGCCTCGGGCTCAAACAAGAAGGGCTCGGCCTCTTCAATGTTCTCTCTCAATTCTATCTTCTAAACAATAACTAACTAATGAAATGAAGAGAAAATGTGCTATATATACATTTACATAGTTAAATGGACAAAAATGGCCCATGAAGCTGATTCTGGTCTGCTGCTCCACTTCAAGGCATCGCGATCGCGCAATGAGTCACGCTATCGCGCAGGCAACATTCCAAGTCATCACGATCGCGCCAATGGCTCGCGATCGCGTGAGTCTTCAGCTTCCTCAGCTCGCCTTCGCGTTCAGATGGGCGCTATCGCGCAGGGTACTCAGGGACTCTTCGCAATCACGCAGACGTGGTCGCGATCGCGAAGAACAGATGTTCTTCCTCAGGCAGTGAGCTCCCAATGTGCTCCCCTGTTTTGCCCTGTTTTGGGCTGCCTGTTTTCCTGCCCTGTCTCCTCCGTCCTCGGCGCTCCGGTGCATGATCTTCAAGATGTTTCTGGAGGCCTTAACTCGTAATTCTTGTGCTCTCGAGCTTGGCTTTTGATGGTTGTCGTTTAGGCCATTACTGATGCAGAGTAAAACAAGCGGAAGCTAAACACGATACAAATATGCGGAAGCGATATAAACAAGATACGAGATATCTAGGATATCGAGAAATTAGGGACTAGGATGGCAAGAAATAGAAGAAAGAATTGAATTCAATTTACTAACGTTAATCGAATTCAAAAGGGAGAAGGGAAACTCGAACCTTACAATGGAATCAAACTAGGTGTCGATCTCCATAGGTTCCAAGTCGAGACGTACACGAGCCTCGGGCTCAAACAAGAAGGGCTCGGCCTCTTCAATGTTCTCTCTCAATTCTATCTTCTAAACAATGGCTAACTAATGAAATGAAGAGCAAATGTGCTATATATATATGTTGCTCCCAACGCACACGCAAGTATACGTGGTCGACAAGTAATAAAGTGATAAGTAGAGTATCGTTCCCACGAGGACTATTCAGACTGAATTCTAGCAAACAATTTCCTAAAAACTATTCAGGGATCATTTTCCAATGGTTGAGAATTTACTAACTAAATGCAGTAATAAAAACAAGTAATTGAAATCAAGTAACAGAGCAAATTCTAAGTTGTTATCAATAAAAGATGACAGTCCCGGGTCAGAGTTACGAACAATCCAGTTGAGTTTTCCAGTTGATTCTACTTCTTGATTCCTAGATTGCTAACTACAGGTTAAATGTATCCATGAAAACCTTTCGATTCTTCACGGTCTATGCAGGCTACTCCAATCCCTATATGTCTATGGGTTGAATCACGTGCACGCATTAACGAATTCTGTAATGAGTTAAACTAGGCGAGCAAGTATATGTCTATCCTACTCACAAATTGGTTCCCCGATGCCCGGGTTCACAAACTAGTTCTATTCTTTCTTATTGCGTAATTAAATTCCCTCTTTCGAGTTCAATCTAAAAACCATAGATAGTGTTCAATTATCAGGCCTCAATAATCAAACAATTATGATCAAGAAAGAATAAACAATCCATAATGGTAAATCAATATATAGAAATCAACTTTCAAACATCAACCTTCATGTATTTACTCTAACCCTAGAACGAACAAACTATAGAATTAAAGAGAAGAATAAGAGAAAGAGAGAAAGAACTTGTGTAGAAGACATCTAGGGCTCCTCCCCTCTCCTCCAAAACTTGCTCCAAAGTCTGAACTCCCTCTAAAAACTAAGTAAAAGAGTATTTATAGAGTTTACAAACACCTAGTAATAAGTTAGACCCAATCCTAGACGAAATAGGACGTAAAAACGCGCACAAGGGGCGCTATAACGGGCGCCCCGCACCTCGGAACGCGTGCAGACAACCAGAACACGCCAAAGATTGCACGCTTTGGCCATGCGCCGCGTGGGAAACCGCGCCCACCAGGCTGGCGCGTTGCCTGGCGCGGCGCGCCACCTGTGGCGCCCAGCCATTTTTCTGTTCCGTTTGCTCCTTTGCTCGCTCGTGTCGTGCCTTCGTGTGCTCGATCCAATCCTCAATCAAAATCCAATCTTTTCTTGCTCAATCATGCTCTTAAAAGCTCCAATTGCACTGCATAACAACCTACATACACACGACATAAAATTAGTGCAAAACCACATTCAGAAACTATAAAACGAGCGAATAAAGTATTTAAACGTAAGGAAATATTAAGGAAATATAGGCATAAAATGCCAAACATCACCACCCCACACTTGAACCCTTGCTCGTCCTCGAGCAAGCACAAATAACTTCCCAACCTAGGTAAAACAGGTCTGCCTATGACCATGGTTGATACCGACCATTGAACAAATGCGCACATGACTACTATGGATCCACAAACATGCCAACAATTTATCAAAATCAAAACTATGAGAACAACCACCCCAAAATAGCTCAAATGCACAAACTCAACTTAATGCAACCATGCTCCCACAAAATCACACCTATCTACTCAATCAAAAGCCATCAACTTTACCTACTTCATGCAACCCACGTGCCCTCACCAATATGAAGCAAAAGAGTGTCCCCCAAGTATCACACACAACCATGAATATCAAGAATAGAATGGGGACAATAGTAAACGAATTCACTCACTCTCATGAAAGTCTCACATGTCACACACAATGTACCATAGGCTTGCCCGTAGTGTAGGACTCCACTAATGTAAGCTCACTCCAATCGGGATTAACTAGGACTTTAGAAAGGTCGTAATGTAGGCTAAGGGGCGGGTAGGATACATATGGTAATAGTGACTACCTCCCTAAGCACTTTAATACATCACAATTATTTCAAACACAATTCTCATCAAAGTCACCCAATCAGCAATTTTCACACACACACCTTCTCAACAAGTAGCAATTTTTCTTTTAAGCACACACTAGCAAGGAATGGATATCTTTTTCTCTTTTTATTCCTTTTTCCACAATTTTTTTTCCTTTTCTTTTCAACTTTGTTATTTTTTTTTTCTTTTCTTATTTCAATTTCATCCAACCTTGCCAATGCCTTTCACTACTTCACAAATTTTTTCAATTATTCCCCCTTCATTAGCTCCACTCAAAAACCTCCCAACATCCAACAACAACTCCAATCAACAACCAAATATCAATAAAGTGCTTAAGGAGTAAAGGGCCAAAAGAGACAATTTAGAACAAATGGGTAGGCTCGGGGTGTGGGTGCCAACAAAAAGGGTCAAAGAGATCACAGCAACAATTTTTTTCCAAGGTATATATGTAAGGGTAGGCAAACAAAAAGAAAGCCTTGTATCATTTCCCGACTAGAGCAAACCTAGGATTTCGTTTTGCACACACACGGGGCAAGTTCTAGACATTAATATGCAACATGGAGTAAAATAAGAACATGCCTCACACACACATTGCACATGGTCCACACAAAAAGATTCCATCAACAACTCTCAACCAAGCATCTAGAGTGCAACTTGTGGAAATTTAAGCACTAATGCACAATGTTCACAATAAAGTTAAGCAAGCGGACTCAAGCATCTCAAGGGGGTCGTTCTATTTTTTTTTTTTAGGCATGCATCAAATTAAAACCCAAGGACACCACAAAGAGCACATGCAATCAAGTTCAAGTCCACCGGTATAAAACACATCAAAGGCACCTAGCATTCCACCTATTTCCTTCGTCTAAGGTCATCTACAACTAACTATCCTAGTCCTAAAAATAGAAATATTACCCGGTTCAAAGGCCTCCCCGTGGAAAAGAACCGAGGCCATAAGAAAAACCACGGGGTGGATGACATGTACCACTAATAAAACTAAAAGGAAAATCTTTTTGGAAATTTTCATTGGTTTTCTAATTTTTTTTTCATATATTAAAGCAAGAAACAAATAAAAATAAAGTCAAGTGACAAAAGAAAATCCTATGGTACATGCATCCCTAACCTCAAAAATAAATAAAGGGTAGTTTCCCACCCAGCACTTAAACTAAGCACTATCCCAGTGCTAAAAATAAGAAAGTGCAAGGTAAAGAAAACTTCCTTGAAGATTCTAGTCCTTGGTGCTAGCATCCTCCAAGCTTCCATATAGTATGAGCTACTCAGACTTCCCTCATCAGGTCATCAATATTAGGCAAGGGTGAGGACACCCCACACTTAGCCTCGACATTACATGAACCTGCAATCCAAAGAATCACCCAAAGTAATATACAACTATAAAAATAATAAATAAATAAATAAATAAATAAAAGTAAAGCAAACAAATTGGGTTGCCTCCCAAGGTCCTCTACTACTCCCTTGTACTCCATTAGCAACACCAAGAGAAGATGCATAAGAACAATTCATATACTCAACATCATCATCATCCCTATCTATGTCACTATCATGCTCTAATTCATCACAAGAAGAGTAAGTAGGATCAATGTACCTTGAAGCGTCACCATCTTCGATTTCTTGACTAGAAGCATAGGCATCATCACATTCTTCATCACAAGCCTCATAGTCTTCATCAATTACACGATCATCATAGTGAACCGCTTCTTCATCATAGGAGCCATGGTTTCCGTCATCATAGTAATGGCCATCATCACCATCATAGGAACCATAGCCTCCATCATCACCATACGAGCCATAGCAACTCGCATCATCCCCGCATGAGCCACAATCTACTCCATCATCATTATCCGACATTGTTGCAATCACCAAAGAACAAATCTCCCAAAAGTCACTCCCTCACGTGTATCACTCAATATATGTACACTCAAGAGCGAGGCCTTATCAACTTGGGAGCCAAGGTAATCACAACTAGCATGTCCAAGTTAAAGTTCGGAATGGAATTAATGAGACTCGATATACGGACGGCTATTTAAAGTGCGCACTTGAGGTCAAAAGGAGTTCTACGACTCTTCTTTGAATTCTAATCTCCTCTACGCACGATTACCCGATACGCTAAAGGATTAGTGTCTTTCAAGTAGGCCAATTACCTTCAAAACACTAACCAAGAGGTATGGAAGAAAACGGGACACAAAAGACTCGACTCGAATTAGCACCAAACGGATTTGGAATCGAATGAAATTTTGTTTGTGATCTACAAACTCATCATATTTAATGGTCCAATTGGAGTTTAGATGTTTGGGAACTGTTCGGAAGCCGTTGCGAACGTTCTGCCCCAAAACTGGAATTCTGAAATTTTTTTTGTTCTTCGCTATCGCGACCAGACGCGCGCGATCGCGAAGGGTTAATTGTTCAAAAAATTATTTTTCTCTTCGCTATCGCGCGAATTGCTCTTCGCGATCGCGAAGGTTTAATTTCTGCAACTTTCACAGCAGCTCAAAAACGGGTTTTTGGCGATTTTGGCCAAATTTTTGGCTCGATTTCAACCCGAAACACAAAACCAACGATACCCAAAGGTGTATATAACTAATATCATCAATTCCCAATAGTTTTCAACCCCAAACAACAACAAGAAGCTTCGATTCAAGATTGAAGCGTTTTCAAGAATTTTAAAACTTTTGGATTTTGATTTTCGAAATTTTGAATCGTAACACCAAAACACGAGATATAGGTATCAAAACGAAGGGAATACAACAAGGAACAAACCCCACTACTTTTTAACACTCGGGGATTCGTATCCAACAAGTTCCACCAACTTTTTTCAACTTTTCTAGTTTTCAATTTTTTTGTTTTTCTTCGATTTTCAAGAACAAACAACACAATCACAACAACGACAAGAACAAGACCGAGGATTCGTAAGAACGAAGCCTAGCCGTGCTCTGATACCAACTGATGCAGAGTAAAACAAGTGGAAGCTAAACACGATACAAATATGCGGAAGCGATATAAACAAGATACGAGATATCTAGGATATCGAGAAATTAGGGACTAGGAAGGCAAGAAATAGAAGAAAGAATCGAATTCAATTTACTAACGTTCATCGAATTCAAAAGGGAGAAGGGAAACTCGAACCTTACAATGGAATCAAACTAGGTGTCGATCTCCATAGGTTCCAAGTCGAGACGTACACGAGCCTCGGGCTCAAACAAGAAGGGCTCGCCCTCTTCAATGTTCTCTCTCAATTCTATCTTCTAAATAATAGCTAACTAATGAAATGAAGAGCAAATGTGCTATATATACATTTACATAGTTAAATGGACAAAAATGGCCCATGAAGCTGATTCTGGTCCGCTGCTCCACTTCAAGGCATCGCGATCGCGCAATGAGTCATGCTATCGCGCAGGCAACATTCCAAGTCATCGCGATCGCGCCAATGGCTCGCGATCGCGTGAGTCTTCAGCTTCCTCAGCTCGCCTTCGCGTTCAGATGGGCGCTATCGCGCAGGGTACTCAGGGACTCTTCGCAATCACGCAGATGTGGTCGCGATCGCGAAGTACAGATGTTCTTCCTCAGGCAGTGAGCTCCCAGTGTGCTCCCCTGTTTTGCCCTATTTTGGGCTGCCTGTTTTCCTGCCCTGTTTCCTCCGTCCTCGGCGCTCCAGTGCATGATCTTCAAGATGTTTCTGGAGGCCTTGACTCGTAATTCTTGTGCTCTAGAGCTTGGCTTTTGATGGTTGTCGTTTAGGCCATTACTGATGCAGAGTAAAACAAGCGGAAGCTAAACACGATACAAATATGCGGAAGCGATATAAACAAGATACGAGATATCTAGGATATCGAGAAATTAGGGACTAGGATGGCAAGAAATAGAAGAAAGAATTGAATTCAATTTACTAACGTTAATCGAATTCAAAAGGGAGAAGGGAAACTCGAACCTTACAATGGAATCAAACTAGGTGTCGATCTCCGTAGGTTCCAAGTCGAGACGTACACGAGCTTCGGGCTCAAACAAGAAGGGCTCGGCCTCTTCAATGTTCTCTCTCAATTCTATCTTCTAAACAATGGCTAACTAATGAAATGAAGAGAAAATGTGCTATATATATATGTTGCTCCCAACGCACACGCAAGTATACGTGGTCGACAAGTAATAAAGTGATAAGTAGAGTATCGTTCCCACGAGGACTATTCAGACTGAATTCTAGCAAACAATTTCCTAAAAACTATTCAGGGATCTTTTTCCAATGGTTGAGAATTTACTAACTAAATGCAGTAATAAAAACAAGTAATTGAAATCAAGTAACACAGCAAATTCTAAGTTGTTATCAATAAAAGATGACAGTCCCGGGTCAGAGTTACGAACAATCCAGTTGAGTTTTCCAATTGATTCTACTTCTTGATTCCTAGATTGCTAACTACAGGTTAAATGTATCCATGAAAACCTTTCGATTCTTCACGGTCTATGCAGGCTACTCCAATCCCTATATGTCTATGGGTTGAATCACGTGCACGCATTAACGAATTCTGTAATGAGTTAAACTAGGCGAGCAAGTATATATCTATCCTACTCACAAATTGGTTCCCCGATGCCCGGGTTCACAAACTAGTTCTATTCTTTCTTATTGCGTAATTAAATTCCCTCTTTCGAGTTCAATCTAAAAACCATAGATAGTGTTCAATTATCAGGCCTCAATAATCAAACAATTATGATCAAGAAAGAATAAACAATCCATAATGGTAAATCAATATATAGAAATCAACTTTCAAACATCAACCTTCATGTATTTACTCTAACCCTAGAACGAACAAACTATAGAATTAAAGAGAAGAATAAGAGAAAGAGAGAAAGAACTTGTGTAGAAGACATCTAGGGCTCCTCCCCTCTCCTCCAAAACTTGCTCCAAAGTCTGAACTCCCTCTAAAAACTAAGTAAAAGAGTATTTATAGAGTTTACAAACACCTAGTAATAAGTTAGACCCAATCCTAGACGAAATAGGACGTAAAAACGCGCACAAGGGGCGCTATAACGGGCGCCCCGCACCTCGGAACGCGTACAGACAACCAGAACACGCCAAAGATTGCACGCTTTGGCCATGCGCCGCGTGGGAAACCGCGCCCACCAGGCTGGCGCGTTGCCTAGCGCGGCGCGCCACCTGCGGCGCCCAGCCATTTTTCTGTTCCGTTTGCTCCTTTGCTCGCTCGTGTCGTGCCTTCGTGTGCTCGATCCAATCCTCAATCAAAATCCAATCTTTTCTTGCTCAATCATGCTCTTAAAAGCTCCAATTGCACTGCATAACAACCTACATACACACGACATAAAATTAGTGCAAAACCACATTCAGAAACTATAAAACGAGCGAATAAAGTATTTAAACGTAAGGAAATATTAAGGAAATATAGGCATAAAATGCCAAACATCACCACCCCACACTTGAACCCTTGCTCGTCCTCGAGCAAGCACAAATAACTTCCCAACCTAGGTAAAACAGGTCTGCCTATGACCATGGTTGATACCGACCATTGAACAAATGCGCACATGACTACTATGGATCCACAAACATGCCAACAATTTATCAAAATCAAAACTATGAGAACAACCACCCCAAAATAGCTCAAATGCACAAACTCAACTTAATGCAACCATGCTCCCACAAAATCACACCTATCTACTCAATCAAAAGCCATCAACTTTACCTACTTCATGCAACCCACGTGCCCTCACCAATATGAAGCAAAAGAGTGTCCCCCAAGTATCACACACAACCATGAATATCAAGAATAGAATGGGGACAATAGTAAACGAATTCACTCACTCTCATTAAAGTCTCACATGTCACACACAATGTACCATAGGCTTGCCCGTAGTGTAGGACTCCACTAATGTAAGCTCACTCCAATCGGGATTAACTAGGACTTTAGAAAGGTCGTAATGTAGGCTAAGGGGCGGGTAGGATACATATGGTAATAGTGACTACCTCCCTAAGCACTTTAATACATCACAATTATTTCAAACACAATTCTCATCAAAGTCACCCAATCAGCAATTTTCACACACACACCTTCTCAACAAGTAGCAATTTTTCTTTTAAGCACACACTAGCAAGGAATGGATATCTTTTTCTCTTTTTATTCCTTTTTCCACAATTTTTTTTCCTTTTCTTTCAACTTTGCTATTTTTTTTTCTTTTCTTATTTCAATTTCATCCAACCTTGCCAATGCCTTTCACTACTTCACAAATTTTTTCAATTATTCCCCCTTCATTAGCTCCACTCAAAAACCTCCCAACATCCAACAACAACTCCAATCAACAACCAAATATCAATAAAGTGCTTAAGGAGTAAAGGGCCAAAAGAGACAATTTAGAACAAATAGGTAGGCTCGGGGTGTGGGTGCCAACAAAAAGGGTCAAAGAGATTACAGCAACAATTTTTTTCCAAGGTATATATGTAAGGGTAGGCAAACAAAAAGAAAGCCTTGTATCATTTCCCGACTAGAGCAAACCTAGGATTTCGTTTTGCACACACACGGGGCAAGTTCTAGACATTAATATGCAACATGGAGTAAAATAAGAACATGCCTCACACACACATTGCACATGGTCCACACAAAAAGATTCCATCAACAACTCTCAACCAAGCATCTAGAGTGCAACTTGTGGAAATTAAAGCACTAATGCACAATGTTCACAATAAAGTTAAGCAAGCGGACTCAAGCATCTCAAGGGGGTCGTTCTATTTTTTTTTTTTTAGGCATGCATCAAATTAAAACCCAAGGACACCACAAAGAGCACATGCAATCAAGTTCAAGTCCACCTGTATCAAACACATCAAAGGCACCTAGCATTCCACCTATTTCCTTCGTCTAAGGTCATCTACAACTAACTATCCTAGTCCTAAAAATAGAAATACTACCCGGTTCAAAGGCCTCCCCGTGGAAAAGAACCGAGGCCATAAGAAAAACCACGGGGTGGATGACATGTACCACTAATAAAACTAAAAGGAAAATCTTTTTGGAAATTTTCATTGATTTTCTAATTTTTTTTTTCATATATTAAAGCAAGAAACAAATAAAAATAAAGTCAAGTGACAAAAGAAAATCCTATGGTACATGCATCCCTAACCTCAAAAATAAATAAAGGGTAGTTTCCCACCCAACACTTAAACTAAGCACTGTCCCAGTGCTAAAAATAAGAAAGTGCAAGGTAAAGAAAACTTCCCTGAAGATTCTAGTCCTTGGTGCTAGCATCCTCCAAGCTTCCATATAGTATGAGGTACTCAGACTTCCCTCATCAGGTCATCAATATTAGGCAAGGGTGAGGACACCCCACACTTAGCCTCGACATTACATGAACCTGCAATCCAAAGAATCACCCAAAGTAATATACAACTATAAAAATAATAAATAAATAAATAAATAAATAAAAGTAAAGCAAACAAATTGGGTTGCCTCCCAAGAAGCGCCTGATTTAACGTCGCGGCACGACGAAGAAAACTTCATCACTTTTGTCTCCACCTTGAACTAATGAATTGAATCCCCAACTTTGCCTCAAGTTTACAACTATGGTATTGGGGTGGTGGCAAAAATACAACAGGACCAAGTAAAAAATGCCGCATTTTGCACTTCTTAGCCTTTAAATGAGGGATGTCGTTTTGTCTCCTCGGCATCACAAACTCTAAAATATAGGCACCTTGTTCCTCCTCCTTTTGTTTCTTCATAGGCTCGGGTGGCTCAATTTTCATGTCACCATCCAAACACAAAGTTGAAAAATGATTGGAATGAGGTCCAATTCGCTTCAATTCTAAAGTTGCATTACTTTTGACACCCTCACTTGCACAAACACTAGAGTCCTCACATATGTTGTTTTCTATTTCCTCCCTTGACTCTAATGTGATTTCCTCAACCTTGGCATCATCAACTAATATTTGGTCGAGTGGTAGGAATTCCACTTTTTGCTCCTCAAATTGGCTTCTAAGCTCTTCTATCTCAAATCTACTATTTACGACAACTGATAATTGGGCTTCAGACACCTCAACCATATCACTCAAATTCTCCTCCAAGTCGTGAATAGTCAAGCCAAATTCGTCGATCTCTTGCCCGAGCTCCACTCTTTCTTCCATAAATTGCATCGTCATATTTGTAAGTTCACTCCTGAAATCCCCATAAGCTTCTAAGAGTTTGGCTTGCTCCATTAGCCAAGTTTCGCGAACAACCTGCACTTTATCGCTCCTGTCAAACTCACAAATATCATTAGAATCATCACAAAAATTATTGGGGGAAGGAGCATGACACTTAGGACAATCATTCCACCGACCACCACACAATTTACAAAAATTCCAATCAAAGGTGGTAGAAAATTCACATAACCAGTCTCGCAGGGTTGGAAGACTCGGGCAATTTTTCCAAAAATGATGTCCTCCACAAAGTAGACAAGAATCAACAAAATTTGAGCAACCATCATTCAACCCACTTTCATTAAAAGATGCCATGTAAACTAGTAATAAAATAATAAACTAAAAATAAAATTAAAAAAAAAAATTAAACCTGAATAAAAAATAATAAATTGTTCAAAAAGAAAACAGTCAATTTAGTCCCCGGCAACGGCGCCAAAAACTTGTTGCTCCCAACGCACACGCAAGTATACGTGGTCGACAAGTAATAAAGTGATAAGTAGAGTATCGTTCCCACGAGGACTATTCAGACTGAATTCTAGCAAACAATTTCCTAAAAACTATTCAGGGATCTTTTTCCAATGGTTGAGAATTTACTAACTAAATGCAGTAATAAAAACAAGTAATTGAAGTCAAGTAACAGAGCAAATTCTAAGTTGTTATCAATAAAAGATGACGGTCCCGGGTCAGAGTTACGAACAATCCAGTTGAGTTTTCCAGTTGATTCTACTTCTTGATTTCCTAGATTGCTAACTACAGGTTAAATGTATCCATGAAAACCTTTCGATTCTTCACGGTCTATGCAGGCTACTCCAATCCCTATATGTCTATGGGTTGAATCACGTGCACGCATTAACGAATTCTGTAATGAGTTAAACTAGGCGAGCAAGTATATGTCTATCCTACTCACAAATTGGTTCCCCGATGCCCGGGTTCACAAACTAGTTCTATTCTTTCTTATTGCGTAATTAAATTCCCTCTTTCGAGTTCAATCTAAAAACCATAGATAGTGTTCAATTATCAGGCCTCAATAATCAAACAATTATGATCAAGAAAGAATAAACAATCCATAATGGTAAATCAATATATAGAAATCAACTTTCAAACATCAACCTTCATGTATTTACTCTAACCCTAGAACGAACAAACTATAGAATTAAAGAGAAGAATAAGAGAAAGAGAGAAAGAACTTGTGTAGAAGACATCTAGGGCTCCTCCCCTCTCCTCCAAAACTTGCTCCAAAGTCTGAACTCCCTCTAAAAACTAAGTAAAAGAGTATTTATAGAGTTTACAAACACCTAGTAATAAGTTAGACCCAATCCTAGACGAAATAGGACGTAAAAACGCGCACAAGGGGCGCTATAACGGGCGCCCCGCACCTCGGAACGCGTACAGACAACCAGAACACGCCAAAGATTGCACGCTTTGGCCATGCGCCGCGTGGGAAACCGCGCCCACCAGGCTGGCGCGTTGCCTAGCGCGGCGCGCCACCTGCGGCGCCCAGCCATTTTTCTGTTCCGTTTGCTCCTTTGCTCGCTCGTGTCGTGCCTTCGTGTGCTCGATCCAATCCTCAATCAAAATCCAATCTTTTCTTGCTCAATCATGCTCTTAAAAGCTCCAATTGCACTGCATAACAACCTACATACACACGACATAAAATTAGTGCAAAACCACATTCATAAACTATAAAACGAGCGAATAAAGTATCCAAACGTAAGGAAATATTAAGGAAATATAGGCATAAAATGCCAAACATCAATATACATTTACATAGTTAAATGGACAAAAATGGCCCTTCAAGCTGATTCTGGTCCGCTGCTCCACTTCAAGGCATCGCGATCGCGCAATGAGTCACGCTATCGCGCAGGCAACATTCCAAGTCATCGCGATCGCGCCAATGGGTCACGATCGCGTGAGTCTTCAACTTCCTCAGCTCGCCTTCACGTTCAGATGGGAGCTATCGCGCAGGGTACTCAGGGACTCTTCGCGATCGCGCAGACGTGGTCGCGATCGCGAAGAAAAGATGTTCTTCCTCAGGCAGTGAGCTCCCAGTGTGCTCCCCTGTTTTCCCCTATTTTGGGCTGCCTGTTTTCCTGCCCTGTTTCCTCCGTCCTCGGCGCTCCAGTGCATGATCTTCAAGATATTTCCGGAGGCCTTGACTCGTAATTCTTGTGCTCTCGAGCTTGGCTTTTGATGGTTGTCGTTTAGGCCATTTTATACTGCATGACATGCCTAAATGATCTTTCCTTTAATAACCACAAAAACACTTATAATCTTAACATATACACACCATAGTTTATCTAACTTATATCGTATTTCAACTCTAATATTTGAATATGATCAAGAAGCATTGTCATGCAGTTTGTTATTAAGGAGAGCTTTAGTTTCAAAATTATAGTTCATACTCAAAATCTACCGAAATTTTCATGAATAATTGTTCACATTCTTGTTTGGAAGATGCTGAATCTGTGGCCTCTCAGTCTTTTGAAGAATCGAAAGCCTTGAAGGGATTGAAACTATAGGGTCAAAAGTCTTATTTGATTATAGGTGAGCCTTTCTTGACTTCTTCAAATTCAGCTCATGACTTCAACATCGATGATATTTTCTCTTTTCTAAAATTCTTTTGGAGACACAACCTGGGATTCGGCTAGGCTGTGCGGGCATCCAACATCTTCTCCTAGACCCATCGGGCGAACCCTTACCAACTGAATTCGATAAATGAATATAAATTCCACTCGTAAATAAGAAGAAGATATATAAAAAGGCACAGACATACTGATATCTCTAAGCTGTACAAAAGAAATTACAGCTGACTATCCAACATACTAGGTTTAGGACTGTCCAGACTAGACATCTAAGAGTACAAAAAAAGACAGATACCTCCTGAAGGGAACAAAATGCAACTGAAATAATAAACATGAAACTGTGGCCATCCTGAATAAAAGCTGGCTCACCCTGACAGCTGAAGTCGTCTTCGCTCCTTCACAACGTGGCGAACTCAATCCTGGAGCGAACCTGCCGAAACGAAATAGATAGACAAGGACAAACAACAAACAAGGGTGAGTCAAAAGGACTCGATAAGCGGGGCAGACTAGCCACCTCAAAGAATAGGATAGCTAGCCAGGGAGAAGAAAAATAGATAAATCAAATTCCTCTTATTTCAATTATAAAAAGGCAGAACTAGATAATAACAGGAAACACGTATGAAATCATAAACTCATAAAAAATCAGGGACATAAGATAGACAGAACATATATGTTTTTAAGTATCCCAAACATATCAACAGTCAGAAATACATTCTGTTGTGGCGTGCAACCCAATCCATATATTCATACTGTCGCGGCGTGCAACCGGATCTATAAATTTATACTGTCGCGGCGTGCAACGCGATCCATATATTTATACGGTCGCGGCGTACAAACCGATCCATATATTTATACTGTTGCGGCATGCAACCCGATCCATATATTTATACCGTTGCGGCGTGCAACCCGATCCATATAACTAAAGCATATAAACCAATTAAGGACACTAAATAGCCAGAATAACTATTGGCAAATTGAAATATGTCCATAACATGGTATACATGCCGCATACACAAAACACAATACAATAGTCACACACTAGTCAGTATGCGGTGCAATGAGATGAGATGAATGCGGCATGATGCAATGCAGTCACATGTGCCTGATACCTTCACCGGCTCGGGACTCTCATCAATTACCGGGAAGTATATACAATAATGACCCTTCACCGGTGCGGGACTGTCATCGCCAACCGGAAAGTTTATGCAATAATGACCCTTCACCGGTGCGGGACTCTCATCGCCAACCGGGAAGTATATGCAATAATGATCGTTCACCGGTGCGGGACACTCATCGCGAACCGAGGAGTATATGCATGCAATAATGACCATTCACCAGTGCGGGACTCTCATCGCCAACCAGGAAGTATATGCAATAATGACCCTTCACCGGTGCGGGACTCTCATCGCCAACTGAGAAGTATATGCAATAACGACTCTTCACCGGTGCGGGACTCTCATCGCCAACAAGGAAGTATATGTAATAATGACCCTTCACCAGTGCGGGACTCTCATCGCCAACCGGGAAGTATATGCAATAATGACCCTTCACCGGCTCGGGACTCTCATCGATTACCGGAAAGTTTATGCAATGCTCAAAACCAGAGTGCAATACTCATATGCTCAATGCAATACGAATAACAGGGCATAATGACACGAAGGAGCTGAATCTTAGCTCAAGAACTTTGAACTGATTTCCTCTGTTGTTGTTGGAACCGGAGTTGAAGGAAGCAACCCAAACTCTGTTGAAATTCGTAGTCAGTGAACCGAAGTAAAATTGTCCGTACACCGGAGCAAGCTTCACTGTTCCATTGAGGAAGAAAGGGGTAAAGTGTCGAAGTGAGAGGAGTGAGTGCTCGAGTAGCTCAACTCGAGCAAGGAAGTGTGTCCGTGGCCTTACCTGGGTCCGGCGCTGGAACTAGCAACTCCACTCCAATGAAACCTGAGCTGTATGCTGAGCTTGTTCGACAACATCAGTTGACGAGTGAAGCAATTCGAAGAGAATTCAACTTGGGCAATCCCCAAGCACAACAAAACTTGGGCAATCCCCGAGCTGACTATCAAAATTTGGGCATTCCCTGAGGAGAGAGGTTACCACTTCCAAAGGCCCGAAGAGACCTTGGTGCCGTTGTCGAAGAGGTTGATGAAGAGGAATTTCCCGAGGACAAATATGAGCATGAGCCGCCATTCGCTCAACGAAGGCAAGCTCACCGAGGTCATGTAAATTTCTGAGGTCGAGGCCGAGGCGCAAATGTTGAATGACATATTGAGCGTGAGGCTGATGATCGTTATGATGAGTATCCCGAACAAGTTCGTGGTGTTCGAGACTCAAAATTGAACAGTGTCAAGATCACTATTCCACCCTTTAAAGGAACTAGTGATCCAGATGAATATCTTGAATGGAAGCTTAAAATGGAACGCATCTTCGAAACCAATGAGATGACCGAAGAGAGAAAAGCTGCCCATGCCATTGCTTCGTTCGAAGCGTATGCATCTACATGGTGGGAAGCTGACAAAAGGCATCGACGAAGGAATGCCTATCCCGAAGTCATTACTTGGCCACAGTTGATGAGAGCAATGGATGCTAAGTATTTGAGTGCTAAGTACAGGCAAACTCAATTACAAAAGCTCTATAAGCTAAAGCAAGGGTCCAAGTAAGTCCAAGAGTACTATGATGAGTTCGAAAAGGTTCGATTGAATCTTGATCTGGTCCAAGACGAAGAGCAAGCCACTATCCGGTTTAAAAATGGCTTAGCTCGGAATGTGTCATCTCAATTGAGGCTACACGTGTACCATACGTTGGAAGATCTGTTCGATGCAGCTACCGAAGCTGAGAAATTGGTGAAGGACGATAAGGCAAACCGGTATCGAGGAGTCACTACTTCTACTCCTTTGAACCGAGGTAAAGATTGGAAAAGTCCAAACCAAACAAGTGCCAACACTGTTCGAGATTCGAAGAGACCTTTCGAGAGGGGTGTGACCGTTAACCAACCGAGAGAAGTGGGAGGTAAAGTTCAACTCAACTCTCCTAGTACTTCAAATATTCAGTGTCACAAATGCAAGGGTTATGGTCACATGGCAAAAAAGTGTCCAACTCGCAAGGTTATGCTTCTGCTCGAAGATGGAACCGTCCATGAGCAAGCGAGTGACACCGAGGAGGAATTTATTGAGGGGGCTGGCCGAGCTGAAGGTGATGATGATCATGAAGCTGCCGAAGCTGATCATCCGAAAATGTTTCTTGTTGTTCGAAGGAATTTGAGCTGCATGACTCTCGAAGAAGAGGATAACCAAAGAGAAAATTTCTTCCATGCCCGATGTCGAGTGAGGGGAAAGGTGTGTTCAATGATCATTGACTCTGGTAGTTGTGCAAATATGGTGAGCCAAACCTTGGTTTCATAAATGGGACTATCTACGTTGAAGCATCCCCACCCTTACAAATTACAATGGTTGAATGAGTGTGGAGAATTGAGGGTTGTCAAACAAGTGCGGATCAAGTTTAGAATTGGGGAATATCAAGATGAAATGATATACGATGTGGTGCCGATGCAAGCTTGTCATTTGCTATTGGGAAGACCGTGGCAATATGACCGGTCGGTCATTTACAATGGAAGATCCAACACTTACACTGCAAAGCTCGAAGGGCAGAGTTTCATACTCAAACCCTTGTCTACAAAACAAGTCACCGAGGACTATAAACGGATGAAAGAATTGAAAGAAGCGGCCAAAGCTAAGCTTCCGATAGGAGCAAAATTGGGGGCCAAAGACACAAACTCCCTGCCCGAAGTGAAAGGAATCTGTGCAATCATGCAACCAGGTGAGTTTCTACGAGGCAACGACAACGATCAGATGATGATCTGCCTCGTGCACAAGGGTATCTTTCTAAACTCTAATAATAATTTTTCTAATGATAAACAGGAAAATAATGATATAAGCAAGACAAATCTTGCTTTGATTCAAAGAACGCCGAGGAACTAGTCTCGGGCTCAATGGATCGGATTTGAAGACGCATCTATGCTATGCAACAATCCTCAAGAAGTCTATGCTTCTTGCAAACTGAATGACCAAGAAGAAGATTGCTCAAATGATCACTGAATGATACAAGTTCTTAAAATCTGACGTCAGGGTTTTGCTCCATCGGAGACTCACAATAGCTTTGCTATGTTCGATCATTCAACAACAACTAACTTTTACAAATAAAATGTAATGGAGTATTTATAGACTAGGCTAAGGACAAAATAGTAAATGGTCACAGGCGACCAATAGGAGTAAGCCACTTGAGCTCGAGCTCCTTTACTTCGGTGCTCAGTTGTTCAGCTCAGCTCTTTCTTGACATCGATCGCCCTTCCTTCGATCATTAATTTTTACTTCGGCGTCGATGTTGAGTGTTCAGCTGGGGTTCGGTCACTCCCTTCTTCGAGCTCAAGCTTGTAGATGAAGCCTTCGTTTCTTGAGCCCGGATATTCAGCTTCGGAGTAGTTGCTTTCCTTCGACCAAGCCAAGTGGATGTGAACATCGTGCAGTAACTTGGCTTGGCTTCGTGTCATTGGCCTCGGCGGATCGAACACTTGATCAGCACGTGTTCGGGCTGCATCAATACCAGAAAAGTATAGAGTATACCAAAAGGGTGTACTTTGTTCAAAACAACAAAAACTGAAATATTTATTCGCTCGGTAGCATCGCACACTTGGATCCAAACACAAAAGGGTATACCATAAGAGTATATTGTATACCAAAAGGGTATACTTTGTTTAAAACAACAAAAATTGAAATATTTATTCGCTCGGTAGCGTCGTACACTTAGAGTCAAACACAAAAGGGTTTACCAGAAGAGTATACAGTATACCAAAAAGGTATACTTCGTTCAAAACAACAAAAACTGAAATATTTATTCGCTCGGTAGGAATGCACACTTGGAGCCAAATACAAAAAGGTATACCATAAGAGTATAAAGTATACCAAAAGGGTATACTTTGTTCAAAACAACAAAACTTAAATATTTATCCGCTCGGTAGTGTCGCACTCGCACACTTTGATCCAAAAACAAAATGATATACCGGAGGAGTATACAGTATACCAAAGAGGGTATACTTTGTTCAAAACAACAGAAACTGAAATATTTATTCGCTTGGTAGCATCGCACAATTGGATTCAAATACAAAAGGGTATACCAGAAGAGTATACAGTATACCAAAAGGGTATACTTTGTTCAAAACAACAAAAACTAAAATATTTATTCGTTCGGTAGCATCACATACTTGGATCCAAACACAAGAGGGTATACCAGAAGAGTATATAGTATACTAAAAGTGTATATATTACTCAAAACAATAAAAATTGATATATATATATATATATATATATATAGACACACACACACACATTAAGACATGAGTTTGTTCAACATTTAATATTGTTAGTTGGAAAAAATGTATAATTCTTTCTTGATTTGTTATCATGACAAGTAAAAATAAATATTATTTTAAAAAATATGACAAATAAAAATGGACAAGATGAGCATTTAGAGGGCAATAAGAAGTAAAGAAAAATGAGCAAGAGGCAAAATGAAGAAATCAGTGTCGAGAAGCAAAATGAAGAAATTAATGTTGCAGAAAAAGTCAAAGTCAACAAAATTAGGATTAATACAAATCTTAATTGGACATATCTGTTATTAAAATGAATCTTCCAAGTCCATGCATGTTCCTCCACTATCTTCAAAATTCTCATTCTTACAAATCAATTTCGTTACTTACTATATTGTAGTACAACCCGATTGACCAATAAATTAAAGAACAACTAATGGAGTACTACATAAATCAATGGTGATATATGTGTTTGGTTATTGAAGAGCTTGAGGGAAGTTCTTGAAAAATAAAAGGAAAGGATGAAACAAAACATGTCAGAAGAATACTTCGTTAGAGAGGGATGGAAAACTAACTATTGGATGTTTTTGGTTAAGTTTTAGAAACGTGAGAAATATTTCCATTTAATTGATATATTAGAGGGATGAAGTGAAAGTTGACCCTAAATATCAGGGGTGATATTGGTCAAAACCTCTATTTCTTCTTCACTGTTCTCAATTATTTTTACCCTTTGTACCAATCTCCTCTACCCTACAGCATCCATCACCACCTTTCAATTAGTTCCAGCAACTCCATTACATATTGCATCACATTCAAAAGCTCTAGCAAAATATCTTATATTCTAGCAAGATGATGTAATATAAGTCCAAAAATAAATTCACCTCGACCAAAAAATTATCACACTTTACTGTTAATTAAGCCGACCAATTAGCTGACAATCTCTCTAATTTCAATTCTCAATGTTTTTGCTGAAAATAGAAATCTTATCTGATTAATTGCTAAAACCCCAAAATTTAAAAAAAAAAAGATTACAAAAGTTTCTTTTGGTTCAAGTTCATAATATGGTGGGGAAAGAAAAATAAAGAAGAAAGAATTTTCCAATGAAGCTCCAGAAGAAAATAAATAAAATAAAAAAAAATCTATAGCTCAAATAGTTCTCTAGTTGCCACCTTGTTGATGTTAAAATAAAGATCGAGAATAGATTGGTTCCTTGCGTGATTTAATGATGGAAAAATTAAAATGGGTCGACGACTAATTAAAGTAAACAAAATGGGTATTGAATGAAAAAGACTTTTTTATGGGTACAAACGAGTAATTATTTTAGTTTCGTGGGCAGGGAGTGTAAAAATCCCCATTAAAAACCTTATAAGGAAAGTGGGAAAAAACCTTTCTAAGGAAAAAGAGTACAACGCGTATTTTACTCCACTGAAGATGACATTACTTGACATCTCGGAGACGATGCATTCTAATCTTGTAAACAAGCTTCTCAAATGTTGAAGTTTGCAATGCCTTAGTAAAAAAATCCGCCAGATTATCACTTGACCGTATTTGTGGTACAATCATTTCACCAATATTTTGAATATCATGAGTGAAAAAGAATTCTGATGAAATGTGTTTTATTTTGTCTCCTTTAATATATCCTTCTTTCAGCTACTCAATGCATGCACTATTGTCTTCATATAATATTGTTGGAATATTCTTCTCCAAAGGAAAACCACAAATTTGTTGAATATGTTGAGTAATTAATCTCAACCAAATGCATTCTCGACTTGCTTCATGAATGGCTAGGATCTCTGCATAATTTGAAGTAGCAGCAGCAGCAATAGTCTGTTTTACTGAACGCCATGAAATGGTTGTACCTCCACATGTAAACAAATAACCTATTTGGGACCAGTCGTCATGTGGATTAGACAAATAACTAGCATCATCATAACCAATCATTTATGACTTGGATTCATTTGAATAGAACAATCCCTTATTAATAGTTCCTTGGAGGTATCTAAGTATATGCTTAATACCTTCCTAATGTCTTCGAGTTGGGGAAGAACTAAACCTTACTAATAAGCTCACAACAAAAGCTATATTTGGCCGAGTATTATTAGCAAAATATATCAGTGCACCAATTGCACTAAGATATCGTACTTCAACACCAAGAAACTCTTCATCATTTTCACAAGGTCAAAATAGATCTTTATTCACATTAAGTGATCTCACAACTATTGGGGTGCTTAAAGGATGTGATTTATCCATATAAAATATTTTCAGAACCTTTTCTGTATATGTAGACCGATGTAATCACCTAAATTTGGCACACGCTATAATATGTGTACTAAATATCGTGCTGACTTTCCTAGATTTTGTTTCGGTATTTATTGAATATTAAGTGAAAAATAAAGAAAATTATCAATAAGTCATATTTGTGTAGTTATATGTTTAACTAATTGTGTGGCTAATATTCTGCATTAGTGGATTTATTACGAATTTGGTTTTGATTTGTTTAGCGATTGGAACATGGTTAAATTCAAAAGAAGAAAAAGAAAATAGGCCAGCCCAAAATATATAAAGTCAAATTTTGCCATTTGCTCATTTTTTACACAAAAAAAAAAAATCAGAAAATGGAGAAACCCTTGATAAAATTTCCCTCCACCACCGGGAAACTCAGTCGACGGCCAACGACCACCGCATCTTTGACCAACCAAATTCATGAATAGAATCATCTTCATTTTCTCTTTCCATTTCCACAATCAATTTTGCCAAAAGACAAGCAAATTGATGTAGATCGGGACCTAAAGTTCGGAAAATACCCTAGTTCCGGCGATGGTGATTTTTTTTGGTTAAACCTATACCTTTTCGGACTCGACTTGCTCTCCTCTACACGTCTTTGAAGGTATTTTACGGAAAAATCTTCTCTATTTTGCCTCGTTTTCTTCTCTGATCCCACCACGACCGTGGTGGACTGCGAGGTGGCGTACGGCGGCGGTGAGTTTCTTGCAGTGGTAGGTGGTTGGTGAAGCTGCTTGTGTTGGGTAGTGTTTGCATGTGTGATGATGTTTTGAGTTTGTGTGGTAGTATTCCAATGGTGTTGATGAATGTAACAGTGGTGTCGCTGCAATACTGGCTGGTGGTATGAGGACGGGAAAGCAGCAGTTACGGTGATTATGCTCTTTTCATGATGATGTGATGCTGCTGTGATAGTGAGGCAATGGTGATGCCTGTGACGATTAGTGGCGAAGCCATGGCGAGGCTGTGGTGAGGCTGTGGTGTGTGGATTCTGTTAAAAGCTGTGATGCTACGACGATGTGTGTATTTGGATGTTGTGATGTTGATTCCATAGTAGCGCTACAACAACGTTGTGGTGGCTGTACAATGCTAGGCAGAGGCGAGGCAGCCGTGAGATGACTTGGTGATGCAAGCTCGAGGTAGCTATGGCGACGACGCTGCTTGTTTGGAGAAGCAGCAGCTGGTAAGGGGAACACGACGTGGGCAATGGTGCCAGCACTTTGAGTTTTGCTCGGGTTAGAAAGAAATTCCTTTCCCCCTCTTCTTGTTCCTTCATTAGACTGCCTATTTGTCTTAGTGCTAGGATTAGCTTGAATTGAAATCATCTTCTGTGTTATGTTTGTTCGAATGAATTAACAGTATTAGTTTAAATACGTGAGTCTTTGAAAGGAGATTGGTTTGTGTGTTTGGCTTGAAGTTTGTCCTTGATTAATCAATAAATAATAGCTGAATGTTTGATCTCTATGTTTATCTATTCGCATACGTAGTTTGCCTGCCTGCAAGTATCGAACATGTTCATTGTCGTGTCGATTCCTTGTTTGAACCAATTGGTTTGGACTGATTTCCTTGATTATCATGATTAGTCTAGATGTATTTCGTCTGTTCAAATGTGTGGGAGTATCGCCCTTGGATGTTTGTCTCCTTCACAAAGTGTAAGTTGTCTGATTGGTCTATCACTTTACGGTTCGAGCACGAGAATGGTTGTGTCTATTTAGTTTCAAAGTATTATTCTGAACGTTTCTTATTTAGTGTTGTTTGAGTAGACATGGCGTGAAGTGGGTGAACAAGTGTGGAGAGGTCAGAGTAATGACCTTGTTTATCTCTGGTTTGAAGCTTTCTAGTTGTTCAAGTTTTGTCTTTGGCATTGTGTTCTGCTCATATATGTTGTGTGAGTATCGAGTCTACCTGTTTTGTGTCAAGTAACCTGCCTATGTGAAAGGCATTTTTCCTTTTGTGTTGGGCTTATCTTAGTGTTAGATTTCATTAAGATTAGATTTGTTAGTTTAGTGGTATAAAAGTTTTGGGGAGATTTCAAAATCTGAAAATCAAAAAGAGGTAAAAAGTCAAGAATGTGAAAGTAAAGGTGGCAGCATAAGAATAGGGTTTCTAGCCATCATTTTTTTTGTTTAGTTAAAGCATGCAAAAAAGCAACTATTTTGAAGGGTAAAAAGAATGGCACATGGCTGTTTTTTTAACCCAACATTTCACTTCCTTTTGTCCCTCTATTTAATAGAGTATTTCACTCTAGAGCTGTTCATTTTTCGGTTTGAACCGATAAACCGACTCGATAAAAAGTTAATGGTTTATAAATATTGGGTTATCGGTTATTTAACGGTTTGCAAAAAAATTTTATTTGGTTATCGGTTCGATTTTCGGTTTTGTACATTTTCTTATTGGTTAAACCGATAACCCAATAAGGTTTTCAAATTTACTATGTTGCGCTTATGTACATAAAAGTAGTATACTTAATTACTATTAGTTGAAACTTGAAAACATCAAACCCTAGTCTTCTTTTACTTATATAGCTTTCAAGTCGCCCCATCCATTTCAACCACTGATTTACTATTTCACTCCTTGCCTCCTCCATTAATTTATAGAATAATGAAGTATATTTGAATATGTTGTTGGTTGCTTTTTTGAATATGGCGAATGCTATAAGAGACATTTGAATTCGCTGTGAAAATAAAGCCGATTTTGTATTGGATGTAATCGTTTAATAGGTTATTTTTTAACACTTGTTAGGCCTAAGTTTCTTAAAGGTTAAACCGAAAACCGAACCGATAAGAACCTAAAATCGATAACCCGAAAACCGATAACCGATAGCTTATTGGTTTAGTACTTTTAAAAATCGAAAACCGATAGTCCAAACTGATAAGATGCAAAACCGAACCGACCGATAAACACCCCTATTTCACTCCAACAGAGGGAGACAGAGATAACATCTGAAAAACAGAGGAGGATCTGGAAAAAAACTTCTAAAAAAAAACACACATTCTTCCAAATCTGAAAAGAAAGCTAATACATCAAAAACTAGAGTCTTACTAAAAAGAAAGTAAGAGAAAAAATAAAAAACAGAAATAGAGAGGAAGAAAGGGAAAATTTAGAGAGTTTAGAGAGAGTTCAAATCTGAAAGTTTGAGTGTTCAAGGGAGCTTTGTTGTTGTTGTTTGCTTACTGGTTGTTGGTGTGGTTTGCTGAGGGGTCTGCTTGTTAATCTTGGTTTAAAGGAGTCAACTTTATAAGCTCATGGGCTTTTTGCTGTATTAGGTAATTTCCCTTTAATCCCCATTGTATATTTTGTATGATTTTGGCCATGCTTAGGGCCTAAGCATGCTAGAAAACTGGTTATGAATGAAATAATGCTGAGAAGTTTTATGCTATTTTCAGTCCATGTTATGCTTTTATATTTAAGTTCAAAATGGGTAAAAGGACTAGTTGAATGGGCTGGCGCGTGTCATTTGATTCTTGTTGAAACTGCGAGTGTGTTTTACATTGATCTTGGGTTAAATCAATATATATGTCCTTCGTATAAATAGATAAAACTAAAATAAAAGTCAAGGAAGGCCATTCGCTGCAAATTTTTAAAACAAGATCAGTCCTGCAAAATCCTGTTTCGGTATTCTGAATAAGCCTATTACTTGTACAAAATTAAAACGATTAGGCAAAGTAGGACTTCGCATGCAAACGTTTTTCCTTTAAAATCATAAAGAGCAGAATAATCTGCCCACAATGTATAAGCGTCCTTTAGGCCCATTTAGAGAGGTGGTTGAGTTAAAGAAATAAAAGAACGGAAAGAAAGATGATGACCAAAGTTACAACATCAATGTTCAAACAAATCTGTATTAAACAATGCATATTTCAAACGTGATTAGGCCAATGTAGGCCATATCAAGCTTTAATAAAAATGTTCTCATGGAATTCATTTAAATCAACAGATTTTGAACGGGTGAAGTGCCCGCGCGATCATACCTCGATTTTGAGTTTTCATTTGAACGGAAAATTAAATAATAAATTGAAGCGTAACAAAATCAAGGCAAAAATATAACAAACAAATTCAAAGAGTCAAAATGCGTCAATAAAGCAACTGTGCTTGGCACAGGACTCGAGGGTGTCTAACACCTTCCCTAGAGTCAACCGAGATCCTTATCTGCAACTGTGACGCAGACCCCTTACGAGTCATAGGTGTTCCAAGGTACCACTTTGGTGACTTGGCACACCTTTGAACTATGTCAAGTGGCGACTCCGAAAAATCTTTAAATAATTTGTACCTTTTAAACACCTAAGTCACTGCACATTTTTTTTTTTATTTTAGTTAAATTTTAGGGTGTGACATCCGATGAACAAATGTTCCTTTAGTCAATTTCTCAATTTGTAGATCAAGAACAAAATTTTTTCTTTCCAAGGTCATTCATTTCAAATTCTTTCTTTAAGCATTTCAATGCCTTTGGGAGCTCTTCAGGAGTCCTAATGAAATTCAAATCATCAAGGACAAACTAGATTATTTCTATATCCTTGTTTCAACAGGTATTTGCTAAGGCGATTATACCGCATGCGTCTCGATTGTTTCAATACATACAAGGATTTTTGAAGCTTTATTGAACAAGCTTCCCGGGAACCTTTAAATGCTTTCGACATTTTGAATCCTTCAGGAATTTTCATGAATATTTTGTTGTCCAATGAGCCGTAAAAATAGGCTGTGGTAACATCCATTAGATGCATATCAAGTCTGTCATGTACTACCAGAATTATAAGATACCTGAAGGTGATTTCATCCTCCATAGGAGAATATAACCCATATAATCAATGTCAGGTCTTTGTGAAAATCTAACGACTTCATTTTTCTCATTTCGTTTTCACACAAATAACTACTTATAGCCCACTAGCTTTACAACTTCAGGTGTTCAGACAATTGGTCCAAAAACTTCATGTTTTTCAACTGAAGTCAATTCAGCTTGAATTGCATCTTTCCATTTTGGCCAATCACTTTTCTGTCAACATTCATCTATAGATGTTGGTTCAAGATCCTCATTATGTTGCATCACCTCAAAAACAAGATTATATGCAAAAGTGTTGTCGACAACTATATCATTCAGGTTCCATATTTTTTCAGTAGAGACATAGTTCATTAAGATCTCTTCAATTTCATTATTTTCATGTACCTGAGCCTCTCCTGAAGAGGACTTATCAATTGTTATGTCTCCATGCTCTTATTGAGCAATTACCTCCTTATTATGATCTTTTTGATGAATTGCTCCTTTCTTTTTTCGAGGATTTTTATCTTTGGAACCAGGGGGTCTACCACGCTTCAAGCGTGCCTTAGACTCACTTGCACTTATAGATTGTCCTACCAGGACATCAACTCGAACATGAGCATTTGCAGTTGGAATATGGGATTTAGTAACCCTTGGTAGGTCAGTGAATACATCTGGAAGTTGATTTGCAACATTTTGCAAATGCACTATCTTTTTAACTTCTTATTCACATTGATTTGTACAAGGTTCTAAATGCGACAGTGTTAATGCATTCTAGTCGATATCTTTTTCCAGCTTCTTATTCTCTCCCCCTAATGTTGGAAAAATTGATTCATTAAAATGACAATCATCAAACCTTGTTGTAAATAAATCTCTCCTCATGGGCTCAAGATATTTAATAATAGATAGAGATTCATACCCAATATATATCCCCAACCTTCTTTGGGATCCCATCTTTGTGCGTTGTGGTGGAGCAATTGGCACATATACCGCACATCCAAAAATTCTAAGATAGGAAATATTCGGCTCCTGACCAAAAACCAATTGTAATGGGGAGGATTTATGATAACTTGTCGGCCTTATCCTAATGAATAATTCCGCATGAAAAATAGCATGTCCCCATACCCAAATGGGTTATTTTGTTTTCATAAGCATTGGTCTAGCTATTAATTGGAGACTTTTGATAAATGATTCTACTAGACTATTTGAGTATGAACATGAGCAACATGATGTTCAACTGCCCAGTTGACATACAATAATCATTAAATACTTGAGATGTAAAGTCACCAGCAAAATCAAGACGAATTGTCTTAATAGCATAATCTGGAAATTATGCTCTCAATCTTATTATTTGAGCAAAAAACCTCGCAAATGCCGTATTGCGAGTTGATTATAAGCACACATGTGACCATCTTGTAGATGCATCTATTAAAATCATAATAACATCTGAATGGTCCAGATGGAGGGTGTGGAAAAGTGGACATGATAGTGTGTCCCTTTGACGACTTTGATATGATTTTGGGAGTTGATTTCATGCGAAAGCATAAACTCGTCCCTATGCCTCATTTGGATGGAATTATATCGATGCATGACACTGCCCCGAACTTTATTGAATGTACTCATCCCTTTGGAAAGGGAAAAGAACGTGGGAAAGATGCCATAATCTCTGCAATCTCGCTGGAAAAAGGTTTGAAAAAAGGAGAGGAAACTTATTTTGCCACCTTGATTGAACTCAAACCTGATGTGAAGGTAGAGGTGCTGGATGAAGTTGCTGTGATCTTGAAAGAATTCGAGGATGTGATGCCACCAGAATTGCATAAGAATCTGCCACTGAGGAAGGTAATTGATCATAAAATTGAACTTATTCCTGGTTCTATGTCTCCTGCCCATCCGCCCTATCGTATGTCGCCTATGGAACTTACTGAGTTGAGGAAGCAATTGAATGAATTACTTGAAACAGTTCTAGTTCAATCCTCAAAAGCTCTATATGGTGTGTTTATTTTGTTCCAAAAGAAACAGGATGGTTCATTACGTATGTGTGCGGATTATCGGGCGCTGAATAAGGTGACTGTGAAGAAGAAGTACCATGTGCCTCGTGTGCAGGATCTACTTGATCTTTTAAGCCAGGCAAAGTAGTTCTCAAAACTGGATCTTCGTTCTGGATATTGGCAAGTACGGATTGAAAAAGGTGATGAAGGCAAGACAACATGTGTTACTAGATATGGTTCGTATGAGTTCCTTGTAATGCCTTTTGGATTAACAAATGCCCCTGCTACTTTTTGTAATATGATGAATGATGTTCTTTAAGAGTACTTAGATGATTTCTTTTGGTCTACTTGGATGATATTGTCATTTATAGTAATTCTCTGCATGACCACCTAATTCATCTACGATGTCCAAAACATGTCGGAAGAAGATAAATTGCACAACTTCTTATCTGGTATGTAGGCTTGGGCGTAAAATGAACTTAGGAGACGGAATATTAAAGATCTCCCGGGTGCTATTGCTGCGGTTGATTCATTGGTTGATTTCTGTGTGACTCGTGAGTATTCTGAATCTTCTTCTACTTCTAAATCTAAGAAGAAGAAAGATAAGAAGGGGGAGATCTGAAGAAGGATGGCAAAAATGATCATCATACTCATGACAAAGGAAAAGGAAAAGTTGATGAGGGAAACAAAAACAAAGGGAACGCTAAAGATAAGGGCCGATTCATTTGTAGTGGCCCTCTGCCATCAAGTCTAAGTTATGCCGACACATGCTTAGCCGACGCACGATGCCCACATTTAGGTTGAGCCAAGGGCAATCATGTAAATCCCTTGTCTCAACCATGCCACTTCCGAGCAACCAAATCAAGGGGCTAACAGACTACCCCCACCAGATGTAACTCGTCGACCTCGACGAGGCAGAATTAAGATAGGCCTGCACTTGTTTCTCAAACTGCCACAACAAAGCAACTTTCTCCCAAGTTTTTGGTTGCCTGCCCAAAACAATTTCAAACTGGCTCATTTCTGTTGCTGATGACTTGTGCAAATTGTAACAGAATTGTGCACTATCCAATAGTTCAAGCCAATTTTTCTGCGCTGCCAACACATAATGCCTTAAGTATTCTTCCAGCAAGTGGTTAAGTCTCTCTGTTTGTCCATCAGCCTGTGGATGATTTGCTGTGGAAAATTCTAGATCATTCCCCATCATGTTGAACAACGCAGTCTACAACCGACCCGTAAACTGAGCATCCCTATTACTCACTATATCATTTGGAACACCAAAATACTTCACCACATGCTTATAAAATAACTCGGCAGCAACTTCAGATGAACACACAATAGGGGCAGCAATAAAGACTCCATACTTGGAAAATCTATCTACAACAACCTTAATCAAAGACATACCATTGGCTTCTGGAAAGCCGCTTATGAAGTCCATAGAAACGGAAGCCCACGGTCTGTCCGGAATAGGTAAAGGCTGCAACAATCCAGCTTCTTTCTTCCTTTCCGTCTTGTCTAGTTAACACACTAAACAAGTTTTCACATAGGTTTCGATATCATGCTCCATCTTAGTCCAAAAGTAGGATCAAGATAACAAAGCCAGCATCCGCTCAACACCGGGATGGCCTACCCACATAGTACCATGCGTTTCTTTTAAGAGTTCACGACACAGTCCACCACCCTGAAGGACGGCGATACTCCCCCTTTAAAATAAAGCAGATCGTTGTCGATGCAATACCGCCCATAAATACCATCACGCACTTGATCCATTATCTTCACATACAAAGGATCATTCACAACACATAACTTAATCTTATCAATGAATCAGATTCAAATTTAGTGATGTGATAGATAGCAGCAAATACTTCCTTCCTACTCAAACCACCCGCTACTTGATTGTGCCTACCGGGCTTATGTTCCCAAACGAAATCATATTATGCTAAGAACTCTTGCCATCTTGCTTGCTTAGGACTTAGTTTCTGTTGTGTTTGAAAATAAGTATTAGCAACATTATCGGTTCTTACCACAAACTTTGTTCCGAGCAGGCAGACACGCCAAATTTTAAGGCAATGCACCACAACAACCATTTCCTTCTCATGGGAAGAGTATCTTTGCTCCGCAGCATTGAGTTTTCTGCTTTCAAATGCAACATGATGACCCTCTTGAACCAATACATCACCAACTGCTTTGTCTGATGTATCAATGTGTACTTCAAAAGGCAAATCAAAATCAGGCAGCCGCAATACCGGTTTTGAGGCAATAGCTTCTTTCAGCGTGTTAAATGCCTTAACACATGGATCAGACCAATCCCATTTGGTTTGCTTCTTCAACAAATCAGTCAAGGCAGCTTCTTTCTTTGAATACCCCATTATGAATTTCTGATAATAGTTAGCCAACCCAAGGAAAGAACATAGTTCTTTTACATTTTTGGGAGGCTGCCACTCAACTATAGCCAGCACCTTTTTAGGGTCCATCTACACTTGGTTCTCACTGACCAAATGGCCAAGAAATTTTATTTCTTGACTTGCAAAGTCATATTTTTCTTTCTTGACAAACAATTGATATTCCCGCAGCTTTGAAAACACCTTACGTAGATGAATTAGGTGGTCATGCAGAGAACTACTATAAATGACAATATCATCCAAGTAGACCACAACAAAATCATCTAAGTAATCATAAAGAACATCATTCCTCATATTACAAAAAGTAGCAGAGGCATTTGTTAACCCGAAAGGCATTACAAGGAACTCATACGAACTATATCTAGTAATACACGTTGTCTTGCCTTCATCACCTTTTGCAATCAGTACTTGCCAATATCCAGAACGAAGACCCAGTTTTGAGAACCACTTTGCCTTGCTTAAACGATCAAGTAGATCATGCACAAGAGGCACATGGTACTTGTTCTTCACATCCACCTTATTCATCACCCGATAATCCACACACTTACGTAATGAACCATCCTGTTTCTTTTTTAACAAAACATGCGCACCATAGGGAGATTATGAGGGTTGAACCAGACCTGCTTTAAGTAATTCATTCAATTGCTTCCTCACTTCAGCAAGTTCCATGGCGACATACAATAGGGTGGACGGGCAGGAGGCATAGAACCAGGAATAAGTTCAATTTTATGATCAATATCCCTCCTCGGTGGCAAATTCTTAAGCAATTCCGGTGGCATCATATCCTCGAATTCTTTCAAGATCAAATCTTCATCCGGCACCTTTACATTCACATCAGGTTTGAGTTCAATCAAGGCAACAAGATAAGTTTCCTCTCTTTTCTTCAAACCTTTTTCCGGCGAGATTCCAGAGATTATGGCATCTTTCCCATGTTCTTTTCCCTTTCCAAAGGGATGAGTACATTCAATAAAGCCCGGCGCAGTGTCATGCATCGACATAAGTCCATCCAAATAAGGCATAGGGACGAGTTTATGCTTTCGCATGAAATCAACTCCCAAAATTAGATCAAAGTCGTCAAGGAGACACACCATCATGTCAGTTTTTCCATTCCAAGGACTAACAGTTATCATGATATTATAAGCCATACACATAATGGCTTGTGCCTTACCATTCACAGTTTTGATCGTGCTTTGGCATTTGCTCACTGCTAAGCCGTAATCAATCACATTTTTGGCAGCGATAAATGTGTGAGTTTCTCCAGTATCGACCATTGCAACTACATTTTTTGCCCCAACCTTAACATTGATATACATCAGAAATTTATGTGACTTATCGGACTCACCCATAGTAGAGCAGATTTCCGTCGTCCCCAAAAAATGCATCGGATTGATGTATGCAGCAGCTTCATTGTTTTTCTCCTCAATTTTCTTAGCAACAAGGCCATGCAGTCTCTCTTTGTTTGGAAAATTCTTTGCAATATGAGGGCAACCACAAATGAAACAGCCCTTATCTTTAGCGTTCCCTTTGTTTTTGTTTCCCTCCTCAACTTTTCCTTTTCCTTTGTCATGAGTATGATGATCATTTCTGCCATCCTTCTTCCAGTCTATCTCCTTCTTATCTTTCTTCTTCCTAGATTTAGAAGTAGAAGAAGATTCAGAATACTCACGAGTCACACGGAAATCAACCAATGAATCAACCGCAGCAAGAGCACCCGAGAGATTTTTAACATTCTATCTCCTAAGTTCATTTTGCGCCAAGCCTGCATACCAGATATGAAGTTGTGGAATTTATCTTCTTCCGACATGTTTTGGACATTAACATTAAAGAAGAGAATTCTTTAATGTAGTCGCGAACAGTCCCGGTCTGCCTCAGCTTTTTCAAACGATCTCTAGCAATCCAAGAGGCTTATAGATATGCTTGTGAGAAGCAAACATTGCTTGATGAAGCAGCTGACAGCTTGAGGAAAGCCTCAAAGAGAATGAAAAAGTATGCTGACCAACGTCGACGTGATGTTGAGTTTGATATCGGAGACAAAGTGTTGCTGAAACTTACTCCTTAGATTTGGAAGAAAATCAGGACCTAGACGGTTAATCGTGGCTTAATTCCAAAGTATGATGGGCCATTTGAGATTTTCAAAAAGGTGGGTACTGTTGCATACCGGCTTAAGCTGCCTGATAGGCTAAAGGTACACCCGACTTTCCATGTGAGCTTCTTAAAACTTTACTTTGAAGATGCTACTGATCTGAACAGAAACAAAAGTAAACGCGCGCCTCCTGTGGTGCGCAAACAGTTTGAGGTGGGCGTTGAAAAGATTTTAGATCACCGGACTTTGGGCATAAGCAAAGAGAACAGGCGGATAGAATTCTTAGTGCAATGGAAGGGACAACCTGAAAGTGATGCAACTTGGGAGAAAGCTGCTTCGTTGTGGCAGTTTGAGAAACAACTGCAGGCCTATCTTGATTCTGCCTCGTCGAGGTTGACGAGTTCATCTGGTGGGGGTGGTCTGTTAGCCCGTTGATTTGGTTGCTCGGAAGTGGCATGGTTGAGACAAAGGGTTTGCATGATGGCCCTTGGCTCAACCTAATTGTGGGCATCGTGCATCGGCTAAGTATGTGTGGGCATAACTTAGACTTGATGGCAGCGTGCGTGGGCTATGTTGCTAACTCATGTGTGGGTATGAAGACTTGATGGCTAGGACATAAAGACCTTGACATGGCATGACATGTCAAGGAAAAGCAAGGCAAGGCAAGGTAAGACAATAGAACGAGGGAAACGGCTAAGGCATGGGCATTGGCTAAGTGTGACCGTGGTGCAGTCAGCTAGAGTTGTGCGTGCAGGAAGCTAAAGATGACGTTGGCATAAGGCAACGTCATGCAGCAATAAGACTTGGCGTGTGGCTAAGTATTGGGGCGCAGTTGAAGTAATCAGATCATGTGCAAGGCACATGGACGGCGGTTACAAACAGTTTCTTCAGTTCCTATGTTGTAAGCCTGTTATGCCTATGTGTAATTTGTCTTGTATTTTATTTATGTAGATAATTATGAATGCCTATGCAGTTTGGGATGTAAACAGCCCTAGTGTGATGGCTAAAAACGTGGATGCCAAGTGTCCTAGGCTAAGGCTGGCTATTTACATGGCCAAGTAAAGGCAAAAATAGAAGCGAGTGTCTTGTGATATTTGCCTAAGTGTTTAGACGTTTTTGAGTGTCTTTGTATACGTGAATAATACAAAGTTGGGCGTGAATTTTCCCGTAAATCTGTGTGTGCATGTGTTCTTCCCTTTTCTCGAAATTAAACTAAGCCATTGAACCAAAACCAAAGCAAACAACAAATGATTAGGCTGAAACAGTGTGAGCTGTTGCCGTGGCGCAGTTGAAGCAATCAGATCATGTGCAAGGCACATGAACGATGGTTACACACAGTTTCTTTAGTTCCTATGTTGTAGGGCTGTTATGCCTATGTGTAATTTGTCTTGTATTTTAATTATGTGGATAATTATGAATGCCTATGAAGTTTGGGATGTAAACCGCCCTAGTGTGTTGGCTAAAAATATTGCTGCCAAGTGTCCTAGGCTAAGGCTGGCTATTTACATGGCCAAGTGAAGGCAAAAACACAAGTGAGTGGCTTGTGATATTTGCGTAAGTGTTCAGACGTTTTTGAGTGTCTTTGCATACGTGAATAATACAAAGTTTGGCGTGACTTTGTTTTTGACAACCAAAAACCTATCGAGGTTTGCCCCATACAGCAGCCAAGCAACCGTTGCAAGGTTCAGCCCTCCCAACACTTGGTTTATTAAATATGGTCGTTTTAAGTAGTTTAAGCACTTGGAACAAATATAGGAAGCAATATACATAAAGTAAGAACACAACGGGATACGGGAAACCAATTCCATACCTTTATATTAATCTGTAAATATAAAGGAACTCAACATACAAAATAGCCGCCAAGGCTTGGAAGTTCTTCCCTAAGAACGCCTTATTTTTGATATCTACATTTTTGCCAAAGTGTTTACAATTTCATTACAATTGACTTATATACAAAGGGGATTAGCCAAAAGGCTTTACATAAGGATAGGGGACGAAATTCCACTTGGCCAGCACACTCCCCACGTTTCCCGGCCACACTGCCCACGTTCTAGGTCATGGTTCCCACATTCTTAGGCCATGTCTCGGCCACTGCCCTCACATGCCTGGCACATGCGGCAAAGGCTATGCCTACAGTCAGCCGCTTAGCCTAAGTCTCGGTCCATCCGTCCCAACTTCGGCCAAGTGCCACGCACCACACTTAGCCAAGTCAATACTTGCCTTGGCATCACAACACCACGTCATGGCACCCTTTGTCCTACAAAGTCATTTGGCACACATATATCACCCTGTATATCTTCAAAAAATGCAGGGTTCCTGATCCCAACTTCAGATGCTATAGTAATTAGCTTTCCTTGAGAACATGTAGCACAAGAGAATTTCTTAAATTGAAGAATCTTTTGGTTCTTCAATGTATGTCCGTTTGAATTTTCTATTATACTGCACATCATATTATAACTGGGATAGCCCAGTCCTTTATTTACTATGGCATGTGATTCAACTCTACCAATATTTGTGTAGTAAAAATCGGAGAAAATAGAGTGGAGCTTTTCAAGTTGATATTTCTTACCCAACTATACTGTAGTATTATAAAGATATTTAATATTTCCATCATTTTTAGTCTCAAAATGATAGCCATTTTGGCGAATATCCTTGAAACTCAACAATTTTCTTTGAGACTTATTACAATATAAAAGATGGCCTAAGTGGACAAGTGAAGCTGTTGGATCTGGAAATTGCAAGAAGAAGCGCGGTCGCGAGGAACTCATTCGCATTCGCTTGGATGCTCAGAGCGCGATCGCATAGATGTAGTCGCACCCATGTAGGTGTCACGTCCTCTTTTCTCGAAGAAAAGATTCGCTGTTTAAAGAGGTTTCTCAATTTTAAGGTTGTGACTGGTATTTAAAGGTACAAAAGATAAAATCTCGGAATCGCCACTTAAAAAGTTCAAAGGTGTGCCAAGTCACCAGTTGGTGTACCTTTAGAAAACCTTTGACTAGTTAAATGGTCTGTATCAGAGATTTCGAGTAAGGTCCTCAGTTGACTCTCAGGAAGGTATTAGGCACCCTATCGCAATTTTGATTTATAAAATATGGTTGTTATATTTTTCCATTGTTTTGAATTTACACTTTGATTTTGAAAATTTAAAGCGTATCAATCCTTTCAACCTCACAGAAGACTGGTCGAATTAACACTTTGATTCAAAAAACTAAAAGCATATCATTCCTTCCAACCTCTCAGAGGACTGATCTATTTCAAAGAATTTAATTAACTTCAAGAAATGATTAATTTACCAAATAAGGGGATCATTTATGAAAGAAGTGGGTTGTTTGTAAAATATGGCTATTTCATAGATAAAGGGGGCTATTTATCAAAAGAAATAGGTTGTCTGCGGCGACTGATTTGTTCAAATCGGTGGGCTGGCCTTTTTTGTATTGATGAGTTAGTGTGTTGCATTGTTTATAAAAATGACTAGATTAGTTTCAGGCGCTTCAAATTTAATCAGAATCCTAATTTTGCCTAATTATATGTCTTTCTGTCTAGATTTTTGAAGTTAGCACTCTGTTACCATTTTCAAATAGACGATCCAGATTATAATATGTGGTTACTTTTGTAAAATGTCCAGATTTGAAACATATTATACCATGTGGCCATTTTTACAAGAGAAAGTATAGATTGTTGACACCCAATTTGTCCCTCATTTCACTATAATTAGCTATATTTAACATAAAAGAGCAATATTGACTTTTTGAGTGAAATTTGCATTAGAAAGCATGCATTTTACGTGTGTTATCTCATATTTATACATTTTATATTTTTATTTGTGATTATATTATATAATTTTAAAAATTTAGGCTATATGTGAAATTGTGGTTATTTGTGTAATTTACTGCATAAATAAAATTTTATAATTATTTGTGACTATTCATACGTATTTAATTCAAGTTGATCCTATTTGTTTGATGTGAGAATTTTTCTCATCTTATTCTATATATAATTTATTTTTTTTATCCTGCACCTTTACATTAGATATCAGTTTAACTAAAATGTCGGATCAAGCTCTTTTCAATATTGACATATTATTTTGAATTCAATAATTTCTTTGCACGTGGACAAAGGTTCGACCAGATACATTGAATGGTACCATAAGCTTTTTCTTTCTTCCCATATATTTTTAAATGAATTAATTTTTCAAAATGTGCTATGTCATTTATTTATTTATTTACCGTATTTCTCTTAAATTAGTTTTACTTTGAATCCGGACCCATTTCTTAACCATATACATTTCTTTTTACCTATTTCTTTCACCATTTTATATTTTTGTAAATCTCCCAAAAACCATATCCCTTAAATTTCCCCTCTGATTTTCCAACATCAGATCCCTTTTCCCTCCTTAAGTTTTGGCACAAAATCACCCCACATTTGATCTTCCTCAATCACCTCCTAAATCACCAACGGCTCACAAAATCCTCCTAACTGTATATTAACCCTCACCCATCAGTACATACGGGATGCCATTTTTTTTTCAATACAGACACACACATCCAAAGATCAAAAGTGGGTAGCAACATCACACCCGTCTTCTACCTCATTAAACTCACCTATCTCCTTCTCCGATCATCTTTATTCCCCACACATCCCCACAAAATACCTCTTTAAATTACACACTCACAACACGCAGAACACACCCGTTTCTCCATCTCCCTCTCCGTACCCCATAATCCCATATACACACACACAAAATCGACTGAAAACAGGGAAACAGAGAGTACAGAAAACAGATCGGGGAAGGGGATAAAGGGGTACCATCGGAAAATCCGTTTCTAATCACCCTTGTGTTATAACCCGTCGCCGGGATTGCCTTGTCCTCTGATATCCTTGATATGTCGTCAAAAAATAGAAACAAAGGGAGGAGAGACAGAGTTGCAGCGGCGCCGCGAGGCTCGCCGGCATCGCTCCTCTCTCCTGCGTAATTCTTGCCTGGATCGTTTACTTTCATTTCCGGTCACTTGTGCTCTGTTTCCTCCTCTTCTCGCCAATTTTGTTGTTGATTTTGTGTTTGTGCTCTTTACTGTTGATATAACCTCGCCTATTGATTGTGTAGACGATTCTGCTTGTCTTACTGCCTAGAATTCGATTGTTGTGTTTTAGGACTGGGTCCCACTGCTTTTGACCAGGTCTTAATTTTGGCTGTTACTGATCTTCTCTTTGAGAAGTTTTGCAAGTGCTTTTGACACTGAGGATTTTAATTCAGACAGTGACTATGATTACAGATGGCCAATGAAAAATACACATATATGTATTGAGACATAAGCACTGATTATGAACGGACACTACACTGTTAGGCCAATGACGTTTGGAGGCCAATACAAGTCTCGTCCCGTATATACCGTCCCTTTACGTGTCCCGAAAATTAAAAAAAAGGCGATGACGATGCATATCACTTTGCAAAGTAAGCGATAGCGGAGCAGTGGGATTGGAAGTGCTTGGCATGGCAACACGACCGGCTCCGTGTTTGCAGCCGTACTGACATCCCTAACCTCTTCTTGACGCAATACATATTCTGAGCCTAGACTTGAAAAAATTTCCTTTTTCCTTTGGTTTTCCTTTTATTACTATTATTATTATAATTACTATTTTTTTTATTATTACTAACATTTTGTTTTTTCATTATTATCGATACTATTATTCTATTATCATTACTATTATTAATTTTATTATTATTATTATTATTACTTTACTTATTTTTGTCGTTTGTTACTTTATAATTCACTTTTATATTTTTGCGAGGTACTTCCTGACGAGATTCATTAAAAGCGACATCATTGGAGGAGACAAATGTTTCAAAATATTTACTATTGTATTTTTGGCTTATTGTTCAATTTTCGGCACACTAACTACTTTTGTTTATTTTGCAAGGTCCATTTAATTGAAGTTTGCTAAGGAAGAAAACAAATCGAGAAGATGAATCCTTTACTTTAAATTCAATTTTGTGTACTTGTATATTCTAGTGAAAACTGTTCAATTTTATTAAGTTTAATTTATTTTAAATCCCAATTATTTAGTCCGGCCGGGAACCACACTTGGTGGAATTTGAGAGGTTCCTAACACCTTCCTCTTGGGTTAATTTGAACCCTTACTTAGAATTTTCGGTTCGTAGATCAAGTTAATATAAAATTGGCTAGAAATAAAGTAGGTGCCCTAATACGCCTAGTTAAAAAATATGTTAGGTGGCGACTCCAAGTCTTTACCCGTGAGTCCCAATAAGTCGAGCCATGTTTCGAGCTCTAACCGGGGGTTCGGAGAAAAATGAGTGTCGATAGAATGGCGACTCCGCAAGGGATATCAAGGTTCAAACCATAACGGACTTTTAATTGGGATTCTTTGCATGCATTTTCTTTTTCCCGTTATTTATCAAAACTAATATTTCTTTCTTTTCCTTTTGCAGGTTTGAAGTTTAGTTTTCTATTTCATTGGCGTTTGCTTTTAATTTATTATTTGTAATTATTATTTTTTTTTTATATTTCCTCCTCTCCCGGAATTTTTTTTTTTTTACACTTTCACACACAATAAACGGTTACGTGGATCTCACGGCCGTTTCACTCCCAAAAAAACCCTTTAGGGGAAACAGTTGGGGTATAGTTGGTTCGTGGTACAACCAATAATTCCAAATGTTCCCACCCCTTGGTTGTCCGCCTAGGGGAACCATGTCCTTGTCTAAGTAAACCCACTCTTTGTAGGTTCTTACATCACGTCCTACACTTCAAATATTTTAAAATCTTCCATGAATTTTCTAAATCTTTTTCTTTTAAAATAATTTCACTTCTTATATTTTCTAGTTCAACATGTCCTATACTTCAGTTATTTTCGAATCTTCTAAATCTTTTTAAAAAAAAAAATGGTTTTGCTTCATAATTCTTTTGCCTTTTTTCAAAAATTTCAACCTATTTTCCAGAATTAGCTTGTTTGTTTCTACCTTTTAAAATTTATTTTTAAAAATATTTTGATATGTGCACCATTTCCACAAATTTGCTAAATCTTTTCTTTAAACAAGTTTCACTTCATAATTCTTTTTGAATTTTTGAAAATATATCGCCTAACTCTATTAGCCTGCGTTTTAAAATTAACTTGTTTGATTTGTTTTACCCTCTTTTTAAAGTTGGTAAAATATTTCAATACGTGCATCTTTTCTTTTCGTGATCTTTAATATTATCTAGTTTGTATTAATCCTATCCCTCGAAACTAACGCGTTTGTTCTTATCCTTCTAAAATCATTTTACGAAATACTTCAATATGTATGCATCATTTTACACAACATATGCATTTCTTTCAAAACTTGTGCATTTCTTTTAAATTTGTGCATATCATGCATACCTTCCGCCGCTCCTGGCAAGTTTCTAAATCGGGCGGTGGTTACGACCACCTCTTCCCTCACAAAAATCTTATTTTAGGGGGAACAACTTTGAACCCATTTGGTCCGAGACGTTCCCGCTCCTGAGTTGTCCACTTGGGAGGATAATAAAACTCGGTCTAGCCAACTTCATTCTTGAGTAGCAATGCTAGGAATCATGCATCATGACACATCATTAGTCGACTTGTTCTCAAGTCCAATAGGCCAATTTGTTCAAACAATCTGAATGAGTTTTTAACCCCCAAAGAGCGTTTGACATGGTTTATTTACATTTACTTAAAGGATTAAACGTGCAAATGTGGACCGTTTTAGTCGACATTTTTCTGTACTCAATGCCATTCAAAGGCACAAAGGTTAGCTAATGGGCGTTAAAAGCCCAAATTGAATAAGAATTGATTGTTTATCCATAAACAGTCGACATTTTTCTGTATTCAATACCATTCAAAGGCACAAAGGTTATCTAAGATGCGTCAAAAGCCCAAATTGAATCAGAAATGATTGCTTAAACAGTTAGAATTATTCTGTATTCAATGCCATTCAAAGGCACAAATGGTAACTGAAGAGGCATCAAAGCCGAAATTGAATTAGAAACGACTGTTTATTCCTAAGCGGTTGGAATCATTCTGTATTCAATGTTATTCAAACATTCAAACGCGCAAAAGGTAACCGAAAGGCATTAAAGGCCCAATTTAAAGCAGAAATAATTGCTTGATAGACGGGATGACGCATAACAAACATTTATCCTTTAAGCACTATATAATGACTTGACATCCTTGGCAATTTCCTTCACAAGTCCATTAGCAATTTCCTTCTAAAGTGTCTAAAGGACATATCTCTTCATATTCTCTGCTGCATTATTTTCAAAAGCTTGTGCCACACGTTGATCATTTGCTTACGATAAAGCAAATTTTAGTCATTTTCTTCTCCCCTTTCCCATCACCCTTCACCTTCTCCAAAAGATCATGGCCACTAGAACATTTGACATGGTAATTGAAGTCCCTCAGTTGCTCAGAGATTGGTGGGCAAAACTTAAGCATAGATCAACAAGACCGAGTTAAAGTAGTGTTGGGAACCTGATTTCACTAATGGAGCAAACAGCAATGAAAGGGATAGTAGAAGCAGCAGTATACTCTTGGGATACGGACCGAGCAGTTTTCCATTTTGGAAGTGTTGAGTTGACAACACTACTAGAGGAAATAGGCGGGTTAACCCAATTACCATTTGAAAGTGAAGAAGTCTTGATGCCTGAGAACACTATAGCCGAGGAGTTCTTCGAAATGGTAGGGTTTAAGCCCGAATTATGCACAGACAGTATATGGAAATCGGGAATTTCTCTAACTTCCCTATACATCAAATTTGGGTATGGAGAAGCATTTCAAGAAGCCGAAGACTATTTCAGCATTAACCAGGCAGAGTGGCAAGAGCGGAGAGTACTTGCTTTCTGTCACCAGCTTTTTAGGGACTGTCGTGTTTCCACAACCCAAAGGATGAGTCGAAGTTTGCATAGTATCAATCGCTGATGTCCTACTCAAATATTTTGACAAGAAATACACTTTGGTACCGATGATTGTTGCAGAGATGTATCGAGCTTTAGAAAGATGCAAGAAGGGCGCTAGCTTTTTCGAAGGTTGCAATTTGCTTTTACAAATTTGGTTGATGGAGCATTTGCACAAGAAGAACAACACAGACCAAGGCTTCTACTCCTTACCAAGAGAAAACTATATTTTGACACATATCACCCGCATGGACACTGCTCTTGAAAAGTGGGAACGACCAACAACAACAAAAGGCCGGCACCACAAACTCTCTTAGTTGACATCTGAAAACATACAATGGATGTTTGATTACTTTCCCAGCACAACAGTAATCAAACGATCAGAAAAAGACTCATTTCTCATTTTAGTAGGCTTTAGAGGAGTTTACCCATACACTCCTTTAAGGGCACTTAGACAAGCAGGGAGAAAGCAGATTTTACCCCAAATTACAGAAATCAGAAGTTTCAAAGCCGATATTTTAGGAGGGATGATACCATTCAAAGACAAGATATTAGAACTTTGGAAGGCAAGGCATCGAATGGGGTTTGAGACTATTGGACGAGACAGGTTTGACGCAGGCTATGATGAAGATTACCCAGACTGGCTCAAGAAAGACATAGCAAAGGCGGTTCAACCAAAAGCAACAAGAAAAAGGAAAAGAAATGCTGAGGAATTGGAATCTGAGTGCAAAAGGCTACACAAACAACTGTCAAAGGCACGGAAGAAACTAGCGAAAAAGAAAAGTTTGGTCGAAGCAAAGAATAAAGAAAAAGACAAATGGTGCAATAAGGAAAACTCCTGACAAAACGCATAGAGTCTATCGGTGTATGGGCTAGCGAAGGGATGAACTCTGTGGCTGACAAAGGAATATAAGAGAAAGGAAGGAAGGCTTGGGAAATGTTGAAAACTTCACATTCGAGATATCCCGGCTCTTAACTGACGGAGACAATATCATCTTTCAAGGAGACTCGTCAGGGGCAAGTTCGTCTAGCGAAGATTCGTCCGAAGAGGAAGAAGATGAATCTTCTGGGGATGGATCAACATGAAAGATGCTCAACTGGCCATGATTTAATCTCCCAGCAATGTTTAGTCTTTTCCTTCTCTTACACGGTTTTAATATCAGCCGATGTAATAAAGACTAATGCCCAATAAAGCAATATTTCTCTTTTAGGCTCTCTGCATTGTTAGCAAATGAAGCGATACATGTGGCACAAAGCACTTTTCAAATCATCGTACGTAAAACGGTCCTTTATATTAAAGAGTGCATTTCTTATTTGCTAGGTGTGCATTGCGTGAATTTGTTTGATTGATCTGGGTCTCTTTCTACCTAAGTCAATCCCTTCCCAAATCCAATCTCCTACCGAGGCACTTCATCGCCTTACTCTATCCAGATATCAGAAATCTTTCGCATGTCCTGATAACTCCCTATCCCTTATGAACTCAAAAACCTATTATCCAAAAGGTTGGCTTAAGTTGAATATTAAGGCAGAAGATTTGGTTAAGCAAAGTGCACTTATCAAGGATTTTTCAAAATAAGAAGAGTCACTATATAAACAAAGCAAAAAATTGACATAGCAAGAGATTTGTTGGTCAAACTCAAAGGCACACATGACTTACTGAAATAATTCGTTTTGACACAATGTCTGAGGATCATTTTGTCGGTCTAGTCCATATTCTAGTACATTTAAGGCAATCCAAAATATTTCCAAACTTACGCCTATTCATGGCCAAACAGACGTTCAAGGGGTTATCACAAGGCGATAAGGAAGTAAGATATGACCGGAACCCGTTTGATGATACAAAAATGTATGCATAACAACCAAAATTAGCAGGCTGGTTTAATTTGGAAAAGAATACAAAGGCGCCGTGACAAGATTTCCATTATATGACGGAGCTAGAAGCTCTTGCCGAGTATTAGAAGCATATCCCTACCAACTAGCAAGTGTGGCACGAGACGATGATCTCAAGATTAAGCTATTTGAGATACTTACAAAACCACGAATTAATCTTATAACGGTCTTGACTAAAGCAGCAATCTAAGAATACACATGATACACTGGGATCGGTCTCTCGACCACAAAATCTACATGACAAGCAAAAGTTGAGGCAGATATTGAATTGCGGCAGTTGGTTGACAAGTATGAGACACATTGAATATCTCTCTCAAAGACACCCGGGCATCATGACACACAAATTTGCAAGAAAGGACGACAAATGCACTGAGATCTTGGTGTTCGACAAAAGCCAACTTCCTTTTCAGTCATATATATACCCCTTACCCGAAATCCTTGTCAACTTTTGATTGTGATCTAACTAGACCCATCTTCTGCTCAAACAAGCATCAGTCATTTAACAAAAGAATCCTTGTCTTGACTGCTCAATAAAGCACCCAAGCAATCTTTCAACCTTTATACAATTTGTCGGTCTCTAAAATTCAAGTGCTAATATATCATCTACGGTCTAGGCATCCTCTTAAGCTTATGTGACATTTTTATTTAAAAACATGCTAATGTGCTAACTCTGTTTTGTGCATGTTGTCACTTTATTACGGTTACTTTGCTCTTGAACACCGAAATTGGTCAAGAATCTACATTGAGAAAAAACCGAAATGTCAAGCCGAGCTGAAAATATTTACCTTCTGGAACAAAGCCTTTCAAACCGCAAGCTTGGGACACCGAGAGAATCCAGACAATCCCAATTCCGCTTCCGTACAACTTGTAGTATGAACGAATCAAAATCAGTTGACAATATACTCACACAAGAGTCGCAAGAGAGAAATCTAATAACTATACCGTCGAAACTGGTAAAACTCACAACCTCATACTACACCCGACTTACACAATAAACAACCTCCCTCTGTCAAGGCTTTAAACAACAACCTTATCAGACCCGACACAATTGAGAACAGACGAAAAGACGAAACCTCACACCCTCACTCCTTTAGCTCAAACAAAAGATATTGCGACCAACAAAGAAACTACTCCCCAGAGACCTATCCGGGATTTTGATCCAACAAAGATCTTCCCCTAAATACCCAGCACAACCCAAGACAATTACAATTTTGGGGACAGCCTCCAAATCTGACAAATCTAACCTCAATCTGAGAATGCAAGTACCCACATAATCAGAGTCATCGAGATACTCAATCATCACACTTAAAGACGAATGCATATTCAAGCCAATACATTGGTGTTCCATGCAACGCAACCACTTTGTTTCGACTAATGAATCTTTCTTTAACAGTAGATACTTTTTATGAACACAAGAGCAGCAGGCAAAACAATTGATAGCTCTACCACAAATCTTTTATTTGATAGACACTTGAGGAATGCACTTACAAGTTTTGGGACATGGCACATCCCATACGACGACTAGCGTCGTCAGGCTTAAAATATGACGACTAGCCTCGTCAGGCTTAGAATATGACGACTAGCCCCGTCAGGCTTATAATATGACGATCAGCCCCGTTAGGCTTATAATATGACGACTAGCCATGTCAGGCTTAAAATATCACGACCAGCCACGACAGGCTTAAAATATGACAATCAGCCATGTCAGGCTTATAATACGATGGCTAGCCCAGTCGGGCTTAGAATATGACAATTAGGCTCGTCCGCCTTAGAATTGGACATACTCATTCTTTCTGTTTTGCAGGCACTACTATAATCAGCCCTGTCCGGCTTTAAAATAGGACAAACTCACATATCTTGTTTTGCAGGCACCACTACAATAGGCTCGTCCGCCTTAAAATTGGACATACTCATTCTTTCTGTTTTGCAGGCACTACTATAATCAGCTCTTTCCGGCTTAAAATAGGACGAACTCACATATTTTATTTTGCAGGCACTACTATAATATGATGATCTATCAAAGGCAATAAACTGGGGCAGAATTTTTGAGGATCCCCTCAAAAATTCCAAAAGACGCAAGCCGACACTGGGTCGGATATTTTTGAGGTCTCCTCAAAAATTTCAAGAGAGGCGAACTACAGAAACTGGGAGTTCACCGAAGTAAACTTGACCAAGGCCCAACATTCATGAAAGCATTATAAAATATAAAAAAACGACGACTTTCCTAGCGGCGCTGCAGACATGATAATGACATTTTATTTTTTTGTACGTCACTTTACTTTTGTTTGCAGGGTACACAGCCCGGCGTCAGGCACTTTACTTTTGTTCGTAGGGTACACAGCCCGGCGCGATAGACAAATAGCTCTTGACAAGGAGGCAAAATAGCTCTTGACGAGCAGGCAGATAGCTCCTGACAAGAAGGCAAAATAGCTCTTGACGAGCAGGAAAAATAGCTCTTGACAAGGAGGAAAAATAGCTCTTGACGAGCAGGCAAAAGCTCCTAACAAGAAGGCAAAAATAGCTCTTGACGAGGAGGCAAAATAACTCTTGACGAGCAGGCAAAAGCTCCAAACAAGAAGGCAAAATAGCTCTTGACGAGCAGGCAAAATAGCTCTTGACGAGGAGGCAAAATAGTTCTTGACGAGCAGGCAAAAGCTCCTGACAAGAAGGCAAAATATCTCTTGACGAGCAGGCAAAATAGCTCTTGACGAGGAGGCAAAATAGCTCTTGACGAGCAGGCAAAAGCTCCTGAAAAGAACGGCAAAATAGCTCTTGACGAGCAGGCAAACAGCTCCTGACAAGAAGGCAAAATAGCTCTTGACAAGCAGGCAAAATAAGCTCATGACGAGCAGGCAAAATTGCTCTTGACGAGCAGGCACTTATGATACACAAATATCTCATAACAAGAGACCACGACATATTGACAGTTGACAATCCAATGACAGGAAAGTCCATTTTACATTTACAAATATTATCTGCAAAAACTCACACTTTATTGCAGGAAACAGCGGGACAGTGTTCCAAGATATACAACCCGACACGACAAACAATTATCTCCTGACAAGATGCACATAAATGAATATCCCCAGAGGAGAAGCATATATTACCTAACACTCAAAGCACCTGGAAACAAACTGGACAACTACACGACAAAGGAGAGCTCAACTTTATAGGGAGTTTACTTTATCATTATCTTTGGTTGCAATTATCCTACTTTTGTTGCAGGATACTTTCTAGACCCCTTGACAAATCCTTGCTCCATTTTACATACCCTTACACTTGCTCCCCAAAAAATCACTACCCCACACGAAATTGTGCCACAACAAAACCTCAAATACATACAAGGCATCATAAAAAAACCAAATTCAAGAAGCTTAGTCCTACAGACAATGCTTTTGCTATAACCACAAACTATCTATTCCTGTCGAGTTCCGAAGTACTCAAATCTATATTTTCCATACTCGCACAAGTGATCCATCTAATCTTTCATTCCTGATTGGATGCCACTTTGTGTTTCTTCCTACTCAAGCGTATCTGTGTCAATCGTGCGTACTTTCGTGCTTAATCGTGACCATCTATTTGAATCGTGCGCATTTATCGTGCTTTACTTCCCGATACCCTCAAGTTTAGTCGAGACAATATTGAAGGCAAGATGACCTATTTATCGAGATGAAGTGGAAACTATGTCCGTGTAAACTCCTCTTTATGGGTGTGTCGTGCACCACATCTTCATAACTAAGACGATTACAAGCTCTTTTCCCACGCTTGATCTATTGATGATATTTCGTCTTCGATAGTGCCTCCGCTTTATTCTTCAATCATTTATCTCGCCAAGAGGAAAAGCATACACAAATGTAAACTTTACTTACTCCGACAAGTTTACTCCTGACATCTAAAATCGTGCGTCATAAATATCTCCATGGGCAACATGCCATTCTAGAACTACACACGGCCTGATTCTCATGAAACCCGAGATATGTAGGCAACTCAGAGACCGGGGTTCGGCCGAAACACATCAAAACTCTCATTCTCCATTCCTATCTTTTTGCTTGCCAGTCGTGACAAAATTGGCTACTCCGTCAACTATCTTTGCCCGAAGATTCTTTCATCATCCCCGGGCAAAGAGGAGCAGCTGTTGACATCCAATTTTGTCCCTCATTTCACTATAATTAGCTATATTTAACTTAAAGGTGCAATATTGACTTTTTGAGTGAAATTTGCATTAGAAAGCATGCATTTACGTGTGTTATCTCATATTTATACATTTCATATTTTTATTTGTGATTATATTATATAATTTGCAAAATTTAGGGTATATGTGAAATTGTGGTTATTTGTGTAATTTACTGCATAAATAAAATTTTATAGTTATTTGTGACTATTCATACGTATTTAATTTAAGTTGACCCCATTTGTTTGATGTGAGAATTTTTCTCATCTTCTTCTATATATAATTTTTTTTCTCCTGCACCTTTACATTAAATATCGGTTTAATTAAAATGTCGGGTCAAGCTCTTTTCAATATTGACATATTATTTTGAATTCAATATTTTCTTTACACGTGGACAAAGGTTCGACCAGATACATTCAATTGGTACCATAAGCTTTTTCTTTCTTCCCATATATTTTTAAATGAATTGATTTTTCAAAATGTGCTATATCATTTATTTATTTATTTATTTATTTATTTATTTACCTTATTTCTCTTAAATTAGTTTTACTTTGAATCCGGACCCATTTCTTAACCATATACATTTCTTTTTACCTATTTCTTTCACCATTTTATATTTTTATAAATCTCCCAAAAAATCATATCCCTTAAATTTCTGCTATGATTTTCCAACATCAGATCCCTTTTCCCTCCTTAATTTTTGGCACAAAATCACCCCACATTTGATCTTCCTCAATCACCTCCTAAATCACCAACGGCTCACAAAATCCACCTAACTGTATATTAACCCTCACCCATCAGTACATACGGGAGGACATTTTGTTTTTCAATACAGACATACACATCCAAAGATCAAAAGTGGGTAGCAACATCACACCCGTCTTCTTCCTCATTAAACTCACCTATCTCCTTCTCCGATCATCTTTCTTCCCCACACATCCCCACAAAATACCTCTTTAAATTGCACACTCACAATACGCAGAACACACCCGTTTCTCCATCTCCCTCTCCGTACCCTATAATCCCATATACACACACACAAAATCGACTGAAAACAGGGAAACAGAGAGTACAGAAAACAGATCGGGGAAGGGGATAAAGGGGTACCATCGGAAAATCCGTTTCTAATCACCCTTGTGTTATAACCCGTCGCCGGGATTGCCTTGTCCTCTGATATCCTTGATATGTCGTCAAAAAATAGAAACAAAGGGAGGAGAGACAGAGTTGCAGCGGCGCCGCGAGGCTCGCCGGCATCGCTCCTCTCTCCTGCGTAATTCTTGCCTAGATCGTTTACTTTCATTTCCGGTCACTTGTTCTCTGTTTCCGCCTCTTCTCGCCAATTTTATTGTTGATTTTGTGTTTGTGCTCTTTACTGTTGATATAACCTCGCCTATTGATTGTGTAGACGATTCTGCTTGTCTTACTGCCTAGAATTCGATTGTTGTGTTTTACGACTGGGTCCCACTACTTTTGACCAGGTCTTAATTTTGGCTGTTACTGATCTTCTCTTTGAGAAGTTTTGCAGATGCTTTTGACACTGAGGATTTTAATTCGGACAGTGACTATGATTACAAATGGCCAATGAAAAATACACATATATGTATGGAGACATAAGCACTGTTATGAACGGACACTACACTGTTAGGCCAATGACGTTTGGAGGCCAATACAAGTCTCGTCCCGTATATACCGTCCCTTTACGTGTCCTGAAAATTAAGAAAAAGGCGATAACGATGCATATCACTTTCCAAAGTAAGCGATAGCGGAGCAGTGGGATTGGAAGTGTTTGGCATGGCAACACGACCGGCTCCGTTTTGCAGCCGTACTGACATCCTTAACCTCTTCTTGACGAAATACATATTCTAAGCATAGACTTTAAAAAATTCTCTTTTTCCTTTTGTTTTCCTTTTATTACTATTATTATTATAATTACTATTATTTTTTATTATTACTAACATTTTGTTTTTTCATTATTATCGATACTATTATTCTATTATCATTACTATTATTAATTTTATTATTATTATTATTATTACTTTACTTATTTTTGTCGTTTGTTACTTTATTAATTCACTTTTATATTTTTGCGAGGTACTTCCTGACGAGATTCATTAAAAGCGACATCAGTGGAGGAGACAAATGTTTCAAAATATTTACTATTGTATTTTTGGCTTATTGTTCAATTTTCGGCACACTAACTACTTTTGTTTATTTTGCAAGGTCCATTTAATTGAAGTTTGCTAAGGAAGAAAACAAATCGAGAAGATGAATCCTTTACTTTAAATTCAATTTTGTGTACTTGTATATTCTAGTGAAAACTGTTCAATTTTATTAAGTTTAATTTATTTTAAATCCCAATTATTTAGTCCGGCCGGGAACCACACTTGATGGAATCTGAGAGCTTAAACTCTTGGCCATAGCCAAGATTTGCAGAGACTTTCTTTTGCAAGTTGGCTACTACAATAAAGCTTGATGTCTTGGCAACTGCCAGGGAAGTCTGTGTAAGGTGCCATTGCACCAGAGCTTAAACTCTTTGCATAGCCAAGACTTGTAGAGACAAGTTGCCCATTGCAATAAGACTTAAAGTTTTCGCAATTGCCAAGAAGTCTGTGCAAGGTGCCCATTGCCAAGAAGTCTGTGTAAGATACCTATTTTCATAGATTTTCTACAAGCTTATCCAAATGAATGTAAGAGAGTAGGAATTCGAAGGAATCTAACCTTGAATCTTCGTTTCAATGAAGGAATCTGTAAAAGTTATAGGTTTTTAGGGTTTAGATATTTTTTAAATGGAGAAAAGGAAGGGGAGGATAGTGTGGGTCTTTTTATTAGTTGTGAGGGGTATTTTCGCTCGGAATAAATTTTATTATACTAGTGGAGGGTAGTTTTGCTAAACCACTGTTATTGAGGGCATTTTGGCAAACCACTGTAGCGTACATGCTCAATTTATTGTCATTTTCCTATACATATATTACTTTAAAATAATAGACATGGAAACCACCAAGTAGTTAACAGATTTATTTTGTCTTTCCAATTTCTTAGCATAGCCACAAATTTAAACAGAAAAACTAGTTAACATTTTTACATAAAGCAGTAAAAGATATCATTAAGCGTTGAAACAAGCTCATTCTTGAATCACTTTCATTGCAAATTAATTAATACACAAAGTTAATGTATACCTAGTTACGAGTCCTTAGAACACGGCTAAGTAGATCCACTAACTAAACCAAAGACACATATACAACAATGCACCAAATCAGCAATTAATAGCCCCTTGAACAACCTTAAACTTGACTCGAAACTTAAGGATTTATGACCCAAAAGACTCTTGGTATTGAGGTCTTTAGGTTATAAATCTCTTTCTTGAAACTCACAAAGTATTTTCACTTTTTCTTATTTTTTCGTTCACTCTTTTTCTCACTATCTTTTTCAGCAGATGTTCTTGTTTTTTCAGCTTATTGTTGGTGTCTTAAATGAGAGCAAAAGCCCCCTATTTATGGCCAAAAAGTGAAGGCAAAAGTGTGGAGTGTGGACTTGTTCAAAGTACAAGCCCACACTCTAACTACTTGAGTATTGTAGCCTTACTTTCAGCCATATTTTTCAGCTTTTTAACACTATTTCGGCAACTCTATATGTACTAAACAGCTGAAAAAATAACTTTCATATTGAACCAAGACAACACTTAAAAGCCCAAACAAAAAGAAAAGGACCAACAGATTTTATTCTAGCTAAATAAGTCCCAAAGCTAGCACTTAAAGAACTACTCCATCCGTCCCAATTTATGTGGCACTTTTTGCTTTTCGAGAGTCAATTTGACTAAACTTTGAAGATAAATTGGATTAGATTAACTCAATATTTTAACATTAATTGAAAACTACTTGAAACGTACTTTAAGTTGCAACTTTTCTCATATAATTTTGGTAAAAAAATATGTCTTCAAATGTTGGTCAAAATTCATGCAGTTTGAATCTCGAAAAGTAAACAGCGACACATAAATTAGGACAGAGGGAGTAATACTTTTCTAGATTTGATTAAGCAACATTTAGAATACTTGGAGTCAAATCCAACGCTCCACATAAACATGTTGCCAACTTAATACTCAACATAGCTAATTAGCAAAACAAAAATGCGACTGGCACAAGATTTTACCCTCAAACATAAGCTGAACCACCTATAAACCTTCATGCTTAACACTAGGGAATAAAGCAAAATAGGTTGACATTCAAACTCGTTGTCCGCATTAAAACTAAAGATCGTCTCAACCTAAATCACATTAAACAAGCTGGACAGACAGTCTAGATCACAGAAATTCAGGCTTACACTGAATAGACATGCATAGTTGAACTTTACATACTAAACGACAACTATGGACAGAAACACATGTAAACTAAAGCGAGCAAGAGGGACGAAAAAAATCAGTCTTAATTTTAGGTAACAACTCTAACCATAGAACAAGAGACAACTTTTTCAAGTGAAACGAAACAACCACATATCATTTGTGAACTGAACAGAACAAATACAACTTCACTGACTAAACTGCCTTTAGACAAGAATATGGTTATTTCAAAAAATTCGTACGCATAAACATCCAGTATTCAAGCCTACATTATGCTAACATCCTACTCTACTGGCATTTTAGACAAACTAAAGCTAGCTAATGAAACGAGGAAGCCGACATTCACAATATAATTTCATTCCTCTAACCAACACTAATAATTTAACATATTTACAATAACTAATATCCTAACAACACCTCTCAATTTTTTACTACAAGCATGATCAAACAAACAAGAAAAGAGAGAATGGGATTAGTCTAACCCTCAAACCGAACAAGCGACTTGCATCACTAAAACTGCCCAAACGCCGCAGCATTATCACCTTGCCACCAACGCGCACAGCCTCAGATCACCGATGCCTCGTCGTCTTAGCTGTCACTCTGACGAACCAAACACCAATCGAATCACCCATCAAACAACACCTCCTTGCCAACATCATTATCACCATAGCTTCTCCATTTCATCACCATCACTCCAAAAATAACATCTCCACTACTTCAAATAAATACTAAACGAGCCGTAGCCTCCATTGCCTCACAACATCATCACCATCACGGCCACGGCCCCTTTATCAAGGCAAAAAAAAATCGAAGAGCCCCCACCATACACATACACCAATGCAGCAATACACCAAAGCAAAATAGCATCACTACCACAGCGAGGCAAAAGAAAAATGGGTAGAGGGGAAAAGAAACAAGGAAAAATAAAGGGAAATAGAATGGGGTAAGAGAAAGAGAAAGACTAAGAAACTTACGGAAAAATCAAAGTTCGCCGAAGATAGACTTGGCCAAATCTTCAATGCTCGATTTATGGAAAATGACCATGTTTTTGGAGAAACCAATGGTAGAATCGGATAGAGGATAAAAAAGGAGTCAAAATATGTATTTTTGTACTTATCTGACCACCGACGGTGGTGGTCCGGTAGTGGCCAAATGCTGGTTCTGCGTCGGGATCGATGGTGGCTGGTTTTTTCTGCTAGGGAGGAAATATTTTGACAGAGTTACCTAAAGTAAGTGTGAGGAAAATGAGAGGAGTTTAGGGTTTATATAGATAGGCCTTTTAGGCTGGGTTAGGGGGCCAAAGGTTGGGCTTGAGGGTATGGCTTGTTGGGCTGTAGCTTACCATTTTAAAGTTCAACTCATGTATCAGTTTTGTGCTAATACAAAGTCAATAATCAGCAAACTAATTGAACTAACATTTATGCTAACTAAATGATTAAAATCACACAAAGATTGATGATAATTAACTTAAAATAGACCAAAATTAGGTGGTTACAGTAGGAGGCACCCAGAAAAAAAGTGCGGATGCGGGACACACAGTCGCGGTAGCAATAAGTCTCAAAATCTTGACACCGCAATCGCGAGGCTTTTGGCGCATACGTGAAGAAGGAGTTTCATGCAGTTTTACTACTTTAGTGATAGTAGACTTTTTAGTCTTTTATAATAACTAGCCTGAGGGTTATTTAGGTAATTGTTAGTTTTAATTAAGCCCCGGTATAAATAGCTTAAATTGTCTTTTTTCTTAGGTTAGACTATGTTGAATTGTGAGAACTCTTTGTGAGAGATTATAGCTAAGTCATTATTGCTTCCAAACTTCCATGAACTTGCAAGAAGAATTAAGAGGGTTTGTCTATTAGGTGTCTATTTTAATTGAATCTAAGAAGAGGTGTTGGTTTGAGTCCAACATTGCTTCTAATTTCTTAAATTTGGTGTATATCTTCTATCTATTTTAATTCCTTGTTTGTTTTTTTAATTCTTAGATTTTAGAAGCATATCACCATTTCACTAGTATTAAATCCGAATCGAGTATTTTAAGCTTGATGATAAGATTATCATGAAGCAATTCTCCACTCAGAAAGATTGGAAGCATTGGGATGCACCATAAAATGATTCGGTGAATATTCTAGCACTATTTAATTTTTCAAACATTGCTAGTTCATTAATCCTAAAGTTCCCCCAAATCAGCTGTATAAATTCATTAAGCACAATCAATGGGGGATGTGCTCCTAAGACATAACAAATCACTGCACTGCACCAATACTCAATCTCCGAGTTTAATATGTTCAAGTTTAATTTCACATGTCCTTGTTGTTCCCTTTGATTCAGGTTTCACATATTCAAGTTTGAAATCTCTATGTGATAGTTTCGATATGTCGAATTTATCCCAAATTGATGGTTTTGTTGTTTCCCCAATTCCATTCAATTTTTCATGTTCCTATAGTTCATGAACCCATGACTGTTTTCTACTTGTATTCACTGGTTTTACCATTTCTAGCCATTCCCTCAAATTATGTTTCTTTGGTGAAGTTTTTGTTTGAACAGTAGTTGTTCCACATTGAGTTGTATATGTAATTGTGAATCTAATTTGAGATCCATAGATAGAGAATCGCCCGCACATACCTGCTTGTTGTTTCCACCTCCCTATTTTGCTAATTTCCCCACTAGTTGCTAGATCGCTTTGGCATTCAGAGCTGAAGATTTTGCTCTCCTTCTCATGGCGTACGCGCGCCATGCTAACATGCACCATTGAATTATCGCTATTTACTAAAGCTATTCTTATACATTCACATTTCAGGAAAATTGCTAGAATATAAGTTGAGAATTTTCATATTTATAAGCTTCAGCCTTGAGACATTACACTTTAGGTTTTAATTTAACCCACATCGTGATTTTAAGGTGTTTAAACGACTTCTAAAAAAATTGACCCCCACCCATCTCGCAACCAGCAAGGAATGGATTTTGAGAAAACCAACCCACCCCGTGCCCCTTCGCCTTGCACGGACCTGCATAAGTTCAATATCGACCACCTTGTATCCATACCCCCTGCCTGCCATCCCTACTTGTAGAAGAACATTATTATATAGTAATGCATTATGACATCAACGCCATTAGTATTGCTGAAGTCTTACACCACCCTGTTGAATTATTATGTCAGAACTTATTTAATCTTTTGCCTCTATATAGAACCGATACATTAATCTAATACTTTTTCAAGATCCAAAAGTAACATCAGAATAAAAAATAGATAATTTAAAGATCTTAGTATAGAAAGAAGTAGATTCAAAATATAAACTGTCAGTACACGCGTACATTACATCTATTCTCTTATGCTAAGAAAACACATATTTGTATCTATAAGAAATCTTACAAGTTTTCAAAAATAAACATGTTATATGAAGATTGAAGTCATTACCTTGATTGTATCTATGTTTTGTGCAAGCTAATTGGATTCTCTTCATTGACATCTTTTCTTGGTAAATAAATCTTGAAATTTAGTAGCATGTACATTCCTCTATGTAGATGAAGGAGATATACCCTTCCACCTCAACTTCCACTTAGATGCATCCATAATTGATTTAGACAAAATGCATATAAAAAAATGATAAGCTGATAAAGTGTAAATTAAAAAATGGACCACACATCGTCGATTCAGAAGAAATTGCACGTAATCGTTTTACATGAACAATTTCACATCTGAAATTAAATTCCAAGCGAAAAAAAAACCAAGGGCTATTAACATAAATTACACTATTAGGGATCCAGGTGGATTCGAACCACCGACCTCTCGAATGCATGCATCGAGTGCTCCTCAAAAACCGAGCTCTTGGATCCATCATTAGCAAGCAGTAAGTTTCATGATTAACAAAAAAATGCTAATTAATTGCAACATCTTTTTAAATAACTTGGAAGCAAGATCAACTTGATAAAGATCATGTCCATCATTCATAATTTTCTAAAACTTCCATACCTTCGTCCCATTTTATGTATCGACGTTTGACCTGACACGAATTTAAGAAAGAAATAAGACTTCTAAAATTTGTGTTCAAAACAAACCATAAAATTTGTACGGTTTCTACCTATAAAAATATGACCCTTTTTTTTTGGAACAGACTAAATAGAAAATAATGTCACATAAATTGGCACAGATAGATTATTAAGTCATCCTGCCAGAGATAATAAAATCAGCTCAATGACTTATCATCAGAATTAATGCTCCTGATCATTAGACAAGGTTTAAAATTTAACTTAAACTATTCAAGACAACTTGTTTGACCTTAGCAGGGCGTAATACTTTAATTAATTCAACCCTTAACGTTATTCCCACTCATGTCATGCAATTCACTATTCTCCCAACTTATGTCATTCGTGCTCTTGAAACATATCAACGAAATTTTCTATGGGACATAACAACTACTCGTCAGCGCTTACACTTAGTTAAATGGGCCACTGTCACCAGCGCAAGAGAGGACGGTGGGCTTGGGATCCTACAACTTAGAACCAAAAATCTAGCCCTTATTACAAGCACGACTTGGCGCATATTCCACCAACAAAATTCTCTTTGGGCTCGTACCTTAATCCACAAGTATATTCACAAACATAACACTAATAGCCACTCTACTACATGGAAACATTTGCTTAAAGGATGGGCATCCTGCCACTAGGCCTACTTTGGCAAGTTGGTAGTGGAGATAACATCTCCTTCTGGAACGACATTTGGATTACATCCACTACAACTATTCGATCCCTTATTCAGGGCCTTTTATCGCAGCAAGACCACATACTTAAAGTGTCTGATCTTCTTAAAAATCGAATACGGGACTTCTCCAAATTGTCCTTTGTTTTGCCTGATGCTCTTCAATCTCAAATTAAAAACTACTACTTACCCCAGTTTTCTCATCCTCCTGATCGTTTAATATGGGGTCTCACATCCCATAGTACATACTCTTTTCAATCATGCTATCAACTCATCCGTAAACATCTAACCTCCTCGACTCCCCCCTCTCCTTTTTTCACTACACTATGGAAGCTTCAGTTACCACAGAAACTTAAGACTTTTCTTTGGCTATTTACCCATGATCGCCTTCTCACATCTTCCTATCTTACTTATGCTAACATAATCCCACAGTCACAATGTTTCTTCTACCACCATTCGGACGAGACAACACTTTATTTATTTTTTCAATGTCCAAATGCAGTCCAATGCTGGTCAAATCTAGGTATTGCTACCACAATTCACCACCTGTTGGGAACGCCCACAACCTCTTTACAGCTTCTACTACATCTTCTTAAATCTAAGTGCTCTTTATCCCATCATCCAATACCAAATACATTACTTATCCCATTTGCGTTATGGCATATTTGGCTCACTCGTAATCGAAATATTTTCGATCACACCTTCCTCCCTGTAAAACACAAATCTATTCTTGCTCATACTTCAAAATATTACTACTTAGCCTATCATCATCCTCATAAGTCTTCACGTGTACCAATCTACCTACGGTGGCATCCACCTCGACCAAACTTCTTAAAGCTTAACACAGACGGAGCCATACACACTACCTCTTCTAGCAGTGGGTTTGGTGGGGTCTCTAGAGACTCTAACGGTCATTGGATCATGGGTTACGCAGGAAATATTAATCAATCATACTCTAGTTATGAAATTGAATTATATGCTCTTTATCAGGGTCTTCTCTATGCTAAAATGAATGCTTACACCCAACTGGAAATTAATGTTGACTCTAAGGAAATATTACACTCTTTAAGCTCTACTGCACTTACTTACTCTCCCCTTGTAAATGACTGCAGGTACTTGCTGCACCAGCTCAGTAATCCACCACTTCTACATGCATACCGGAAGAAAAATATTGTTGCTGATTGTCTGGCTAAATATGCACTTACCATGCCACGAAACAGCATCACCACTTTTTTTGTTACACCTCCACCTTTTGTACAAAAGTTGTTTCAACATGATCAAGATGGACAAACTCGTACTAGATTTGTAAATCCATCTGATGTAGACTTTTCTACTTTTTGTAATGCTCCTACACCAGTTGGTCCACTCGTTATGGACACAGCTAGCACCTTAGTTGGGAATGTATTGTCATCTGCGAACAACTCTGCTAGGCTGCTTACTATGCAGCCTCTTCTCTATATGTGTTTTGTTTAAATTTAATATATAAGTATCTTCATTACCCAAAAAAAAAAACCATTCAAGACAACGACCGAATTGAAACACAACTCAATGACTGTATATACACAAACAACCTAAAAAATCTAAGTTTCCCAACTATGTTTGAATAAACACATCGAGAATCCGGAGGTAATTACAAGTGAAATAAAAATGTACCTCAGCCACTAGCAATTTCCAGCAATGACTACAGATAATTTACTTTTTTAAATTTAAAAGTAGGCCATTTGGAAGACATTACCACAAGTCCAAAACAAATAAGAATACATCACTACCTACCAGCAAGGACATTTTGTTATCAAGTAGTTCGGTGCCTTAAAGAAAGCTTTGCTTAAATATCCACCACTTTAACAGCAAAAAGGCTGAAAGTTAAAAAAGACGCATCTCATATAGCTGCAAGAATAGAGGCACCCCAGTTACTCCTGCAACCATAGAACTTGCATCATCTAAGTATGCCACGGAAATTAACAAAACAAGACAGATGAAATAAGAAAATGAAGATCAAGGAAACAACATGTGTGCATTTAACTTTTAACCAAAATGCAAGAGAAACAAGAACGTAGCAAGAGTTTACCTAAACCAGTGAATTACCTCAAGGTATCAGAAAATAATGAGACGACACACTTCCCTTGCAACAAACCACACCAACAGTTCCACAGAGACATCTCAATAATAAGAGACTACTGTCCCAGAATAGGATGTCAACTTCATATTGATATGACTGATGTTTCATAACATAGGAATAACTACCACTAAGCAATACAGATATGAATTCTGAAGTACTTGGCAGCTAGACTTGGTCGTGGTGCAGTACTGTGAAAATTAGTAGGAGAAACCTCAGGGTTCTGGATATCACCACAAATCAACATATGAGCCAGTGCTTCAACCCAGAAAACAGAACGCCACAAAAAGTTGACTATCCCCGAAACCTCATTTAAGGGTAGTCTCACTAGGTGAATTAGGTATTGTCTGTCTTCTCCTACACAGGGGCGGATGTAGAGTAGGGGTACCGGGTTCGGCACCTAGTGGTTTTGAGCGAACAGTGTATTTGTGTTAAAAAATTATTAAATATGTACAAAAATCAAGTCGAGAACCCAGTAACTTTCACTTAAAATCGTTATACTAAAATTTAGAACCCATAAAGTTCAAATTCTAGATCCGCCTCTACTCCTACAAACTTGAGCATCCAGTCTGCATGGAAACAGAGCAGCACCAGCAACTTAAACATCTCTTCATACACTCGGGCAAACAATTTGAAAGCAACAAACTTAGCAATACATCAGCAGCAGCACTCCTCGAACACCCTTCATAAACTAAGCAAACATTCAGCAAGCAGTAGGATCGGCAGTTCATCGAGTCAGCAACACACATGATCATGGCCCTTGACATAAGAAGGGATTTCAGGTGGAGCATTATCATGTCCATTAAGAAGCACCCATCCATCCTCACTTATAAAGCTTCACAGCTTAACCTTGAAATATGCTGAACTGTTGGAGGACAAATTTGAAACCTTTCTACAACTAGCAATGTCCCAAAAGACTTCTCCATTGAAATAATATAATACAATGATAATAAATGAATCACATCACACCATGGGAAACCAAACAGCGTCCCATTATTGCTTTTACTGAGATACATAACTGATCGATCAAACAGTAACTCTTTTAATAGTGGATAATCAAAATTCACAAAATAACTAGGTAATTCGTAATAAATTAGGCCTTCAAGCCCATTGAGTAGCCAACAGAAAATCAAAACGTGCGACGAAGCAGTGTAATAATAAATTAATGCATTCTCCTTTCTCAGTTCTTGTTAGGTTAAGTTAATAAATTTTGGCCCCTTTATATTAATAAAATGGAATGGCATGCGATAATCTTCTAATGGCATGCGAGTCTGCTAATTATCTAGAAGATAGTTATACATTCATGCTGATTATCTAGTTGAAGTAATTGGCGGAGATTAGCTCTATTAGAAGTTGCATAACATTAAGACAACAACTTTTCTGCAACTCGACTGTTTTCATTACCAAGTTTCATAGGACACAATACATTATCAATTTTATTTAAGTGCAATAAAATTGCTAGAAACATCATATATTACTGATAAGACCCAAACCCCCACAAGACCCTTCACTCGGAGCCAAGCTAAGGACATCCAAGGAGTACACCTCTACTTGATGAGGAAGGGCCTAGAAGAAGGAAGCGATTGGAAGCCGTTCCGAGTGCTTAAAGTGCAAGGGGAGCAGCCCAGTCATCCAGGCGCTCCGCCTGAAGATCCAGGCGCTCCGCCTGAGGAAGCCTAGGCCTGGGCGCTCCGCCCAAACTCTGGGCGCCCCGCCTAGGCCACCCCACTGTTCCATAACTTGGGCGCTCCGCCCCAATTTCGGGCGCTCCGCCCAAATCACTGAAGCACGTGATTCCTAGCTATGTTAAGACTATTTTGACCCTACGTGGTCCTTTATTCCTAAGCCTATGTGTGGGCATTTTAGACCTTTCATATGGTGTCTAAAATCACATATAAATAGCTAGATGTGTTGTTATTTTCATTAGCTTACCTTTGATGATTAAAATACACTTTGTGTTGAGAGTTCTTATTGAATGAAACCTTGAATGGGACTTGTTCTTCCTCTAGCGGATCTAGATGAATTCCAATCCCCCCGACCATTCTACTTGCGTGCTCACGTTAGCTCGAGGGTAGTTGCCTAGCGTAGGTGTTCTTGACCTTCTCTCGGGGTGTAACGGAACGGGTTCTCCGTTGCTACTTGAGATTTGTGATCGAGATACGTCTCGTTCCTATCTTTTTATTTTTTCGCGTTTGATTCTTATCAGTTTGGTATCAGAGCAAGTTTCGGGTATCGTTCCTACGAACCCCGACCCTTGATTCTTCGTGCTTAGGTTAGTTTGTTTAGATTTCTTATTGTTGAAGTTATTGCAAAAAGAAAATTACAAAAAAAATTGAAAAATTGAAAAATTCAAAAATTGGTGTAAATTTTTGGTGTTTGTGATTCTTGAATTGAGTGTTATAGATTCTTAATCCTTGTTGAAAACTTGACGATTGGGTACCAAATTTGTTGGGATTAGACTGAATTAAAAATTGAAAACCCCAATTGTTGATAAACCCTACCAAACCCTTGTTCTTGATGAATTTGAATGATTTTGGATTGTGTGTTTGTGGGGTTTTGGAATTGATTATTGGGGATTGATCTCTATTGAAAACCGAATAAATTTCAACAAGAATCGTGTGATTCGGAGTTCGGTAACATAGTTTTTGAAGGATCAAAACCCACCCTTGAACCTTGAAACCCATGTTGAAACCCCAAACTTGAAAACTTTGAATCTTGATTGAACATTAGTTGTTGGTTTTTTGGGTGTGAAATTGATTGGGGATTGTAGGTTGTATCAAGGAACAACTTTGGGTACCTTGGATTTGGCCAAAACACCTTGGAATCGGCCTAGAAATTGGATTGAAAACGAAGAACACGGAGTAGAAACCCAGGTGTTCTTCGTCCAGGCGCTCCGCCTAGACCTTTGGGCGCTCCGCCTGAACTGCTCTTGCCCCAGGCGCTCCGCCTAACCTCTGGGCGCTCCGCCTGGCCAACCCCACTGCACCAATTTGTCAGGCGCTCCGCCTGAATCTCTGAAGGATTGATTTGGGTAGTTTCTTCTAGGTTTGCTTGTTCTTTGTTGCCTAATCTCTTATTAGTGCCTATCTAAGTAATCTTTCTACTTAATTGGCACTAATCTTTCATTGCTTTTAGGTTAATTCGTGCATTAGTTGGAGAGTAGAATTCCAAGAAGATTCCTAGATTCTTTTGATTCAAGTCCTCACTTCAAAGTGCCTAGCTTTCATTGAGTCTTAATAACTCCACTCACCCCGGAGTGTTCTTGACTCGTGAATAGTTTGGTTGAGTTGAGGAATTGCTACTCATCTACGTGAAGCTTTGGAACTACAAGTCGAATGAAATATCCACCGTCACTAAACGAGAGAGCCGAGTGATCTCAAGTGAGGGAGTATGTGAGGTTGTTTGACTAACGTTTGTTACTTGTGTAGGTACAATGTCTTCCGAAGGAGAGGATTTTGCTAAGAGTTCCCTTGCTACTATCCTTGCCAAATTGGATAGTATGAACTTGAGGATTGAAAGCCTTGAGAGGGTGAACTCTAGTGCTCTAGTTGAGCAAGGGACTTCAAATGTCCAATCGGAGAAAGGGACCCCGAGCGTCCAAGTTGAGAAAGGGACCCCGAGTGTCCAAGTTGAAGTCTCAAGTACTCCTAACTTTACCCCGGAGCAAGTTAGCCATGTTATTGAATTGCTCAATCAACAACGGGTAAAGGATGATCGAGAGAGACTTGACCAAGTGTTGGGAAATCCCCAACGAGCGGGCATTCCCCCTATCTTAGATAACCCCCCAAGAAACATTCCACTACCAAGACCCATCCGAAATGTGCAACCTCTTGAGCAAGCTGATGAAGCTCAAGAAGGGGAGGAAGCCGATTATGGAGATGATATGTATGGGTTTGATGATCACTTTCAACCAAGGCGAGGTATGAATTGGGGTCGAAATGTAGATAGAGGTAGGGGCCGAGGTCGAGGGCCACCTATGGGGTATGTTGGAGGGAATGCTAGAAGGGAGTATGGTGTGAATGAAGATCACTATGGGGGCCAACTGGAGCCTTTCCGTGGGGGTCGTGACAACACCAACCTCAATAGTGTGAAGCTTAATCTCCCAATCTTTAAAGGGAATTGTGATCCGGCGGCTTACATTGAATGGGTGCTACACATAGAGAGATTGTTTGACACAAATGAGATGACCGATGAGAAGAAAGGCACTTATGCTATTTCATCTTTTGAATCCTATGCATCTACTTGGTGGGAATCCGTCAAGAGATCAAGGAGAAGAGCGGGAATCCCCGTGAATGTGGGTTGGAATGACTTGAAGGGTATCATGAGTATCAAGTACATCACTCCAAGATATCGTCAAGAGCAACTCAAGAAACTTTATGAGTTGAAGCAAGGTGTCAAAACGGTGCATGAATATTATGATGAGTTTGAAAGAACTCGAATGGCCTTAGATATGGACACCGAAGAGGAGGAGCAAGTCGTGATCCATTTCATGAATGGTTTGAGCTATGGTATAGCTTCACAATTGAGATTGCATGCTTATCTTTCGCTTCAAGAAGTCCTTGATGCCGCTATTCAAGCCGAGCAATGGCTTGAGAAAGAGAAGTCCAACCGTTACAAGAGCAACACTTCTACTTCCATGAACAAGTCAAAGGATTGGAAAAATCCTACTCCCAATGCAAGATTCACAAATGCAAGTGGCCCTAGTGGAGCAAGTGCTAGAAAAGATGTGAAGAAGCCGTTTGAGAAGTACACACCCAATGCGGGAGGTAATTCTAAAACCCAATTGAATAATCCTACTTCTTCTTCCATTCAATGTCACAAATGCAAGGGATATGCACACTTTGCTAAGCAGTGTCCTACGAAGAGGACCATGGTTTTTGTTGGTGAAAATGCTTATGAACAAGAGAGTGAACCGGAGGATGATGAGGGAGTAGAGGGAGATGAGGGAGTAGAGGAGGATGATCAAGATGACACGGTGGAGGATGAGGAACCTCATACTTTTCTAGTTGTGAGGAGGAGCTTAGGAGCTATAATTGTGGAGGATGGTGAAACCTTGCAAAGAGAAAACCTTTTCCATGCTAGGAGTCGTGTTAAGAGTGTTGTGTGCTCTATGATCATTGACTCCAGGAGTTGTGCTAATGTTGTGAGTCAATCTCTTATAACCCAATTGAAGTTGCCTACCGTGAAGCACCCCAAGCCATATCGATTGCAATGGCTTAGTGAATGTGGGGAGCTAAAGGTAGTGAAGCAAGCAATGATCAAGTTCAAAATATGTTGATGAACACTTGTTCGATGTGGTGCCCATGCAAGCTTGCCACCTTCTCTTTGGAAGGTCTTGGCAATTTGATCGACAAGCAGTTCATGACGGGCGTGTCAACACTTACACGCTCCAACATGAAGGAAGGAACTTTGTGTTGAAGCCCCTAACTCCCAAACAAGTGAGTCATGACTACAATCGGATGAGGGAATTGAGGGAGGTGGCAAAGGCCAATTCAATCATTGAGACTAGCCCTTTGTCCAAAAGCATGGTGGCAATCCCACCTTCTTCTTCTACCGGTGGCATATGTGCCATGATGCAACCGGGCGAGATCCTAAAAGGAAATGATGGCACCAAGTTTCTCCTATGCCTAGTGTACAAAGGTATGATCCTTAACTCTAATTGTGATTTTTGTTCTAACCCTTTGCCTAGTGTGTTTGAGAATGTCTTGAAGGATTTTGGAGACATGTTCCCGGATGAGATGCCGGATGGATTGCCTCCTCTGAGAGGTATTGAACACCAAATCGACTTTGTCCCGGGATCCCAAATCCCAAACAAGCCGGCTTATAGGAGCAATCCGGAGGATACAAAAGAATTGCAAAAGCAAGTTGATGAATTGCTCACTAAAGGCTTGGTGAGGGAGAGCTTGAGTCCTTGTGCCGTACCCGTGATCCTTGTTCCCAAAAAGGACGGCACTTGGAGGATGTGCGTTGATTGTCGAGCCGTGAACAAAATAACGATAAAGTACCGTCATCCCATTCCCCGACTTGATGATATGTTAGATGAATTAAGTGGTTCATGTGTGTTTAGAAAAATTGACCTTAGGTCCGACTACCATCAAATCCGGATGAAACCCGGGGATGAATGGAAAACCGCATTCAAGACCAAGTTTGGTCTCTATGAATGGTTGGTGATGCCCTTTGGGCTCTCCAATGCACCTAGCACTTTCATGAGGCTAATGAACCATGTTCTAAAGCCATTCATCAACAAGTTTGTGGTCGTCTACTTTGACGATATATTGATCTATAGCAAATCAATAGACGACCATGTTGATCACCTTAGGCAAGTGCTTGAAAAGTTGAGAGCCGAAAAGCTCTATGCTAATTTTAAAAAGTGTGCCTTTGGTGTTGAGAAGGTAGTCTTCCTTGGGTTTGTTGTGAGTGCCCAAGGAGTGGAGGTGGATGAGTCTAAGGTAGAGGCCATACGTGATTGGCCTACTCCTAATACCGTGACTCAAGTGAGGAGCTTTCATGGTCTTGCTAGCTTTTATAGACGATTTGTGAAAGACTTTAGCTCCATTGCCGCTCCACTCACCGAATTGGTGAAGAAGGACCAACCTTTTGTTTGGGGAGAGCCTCAAGAGAAGGCCTTCCATGAGTTGAAAAGTAGGTTGAGTACCGCCCCTCTATTGCACTTGCCCGACTTCGGAAAGGCATTTGAGGTTGAATGTGATGCCTCGGGGGTGGGAATTGGTGGTGTTTTAATGAAAGATAGCAAACTCATCGCCTACTTTAGTGAAAAATGGAAAGGGGCCTCCTTGAACTATTCTACATATGACAAGGCTTTGATGGAGCTACATGCTAAGGCGAAGAAGAAATTGGAGGAAGCTTATGCAAAGGTAGCCTCCAAGAAAAACAAGGGACGCAAGAAGGTGGAACTCAAGAAGGGTGACTATGTGTGGGTGCACTTCCGGAAAGAAAGGTTTCCAAACCTTAGAAAAGGGAAGTTGGCACCCCGTGGAGATGGCCCATTCCAAGTGCTTTCCAAGATAAACAACAATGCCTATGTGGTCGACTTGCCAAGTGAGTATCAAGTTTCTAATACTTTCAATATTTGTGACTTGGTTCCTTTGGATGTAGGTAATGAAGAGGTCGTGAATGATGATGAAGAGGTCGTGAATGATGCTCCAATTTCGAGGACGAAATCCACTCAAGAAGGGGAGGATGATATGACCCAAACCCCCACAAGACCCTTCACTCGGAGCCAAGCTAAGGACATCCATGGAGTACACCTACACTTGATGAGGAAGGGCCTAGAAGAAGGAAGCGATTGGAAGCCGTTCCGAGTGCTTAAAGTGCAAGGGGAGCAGCCCAGTCATCCAGGCGCTCCGCTTGAAGATCCAGGCGCTCCGCTCTAGGAAGCCTAGGCCTGGGCGCTCCGCCCAAACTCTGGGCGCCCCGCCTAGGCCACCCCACTGTTCCAAAACTTGGGCGCTCCGCCCAAATCGCTGAAGCACGTGATTCCTAGCTATGTTAAGGCTATTTTGACCCTACGTGGTCCTTTATTCCTAAGCCTAAGTGTGGGCATTTTAGACCTTTCATATGGTGTCTAAAATCACCTATAAGTAGCTAGATGTCTTGTTATTTTCATTAGCTTACCTTTGATGATTAAAATACACTTTGTGTTGAGAGTTCTTATTGAATGAAACCTTGAATGGGACTTGTTCTTCCTCTAGCAGATCTAGATGAATTCCAATCCCCCCGACCATTCTACTTGCGTGCTCACATTAGCTCGAGGGTAGTTTCCTAGCGTAGGTGTTCTTGACCTTTTCTTGGGGTGTAACGGAACGGGTTCTCCATTGCTACTTGAGATTTGTGATCGAGATACGTCTCGTTCCTATCTTTTTATTTTTCCGCGTTTGATTCTTATCAATTAGCTACTCTATGTAAACATTATGATAGCTCAATAATACGAGATTGATAGCTCTAATCAAAGAATCTTTAAAATAGTTTCTTCGAAAGGAGACAATGTCTTCCACGTTTTAAGATGCAATTTACCATAAAATAAAGATGTATATAAAGACAACTAATTACTTATTCATCCTTTTAAGAACAAAATGATCTTCCTAATACCTTCGAGAAGTTATTAATAATAACAAATTAAAGTGAAACTAAACTAAGCTAGCTAGCTAATTTGGTATTAACAACACTATCGAAAATATTGATGTAATTTTAGCAAGAGAATTGGTGATTGTACCTTTAGAGGAGCGCTGGATAGAATCGTTGCTTGTCCATCACAATCAGCATGAGTTACTTGTCCTTGAATAGGTGTCTCTCTTCTTAAGATACACCTCAGAGATGGGAAGACAGACAAGTAACCAGAGATGGGGAAATGGATAGAATCGTTGTTTATTGTAGTTATTGTTGATGTCGAAGAACTTGTTTGGTGTTGTTAGAAAACATACAACTCTAGTGTAAGAAAACATACAACTCTGGTGTGTCCGTGAAAGTAGGAACTGGTGACCAGGGGGCCGACTTTGAGTGCTACGGTGTGATTGAAGAGATGTTAGAGGTACAGTATAGTGTCGGTTGGCCTCATAAAAGATTGGTTCTTTTCCGGTGCAAGTGGTTTGATCCCAGTAACAGATGTACGAGGGTAGACCCGTCTTCAAAGTTAGTTGAGGTTAATCACAGAAAGTCATATGGACAATATGATCCTTTCATCATTGCACAGAAAGTAAAGCAAGTGTGGTTTGTTCCTTACACTCAGATAAAGAACACATCAAAATCAAGGGCCAAAGCCCATTGGTGGGCAGTTCTAAAAGGAAAACTGGTGGGATTAGTTGAAGTACCTGATCTGTTAGATGTTGCATACCAGAACGAGGTCTCAACCGTTCCATTGATAGCGGACAATGAACTAGCCGACCAGTTGCAATATATTGATGACATATATGAGTAGTTAGATGCATATGTAGGTAGTCGAGGAAAAAACCCGGCTAATTTTGGAGAAGGAACTTCAAGGACAAATGAGGATGATGAATATACAGATGGTGACGAGCTAGCCGAGGAAGAATTTAACGATGAGGATGAGGAAGAAGAATTGGCTGATGATGATGATTGACCTTATTTGTATTTTGATGTTTAGTTTTTTTAATTTTCTAGTTTAATGTACTTATCAAAATAAGAAGATATATGTATTCTTATTTTGTGCAAGGAATGTGTTTATTTAATTGATGTCTCATCGTGGTAAAATTGCTCAAATTATATAACATTACTATCATTAAAATACAAAAACACTAAGTAATTAATTACTCCAAATGACAACGACAAGCTAGTATGTTACGTATTTACTTTTTTTTTTCCTAAAGTAATGTGTTTACTTCAACAGGTATGAAGCATTTTTTTAGAAGAAAGAAGGGAAATAAAAAGGTAGGCGAGACATCAGCTGATCCAGCCGATGACACTCCTACTTCTCAGGTGCCACATTTGCTTCCTACAGGAGCCCCTGCAGGATATGATCTAGATTTTTTCAGGCCCCCTGGCCCGTCTCAGTTGCATCCTGGTTGGCGGCATGACTTCAGTAGTTATGACATGACTGAGACCCAGGCCGTTCCCACACAGGGCGATCCCACACAGTCCCCTGCTAGAACTACTCCGTCTGGGTCTACTCAGCCACCTTCAGACCCATCTAGCTCTACCGGCCCATCAGTCCAGCAGGAGATTATGTACTATGATCCGAGATCGCCCTATTACATCGGTGAGCCTGGCACATGGGAAGGAGGGCGGTTGATTATTTATCCCGAGGGGGATAACAGGTAAGTATCTTATTTTTGAAGTTCTTATCTATTTAGTAATTAGTTAACGTTTAATTGTTAGTATTTCTATTAACGCTTCTGATTTTTATGTAGCTTTTTCCCTAACACTGAAAGAAAATCTGACAATTCCAATCTCTGAAATGCACAAGATCCGACATATCAAGAGTGATAAAAAGGGCAGAGAAGTCTGGGTCGAGCCCGCGCAAAAGAGGCCTGAGTATGTTATTAAATTCAAACTTTTTTCGTGCCAATCCTTCAACGTTTATACTTCATATTTTTACCGTTGATATATTTCTATTTTTCAGGAAAGAGCTACAAAGGCCGTTGAAAAGTGGACCTCGACTCAACAATCTGAATGCGGAAGCAGTACCCCAGCACCCCTAACGCTCGAGCAAGAAACCAATTTATGGTTGGAGGTTAATGGAGGGGTGAAGAAGGGGTCCGTATATGGCCTTGCAATACTCTATTCATCTGGCAAGCATAAATCAAACTATTTGGGCTCGTGTGCTACTGCTCCTTCAAGCTTTGCTGATCCTGGGGTAATGGCTCGGGTGAAAGAGGAGATCGCAGAGCTGAAGAGACAAAATGAAGCTATGCGCTTAGCAAATGAGGCTCATCAAAGAGAAATGCATGAAATGATGCAAAAGCTCCTTAAGCGCCAAAAAAAATCCAAAGGAAAGCGAAAGAGCAGACGTCGACACAGTTCGTTGTCTGAGTCTGATGCCGAGTCTAGTTCGGGTTCTAGCCAGTAGTAGTGATAGTTGAACCATAAACTGTTTGTTAAGTTTATTTGATAATCGTAAAACTATTACTGATGTTGAAAGACTTGTTTCTATTGTTTGGCTTTGTTAGCCTTGATGAATATCGTTTATGAATGTGTTTTGGCTAGTTTTGCTGCGTGTTGCTGAATTTACAGGTGGTGTAGGGCTAATTGCAGATTTTATGTTGCAGGTTTTTACAGATTTTCGACCGATTTTCGGTCGAAAAGTTGGTTAAAACATTTTACCAATGAAAGTCGGTCGAAAGGTCCTTCGACCGGCTTTCGACCTACTTTCGGTCGAAGAACTCGTCACTTTAGAAAAAATTTCCCTATTCTTCGACCGAAAGTCGGTCGAAAGCCGGTCGACCTTTCGATCGACTTTCGGTCGAAGGCCTATTTCGACCTAAATTTATTCGACCACCTCAATCGGTCGAAGATCGATCGACATTTCAACCGATCTTCGATCGATTTGGCGGCCGGAAAAACCGGTTTTTCTAGTAGTGAAAGTTGTTGGATGCAGGAGCAGGGAAAAGAGCAGGAAAAATAAAACAAGACAGGAGACACACGAGAGGAGACCCGGGCAAATCCCTGTGCCATCTTCCCTCCAAACACCAAATATAGGTATTTTTTGACCTGCCATGCGAGCGCACCCAACAACATGAATAATAAAATTCACTTTTTTCCTCTCATTTCTCTCAACTTTTCATCTTCTCTCGTACAAATGCATGAACATATGAGCTATTGCAAATAATTAGTATTGACATAATATGTTATAACCTTAGGAGCAGCATCAGGTTGATTATTTAACTCGTCATCATTCGATTCAGCACATCTGCAACAGTTAGAAAAAATTAGCGAGCTATCAAACTAATATAACTTGTTTAATATTTAATAAATTTAATGAATTTAGTAAGTTTCATGAAAAACAAAATCTTCACTTATAGATCATTTATATACTTGTAACCTCAAAGTCATTAACTAATTTCTTGCAATATCAAACTCATTTTTTATTTTATTGAATTGTATTTCTTTTTTTGATTATACAATTTTTTATGTAAACTTCCAATTTTACTAACGGCCTTGGAGATATAGGTAGGTATACAGTCTACTAGTATGCACGTTAATAGTTCTTTAATTGTGTATGATTGATAATTCACGCATTAATTTTATGTCATTCCATTTTTATTCTAATTGTAACTGATAATTACCATTTATTTAATATAAATAATAATATGATTGATTTTTTATTAAATAGGTGACAACCTTTTAAATTTTTAATAATTCTTAAGAAATAATTTTATTTCAAAGTTTTATCATTTATGAAAATAAAATTCACTACCAAAATTAGCATCAATACTTACTTAATTATTTTAATTTTTTTTTATTGTCCAACATACATACACATTAAATTGAGAAGATAATATAGTTTGTACACATAAAAAAGGTCTTGTCTCTATTTTTCTGAAAATTATTATTACTATTACAGTCAAACCTCTCTATAACAGCTCTTGTTATAATAACATTTCAGTATAACGACCTAATTTTCTCTATAATCGATTTTTCATGTTATATTTTACCTCTCTATAACAGCATTCTACCTATAACAACAATGTCATTCACTATAGCGGTACACTCTTTATAAAATTAGCTCTCTATAACGGCAATAGTCAAAGATTGTATAATATTTTTTTGTAAGAAATATATTATGTATAAAATAAAATACAATATATTTATGAATCATTCGTAAAATAAATATATTACCTTTTTTACCTTCGTACCATAAAAAAATAGTCATGAAAAAGGTTGCACGAAGTATAATAGTTTAATAATGTATTAACTTTTTTAATTTTTAATTAATAAAATATAAAATTCTATTGAGATTTTAAATTTAACATGTATGTTTTGCGAGCTTTTTGACAATAACAGCTAAATGAGATTTTTGGGGGCTCACACTGCTTTGTAGGAACATTTGTTGTTTTTTTGCTGGAACGGACATGCCTTCAGTCTAGAAGAGAAAAGAGTTCGTTTGAATGGAAGGAAGACTAAAGGAAGTAGTGCTGCAAAATCTTCCCCATCCCAAGGCAGTTCATACAGGTAGTAGCACCAGCTCCATCCAGTGTACCTGGAGAAACCAAAATCCAAATAAAAATCGCCATCGCTAGAGAATTTGGATGCCCAGGCCATTGCTCGAGAATGTTGCTAGAAAAGTACATGACTTCTTTACTAGGACATTGTCTTATATATATTGATGACAATAGTACAGGTCCTGGGATGATATATAGAATGATATATAGTACAAGTCCAGAGTTTTAACATGATATATAGAGCCTGTTTGGATAAGCTTAAAAGTAACTTATAAGAAAATATATGTTTTTTTGAGTGTTTGCTAACTCAAAAAGCAGTGTGCTTATAAATACTTTTATGCTTAAAATAAGCCAAAAGTGAGAAGTTGAAGTTAGGAAATCCTAACTTCTCAAAAGTAGTTTATAAGCAACTTTTGGCTTATAAGCTACTTATAATAAGCCCACCCAAACAGGCTCATAGAATGTCATGAGATCTCCCTAGTAGTTGCAAACAAGGTTTTTTGCCAAGCTCACTGCCTCGCTCACCTAGATAATGTGAAATAACGCAAAAAAGATGAAATGTAAAAGATAATGTGAAATAACGCAAAAAAGATGAAAAAAATATAAAAGATAATGTGAAATAAGGCAAAAAAGATGAAATAGTTTAGAAATAGTGAGAAACAACACACAAACGTGACTAAAGAAATGCTAAAACAGGCTATAAACAGCTAGATACAGTCTAAAAATAGTTAGATACGGTGCAAAATAACCTGAAATGGTATAGAAACAGTTAGATACGATGTTGTAATAACCTGAAACAGTGTAGATACAGTTTGATACGGAGCAAAAATAGTGCAGATACAGTGAGATACATCGCTGAAACAGCTAGTGAAAAAGTCCGAAACAAAATGTAAAATAATGTGAAACAACGCAAAAAAAAAAGGTGAAATAGTTTAGAAACAGTGAGAAAAAACACACAAACGTGATGAAACAAATCCTGAAACAATCTAGAAACAGCTCGATACAGTTTAGAAATAATTAGATACGGTGCAAAATAATGCAGATACAACGAGATACGAGGTGGTTGATACTTGAGAAATATCGAGATACAGTGAGATACATCGAGATACATTGACGATGGGAGGAGGAAAAGTAAAATTGGGGAAAATGGGAGGAGTAAAAGTGAAATTGGGAGAAATGGTGGGAGGAAAAGTGAAATTTGGGGAAATAGGAGGAGGGAAAGTGAAATCGGGGGAAATAGAAGAAAGAATGTAAGGGTTTGTTATGTTAGGGAAAATTTTGCTATGTTTTTGCTATGTTTTATAATTAACTTTTCCTTTCCTTTATATTGAATAATTTTGCTAAAATATTACTATATTTTGTAAATAACTTCTAAAACTTGTATTTTTATGTAAAACTTCCTTTTAAAAATATGTTCATTTCTTTATATCTCATATTTCTCCAAAAGATCAGTTAAAGTAAATCGAAAGGCGTCAAAGTTGCAACTCTTCGGCATGTGTTTAACACAGTCATATCGCCACTAGCTAGTATATACATGCATGTAATTCTACAAATATATACTCTCAGTTTACGTTAACCTATTTCATTTTTATTTTGTTTAAAAAAATGACACATATTAAAAGTTGGAAACAATTTGACTACAAATTTACCACTGTACTCGTAATAAAATGATTATAGTCACACAAATATTATTGATTTATTTTACTTTCAAAAGTCTTACTTATTTTATTAAACTTTGTGCCAAATCAAATAAGTTGACCGTATATTATAATAAAGTTTTGCTTGAGTTTTCTATTACTATTTCATATTCATATGAAGATTTTTAAGAGCAAGTTATATTGATTTAATCACTGACCACTGTCAAAAGATAATTGATTCCTCTTTGATTTGGATAAAGGCGAACTAATGGAATTAGGAACATCTCAAGGTGCGGCCGTAAATGTCTAACCCACCTGGGTGGATCACCTTATTCATTACGTAAATTGATTTGAGAAAAAGATAAAAATGTATACGAGTTATACATATTAGACGTAAGAAGCATGCTATAAGACGTTGCAAAAGTTAAAACATACTACTACATATGGAACCTTCCCCCTAAATACAAATATAATTTATGCATTTTTGTAGTACTCAGTCAACTTGTTTGCTTCCTTTTACGGTTATAATTCATCTGCCGTTAAATATCTTATCCGAAACTAATCTCAACCGTCCAATGCTTCCAATTTGTCAATAAATTACAATTGCTTTGTTTCATTTCAAAATTGATACATGCATCTTCCTTCTCCAACTAAACCTCTGTTTTTTACAAAATCTATTATATATAGTTTTTCTTGTTCAAATTTCATATAACACAATCAAATCTGCTTTTTGATTATATCTCAGTTGCAAAATGTTATAATTGTTCCATCTCTGCCGGCGGTGGGCAACAAAGAGCATAATCGTTGAGCTACTCTGTTTCATTGTTGTATTACGTAAATTATATTTTAAAATTACAGTTATAACTAATCAGGAAATAATTTTATGTTGGAGCTATATTTATGGATGTTGAAGATAGATCTAAGTTTTGTATTTATAAGTTCATATTTTACATAAATTTGTCTAATTTTTGCAGACTACTATTTTCACGTTTTTTGACAAAATCTGTTCATTTTACTATTACAATATTTGGTAACATCTAATAAATTATGGTTAAATAATATTAATGTTATGGTTGATGTGCATGGTAAAAAATTATTTTTTTATATAAATTTTTTGTCAATCCAAATTCATAGTTGCAGTCATGAATAATCATAGTTATGAATGAAGTAAACTATTAGCGGTGATTTTTTTAATTAATAATAAGAATAGTTATGGCATTTTGTTACAAATAATTGAGAATTGCTTCTATAATGACTAAAATTTATGGCCAATGATTATAATTAGGCACTAAAGTTCTTATAACACTAAATAACCTCGTGGTCACAGTAGCCATTACGCCAGCTATTGCCACAAGTACCATATATGTTGAAGCAAAGAATCTTATTAGCTACAATATTTTATTTTAATTTATTTATTCTAGCTAAAATACTAATATCGCTACAGCTACAGCAACAACAAGTTCAAGGACGTGGTAAAATTTTATGGCTATAGCTATGAAATTTATTGAACACATAGCAAAAACTAATTATTATCTATGCTTTTTTTTCTAGCAATAATTTTGTAAATATTTAGGTACTTATTGCTACGATAGTTACTAAATATAGCAAATGTGAGAAATTAACTTTGCCAATTTTAATTTTGTGATTAAAAAAATTAACAAAATTGTCAATAGCCACAAAATACTTTTTATTGTAGCTATCTCTAGGTACAATTGCTACGGTAACTGTAACGCGTATCAAAAACTTATTATTAGCTATGAAATTTTTTTATAGCAATAACTTTGTGGCTATTTATGTACTTGTTGCTACAATAGTTAGCAAGTATAGCAAAAGTGAGTAATTAGCTTTCCCAATTTTAATTTTGTAGCTAAGAAATTTAACGAAAGTATAGTTAGCCACAAAATTTTATTTTTTTATAGCTATTGTTAGATATTAGCTACAACATTTGTTTTTGTAGCTGAGAATTCATAGTTATAGATATATAATGTTGTAGTGAGATGGGCTAAAGCAACAGCGGATGTGATGCGGGGCAAATCGAGCCAAGACACTTTCCGACGTATGTCAAGTTTGAAGGATGCAAAGGACTAGAAGTCAATAGCTTTGGAAGTGAATTGAAGAAGCATCGAGAGGATCCAGGGCCCGGCGCTCCGCCCAAAGCCCTAGGCGCTCCACCCTGGAAGCTAGGCAGTTGGGCGCTCCGCCCAAGGCCAGGCGGACCGCCCACCAAACAATCTGATCAAAATGCAGGCGCTCCGCCCAAGACTGAGTGCTCCGCCCAATGCGCTGAAGACCCGAGATTTTGAGTTTTATTTTACTGTTTTGACCCTGCATGGTCTATTTAATTAAACCCAACTTGTGGGGCATTTTTGACTTATTCCAGACTTGGAAAAACACTATAAATACCCAAGTCCTCTTCTATTTTCATTAGTCTACCCTGAATATTGAACTTGTTGAATTGAGATGAATTCTCTAATGGAAGAAATCTTTACCTTTTTGGCTTGAAACTACTGGTGGTACCAATTGACCTTCATTCCAAACCCGACCGGGCCCTTTGCAAGACCCAGGTGTATCTTGAGGACCGTCCGTATAGCGTAAGTAGATTTTGACCCGAATCGAAGGCGTCACGAAACCCGTTCTTCGTGACTACTTCGTAGAGAATTCAAGATCCGTCTTGCTCCTTATCTTGTTATTTTCGTTTCCGCTTTTTTATCCTTATTAGTTTGGTATCAGAGCAAGGCTCGGGAGTTGTTTCTACAAATCATCGACCCTTGTTTATCGTGCCTACGTTAGTTTCTATTTTAGATTCTTGTTCTTGTTATTGGAAAAGAAGAAAAACACAAAAAAATTGAAAAATTTGAAAAAAATGCCAAAAATTGGCTTGTGATTCTTGGATTGATTGATATCGGGGTTTTTTCTCGATTGAAAACCCGTCGATTTGGTACCAATATCTTGAGATTTGGAGTTGTATAACAAAGATTTGAAGAAATCAAACCACCTTTTAAAACCCTAGCTTTGAAACTTTGAATGATGATTGTGCATTGATTATTGGGTGTTTGTTGATGAAAATCATTGGGGTTTGTTGAGAATAACATTATACAACTTTTGGTACCTTAGATTTTGACAAAACACGGTGAAATCGATCCAAAATTTTTATTGAAATTGAAGAAAATACGTTGTTGGAAAAGCTGAAGCTCCGTGTTAGGCGCTCCGCCCAAAATACGGGCACTCCGCCTGAGCTGGCTACTGGTGGTTTTGTGAGGCGCTCCGCCCTAAGCGCTCAACCTACCCCTAGGCGCTCCGCCTAATCCTGTAGCGTGGTTTTGGGTAGTTTTCTTCTTGGTTTTCATGTTTTATTTGATTGCATTGCATCCGTTTAGTACTATTAGAGTAACATTCCTACTCGATTAGTACTAATCATTTGGGCCTTTAGGATTATCATTCTTAGTGGAGAGTAGAGCTCAAAGAATAATTCGTAGAACCATTTGTTTCAAGTCCACACTTAAAGAGCTTAGCATCCATCGAGTCCCATCGAGTCCCATCAATTCCACTCGTCCCGAAGAGTGCTTGATCTTGTGGATTGCTTGGTTGTTGATTAGGAACGTGGTTCAATTGCATCTGCACCTTTGGTTCAAGCTTGAGTGATATATCCCCCACCATTAAACGAGTGTACCCGAGTGACGTTCAAGTGAGGTTGTTTCACTAACCGTTTGCTTATTTTGTAGGTACCATGGCTAGTGAAGGTGATGATCCTATAAAGAGTGCCTTAGCTACTATCATGGCCAAGTTGGATCGTATGAGCCTAAGGAATGAAAGTCTTGAAAGAGGGACCCCGAGTGTCCAACTTGAACTCGGTGAAGGTACAAGTGGCTCAACAATTACCCCGGAACAAATTGCCGAATTGGTTAAACAACAAAAGCTTAAAGATGATCATGCTAAAAATGAGAATGTTTTGGGCAATCCCCAACGAGTGGGCATTCCCCACTTTTTGGGCAATCTCCAAAGAAATGTGCCACTCCCTACGGCCCGTAGAAACATTGTACCTCTTGAGCATATTGATGAAGCTCAAGAAAGGGAGGAGGATGAGTGTGGTGATGGTGATTATGGAGCTCCTTATCCGTTTAGGGGAGCTATGAATGGAGGCCGGGATGTGAATAGGGGTAGAGACCGAGATCGAGGTCCACCCATAGGGAATGTTGGACGAAATGGTAGGAGGGATTTGATGCTTATCACAACTTTGGAGGCCAACCGGAGCCTTACCGAGGGGGTCGTGACAACAATAATCTCAATAGTGTGAAGCTTTCTATTCCTACATTCAAGAAGGGTAGTGACCTGTTTGAGTATATTGAGTGGAAGTTAACCATGGAAAGAGTATTTGACACCAATGACATGGCCGAGGAGAAGAAAGCCAAATATGTTATATCTTCCTTTTGAATCATTTGCTTCTACTTGGTGGGAGTCGGCCAAGAGGTATAGAAGAAGGAATGCTTTGCCCGTGAACCTTACTTGGAATTAATTGAAACGTGCAATGGATGAAAAGTATGTGACCCAAAAGTATCGTCATGATCAACTCACACGGCTTTATGAGTTGAAGCAAGGTTCCAACACGGTTGAAGAGTACTACAACGAGTTTGAGCAAATCCGAATGGCCTTAGACATGGATATGGAGGAAGATGAACAAGCCGTGATTCGATTCAAGAATGGTTTGAACCGAGAGATAGTCTCTCAATTGTGGTTTCAAAAGTATCGATCTTATCATGATCTATATGATGACGCGGTTGAAGCCGAGAAATGGATTAAGGAAGAGAAGTCAACCTGTTACAAGAGTAACACTTCTACTCCCATGAGCAAACCAAAAGAATGGAAGTCTCCAAACGCAAATGGTGCACGTGCAAGCCAAGATGTGAAGAAGACCTATGAGAAGCCAACACCGAATGTGGTAGGTAACTCAAAAACTTCTTTAAATACCCATACTTCTACTTCTACTCAATGCTATAAATGCAAAGGATATGGCCACTTTGCAAGAGATTGTCCTACCCGAAAGACCATTATTATTATGGGTGATGGTTGGCTTATGAACAAGATAGTGAGCCCGAGAATGCGGAATTTGCTTGTGAAGAGGCTATAGAGGAAGGAGATAGTAGTTAGGAGGAGTTTGAGTACTATATTCTTGGAGAACGATAAGAAAATGTGCAAAGAGAGAATATCTTTCATGCTAGATGTCGTGTGATGGAGCAAGTGTGATCAATTATTAATTACTCGGGAAGTTGTGCTAACATAGTGAGTAAAACATTGATTTCCCAATTGAAATTTCCCACTCTAAAGCACCCAAACCCATACAGTTTACAATGGTTGAGCGAGCGTGGAGAGTTGAAAGTGGTGAAGCAAGTGTTGATCGAGTTTAGTATTGGGAACTATAAAGACAAAATCATGTTTGATGTGGCCCCAATGCAAGCTTGTCATCTTCTATTTGGGAGACCATGGAAATACGATAGGTGTGTGGTACATGATGGTCGAACCAATTCCTATGCGGTTAAGCAAGGTGTAAGGAACTATGTGCTCAAGCCTTTGACACCTAGGCAAGTAAGAAAAGACTACAAGCGTATGAGGGAGTTGAGGGAAGTGGCTAAAGCTAAGTTACCTATGGTACTTGAGCCCGAAGCCAACAATCTTATTGTCTTGCCATTGCGTGGTTGAAAATCAGAGTCACTCTACTCCAAATGAAGACAATCTTCAGTCTCATTCCATTGTACTTGAACTTGAGAGACAAAAGAAAGAGAGAAGTGAGAGAGTGACCGGTGACAATCCAAGAGAGGAAAAATGAGAAGATTTGAAGAGTGATGTGAGTGGATTGTCACCATAAACTACACTTGACATTGAGGGAAAATTGAGAGAAAAGAGAGGTGAGGAAAAAAAAATCGGGAGTGAAAGCACCCATTATTCTAACCATCCTTCATCTTCTACTTTTTCTTGTGTTAGCTCTTGTGTAGGTACATTTGAAGACAAGCCATTAGAGTCTCAACCATGTGCTTGGAAGGAAAGACAAGAGGAGGAAAATCTTTAATGTGAGCTTCATGAAGGAGGAGTTGAACATGACACATCAAGCAATGTGAGTGCTCAAGGAAGTAACTCAAGTGTAAGTAGTAAAATAGAACCTCCATGGTGTGAAGGGTTTAGGCATCCCATTGTGTGAGAACGTGAGTGAGGTAAATGACTCTTTGAGTGACCCTACTATTGCTTGTTGGGGTTATGATGAAGAAGAAGCCATTATCAATACCTTCCTTGAGAGCTTGTCTTTTGAGAAGGGTTGCGTAGGTGATGAACTTGGAGGTGAAAAGGAAACCCTTGGTGTGAGTAAGTATGCTCTAAAGAAGGGGAGTGGAGTAATTGATTGTAGTTGTAGTGTGGGCTATTTGACTTATTCCACTCCACGTGTTGATCACACTATGAGGATGGATTTGTGTGTTGATTGTGTGCTTAAGGTTCAAGGGGATTTTGATAGCTTGATCTTATATTTCCATGTCCCCATGACCTACTTGCTCATTCGTTTGTTGAGTGCATGTTTCCATTAAACCAAGTACGTGTTGTTCTCTTTGGAGACTTGATCTTTGTGATTATTATTGATACTTGGTTATACCATAAGAGTGTGTTTTCCACATTCCTTGCACTAACCTACTTTTGAAGTAGGAAGTTTTGTGTTTGCTTGTCGTTGCTTGTAGGTCCTAAGCTCCATGTTAAGGCAAGGGAGATCTTGGAAGAAGCCTATGTCAAAGTGACGTGCAAGAAGTACAAGGGAGGAGAGCATTGGGAACCCCGAGGAGATGATGATGCCATGGACGAGAACGCCTTGATTTCGAGGATGAAATCTCTTCAAGAAGGGGAGGATGATGCTGGACAAATCGAGCCAAGACACTTTCCGACGTATGCCAAGCTTGAAGGATGCAAAGGACTAGAAGTCAAGAGCTTTGGAAGTGAATTGAAGAAGCATCGAGAGGACCCAGGGCTAGGTGCTCCGCCCAAAGCCCTAGGCACTCCACCCTGGAAGCTAGGCAGTTGGGCGCTCCGCCCAAGGCCAGGCGGACCGCCCACCAAACAATCTGATCAAAATGCAGGCGCTCCGCCCAATGCGCTGAAGACCCGAGATTTTGAGTAGTATTTTACTGTTTTGACCCTGCGTGGTCTATTTAATTAAATCCAACTTGTGGGGAATTTTAGACTTATTCTAGACTTGAGAAAAAACTATAAATACCCAAGTCCCCTTCTGTTTTCATTAGTCTACCTTGAATATTGAACTTGTTCAATTGAGATGAATTCTCTAATGGAAGAAACCTTTACCTTTTTGGCTTGAAACTATTGGTGGTACCAATTGACCTTCAATCCAAACCCGACCGGGCCCTTTGCAAGACCCAGGTGTTTCTTGAGGACCGTCCGTATAGTATAGGTAGATTTTGACCCGAATCGAAGGTGTCATGAAATCCGTTCTTCGTGGCTACTTCGTAGGATGTTCAAGATCCGTCTTGTTCCTTATCTTGTTATTTTCGTTTCTGCTTTTTGATCCTTATCAAGATGTCCCGGTTTTCAATTGGAATAGAGAGTAGATATGCAATATGTTATTAATTTTGCTTTATTAACCCACTTTTTTAACCTTCTACCCACTCAAAAGCACTACTTTCTTACCAAATGTTTGGCTAAACATAATACCATAGTGAAGAAAAAGTCAATCAATATTGAGTAGGATTTTTATACATATTTGCGAAGAACGTATTATTATAATGATAAATATTACTGTTATAGGTTAAAAAATAGCTATAAAAAAGTAAAATTTTACTCCATTAACAATGGGTCCTAAACTTAGATGTGATAGTAAAATTATTATAGAATATGATTGTTAGAAAGGTTTGACTTTTCAATGAAAATGCAATTGGCTTTTGAATTTTGGTGCAATGTAAACTGATGAATACAACTTGACCCTCTAATTTTGTTTTTAAAAATCGAACGCTCTCTCCGTTTATATTTTCCCTTTTATATTTTCATTTTCCATCTATGTAATAATCTTTTATTATACATGATATATACCTTTACCTGAGCATTTTATTTATAATTTAAATAGATAGATTGTTAATCATAACTTTCTTGTGCAAGAACATTATCAAGGTGATGCATTCTGACATAAACTTAGGGATCGTTTGGCTACCGATACTAAAGATAAGACATCCCATAAATTTGGGTTATAATTATCTCAGGATTGTTTGTGGGGAACATTATCATATGATCATTCGGACATCAACTTGATGTTGGGCGTACATTCCTATATTTTGATATCAATTTATTGGAGATTTTAATGTATTTAAGCGATTAACTATAATATTATCTATTTCTTGGTATTTCACTACTTGATGAAGCAGGGAACCTTGTAGCATTTTTTTGGAGTGAAATGGAACTTGCGGCGCAACAATTGAAGAAGCCAAGATTGATTCCTAGCATCTAGGTTAGCATCCGAATGCAAGGCCCTGAGGATACAAAACTGAATTTCAGCGCGCACAAGTTTGAAGTATAGCAAAGTCAACAACGTGAATACTCCTTGAGCTGCAGACTTCCATATGACTCAAAAAAATCCAACTGAGACTAGAATTCAAAGTAGGAAAATACAAGTCTACAAGAACTGGGAAAAGAAGATCCTACGATAAGATGAAGCTTGAACTACAATTTAGATTAGGATTTTCTAATTCCAAGTAAAGTAGAAAATTGTAATGTCTATATAAGCTCATATTTTATCAAATTTCTAGATCATCAATTCATACAATTCAAGGCTAGGAGCTAGGAGCAATTTTCAGGATTCTACACATGGTTCTTATTCTTCTTCTCTCTTACAACTTATGTCATTTCAAATTAATTGTTGGATTTCTACCATGACTATGTGTAGCTAAATTCCTTGTTCTGAGGTTATGGGTTTGCCATGAATGTTGATATTTAAAAGTTACTTTGATTTAATTAATTTATCGCTTTGGGTTATTTATTCATATCATGTGCTCAATTATTTGATTGTTTGGCCAGCAGTTAAATACTATCTACGAATCTTGAATTAAATTTGGTAAAGGGAATTCTAGATTGCAATAGGATTGAACAGGGCATGTTCTTGAACCTGGGCATCGGGGAATAGATTCGCAACTAGGATAGGAATATACCCTTTTGCCTTGCTTAGTCACTTTTACGGAATTCTTAATGCATTTTTATTAATTCTAATTCCATAGGAATATAGGCGTTAGATTACCTTAAATAGATGAGTAGGAAATCAGAAGATTCCTATAAGTAAAATTAACCCTGTCGATTAGTAACCCAGATGAGTTAATTATTTAAATTTACTGAAGAATTCAGTAGGATTGGCAGATATCCCCTAACCCTTGAATAGTTCCTCCCCTTGATAACCAAAACCTTATTTATTTGTTTTGATCAAATTAATTGCTTTAGTTATAATTTTAGTTTGAAGTTTTAATTTTTAGTTACATCTTTACTCCACGAAACAAACTGTCGACACCCATTTTTCCCCCGAACCCCGGTTAAAGTTCGAAATAGGCTCGACTTATTGGGACTCGTGGGTAAAGACTTGGAGTCGCCACCTAACATATTTTTAACTAGGCGTATTAGGGCACCTACTTTGTTTCTAGCCAATTTTAATATTAACTCCGATACTTGATCTACGAACCGAGAATTCTGAGTAAGAGTTCAGATTAACCAAAGAAGAAGGTGTTAGGCACCTCTCAGATTCCACAAAGTGTAGTTCCCGACCGGACTAAATAATTGGAATTTAATAATAACTAAAGGCAAGTAAAATAATTTCTACTATATTTTAAACACAAATAATTGCATAAATAAATAAGTATTCAATATTCGCCATGAACTTCGTTTTTGTAGGAATGTACCTCGCAAAAAGCATAAAGATGAAGTTAGTATTACAATTGATAGAATAATGCAAAACTAAAAGTAGAATAAAGTAGTAGTAGTAGTAGTGGTGGTCGTGGTGGTGGTGGTAGTGGTGGTCGTGGCAGTAGTCGTAGTAGTAGTAGTAGTAGTAGTAGCTAGTAGTAGCAGCAGCAGCAACAGCTAGTAGTAGTAGTAGCTACTAGTAGTAGTAGTAGTAGTAGCAGCAGCATCAGCTAGTAGTAGTAGCAGTAGTAGTTGTAGTAGCAGCAGCAGCTAGTAGTAGTAGTAGTAGTAGCAGCAGCAGCAGCTAGTAGTAGTAGTTGTTGTAGTAGTAGTAGTAGTAGTAGTAGTAGTAATAAGTAGAATAAAGTAGTAGTAGTAGTAGTAGTAGTAGTGGTGGTCGTGGTGGTGGTGGTAGTGGTGGTCGTGGTAGTAGTAGTAGCAGCAGCAGCTAGTAGTAGTAGTAGCAGCAGCAGCTACTACTAGTAGTAGTAGTAGCAGCAGCAGCAGCAGCTAGTAGTAGTAGTAGCTGCTAGTAGTAGTAGTAGCAGCAGCAGCAGCAGCAGCAGCAGCTAGTAGTAGTAGTAGCAGCAGCAGCAGCAGCAGCAGCAGCAGCATCAGCTAGTAGTAGTAGTAGTAGTAGTAGTAGTAGTAGTAGTAGTAGTAAGTAGAATAAAGCAGCAGCAGCAGCATCAGCTAGTAGTAGTAGTAGTAGTAGTAGTAGTAGTAGTAGTAAGTAGAATAAAGTAGTAGTAGTAGTAGTAGTAGTAGTAGTAGTAGTAGTAAGTAGAATAAAGTAGTAGTAGTAGTAGTAGTAGTAGTAGTAGTAGTAGTAGTAGTAGTAGTAGTAGTAGTAAGTAGAATAAAGTAGTAGTAGTAGTAGTAGTAGTAGTAGTAGCAGCAGCAGCAGCAGCAGCAGCAGCAGCAGCAGCAGCAGCAGCAGCAGCAGCAGCAGCAGCAGCAGCAGCAGCAGCAGCAGCAGCGGCGGCAGCAGCAGCAGCAGCAGCGGCGGCAGCGGCGGGCAGCGGCGGGCAGCGGCGGGCAGCGGCGGGAGCGGCGGGAGCGGCGGGAGCAGTAGTAGCAGTAGTAGTAGCAGTAGTAGCAGTAGTAGCAGTAGTAGTAGTAGTAGTAGTAGTAGCAGCGGCCAGCGGCGGCCAGCGGCGGCAGCGGCGGGAGCGGCGGGAGCGGCGGGAGCGGCGGGAGCAGCGGGAGCAGCGGGAGCAGCAGCAGTAGCAGTAGCAGTAGCAGTAGCAGTAGCAGTAGCAGTAGCAGTAGCAGTAGTAGTAGTAGTAGTAAAAAATAATAGCAACGATAATAATTAAAATAAAAATGTTAGTAGTAATGAAAGTGGCAATAAAAAAAAAAATAATAATAATAATAATAATAATAAAATTAATAAAAGAAAAGCAAAAAAGAAAAGGAAAGTTTTTGTAAGTTTAGGCTCAGAATATGTATTGCGTCAAGAAGAGGTGATGCAATCTAAATTACGGAAGCAAAAATAAAGGTAAAAGCAAGACACTAATCGAAAATTCAACAAAGGATTTAGTAGGAACTAGTCTACTCACCCCTTTGTTAGGATTCAAAGAGCACCTAAACTATACGAACTATCCTCAAGACGAACCTGTGACTTGATAACAATTCGATCAAAGAGAAAAACGTTCAAATCTGATTTCACTCAAGAAGGAACGATCTTCCAAGTTTTTGTAGGAAAAGCTCACAGGCTGTGTTTTTACGTAATGTCTAGGAACTGTATCAAAATAACGCTAGGTTAGGGGATTATATAGGTTCAGCCCCTAACACCTAAATCAACTAGGAAAAGATTAACTAAAGAAAGGCCAATAATTTGGCTAGTCAGTTAACAAGATGAGAGTCGGAAAATGGAAATAAGAACTGTAATGTCAAGCGACCACGCAGGGCCCAATAACTATAATAGTCTATGTAAAGTATCAAATAAGAGCTCGGTGAGAAGCTGCTCGAACACCCTAACCATAAAGGTGCTCGTTGAGTAGCTCTGCCCGTTGAGTATCTCACCGAGTAATTCTGCTCGGCCTCAACTAGTTCCAAGTGTCCCTCCTTCTCCAATGCTAATCAACGCCTCTCTTGCCATCTCTATCATGCTGCCCGCTTCTTCCATCATCGCACGATCATAGCTCTTCATCACCATCAAATGGACATCATGAAGCTCCTTAGCTTGACTCCTCGTAAATGGTCTGGAAGGCACGAACAGAGCTTGATCAGGCTGGAATGCATCATTCTCCCCTTCTTGAGAAGATTTCGTCCTTGAAATCGAGCCAACATCATCTCTCAAAGTGGCACTACCTGCAACACAAGGAGTTAAGTCAGAAACATTGAAAGTTTTAGACACATTATACTCACCTGGCAGGTCTATAACATAGGCGTTATTATTGATCTTCTGAAGCACTTGGAATGGACCATCTCCTCTCGGGGCTAGCTTCCCCTTCCGCTGGCTCGGGAACCTCTCTTTTTGAAAGTGCACCCAAACCCAATCGCCCTTCTTCAAATCCAGCCTTTTCCTCCCCTTATTCTTCTTGCTCGCCACCTTGTCATAAGCGTCCTCTAAGTTCTTCCTTACCTTAGCATGCAACTCAAGCAACGCGGCTGCCCGGTTTTCACCATCAACACTAAGAGCTGCATCTCTAGGCAAAGGTGTAAGATCAAGTGGAATCAAGGGGTTAAAGCCATAAACACATTCAAATGGAGTTATACTAGTCATCCTATGCACAGTTCTATTGTAGGCAAACTCCATAATGGGCAACTTATCAACCCACGTCCCCGCCTTACCTTTGGTCAGAGCCCTAAGAAGAGCTCCCAAGGTTCGATTAACAACCTCAGTCTGACCGTCAGTCTGTGGATGATGAGACGTGGAAAATAGCAATTTGGTACCAAGGGCACCCCACAAACACTTCCAAAAGTGACTCAAAAATTTCGAATCCCTATCACTAACAATAGTACGAGGCACACCATGCAGCTTTAAAACATTAGCAATAAACAAAGAAGCAACATGTTGTGCATCATCACATTTTTTACAAGGAATTAAATGAGCCATCTTAGAGAACCTATCAACAACCACATAGATACTATCATGACCACCCCTAGAACGAGGCAGCCCCATCACAAAGTCCATAGAGACGTCTACCCACGGGCTAGTAGGGACGGGCAGAGGAATGTACAAACAATGATTACTAGACCTAGACTTAGCCCGTTTGCAGTCTAAACAAGCACCACAAACACGCTCAACATCACGCCTCATCTTAGGCCAATGAAACTGCTCCCCAAGTATAGCTAAGGTCTTATCTACCCCAAAGTGACCCATCAAACCCCCACAATGTGCTTCACGTACCAGTAACTCACGCCATGAAGACTCGGGTATACAAACTCTCCCCTTCTTAAAAATGTACCCATCATGCCATTGATATTTCTCTACGCGCTTGCCACCAGCTATGGCATCACACACTACTAAGCTTAGGGTCATGCACGTACAAAGACTTAATACTCTCAAAACCCATCAGCCTAGATGCTAAAGTAGTATCCAGAGCAAACTTCCTAGAAAGTGCATCAGCCACCATATTTTCCGTTCCCTTTTTGTAATGAATTACATAAGGGAAACTCTCAATGAACTCAACCCATTTGGCATGCCTCTTATTCAGCTTCTCTTGACCCCTAAGATGCTTGAGCGACTCATGATCGCTCCTAATGACAAACTCCCTAGGCCATAAATAGTGCTGCCAATGAGCTAGAGCTCTCACGAGGGCATACAACTCCTTATCATACGTGGAGTAATTCAAGGCAGCCCCCTTCAACTTCTCACTAAAATAAGCAATAGGCTTCCCATCTTGCATTAGGACACCACCTATCCCAACCCCCGAGGCATCACACTCAATCTCAAATGCCTTGCTAAAGTCAGGTAATTGTAACAATGGGGCAGAACTAAGCCTATGCTTCAACTCTTGGAAAGCCTTCTCTTGAAGCTTCCCCCACACAAATGGTTGATCTTTCTTTACTAATTCAGTGAGTGGAGCTGCTATGGTGCTAAAATCTCTCACAAATCGCCTATAAAAACTAGCCAAGCCATGGAAACTCCTAACATGCGAAACAGTAGTAGGAGTAGGCCAATCTCTAATAGCCTCAACTTTAGATTCATCTACTTCAACACCATTAGCACTAACTACAAATCCCAGAAAAACAACCTTCTCCACACAAAAGGCACACTTCTTATAATTAGCATAGAGCTTTTCAGCCCTCAACACACTAAGTACTTGCCTTAAGTGTTCAACATGGTCATCTACACTTTTGCTATAGATCAGAATATCATTAAAGTAAACGACCACAAACTTATTAATGAACGGCTTAAGTACATGATTCATTAGTCTCATAAATGTACTAGGTGCATTGGAGAGGCCAAAGGGCATCACCAACCATTCATATAGACCAAACTTGGTCTTGAATGCAGTTTTCCACTCGTCACCCGGTTTCATACGGATTTGGTGGTAGCCGGACCTAAGATCAATTTTAGAGAATACACTTGAACCACTTAACTCATCTAGCATGTCATCTAATCTAGGGATGGGATGACGATACTTTACCGTTATCTTGTTGACTGCCCGGCAATCAACGCACATCCTCCAAGTGCCGTCTTTCTTTGGAACAAGGATCACGGGCACGACGCAAGGGCTCAAACTCTCACGAACCAGCCCCTTACTTAGCAGCTCATCCACTTGACGCTGCAGCTCCTTGGTATCTTCCGGGTTACTCCGGTAGGCTGGTTTGTTAGGAATTTGTGACCCCGGGACGAAGTCGATCTGGTGTTCTATCCCCCTTAATGGAGGCAGCCCACTCGGCATCTCCTCGGGAAACATGTCCACATATTCCTGCAAGACATCATCAACAACACTCGGCAAGGGGTGAACAGTAGTAGGAACGTCATCATTAGAACTCAAATATACACCCTTATGTACAAGGCAAATTAACAATTTAGAATTATCATTACCTCGTAAATACTCACCTGGCTGCATCATAGCACAAACATTACCTGCTAGGGCTGGTGAATTAGCATGGCCTACGGCTTCGGACTTAGTTCCAATGGGCTGCTTTGCCTTAGCCGCTTCTTTGAGCTCCTTCATCCTCCTATAATCCTCACTAACCTGCTTGGGTGACAAAGGCTTGAGTGTAAAACTCGTGCCCTCCAACGTAACCGTATAGGTGTTGGCCTTGCCATCATGTATCACCCCCCGGTCATATTGCCAAGGCCTGCCCAACAACAAATGGCAAGCCTGCATAGGCACTACATCAAACATGAGCTCATCACTATAAGCGCCCACCTTAAATCTAATGAGCACTTGCTTCACGACCTTCAACTCACCACACTCGTTCAACCAATGCAGCCTATAGGGATGGGGATGTTTCAATGTAGGCAGCGCTAGTTGTGACACCAACGATTGGCTCACTACATTGGCACAACTACCCGAATCAACAATTAAAGAGCACACTTTTCCCCGCACTCTACATCTAGCGTGAAATAAATTCTCTCGCTGCACATTCTCTTCCTCCTCAATGGTCATAGCACTCAAATTCCTACGCACCACTAGAAACATGTTCACATCCTCATCCTCCGCTATTTCTTCCTCACGCCCAACTAAATCAGCCCCCTCATCTCCCTCAATCTCCTCATCACTCTCCATCTCTCGGACAGTACCATCATCAAGAATAAGCATGGTTTTTCGCGTATGGCAATCCTTCGCGAAATGCCCATAGCCTTGACATTTATGACATTTAAAAGAGGAAGCACTAGGAGTATTAAGCTGAGTTTTAGAAGTACCTCCCGACCCCTTAGGATCACCCTTTTGCGTCACTTTGTCTGCTGGTTTCTTCACATCACGGCCCACACTTGCCTCCCCGGTACTCGGTGTCGTCCACGCCTTATTTTGGCTCATAGGCGTAGGAGTGGAACTACCTCTATAGCGGGCTGCCTTCTCCTCTTTAATCATCTTCTCGGCTTCAATGGCAGCCAACAAGGCATCATAAAGAGTCAAAAAAGTGTGTAGTCCTCAACTGAGTAGATATGTCACGATTCAGCCCATTCTTGAACCGTATGATAGCCTCGTCCTCTGCTTCTTCTTCCATGTCAAGTGATAGCCGAATCTTCTCAAATTCATCATGATATTCTTCAACAGATTTCAGCCCTTGTCTCAAGTCGTATAACCTCCGAAGTTGCTCTTGTTTGTGTTTTGGATTGACATACTTTCGGGTCATTACTCGTTTCAATTCTCTCCAGGTTATGCGCATGGGCAGATTGTGTCTCATTCTAGTTCGTTTCTCGGCCTCCCACCAAGTAGAAGCATAGGACTCAAAGGCTGCAATTGCATAGGTAGCTTTCTTCTCCTCAGTCATATCATTAATCTCAAAAATTCTCTCAACTTGACGCCTCCACTCTAAGAACTTGTCAGGATCACTAGTTCCCTTGAACACCGGAATGGTAACCTTGACACTATTTAGACCACTCTCACGAGCACCACGAGCTGGTTCATTATACTCCTCATAATATTCAGCATATTCATCGAATTCAGGTTCCAAATTCCTTCCACCATAGCCCCCAAAGCCCCCTCGAGGACCACGGCCAAATCCACGGCGTCTCACATTACCACGCCCCCCATATGTTTGTCTTACCCTTGGTTCTCGCTGCTCGAAATCATCACCGACATACTCCCCTAGCTCGGGCTGATCATCCTCATGGGCTGCCCGTAGTTCCCCCGCGGGTACTACGTTTCTCCGGGCAGGCATCAATGGTGGTATATTTCCCTGGGGAATGCCCAAGGTTCTCACATTACGAGCATCTCTTTCTCTCAATTCTTGTTCACGAGCTATCTCAGCAAATCGTTCAGGCTTCACAGTCGAACCATCACTAGTTCCTTCCCCGGCATTTTGTTGAGCACTGGCTGATTTTTCAAGGGTTTCAACTCGTGTTCCAATGGCATCAATGGAACGTACCAGATCAGTCCTCATTGCTTTCATTTCGGCGAGAAGACTAGTCATGTCAGTCTCGGAGACACCCTCACGCTTATCTGTTATTCCAGCCATGTACCTGCACAAAATCAAAGAAACTCGCTCCAATTGGCTTCCTCAGAACTGATCAAGTTTCTCGATGACCTTCAAGTTCACAAGTTCACGAGTTCTCTTTGGGAAGAGTGAATCGATGTGACTCTATAGGCGGACAGCTTTTAAAGTGAGCACAGGAAGCCAAAGAATCAAACTACGAAAGTTGGAAATTCTGAGTTTTAGCACGAAGTCCTACAAGCTCAAGGATTAGTAATTAACTTAAGTAGAAGAATTACCTAAGAATTACTAATTAGAAGTAATGTTCACAAAGAAATAAGGAAATCCTACAAAAATCTGATTTTCTACCCTTAATTAGGCGCCAAGAACAAGCCCCTTTTGAGTAGGATAAGTTTTTCCTCTTTTCCCTTGCTTTCCAACCCTAATTTGGAGAACTTTTACCCTTTTTTCTACACTCCCTTTTCCCCTAGGATCAGCAGTCTAAACACTATCCCAAAGCTAAAGGAAAACTAATTCCCTTACTTGGAAAGTGGGTAAACTTCTCCTCTTCGAATTGGGATTTGTTTCCCTCTTGAATTAGGCTTAGGGTTTCCTCTTCCTTCCTCTGATGTGCAGCCGCTCCAAGCTTCTTAAACAACAAAGATATTCAACAATTAATCTTACCACTTCAAGAATTCAATCAAGATTGTTTCAAGAATCTTACTACACGTTTTCTTTCACTTGTTTCTAACGTGTTCTAGTACTTTTGTCAAGAACTCTCAAGAACTCAACCAAGAACGTCCTAAATTGTTCAAGAACAATTCAAGAACTCAAGAAGATTAGTTCTACAAGTCCAAGAACGCAGCACCTATTCAAGATTCCAAGAAACAAGGTCAAATTCTTCAAGAAACTTGTCAAGATCAAACAAGGGTTTCAAGATTTCGATCCAAATCAATCAAGCATTCAATATTATCGAACCCTAGATGTCTCACAACAATACACACGGCTGTTTTTGTTTCTTTCACGTTTTTATCAAACTTTTTTTTTGTTTTTTTAATAAAAACGAAAATTAATGGAAACCTAAAACTAAGAACCTAAAACTAGGGCACGAAGAACAGGATTGGGTATGTAGAAACAAACCCTTTCCAAGCTCTGATAACAACTGATGCAATCTAAATTACGGAAGCAAAAATAAAGATAAAAGCAAGACACTAATCGAAAATTCAACAAAGGATTTAGTAGGAACTAGTCTACTCACCCCTTTGTTAGGATTCAAAGAGCACCTAAACTATACGAACTATCCTCAAGACGAACCTGTGACTTGATAACAATTCGATCAAAGAGAAAAACGTTCAAATCTGATTTCACTCAAGAAGGAACGATCTTCCAAGTTTTTGTAGGAAAAGCTCACAGGTTGTGTTTTTACGTAATGTCTAGGAACTGTATCAAAATAACGCTAGGTTAGGGGATTATATAGGTTCAGCCCCTAACACCTAAATCAACTAGGAAAAGATTAACTAAAGAAAGGCCAATAATTTGGCTAAATGTCAAGCGACCACGCAGGGCCCAATAACTATGATAGTCTATGTAAAGTATCAAATAAGAGCTCGGTGAGAAGCTGCTCGAACACCCTAAGCATAAAGGTGCTCGTTGAGTAGCTCTGCCCGTTGAGTATCTCACCGAGTAATTCTGCTCGGCCTCAACTAGTTCCAAGTGTCCCTCCTTCTCCAATGCTAATCAACGCCTCTCTTGTCATCTCAATTATGCTGCCCGCTTCTTCCATCATCGCACGATCATAGCTCTTCATCACCATCAAATGGACATCATGAAGCTCCTTAGCTTGACTCCTCGTAAATGGTCTGGAAGGCACGAACAGACCTTGATCAGGCTGGACTGCATCAAGAGGTTAGGGATGTCGTTACGGCTGCAAACACGGAGCCGGTCGTGTTGCCATGCCAAGCACTTCCAATCCCACTACTCTGCTATCGCTTACTTTGCAAAGTGATATGCATCGTCATCGCCTACTTGTTTTTAGGGACTCAAGGAGTGTAACGGGACTGGTTTTAGGCCTCTAAACATCATTGGCCTTGTAGTATCGTGTTCAAATCAGTCCTAGACCTCAAATTCAAATTAATTATGAATTGTTTTCATTGGCCTTGTAGCATTTGCGTCTTTTTAGTAATCAACCCAGAATAAGCCAATCTGAATGGTCAGTCACGCAATCAACAGCACCATAAACTCACAATCTGCAAAATCAAGCCAATAGCATAGCATAGCATAGCAATCGAATAATTGTATGAGGTCCAAGCATAGTCAGTAACGAATATATGACCAAAATAGAACAAGTCTAACATAATAACCATATAGCACACAATTTCTTAAGGAAATAGAACTAAATTAAAACAAAACATGGAATAGAGCAGTGTCGACTGCAAAGTAAAACCGCCTGCAAGAATTTCGGCCAGGTTCATGATGAGTGAAACAAACAGTTAACCGGAGGAGAAAGGGAGGAGCGACGACCCATACGATGGTGTCACTACCACTTCCTGTTCTCTTTTTCAACTCCATTCAAGAAGAACGGGGACAGGATTTTCCAATGGTTGTGGGTTTTGCCGCTGTCGATGGTGGTTGATACTACCACTACTCCACTTGCTCCTAATTCCCCGATCTGAGTTCCATTTTGGACTATTCCCTGTTTCTGATTTCTCTACATGGTGTTAATGGGATTTTCCCCCTCCATCTCTGATCTGTATCCCCTTTTCCCCATCTCCCTCTATTTTTGTGCTACTTCCCCGATCTGTTTTGCACTGGTGGGTGTTTTGATATGTGTTGGTTGTAAGGGATGTGTAGTGGATGTGTGCAGCTGGGTATTCGTGTATGTGTGATGTGTATTTTGTGGTTTTTTGTATTTCACAGTGTGTGCTTTGGAGAAGAAGACAAGAGGGAATGGTTTTACTGTGTATTTTTTGAGTGGGAGTGTAAGTGGAGATGTGTAGAATTACTACATTTCTGACTATAACTGTGAATTAAGTAGTGAAGAAGTACTGTAGATGAAGAGTAGAGAGCCCGTATACTGTGCTTGTGTATGTGAGTAAGTGATGACAAAGGTGAGGGAGATGGGGTCCCGCGTGGGGTATTTGTGTACGGATTATTTGTAAAGGGATGAGAGGGTGTGAGGAAGAAGATGTACTGTGTTTTTGAGAAGGAGAGAGGTGTCGGGGTCCCCTTTGAATGTACTGCTGAATGTGTAATATAGGATTAGGGAGGAAAAAATAGTTGTTGGGGGTGGGGATTGATTGAAGGGATTTTGGAATAATTTTGAGATTGGAGAGGATTTTTGGGGAAATGATTTTAGGGGATTTTTTAAAAAAGATTAGGGAAGGATTATGGTAAGATTTGGGAAAGATTATGGAAGTAATTTGAATTTAAAAAAAAAAAAATTATTTGGTTATGTTTTGGGCCTATATTCAATATAATAATAAAACTGAAATAAATAAAGAATTTCGTAGAAATTTGGAAAAAGGAAAATTGAATAGTTTGAATTGTATTTAAAATAATTGACAAAAAAATAGCAATTAATCCTAATAGCACGGGCGTACCTAGACGGACTCTCAACTAGATTCGTAGGAAATTTTAACAAAAGAAAAAGGAGAATAAGTAAATTGAAAAATGGACATTTTCTTTTAAATTGGTCAATATTCAACTTAAAAGTATAAATAAAAATATAGATATACGTATTTTATAAGATGCATAAGTAATTATTAAATAATATTCACATAAAATATTTAAATATAGATAATCACAGATAATTATTAATTTGCACAAATAATCATGAATTGAAATAAATTTGACATGTAGCATAAATGACGTAATTATATTATATTATAAATGTACAAATTTCTCAAACAGTCACAGTTTTGACAAATCGCTTAAATGATGTAAAAGTTACGTAATATAGTCATACTTAAGTATATAATATATAAATAGAGGATAACGCACGTAAATGCATGATTTCTAATGAATATTTTGCAAAAATAGTCACATTTTGCACCCTTAAGTTGAATTATAGCCAATTTTAGAAAAAGAAGGGACAAAATTGGGTGTCAACAGCTGCCCCTCTTTGTCTGGGGATGATGAAAGAGTCTTCGGACAAAGATAGTTGACAGAGTAGCCAATTTTGTCACGACAAACAGACAAAGTGGTGAAAAAGGAAAATGAGAGTTTTGGGGTGTTTTCGGCCGAACCCCGGTTTTTGAGTTGCCTACATATCTCGGGCTTCACAAGAATCAGGCCTTGTGTAGTTCTAGAATGGCATGTTGCTTGTGTGAGGTGTTTATGACGCACAATTTTGGATGTCAAGACTAAACTGATCCACGTATTGGAAAGTTTAGATTCGTGTATGTTTTGCCTTTTGGCGAGATAAAATGAAGAATAAAGCAAAGGTACTATCAAATGTGAGATAACATCAATAGATCGAGCGTGGGATAAAAGGCTTATAATCATCCTAGTTATGAAAATGTGGCGCGCTACACACCCATAAAGAGGAGTTTAGACGTACATAGTTTCCACTTCACCTCGATAAATGAGTAATCTCGCCTTAAATATTTCCTTGACTGAGCTGGGAAACATTTAAGGAGCGAGCTTTGTAAATGCGCATGATTCAAACAGGTGGGCATGATTAAGCACGAGAACACGCACGATTGACACAGATAAGCTTGAATATGAAGGAACACAAACATCTAATCAGGAATGAGAGATTAGGTAGATCACTTGTGCGAGTAAGAAAATGTAGATTTGAGCGCTTCGAAACTCGGCAACAATAGATAGTTTGCGGTATAGCAAAGACACTGTATGCAGGATTGAGCATGGGTTCCAGAACGGTGCATAGTATGCATTTAGAGTTTCGTGGTTGCACAAATTCATGTGAGATAGTGATTTTATGGGGAGCAAATGTAAGGGTATGTGAATATAGGAATTAGCCCAAGGGTCTGTCAGGGGGTCGAAGAGTGTCCTGCAACAAAAGTAGGATAAGTGCAACCAAAGATAATGCTAAAGTGAACTCCCTATAAAGTTGAGCTCTCCTTTGTCATGTAGTTGTCTAGTCTGTTTCCAGGTGCTTTGAGTGTTAGAAAATATATGCTTCTCCTCTGGGGATATTCATTTACGTGCATCTTGTTAGGAGATAATTGTTTGTCGTGTCGGGTTGTATACCGTGGGACACTCACCCGCTGTTTCCTGCAATAAAGTGTGAGCTTTTGCAGATAATATTTGTAAATGTAAAATGGACTTTCCTATCATTGGATTGTCAACTGTCAATGTGTCGTGGTCCCTCGTTATGAGATATTTGTGTATCATAAGTGCCTGCTCATCAAGAGCTATTTTGCCTGCTCGTCAAGAGCTATTTTGCCTTCTTGTTAAGAGTTGTTTGCATGCTCGTCAAGAGCTATTTTGCCTACTCGTCAAAGCTATTTTGCCTGCTCGTCAAGAGCTATTTTGCCTTCTTGTCAGGAGCTGTTTGTCTGCTCGTCAAGAGCTATTTTGCCTCCTTGTCAAGAGCTATTTTTCCTGCTCGTCAAGAGCTATTTTTCCTGCTCGTCAAGGGCTATTTTGCCTTCTCGTCAGGAGCTGTTTGCCTCCTCGTCAAGAGCTATTTTGCCTTCTCGTCAAGAGCTATTTGTCTATCGCGCCGGGCTGTGTACCCTGCGAACAAAAGTAAAGTGCCTGTCGCCGGGCTGTGTACCCTGCGAACAAAAGTAAAGTGTCGTACTAAAAAATAAAATGTCATTATCATGTCTGCAACACTGCTAGGAAAGTCGTCATTGTTTCTGCATTTATAATGCTTTCATGAATGTTGGTTTCTTCGGTGAACTCCCAGATTCTGTACTTCGTCTCTCTTGAAATTTTTGAGGGGATCTCAAAAATTTCTGCCCCAGTGTCAGGTTACGTCTTTTGGAAATTTTTGAGGGGATCCTCAAAAATTCTGCCCCAGTTTATTGCCTTTGATAGACCATCATGTTATAGTAGTGCCTGTAAAATTAAAAAAAATATGTGTGTATGTCCAATTCTAAGGCGGACGAGCCTATTGTAGTGGTGCCTGCAAAACAAGATATGTGAATTTGTCCTATTTTAAAGCCGGACAGAGCTGATCGTCATATTTTAAACCTGACATGGCTAATCATCATATTATAGGCCTGACGTGGCTAAAGTGCTATCTTGTCTGTTGTGATTTTCTGTGAATCTTGTGTTTGTATTGAAAAATCTGCTCTCAAAGAAAGATTCGTTAATCGAAACAAAGTGATTGCATTGCACTGGACACCTGTGTATCGGCTTGAATCTGCATTCGTCCTTTAGTGTGATGATTGATGACTCTGATTATGTGGGTACTTGCATTCTCAGGCTGAGGTTGGATTTGTTGGATGTGGAGACTGTCCAAAATTTTAGTTTTCGTGGGTTGTGATGGGGTGTCTTCATGTCTCGTGTTGATTTTTGATGGATTTGTTTGTGTAGAAAATGTAGTTGTGGCTCGAGAGTTTTGCAACTTCCATTTGTTGGTTCTTGTTGTATCATTGTTTGGCTTTTGCCAATCAGGCTTCGAATTTTGTGCTTCAGTGCTGGGTATTTTGCGATATCAGGGTATTGAATATTTGAGTGAAGGGTGTAGATCTTTATTGGATCGATTTTTAGAATGGGTATCTAGGGAATAGTTTGTATGTTCGTTGCAATATCTTTTGAATGAGCTAAAGGAGTGAGGTTTTGCCTTTTTGCATGTCCTTGATTTGTGTTGAGCCTGATAAGGTTGTTGTTGAAAGTCTTGACATATAGGAGGTTATTTATTGTGTAAATCGGGTGCAGTGTGGGGTTGTGAGTTTTGCCAGTTTTGATTGTATAGTGATTAGATTTCTCTCTTGCGACTCTTGTGTGGGTATTATGTCAGCTGATTCTGGTTCGTTCATACTACAAGTTGTACGAAAGTGGGATTTGGATTGTCTGGGTTCTCCCGGTGTCCTATGCTAGCGGTTTAAAAGACTTTTTATCGAGATAAACGTTTTCAGCTTGGCTTGCTATTTCAGCTTTATCAGAATGCAGATTCTTGACCAATTTCAGTGTTTGAATGCAAAGCAACCGTAACTGTGCAAAACTGCATTAGCACATTAGCAAAAATTTGAAGAAAGAACAACACATAAAGCTTAAGAGTATGCCTAGACCGCGGATGATCGATTAGCAATTGAATTTTAGAGACCGACAAATTGTATAGATGTTGAAAGATTGCTTGGGTGCTTTATGTAGCAGTCAAGACAAGGATTCTTTTGTTAAATGATTGATGCTCGCTTGAGTGGAAGATGGGTCTGGTTAAATCTCAATCAAAAGTTGACAAGGATTTCGGGTAAGGGATATATATATGACTGAAAAGGAAGTCGGCTTTTATCAAACACCAAGACCTTAGTGCATTTGTCATCCTTTCTTTCAAATTTGTGTGTCATGATGCCCGGGTGTCTTTGCGAGAGATACTCAATGTCTCTCATACTTGTCAACCAACTGCCGAAATTCAATATTTGCCTCAACTTTTTGCTTGTCATGTAGATTTTGTGGCCGAGAGACCGATCCCAGTGTATCATGTGTATTCTTAGATTGCTGCTTCAATCAAGACCGTTTTAGAGTTTGACCATATTGTATTCCTTGCTCAATGGAGTTGTTGTCATGAAAATTTATTCAAATAAAGCTTTTGACCAAAATTGCTCCAAGAAATCTGTCTGCCCCTTTTTTGTATCAAATTAATTAATGATCTTGTAAGTGTCTCAAATAGCTTCATCATGAGTTCCTCTTCTCGTCCCACACTTTCTAGTTGGTAGAGATACACTTCCAATACTCGGCAAGAGCTTCTAGCTCCGTCATATAATGGAAATTTTGTCACCGCGCCTTTGCATTTTTTTCGAATTGAATCAGCCTGCTAATTTTGGTTGTTATGCATAAACCTTTGTATCATCAAACGGGTTCCGGTCATTACTCACTTCCTTATTGCCTTGTGGTAACTCCTTGAACGTCTTTTTGGCCATGAATAGGTATAAGTTTGGAAATATTTTGGATTGCCTTGAATGTATTACAATATGGACTAGACCAAAAAAAATGATCCTCAGACATTGTGTCAGAACGAAGTATTTCGGTAAGTCATGTGTGCCTTTGAGTTTGACCAACAAATCTCTTGCTCTATCAATTTTATGCTTTGTGTGTATAGTGCCTGCTATTACAAACTCTTCTTGTTTTGAAAAATCCAAATCTTCTGCCTTGGTATTCAACTTAAGCCAACCTTCGGATAATAGGTTTTTGAGTTCGTAAGGGATAGGGAATTGTCAAGACATTCGAAAGGTTTCTGATATCAGGATTTGGGCATAGAGTAGGGAGATGAGGTGCCTTGATGAGAGATTGGATTTGGAAAGGGATTGACTTAGGTAGAAAGAGACCTAGAGCAATCAAGCAATTTCATGCAATGCACACATATCAAATAAGAAATGCATTCGATAATATAAAGGACCGTTTTACGCACGATGATTTCAAAAGTGCTTTGTGCCACATGTATCACTTCATTTGCTAACAGTGCAGAGAGCCTAAAAGAGAAATATTGCTTTATTGGACATTAGTCTTTATTACATCGGCTGATATTGAAGGAAAAGACTAAACATTGTTGGTAGATTGAATCACGGCCAGTTGAACATCTATCATGTTGATCCATCCCTAGAAGATTCATCTTCTTCCTCTTCGGACGAATCTTCGCTAGACGAACTTGCCCCTGACGAGTCTCCTTGGAAGATGATATTGTCTGCGTCAGTTAAGAGCCAGGATATATCGAATGTGAAGTTTTTCAACATTTCCCAAGCCTTCCTTCCTTTCTCCTCTATTCCTTTGTCAGCCACGGAGTTCATCCCTTCGCTAGCCCATACACCGATAGACTCTATGCGTTTTGTCAAGAGTTCTGCCTTATTGCGCCATTTGTCTTTTTCTTTGTTTTTTGCTTCGACCAAACTTTGCTTTTTCGCTATTTTCTCTCGTGCCTTTGACAGTTGTTTGTGTAGCCTTTTGCACTCAGATTCCAATTCCTCATCATTTCTTTTTCTTTTTCTTGTTGCTTTTTATTGGACCGCCTTTGTTATGTCTTTCCTGAGCCAGTCTGGGTAATCTTCGTCATAGCCTGCGTCAAACCTGTCTCGTCCAATAGTCTCGAACCCCATTCGATGTCTTGCCTTCCAAAGTTCTACTATCTTTTCTTTGAGTGGTATCATCCCTCCGAAAATATCAGCTTTGAAAGTTCTGATGTCTGCAATTTGGGGTACAATCTGCTTTCTCCCTGCTTGTCTAAGTGCCCTTAAAAGAGTGTATGGGTAAACTCCTCTAAACCCTACTAAAATAAGAAATGAATCCCTTTCTGACCGTGTGATCACTGTAGTGCTGGGAAAGTAGTCAAACATCCATTGTATATTTTCGGATGTCAACTGAGAAAGCATGTGGTGCCAGCCTTCGGTGGTTGTTGGCCGGTCCCACTTTTCAAGAGAACTGTCCATGCAGGTGATATGTGTCAAGATATAGTTTTCTCTTGGTATGGAGTGGAAGCCTTGGTCTGTGTTGTTCTTCTTGTGCAAATGCTCCATCAACCAAATTTGTAAAAGCAAATTGCAACCTTCGAAAAAGCTATCGCCCTTCTTGCATCTTTCTAAAGCTCGGTGAATCTCTGCAACAATCATCGGTACCAAAGTGTATTTCTAGCTTAAGTCCTTGAGTAAGGTATCGGCAATTGATACCACACAAACATCAACTCGTCCTTTGTATTGTGGAAACACGACAGTCCCTAAAAAGCCGGTGACAAAAGCAAGTACCTTCGCTGTTGCCAATTTGCCTAGTCAATGTTGAAATAGTCTTCGGCTTCTTGAAATGCCTCTCCATACCCAAATTTGATGTATAGAGAACTTAGAGAAATTCTCGATTGTCGTATACTGTCTGTGCATAATTCGGGCTTAAACCCCACCATTTTGAAGAACTCCTCGGCTGTAGTGTTCCCAGGCATCAAGACTTCTTCACTTTCAAATGGCAATTGAGTTAACCCTCCTATTTCCTCCAGTAGTGGTGTCAACTCTACACTCCCAAAGTGAAAAACTGCTCGATCTGCATCCCAATAGTGTACCACTGCCTCTATCATCCCTTTCATTGTCGTATGCTCCATAAGTGAAATAAGGTTCCCCAACACTGCTTTAACTCGATCTTGTTGATCTATACTTAGGTTTCCCCACCAATCTTTGAGTAACTGAGGGGTTTCAGCGACCATGTCAAATGTTCTATTGGCCATGATCTTTTGGAAAAGGTGAAGGACGATAGGGAAAGAGAGGAGAAAAATGCCCAAGATTTGCTTTATTGTAAACAACTGATCAACGTGTGGCACAAGCTTTTGAAAACAATGAAATGGAGAATATGAAGAGATGCGTCGTTATGGATTGAGAACCCTTTAGACACTTTAAAAGGAAATTGCTAATGGACTTGTGACATGCCAAGGATATCAAGTCTTTATATAATGTTTAAAGGATAAATGTGTGTTATGCGTCATCCCGTCTATCAACCGGTTATTTCTGCTTCAAATTGGGCTTTTACTGCCTTTTCGGCTACTTTTTGTGCCTTTGAATGACATTGAACACAGAATGATTTTAACCGCTTAGGAATAAATGGTCGTTTCTGATTCAATTTGGCTTTGATGTCGTTTCGGTTACTATTTGTGCCTTTGAATGGCATTGAATGCAGAATGATTCCCATAAACGGTCTACACTTGCACGTTCAATCTTTTAAGTGTATGCCAATAAATCATGTTTAACACTTTTTATGTCCAAAAACCCATTCAGTTGGCCTATTGGACCTGAGAACAAGTCGACTAATGATATGTCATGATGCATGATTCCTAGCGTTGCTACTAAAGAATGGAGTTAGCTAGACCGAGTTTTATTATCCTCCCAAGCGGACAACTCAGGAGCGGGAACGTCTCGGGGCAAATGGGTTCCAAGTTGTTCCCCCGAAAAGGAGATTTTTGTGAGGGAAGAGGTCGTCGTAACAGCCGCACGATTTAGAAACTTGCCAGAAGTGGCAGAAGGTATGCATGATATGCATAAGTTTAAAAAATGCACTTTTTTTTTTTTGGAAATGCGCATGTTTTGTAAAATGATGCACACATATTGAAGTAATTTATAAAATGATTTTAGAAGGATAAGAACAAAACAGACGCGTTAGTTTCAAAAGATAGGATTAATATAAACTAGGCAATATTAAAAATCACGAAAAAAGAAAAGATGCAAATATTTTACCAACTTTTAAAAGAGGGAAAGACAAATAAAACAAGTTAATTTTGAAAAGCAGGCTAATAGAGTTAGGCGATATATTTTAAAAATGTGAAAAGAATTATGAAGGGAAACTTGTTTTAAGAAGAGATTTAGCAAAATTGTGGAAATGGTGCACATATCGAAATATTTTTAAAAATAAATTTTAAAAGGGAGAAACAAACAAGTTAATTCTGGAAAATAGGTTGAAATTTTTGAAAAAAGGCAAAAGAATTATGAAGTGAAACTGTTTTAAAGAAAAAGATTTAGAAGATTCGAAAATAACTGAAGTTTAGGACGTGTTGTGTTATCCTAAAAGAACCTTCTAAGAGTTGGTTAGTCTAGACAAGGATATGGTTCCCCCAGGCGGACAACAAAGGGGTGGAAACGTTTGGATTTATTGGCTGTACCACGGAACAACTATACCCCAACCGTTCCTCCTAAAAGGTTTTTGAGAGTGAAACAGCCGTGAGATCCACGTAACCATTTATGGTGTGTGCAAGTGTAAAAGATTCCAGGAGTGGAGGAAATATAAACAAAATAACAATTACAGATAATAAAATGTAAATGAAATAGAAAACTAAACTTCATACCTGCAAAAGGAAAAGAAAGAAATATTAGTATTGAGAAATAACGAAAATAAGAAAATAAATGCAAAGAATCTCAATTAAAAGTCCGTTATGGTTTGAACCTTCAGGTTCCTAGCGTAGTCGCCATTCTGTCGACACCCATTTTTCCCCCGAACCCCGGTTAGAGTTCGAAATAGGCTCGACTTATTGGGACTTGCGGGTAAAGACTTGGAGTCTCCACCTAACATATTTTTTAACTAGGCGTATTAGGGCACCTACTTTGTTTCTAGCCAATTTTAATATTAACTCCGATACTTGATCTACGAACCGAGAATTCTGAGTAAGGGTTCAGAATAACCCAAGAGGAAGGTGTTAGGCACCTCTCAGATTCCACAAAATGTGGTTCCCGACCGGACTAAATAATTGGGATTTAATAATAACTAAAGGCAAGTAAAATAATTTCTACTATATTTTAAACAAAAATAATTGCATAAATAAATAAGTATTCAATATTCGCCAAGAACTTCGTTTCTGTAGGAATGTACCTCGCAAAAAGCATAAAGATGAAGTTAGTATTACAATTGATAAAATAATGCAAAACTAAAAGTAGAGTAAAGTAATAATAGTAGTAGTAATAGTAATAATAATAATAATAATAATAATAATAATAATAATAATAATAATAATAATAATAATAAAAATAATAAGACGAAAGTAATTATAATAATGATAATAGTAATTATAAAAAATAATAACAACGATAATAGTTAAAAATAAAAATGTTAGTAGTAATGAAAGTGGCAATAAAAAAATTAATAATAATAATAATAATAATATTAATAAAAGATAAACAAAAGGAAAAGGAGAGTTTTTGTAAGTTTAGGCTCAGAATATGTATTGCGTCAAGAAGAGGTTAGGGATGTCGGTACGGCTGCAAACACGGAGCCGGTCGTGTTGCCATGCCAAGCACTTCCAATCCCACTACTCCGCTATCGCTTACTTTGCAAAGTGATATGCATCGTCATCGCCTACTTATTTTTAGGGACTCAAGGAGTGTAACAGGACTGATTTTAGGCCTCTAAACATCATTGGCCTTGTAGTATCGTGTTCAAATCAGTCCTAGACCTCAAATTCAAATTAATTATGAATTGTTTTCATTGGCCTTGTAGCATTTGCTTCTTTTTAGTAATCAACCCAGAATAAGCCAATCTGAATGGTCAGTCACGCAATCAACAGCACCATAAACTCACAATCTGCAAAATCAAGCCAACAGCATAGCATAGCATAGCATAGCAATAGAATAATTGTATGAGGTCCAAGCATAGTCAGTAACGAATATATGACCAAAATAGAACAAGTCTAACATAATAATCATATAGCTCACAATTTCTTAAGGATATAGAACTAAATTAAAACAAAACACGGAATAGTGCAGTGTCGACTGCAAAGTAACACCGCCTGCAAGAATTTTGGCCAGGTTCACGATGAGTGAAACAAACAGTTCACCGGAGGAGAAAGGGAGGAGCGACGACCCATATGATGGTGTCACTACCAGTTCCTGTTCTCTTTTTCAACTCCATTCAAGAAGAACGGGGACAGGATTTTCCAATGGTTGTGGATTTCGCCGCTGTCGATGGTGGTTGATACTACCACTACTCCACTTGCTCCTAATTCCCCGATCTGAGTTCCATTTTGGACTATTCCCTGTTTCTGATTTCTCTACATGGTGTTAATGGGATTTTCCCCCTCCATCTCTGATCTGTATCCTCTCTTCCCCATCTCCCTCTATTTTTGTGCTACTTCTCCGATCTGTTTTGCACTGGTGGGTGTTTTGATATGTGTTGGTTGTAAGGGATGTGTAGTGAGTGTATGCAGCCGGTTTTTCGTGTATGTGTGATGGGTATTTTGTGGTTTTGTGTATTGCACCGTGTGTGCTTTGGAGAAGAAGACAACAGGGGATGGTTTTACTGTGTATTTTTTTTAGTGGGAGTGTAAGTGGAGATGTGTAGAATTACTACATTTCTGAGTATAATTGTGAATTATGTAGTGAAGAAGTACTGTAGATGAAGAGAAGAGAGCCTGTATACTGTGCTTGTATATGTGAGTAAATGATGACAAAGGTGAGGGAGATGGGGTCCCGCGTGGGGTATTTGTGTATGGATTATTTGTAAAGGGATGAGGGGGTGTGAGGAAGAAGATGTACTGTGTTTTTGAGAAGGAGAGAGGTGTCGGGGTCCCCTTTGAATGTACTGCTGGATGTGTAATATAGGACTAGGGAGGAAAAAATAGTTGTTGGGGGTGGGGATTGATTGAAGGGATTTTGGAATAATTTTGAGATTGGAGAGGATTTTTGGGGAAATGATTTTAGGGGATTTTTTAAAAAAGATTAGGGAAGAATTATGGTAAGATTTGGGAAAGATTATGGAAGTAATTTGAATTTCAAAAAAAAAATATATTTGGTTGTGTTTTGGGCCTAGATTCAATATAATAAATTGGGATGCTTTGGCTAAGAAATTTTTGGCTAAACTCTATCCCTCTGCTAAACTGCAAAGAGACTGAGTGAGATCATGTCATTCAGACAGCTAGAATGAGAATCTTTATATTCAGCTTGGGAGAGATTCAAGGTGCTCTTGAGAGATTGCTCGCACCACAACCAATCTAATGAGGTGTTGGCTCATACTTTCGTGGAAGGACTTAATGCTCATACAAAGATCGTGGTAGATGCTGCTGCGGGTGGCCAAGTCTTGGCTTTGAACTTTAATGAGATTTACGAACTGCTAGATAAATTTTCTCAAAGTAATCCCAACTGGCAGGGTGATGGTAGAGTTCCAAGTCAAAAGACCGCTGGAGTACTTCAATTGGATGCCTTTTCAGCGCTAACTGCAAAGATGGATGCTTTAGCCAACCAGATTAGTAAACTATTAATACCTCCAACTCAAAAACAAGTTCAACCTGTTCAACAAGTGCAACAATTCCAAAGCTTTTGTGAAGTTTGTGGAGAAGATCATGTTGCTGATGTGTGCCCTGCCAACCCAGAGTCAGTTTGTTATGTGGGAAATCAAAATAGATATCAGACAAAAAATCAGACTCAGATTGGCAATACATACAACCCCAACTGGCGTAACCATCCAAATTTCTCTTAGGGTGGTAACCAAGCCAATCAAGGTAATATGAGAGATCATAATAACTATCAAAATTCGCAACCTCAGGCTCAGCCACAGCAGACATCCAATTCAGTCGAAGAGTTGATGAAGCAGATGTTAGCCAGCCAACAGAAAATTTTAGCCGATAATGGGGCCAATGCACAAGCCATAGAGGATCTTGCTAATGCTCAAAAAGACTTGAACGCCAAGTGGGTCGGCTAGCTGGAGCACAAAATACAAGACCACATGGTGCCTTGCCTAGCGACACTGAGAAAAATCCAAAAGAATATGTTCAAGCCGTTACTTTGCGGAATGGGCGAGCTTTAGAAGAAGTACCTCCAAAACCAAAGAAGTCTGTTAGTGAACTAGTGCCAAACAATGAAAAAGAAACTGAAAAACAAGATGAAAAAGTGGTAGAGAAGCAGCCCGAACTTGATATTGTTAGACCACCACCGCCTTTCCCTCAAAGGCTTCAAAAGCAGAAAATTGACACAGCTTGTAAGAAATTTTTGGAGATCTTGAGTCAAGTACAAGTCAATATTCCTTTGGTGGAACTTTTACGAGATGTTCCAAAATATGCTAAGTACATCAAGGATATTGTAGCTAATAAAAAGAGATTGACTGAGTTCGAGACAGTTGCACTTACTGAGGAGTGCAATTCTAGAGTACGAAGTAAGCTTCCTCCAAAATTGAAAGATCTTGGGAGTTTCACTATTCCTATAAAAATTGGGAAACATGATGTTGGACGAGCTTTATGTGACTTAGGTGCTAGCGTGAATTTAATGCCATCATCGGTATTTCAGAAGCTGGGCCTGGGTGAATCGAGACCAACCACAGTGACTCTCTAGTTAGCTGATAGATCATTGACATGCCCCGAGGGAGTTATTGAAGATGTTCTTGTGCAAGTAGGCCAATTCATTCTTCCATTTGATTTTATAATTTTGGATTATGAGGCTGACAAAGAGGTTCCTATCATATTAGGAAGAGGATTCTTGGCTACTGTTGATGCTGTGATTCGAGTTAGAGCAGGAAAGATGACCATGAGGGTGAATGATGAAGAAGTTGTTTTTAATGTGTTTCGCGCTACTCAACTTCCATTGCTTTATGAAGAGTTATCTATGGTAAAAGTAGTGGGAGAAGAGTTGACTGAGTCTGAGGAGGAATTTTTGGCGTCTAACGAGGATTCTCTTGAGAGAGCATTAGTATATGAGGAAAATGTACTCAATGATGATGAAACTGAGGAATACTTAGAGATTCTCATCATGGAATGCCAATATGTTCAAGGGTGGAAGAAGTTTGAGGAGCTCGATAGACCGCTGACATTAGCTCCTTCTAAACCGTCTATTGAGGAGGCTCCTATTCTCGAACTCAAACTTTTACCGGCTCACTTACGTTATCCTTACATGGGTGAGGGTAGTACCTTGCCAGTAATTCTTTCTTCTTTGTTGTCCGAGGTGTAAGTTGAGAAGGTACTGAGGGTGTTATGAGAGCGTAAGAGGAAAATTGGATGGACCATTGCGGATATTAGAGCGATTAGTCGTTCTTTTTGCATGCATAAAATTTTATTGGAGGAAGGCCACAAGCCTAGTGTCGAGCATCAAAGAAGACTAAATTCAGTCATGAAGGACGTTGTAAAGAAGGAAATTATCAAGTGGCTTGATGCTGGAATTATTTTTTTAATCTCTGACAGCAATTGGGTGAGTCCAGTCCAATATGTTCCAAAGAAGGGAGGTATGACAGTTGTGACGAATGAAAATAATGAGCTAATTCCTACAAGAACAGTCACGGAGTGGCGAACCTGCATTGACTATATAAAGTTAAATAAAGCTACTAGAAAAGATCAATTTCCACTCTATCTTCATCGACCAAATATTGGATAGGCTAGTCGGGCACGAATATTACTGTTTTCTAGATGGATACTCGGGCTACAATCAGATAGTGATAGCGCCGGAAGATCAAGAAAAGACTACGTTTACATGTCCTTATGGCACCTACGCCTTCAGAAGGATGCCTTTCGGACTATGTAACGCGCCTGGAACCTTTCAGAGATGTATGGTGGCGATATTCACCGACATGGTAGAGAAATATGTTGAGGTATTCATGGATGATTTTTTAGTTTTTGGTGACTCTTTTGATGGCTGTCTAAAAAACTTGGATGTCGTGCTTAGCCGCTGTGAAGAAACAAACTTGGTACTTAATTGGGAAAAGTGCCACTTTATGGTCCAAGAAGGCATTGTACTAGGCAATAAAGTGTCAAAGAAGGGGATCGAGGTTGACAAAGCAAAAGTTGAAGCGGTTCAGAAATTACCACCTCCTGCCTCTGTTAAGGGGTGTGTGAAGTTTCTTGGGACATGCAGGTTTCTATAGGCGATTCATTAAAGATTTCTCGAAAATAGCAAATCTCATGTGCAAATTTCTAGTAAAAGATGCAAAGTTTGAATTTGATGAAGCATGTATGAAGGCATTTGAAGAGCTCAAAAAGAGGTTAGTCACTGCACCAATTATTATTGCTCTGGATTGCTCTTTACCGTTCGAGTTGATGTGTGACGCGAGTGACACCGCTGTTGGGGCTGTTCTTAGGTAAAGAAAAGGTATAGTTTTTCACTCTATATATTATTCGAGCAAGACCCTTGAAGCCGCTCAATTAAATTACACTACCACCGAGAAGGAGCTATTGGCAGTTGTTTATGCTTTTGACAAATTCAGATCCTACTTGGTTGGTACTCGGGTTATTGTCTACACTGATTGCCGCAATTTGATATTTATTAGATAAAAAGGATTCCGAGCCGAGGCTGATTCGATGGATCCTTTTACTGCAAGAATTTGTTGTAGAGATTCGAGATGGAAAAGGGACCGAAAATCAAGTTGTCGATCACTTGTCGAGGTTGGAAGATAGAAAACATGTAGATGAAGGGCCTGAAATAAATGAAGTTTTCCCTGATGAACAGCTTTTTGCACTACACGTAGCGGAGATACCATGGTATGCGGATATTGTTAACTTGTTAGTGAGCGGAATGTTCCCACCTGGTGCAAAGTCACAGCAGAAAAAGAAACTGCTTCATGAGATTAAATTCTATGTCTGGAATGAGCCTTAGTTGTATAAAATAGGCCCGGACCAATTGGAGAGACGGTGCATTCCTTCAAGTGAGGTAAATCAGGTACTAGAGAGTTCTCATTCGCTGCCTTATGGTGGACATCACAGTGAGGATCGCACAGCCGCTAAGGTGCTTTAATCTTGGTTATATTGGCCGACATTGTTCAAAGATGCTTATGCCTTTGTAAAGAGCTGTGATCGCTGCCAACGGACTGGAAATATTTCTAGAAGATAAGAGATGCCTCTCAATAATATCTTGGAAGCAGAGATTTTCGACGTTTGGGGCATCGACTTCATGGGACCTTTTCCATCGTCCTATAGTAACAAATATATTCTCTTGGCGGTCGAGTTTATGTCAAAATGGGTGGAGGCCATCCTTCTTCCAATAATGACGCCAAGGTAGTAGTCAAGTTCGTGAAAAAGCACATATTCACTCATTTTGGGACCCCGAGAGCCATGATAAGCGATGAAGGTACTCATTTTTGTAATAATTTGATGAAGACTCTTTTGGTGAAGTATGGGGTGAGACGTAAAATTGTGACTGCATATCACCCTCAAACAATCGGACAAGTTAAAGTTTCAAACAGAGAAATAAAGCAAATTTTGGAGAAAACTGTGAGTGAATAGAAATGATTGGGCGACCAAGTTAGATGATGCGCTATGGGCTTATCGGACTGAATATAAAACTCCTATTGGAACTTCTCCATATAGGTTGGTTTTCGGTAAAGCATGTCACTTTCCGGTTGAACTTTAACATAGAGCGTATTGGAAATTGCAGGGGAAAAGCGGATTTTACAACTTCACGATCTAGATGAGTTTAGTCTTCAAGCCTATGAGAATGCCAAGCTATATAAAGAGAAGACCAAGAATAGTTCCTCCCCTTGATAACCAAAATCTTATTTGTTTGTTTGGATCAAATTACTTGCTTTAGTTATAATTTTAGTTTAAAGTTTTAATTTTCAGTTACATCTTTACTCCACGAAACAAACTCTGTTTGTTTAGACAATTCGAAATCGTTTAATCTAGTTAATAGTTAACAACAGTCTCTGTGGGACGATACTAGATCTTATCATTTTATTACTTGTCGACCACGTCTACTTGCGTGTGCGTTTGGGAGCAACACAACTCTAAGGGATCGTTTTGTTACCGACACTAAAAAACTAGGATATCTCAAAATTATCTCGACATTATAATCCCAGGATTATAATTCCACATTTAATATAAATAGGATAATACCATGATTTTGGCATAAATATACTCGGAATTAGCTAATACAGCTAAGCAAATCTGGGATAAATGCAATCCTGAATTTAATTAAGTACTTGGATTAGTAATCCAATACCAACCAAATGACCCGTAACAGTATTGCTGCACAATAACACACCACAACTGTTGAATTATCATATCAGAACTCTTTAATCTTTTGCCTCTATATAGTGCCTAGTTTCCTCTATATAGTGCCTAATAAATTTACTGATAATTTCTCGTGGTCCAAAAGTACTATCGATTTTAACATAGATAATTTAAATATCGAGCAGAAAAAAATACTTAAAGAAGTTGATTCAGAATATAAGTAGTAAGTCCACACGTACATTACATATTATCAGAATATGTAGCCCCTCGTTATAACAATATTTCAGTATAACGACTTAAGTTTCTCCAAGATCGATTTTTCATGTTATATTTTACATCTCTAAAACAACATTCTACCTATTACATCAATGTCGTTCATTATAGCGGTACACTCTCTATAAAATTGCCTCTCTATAACGGCAGATATTGTGTAATAATATTTTGTAAGAAATATATTATGTATAAAATATAATATAATATATTTATGATAATCATTAGTAACATAAATATATTTCCTTTTGTACATTCATAGCATAAAAAATCGTTATGAAAGAGGTTGTATGAAATATAATAGTTTAACAATGGAATCAACTTCGTTACTTTCCTTTTACTAAATGAGAATATGTAGTACTGTACAAACATCTTGAATACTGTTTTGCTGAAAGTTTAGACAACAATCTTTTCCAATTCAAGCGTTGTATTGTTACTAAGGGACTGCAATTTACGAAACAATCTACAATTGTAAAATTCTTACGTCAAATTTGATTTTTTTTTTTTTACATTTTCAACTAATTTTAAATTCATATGTTCCTTAGATTTTAATTTTTCATTGGTATGGTACAACTAGTTATAAATTTATTCATAATGTATTAACATTTTCAGTTTTTTATTATTAATGAAATATGAAAATCTATTGAAATTGTAAATTTAGCATATATATTTTGCGACCTTTTTGACTATAACAGCTAAATGAGATCTACACGTCAAATGTCAGTATATATGGATAACAACACCTCACTATAGCAGCCATAAAGGTTCCAGACAAACACTTCCACTATATAGAGGTTTGACTGTACATCTGGTCTCATACTAAGAATATGTATATGTATATTGTATAAGGAGTCTAACATGATTTCAAAAACAAACATGTTATATGAAGATTGAACTCATTACCTTGATTGTATCCATGTATTGTGCGAGCTAATTGGATTCCTGCATTGACATATTTTCTTGGTAAATCAATCTTGAAATTTAAGTACACATAAATTTTTCTACGCAGATGAAGGATATATACCATAATTTTCCACTTCTAATTTACATAAAGTGTAAATTAAAAAAAAAAGTATAAGGTGCAAATACAAAATGGAGCACAAATCATGATTTAGAAGAAATTGTACGTAATAAAATTTGACATGAATAATTTCACATTTGATTTAACTCCACACGCAAGAAGAAAAATCAAAGGGAATTTAGCTATTGATATCAGTCACATTTTTAGGGATCTAGGTGGATTCGAACCACCGGCCTCTCAAATGCATGCATCGAGCGGTCCCCAAAATCGAGCTCTTGGATCCATCATCAGTAAGCACTATGCTGTAAAAATTGTCCATGTTTTACAATTTATAAAACTCATGGAGTATTTTCTAGTCAATATGAGGGGAAAAATAAAAGTCAATGCGACAACTTATCATTAGAATTAATGATGTTAGGTGATCTTTAACTATATGTTCCAGATCATTAATTTAAGATTTAACGTTTAACTTAAACCATTATCAGTTGGTATCAGAGCAAGGAAAGGGTTTATTTCAATAGTCCCAATCCTGTTCTTTATGACTAGTTTAGATTTTCTTAGTTTAGTTTCTTAAATTTTTATTTTTGATAAAAAAATAGAAGAAAAACAAATTGAATCTCGATTCCCCAATCAATTTTGTTATTGGGGATTGTTGTGGTGAAATTTCCCACTCATTTGTGACCCTTGAAATATGATTTGGTGTTGTGATTGACGTTCTTGAATGATTAAACCCATCTTCAAAAATCCTAGTTAAAAACTTGTTGCTCCCAAACGCACACGCAAGTATACGTGGTCGACAAGTAATAAAGTGATGAGATTGAGTATCATTCACACGAGGACTCATGTTCAGACTGAATCCTAAAAAATAATTTCATAAAAATGATTCAGGGATCTTTTTCGATAATGATTTGTAATTTACTAACTAAAGAAATTAATAAGTAAAAACAACTAATGAGATCAAGTAATCGCGAGCAATTTATGGGTTGTTATCAATAAGAGAAAAACGATCCAGAGTCAGAGCCACAGACAATTCAGTTGAGTTTTCAGTTGATTCTACTTCTCGATTTCCTAGATATCTAACTAACAGGCTAATTATATTCGTGAAAACCTGTCGATTTTTCACGACTCAATGCAAGCTACTTTAACGCCTATATGTATATGGAATTAAATCACATGCATGCATTAAAGAACTTTGTATTTAGCTAAGCAAGGCGAATAGATTTATGTCTATCCTACCCGCAAATCGATTCCGTGATGCCCAGGTTCACAATCAAGATCTATTCTTTCTTATGTGCGTTCACAAGTTCCCTCTGTCGAGTTCATTTTGTAAACCGTAAATAGTGTTCAATTATCAGGCCTCAATAACCAAACAATTAGGCTCAAGAAAGAATAAACAATCTGTAATGGTAAATTAATAGGTAAAAATCAACTTTCAAACATCAACCTTCATGTAAATGCTCTAACCCTAGAACGATATATTTAGCTACGAATATTCATAATAACAACACAATAATTCATGGAAGAAAGATTGAATATTATAATAGAAGATGTAAAAGAATTAAATCCTTGGTTCAATGTGTTAGGAACTCAATAATTGCTCCAAAATCTGACCTCCGCCTCTAAAAACGAGAATATAAAGTATTTATAGTGTTTACAAAGTGCTGAGATAAGTTAAAACAAAGCCTAAACTAAGTTGGAAAAGTTGGGTTCGCCAGACTTCAAGCTATACCCTAAGCGCCGCATGCTAAACAGTATCTGGATGTCGTAAGCTATATTGGAAGCGCCGCTTGGAAGACATCATTCCATAATCAGAAGTTGTGACAGACCTACAGCTTGCACCATAGCCTTGCCTTCTAATACCATGTCCCATGTTTTGCTAAGTTCATCAACTCTTTGCTCGTTTGTATCCATTTTGATTGTTCTTGCCTCGAATTCATCCAAACTATTCCTAAAATCACAAACACAATAAGTGAGCGCAAGAATCACAATTATTCCATTTAATGGGCGAATAACGTATCAAAATTTGAGGAAATATTAAGGTAAAATAGGCAAATATTGCCAAACATCAAAAAATTGCCCCAAAATCAAAATTTTAGGGTTTTTGTTGAGTGATTTGGGTTGGGAATTATTGGGTGTTGTTTGAAAACATCAAGAACATATTTTAACATCATTAGTGAGAGAAAAACAAGTGAAAATGGCTAAGAAAAATGGGAAAAACTAGACCTGGAAAAAAGTTGCAAGTTGCAAGATTTGCACCTGGCTGAGCGCCCCAGTTAGAGGTGGACTGCCTCTGTTTAGGGCGGAGCACACAAATCCCAGGGTGGGGCACCCCAGACCAAAAATCTGCAGTCGGATAGTTTTCGTCAAGGTTTTCGGTTGTTCTTTGTTTGCGTACTTCTAGTTAGTATCCTTTGAGTAATCTTCCTACTTGGTTGATACTAACCTTTTGAGTGTTTAGGATAGCTCGTGCGTACTGAAATTGTTTCAAAGAAGAACTCGTAGAAGTTACTTGGCTTCAAGTGCTAAGTTTAATAGTCGTCCGTCTATAGAATCACATCAACTCACTTTTCCCGAAGAGAACTAGTGATTCTTGTGGACTTGGTAGATTATTGAGGAAGCTTTTCAATTTGAGGAGCCTCTTGAAACAAGTTTGAGTGATCCTACCTTTACTAAATTGAGTATACCCGAGTGACACCCAAAGTGAGGGAGTAAGTGAGGACTTATTACATTAACCTTTCTTTTAGTCTTTGATACTTGCAGGTACATGGCTGGAGAAGGAGATAAGTCCAGAAGTGTGATTGAGGAGGTCTTAACTAACCTTTTGGCCGAGATAAAAGTCATGAATACAGAAATTAAGGGCGTGGGAGCCCGAATCGAGAATCTTGAAATGGAAAGATGAGCTAGTGCTTCAAAGGATGTCGGGGAAGGGACTAGTGATGGTTCCATCATGAAGCCGGATCAGTTTGCTGAGCTAGCTCGTCAACAATAGTCGGGAGAAAGATTTGCTCGAAATATGGGAGTGTTGGCAATTACCCAACCCTTGGGCATTCCCCAAGGTAATATACCATCACTTATGCAAGCCCAGAGATATGTAGTGCCCGCTGGAGGGATAGAAGCAACTTATGATGACGACCAGCTCGAATAAGAGGACTATGTTGATGATACCGAGAAGCAAAACCCGAGGGTGAGATATATGCAGGGAGGTCGTGGTAACATGAGGGGTCGTGGATATGGTCGTGGGCCTCGAAGGGGCTTTGGAGGCTTTGGAGAAAGGAACTTAGAACCTGATTTTGATGCTTATGCTAAACCTTATAAGAGGAATCCTGAACCAACCCGTGGTGGTCGTGAGAGTGGGTTGAACTGTGTCAAGGTTATAATCCCATCCTTTAAAGAGACTAGTGATCCTGATAAGTTTCTAGAATGGCAGGTCCGTTCTAAAAGATTATTCGAGACAAATGACATGTCACAAGAGAAGAAAGCTATATATTTCATTGCTGCATTTGAGTCTTATGCATCTACTTGGTGGGAGACCGTAAAGAGATCAAGAATAAGGCATAATCAGCGTGAGCACATTACTTGGGGAGAATTGAAGCAAGTGATGAGCCATAAATATGTCACTCCAAAGCACAAGCAAGATCAAATCTGGTGATTGTATGACTTGAAGCAAGGGTTGAAAACTATAGAAGAATACCATGATGAGTTTGAGAAGATTCGGCTAGCTCTAGACATGGAAGAAGAAGAAGTGGACAAGGCCATTATATTGTTCAAGAGTGGCCTGAAACATGACATATATAATCAGTTGAAGCTGCATACGTTCCAAATACTCTATAATGCATCCCATGCCGCCATTGAAGCCCAGAAGATGCTTAAAGAAGACTAGCGCTAGTGGAAGTTGAGAGGTGAAGAAGCCCTTTGAGAAGAGTACACCTAGGAGTGATTTAAGGAGTCGGGAGGTGACTCTAAGGAGTCGGGAGGTGACTCTAAAATTCAATTAAATACTCTTAGTGCTTCTTCTTTTCAGTGTCACAAGTGTAAGGGCTATGAGCACTTTGCTAAAGAATGTCCCACTCATAAAACAATGATACTTATGGATGATGGGACAGTGTGTGGGCAAGAAAGTGACCCCGGTGAGGAGGTAGATGAGGGAGACGAGCGAGTTGAGGGTGCTGAGGAAGTGGCAGAGGATGATGAGCCTCATATATTTGTTGTGGTGCAAAGAAATTTGATCACCATGAGTATAGAGGGGGAGGAAGATGTGCAGAGGGAGAACTTGTTCCATGCTAGGTATCGAGTGAGGGATAAGTTTGTTCTTTGATAGTTGAATCTGGTAGTTGCACTAATGTGGTGAGCCAGTCGTTGTTGTCACAGTTGAAGCTGACCACCCTAAAATACCCCCATCCATATCGTTTGCAGTGGTTGAGTGAGTGTGGAGACTTGAGAGTGGTGAATCAAGTCTTGATCAAGTTCAAGATTGGCGCTTATCAGGATGAGCTCATCTTTGATGTTGTGCCAATGCAGGCTTGCCATCTATTGTTGGACAGGCCTTGGTAATATGGCAGGTTTGTGGTACATGATGGCCGAGCTAATACGTATACGGCCAAGTTGGAGGGCAAGATTTTTATGCTAAAATTATCGCCTAAGCAGGTAAGTGATGACTGTAGGCGCATGAAAGAGGTGACTAAAGCTAAGTCTCCCATGGAGACCAAGCCTGCATCTGTAAATCAAGCTATTACACTAGCCCTGCCAGGTAATGTATGTGCCAACTTGGTGAGTACTTGAGGGGTAATGATGGCATGAAAATGCTTATTTGTCTTGTGCATAAGGGTATATTTTTTATTGCTAATGATGATGTTGCTACTAAACCTAACCCTTTTCCAAGTGTTATTGATGGTGTTTTGCAGGATTTTGAGGATATGTTCCACAAGGACATGCCTAGTGGGCTGCCTCCTTTGAGGGGAATTGAGCATCATATAGATTGTGTGTCGGGATCCCAAATCCTAATAAACTAGCCTACACGTCCAACCTGACAGATACTAAAGAGTTGCAGTGCCAAGTGGATGAGCTGCTCAATAAAGGCTTGGTTCGTGAGAGTTTGAGCCCGCGTGCCGTCCGGTGATTCTTCTGCCGAAGGACGGGACATGGAAGATGTGTTTCGTGCAGTCAATAAGATAACGGTAAAGTATCGTCATCACATTCTTTGGTTAGATGACATGCTAGACGATTTAAGTGGTTCTAGAGTCTTTTCAAAGATAGATCTTAGGTCCGACTACCACCAAATCCTTATAAAACCGGGTGATGAGTGGAAAACCGCATTCAAGACCAAGTTTGTTCTATATGAATGGTTGGTGATGCCCTTTGGTCTCTCCAACGCACCCAGTACTTTTATGAGGTTGATTAACTATGTACTCAAGCCGTTTATCAACAAGTTTGTGGTGGTCTATATTGATGATATCTTTATTTATAGTAAGTCATTAGCTGATCATGTTGGACACCAAAGGCAAGTACTTGAAGTGCTAAGGGCTAAAAAGCTCTATGATAACATTAAGAAGTGTGTTTTTTGTGTCCAAAGAGTTTTCGTTCGAGGTTTTGTTGTTACTGCAGACAGTGTAGAGGTTGATGAGTCTTAAGTTGAAGCCATCAGAGATTGGCCAACTCCTACTATTATGTCTCAGGTAAGGAGTTTTCATGCTCTTACTAGCTTCTATAGGCATTTTGTGAAAAGACTTTAGCACTGTTGCTGCACCACTTACTAAGTTGATGAAGAAAAACCAACCATTTGTGTGGGGAGAGCCTCAAGAGAAGGCTTTTTAAGAGCTGAAACATAGGCTTAGTACTGCCCGATTGTTGCAATTGCCAGACTTTAATAAGAAATTTGAAATTGAGTGGGACACCTCAGGGGCTGGGATTGGAGGTGTTCTCATGCAAAATGGGAAATCTATTGCCTACTTTAGTAAAAAATTGAAGGGTGCAGCCTTGAATTACTCACGTATGATAAGGATCTGTATGCCCTAGAGAGAGCTTTAAACCATTGGCAGCACTATCTTTGGCCTAGGTAGTTTGTTATTAGAAGTGATCATGAGTCACTCAAGTATGTTAGAGGCCAAGAGAAGCTGAATAGGAGGCATGCCAAGTGGGTAGAGTTCATTGAGAGTTTCCCTTATGTAATTCATTACAAGAAGGGAAAGGAGAATGTCGTAGCCGACGCACTTTCTAGAAAGTTTACCTTAGCTACCACTCTTGCTTCTAGGCTAATGTGTTTTGAGAGCATCAAACTGATGTATGAACATGACAGAAACTTATGGGCATCTATGATGCTATTATGAGTGGAGAGCGGGTTGACAAGTACCAATGGGTAAATGGCTATATTTAAAGAATGGGATAGTGTGTATACCAGAGTCCTCATGGAGAGAGTTGTTGGTGCGTGAAGCACATTGTGGGCGTTTGATAGGTCACTTTGGGGTGGACAAGACTTCAACCATTCTAGGAGAGAAGTTTCATTAGCCTAAGATGAGGTGTGATGTGGAGCGCTTTTGTAGTGCTTGCTTAGACTTCACAAGGGCTAAGTCGAGGTCGAGTCTACATGGTTTGTACACACCCTTGTCTGTTCCTACTAGCCCGTGGGTGGATATTTTTATGGACCTCGTGATGGGGTTTCCACAATCTAGATGGGGATATGATGTCATTTATGTTATCTTTGATAGATTTTCTAAGATGGTACACTCTATTCCTTGGATGAAGTGTGATGATGCACAACATGTTGCTTTTTTTTGTTTATTCATAATATTTTAAAGCTGCATGGTGTGCCGAGTACAATTGTTAGTGATAGGGACTCTAAGTTCCTTAGCCATTTTTTAAAATGTTTGTGGGGTGCTCTTGGCACTAAGTTGTTTTTTTTACATCCCACCATCCTCAGATGGATGGACAAACTGAGGTAGTGAACCGAACCTTGGGAGCTCTACTTCAAGCTATGACCAAAGGTAAGGCGGCAACGTGGGTTGATAGGTTTCCACTCATGGAGTTTGCATATAACCGTACTTTGCATAAAATGATAGGCATGACTCCATTTGAGTGCGTATATAATCTTAATTTTTTTATTCCACTTGATCTTACTCCTTTTCCTAGAGATGCAGTTGCTAGTCTTGAAGGTAAGAGCAGGGCAGCAACGTTGCTTTAGCTTCATGCTAAGGTGAAGAAAAGCTTGGAGGAAGCCTATGCTAAGGTAACGTCCAAGAAGAATAAAGGGATAAAGAAGCTGGAGTTGAAGAAGGGTGATTGGGTTTGGGTACATTTCTAAAAGGAGTGGTTACCGAGCCATAGAAAAGGGAAGTTGGCACCAAGAGGAGATGGACCGTTCCAAGTGTTGTCCAAGATCAACAATAATGCATATGTGATCGACTTACCAGGTGAGTATAATGTCTCCAATACTTTTAATATTGCTGACTTGACTCCTTGTGTGGCAGGTATTGATACTGTGGTAGATGATGCTGTAATTTCAAGGACGAAATCTTCTCAAGATGGGGAGGATGATGCAGTCTAGATTGATCAAGTTCTCTCAAGACCGTTTATACAAAGTCAAGCAAAGGATGCTCAAGATGTGCATCTACACTTGGTTTGGAAGAGCTTGGATGAAAAGAGTTTCGGAGACAATTTGAAGATCATTTGCTGTAGCACTTGTGAGGGCTGACCGCCCCAGAGCCAATGTAGAGTGCCCCAGAGCTTCCCAGCACCTCCAGCTCTTTGGACTTCTCAAGGCGGACCTCCCATGGTCCATGGCCGAGCGTCCACCACTATTTCCTCCAAAAATTGACTAAGTGTCGAATTATTAACTCTCTGAAGTTTCCATGGTAGAGCGCCCTCAGCTTAGAGCGGCGGGCCCATCAGAAAATTGCTCGCTGGACTTTTCAGGGTGGGGCGCCTCCCTCCCCAGGGCGGACCGCCCACCTGCTACCTGAAGCAACGAGAACTTGACTAGTTTTTTAGACTGTCTTATTTTACTGGCCATGTGTGGTCTTATTTAATTATCCAACTAGGGGCTACTTTTAAAACACTTAGACGTGTGGGGGAAAACCTATAAATACCACACTTAGGTCTTTATTTCATTACCTTACATTTTTCAGAACATAGATGTGAGTTTTCTCTCAAAACACAAACCCTTGGAGACTTGTTCTTTTGGTGAATCTAATTGAACCTTTTTTCTTTGATCAAACCTTTTGCAAGATTCATAATAATCTTGAGGAAAGTTTGCAAATTATAGGTGTCTTTTGACTCCAACGAGAAGGTAACTAGACTAGTTCCTAGTTGCATTCTTGTTTTGTTTAAATTACGTCTTGCTTTTTATCTTGTTCACTTTCGTAGTTTTTCTTACATCACGAATTAAAATATGACTACTCTATAACAGTAAACAAACACGAAAAATGAAATAAAGAGAAATATTTTGAATTTTTCTTTCTAACCCATCAACAAGGCTACGCCATCACGCCGCTGCCTTGATTCCACTACTGCATCATCACCATCTCTGCCATCACCATCTCTGCCATCACCACGAACCAAGACTATTGATTTCCTTTGTTTCGGGCTCGTGATTACACACGACCTGGAATAAAGGAAGCCAAGGGCTTTAACCTTGGTGAAAACGAAAGAAGAAAGAAGAAAAGAAAATTCTTGACTGTCCAAACCCGATCTATAAAAATTGGTGAGTTTTTTAGTGAAAATAATTGTGGGAATAGAAAGAAGAGGCGAAAAGGAGTCAGGAGATGTAAGGTTTGTATTTTCCAACCACCGGCGTTGGTGACCGATTGGCGGAACTGTGGCGGAGCAACGACGGTTTAATTTCTCTGGCGGGCTGGAGAAAAAATACCAGGGCTTCGCCAACATGTGAAGCTAATAAGAAAATGAAGATATTTTTGGGTTGGGGGTTTATATACGTAGAAAGTGGGTCGGGTCTAGGCATATGGGCCGACAGGCCAACATCTCTTTTGGGCCACTCATTTTCTGAACATTCCAATTACCTAATGGCCTTTTAAACCAACCTAAATATTTACTCCTATTCACTTCACTTATCATTTACTAATTAATTATATACTAACAAACATAAATAAATCACACAAATATTTTAGTTACATAAATTTTACAATTAGATATTAAACACACTAAAATATATACATATTTTTCATTTTTCTCCATCTAATTGAACAACTAAAATAGCTAAAAATATAGGATAAACATATAGGAAAAATAGGTAAGATCACAGAAAAATAAACACCATATTTCAAGATTTTTTAAAATTTTCGTGCCAAACTTAGGTGATTACCGTTGTTGCATGTGAGGTTGGGCAAGTGATTGGTAGAGTAGTGTGGATGGGAGGATGTTCGTCACGCCTGATTAATAGGTTTGATTGTATTTTGAGGTTGATCTGCATTAATAGGAGAATCTGGTGGTTCAGGAGGAATTAAAGGTGTAAGATCAGGGTATGTACAGTCGGAGGTCATTGGGGAAGAGGAAGGTGGAGTTAATGAGCAAGAAGAGTGGATGGGGTTTAGAGAGAGAGGGGGAGCTTCTCGCTCTAAGCGGTATATAGTGTCCTTAATTTATATATCAATTTTCTGTTTTCTTCACTACAATAGTATATGCTAAAGAAAATAAATAGCAACTACGTCTGAATTAATTTCAAGTAAGTTAGGTCTCATAGGGACGGATATACATTAGTTTGGTTTAGCAAATTGCTTTTGCATATGGTCAGTTGTAGTGTTAGCTCGGAGTTCTGGCTAAAAGTAAAGCTCATTATTTTACGATGGAAATAATTTTAAGAAAAAATACGAAAAGCTTTCGCCTCATTCAATCTCTATGTTAACTCTGAAAGATAAGCTTTATTCTTTGAGTATTGATACATCTCTCCTTCCTTTATAAATGGCAATAAGCACTTCATGGTCAACCTGCTTGCCGACCATGAGGGCATATATGTCATTTTACACAAATAAATTAGAAGACTAGTCAGCCACCTTGGGTGTTAACTCTGAAAGATAAGCTTTATTCTTTGAGTATTGATACATCTATCCTTCCTTTATAAATGGCAATAAGCACCTCATGGTCAACCTGCTTGCCGACCATGAGGGCATATAGGTCATTTCACACAAATAAATGAGAAGACAAGTAGTCAGCCGCCTTGGGTCCACCCACGTGGAACGCAGTTATCCCCACCTATTGGCAACTTGGTTTAACTAGGCACTGATGAGACTTAACAATGTTGTGCTTATAAAGGGTATAATATGGATTTGGTTACCCGATGTGGGACGAAGTCCAACCTTGTGCTGCCAGAACCATTCTTTTTTTTCATTTATTTTTTTCTTTCTTATTGCTTCTCTGTTAACAATGTCAAGAAATATAGTTTTATACTAACCTAAAGAAGGCAATGCTCCCTCTTCTCTCTAGTTTCTCTCACTACTATTATCTTCATCCTCCTTAAAGTTTTCCATCAATATTCTCATTAAGGTCAAAACTTCTTATCACTATTTCATCCCACCTTCCTCTTCTATTTTAACCCTTATCATTCCATTCCATTTCAGTTCTTTTCGATCTAGTATAACCTTCATCACCCTTAGACACTAAATTTCTTATTACTAGTTCTTGGTTTTTTGGGTCGTCTTTCTCAGTTCTTGGTAAGTAAAATCATATCCGAAGTTCATCATTCTCTTAATATATTTCACCATTTAGCTACTATATTTTCCCTTTGTTGTTCGATTGTGTAGTTATTTTTTTTAGTGAAAATCTCCATGTTTCTTCCCTCTCTATGAATCTACCTCTAGTGTTTACGGGACTCCTTAACTTACTTGTGCACTAAGTATCTAGCATGTTCATAGATTGTTAGTTGCTTATGCTCGAAGCATATATATATATAAAAAATTAATTATATATATCTAGTAAGTTCACTATATTCCTTTACCTATTCACTGGCTAGTCTAATATCACTAGTACTATTTTAGCTTCGATAATTCCTTCAGATGCTTAAAGTTCTTTTTTTTCCTTTGTCATGTGCATAGAATTACTAGTTACTTGCATGCAAAGTAAATAAAAATCTTCAAGATTTTTCATTCGTAGTGTCAATTTCTCTTTATAAAATTTACTCAATTAATGTTATTTCTTGCTCATTCTTGATCTTACTGAATCTCTTTTGCACAAATTTTTAGTTACTTGGACACAAAGTATTTCAGTTTTAAAAAAATATATATATAAAATAAAAATTGATTGTCACATTTTCCTCTCTCCATGTGAGAGCTAGAACTCTTGTTTGAATACAAGCCATACTTTTTTGCCTTATTTTTTCACTAAGCTCTATCTTTTTCACTTCGAATTTTCAATACCAAAATGCCTTCTTCCTCAAAATCAAACATTGACAATACATCACTAGAGGAAAGATGTGCGGGGTTGAATATAACTGATTCTCCAGTTGAGTTGGATTATGTTGATGATGAAGACGTTGTTGAGTATGACCAATAGGAAAGTAATCCACAATTCTGTGTCATCAGTCGTGTGCTTACTGATAGAAATATTGTACTCCGATCGTTTCAAGACACGATGGAAAATGCTCTACGGCCGATGGAAGGTATGATATTGAAAGAACTTGTGAATAATGTTTTCGCCTTCCAATTTTTCGATGAGCTGGATTATGAAAGAGTTTTGGCCGACTCTCCTTGGAACTTTATGCGGAGCCCTATTATCATGGGGCCACTCTTACCGGGCCAAAACCTTAGACATGTTGAATTGACACAGTTGGATATTTGGGTGCAAATACATGGTTTAGTTGGTGGGCTGAGATCTGAGAAGGTTGTTCGAGACATTGGAAATACCATCGGAGCCTTTATCTCTGCTGATTCAAAAAATCATGACTCCATTTGGAGGGAGTATATGCGAGTTAGGATTGGCATTGATATACGCAGTCCGTTACGAAAGAACATGAACATCCGGCGACCAGGGGGAACATGTATCGAGGTCACCTTTAAATATGAGCGACTGGAAACTTTTTTGCTTCTATTGTGGTGTTCTAGGCCACACTGATAAGTTCTGCCGAAAGCTATTTCATGCTCGGGGAGCGGATAAGTCACAATTTCAATATGATATCTCTCTACGAGCAGAACGCCGGTCATCAAATATTGGGAGTTCCAGATGGATTCGGACAGAGGACTGGACGGAGAAGAAAGGACCGACAAATATGGAAGGCACGTATGGAAAGGCTAAGGAAGAAAATTGGGAAAACTTTAGACAAGAGCGTATAGGGAAAGAAAAGGTTAGGTATGAGGGAGTAGAAAAAGAAAAAGCACCGAAAAATCAGAGAGGAGAGACTACTTGTAAAGAGGATAAAGGAGATGAATATGGTAAGGGAGGAAAGGTTGTAATGATAAATAGAAGTGGAAATGACGGGGGTAAAAGGATAGAGATCACCAATGTGGAGACCAATGTGAATATGAATGTAATTCTGAGAAATAATACAATAGCTCCCTTGGATAAAAAAAAAAGAAAACTTGATGAGGTGGAGGACTTGAGCGTTGTAGATGTTTCAAAAAACTTGCTAGTGGCGGGTCTTGTTTCACAGTTGGAATTGTCGTGGGCTAGGGAACCCACAGACAATTCAGGAACTGAAGGACATGGTCTCTTCAAAGCATCCCAGTATCCTTTTCCTCCAAGAGACGAAGACAGGTTACGCCACTTTAGATAAAATTCGCGCTCAACTAAATTATGAAGGATTTTTTGTGGTAGATCCAATAGGATCTAGTGGAGGACTGGCTCTCTTTTGGAAGGAAAAAAACTCTTGCTTTCTTATTACTTATCACAAGAATCTTATTGATGTAGAAGTGCATATTCCTAGTACTTCTCCGTTCCGTTTTACCGAATTTTATGGTTACCCAGGGTCACATCAAAGACGTGCATCATGGAATTTATTGAAGTCTTTGAAAGACAAATCCACTCTTCCATGGTGTATCGCTGGTGACTTTAATGATATACTTGACTACGGGGACAAACTAGGTCGAATACGACAACCAGAATGGAGGATAAATGGTTTCAGAGGCGGTAAATTTTTGTAAACTTTTTGACCTTGGTTACATCGGTAATCGTTTTACGTGGGAAAGATGTAGAAACACTCGAAGCTGGGTTAGAGAGAGGCTAGATCGTGCTATGGCAACAAGAGGTTGGAAAAACAATTTTCCAAATGCCAAAGTATTCCATCTTGAATCAGCAACAAGTGATCACTCAGGTATCTTTTTAAAATTAGGCATAAAGGTTATCTGTTATGCTGCAAAACCTTTCCGTTTTGAAAATTCATGGATGAGAGAGATTGATGTTAAGCAAGAAGTCCAAACAACATGGGAACATGGGAAAGGCCTACCTATTGACGAGATGATAAAAAGTTGTGGTACCTACCTGCTTGAATGGGGAAAGAACAAAAGACAACAGTTTAAGGTCAAGTTAAAGCAAGCCAAAGCACAGATGACAAGATATAGAAATAGTTCACAACCATACCATATGCAGCTATTTAATTCAGCTAAGGAGGCATACATACAGGCACTTGAGCAACAAAATATCTACTGGAAACAACGAGCTAAAAAAATTGTGTGAGAGAAGGTGATACCAACACAAGATTCTTCCATATTATGGCCTCAAATAGGCGAAAGAAAAATACCTTCACACATTTGAAAGATGGGTCGGGAAGGTTGTGTGGATGGGATAATAGATTACAAGATGTGATCACGGGTTTCTATGACACTCTGTTCACTTCTGAACAAGGAACTACAGACGCAGTTCTTGACTTGATCGAAAATAAGGTTACGACAGATCATAATTTATCGCTTACTAGAAATTTTACTGTTGATGAAGTAAAGGAAGCAGTTTTCTCTATGCACCCAGACAAGGCCCCAGGACCTGATGGCCTAAATCCAGGCTTCTATGGCAGTTTCTGGTCGGTGGTGGGGAAAGATGTTTCTGACACGATCTTACAATGTGTAAATGGCAATGGCAACATACCTGGCCAAAACAACACAAAAATTGTCTTAATCCCAAAAAAGAAGTAACCTGAGGCAGTGTCTGATCTTAGGCCTATATCTCTGTGCAATCTGATCGATCGTATTGTATGTAAAATGATGGCAAACCGAATGAAGCATTGTCTAAATGATATTATCTCTGACGCTAAAAGTGCATTTGTTGCAGGTAGATTTATAATTGATAATGCCATGATTTCATTTGAGATAAATCATTACTTGAAGCGGAAAATACAAGGGAAATCAGGTTTTGCGGCTTTAAAAACTGACATGAGCAAGGCCTATGATAGAGTAGAGTGGGATTACTTGAAAATATTATGCTCAAGCTTGGATTTTCTATGGAGTGGGTCTTAAAAGTCATGAGAATGGTTACTACGGTTTCATATAAAATATCTCACGCGGGCAAGGAATTTGGAGACATTATCCCATCAAGAGGTTTACGCCAAGGTAACTCCTTATCGCCCTATTTATTCATCATCGTGGCAGAAGGTCTCTCGGCACTCTTGATATTTCATACCCAATGTGGTAGCCTACATGGTGTCAAGATTACACCACATGCCTCCCTATCTCACATCTCTTAGGGAACGCACTTTTTTTCATCAAGGCAAATGATTGTGAAGCAAGTACAATTACAAATTGCCTTTTGATTTATCAGCAAGGGTCAGGCCAATAAGTGAATTTTCATAAATCGGAGATCTTTTTTAGTAAAAACACTAATAATGCTACAAGAGATTCAATTGCTGGTGCTTTAAATGTACCAATAGTTGATCATCCAAGACAATATCTTGGGCTGCCAGCTATTGTGGATCGTAGCAAAAAGAGGTCTTCAGTTATATAGTGGATAAGGTACGCTCAAAGCTTCAGAGTTGGAAAAGAGCAATTCTATCAAGAGCAGGGAAAGAGATTCTATTGAAGACAGTGGTACAGGCAATACCAAATTATCTTATGTCCCTTTTTGCATTGCCTGTAGACATATGTGTTGCTATTGAACGAGCTATGAACGATTTTTGGTGGCGCAATGGAGGTAGTGAGGGATCTGAAATTAAATGGATTTCATGGGATTGGCATAGTAAACACAAAAGTGACGGTGGTATGGGCTTCCGAAGACTCTAGCATACAAACACAACACTATTAGCCAAGACAGGCTGGACGATTTTGACTCGACCAAATGCTCTTGTAAGTCGACTTCTTGATGCTAAATACTATCGCAACTCCGACTTTCTTAGTGCAGGTGAGGGTCTTTATTTGGCGATCACTTTGTGCAGCAAAATACCTTCTCCAAAAGGGTTGTGTTAAGAGAATTGGGAATGGACTAAGTACAAGGATATACAGCGACCCATGGTTACAAACAGGCCAATCCATGTTTATCCAAAGTGCTCCAAATGATGAGTCTCTGAATCTTTATGTGGCGGACTTGATAAATAGCGATACAAAAACATGGAAGCTACACCTCTTGGAAACTCTCTTTACTATAGAAGAGGTAAATTTTATTAGATCTATTCCTTTGGGGTTTACATTTCGAGATGATCGTTGGATGTGGAGGTTAGATAGACAAGGAAAGTACATGGTTAAGACTGGATATTTGATGCTACAAAAAGATGATGTTCCTAATCAGGATGGCAATATTTCGAAGAAAATTTGGAAGTTAAAAATGCCACCAAAAGTCCTAAATTTTGTTTGGCGTGCATTGAAAGGAGTACTACCAACAGGGGATAATTTGCTTGCTCGAAAGGTCATTCAACAAAATATCTGTCCAGTGTGCCTTCAAGAAGTCGAAACTACATTTCATTGCCTAGTACAGTGTGACGCAGCAAAACAAATATGGCTTAAATCTTCTTTGGGATGGCGGACGGTGGGGAGCTTTGATGCAGCCCAAAGTGCTGATCAAGTACTCGACAATCCACCGAAGTATATGTCAGATCAACCAACGCCAATGACACGAAGCCAAGCCAAATTGCTCCATGACATGAACATTCAGTTGGCTTGGCCGGGAGGAAGTGTGTGTTCGGAGAAGGAATCGCAAAGTGCTAGATCCGAAGGCCTCATATTCAAATTTGAGCCCGAAGACAAAGTGACCGAACACTAACTCTTGGCGCCGAGCAGCACCGAACCGAACACATCAAATTGTGTTCGAAATCAAGTGAGCGCCCGATAACAAATGTGTTCGAGCAAGCAACCAAGTACCGAAATCAAGGCTGCCAAACACTCATCCAAGTGTGATCGAGCAAGCAACCGAGCACCGAAGTCAAGGCTGCCAAACACACTTTAGTTCAGCCCTGCGTGGCTTGTTCTTACTGGTCACCTGTGACCATTTTACTAGCTTTTCCCTAATATTTCTTATATAAACCTTATTCTATTCGATTGTAAGTAGCTAGTTTTTTTTTTGGATATTAAGTAATGAATAAAATTGCCGAGAGCATTTCCTTGTCTCCGATGTGAGCTAAACCCCAGTGAGGGAGTCTTGGACCTGTGGCTTTCGGGTGAATCCGATTGAACATTTCCTCTTTGATCATTCAGTTTGCGAGAGGTAATGTTCTCTTGAGGATTGTTGCATAGTTTAGGTGATTCTTGACTTTCATTTCGATCGCGCTTTGAGACAAGTTCCTCACTGTTCTTTCGAAACGAAGCAAGTCTTGTCTTGCTTCTATCTTTTTATCTTGTTTTCTGCTGTTGATTCGGTTGCTAGGCTTATCTTCGGATTTGTCTTGCACCATCTTGGTATCAGAGCACGGTTTGGGCTTGTTTCTACGACCCCAAATCCTGTTCAAGGTTATCTTTAAATTTCGTGCGTTTGTGTCTTTGTTTCCCATTTCATGTTCTTGTTATTGTTGGTGTTGTTAATTTTTACAAAAAAAGGTAGAAAAGAAGATTCAAAAAAAAATTTGGGTTGATTTGATGGTTGTATGAATCAAACAACCATTGATTATTGATCACCATTGTTTCCTAAATTCAACGAGCACCTGTCGTACACGATTGACGACTAGGGTTTCGTGGTGAAATTTTGGACTGTTTTGAACATTGGTGGTGACTGAAACTCTAACCCCAGCTTGAATTGGATGATGTCGATGAAGACTGGTGGTTCTTGAGTATTTTGTCGTTGTTTGTGCTTAAAACTTCGAAGTCTATAACTCAAACCGTCGTCCGTACGGCGGAAAATTGTTACCATCGTAACAGTGTACGGACACAAGGAGCTGAATCTTAGCTCAAAGGACTTTGAACTGATTTCCTCTGATTGTTGTTGTACCGGAGTTGAAAGCACCCAAATTCTGTTGAAAATCTTGGCCAGTGAACAAAGTGAAAGCTGTCCGTACGCCGGAGCTAAAAGCTTCACTGTTCCATTGAAGAAGAAGGGGGTAAAGTTTCAAATCCAAAACCCCAGGTGAAATCGTGTCGGCTTGAAAAGGGAAAGCGGATAAGGTAAAAACCCTATCCGTACCAAGGAGGGACCACTCTTGTACAGATAGGAGTTGGTGTGTTCGAAAAAGATTTCGAAGAGGAATCGGAGGGTAGATTCTCTTAGGATCTCACTTGCTTTGTGTTTGAAAATTCACGATAGTGGATCTCTCGAGTAAACATTTCTACTCAAGGTCGTACTATCACATCTGAGCTTTCAAGAAATCGTGCATGGGGTGACCGAAGTCCAAACTTTCGTAGAAATTTCTTTTGACTCTCCGTGCTCAGTTAAAAAGCGTCCGTTCCATCGAGTCGAACATCACTCCACTCTTCCCGAAAAGGCAGTGACTATTGTCGAACTTGAAGGATCTTAGAAGACCTTGATCAATCAGACGAGCCACTGCTAACAAGTCTATGAGTGACCGAGGATACTTACCCCCAAAATTGAGTGCTACCGAGTGCTAATAAAAAGATGAGGGAGTGTGTGAGGTTGTTTTCAATAACATTTGTTGTTTTGCAGGTATGATGGCTAACAAAGGAGATGATCCTCCGAAGGCGACCTTGGATCTTATCATGTCCAAGTTGGAAGAAATATCCTTGAGACTTAAGAATGTTGAAAGAAGGACCCCGAGTGTCCAAATTGAATCCGGACAAGGAACCAGCCGAGGTTCTACTCTAACTCCTGCCCCTTTTAAGGAGGTAGTGAAGAGATATAAGCTGAAAAGCGATGTAGCTCCACAAGAGCATGAGTTGGGCATTCTCCAATGCTTGGGCAATCCGCAAAGTTATGTCCCACTTCCTAAACCCATCAGGAACGTTCCACCCTGCGAGCAAGCTGATGAAACTCAAGTTGGAGAAGGAGCCGAAGATGGAAATGATGACTATGTTATGGTTTTCCTTATCAGAATAGGAGACCGATGATGGGAGGAAGGAATGTAAACGGAGGAAGGGGCCGAGGTCGAGGGCCACACTTCGGTTACGAAGGAGGGAATCCGAGGAGAGAATATGGTGTCTATGGTGAAAACTTAGGAGCTCAACCGGAGCCCTACCAAGGAGGTCGAGATCACTTCAACCTCAACAGTGTCAAGATCAATATACCCATGTTCAAAGGGTGTAGTGATACTTCCAAGTACATCGAGTGGGAGGTGTCAATGGATCGAATTTTTGACACCAATGAGATGACCGAACTGAAGAAGGCCACCTATGCTATATCATCGTTTGAATCTTATGCATCTGTGTGGTGGGAAACGGTGAAGAGATCGAGGAGAAGGTCAGCATTACCCGTAAATCTTACATGGGAAGAACTGAAGAGGGTAATGAGAGAAAAATATGTCAATGCTTCTCATCGACATGACCAACTCAAAAGGCTTTATGAGTTGAAGCAGGGTTCACAAACCGTGGATCAATACTGCCATAAGTTCATACAAATTCAAATGGCTTTGAATATGGAAGAAGAGGATGAAGAGCAAGCTGCTGCTCGATTCAAGAATGGGTTGAGTCGAGATATAGCCTTCCATTTAAGGGTTCACAAGTACCCATGTCCATACGGAGTGTATGAAGCTGCAGTTGAAGCTGAGAAATGGCTTAAGGATGATAAGGATCAATACGACAAAACAATAAAGCAGTCGGCCACGCAGGGCTATAGTTGTAAGTTCATGCAAAAAGTAATAAAATATCCCGCATGCTGAAACAGGGGGAGGGGCTCCGCCTCAGGATGAGGCGCTCCGCCTTCAGCTGATGAGGCGCTCCGCCTCAGGATGAGGCGCTCCGCCTTCTTCTGCTCAGCTCTCTGGTTTTTGGTAGGCGCTCCGCCTCAGCTTTGAGGCGCTCCGCCTCCTTCTGGAACTTGTGCAAGGGGCTCAAAATGAGCTTGGGGTGGATCCCTTTGGAGCCCAAGTGTTCCTCTATCCATGGTGCTCAAAAGCATGATCCTCGAGCTACTCTCGGAGCCTCCTTCCACGTCCCTCCAAGTCAAGTGAAGATGGGTGTCTTGAATCAACTTTGCTTGACTCCTAGTGAACGGCCTTGAGGTCATATGCCCCGCATCATCCTCCCCTTCTTGGGAAGGTTTCGTCCTCGAAACCATGGCTTCCTCCTCTCCGGCATCACCATCCGTTACATCAAAAGGGGTCAAGTCAGTCACATTAAAAGTATTAGACACATTGTACTTACCGGGTAGATCAATCACATAGGCGTTGTTGTTGATCTTGGAGAGAACTTGAAAAGGACCATCTCCACGGGGTGCCAACTTCCCTTTCCTAAGGTTGGGAAAAATTTCTTTGCGGAAGTGCACCCACACCCAATCTCCCTTTTTGAGCTCAAGCTTCTTCCTTCCCTTGTTCTTCTTGGAAGCAACCTTGGCATAGGCTTCCTCCAAGTTCTTCTTGGCTTTAGCATGGAGCTCAATCATAGCCTTTGCTCGGCTTTTCCCTTCAAAATTAGCAACCATTTCCCTTGGGAAAGGGGTTAGATCAAGGGGAATCAAGGGATTAAAACCATACACACATTCAAACGGAGTCATGCCAATCAAGCTATGCAAAGTACGATTGTAGGCAAACTCCATGAGAGGAAGTTTATCAACCCACGTCCCGGCCTTACCTCGGGTCATGGCCCTTAGAAGAGCACCCAAAGTCTGGTTTACCACCTCGGTTTGCCCATCCGTTTGTGGGTGGTGGGACGTAGAAAACAAGAGCTTGGTGCCAAGGGCACCCCACAAACTTCTCCAAAAGTGGCTTAGGAACTTAGTGTCCCTATCACTTACAATGGTTTGAGGCACACCATGCAATTTCAAGACATTGTCAATGAACAAAGAGGCAACATGTTGTGCATCATCACACTTCTTACAAGGAATGAAGTGAGCCATTTTGGAGAACCTATCCACGACAACATAAATGCTATCATGGCCCCCCCTAGACCGTGGTAAGCCCATCACAAAATCCATTGATATATCAATCTACGGACTAGTAGGCACGGGGAGGGGAGTATACAAACCATGGGGGTTAGCTTTAGATTTCGCATGCTTGCACTCAAGGCAATTTTTGCCAAGCTTTTCAACTTGAACCCCCATCTTTGGCTAATGGAGTTGCTCCATGAGAATGGCCAAGGTCTTGTTTCTCCCAAAGTGTTGTCCCATCAAGCCCCCACAATGAGCTTCACGAATCAACAATTCCCTCCAAGAGGACTCGGGAACACACACTTTACCATTTTTAAAGATATATCCATTAACCCATTGGTATTTTTCAACCCTTCCCCCTTCTCAAGAGCTTCATGAATGCTCTTTAGCTTAGGGTCATGAGCATACATCAATTTAATGCTCTCAAAACCCATGAGCTTGGAGGCTAGGGTGGTGGCTAGAGCAAACTTCTGAGAAAGTGCGTCCGCCACAATATTGTCTTTCCCTTTCTTGTATTGGATAACATAGGGAAAAAACTCAATGAACTCTACTCACTTGGCATGACGCTTGTTCAATTTCTCTTGACCTCTACGATGCTTGAGTGATTCATGGTCACTCTTGATCACGAATTCTCTAGGCCAAAGGTAGTGTTGCCAATGAGCAAGAGCTCTCACCAAGGCGTACATCTCTTTGTCATACGTAGAGTAGTTCAAAGATGCACCCTTCAATTTCTCACTAAAGTAGGCTATGGGTTTGCCATCTTGCATTAAAACACCACCAATTCCCACCCACGAGGCATCACATTCAACCTCAAATGCCTTTCCGAAGTCGGGCAATTGCAATAGGGAGGCGGTACTCAACCTACTTTTCAATTCTTGGAAGGCCTTCTCTTGAGGCTCTCCCCAAACAAAAGGTTTGTCCTTCTTCACCAATTCGGTGAGTGGAGCGGCAATGGAGCTAAAGTCTTTCACAAATCGTCTATAAAAACTAGCAAGACCATGAAAGCTCCTCACTTGAGTCACGGTAGTAGGAGTAGGCCAATCACGTATAGCCTCTACCTTAGACTCATCCACTTCCACTCCTTGGGTATTCACAACAAACCCAACAAAGACTACCTTCTCAAAACCAAAGGCACACTTTTTAAAATTAGCATAGAGCTTTTCGGCTCTCAACACTTCAAGCACTTGCCTAAGGTGATCAACATGGTCGTCTATTGATTTACTATAGATCAATATATCGTCAAAGTAGACGACCACAAACTTGTTAATGAATGGCTTTAGAATATGGTTCATTAGCCTCATGAAAGTGCTAGGTGCATTGGAGAGCCCAAAGGGCATCACCAACCATTCATAGAGACCAAACTTGGTCTTGAATGCGGTTTTCCATTCATCACCGGGTTTCATCCGGATTTGATGGTAGCCGGACCTAAGGTCAATTTTTCTAAACACACATGAACCACTTAGTTCATCTAACATATCATCAAGTCGGGGAATGGGATGATGGTACTTTACCGTTATTTTGTTCATGGCCCGACAATCAATACACATCCTCCAAGTGCCATCCTTTTTGGGAACAAGGATCACGGGTACGGCACAAGGACTCAAGCTTTCCCTCACCAAGCCTTTAGTGAGCAAGTCATCAACTTGCTTTTGCGATTCTCTTGTGTCTTCCGGATTGCTCCTATAGGCCGGTTTGTTTGGGATTTGGGATCCCAGGACAAAGTCGATTTGGTGCTCGATACCCCTCAAAGGAGGTAATCCATCCGGCATCTCATCCGGGAACATGTCACCAAAATCCTTCAAAACATTCTCAAACACACTAGGCAAAGGGTTAGTAGAAAAATCAAGATCGGAGGTTAGAACCATACCTTTGTGCACTAGGCATATGAGAAGCTTGTTGCCATCATTTCCTCTTAGGACCTCGCCCGGTTGCATCATGTCACACATGCCACCGGTAGAAGTTGGTGGGATTGCCACCAAGCTTGTGGACAAAGGGCTAGTCTCAACAACCGACTTAGCCTTTGCCGCTTCTCTCAACTCCCGCATCCGTTTGTAGTCATCGCTCACTTGTTTGGGAGTTAAGGGTTGGAGCACGAACTTTTTCCCCTCATGCGTCACCATATAGGTGTTGGCATGGCCATTATGAACCACACGTCGATCAAATTGCCATGGCCTCCTAAAGAGAAGGTGGCACGCTTGCATAGGCACAGCATCGAACATGTGCTCATCCACATAGTTCCCAATCTTGAACTTGATCAAACATTGTTTAACCACCTTCAACTCACCACACTCACTAAGTCATTGTAGCCGGTAAGGATTTGGATGTTTTAGGGTGGGTATTTTTAATTGGGCAACTAGTGTTTGGCTAATAACGTTAGCACAACTCCCCGAGTCAATGATCATAGAGCAAAGGAGACACATGACTCGACATTTGGAATGAAAACGGTTCTCTCTTTGTAAGGTCTCAACATCCTCCACACACATGGCTCCTAGACTCCTCCTCACAACAAGGAAGGCATGGGCATCATCATCTTCCTCCATGGCAATCTCCCCATCATCTCCCTCCTCATCACCCTCTACTCCCTCTTTTTCCTCGGGTTCACTATCTTGCTCATAGACCAAGTCACCCACAAGAACCATAGTTTTCCAGGTAGGGCAATCTTTGGAGAGATGACCATAACCTTTACACTTAAAGCATTGAGTAGAAGAAGATATTGGATTACTCAAGTGAGTTCTAGAGTTACCTCCCACGGGTTGTGTAGACCTTTCAAAAGGCTTCTTCACATCCTTGCTAGCACTTGCACCACTTGCACTTGGGAATTTGGCATTCGTTGTAGGAGCTTTCCAATCCTTTGGTTTGTTCAAGGGAGTAGTAGTACTACTCTTGTAACGAAGGGATTTCTCCTCTTTGAGCCACTTCTCGGCTTCCACCGCATCTTCACATAGCTTGTAGTGATCATTGTACTTGTGAAACTTCAAGAGCGAAGCTATGTCTCGGTTTAAGCCACCTTTGAAACGGATCATGGCCGTCTCATTATCTTCATCATCCAAGTCTAGAGTCATCCGGACTTGTTCAAACTCATTGAAGTACTCCCCAACCGATTTGTAACCTTGCTTCAACTCATAGAGACGCTTTTGTTGTTCCACTCGGTATTGGTTAGTCAAGTACTTTTCATCCATCACACGGATCAACTCTTCCCAAGTAAGATTAATAACCATTCCCGTCCTCCTTCTATTCATCTTCACCGACTCCCACCAAGTAGAAGAAAAGGATTCAAAGGAAGAGATAGCATACTTGGTCTTCTTCACTTCGGGCATATCATTGGTGTCAAATATACGTTTCATGGACAACTTCCAATCAAGGTATTCCGCCGGGTCACTACTTCCTTTGAAAGAAGGAATAGTGAGCTTCACACTATTAAGATTGTTGTTGTTGTCACGATCCCCTTGGAAAGGCTCCGGTTGGCCCTCAAAGTGATCCCCATATCCACCAAGATCCCTCCTAGCATTCCCTCCAAAGTGCCCATGGGGTGGCCCTCGACCTCGGACTCGACCCCTATCCACATTCCGACCCCTAAATTGATAATGAGCATCATACCCATCATCACCATAATTATCCTCCTCCCCTTCTTGAGCTTGTGCAACTTGCTCAAGAGGTTGAACATTTCGGATTGGTCCGGGAAGTGGAGCATTCCTTTGGGGATTGCCCATAAGGTTTGGAATAGTCACCCGTTTGGTATTGCCCAACAATAGGTCAATTCGATCACGATCCTCCCTTACCCGTTGTTGGTGGTGAAGCAACTCTGCAACTTGTTCCGGGGTAAAGGTCGGACTACTTGTGCCTTCTCCAACATCAACTTGGGCACTCGGGGCCCCTTTCTCAACTTGGACACTCGGGGTCCCTTTCTCCGAATGGACGTTGGAAGTCCCTTGTTCAATTAGGGCACTTGACATCACCCTCTCAAGGCTTTCAATCGTCAAGTTCATACTATCCAACTTGGCAAGGATAGTAGTAAGGGCACTCTTAGCAAAATCTTCTCCTTCGGTGGACATTGTACCTACACAAGAAACAAACGTTAGCAAAACAACCTCACACACTCCCTCACAAGTGTTTCACTCAGGTCACTCCTTTAGTGGTGGTGGCTATTTCACTCTTGCTTGAATCCAAAGCTTCACTAAGTTTAATAGTAAACCTCAACTTAATCAATCGACTCAAAAGCCAAATGCACTCCGGGGTGAGTGGAGTTGATATGACTCTATTGGAACGATAAGCTCTTTAAGTGCGGACTTGAGTCAAAAGAGACTACGAGTCTTCTTTGAATTCTAGTCTCCGGTCTAGGCGTAAGTTTCCTAATAGCTTAGAAGGGCTAGCACAATTCAAGTAGGTAAGATTACTCAAAGAAGTACTAGCTAGATGCAATGCAATCAAAGAAACAAGAGATCCTACGAAAAACTACCCAAAGCAATAACTCCCAGAAGTAGGCGCCCCGCCTCAGCAGAGTAGGCGCTCCGCCTCTGATGGAGGTGCTCCGCCTCTTTGGAGGAGGCGCTCCGCCTCAGCAAATTCCAGAGAGGTCACAGACTTTAGGCGCTCCGCCTCAGAATCAAGGCGCTCCGCCTCCTGCAACCTTCAACACAGTTTCACTTCGGGTTTTCTTGGTTTTGCACCCAAAAATCCGACAATTCTCTCGTTGTTTTAGCAATTCAAAGGTACCCCAATGTTGTTTCAATCACCAAGAACAAACCCCAACAACTTTTATGAAACCCCAATCAAAAACAAACAATCCACCATGTTCATCATCTTCAAAACTAGGGTTTCAAAATTTTCAAATTTTCAAAGGGTTTCAAATTTTCAAATCTTTCGTTTCAACTCCAAATGTTGTATTTAGGGTACCAAAAGAACGGGTTTCCAATAAGGAACAAACCCCAATAACAATCACACAACGGGTCCAACAAACCAAGAATCTATGATCAATTTTTTTTTTTTTTTTTTGTGTTTTTCAACTTTTTCGATTTTTTTGTGTTTTCTTCTTTTTCTTCAACAACAAATAAGAACCTAACGTAGAAACTAACCTAGGCACGAAGAATCAAGGGTAGGGGGTTTGTAGAAACAAAACCCGAGCCTTGCTCTGATACAAAGATGATAAGGATCAATACAACAAAACAATAAAGATAGGAGAGCGAGACACTTCTCGAACTCCCTTCGAAGTAACCCCGGGGAACTTGTCCCGAGATACACTCGAATCGGCGTCTAGAAGGACCTACACTATGCAACCACCCTCGAGTCGCACCCGGGACTCGCAAGTAGAATAATCGGGTTTTCGGTTCAAGACTCAACTAGGTTCCACTAGTGAATTCAAGCAACCAAGAAAGAGTTTCTTCATAAAAAGAGATAAACTCTATTCTTCATTCATAAGATTCAAAGCTAAGGTAATGTTTGAGGAGGCTAAGTGAAGTATTTATAGGCTTCACTGAGTCATACTAAAAGGTCTAAAGTACCCCCAAAGTGGGTTAAAACAAATAAGGCCATGCAGGGCTATAGTTGGAAGTTCATGCAAAAAGTAATAAAATATCCCGCATGCTGAAACAGGGGGAGGCTCTCCGCCTCAGGATGAGGCGCTCCGCCTTCTTCTGTTCACCTCTCTGCTTTTTTTGGTAGGTGCTCCGCCTCAGCTTTGAGGCGCTCCGCCTCCTTCTGGAACTTGTGCAAGAGGCTCAAAATGAGCTTGGGGTGGATCCCCTTGGAGCCCAAGTGTTCCTCCATCCATGGTGCTCAAAAGTATGATCCTCGAGCTACTCTCGGAGCCTCTTTCCACGTCCCTCCAAGTCAAGTGAAGATGGGTGTCTTGAATCAACTTTGCTTGACTCCTAGTGAACGGCCTTGAGGTCATATGCCCCACATCAGCCCCCAACACAAATACTGTGACTCTGTACACGAAGTACTCATGCCCCCAACACTAATGTGTGGGGGAAGTGAGCCTAGGGAGGGGCCTACAAGCTTTTTATGTGCCCCATCATATATACCGGGACTCTTTGTTTAACAAGTGCTTCTGTCCCAGTTCTAAATCATGAGACTTTGTATAACAAAGCATTATAGGCTCCCAGCACAAATACTGTGACTTTACACATGAAGTACTCGTGCCCCCAGCACCAATGGCTGGGTCAGTCTGGGGAGGGGTGGACCAACAAGCTGTCCCCCAGCACAAATACTGTGACTTGTGCCCCCAGCACCAATGTCTGTGGGTTTTTTAGGTGCAAGCATATAGGTTTTATTTTAATACATGTGCTAATGTTACAGCTATGGAGATTATATGATGTAGGAAATCAAACGCGGAAAGTAAAAAGGATAAGAACGAGACGTAACTCGATCTCTAATCCCAAGTAGCAACGGAGAACTTGTTCCGTTACACCCCGAGAGAAGGACAAGAACACCTACGCTATGCAACTACCCTCGAGCTAACGCGAGCACGCAAGTAGAATGGTCGGAGAGGAAAAGTATTCATCTAGATTCACTAGAAGAACTACAAGTCCCAAATCAGAGGGTTTCATTCAATAACCAAGAGCCTTGCTCATGTTCAATATTCATCAATTATCAAAAACTAGCTAAGTTCAAAATAGGCTTAGCATGGCTATTTATAGTGTTTGCCAAGCTTGCATAATGACTAAAATACCCTTACTAATAAGGTTTACAAAATAGGCCACGTAGGGCAAAACGGTAAAATAAACATAGGCCTTCACAGCTGGGAGAGGCGCCTGGAATCTGGGAGGGGCGCCTGGGATTGCTGTCAGCTAGGCGGGGCGCCTGGCTCAGGCGGGGCGCCTGGCTAGGCGGGGCGCCTGGGTGGGGCTCCTGGCTAGGCGGTCCGCCTGTGCACTTTCAGCTCCTTAGGCAGTGAGCTTGCCAGGCGGGGCGCCTGGCTCTGCTGGGCTGTCTTCTTCCTTAGGCGTGAGGCCTAGTTTGAGCACCCGGAATGGCTTCCACTCGCTTCCTTCCTCAAGTCCTCTCCTCTCCAAGTATAAATGCACCTCTTGGACATCCTTGGCTTGGCTCCGAGTGAATGGTCTCCTTGTGGTGGATTGCCCGGCATCATCCTCCCCTTCTTGAGAAGATTTCGTCTTCGAAATCGAAGCATCATCATCCACGACCTCTTCATTACCTACATCCAAAGGAACCAAGTCACAAATATTGAAAGTATTAGAAACTTGATACTCACTTGGCAAGTCGACCACATAGGCGTTGTTGTTTATCTTTGAGAGCACTTGGAATGGACCATCTCCACGGGGTGCCAACTTCCCTTTCCTAAGGTTTGGAAACCTTTCTTTCCGGAAGTGCACCCACACATAGTCACCCTTCTTGAGTTCCACTTTCTTGCGTCCTTTGTTCTTCTTAGAGGCTACCTTTGCATAGGCTTCCTCGAAGTTCTTCTTCGCCTTAGCATGTATTTCCATCAAAGTCTTGGCTCTAGCTTTACCTTCAAAATTAACAACCATTTCCCTTGGCAAAGGGGTTAGATCAAGGGGAATCAAGGGGTTAAAACCATACACACACTCGAATGGAGTCATACCAATCATCCGATGCACGGTTCGATTGTAGGTAAACTCCATAAGAGGTAGCTTATCTATCCAAGTCCCACCCTTACCTCGGGTCATGGCTCTAAGAAGAGCACCCAAGGTTCGGTTCACCACTTCAGTTTGCCCATCGGTTTGGGGGTGGTGGGACGTAGAAAACAAGAGTTTGGTGCCAAGGGCACCCCATAAACTCCTCCAAAAATGACTTCGGAACTTAGTGTCCCTATCACTCACTATGGTTTGAGGCACACCATGCAATTTCAAGACATTATCAATAAACAAGGTAGCAACATGTTGTGCATCATCACATTTACGACATGGAATGAAATAAGCCATTTTGGAGAACCTATCCACAACAACATAAATGCTATCATGGCCCCCCCTAGTCCTTGGTAAACCCATGACAAAGTCCATTGATATATCCAACCACGGACTAGTAGGTACGGGGAGTGGGGGTATACCAACCATGGGGGTTCGACTTGGACTTACCAACCTTGCATTCAAGACAAGAGTTGCAAAGTCTCTCAACATGGGTCCCCATTTTTGGCCAATGGAATTGTTCCCGAAGGATGGCCAAGGTCTTGTCCCTACCAAAGTGACCCATGAGTCCTCCACAATGTGCCTCTTGCACAAGCAATTCCCTCCATGAGGACTCGGGTATGCACACTTTACCATTCTTAAAGATATATCCATTAACCCATTGGTATTTCTCAACTCTCTCCCCTTTTTCTAGAGCTTCATGGATGCTCTTGAGCTTCGGGTCATGAGCATACATCAATTTAATGCTTTCAAAACCCATAAGCTTAGAGGTGAGAGTGGTGGCTAGAGCGAACTTTCTAGAAAGCGCATCCGCCACAACATTGTCTTTCCCTTTCTTGTATTGGATAACATAGGGAAAAGACTCAATGAATTCAACCCGCTTGGCATGTCTCTTATTGAGCTTCTCTTGGCCTCTTAGATGCTTGAGTGACTCATGGTCACTCTTGATCACAAACTCTCTAGGCCATAAGTAATGTTGCCAATGGGCAAGGGCTCTCACAAGGGCATACAACTCCTTGTCATATGTAGAATAGTTCAATGAGGCCCCTTTCAACTTCTCACTAAAGTAGGCGATGGGTTTGCTATCTTGCATTAAAACACCACCAATTCTCACCCCCGAGGCATCACATTCAACCTCAAAAGCCTTTCCGAAGTCGGGCAATTGCAATAGAGGGGCGGTACTCAACCTACTTTTCAATTCATGGAAGGCCTTCTCTTGAGGCTCACCCCAAACAAAAGGTTGGTCTTTCTTCACCAATTCGGTGAGTGGAGCGGCGATGGAGCTAAAGTCTTTCACAAATCTCCTATAAAAGCTAGCAAGACCATGAAAGCTCCTCACTTGAGTCACGGTAGTAGGAGTAGGCCAATCACGTATGGCCTCTACCTTAGACTCATCCACCTCCACTCCTTGAGCACTCACAACAAACCCAAGGAAGACTACCTTCTCAACACCAAAGGCACACTTTTTAAAATTAGCATAGAGCTTTTCAGCTCTCAACTTTTCAAGCACTTACCTAAGGTGGTCAACATGTTCATCAATTGTCTTACTATAGATCAAGATATCATCAAAATAGACAACAACAAACTTATTGATAAAAGACTTCAAAACATGATTCATGAGTCGCATGAAAGTGCTAGGTGCGTTGGAAAGCCCGAAGGGCATCACCAACCATTCATAGAGACCAAATTTGGTCTTGAATGCGGTTTTCCATTCATCACCCGGTTTCATCCGGATTTGATGGTAGCCGGACCTAAGGTCAATTTTACTAAACACACATGAACCACTCAATTCATCTAACATATCATCAAGTCGGGGAATAGGATGACGGTACTTTACCGTTATTTTGTTCACGGCCCGACAATCAACGCACATCCTCCAAGTGCCGTCCTTTTTGGGAACAAGGATCACGGGTACGGCACAAGGACTCAAGCTCTCCCTCACCAAGCCTTTAGTGAGCAATTCATCAACTTGCTTTTGCAATTCTCTTGTATCCTCCGGATTGCTCCTATAAGCCGGCTTGTTTGGGATTTGAGAGCCCGGAATAAAGTCGATTTGATGTTCAATACCCCTCAAGGGAGGTAAGCCATCGGGCATCTCATCCGGGAACATGTCCCCAAAATCCTTCAAGACATTCTCAAACACACTAGGCAAAGGGTTAGAAGAAAAATCACAATTAGAGTTTAGGATCATACCTTTGTGCACTAGGCATAGGAGAAGCTTGGTGCCATCATTTCCCTTTAAGATCTTGCCCGGTTGCATCATGGCACAAATGCCTCCGGTAGATGAAGTAGGTGGGATTGCCACCATGCTCTTGGGCAATGGGCTAGTCTCAATGATTGACTTGGCCTTTGCCACCTCCCTCAACTCCCTCATTCTATTGTAGTCATCACTCACTTGTTTAGGAGTTAGGGGCTTCAACACATATTTCTTTCCTTCATGTTGGAGCGTGTAAGTGTTGACACGTCCATTGTGAACCACTTGCCGATCAAATTGCCAAGGCCTTCCAAAGAGAAGGTGGCAAGCTTGCATGGGCACAACGTCGAACAAGTGTTCATCAACATAACTACCCATTCGAAACTTGATCATGGCTTGTTTCATTACCTTAAGCTCTCCACATTCACTAAGCCATTGTAACCGATATGGCTTGGGGTGTTTCACGGTTGGCATCTTCAATTGGGTTATAAGAGATTGGCTCACAACATTAGTGCAACTCCCGGAGTCAATGATCATAGAGCACACAACACCCTTAACACGACACCTAGCATGGAAAAGGTTTTCCCTTTGCAAGGTTTCACCATCCTCCACAACCATAGCTCCTAAGCTCCTTCTCACTACTAGAAAAGTATGAGGTTCCTCATCCTCCACCGTATCATCTTGTTCATCCTCCTCTACTCCCTCATCTTCCACTACTCCCTCATCTTCCTCCGGCTCACTCTCTTGTTCATACGCATGTTCACCAACAACAACCGTGGTCCTCTTCGTAGGACACTCCTTAGCAAAGTGTCCATACCCCTTGCATTTGTGACATTGAATGGAAGAAGAAGTAGGAGTATTCAATTGAGTTTTAGAATTACCTCCAACATTGGGTGTATACTTCTCAAACGGCTTCTTCACATCTTTGCTCGCATTTGCTCCACTAGGGCCACTTGCATTTGTGAATCTTGCATTGGGAGTAGGATTTTTCCAATCCTTTTGCTTGCTCATGGAAGTAGAAGTGTTGCTTTTATAACGGGTGGACTTTTCTTTGTCAAGCCATTGCTCGGCTCGAATAGCGGCATCAAGGACTTCTTGTAGTGAAAGATAAGAATGCAATCTCAATTGAGAAGCAATACCATAGCTCAAACCATTCATGAAGCGAATCACGGCTTGCTCCTCATCTTCGATGTCCATATCCAAGGCCATTCGAGTTCTTTCAAACTCATCAAAATATTCATGCACCGTCTTGACACCTTGTTTCAACTCATAAAGTTTCTTGAGTTGCTCTTGATGATATCTAGGAGTGATGTACTTGATACTCATGATACCCTTCAAGTCATTCCATCCCACAATCATAGGAATTCCCGCTCTCCTTCTTGATCTCTTGATGGATTCCCACCAAGTAGATGCATTGGATTCAAAAGAGGAAATAGCATAGGTGACCTTCTTCTCATCGGTCATGTCATTTGTGTCAAACAACCTTTCTATTTGTAGCACCCATTCAATGTAAGCCTCCGGATCACAATTCCCCTTAAAGGTTGGAAGGCTAAGCTTCACACTATTGAGGTTGGTGTTGTCACGACCCCCACGGAAAGGCTCCGGTTGGCCCCCATAGTGATCTTCATTCACACCATACTTCCTTCTCGCATTCCACCAACAAATCCCATAGGTGGCCCTCGACCTCGGCCCCTACCTCTATCCACATTCTGACCCCAATTCATAGCTCGTCTTGGTCGAAAGTGATCATCAAACCCATACACATCGTCACCATAATCAACTTCCTCCCCTTCTTGAGCCTCATCAACTTCTCAAGAGGTTGCACATTTCGGATGGGTCTTGGTAGTGGAATATTCCTTGGAGGGTTTTCCAAGATACGGGGAATGCCCGTTCGTTCAATTCTCTCTCGGTCCTCCTTTACCCGTTGTTGATTGAGCAATTCAACAACTTGCTCCGGGGTAAAGGTAGGTCTACTTGAGCCTTCACCGGTCTCAATTTGGACACTCGGGGTCCCCTTTTCAATTGGGACACTCGGGTTCCCGTGGTCACCTTGGGTACTTTAAGCACCCTTTTCAAGTGACTCAATCCTTTGAGTCATGACATCCATCTTGGCAAGAAGGCTAGCCAAGGCCTCCTTTATGAAATCTTGACCTTCGTTGGCCATTGTACCTACAAAGAAAAGAAACAAGAGTTAGCTAAAACACCTCACTCGCTCCCTCACTTGTGTTCACTCGGATCACTCTTTTGGGTGGCGGTGGATATTTCACTCGACTTGTAGTTCTAAAGCTTCACGTAGATGATTAGCAATTCCTCAACCCAACTAAACTATTCACGAGTCACGCACACTCCGGGGTGAGTGGAATTAATGGGACTTAATGAACGCTAGGCACTTTAAAGTGAGGACTTGAGTTAAAAGGTTCCACGCTTTTCCTTAGAAGTCTACTCTCCTTGCTAGGCACGAATCACTTAAGAGCAATCAAAGGGTTAGCACTATTCAAGTAGATCGGTTACTCAAAGTAGTACTAACTAGATGTTATGTTATCAAACAAAGGGAAGTACCTACGAAAATCTACCCAAAACAATACGTTCAGCACTCAGGAGGGGCGCCTGAACTCAGGAGGGGCGCCTAACTGTGCAGGCAATCAGGCGGGGCGCCTGAGGTCTTAGGCAGTAGCCAAGTCAGGCGGGGCGCCTGGCTTAGGCGGGGCGCCTGGGCCTGGGACAGTTTCAACACGTTCCAAACTTGTTCCAAGTCGATTTCCAAGCCACAAATCCGATGTTTTCAACTTGTTTTCACAATCCAATGATACCCAAAGTTGTTTATGATCTTCCTTAACAAAACCCAATCAAATTTATCAACCAAACAATCAATCAAATCAAGGTTCAATATCAAGAACTCAAGAACACAAGGGTTTATCAAAAGGGTTTTAACAAGGATTGTGATTCATCAAAGTTGGTGTTATACATGTTCAAATCCCACAAAATTGGTACCGAATCGTTTGTTTTTCAATGAAGATCAATCCCCAATATCAAGTTTTCAATCAAACATCAATCCAACCCAAGAATCAAGCCAAAAATCATTAAGAACAAGTTCTTCAAGGGTTTAAGGGGTTTTGGGGTTTCAAATTTTCAAACTCCACCAATCCAAACAATTTTGGTACCTAAGCAACGGGAAATCAATCACGATCAAGAATCCATAACACCCATATCACAAATCATCCAAACCAACAAGATACACCAATTTTTTTTTGAATTTTCAATTTTTCAATTTTTTTGTAATTTTCTTCTTTCTAGTAACTTCAACAACAAGAAAACTAAAAGAGGATACTAGGCACGAAGAACCAAGGGTTGGGGGTTTGTAGAAACAAAACCCGAGCCTTGCTCTGATACCAAATGATGTAGGAAATCAAACGCGGAAAGTAAAAAGGATAAGAACGAGACGTAACTCGATCTCTAATCCCAAGTAGCAACGGATAACTTGTTCCATTACACCCCGAGAGAAGGACAAGAACACCTACGCTATGCAACTACCCTCGAGCTAACGCGAGCACGCAAGTAGAATGGTCGGAGAGGAAAAGTATTCATCTAGATTCACTAGAAGAACTACAAGTCCCAAATCAGAGGGTTTCATTCAATAACCAAGAGCCTTGCTCATGTTCAATATTCATCAATTATCAAAAACTAGCTAAGTTCAAAATAGGCTTAGCATGGCTATTTATAGTGTTTGCCAAGCTTGCATAATGACTAAAATACCCTTACTAATAAGGTTTACAAAATAGGCCACGTAGGGCAAAACGGTAAAATAAACATAGGCCTTCACAGCTGGGAGGGGCGCCTGGAATCTGGGAGGGGCGCCTGGGATTGCTGTCAGCTAGGCGGGGCGCCTGGCTCAGGCGGGGCGCCTGGGTGGGGCGCCTGGCTAGGCGGTCCGCCTGTGCACTTTCAGCTCCTTAGGCAGTGAGCTTGCCAGGCGGGGCGCCTGGCTCAGGCGGGGCGCCTGGCTCTGCTGGGCTGTCTTCTTCCTTAGGCGTGAGGCCTAGTTTGAGCACCCGGAATGGCTTCCACTCGCTTCCTTCCTCGTGTCCTCTCCTCTCCAAGTATAAATGCACCTCTTGGACATCCTTGGCTTGGCTCCGAGTGAATGGTCTCCTTGTGGTGGATTGTCCGGCATCATTATACCAAATGATGAGGGTATGGATAATTTGCCAAACGATGATGGTATATTGGTTCCACTTGCGCAGTGGAAAAATTGTGATTGCCAATGGAAAGGTGACACAGAGTATCTTGGATTACTTGAAGGGTTATTGTCTGCCGATCACCTGGAGAAACTGAAGCAAGGGCCATTCGACAAGTTTATGCTTTTGGAAGATGCTAAATATTCTGGGAGGCTTATAAATTGTTTTCTGCAGTCTCAAATAGTTTCTTCAGACAACACTAAGCTTAGCTTCAAAGTTTTTGGTGATATAGTAGATTTCACAGCTGATGATTTTCATGTAGATAGTGGTCTTAATATTTCCAGTGTTGTATATATAAGTATTTTTAAGCTTTCAAAGAGTAGATTAAAGGAAAAGTATTTCAGGAATCCTGAAGATGATGTTAATAAAAAGGACAGCAAGTGGACTTTAAAGTTATATGACTTGCTTGATTTGATTGAACATCATTCCAGTTATGTGAGAGTGACTCCAAAGAACAAGGATAATGTGAATAGAGTATCAGCTGCACGATTGGATGTTCCATTAGAGCAAGATGATGCTGTTAAACTAGCTTAGGTATATTTGCTTAATTCTGTTTTATTGGGCCGGCCACTACCTAGAGTAGTGGATGATCAACATATGATTATTATTGATGATGAAGAGGTGCATAGCTGTTAACAGTGGGGTACTAAGATATATCATCAAATGTTACACCATTTGCAGTCAATCATAAAGCCAAATTCTTCTACTTATTTGTTTCCTGGTATGCCCTTCCTATTCTGTTGCTGGGTGGCAGAGGTGTTCCCTGTGTTCAGGCAGTATTTTACTGTTCGTCCTAGGATCAAACCTCTGATGCTTCGTTACACATGTACTGTTACCCCGCATTACAATATCTTGTGTGATGAGTACTTTCATAATGAACAAGTGAGTTTTTGATGCAGCCCGAACACGTGCTGATCAAGTGTTCGATCCACCGAGGCCAATGACACGAAGCCAAGCCATGTTACTGCATGATGTTCACATCCACTTGGCTTGGTCGAAGGAAAGCAACTACTCTGAAGCTGAATATCCGAGCTCAAGAACCGAAGGCTTCATCTACAAGCTTGAGCTCGAAGAAGGGAGTGACCGAACCCCAGCCGAATACTCAACATCAACGCCGAAGTAAAAACGAATGACCGAAGGAAGGGCGATCGATGTCAAGAAAGAGATGAGCTGAACAAATCAGCACCGAAGTAAATGAGCTCGAGCTCAAGTGTTCGAAACCAAGTGTTCGGTTGAAAGAGTAACCGAACACTCACTAAGCAGCCATGCGTGGCTTACTCCTATTGGTCGCCTGTGATCATTTACTATTTTATCCTTAGCCTAGTCTATAAATACTCCATTACATTTTATTTGTAGGAGTTAGTTGTTGTTGAATGATCGAACATAGCGAGTGCTATTGTGAGTCTCCGATGGAGCCAAACCTCGACGTGGGTTTTTAAGAACTTGTGTCATTCGGTGTGAATTGTTTGAGCAATCTTCTTCTTGATCATTTAGTTTTCAAGAAGCATAGACTTCTTCAGGATTGTTGCATAGCATAGGTGCATCTTGAAATCCGATCCATCGAGCCCGAAACTAGTTCCTCGGCGTTCTTTGAATCAAAGCAAGATTTGTCTTGCTTATATCTTTATTTTACTGTTGTTTCTTCCGCGATTTCTTCGTGTTTAGGTCTCCCTCGGGTTTGCTTGCACCATTTTGGTATCGGAGCAAGGTTTGAGCTTGTTTCTACAGCCTCAAATCCTGTTCATTTATCTCGTGTTTTGTGTCTCCAGTTTCAGCTTTCTTCCTTGTTGTGGATTGTTGTTTCCGTGGTGTTTTTACAAAAAAAAAGTAGAAAAAGAAAAATTCAAAAATTTTGGTTGATTTGTTGGTTGTTTTAATCAAAAAACCATTGATTCGTATTCACCACTGTCCAAGGATCAATTTGAGTACCCGACGTACATCGTTTGTGACTAGGGTTTCTTGGCGAATTTTTGGACTGTTTTGAGCTTAGTGGTGACTGATTTTGAACCCCAGTGTGTTTTTGGTTGTTACCGATGAAGACTGGTGGTTCTTGAGTATTTTTAGGTTGTTTTGTGCTTAACTTTCGATGTTCTATGATTTGAACCGTCGTCCGTACACCAAAAAATTGTTACGTTTGTAACAGTGTACGAATGTGAAGAGCTGAGTCTTAGCTCAAGAGCATTGAACTGATTTCCTCCATTGTTGTTGTTACTGGAGTTGAAAGAGCAACCCAAATTCTGTTAGCATTTGCGGTCAGTGGACGAGGTGAAATTATCCGTACACCGGAGCTAAACGTCACTGTTCTATTGAAGAAGAAAGGGGTTAAGTGTAAAGATCAAAACCCCGGAGAAAAGGTTGTCGGCTAGAAAAGGGAATTAGATAAGGTAAAACCCTATCCATACCAAGGAGGGACCACTCTTTTACAGACAAGAGTTGGCGTGTTCGAAACTATTCTGAAGAGGAATCGAAGGGTAAATTCTCCTAGGTTTTTACTTTTCTTGTATTCAATAAATCTAGTTAGTGGATCTCTGGAGTAACTCTTCCTACTCGAGGTCGTACTAACTAATTTTGAGCTTATAGGAACTCATGCGTGGGGTGACCGAAGTACAAATTTCGTAGAAAATTCTTTGACTTCCCGAAGCGTAAGAGTAAATAGCATCCGTTCCATCGAGTCATATTAATTCACTCATCCCGAAGGAGACATTGTAACTTGTCAAATTCGAAGGAATTGAGAGAGGTTGATCAACCGAGGAAGCCGTTGGCTACGAGTTCTTGAGTGACGAAAATCGAACCCTAAATTGAGTGGACCCGAGTGCCACCCATCAAAGGTGAGGGAGCGTGTGAGGTGATTTCTAACCTTTAACATTTTACTTGGTCTTTGATTCGAGCAGGTACCATAGCTGGGAATGGAGGTGATGGCAAAGGTATTGAGAAGCCCGAAGTGTCGTTTGATGATATTATGGTTGCGATACAAGGCATCAGTGCCGAAGTAAGAGGAGTAACTGCTCGAGTAGCTCAACTCGAGCAAGGGAGTGCGTCCGTGGCCTTACCTGGGTTCGGCGCTGGAACTAGTGACTCTACTCCGATGAAACCTGAGCTGTATGCTGAGCTAATTCGACAACATCAGTTGAAGACTGAGGCAATTCGAAGAGAAATCTTGGGCAATCCCCAAGCACAACAACAAAACTTGGGCAATTCCCAAGTGCAACAAAACTTGGGCAATGCCCAAGCTGGTTATCAACACTTGGGCATTCCCCGAGGTGAAAGAGTGCCACTTCCAATGGCCCGAAGACAAGCTGAGGTCATTGATGAAGGGGTCGATGAAGGAGAATTTCCTGGTGCCGAACATGAATATGAGCAGCCGTTTGCTCAACGAAGGCAAGTTCAACGAAGCGAAGGCAAGTTCAACGAAGTCGTGGAAATTTCTAAGGTCGAGGCCGAGGCGCAAATATTGAACGACATATTGAGCGAGAGGCTGATTATTATTATGATGGGTATACCGAATAGGTTCATGGTGCTCGAGATTCAAAGTTGAACAGTGTCAAGATCACTATTCCACCGTTCAGAGGAACTAGTGATCTGGATGAATATCTTGAATGGAAGCTTAAAATGGAGCGAATCTTCGAAACCAATAAGATGACTGAAGAGAGAAAAGCTGGCCGTGCTATTGCTTCGTTTGAAGCATATGCGTCTACGTGGTGGGAAGCTGACATGAGGCTTAGACGTAGAAATGTCTATCCCGAAGTCACTACTTGGGCACAGTTGAAGAGAGCAATGGATGCTAAGTATTTGAGTGCCAAGTATAGGCAGACTCAATTTCAAAAGCTCTATGAGTTAAAGCAAGGGTCCAAGTCAGTTCAAGAGTATCATGATGAGTTCGTGAGAATTCGATTGAATCTTGATTTAGAAGAAGATGAAGAGCAAGCCACTATTCGGTTCAAAAATGGCTTGGCTCGGGATGTGTCATCTCAATTGAGGCTACACGTGTATCACATGGTGGAAGATATGTTCGAAGCAGCTACCGAAGCTGAAAAATGGATTAAGGACGATAAGGCAAACTGGTACCGAGGAGTCACTACTTCAACTCCTTTGAACCGAGGAAAAGAATGGAAGAGTCCAAATCCAGCAAGTGCTAACACTGTTCGAGATTCGAAGAAACCCTTCGAGAGGGGTGTGACCGTTAACCAACCAAGAGAAGCGGGAGGTAAAGTTCAACTTAATTCTCCTAGTGCTTCAAGTATTCAGTGTTATAAATGCAAAAGTTAAGGTCACATGGCAAAAGAGTGTCCAACTCGCAAGGTTCTGATAGTGCTCGACAATGGAGATGTTTGTGAGCAAGCGAGTGACGCCGAGGATGAAAATTCTGAGGAGACTGACCGAGCTGAAGATGATGATGGTCGTGAAGCTGCCGAAGCTGATCATCCGGAAATGTTTCTTGTAGTTCGAAGGAATTTGAGCTGCATGACTCTAGAAGAAGAGGACAGCCAAAGAGAAAATTTTTTCCATGCCCGATGTCGAGTGAGGAGGAAGGTGTGTTCGATGATCATTGACTCAGGTAGTTGTACAAATGTGGTGAGCCAAACCTTGGTTTCACAACTGGGACTACCCACTTAGAAGCATCCCCATCCTTACAAATTACAATGGTTGAATGAGTGTGGAGAATTGAGGGTTGTCAAGCAAGTGTGGATCAAGTTCAGAGTTGGAGAATATCAAGATGAGATGATGTTCGATGTGGTGCCGTTGCAAGCTTGTCATATGCTATTGGGACGACCATGGCATTATGATCGATCAGTTGTTCACAACAGAAGATCCAACACTTACACTGCTCAGCTCGAAGGGGAGAGTTTCATACTCAAACCTTTGTCTCCAAAACAAGTCAGCGAGGACTATAAAAGAATGAAAGAATTGAAAGAAGCGGCCAAAGCTAAGCTTCCGAAGGGAACAAAAATTGTGGCCGAAGACACAAACTTACCGCCCGAAGTAAGAAGTATCGGTGCAATCATGCAACCAGGTGAGTATCTACGAGGCAGCGAAAACGATTACATGATGATTTGCCTCGTGCACAAGGGTATCTTTCTAAACTCTAATGATTATTTTTCTTACAATAACCCTTTGCCTAGTGCTGCACAAAGTGTTTTGCAGGACTTCAGAGACATGTTTCCCGAAGAAATGCCAGGTGGATTACCTCCGTTAAGAGGAATCGAGCACCAAATTGACTTCGTACTGGGGTCACAAATCCCCAACAAACCTGCATACCGGTGTAATCCCAAAGTCACCAAAGAGCTCCAAAGGCAGGTTGATGAGTTGCTGAACAAGGGCCTCGTTCGAGAGAGCTTGAGTCCTTGCACCGTTCCTGTTATCCTTGTCCCGAAGAAAGATGGAACATGGCGAATGTGCGTTGATTGCCAAGCAGTCAACAAAATAATGGTTAAGTATCGTCATCCTATCCCTCGATTAGATGACATGCTAGATGAGTTAAGTGGTTCTTCATGCTTTACGAAGATAGACCTTAGGTCCGGTTACCACCAGATCTGAATGGAAACCAAAGACGAGTGGAAAACCGCATTCAAGACCAAGTTCGGTCTCTATGAATGGTTGGTGATGCCTTTTGGCTTATCCAATGCACCGAGCACCTTCTTGCTACTGATGAACCATGTGCTCAAACCGTTCATATATAAGTTTGTTGTCGTTTACTTCGATGACATACTTGTTTATAGTAAAACTGTGGACAAACATGTTGAACACCTAAGGCTAGTGCTTGATAAGCTTAGAGAAGAGAAGTTATATGCTAACTTCAAGAAATGTGCCTTTTGTGTTGAACGTGAAGTCTTTCTAGGATTTGTTGTCGGTACTAATGGTGTTGAAGTCGACGAATCAAAGGTCGAAGCCATCAAAGATTGGCCAACCCCAACCTCGGTATCACAAGTTCGTAGCTTCCATGGCTTAGCTAGCTTTTACCGAAGGTTTGTTCGAGACTTTAGCACCGTGGCAGCTCCTTTAATCGAGCTTGTAAAGAAAGACCATCCATTTGTGTGGGGAGAGATCTAAGAAAAGAGTTGAAATGGAGGCTTTACTCTGCTCCGTTGTTGCAACTCCCTGACTTCGGCAAAGCATTCAAAGTCGAGTGTGATGCATCTGGAGTTGGGATCGAAGGAGTGCTAATGCAAGAATCGAAGCCGATTGCTTACTTTAGCGAAAAAATTAAGGGTGCAACCTTGAACTACTCTACGTATGACAAGGAGTTGTATGGCCTCGTTCGAGCACTCGCCCATTGGCAGCATTATTTGTGGCCCCGAGAGTTTGTGATTAAAAGTGATCATGAATCTTTGAAACATCTCTGAGGTCAGGAGAAACTAAACCGAAGGCATGCCAAATGGGTTGAATTCATTGAGAGTTTTCCCTATGTAATTCATTACAAAAAGGGAAAAGATAATGTTGTGGCCGATGCGCTATCAAGGAAATTTACCTTAGCGACCACTCTCGCCTCTAGGCTCATGGGATTCAAAAGCATCAAGTTGATGTACGAAGATGATCCCCATCTAAAAAGCATTCGTGACGCAATCTTGAGTGGCCGAAGGGTTGAGAAATATCAGTGGCACGATGGCTACCTCTTCAAGAATGGAAGGGTTTGTGCGCCAGTGTCATCGTGGAGAGAGCTCTTAATTCGAGAAGCTCACTCTGGAGGCTTGATAGGACACTTAGTTGTCGACAAAACTCTTGGTATCTTAACGGAGCAGTTCCATTGGCCAAAGAACGAGATGTGAAAGCTTTGCAACGCTTGCCTCGTTTGCAAGAAAGCTAAATCGAAGTCCAACCCTCATGGTTTGTATACCCTGTTACCTGTGCCTGATCGACCTTGGGTTGATATATCCATGGACTTTGTGATGGGGTTACCAAGGTCGGGGGGAGGATATGATAGCATCTTTGTCGTAGTCGACAGATTTTCCAAAATGGCTCATTTTATTCCTTGCAAAAAGTGTGATGATGCACAACATGTAGCTACATTGTTTATTTGTCATGTGTTGAAATTGCATGGTGTGCCTCATACTATTGTGAGTGATTGAGACTCGAAGTTCTTGAGTCATTTTTGGAAATGCTTGTGGGGTGCCCTCGGCATCAAACTACTATTCTCTACGTCTCACCATCCTCAGACTGATGGACAGACCGAGGTAGTTAACCAAACCTTGGGATCTTTGCTTCGTGTAATGACCAAAGGAAAGATCGGAAACTGGGCAGATCGTTTGCCCATAATGGAGTTTGCATACAATCGAACGGTGCATCGAATGATAAATATGACCCCATTCGAATGTGTGTGTGATTTTAATCCTTTGATTCCACTTGATTTAACCCCAATGCCTCGAGATTCTGTTATTAATTTTGAAGGTACTCGGCGAGCCACTGCCTTGATCGAGTTGCATGCAAAGGTGAAGAAGAACCTCGAAGAAGCTTATGCAAAAGTCGCGTCAAAGAAAAACAAGAGGCGTAAAAAATTAGAATTAAAGAAGGGAGATTGGGTTTGGGTTCACTTCCGAAACGAACGCTTCTCGAACCAAAGGAAAGGAAAGTTGGATCCTCGAGGAGATGGTCCATTCCAAGTGCTGAGCAAGATCAACAACAATGCTTATGTGATCGACCTCCCTAGTGAGTATAACATGTCCAACACTTTTAATGTTGCCGACTTAGTTCCTTGTATTGTAGGTCAAACTTGGGAGGATGAAGAGGGCTCGATTTCAAGGACGAAATCTTCTCAAGAAGGGGAGGATGATGCAGCCCGAACACGTGCTGATCAAGTGTTCGATCCACCGAGGCCAATGACACGAAGCCAAGCCAAGTTACAACACGATGTTCACATCCACTTGGCTTGGTCGAAGGAAAGCAACTAATCCGAAGCTGAATATCCGAGCTCAAGAACCGAAGGCTTCATCTACAAGCTTGAGCTCGAAGAAGGGAGTGACCGAACCCCAGCCGAACACTCAACATCGACACCGAAGTAAAAACGAATGACCGAAGGAAGGGCGATCGATGTCAAGAAAGAGATGAGCTGAACAACTCAGCACCGAAGTAAATGAGCTCGAGCTCAAGTGTTCGAAACCAAGTGTTCGGTTGAAAGAGTAACCGAACACTCACTAAGCAGCCATACGTGGCTTACTCCTATTGGTCGCCTGTGACCATTTACTATTTTATCCTTAGCCTAGTCTATAAATACTCCATTACATTTTATTTGTAGGAGTTAGTTGTTGTTGAATGATCGAACATAGCGAGTGCTATTGTGAGTCTCCGATGGAGCCAAACCTCGACGTGGGTTTTTAAGAACTTGTGTCATTCGGTGTGAATTGTTTGAACAATCTTCTTCTTGATCATTCAGTTTGCAAGAAGCATAGACTTCTTGAGGATTGTTGCATAGCATAGGTGCGTCTTGAAATCCGATCCATCGAGCCCGAGACTAGTTCCTCGGCGTTATTTGAATTGAAGCAAGATTTGTCTTGCTTATATCTTTATTTTCCTGTTGTTTCTTCCGCGATTTCTTCGTGTTTAGCTTTCCCTCGGGTTTGCTTGCACCAGTATTTCGGATGACGGTAATTTACCGTTATTTTGTTCACGGCCCGACAATCAATACACATCCTCTAAGTGCCATCCTTTTTGGGAACAAAGATCACGGGTACGGCACAAGGACTCAAGCTTTCCCTCACCAAGCCTTTAGTGAGCAAGTCATCAACTTGCTTTTGCGATTCTCTTGTGTCTTACGGATTGCTCCTATAGGCCGGTTTGTTTGGGATTTGGGATCCCGGGACAAAGTCGATTTGGTGCTCGATACCCCTCAAATGAGGTAATCCATCCGGCATCTCATCCGGGAACATGTCACCAAAATCCTTCAAAACATTCTCAAACACACTAGGCAAAGGGTTAGTAGAAAAATCGAGATCGGAGGTTAGAACCATACCTTTGTGCACTAGGCATATGAGAAGCTTGTTGCCATCATTTCCTCTTAGGACCTCGCCCGGTTGCATCATGGCACACATGCCACCGGTAGAAGTTGGTGGGATTGCCACCAAGCTTGTGGACAAAGGGCTAGTCTCAACAACCGACTTAGCCTTTGCCGCTTCTCTCAACTCCCGCATCCATTTGTAGTCATCGCTCACTTGTTTGGGAGTTAAGGGTTGGAGCACGAACTTTTTTCCCTCATGCGTCACCGTATAGGTGTTGGCATGGCCATTATGAACCACACATCGATCAAATTGCCATGGCCTCCCAAAGAGAAGGTGGCACGCTTGCATAGGCACAACATCGAACATGTGCTCATCCACATAGTTCCCAATCTTGAACTTGATCAAACATTGTTTAACCACCTTCAACTCACCACACTCACTAAGCCATTGTAGCCGGTAAGGATTTGGGTATTTTAGGGTGGGTATTTTCAATTGGGCAACTAGTGTTTGGCTAATAACGTTAGCACAACTCCCCGAGTCAATGATCATAGAGCAAAGGAGACCCATGACTCGGCATTTGGAATGAAAAAGGTTCTCTCTTTGTAAGGTCTCAACATCCTCCACACACATGGCTCCTTGACTCCTCCTCACAACAAGGAAGGCATGGGCATCATCATCTTCCTCCATGGCAATCTCCCCATCATCTCCCTCCTCATCACCCTCTACTTCCTCTTCTTCCTCGGGTTCACTATCTTGCTCATAGACCAAGTCATCCACAAGAACCATAGTTTTCCGGGTAGGGCAATCTTTGGAGAGATGACCATAACCCTTACACGTAAAGCATTGAGTAGAAGAAGAGATTGGATTACTCAAGTGAGTTCCAGATTTACCTCCCACGGGTTGTGTAGACCTTTCAAAAGGCTTCTTCACATCCTTGCTAGCACTTGCACCACTTGCACTTGGGAATTTGGCATTCGTTGTAGGACCTTTCCAATCCTTTGGTTTGTTCAAGGGAGTAGTAGTACTACTCTTGTAACGAAGGGATTTCTCCTCTTTGAGCCACTTCTCGGCTTCAACCGCATCTTCACATAGCTTGTAGTGATCATTGTACTTGTGAAACTTCAAGAGCGAAGCTATGTCTCGGTTTAAGCCCCCTTTGAAACGGATCATGGCCGTCTCATTATCTTCATCATCCAAGTCTAGAGTCATCCGGACTTGTTCAAACTCATTGAAGTACTCCCCAACCGATTTGTAACCTTGCTTCAACTCATAGAGATGCTTTTGTTGTTCCACTCAGTATTGGTTAGTCAAGTACTTTTCATCCATCACACGGATCAACTCTTCCCAAGTAAGATTAATAACCATTCCTGTCCTCCTTCTATTCCTCTTCACCGACTCCCACCAAGTAGAAGCAAAGGATTCAAAGGAAGAGATAGCATACTTGGTCTTCTTCACTTCGGACATATCATTGGTGTCAAATATACGTTCCATGGACAACTTCCAATCAAGGTACTCCGCCGGGTCACTACTTCCTTTGAAAGAAGGAATAGTGAGCTTCACACTATTAAGATTGTTGTTGTTGTCACGACCCCTTGGAAAGGCTCCGGTTGGCCCTCAAAGTGATCCCCATATCCACCAAGATCCCTCCTAGCATTCCCTCCAAAGTGCCCATGGGGTGGCCCTCGACCTCGGACTCGACCCCTATCCACATTCCGACCCCTAAATTGATAATGAGCATCATACCCATCATCACCATAATTATCCTCCTCCCCTTCTTGAGCTTGTGCAACTTGCTCAAGAGGTTGAACATTTCGGATTGGTCCGGGAAGTGGAGCATTCCTTTGGGGATTGCCCATAAGGTTTGGAATAGTCACCCGTTTGGTATTGCCCAACAATAGGTCAATTCGATCACGATCCTCCCTTACCCGTTGTTGGTGGTGAAGCAACTCTGCAACTTGTTCCGGGGTAAAGGTCGGACTACTTGTGCCTTCTCCAACATCAACTTGGGCACTCGGGGCCCCTTTCTCAACTTGGACACTCGGGGTCCCTTTCTCCGAATGGACGTTGGAAGTCCCTTGTTCAATTAGGGCACTTGACATCACCCTCTCAAGGCTTTCAATCGTCAAGTGCATACTATCCAACTTGGCAAGGATAGTAGCAAGGGCATTCTTAGTAAAGTCTTCTCCTTTGGTAGACATTGTACCTACACAAGAAACAAACGTTAGCAAAACAACCTCACTCAAAAACGTTAGCAAAACAACCTCACTCACTCCCTCATAAGTGTTTCACTCGGTTCACTTGTTTATTCACTAAGTTGAATAGCAAACCTAAACTTAATCACTCGACTCAAAAGCCAAATGCACTCCGGGGTGAGTGGAGTTGATATGACTCTATTGGAACGATAAGCTCTTTAAGTGCGGACTTGAGTCAAAAGAGACTACGAGTCTTCTTTGAATTCTAGTCTCCGGTCTAGGCTTGAGTTTCCTAATAGCTTAGAAGGCCTAGCACAACTAAAGTAGGTAAGATTACTCAAAGAAGTACTAGCTAGATGCAATGCAATCAACGAAACAAGAGATCCTACGAAAGACTACCCAAAGCAATAACTCCCAGAAGTAGGCGCCCCGCCTCAAATGAGTAGGCGCTCCGCCTCTTTGGTTGAGGCGCTCCGCCTCAGCAAATTCCAGAGAGGTCGCAAACCTTAGGCGGTCCGCCTCAGAATCTAGGCGCTCCGCCTCCTGCAACTCTCAGCAAAGTTTCACTTTGGGTTTTCTTGGTTTTGCACCCAAAAATCCGGCAATTCCCACGTTGTTTTAGCAATTCAAAGGTACCCCAATGTTGTTTCAATCACCAAGAACAAACCCCAACAACTTTTATCAAACCCCAATCAAAAACAAACAATCCACCATGTTCATCATCTTTAAAACTAGGGTTTCAAAATTTTCAAATTTTCAAAGGGTTTCAAATTTTCAAATCTTTCGTTGCAACTCCAAATCTTGTATTTAGGGTACCAAAAGAACGGGTTTCCAATAAGGATCAAACCCCAATAACAATCACACAACGGGTCCAACAATCCAAGAATCTATGATCAAAAATTTTTTGTATTTTTTCAACTTTTCCTATTTTTTTGTGTTTTCTTCTTTTTCATCAACAACAAATAAGAACCTAACGTAGAAACTAACCTAGGCACGAAGAATCAAGGGTCGGGGGTTTGTAGAAACAAAACCCGAGCCTTCCTCTGATACCAAGATGATAAGGATCAATACGACAAAACAATAAAGATAGGAGAGCGAGACACTTCTCGAACTCCCTTCGAAGTAACCACGGGGAACTTGTCCCGAGATACCCTCGAATCGGCGTCTAGAAGGACATACACTATGCAACCACCCTCGAGTCGCACCCGGGACTCGCAAGTAGAATGATCGGGTTTTCGGTTCAAGACTCAACTAGGTTCCACTAGTGAATTCAAGCAACCAAGAAAGGGTTTCTTCATAAAAAGAGATAAACTCTATTCTTCATTCATAAGATTCAAAGCTAAGGTAATGTTTGAGGAGGCTAAGTGATGTATTTATAGGCTTCACTTAGTCATACTAAAAGGTCTAAAGTACCCCCAAAGTGGGTTAAAACAAATAAGGCCACGCAGGGCTATAGTTGGAAGTTCATGCAAAAAGTAATAAAATATCCCGCATGCTGAAACAGGGGGAGGCGCTCCGCCTCCAGCTGATGAGGCGCTCTGCCTCAGAATGAGGCGCTCCACCTTCTTCTGCTCAGCTCTCTGCTTTTTGGTAGGCGCTCCGCCTCCTTCTGGAACTTGTGCAAGGGGCTCAAAATGAGCTTGGGGTGGATCCCCTTGGAGCCCAAGTGTTCCTCCATCCATGGTGCTCAAAAGCATGATCCTCGAGCTACTCTCGGAGCCTCCTTCCACATCCCTCCAAGTCAAGTGAAGATGGGTGTCTTGAATCAACTTTGCTTGACTCCTAGTGAACGGCCTTGAGGTCATATGCGCCGCATCAAAGGAGGATAAGTTCAATCGTTACCGGAGTACATCTACTACCCCGATAAGTAAACCGAAGGAGTGGAAGAGCCCGAACACTAGTGGTAACACTGCAAAACCCAAAGTGAAGAAGACTTATGAAAAGCCAACGCCAAATGTGGGAGGTAACTCTAAGACTCAGTTGAACACGCCATCACCTTCTTCTACCTAATGCCACAAGTGTATAAGATATGGTCATTTTTCTAGAGATTGTCCTACTCGAAGGGCCATAACTCTTATCGATGGAAGACCCCAAGAGCAGGATATTGAGCCCGAAGAGGAGAATTGCGATGAAGGGGAATTAATTTCCGATGGAGAAGATGCAATCAAGGATGATGATCCTCGAGCATTCCTTGTCGTGAGAAGGAGCTTGAGTGTGATGTTAGCCGAAGACGATGAGAATGTGCAATGTGAGAACCTTTTTCATGCTAGATGCCGAGTCAAGGGTGTGGTATGCTCGATGATCATTGACTCCGGTAGTTATGCTAACGTTGTTAGTCAAACATTGGTTTCACAATTGAAGTTACCCACCTTGAAGCACCCGAACCCGTATCGGTTGCAATGGCTTAATGAATGTGGTGAACTGAAGGTTACGAAACAAGTGTTGGTCAAATTCAAAATTGGCAACTACATTGACGAGCTCATATTTGATTTTTTGCCAATGCAAGCTTGCCATCTTCTATTTGGGAGGCCATGGCAGTTTGATTGGAATGTTGTGCATAATGGCAAGGCTAACACCTATACTGCCACTCACGAGGGAAGGAAGTTTATGCTTAAACCGTTGACTCCGAAGCAAGTCAGTGAGGACTATAAAAAAATGAAGGAGCTGAAAGAAGCGACTAAAGCTAAGATCCCCATCGGTGGACCAATTGTGGTCGAAACAACAGCTCCATCACCCGAAGTCAAAAATATTTGTGCAATCATGGAACTGGGTGAAATATTACGAGGCAACGACACCGGTCGAATGATGATTTGCCTCGTGCATAAGGGTATCCTTTTAACTCCAAATGATGATTTAACTTACGATAACCATTTTCCTTTGTCTGTTCGTAAAATTTTGCAGGACTTCGAGAACATGTTTCCCAAGGAAATACCTGGTGGATTGCCTCCATTATGAGGAATCGAGCACCAAATAGATTTTGTACCGGGGTCACAAATCCACAACAAACCTGCATACCGGTGTAATCCAAAAGACGCCAAAGAGCTCCAAAGGCAGGTTGATGAATTGCTGAACAAAGGCCTCGTTCGAGAGAGCTTGAGTCCTTGTGCCGATCTTGTTATCCTTGTCCCGAAGAAGGATGGAACATGGCGAATGTGCATTGACTGCCGAGCAGCCAACAAAATAACGGTAAAGTATCATCATCCTATCCCTCGATTAGATGACATGCTAGATGAATTAAGTGGTTCGTCATGCTTTACAAAGATAGACCTCAGGTCCGGTTACCACCAGATCCGAATGAAACCTGGAGACGAGTGGAAAACCGTATTCAAGACCAAGTTCGGTCTCTATGAATGGTTGGTAATGCCTTTTGGCTTATCCAACGCACCGAGCACATTCATGCGACTGATGAACCATGTGCTCAAACCGTTCATAAATAAGTTTGTTATCGTTTACTTCGATGACATCCTTATTTATAGTAAATCTGTGGATGAACATGTCGAACACCTAAAGCTCGTGCTTGATACGCTTAGAGAAGAAAAGATATATGCTAACTTCAAGAAATGTGTCTTTTATGTCGAACGTGTGGTCTTTCTAGGATTCGTTGTCAGCGCTAATGGTGTTGAAGTCGATGAATCAAAATTTGAAGCCATCAAAGATTGGCCGACTCCAACCTCGGTAACATAAGTTCGTAGCTTCCATGGCTTAGCTAGCTTTTACCGGAGGTTTGTTCGAGACTTTAGCACTGTGGCAGCTCCTTTGACCGAGCTGGTAAAGAAAGACCATCCATTCACGTGAAGAGAGTCCCAAGAGAGGGCTTTCCAAGAGTTGAAATGGAGGCTTTGCTCTGCCCCGTTGTTGCAACTCCCTGACTTTGGCAAAGCATTCGAAGTCGAGTGTTATGCGTCCGGAGTTGGGATCGAGGGAGTGCTTATGCAAGAATCGAAGCCGATCGCTTACTTTAGCGAAAAGCTTAAGGGTGCAACTTTGAATTACTCAACGTATGACAAGGAGTTGTATGCCCTCGTTCGAGCACTTGCCCATTGGCAGCACTATTTGTGGCCTCGAGATTTTTTGATTAAAAGTGATCATAAATCTTTGAAACATCTCTGAGGTCAGGAGAAACTGAAGGCATGCCAAATAGGTTGAATTCATTGAGAGTTTCCCCTATGTAATTCATTACAAAAAGGGACAAGACAATGTTGTGGCCGATGCGCTATCGAGGAAATTTGCCTTAGCAACCACACTCGCCTCTAGGCTCATGGGATTCGAAAGCATGAAGTTGATGTACGAAGACGATCCCAAGCTAAAATGCGTTCGAGACGCAATCTTGAGTGGCCGAAGGGTTGAAAAATATCAGTGGCACGATGGCTACCTCTTCAAAAATGGGAGGATTTGTATGCCAGTGTCATCGTGGAGAGAGCTCTTAGTTCGAGAAGCTCACTCCGGAGGCTTGATGGGACACTTCGGTGTCGACAAAACTCTTGGTATCTTAACCGAGCAGTTCCATTGGCCAAAGATGCGATGAGATGTGGAAAAGCTTTGCAACGCTTTTCTCATTTGCAAGAAAGCTAAATCGAAGTCCAACCCTCATGGATTGTATACCCCGTTGACTGTGTCTGATCGACCTTGGGTTGATATATCCATGGACTTTGTCTTGGGGTTACCAAGATCGGGGGGAGGATATGATATCATCTTCGTTGTCGTGGATCGATTTTCCAAAATGGCTCACTTTATTCCTTGCAAGAAATGCGATTGTGCACAACATGTTGCTTCCTTGTTTATTTTTCATGTGTTAAAATTGCATGGTATGCCACGTACAATTGTGAGTGACCGGGACTCGAAGTTCTTGAGTCATTTTTGGAAATGTTTGTGGGGTGCCCTTGGCACCAAACTACTATTCTCAACGTCTCACCATCCTCAGACTGATGGGCAGACCGAAGTAGTTAACCGAACCTCGGGGTCTTTGCTTCATGCAATGACCAAAAGCAAGGTCGGAAACTGGGCTGATCGATTGCCCATGATGGAGTTTGCATACAATCGAACGGTGCATCAAATGATAAATATGACCCCGTTCGAGTGTGTGTATGGTTTTAATCCTCTGATTCCACTTGATCTAACCCCATTTCCTCTAGATGTTGTTATTGATTTTGAAGGTACTCATCGAGCTAAAGCTCTGCTCGAATTGCATGCCAAGACAAAAAAGAATCTCGAGGAAGCTTATGCCAAAGTGGCATTGAAAAAGAACAAGGGGCGAAAGAAGTTGGAGTTGAAGAAGGGATTCCCGAACCAAAGGAAAGGAAAGTTAGCTCCTCGAGGGGATGGTCCACTTCAAGTGCTGAGCAACATTAACAATAACGCTTATGTGATAGACCTCCCAAGTAAGTATAATGTGTCCAACACCTTCAATGTGACTGACTTAACTCCTTGTGTTGCAGGCCAAGTACCGGAGGCAGATGATGAAGTGATTTTGAGGATGAAATATACTCAAGAAGGGGAGGATGATGCAGCCCAAAGTGCTGATCAAGTGCTCGACAATCCACCAAAGTCAATGACAGATCAACCAAGGCCAATGACACGAAGCCAAGTGAAATTGCTCCATGACATGCACATTCAGTTGGCTTGGCCGGGAGGAAGTATGTGTTCGGAGAAGGAATCGCAAATTGCTAGATCCGAAGGCCTCATATTCAAATTTGAGCCCGAGGACAAAGTGACCGAACACCAACTCTTGGCGCCGAGCAGCACCGAACCGAACACAGCAAATTGTGTTGGAAATCAAGTGAGCGCCCGATGACAAATGTGTTCGAGCAAGCAACCAAGTACCAAGTCAAGGCTGCCGAACACTCATCCAAGTGTGATCGAGCAAGCAACCGAGCACCGAAGTCAAAGCTGCCGAACACACTTTAGTTCAGCCCTGCGTGGCTTGTTCTTATTGGTCACCTGTGACTATTTTACTAGTTTGCCCCTAATATTTCTTATATAAACCTTATTCCATTCGATTGTAAGTAGCTAGCTTTTTTTGGATATTAAGTAATGAATGAAACTGCCGAGAGCATTTCCTTGTCTCCGATGTGAGCAAAACCCCAGTGAGGGAGTCTTGGACTTGTGGTTTTCGGTGAATCCGATTGAACAATTCCTCTTTGATCATTCAGTTTGCGAGAGGCAATGTTCTCTTGAGGATTGTTGCATAGTTTAGGTGATTCTTGACTTTCATTTCGATCGAGCTTTGAGACAAGTTCCTCACTGTTCTTTTGAAACGAAGTAAGTCTTGTTTTGCTTCTATCTTTTTATCTTGTTTTCCGCTGTTGATTCGGTTGCTAGGCTTATCTTCGGATTTGGCGTGCACCAAGCTCACTACTAGAGTGGTTTATATCAGTGGTTCAGACTGTGACGCGTGATCAATTTCATGAGACTATTATGCTCCTCTGGGAGTTATGGAATGCTCGCAACAATTTGATCTGGAATGGAAAAAACACGCGATCAAACACTGTTGTACATAGAGCCAGTCAATTCTGGAAGGAATGGAAAATAGCACATATTAATGGTGATTCTTATTTGGCACTTGAACCGAATTTTTACGTTAAATGGTTTCCTCCAGATTCGGGTACTCTGAAATGCAACATGATGCATCTTATGATATTCATACCGGAAGAACAGGGGTTCGTATGCTAATCCGGGATGCTCATGGCAATTTTGCTAAAGGATTTTGTTTACCATTAGAGGCTACATCTGAAGCACTAATGGCTGAAATTCTTTCCGTCCGGGAAGCATTAAGTTGGTTAAAGAAATACTATCACACTTCCCCGATCGTTATTGAAATGGATTGTCTGATGGCCAAGCACGCATTGGATAATTCTAAGAGCGACAATTCATATTTTGATATTATTGTAAAAGATTGTAAAGTACTCATGTGTGACTTTACATCTATTTCTCTGTCTTTTGTTAAACGGTCAGCGAACCAGTGTGCCCACGTGTTAGCTAGGGCTGCAGGTTCTATGTCTGATGCTATGGAGTGGATTGCACATCACCCATCTTTGATTTATGATGTTCTCAGTTACGATTTGAATAATAATTTAGCTGATTGCTTATTTTTTTTTAAAAAAAAAAAACAATGTCAAGAAAGCTTACAGACTGCAGACTAACAAGCAAATACATTACATAAATTTGAACTAGAGGGTAATATCAACCATGTGCAAGGTGGCAATCAAGTTGTCCACGTGAATAACTAGAAAAGTCTCAATGACGCTTGTTCAAGGTTTCCATCTTGAATAGCAGCAGCACAACTAAAAAGCATCTGCTTTGGAGTTTGAAGAGCAGTTACAGATATTTCCTTGTTGCTACAACTGCTACTGATATTAGAATTCGAGGATGTGGACTCCTTGTCCTGAAGCAACATAGTTCGGATCTGGTTCACCCATTCGCCATCTACATCCATACTCTGCCCATGGGAAAATTCATCATCCCCATCAGCATCGTTATCATCAAAAAGTACCCTCTCAAGTTCTTTAAGCTTCAGTGTCACCCTTCCATCACTGTATTCTAATGAATCTGGACTTTGGTTGACAAAATCTTCAGAATCATAACTAACATGACACACATTGTATTCTCTTGATAGCTGGCAAGAAGGTGAATGTCTCTGGTGGAACGGATTCTCCAAGACACCTGACGGTGATGTATTTAGAAGTTCTTCCGAAGGTGAAGGAGATTCGAGCAAGTATTTAGCATCATTACTGTTTGTGCTGCTAGACTCAGTTGCACACAAATTCCCACGTGCATTTTTGGTGAATATGGATGTTGACAAGCCATAGTTTTCATTGTGACCATTCAGAAAATAAATCTTCCCATTTCCAAATGATCTAGCAGATCTAACTAAAGACATGATTCACTTCGTATTCTTATGCTAAAAAAGAGCTGCCTGATTATTGCCCTTCAAAAACTGCTTTTGGATTCAACCAAACTGGCGCAGGATCCTTGTAACTGAATGTTGGATTTGGGAGATGTCCCACTGCTGCTGAAATCAAATAGATACAGTCCAATTAGCAAAGAAAACAAACAGTTAAACAAGAGAACGTTGCAAGACAACTAACTGGACAATCTGAACAAATTTAGAAAATGAAAGAATAGAAGATACGTGCTTGGTTACTTATAGGATCCTTATGCACAAGATATAAAGTCAGCAAGAGCAGGGGCGCACACGCATCAATTGACTTTGTTAACACAAGGTAGTAATCTTCAAACGCTACAATAAGTGTTTTTTTTTTTTTCAAAAACAAGTTGTTCGCTGTAGTTTAATGATGCCTCAATATTCTTGAAATTTTTTTTGTCTAAAATGATTTTTATTTGAGATGAGTAGAAGTCATCGAATATTTATTTTAGTTATTTCAAACCAACTACAAACTTTCAGCTATGCACCATGTTCTAACATGAATAAATAAACATAAGCTGATAATATGTACTCCCTCTGTCCCAATTTATGTGGCACTTTTCACTTTTCGAGATTCAAACTGCATGAACTTTGACCAACATTTCAAAACGTAGTTTTTCACCAAAATAATATGAGAAAAGTTGTAACTTAAAGTACGTTTCAAGTAGTTTTCAAAAATATAAATTTTAATGTTAAAATATTGAGTTAATCTAATCCAATTTAGCTTCAAAGTTTAGTCAAATTGACTCTCGAAAAGCGAAAAGTGCCACATAAAATGGAATGGAGGGAGTATAATATAGAGATCATTATTCACAAAAAAAAAGATCTTTGAATTATCTCTTAAATTCATATAGCATAAGAGAAGTAAAATAGAAGATAACAAAATAATCACAGGTAACATTAAACAATTCTACTCATAGTTATATTTATGAGTGAATATGATACATATTATGCGATAGAACCTTTTATCAAAATAATGAATATGATATATATTATCATAGTAGAATATGATAGTATCATATTCATAGTTAAATATGATATTAATTATCGCATTTGAAATGTCCCATCTTTCGGCAGAATTGAGCAAGGTTCTATCCCATTTGTCTATAGTTATCGGATATTTAACTATAGTTAAAGCCTATTGTATACTCATAGTTAAAAGCCTCAAAATATTTGGAAGAGCTCTCTTTACAACGTTGGATGTTGAGCAAGGTTCTATCCCATTTTTCTATAGTTAAATATGCTAAAATATTTTATCATAGTAGAATATGATAGTATATTTTATCATAGTTAAATAGGATATTAATTATCGCATTTGAAATGTCCCATGTTTCGGCAGAATTGAGCAAGGTTCTATCCCATTTGTCTATAGTTATCGACTGTGGAGGTTATATTAACTTAGCCAATTTAGAAATCTCCAAATTATAGCATCCTCTTTAACAATTTTTGCCAACTTGATACATTTTCAGTCAGTCCATGTCGCCTATAGTGTTTTTATGAACTCTTTTTCCTTATCTTGAAATATGAAAAGATAAGAATTCTTATTTCAAAGATAAGAATTCTACACGACTAATAATAAGAGAAATTATGTTCTCAAAAGAATTGAAAAAGTTATTAAAAATCATGGACAGACATTTTTCTTTTTCAAATTCTTTTTAAGACAATGAAAAAATTTAGACGTACAAACGAGTAATTAGTAAATATATTACTCTAAATATCATAATAATAATTTATTGAAACAATCTCCATAATTAATATTAACTAATTCTTATAATGGATTTGCCAAGAACTTAAATTAACATTCAAAATGGAATGGATGTAGTACATAGTAAAAGCGGTACTTTTTTATTTAACTAATTCTTGACGCATAATTTAAGGCATCATATGTATTTATCCGAGTTTGAATTGGGGTACTAATTCCTTACAACTAATGAAGATACTACTCCAATCTTTTCAGTGGACTCTTCATATACTTAATAATGGAATGAATCAAGTTATTTTATACGAGAGTGAGGAATAAACATGAACACCGTGATTGTTTGTTACTTAAAATTTCAGCTAGATAATGCCTACTAGAAAAATTGATAACATATGATAAAACTACCACCCTGTTTTAGATGTTCTGACATTTTTTTCGTTAAGTTTAAAACTAAAAGCTTTTTATATTGAAAACTATCTCCCCTAAACTCATTTTATAGTCACACAAAATATTATGAAATGCCTTATGATTATAACTTTCAAAACTCTTTTTCATCTTAAATTTGCATATACTCAAATTTTATCACATAAATTAACAAATAAAGTATAATTTTACCGACTAACCCGGCTTAACGTTGGGCCGGGCTTAATGCCGGGCAGCCGTGACTAGTCTATCATAAGAAACAAGAAATCAAACAGTAAAAGTTTGGTTTCCTTAACAGAAGGGACACTTACAAAAATACCTACAAAACCTAAAATAATTACAGCCACTACCCACTACTTTCAAATATTACCCAACCTACCCACTAAATTATTTACCCACTCTACCCACCCAGACTTGTATACTATAGTTTATGCAGTATACCATAAAGGTATATACTGTATACAGTAATAAATGTCCCTCCAGAATTGTATACCATAATTTATGCAGTATATTTTAGAGGTATACACCTATAACGCATAACAAAGGTATACAATAATAAATGGGTAGGTTGGGTAAATACTTTTAGTTTTATGGGTAGTATAATTTGTAATGGGTATGGCTTGTAAATACTATAAATTTTATAGGTATAGAGTGTAAAAATCCCTTAACAGAATGAGGTGGAAATGACGCCGGGTAGCCACTATTAGGGCTATTATTTATGGTATAGCTAGTGTCTCACAATGTATTTAATATTTAGCCACAACTTAGAAAATTGTATCCTAAAATTAAATTTTTCAGTTCAATTTTAGACACATTTTGTTTGGTTAGTTCAACACTTTAGCCTGGTGACTCTTTGAGATTTGATCTTTTTTTTTCCTATTAATTTTATTTTTATTTTTTTGTCCTCCGCTAGAACTTCTCTTTCATACTTGTTCTTTCAATAAATGTAATTCACTACTTATTTTTGGTGACATTGATTTGATTATCGAAAATTATAGTACATGACTGTTTGGTTGAATTTGATAAATATATACATAATTTTTGTAAAACATCATTGTTGGTTAAACTTAACAACGTGGATGATTTGGATTGAATCCGATCATTGAAAATCATTGAGTTGATCTTGAGAAAGTGGATATATTAATTTTTGTGGAACAATATTGTTGGGTTGAACTTGAAAAAGTAGGTTTATCTTTTAAAAGTCATCTGAAGTAATTTTGAGTTGATCTAGACCAATTTTGAAGCAAAAACATGTTGATAAATTAAAAAAAAAAAAAAAAAAAAAAAAAAAAAAGTGCTATAGCGAATCAGGGTAAATCACTTGTGTTGCCAAGACTTGAGAGTTTAAATTAAAGTCCCAATGATTTGCTATGACTTGTGGTAAGATCATCCATTAGAAAGTCATGGTGTATAGAAAAGACATGCCATGACTTGTGTCACAAGGAGTTACTTCTATATTGTAGTATCGCGGCTATTTATGTAAAAAATTTACTTAATGAGCCCAAAGGTGTTATAGCTTGACAAAGTGGGTTTATTAGTTCCAAAATCATCTGAACTCTGAAAAATTCAGATGACATATCTGGTGGGATTATTAGCTTGACAAAGTGGGATTATCAAAAAAAAAAATCATCTGAAGTCTTTACAAGTTTTGCGCTCAGTGAACATATCTGGTGCCGCTCCAACATTCCTGGCTGTTCGAAAAGAACTCTTAGAATTTTAGCTCAACGCTAGACAAGCTAATGATAGTCGCTAGAAGTCACCAGGAAAAATTCCTAACGATTGCCATTCCAGAGTCAAGTGATGCCTGGCAATTGTTAAGACGTTTGTGTGACACATGGCTAAAAATTACAGAGTTTTCCTATGAGAACTAAAAATGTGTATGCCAGACTATCCTATTTCTATACATTTTTTAATGTGGAATCAACATTTTAGTGCCTGGTTTTTATTTAGTGAACTATTTATTTGTGGTCTTTAAAGTGTAAACACTTTTAGAGTACTTTTAAAAATATTTTCACTTCTACCCTTTAAGCACTTGTCTACAATTATTTGACATTCACCATTTTATCTCTCTACAGATCCACTTTCTCTCTCGATACACCAAATCCTAACCCCACCACAACTACCACTAACTCCATTGTATCACAACTTTTATCTGTGCAAAATGATGATAATTTGGCATCACTTGCTTGTAAAATAGACATAATAATTCTGCTCACGTGTTAAATAAATGCAGATGGATTATCATTATTTTATATTTTCATATGTATTTTTATGGATGAAATGAAGACGATTTTGGACTCATTTGTTTGCAAAATGTACTTAATATTTCGTTCAACATATGCATAAACACAGCTGGATTATCGTTATTTCTAAATATATAAGTACTTGAATGTCTTTTTTTTACGAATATGTGAAGTAAGGCTGATTTTACTTCATTTCTTCACAAAACGGACACAACATAAGATAAATACACTCGAATTGTTGTTATTTCTAAATATATAAGGACTTGAAGGTATTTTTTGTGAATCATTAAAGTAAGGCCGATTTGGCATCATTTCTTCACAAAACAAACATGATTTTTGCTTATTATATGAAGAAATGTCGTCGGATTGATCTTATATTTTGTTTTGCTTTGATTTTTCTAGATGAGCAAAATGATGCTGATTTGACTTTATTTGTTCACAAAATAGACGTGAAACACAGACGGATTGTATATGAGCGAAACGATGACGATTTGATGTTATTTATTCACAAAATGGACGTGAAATACTACCGGGTTGGCATTGTTTTCTGCTCTGTAGGAACAGTGGCCTTTTTTGTAACTTCGGATGTAAAAAGATACGGTGGCATTTTTATAATTACGGCTTCAAAAAATGGTCGATGGCATTTTTGTAATCACGAGAAGTTCTCTATTAGTAAGGGTATTTTTGTACTTTCAGCTTCATTTAATCGTAAAGTGCTTATATTTTCAAGACCACAAAAAAAAGTACTTATGTTTTCAAGACCAGGTACATTTGTGCCCAAATCTGTAATTCACCCGTGTTTGTAAATCACCCAAATCTTTACCAAAAAATGACAAAATTATGACACCTGAATGAATGGTTTTCAGTTTTGGCCACACTTAACATGGTTTGACAAAAATAATCATCCCCTAATTAAATGAACAAATTTTGGACGAAAATACCCTCAAAACTTATGACACATGTTCTCTCTCTCCCACTTAATTTTTCCTTTCATCTTAATTAATGATGCACGTTCTCTCTCCCACTTTATTCCATTTCATCTGAATTTTAAACTATAATAACAATAAATTCAACGCTAAGAGCTCAAAAATTCACAAAAAATAGAGATAAATCTTTATTTTACATTTCTTACTTCGACCATTAATTATCAATTTGAACAATTTAGCCCACAAATTATAGTATTAATTAAATTATCTTGAAGTGTTGGTGGGACAACATTTGCCCTTGATCCCATCCCCCAGTCTTTTACTGAATTGCCGTGAAATCTTGGCTAATTAGCAACACTTGTCATCGACTACTTCATCACTTTCTCCCAATTAAACTGTTACAAAGTCTTGGCAGGGAAACACTTATCCTCGACCCATTCCTCTTGTGTCTAATAAAAAAAAATTGAAATCTTGAAAAATATGCAACATTTTTCCTCGACCCCTTCAACCCATCTCACAGCTAAAGTGCCTTGAAGTCTTGGCAAGATTACACTTGCCATCGACCTCTTCAACCCACGTCCAACTAAATTGCCTTGAAGTCTTGTAAATAAGCAACCCTTGTTAATATACCATGATGCAATAAGGGTCTGGGAAACACGTGAGTTGGATTATGAGGGAAAAAAATCATAAAAACGCAGAAGGAAAGAACAGGTTATGTATTAGAGATGTAGAGAGCGATGGCGGAATGAGAGATATTCACAACAACATCATACAAAGGCAAAATCATCTTTTCTCATATAAAAATGAGTCGGTGGTTAGTTTTCTAAAAATTTTGTTAACTGGGACCAAACTTAAATACTTTGACGCCATCTTTTGAAGGAATTTTTTACATAAAAGTACAAGTTTTAGAACTTAATTACCAAACATAGCAACATTTTAGCAAAATAATATAGAGGAAAACACAAGTTAATTACAAACATAGCAAAAACATAGCAATATTTTCCCATAACATACCAAACCCTTACATTCTTCTTCCTATATCCCCCACTATCACTTTTGCTCCTCCCATTTCTCCCTATTTCAATTTTCCTCCCACCATTTCCTCCAATTTTACTTTTATTCCTATCATTTCCTCCAATTTCATTTTTCTTCATCCCATCCTCGATGTATCTCGTTGTATCTCACCGTATCTCAACTGTTTCTGCACATTTTCAACTGTTTCTGCAGCACCATAACTAACTGTTTCTGCACCGTTTCAATTTTTTCTGCAGCACCGTATCTAACTGTTTCTGCACCGTTTCAACTGCATCTGCAGCACCATATCTAACTGTTTCTGCACTATTTCAACTGTTTCTGCAGCACCGTATCTAACTGTTTCTGCACCGTTTCAACTGTTTCTGCAGCACCGTATCTCAACTGTTTCTGCATTGTTTCAACTGTTTCTGCAGCACCGTATCTAACTATTTCTGCACCATTTTAACTGTTTCTGCAGCACCGTATCTAACTGTTTTTGCACCGTTTCAACTATTTCTGTATCATTTCAGCACTGTATCGATGTTTTCAAACTATTTTTGTATCGTTTCATCACTGTATCAGCGTCGTTTCAAACTGTTTGATACTTAATGAGTTATACTGCTGTCACAGTCCTTGCACTTGAACTATTCATTCAGACATTTTCAATTCTTTATAATTGAAAATTCAAACTTCCTTTACCACATATTTCATCCAAGTACGTGTCAATATACGTGTAAATTGATACTTAATGAGTTATACTGCCAATTTTATGTATTTCTTCTTTTGATGATATTAATAAGTCTTCCTGGAATTTCAAAAAAAAGGATGGAAACCGAAAGTGGATTGAGACAATGGTGGACATAGAGTAGCATATTATCAGTGTGGATTTTGACCTAAATATGGAGTACTCAACGGATGAATTTCTTAAAAATTACATGTCAAATTTGAGTTCAAAATCCATGGACCTAACCAAGCCCCTCTGGGAATTGCATATTCTCAACGTCAAGACTTGCTATGCAAATTTCATAGTACGTTAATTAGTGTTGTTAAACACAAAAGAGAAACCAAGCCAAGATCTGAAAGTATCCTTTTGAGTACAAAGAACTTCTGTCACTTGAGACTTTCGTCGGAGTTTTGAATCAGCGGCAAAATCACGGCAGAATCGGTACCATAGAACAGGAGAAACATAGCAACTGCAGCTACTATCCGACGATGCTCCATTTTTTCGGCGACGGAGAGAACTGGAAACGTTGCGCGGAAGAGACGGGCACAGGGAGGATTGAGGGCTGATGAATTGTTTTTTAATTTCAGACGTGCAATTCCTTTTGACTTTTCGATCATGTGCAGGTGAACGGAAGGGTGGGAGTGGTGGAGGAGAGAAATTGGGGGAGGGGTGGTGGGGTGGTGGTGATGGCGTTACGGTGGGGGTTATGGCATTGGGGTGGTGGGGGTGGGGGTGGGTGTGGGGTGATGGAGAAAGAGAGAGTAAGTGAGAAAATTTTTAATTTGGAAAAAATGAGAAGTGAAAGTGAAATGTGTTTGATTATTGTTAAATGTGTTAGAAAAAATAATGTTATGCATTGTAATTAGAGAAATATTGCTATTTCGTGTAATTATGGGTGAAAATTTGTATATTTGTGTAAAAAAATCTTTTTTGAATCTTTGCCAAGAACTCTCTACACGAGCCAGCTCGACCCGAAAAAGGAAACAGAGAAATGGGATTTCAAAAGATTTCACTTTGTGTGCCCCATTTTGACTAGTTGATAGTGTTTGTCCACGCTTTTTATGGTTTTAGAAAAAATAATCTTCCATTTCGTTCCTTCTTAGGAAACTATTCAAAGTAATTAGCTGGGAGAACGTTGGAAAAGGTCGAGAGCGAGACTAGTGCTGCTTAGGTTTGACCAAAATTTTTTGGAAGATTGGGGAAAAGTGAGGAGAAAGTGCTGCCTAGGCTAGACATCAAAGAAATTAGTTGGGAGAATGTAGGAAGGGGTCGATAATAGGTGCTGCCTGAAGATTGGGGGAAGTGGTTGAGGCAAGTGCTGCCTAGCTAGATTTCAAGGCAATTAAACAGGAGATTGGGGGAAGGGCCGACTACAAATGTCGCTTAACCTAGACTTTATGGCAACAGAAATGGGATATTAGGGTCTAGGGCAAGTGTTTCCTAGAGAAGACTTCAAGATAATTAACTGGGGGAATGTGGGAAGAGGTGTGAGGCAAGTGTTGTCTATACCAGACTTTTAGACAAAGAAAAATGAGGGAGGGATACCACACGTTATTATAAGATTCATAGCCGTATTTTCTATATGAAATGTATCCATTAAACTAAACGAAGATCATTTTTGCTAGACCGTAATTGAGATTAAAAAAAGGCAAACAATTGGCTATGCGGTCATAGTTCTGCGGGGTAAGTGCACGAAAGACCACTTTTGCCATTGGTCTTTAGGCACAGGCCACTAATACCAAAATATTTAGTTTGTGGCCACTTTCACTTAAAAGATAGAACATCAGTCCAAGGCCCTGGATTGAAGTTCAGTCCTTAAAGATAGAACTTCAGTCCAGGGCCATATGGATTGAAGTTCAGTCCTTAGAGATAGAACTTCAGTCCAGGGCCATATGGATTGAAGTTCAGTCTTTAATGATAGAACTTCAGTCCAGGGCCATGTTGACTGAAGTTCAGTCCAGTCCAGTCCTTAAGGATGGAACTTCAGTCCTAGGCCATATGTCTTTCGCCATTGGTCATTAGGCACAGGCCACTAATACCAAAATATTTAGTTTGTGGCCACTTTCGCTTAAAAGATAGAACTTCAGTCCAAGGCCCTGGATTGAAGTTCAGTCCTTAAAGATAGAACTTCAGTCCAGGGCCATATGGATTGAAGTTCAGTCCTTAGAGATAGAACTTCAGTCCAGGGCCATATGGATTGAAGTTCAGTCTTTAACGATAGAACTTCAGTCCAGGGCCATGTTGACTGAAGTTCAGTCCAGTCCTTAAGGATGGAACTTCAGTCCTAGGCCATATGGACTGAAGGCCTAGGACTGAAGTTCAGTCCTTAAAGATGGAACTTCAGTCCAGGGCCATATGGACTGAAGTTCAGTCCTTAAAGATGGAACTTCAGTCCAGGGCCGTATGGACTGAACTTCAGTCAATGATCAGAACTTAAGTCAATGTTTATTTAGTAAAGGCCCAAAAGTGGCCTCTATTGTAAGACCTCAAACTAAATACCGGTATTAAAAGTGGCCTCTGGGCGAAATTTTTACTAGTTCTGCAATTATCCGTGGAAAGTACACAAATAGCCATTTTTGCCTCTCCCTTACCGTTGGAGTTACTTTTTTAATATATTTAGTTTTTAGCTATTTTTTGGACCTTTAATTTTTGTGGGCTAAACTTCCGACCTTGTGAGCTGAACTTCATACTTGAAGGTATGAAGGTATGAAGTTCAACTTCATCCCCCAAAAATTGAACTTTTAGGTATAGAATGTGTGTGGGCTGAAGTTGAACTTCAATTCAGCTCGTGAAGACTGAAGTTTGAAAAGTGGCTTCTTTTGTAAAATCAAGTAAAAAGTGGCCCGATACTAAAAATAGACGAAAATTTTACCAAATATGCCATCAAACCGGGGCCTGACATTTTGTTCCACAAAAAATCGAAAACGAGAATCTGGGAACTGTATAGTCAGCTAATAATCTGAAATATGGCACCAGTTGGTCCGAGAACGGGAGAAGCGATTTTCGCCAACATTGAACGAGTGAATGCAGAACTTTTTACCCTAACGTATGGTGCGATCGTACGCCAACTGCTTACCGATCTGGAGGAGGTCAACAAGCAGCTTGATCAAATGTAAGCATTTTCATTCTAATTGTACTGGACTATTACTAATTAACTAAACTAAAATTGTTTAACTGAATTTACAGGGGTTATAACATTGGAATTTGCCTCATCGATGAGTTCTTGGCAAAATCTAATGTTTCTAGATGTATTGATTTCAAAGAAACTGCTGCAGTCATTGCTAAGGTCTCTCTGTTGTTCCTGCGTTCAAATAAATCAGAAAATACAAAACAGAAGTATATAATCAGTGTGTAAGGGACGATCCCGAGCCCACAAGTTACTTGTGTCTCCTTAAGAAATCTAACCCCCTCACAGTTGCCCAAAGTTCACGGGTTAATTTCTCCCAGGATGGAACGGGATAACAGTTCTACGGTAGCGGCACTTCACACCGTAGAACTCTGCGAACTCAAAAGAACGAAGCAAATGAGACAACTTACTTTAGTATGCAGAAAAGAGAGGGGATGCAGTAAGATATTATGTGTTATGTGTATTCTGTCTATGTCAAAAGACTGACGAATGACAAGTTTATATAGCCATGGGAAGGCAGAATATGAAGAGACACAGCCTTTCAGATGTGGCTGTTACAAAAATGACCACTAATGGCTGATTTTAATAATGGAAAAACGTGGAGGAATGAATCTGAATTCACTTCAGCTTCCCCTTACAAAAACGGATTAATATCAAATATTAATAATAAAGTATTAATATTAATTAATATTTAATTTTTGTTGGTCCAAAAAATTAAGTCAATCAATTGACCGAATCAAGAAGCCGAAGCCGACACGAGCGACAGCGGCGGCGCGAGGCTTCCCTTCTTCTCAACCCTTTTAGGAGCTAAAAGAAGCACTTCTCTATTTAAACCCAACAAAAGCCTTTTCCTCTATCAATGTGGGAGAAAGTGCATTTCCCTAGTAAAAGGAAATTTTCCACCTTTCCACCCATTTTCCATTCACACTCTTCATATTCCAAAAACCCAACAGTCTCTCCCCCCTTCCAACTTTACTGTGCCGTGCTGTGCTGTGATGCTTCACGCCAAATTCTCCCTATACTCAAATAACGCTCAAACCTGAACAAGAAAGCATAAAGAAAATTTGGTTGTAATCACTTGGAGAGTCTATATATCTGAAAACCTTTTCTTTCTTTGCTCTATCAAAGGGGGGAATAGAAGATGCATAACTGGAGAAGGCTCAACGTGAATGATTCCATAGAGGGAACGTGGATGTACCCAATGCTACAATTGGAGAAGGCTCAACGTGACAAGAAGACCATTTCTTGTATCAGAAGTGAGCTTCTTGTTACATTGGGTCCTCTTCAGTTGTAGCATTGGGCTTGCTATTCCTAACATTAGAGGGCTCACGAGTTTTCCTTATGGTTCTAATGAAGAAAAAGAGAGAATAGAGGTAGCGAAAGTAGAAATGAGAGAATAGCTGGTTGCTCTTTACCCCTTAGTTAGAGGGATTGTTGTTAACCCTAGAATATGATAATGATGGATTTTCGGATAACTATTACTATAGCTAGTCATTGGTATAGTAAACCCATATATAAGGCTCTCTAAGTATCCTGGACCTTAATTCACGTTCCTGTTACACTTTGCTCTGTAATGGAAGATAGACGGCGTGCATGTCTACAAATACGTACATAAAATATATACAGCAGGAGGTAGTATCAATTTCCATTCATTCTGCGAGGACATTTGTCCTTCGGATGTTTGAAGTAATAGAAATTTGGAACAAATCTTAGTTCATTTGCTTAGTTGAGCTGAATATAATGTTGTTTCTCTGTCACTATTCATGGGGAATGAACACAATGTCTTGCTATATCATATGTTTGAGCTGAGTGCCTCAGCTTATAACTACACATCATTTTCTCAAGTTCATTTATCTTTATAAATAACATCAATTAGTCATCCTTTTGAAAACGTCTGTGCTGAAATTTTTGCTTTAAGAAATGTGATTTTCTTGCTGCTCATAATGAACAACAGGTTGGACTCAAAATGTTCCTAGGTGTCACAGCAACTGTGGGCAATTGGGATGCTGAGGGAACAACTTGCAGTCTAATTTTGGAGGACAACCCGTTGGTAGACTTTGTTGAGCTCCCTGATACTTGTCAAGGTCTATATTATTGTAACATCTTAAGTGGAGTAATCAGAGGGGCATTAGAGATGGTGAGCTTCCCCCTTTTATAGCATATGCAAAATTACTAATGTCTTCTTTTGCAATGGCCTCCCTTGTGCACAATATATATATGCTTTTGTTCACGTCTCTCTCTCTCTCTCTCTCTCTCTCTCTCTCTCTCTCTCTCTCTCTCTCTCTCTCTCTCACACACACACACACACACACACACACATTGTGAAGAGAACCTCTTTTAGATCTCGAGATGCACATGTCCAGATTTTCTGTCAAGTTGTAGTAGTTTTCACTACAGCCTTGTCCTCCCGACTGAAATGGCAACTAGTATGCGAATGAAAGGGTGTTTCCTTCCAAATGGAAACATTATGTAGCTTTGTTGCACTGTTTCAATTTACTACCTTTAAAGGTGGAAATATTGCAGTGTTTTGTATTCCTCGTCTGTTTCATATTATACTTAACTTGGATGAGTTTTTATTTTCCAATCTTGCAGTCTCCCTCGGTAGAGAATTCCGACGTAGGGATCTTTGTACTCGATCTTATATGAATCTCCTTTGCCCATTAGAGATGCCTAGTTTAGTAGGAGAGTTCACATACCTAATTTTTGGAGGACCAAATTTATCTCCATCTGCCCTGTCTTTAGGTGTCAATGAAAACAGAAGTCACGTGGGTCCGTGATATGCTTAGAGGGGATGATGCATTTGAGTTGCAGCTGAAACTTCTGAAGCAAGTTCCTGAGGAATATCCTTACAAAGATGACGAGTAACAGCTGAAACTTATGAGATTTGTATTAGTTTTTTTATTTGAGAGGAGATTTTTGCTTCCTCCAAAATGTGGTCTAGCAAGCTCTCTAAACCCTTCATTGTGATAAAGCTTTCCATTCTAGTTTCACTGACAATATTAATGATTAGCTTTCGTGAAGTCTTGTCATCCTTCTGTGCGCATCTTAAGTACTTTATGTCCTCTTCTGCTTTTCTTTTTGTTGGTTGATCTTCATTCTTCTTATCCGCGAAATAGATGGATGTGGGATGACTTTTGACTCTGATTTTCCGGGGTGTTGGATGAACATATTGAATTATGAAGTTAATTTCTCCTCTTATGACATTGTTGAGCAGTAGTTGGTGCATGGCTAGAATTTCTAGGTGCATCGTGCGTTACTTTTTATTGTCTTACCGCTGCATTGGTGCCTAATTTGTTCTGAACGTTGTCTTGCAACCCAATGAGCTGCAATATATCAGCCCATACTAAAATATTATCCGATCATGGCTCAAACTTTGTTTAAACATTCTGTAGTCAGATCGCCACAATATCGGAATATCAAATTTATATACCGTTGGGGTATACCGTATACTAGAACGATATACAATAGAAGCATGGTTATATTGTGACAAATCAAACTTGTATACCATTGGGGGTATATTGTGGCTATAGGGTATACTGCGGCTATGAAATAAAATATTTTTAGTCAAATGGCCAGCTCGAGTAAATATTTTTAAATATTGCTATTTTTGGTTCAAAATAAATCACTGGACAGACATGGTAAAACTTTATAGAATAAAGAATATGTACAGATGTCCATGAATACTTTCAAGATACAAGAGTACTTACCATCGATTCTGGGCCCAAGACCCATTTGCATAGTGCACCAATTGTGAGTAAAAATTTCATAAACATGCCACTTTTATCAGTGATCTTTAGTCTTGAGGTCATTTTTTTATTAATTTTACATGAGATGCCACTTTTTGGAACTTCAATTCTTGTGGGCTGAACTTCACACCATAAGAGTTGAAGTTTAACTTCAGTTCAACTAAGGGATTGAAGTTTATTATGCATCTATGCCTAAAAGTTCAGTCCTTGCGGTCTGAAGTTGAACTTCATGCCTTGAAGTTCAGCCTACAAGATTTGAACTTCAGCCACAAGAATTGAAGTTCCAAAAAGTGGCCTCATGCAAAATCAATAAAAAAAATGTCTCGAACCAAAGACCACTGATAAATGTGGTTATTCGTGCACTTTGCCCCATGTATATGGATCGTAATCGAAATCCTGCAGAAGATCTTTTAACTTCTAACCCTCGCACCTTTATGTTTCCGAATCATCTGAGGTATATATGTGCTTTCTGTTTGCATATTTGAACGTGAAATTTGGTCAAATGGAGAAGTATGTATTCCACGGTTTAAATAACGCAGTCCCATTTTTTGTAAATTCCATTTGTCCTATATGTTTATTTAAAGTTGTATTGAGTGCACAAATTATATTTCGATTTTTGGGAAATGTTTGAAGTTGCCTCAAATTTTACGAGTAACAATTTGTAAGCATTTCATGGAGAATTTTATTGGCGAGCGAGGCCAATAAAAGAAGTAAAATATTTGAATAGTAACATCTTTAAGCGAGATTTTGTACGCACTAGATGGAAACGTTCTATAGGCGATTGGGGTAATATAAGTTGGAATAGTGAGGAATAAAATATGTTGGGATAGCAGGAGGCACGCCATGTGGTGTTCACCTCATCTAAAAGTCGGGCTACTTGAAATAGTTGTGGTTATGACAGATGGGATTAACGGCCGAACAAATAATTTTGAGTCACACTTGTAACATAAGGGGCACTAATGACCGATCATGTAAGTCGGCAAAATAATAAGCTTGAATAATAGAGGAGCAAATTTGACCATTTTCCCTCCCCTTTTTAGGGGTGTAAACAATGGTGAGTTAGATTTGTTTTTAATTTTTAATGATGAAGCTTTATTAGTTAGAAAGTATATGGTATTAATGAGAACACGAATTCTTACAGGTTCTACTCCTTTTTTTCCGATAATGATGATGTCCGGACCAGCTTACGTGCACCTCGATTAATTCCACCGAATACTTGTCACCTTCCACTAGCAATAGGTATCATGTAACTCTACCTACTGATACTTGGATAGATGGGAAGAAAGACCTAATATTTTTTGTTTCCATTGAAATTTGAACCTGAGACATCATGGTTCTTATTCCGCTTCATTAATAGACAGGTTCCATTAAGAGTGTTTTATGGAATTAGTGAAAATTGACACGTCAAATCGACACCAACTTAGACGTAAAAATTTCGTGTAGGGGCCTGTTTGGCGCGCGCTAATTGATTTATAGCCGTCAAAAATAAATTCGCTGAGAAATAACGACCTCCGGACAAATCCCAGTATTTATACTGGGAAACTTCAGTAAACTAACCCCAGTATAAAATACTGGGGCTTTGAACAAGTTTTATTCAAAGCCCCAGTATTTTGTTATGAGACTTTGTATAAAGCTTCAGTCTCATAACAAAATATTGGGACTATGAACAAAACTTGTTCACAGCCCCAACATTTTGTTATGGGACTGAAGCTTTATATATAAAGTCTCATAATAAAATAATGAGATTTATTCCTTTGATGAGATCTTTGTTACGGGATCAAATCCCATTATTTTGTCATAAGATAGTTCAAGGTCCCATTATTTTGTTATGAGATTATTTTGTTATGGGACTTCTTTTGGGCTTTGAACAAGCCCCAGTTTTTTGTTATTGAACTAGTCTGGGGTGTTTTTCCAACGCTAATGGAGCTTAAGTGTGCGCACGAATTTTTGGCTATTTTTCAATAAATTTTGAAACACTGGATAGTCCCTATGAGCGCGTCCAAAAATGGCTACTGATTAAAATTTCTCCTAACTTAGACTGATATCTCTTGATAACTAAGAAACTTGACCAATTTTATGACTAGCGAATCTTTACGAAAATTAAAATTTTTAAAATGACGGGTAAGAAATTTATACACTACAATGTATTTTTTAATATATAAAAGCAGGTTATTTACTGCATTATGAAGTTACCAAAACTAAAATTTTACCATAGACAATTATCTTTTGTTGTAGGTAATCTTAACTAGATGGTGCAGAAAAATTAGAAAATTCACTGTCAGAGTACATCAGCTAAACTCAAATTGAAATAGTAGTTTAGAGTCTGCAAAATAGTTTTTGCTCCAACAGCCAACAACCTAGCCCCAAGGACACCATGATTTGCAGGTCACCCTCCTATTAAGACAGTCCAAGAAAGAAAGAAAGACAGTATGTCGTTGTCCATTTAGAAACTCTGTTCAATCAGAGTCCAAAACTCCCCATGGTTTCAAGCTTACTTTATGTGGAGGCAAAGTGAACCAACACCAAACTGTTCTCTTTTTTACACTTTATTTTTTATAACTTTTTTTTTTGCAACGGCCCTTCTTCTAAACCAATTCTACAAACCAGCTGCAATCTTTTCCATTCTTCTGTCTCTTTCTTGAAACAACTATTATAATCTACGAGTCTTCCTTTTCTTTTAGATAGCCAAATTAGAATTTTTCAAGGGCCAGTTGGCGCATGGTTAAAAATTTACTACTCCCTCCGTTTCAAAAAGGATGAACTTTTGCGGAGTACGAAGGTCAAACTGACTAATTTTGACCGGGAATTTGCACATAGAATTTTTAAATTTTTTGAAATAAAATTTACATATTTAAAAACTACATGAAAAATACTATAAGTCACAATAGTTAACAATTCAAAATACTTAGAAAATATTTATAAGACATGTGGTCAAATATAATCTTGTTTGACCCTTCAAATAGTAATAGATTCATCCTTTTTGAAACGGAGGGAATAGTAGATAATAGGCCTGCCCTATACCTTTTCCACTAGCTTTAGTCAACAACAGGGTTTGAATTCTTGACATGTGCATAACACACAATCCACGAGTATTCTTCTCTATCAGAAATTGACACAAACATGCTAAAACCTGAAAAACTGCATGTCTAGCCATCATGCTAAGCAAGGTTAGGTGACTGACAGCAACCTTGAGCATCAACCCCTCCTCAACAACCTTGCATAGTCCTTCCTTTTACAGCATCTCTCGTACAAGGTCTCCTGCAATTCAACTCATCATATGAGTGTTTGCCAGTTGAATAACTAGACTAAGAGCACCAATACTCTTAGTTAAAGCCAGCAACCAACATTGGTTCTCTTTTTTCTTCTAATTTTCCTTTGTTATTGAACGAAACAACAATGCAGCTCTACATATCACCAAGTCTGAGGCATTTTAAAGTTCTACCAGCTAAAGGTTTTAAGGAGTTCATCAAAGTAAATGTTGGTTCCAGACGATTATCATATCTCTTCTATTCCCTCCTGCTTTTTACATTTCTTCTCCGGTTTGTCTTCGTGTTAACAGCTGTAGACAACATTGATGGTGAAAGAAAATGTTCAACACTAGGTGCATCTCTCTCCCTCTCTCTTATGATGTATTAAGCAGCATTCGGAAGAAAATTGAATAAACCCAGTGGTAATATGTGTTCTATAATATAGTAAGAATTACTGCAGATATAAGATACACCGAAGCAAGTAATGAAGATATCTGTACATAGAAGGATATGCAAATATTTCAGTAATATAATAGCAGTCTGCAATAGGTAAACAAAAAGATAAGGTGATCACACAATCCAGGTACAGAAAAATTAGCAAATGCAAGTTTTTGAGGCTTAGAATTCATGAAACTGCTGCTCAAGTAGATGCAGCTTTTACAATAATCTATTCACAGTGAATTTACCTGTCAATAAATGATGATGATCATCTTCATGTCATCATTGGTATGTCCATTGCATAGAGAAATCTTAAACCTGTATATGAACCAAAAAATCTACAGATCCATTAAACTGCTCATATTAAAGGCTGCATACATCACACCCCTTTGGGATGCAGTCTTTTCCCGGACCCTGCGAAATGTGGGATGCTTTGTGCACCGGGTGCCCCTTTTTTTATTTATTAAAAGTGAGTTAAATGTTAGCAGTTAAAATTAACAAGGGAGATACCGAGATACTAAGAGGGGAAGACTAGTTTTAGTTCTACCGATAACAAATAACACCATTTCCTTTCCACTTTGCTTTTTTGTCTTTTCTCCCCAACTAGATGTGAGCCATTTCACTATTTGCATGGTGAAGAAACTCAAAATTTCATTTTAATGCAGGTTGCTTGGGGAAAAAAATTGGACCAAGGATTTTGGGAAGGCAGCTTGAATCTACTGTACGCTTCTAAGCAGTGTCCTTTTATCCTTTTGTACATAATACTATGCCCTACCTGGCTGCCCCTATCTTATAACTTTGATATCTCCTTTCAATCGTGCTTTTATGCTAACTTTTAAAATCACATGCTCAAATTTTTACTCCCCTTTGTTCTGTTAGGTCCCAGAGGTGATATATCAAGTATTGGAGGAACCTTCAGACCAGACTGAAATAGAAGCAGGACCTGAAACGCCACAAACTTTGGAAGAGTTTATGGCAGAACTGAAGGACAGAAGACCAGATGCAGAAGCCTTTGCTGTAAAGCTTAAGGCTATGGTATTATGCACTTATCATGCCTTCTCCGTCATATATATAAATATGTTAATTCTAAGGTACAGCACCGTGTCATAACAGCAAACTGCCTTGCAGACAACAAATTTTCCCCAGCTCACTTTCCTGGCTAACAAATAATTAACCAGAACGCAGACAAGTTAATTATGAAGCAAAAGGCTATGAGACATCCAAAATACTATCCTTATCCAGTCAAGCCAAAATGTAGATCCCATGTGCAATCTAGAAGCAAGCAGCTGCTTTTAATTTTTCCAGGCTCCGGGCCAAGCCTGATTAATAAGTGCTGTTTCTTGCAGGTCACTCTCCTTGAACAAAGAACAAGAACTGCCAAAATTCAAGAATACCTTTATCGGCATGTGGCATCTAGTGCCATCCCAAAACAGCAGCACTGTCTTGCTCTCAAGCTAGCACACGAGCATTCCATCAATGCCAATGCCCGTCTCCAATTACCATCAGCTGAACTTGTTCCTGCCCTGGTTGATAATTCATACTTCCATTTTGTCCTTGCCTCTGACAATATTCTTGCTGCTTCTGTTGTTGCATCATCGCTTGTCCAGAACTCTTTTCGCCCTAAAAATGTTGTCCTTCACATAATCACAGATAGCAAAACCTTCTCACCAATGCAAGCTTGGTTTTCATTACATCCTTTGACACCAGCAATCATTGAGGTTAAAGGGTTGCATCATTTTGATTGGTTAACAAAGGGAAAGGTTCCAGTTCTGGAAGCAATGGAGAAAGACCAAAAAGCAAGGTCACAATTCCGGGGAGGGTCATCAGCAATTGTGGCAAATACAACCGAAAAGCCTCATATAATTGCAGCAAAGTTGCAAGCCCTAAGTCCAAAATACAATTCTCTGATGAACCACATAAGGATCTATTTGCCAGAGGTAAGGAAGTTTTGAGCTCACTTATATTGCTTTCAATGTCCCTCAGTCCTTTCTGAAGCACATAAGCGCTTAAAACTATAATACTGAGAGGTACAAATATCATTGCAGTTGTTTCCCAGTCTTGATAAGGTCGTTTTCCTGGATGATGATGTCGTGGTTCAAACTGATCTTGCATCTCTGTGGGAAATTGATATGAACGGAAAGGTGAATGGAGCAGTAGAGACATGCAGGGGAGAGGACATGTTTGTGATGTCGAAGCGCTTCAAAAGCTATTTGAATTTTTCTCATCCTATGATATCGAAGAACTTTGATCCAAGTGAATGTGCATGGGCCTATGGCATGAATATTTTTGATCTAGAAGCATGGAGGCAAACAAATATAAGTCAGGCATACCACTACTGGCTTCAACAGGTTAAATAAGTGGCTTCAAAGAAATGCATTCCAATCATTATGCAGAATTCTTAAAATTTTGTTTGAATCAAGTCACGTTTTGCTCGAAAGTCCTTACTGACTCGCTTTGTGATATCGTTTCCCGTGTCTTGTGCAGAACTTGAAGTCAGACCTAAGTTTGTGGCAGCTAGGAACGTTACCTCCAGGTCTAATTGCATTTCATGGTCATGTCCATGTTATTGATCCTTTTTGGCACATGTTAGGACTAGGGTACCAAGAAAATACAAGCACTGCAGATGCTCAGAGTGCTGGAGTGATCCACTTCAACGGTCGAGCAAAACCTTGGCAAGATATTGCATTCCCTCAACTTCGACCCTTGTGGACAAAGTACGTTAACTTCTCTGATAAATTTATCAAAAGCTGTCATATTAGGTAAACTTGACCAGGGGAAGGAATTTGTTGCCCATGTTAACCAAATAGAAAGTCTCCACTCTGACGTGAGATGCCGATAGCCCTGATCCTGACATTGTGGAACACTTCAAGTCTACTATAATTCGTAGTTCCCAATGTACTTTATTCTGTAGTTAGATATCATACAATGTATGGTGGATCATTTCACCAAATAATGCTTACAGTAATTTTGAAAAAGTGAAAGGTATCATCTTTGGTACCATGCTAAGTGCTGTTTTGAGATAAATCATGCAAAGTGTGCAGAGAACCAAAGTGATACAACCTTGGGAGAACCACACCCCAAAAGCTAGCTATTAAGGTGGGAGAGCCCAAGGCTATAAATCCCACAACAGCCCCCCATTTGGCCGATGTGGGACTCAAGTCCCATACCTTGCAATAGTTCATAACAAACCACCACGCTCCGCATCCGTCGTCCTCGACGGCTGTGCGCTAGACACTTTCTAGCCCCGGGCGAACACTGCAATGCCGGCGTCACCATCCAAGGCACGGTGTACGGAGGGTGGTGGGTGGCTCTGATACCATTGATACTTGGGAGAACCACACCCCAAAAGCTAGCTATTAAGGTGGGAGAGCCCAAGGCTATATAAATCCCACAACAGCCCCCCATTTGGCCGATGTGGGACTCAAGTCCCATACCTTGCAATAGTTCATAACACAAAGGTATGTAAAAGAGACCGAAATTACTAAACAGGCAAAAGGAGAGACTGAGTTCAGAAAATAGCAACTACCTTCTTGCAATAACAATTAACAGCATGTATGTTGACACCTAGTTCATGAATCAATAGGTTTAGATCCATAAATGCAAGGAGTATAGTTTCCTCTTCTTCTTTTTCTCACTTTTTTTTGGGAGAATGGGGGAGCTGGTTCGGAAGGTTGGGGGGGAAAGGGGGGGTCGTACTGTAAAAGGAATAATACTGATTTATTACACAGAGAAGGAAGCAGATTCCAGAACAATATCATCATTGTAAAGATTTAGGAGAGCTTCATACTAAAAAGTTCAGTTATGCAAACCAAAAATATAAAAATAAAAAATTGTTCCTAATACACGACAGATAAAGCAAATAAAAAATTACATACAGTTGAATTGTTGGTTTGTACCTTTTTCCCGTTACAGTTGGCACCAAGTCCTCCAAGAACCCTGCAGATTTTGAGATTAGCATATTCAAGGCTATCAAGGTTATACAAGACATTCTCGACTTTGAAACCTGCAGGTAAATAACGAATATTGTTATTGGCACATAAGCTATCTTTGATAATCTATGGTCTTGTTTCAAACCTCAAAATTTTACTTAGTTATGTTCAATCTTCATCTTCTTCAACTAACACATTCCACTTAACCACTAAAAACACCATTTCCCACTCCTCATAAATGAATACACCGCCTCAAACCTACATTCCCATTCAGCTTACCAAGCTGCTTGTTTGTTCAGACTCCATTTGGGATGAAAATTTTTTGCCAACACAGTTGTCGCACAGCCTTAATTACCTGCCCCCTCCATTAATGCCATACTAAAGGAAGAAATAATAGAGAATTTAACAAGGGGGAAAAGAATGTACACGTAAATGCCAGGTCAAACATGTTAAAGAACTTAACCAGAGGGGAAAAGAATGTACACGTAGATGCCAGGCTAAACATGTTAAAGTTTACAGATGATATAACAGCATTAACTCGTTAAATGTCCAAAGGTCACAAGAATATTCACCAAATACACCAAGAGGCTTGAGGCAAAAACTAACATAGTCAAAGGGCATTTGACTATAACAACATGATCAGATTAAAGTCAACTATCATAGGCTTTAGCTGTGATAAGGGGCAAACCCACGAAAACAATAAAGAGATAAAAGCGAGACGAGACTTACACTAAAGTTCGAGTAGCAACGAAGAACTTGTTCCGTTACACCCCAAACGATTGGAAAGAATCACCTAACACTATGCAACTATCCTCAAGAGACACGAGGCTCAAGCAAATAGAATGATCGAAGATGGATTGAAGAGCAACTTGGATTCATCCAATTGATTTCAAGCCAAAAAGAGTTACAAGTGTTTGAGAGCAATGCTCATTAATGTTCTTTGTTCAAAGTAAGGTAAGAGCAATAAATGAAAGAGGGGTGTTATAAATACACCCCTTTACAAGGTTTTCCTAGTTTCTGGACCGAGACTGCCAAAGTGTTCATCGCGATCGCGCATGACTATATGCGATCGCGAGGCACACTTAAAAACTAGTTGCGCGATCGCGCAAGACATGGCGCGAAGGCGAAGAGCAAAAAGAGACTCTTCGCGATCGCGAAGGTATTCACGCGATCGCGAAGAACAAAAATCCAGCTTCAGGCAGTAAGCTCAGCAGAATTCCCCTGTTTTGGCCCTGTTTTGGTCCCCTGCTTCTTGCACTGTTTCCTGCCCTGTTTCAACGTTGATTGAGCTCCAATGCATCGTTTTCAAGTCTTCTCCCGAGCTCGTATCGTCCATGCCCTTCCGGATCAAGTGTAAGTGAGCATCATGAAGTGCTTTGGCTTGGCTTCTCGTAAAGGGTCTTGTGATGGTGGTTTGCCCCGCATCATCCTCCCCTTCTTGAGAAGATTTCGTCCTCGAAATTGTAGCGTCAACCTCCACGACATTGTCCTCTACGGCGCCATCTCCTACATCAAAAGGAGCCAAGTCACTAACATTAAAAGTGTTTGAAATAGTGTACTCACTTGGCAAATCGATCACATAGGCGTTGTTGTTGATCTTGGATATCACTTGGAAGGGTCCATCTCCCCGGGGTGCCAATTTCCCTTTCCTAAGGTTTGGAAACCTCTCTTTCCGGAAATGCACCCACACCCAATCTCCTTTCTTGAGTTCCAACTTCTTCCTCCCCTTGTTCTTCTTGAGGGCAACCTTGTCATAGGCTTCCTCCAATCGCTTCCTCGTTTTGGCATGGATTTCAAGCATGGCTTTAGCTCGGTTTTCACCTTCAAAATTAACAACCATTTCCTTGGGCAAAGGGGTTAGATCAAGTGGAATCAAAGGATTAAAACCATAAACACACTCAAACGGAGTCAAGCCAATCATGCTATGCAATGTACGGTTATAAGCAAACTCCATAAGAGGCAACTTGTCAACCCACGCCCCGGCCTTACCTCGGGTCATGGCTCTAAGGAGAGCACCCAAGGTTCGGTTCACCACTTCGGTTTGACCATCCGTTTGGGGGTGGTGGGACGTAGAGAATAACAACTTGGTGCCAAGAGCACCCCAAAGACACCTCCAAAAATGGCTAAGGAACTTAGAGTCCCTATCACTCACAATTGTTTGAGGCACACCATGAAACTTTAACACATTATCTATGAACAAAGAAGCTACATGTTGTGCATCGTGACTCTTCTTACAAGGAATAAAGTGAGCCATTTTGGAGAACCGATCCACGACAACATAAATGCTATCGTGCCCCCCTTTAGACCGTGGCAAGCCCATAACAAAATCCATTGAAATATCCATCCACGGGCTAGTAGGAATAGGGAGGGGAGTATACAAACCATGGGAATTAGATTGGGACTTAGCATACTTGCAATCCAAGCAAGTATTGCAAAGTCTCTCAACTTGCACACCCATCTTTGGCCAATGGAATTGCTCCATGAGAATGGCCAAGGTTTTGTTCCTCCCAAAGTGACCCATCAAGCCCCCACAATGTGCTTCACGAACAAGCAACTCCCTCCATGAGGACTCGGGCACACAAACTCTTCCATTTTTAAAAATGTATCCGTCAACCCATTGGTATTTCTCCACCCGCTTTCCACTCACTAGAGCATCATGAATGCTCTTGAACTTTGGGTCATGTTCATACAAAGACTTTATACTCTCAAAACCCATAAGCCTAGAGGCAAGAGTGGTAGCAAGGGCGAACTTCCTAGAAAGCGCATCGGCGACAACATTGTCCTTGCCCTTCTTGTAATGAATTACATAAGGGAAAGACTCAATGAACTCCACCCACTTGGCATGCCTTTTGTTCAATTTCTCTTGGCCTCTTAGATGCTTGAGTGACTCATGGTCACTCTTGATCACGAATTCCCGAGGCCATAGATAATGTTGCCAATGGGCTAAAGCTCTCACGAGGGCATACAACTCCTTGTCATACGTGGAGTAATTCAAGGTTGCGCCCTTTAACTTCTCACTAAAGTAGGCAACGGGCTTCCCTTCTTGCATGAGAACACCCCCAATTCCCACCCCCGAGGCATCACATTCAACCTCAAAAGCCTTCCCGAAGTCGGGCAATTGTAGCAAGGGGGCGGTACTCAACCTACTTTTCAATTCTTGGAAAGCTCTCTCTTGAGGCTCTCCCCACACAAAGGGTTTATCTTTCTTCACTAACTCGGTGAGTGGTGCGGCAATGGTGCTAAAGTCTCTAACAAAGCGCCGATAGAAACTAGCAAGGCCATGGAAACTCCTCACATGAGAAACGGTGGTAGGAGTAGGCCAATCTCTAATGGCATCAACCTTGGACTCATCAACTTCCACACCATTGACACTAACAACAAAGCCCAAAAAGACAACCTTTTCAACACAAAAGGCACACTTCTTAAAGTTGGCATAGAGCTTCTCGGCTCGTAGCACTTCAAGCACTTGACTCAAGTGGCCCACATGGTCGTCTATTGACTTGCTATAAATCAATATGTCATCAAAGTAGACGACCACGAATTTGTTGATGAATGGCTTAAGCACGTGGTTCATTAATCTCATGAAAGTGCTAGGGGCGTTGGAGAGGCCGAAGGGCATCACCAACCATTCATATAGACCAAACTTGGTCTTGAATGCGGTCTTCCATTCATCCCCGGGTTTCATCCGGATTTGATGGTAGCCGGACCTAAGGTCTATTTTAGAAAAGACACTAGAACCACTAAGCTCATCCAACATATCATCCAAACGAGGTATGGGATGTCGATACTTTACCGTGATCTTGTTGACCGCGCGACAATCCACACACATCCTCCAAGTGCCATCCTTCTTTGGAACGAGGATCACGGGCACGGCACAAGGACTCAAGCTCTCCCTCACCAAGCCTTTGGTAAGCAACTCATCAATTTGCTTTTGTAACTCCCTTGTGTCCTCGGGATTACTTCGATATGCCGGCTTGTTGGGAATTTGAGATCCCGGGACAAAATCAATTTGGTGTTCAATACCTCTCAAGGGAGGTAGTCCATCCGGCATCTCTTCCGGAAACATGTCCTCGTAGACCTTCAAAACATTGTCAATGGCACTAGGCAAAGGGTTAGGGTTAGATAAATAATCACTTTCGGAATTTAAAACCATACCTTTGTGCACTAGGCATATGAGCATCTTGGTGCCATCATTACCTTTCAAAACCTCACCCGGTTGCATCATGGCACACATGCGACCGGTGGAAGATGGTGGAGTCTCGGCCAAAGATTTGGCCACAATCGGGGACTTGGCCTTAGCCGTTTCCCTCAACTCTTTCATGCACCGATAGTCTTCACTTACTTGCTTCGGGGTCAAAGGTGTAAGCACAAACCTTTTTCCCTCATGTTTCACCGTGTAAGTGTTGGCCCGGCCATCATGAACCACTTGTTTGTCGTATTGCCAAGGCCTTCCAAACAAAAGATGGCAAGCTTGCATTGGCACCACGTCAAACATGTGTTCATCTTGATAGTTTCCAATCTTGAACCTAACCAAGACTTGCTTCACTACCCTCAATTCCCCACACTCACTTAGCCATTGCAAACGGTAGGGGCTCGGGTGTTTAATGGTAGTCAACTTCAATTGTGAGACCAAGGATTGGCTCACCACATTTGCACAACTACCCGAGTCAACGATCATGGAACAAACTTGCCCCTTCACTCTACAACGGGCATGGAACAAGTTCTCCCTTTGCTCATCTTCCCTCTCCTCACTCAACATAGTTCCCAAAATGCGGCGTACCACAAGGAACATATTAGGATCATCCCCCTCCGTCGCTCTCTCTTCACCCTCTCCCTCAACTTCCTCACTCTCCTCCTCATCATCTCCCTCGGACTCACTTTCCCCCTCATAGACCAACCCATCATCCATTACAATCATTGTTTTCCGGGTAGGGCACTCTTTGGCAAAGTGGCCATATCCCTTGCATTTATGACATTGGAAGGAAGAAGAAGAAGGAGTATTTAAAGTAGTTTTAGAAGTACCTCCAACCTCTTTGTGGTCGCTCTTCGGGGTAGCCTTCTCAAAAGGCTTCTTTACATCTCGACTCCCACTTGCCCCACTAGCATATGGGCTCTTCCATTCTTTGGTGCGAGTTGAAGGAGTGGTAGTGGTAGTACTCCTATAGCGAGGAGCCTTTTCTTCTTTGAGCCATTTCTCGGCTTCAACCGCGGCATCACAAACATCTTGTAAGGAGTGAAAGATGTGAAGTCTCAATTGGGATGCAATCTCCCTACTCAAACCACTTTTGAAACGGATGATAGCTTGTTCCTCATCTTCCGTTTCCATATCAAGAGCCATCCGATTTTTCTCAAAGTCGTTGAAATATTCATCAACGGACTTGTATCCTTGTTTCAATTCATAGAGCCTTTTGAGTTGCTCTTGTCGATACTTGGGAGTCACATATTTGTTGTTCATTATTTCTTTCAACTCTTCCCAAGTAATGTTCATCCGCAACCCAAGTCGTCTCCTTGATCGCTTCATGGATTCCCACCATGTAGATGCATAAGACTCAAATGATGATATAGCATAGGTGGCCTTCTTCTCCTCGGTCATATCATTGGTGTCAAAGACCCACTCTAGTTGGACCTTCCATTCAAGAAATGCTTCCGGATCACTAGTCCCTTTGAAAGGAGGGATAGTGATCTTGACACTATTGAGATTAGTGTCACGACCCCCACGGTGTTGTTCCGGTTGAACCCCATAGTTGTCATCAACATCTTCATATTCCCTTCCCAAGTTTCTTCCCATATAAGCCCTCGGTGGTCCGCGACCTCGACCTCGACCTCTATCTACACCTCGGCCTCCATTCATCGCCCTCCTATTTGGATAGGGGACATCAAAGTAATCATCATCAAGTCCGAGGCCCTCCCCTTCTTGAGCTTCATCAACTTGCTCAAGAGGTGCAATGTTTCTCCGTGGCCTTAGGAATGGAACATCTCCTTGGGGATTACCCAAGGGTTGGGGATTGCCCAACATTCTTTCTCTAGCAAGAGCCTCATCCCTCAACCATTGTCGACGAACTAGCTCCGCATAATGGTCCGGCTTCATGATGGAATCATCACTAGTGCCTTCATTGGGGTCCTTTTGGACACTCGGGGTCCTCTCCTTTTCAAGAACCTCCATTTTAAGGTTTAGGGCCTTCACCTCGGCTAACAAACTAGCCAAGACGTCGGTTGGAACCTCAATGGTACTCTTTGCTTTCTCCTCCGCCATGTACCTACAACAATCAAAACCAAGAAAGGAAGATTAGAGTAAAAGCCCTCACTCACTCCCTCACTTTTGTTTATCGCTCGGGTTTACTCAAGCTTGGGGTTGGTTTCACACAACTTGAAATCAATGGCCTCCTCGTAGTTGCGCAACCTCCTCAATGATCAATCCAAAATACAAGAACCAAATGTTCTTCGGGAAGAGTGGATTCAATGGGACTCGATCAATGCCAAGCTATTTGGTGCGCACTTGAACCAAACAATTAACTACGAATCTTCTTTGAAATCTACTCTCCTTCTAGGCACGAGTATCCTAATCGAACGAGGGATTAGTACCAATTGGGTAGAAGTGTTACCCTCAAAGTACTAACCGGAAGTGGTGCGATCAAATGTTCAAAGATCGAATCGCCACTAAACGGATTCGGAATTGGATGAATTTTGGTTTGTGATCTAGAAACTCACCATATTTGATGATGCTATGGGAGTTTTGGTGGTTGGAAACTGTTACGACGCCTTTGCGAGCATTCTGTCCAACTTCAGGAAATTCTGGAAATTGGTACCCTTCGCGATCGCGTGCAGAGGGGCGCGATCGCGATGAACAATAATTCGGAATTGGCGCGATAGCGCGAGGCCTTGCGCGATCGCGCAGGTTTGTTCAGCTGAACCAGAAACTCGACAGAAAACAACAGTTTTGGCACACACAACAACCCAAATTCAACTTATTTCAGTTTTCAAGCTTGCAAGAGGTGTTTTCAACTGTGGTAAACAATCCACAATGGTTCTAACACAAAAACAACCATCAAACAACTTGTTTTTCAATGATTTTGGGTCAAGTTCTTCAACTTTTCAAAACCTTCAAAGTTCAAAATTTCGATTTTCACTACAATACTCCAAATGATATTATGATGGTATCAAATCAACGGGAAAACTATAGTGAACAATCCCCGATACCAAACAACCACAAAATCATAACATCAATTGAGTTCTAGCAAATTTTGCAAATTCTTCAACCTAGGGTTTAAATTTCCACCCTTTGATTTTCAACTCCAAAACGTGTTTTGTTGGTTCCCAATTGTCGAGATTACATAAACATACAATCCCCGATAATCAATACCAACAAAATCGTAACAACAAGCGATTTCCTTCAAACTTTTTTGGTTTTCAAGTTTTTGAATTTTTTTCTTCTTTTTCAATATAACAAGAACAAGAACAAGAAAATAAATGCGGAACAAAGATGACAAGCACGAAGAGTAGGACGAGGGCTCGTAAGAACGCAACCCTAGCCTTGCTCTGATACCAACTGATAAGGGGCAAACCCACGAAAACAATAAAGAGATAAAAGCGAGACGAGACTTACACTAAAGTTCGAGTAGCAACGAAGAACTTGTTCCGTTACACCCCAAACGATTGGAAAGAATCACCTAACACTATGCAACTATCCTCAAGAGACACGAGGCTCAAGCAAATAGAATGATCGAAGATGGATTGAAGAGTAACTTGGATTCATCCAATTGATTTCAAGCCAAAAAGAGTTACAAGTGTTTGAGAGCAATGCTCATTAATGTTCTTTGTTCAAAGTAAGGTAAGAGCAATAAATGAAAGAGGGGTGTTATAAATACACCCCTTTACAAGGTTTTCCTAGTTTCTGGTCCGAGACTGCCAAAGTGTTCATCGCGATCGCGCATGACTATATGCGATCGCGAGGCACACTTAAAAACTAGTTGCGCGATCGCGCAAGACATGGCGCGAAGGCGAAGAGCAAAAAGAGACTCTTCGCGATCGCGAAGGTATTCACGCGATCGCGAAGAACAAAAATCCAGCTTCAGGCAGTAAGCTCAGCAGAATTCCCCTGTTTTGGCCCTGTTTTGGTCCCCTGCTTCTTGCACTGTTTCCTGCCCTGTTTCAACGTTGATTGAGCTCCAATGCATCGTTTTCAAGTCTTCTCCCGAGCTCGTATCGTCCATGCCCTTCCGGATCAAGTGTAAGTGAGCATCATGAAGTGCTTTGGCTTGGCTTCTCGTAAAGGGTCTTGTGATGGTGGTTTGCCCCGCATCAAGCTGCCAACTTAAGCAACTGGAGGGCGAAGCACGTGGTCTTGCGAGGTATCTACTGCAGTAGGAGGCATGAATTGCCACATGGCAACCCCAGGGTAACTTATGACTGGCACCAACTTGCTTCCTGCAGCTTGACCTTGAGCAGCAAAAGCAGCTGGTATGGCAGGAGGCAAGAAGCCAGATTGTACATTCATACTCTTTAGTTGTTGCTCTAGCTTCTCTTTCTCAGCCTTAAGCATCAGCTTTTCATCTCGAAGCTCATTTTTCTCGGCCTACACAAGTTAAAACATGATTGAAGTCGGGGAGCAGTATGATATGGCAATATTTTAGCTTTTATCTTCATCAGGTTGTTTTGCAGAGCTGATAAAACTTGCCAACATCCTAATGGTAATGATGGGTACAACATAAAAAGGATTTCAATGGAAGAAAGTAACAAATACTTGCCTTCAACTCCTTTATTTTTTCTTGTAAATTCACATTTGAGTCTTTCAATTTTTGAGCCTTACCACACAACTGGGTCACCATGCGAACAGCATCCACTAGAATGGCAACCTTGTCTGTTTTAGGAGGCCTGCCAGGCTCAAGAAGTGCACCCAATTCCATGAACCTGAGACCATATCAACTTAGCAATATATATAATGAAATAAAGGGAGAGATGGTTCTAATAAGAATGAGTAATGAGCACACTTGTCATTAAGCCTCTCTCTCCTTAGTTTCTCCCTGCAAGCTTTGGAACTTGATGAGGTACATGATTCAGCTCTTGCCCTGTAACAGTTGTCCAAAATAGTGAGTAAACAAGGATATACAGGCATGCATTAAAGTGCACCTGGCTTTCTTTTTATAATCAATACTATGAGGACAAATAGCTAAAAGTGTATTCTCTACAAACAAATTAGTTCATCATCAGGTTTCAGCCTAATAGTAAAATGACAAAACAGAGAAGTAACATAAGGAGGGCCTTGTGTACCATCATGCTTTCTTTTTCCTTCTTTTATAAGCGCTTGTGTACCATCATTACATACAAGATTCTGAATCTAAACCAAAATTGTGGAAGTATTCCAGCATAGTAACTTCCTTCTACTGGAGCAAAGAGAACTATATCTCTACGAAAACTTCAGAAGATTGTTTAGAGCTAATACGTCCTCAGTACAGGCCTTAAATTAAGACGGCCTATTTAAAATGATGGTCAAAATCTTTAAAATTTCCCAATGAAAAGCATAACCAATATTTTCTCGAACCATGAAATTTCGATTTAATAGTGGAAAAAGGAAAACTCAAAAATTGAAATTTAGGGAGTTGAGAATTTGTCACTTCACTGTAATGATGGGTTTGTGGAAAAAGGAAAACTCAAAAATTGAAATTTAGGGAGTTGAGAATTTGTCACTTCACTGTAATGATGGGTTTGTACAACATCACATCTCTATGTTGTCCCTAAAACGCAAAAAGTTTTTACCTTTTCTTAGAACCACTTTCTTTCGGGCAGTCTGATTCACCAATTGATCCAGCAACATCCACACTAAAATAGACATAGAAAGCAAAGAGGTCAGAACAAATACCAGAAACAAAAGCAGCCAGCACAGGAAGAATGAAAATGGTGTCAATCAAATATTTAGCCCAACAAATAAAATTCATGACTTTAAATAAGGACGGATAAGTTTCATGATGTCCCACTAAGTTCCTGCCTGTAATAACCTAATTCTTCATAAAGAAGCAGCTACATATCATTTTATAATTTTAAATCTCAGTCCATGTAACAAGTGTAGTTGAAAATCAACCGAATAAAGCCGTTTAACTAGTGCTAGAAACATTTTGATCCCCCGTATGGATCAATTTTAGCTGAAGCCCAAAAGACCACTCGTCTATCCTGTGATTACTTTTAACATTTACATAATTTGGCTCCTTTTTCTTTTTTTTTTTTTTTTTTTTTTGGTTGGTGATAAGGAGATTTGTCTCCAGCACTGTGATCATAAAATTTAGATGGCAAAGCAAACTTTCAATGCCTTTCAACCCAGACAACAATGCAAGGTATTCTTTCTGCCTTATATTAGACAATTAGCAATAAAAGAATCAACACTCTAGGATCTCAATTGTTTCTTTCACTAAATGCCTCATGGTGATACCACCTGACCAGCAACCCAACCAGCATCAAACAACATGGGATGGCGACTGACCAGCAAGAACGCGAAACACAATCTTTCTACAAGTTCCAACACAGATTTTGTGCTTTAATCTGCTTGTACACCAGGAAGCTAAACTTAACCAAGATTCTGTGGAGTCTTATGAGCCTTGCATTAATGGTCTTTAAATATCTAGAGAGTGCTAACCCGAAGTTCATAAGGATAAGCAGTAATGTGATGTTTTACCCGTAGACTCATACGAATCCAACTAATTTGAGCATCATTACTGCTGAAATGAAGTAAAAGTGAAAAAAAAATTCATTATAGAAACCTAAATGCCAATAGTTCGCATGTTTTGGCATTTCAACATATTCTTTTGTCGCCTGGATGACAGGAATATAAGGTAATAAACATGCTCGTGGTTGGCAGCTAGGGACGTGCTTTTGATTGCAGAGAATCTGAGGCTAAGTTGCTCGGACTCGGGTGCGGGTATCCAACACTGGAGCGGATCCTGAGGTCGAATCCACCATGATCTAAATTTTAAGATTCAGGGGTATGGATACAGGTGCAGGAATTCGGCTAAAAATATACTCGTATCAAATATCAAAAAATTGAGCTATAAAAATATGCATGAATATTTTTCCAAGGCCATAATTCTCTGTTGTTACTAAATTCCAGCATTTTATTTGGTTCAACTTGGCACCTCTAAAAGTCTCCTGCTTCTCTTGGATTGTCACTAGGGAGGCATGTCTTACCCAAACCAACCTTCAAAAGAGGGGTTTTCATCTTTGCAGCAGATGCGCTTTGTGCGAAGAATACTCTGAAGAAGTTACCCACCTGTTTTGGCATTGTAGGGTAACAAGTCAGTTATGGAACATGTTTCTATCAATATTGGGCATGTCTTGGACAATGCCTAAGTCGATTACGGAATTTTTGAAGTGCTGGACCAGGGAGGGATTGTGTAATAAAGCTCAAGAGACTCCGAACACTATTCCTCAAATCATTTGGTGGACTATTTGGCTCGAAAGAATCTGCAGAATTTTTGAAGGCAACAGAAAAAAAAACATACATAGCCTTAAACATAGATAGATTGTTTTGTTAGCTTTTTGGTGCAAATTAGTTATTGTACAAGATGTAGATGCAATTTTAAACGCAATAGCTGATTTGCACAACTTTATGCCTGAAGCACTGGCTTAGTGCAATTATTTATAATTTTTGTTTTACTTATAAAAAAAATAAAAAATATGCCTAAATTATGATTAAGTGGAAAACTTGCATGTATTTTGTTAAAGTGGAGAAAGTTTCTCTTTTACTCACAAATTTGTAGGCGTACATCTAGACACTCTCCAAAATGGCATAATCTTAGACTTCAGAAACAATAATATAGTAGGCTTATGGCCAGATTTTGTCTCAAAATTCTCCTATTTTGCGGTCAAACTACCCAATGTGGTTTGACCAAATCCGGTACAGATCCCACACCCACACCCACACCCACACCCATGTAGGGTCGACACGGATGCAACACCAAAAGTGAAGAGTCCCGCAACTTAGATCTGAGGAAGTGGAGGACCAATTACATCAAGGGGTGTTTCATAAATGCTCCGGAGAAAACGTCGAGCATCTATTGTTTCACTCGCTGTTGTGGGCAGTGGTTCTATTGGTTTGGAGTTCAATGGATGAGGGCACAATGAAGGAGCAATGTATAGCTGGTCTTTTAGAAGGAGGAAGAGCAGACGGAGAGCAGGGGATATGGCTCCTGTAGCTCTTATGTGGATTCTTTGGAAAGAGAGAAATATGACAGTTTTTGAAGGAATAGAGTGTGATTTTGTTAAATTGCAAAATAGTCTGTCTAATTTTCATTTTGGTGTACCCATGAGGTTTGAATGTGTATTGATGATTGATATTCTTTTGTAGAAAACTATATTTTGGTGTAGGTTCTCTCTACCTTTTACATACGGCTTGTATACGGGGTTCTCCCCTTAATTACTAATATCATCTTTTTTTTTTTTTTTTTTTTTTGATAAGGTAAGGTAAAGTTTTATTAAAAGCAGTATCAAGGAAATACTGCAAAGCTACAAAAAAGCTAGACTTGCTTACATCAAATCTCTATAAAATCTAACAAGTCTAGTAACTGATCAAAACTAAAAACAGAGCTTCCATTTTTCCAATAATATAAGTTCTGAATACATCTAAATTTCACAACTTGAAGTGGCTTCTTTTTGCTTTTAAAGCATCTCTTGTTCCTTTCCTCCCAGACTGTCCACACGATACACAAAGGAATGGCGAGCCAGATCATTTTGTTTCGGCTCCCTGTAAATGTATATTTCCAGCATTTTAGCAAGCATATGAACTTTTCAGGGAGGGCAAATTGAACACCAAAAATGGTCATGAACATGCTCCAGATCTGCCATGTGAACGGACAATGCAGGAAAAGGTGATTAACTGATTCACATGCTTTCTCACAGAGATAACATCTACTACAAATGTTAAAACCCCTTCTTGCCAAATTTTCTTGGGTCAGGCATGCTTCATGAGCCACCATCCAGCCAAGACATGCCACTTTAGTAGGGACAAATGTTTTCCAAATCTGCTTCCATGGCCACCTAGGCCCCAGCACCTCAATAGGATTGATAAGTTTCCTATATAAGGACTTCACTGTAAAAATTCCATTCTTACTACCCTTCCAACTTATAACATCTTCCATTCCTTGTACAAGCTCAACAGAAAGCATTTTTTGTAAGAATGATTCCACTTCTTCCAATTCCCAATCAAAGAAATTCCTTCTAAACTGAAAATCCCAACCAGATTCCTTAAAAGCTTCAGCTAGAAGAACCTCCTTGTTTGTCACAATATTGAACAGACTAGGAAATTGATCCATCAACTTCCCCGTTCCATCCCAATTGTCCTTCCATAGTCTGGTTCTTTGCCCATCTCCAACCATAATCTTGGTACTCTTGCTGAACTCCCCCCAAAGATTAGCTATTTGCCTCCATACAGCCACCCCGTAAGTATTCTTCACTGCCCTTGGGGCCCAAAGCCCCTCTCTGCCATACTTGATTTCCACCACAGCTTTCCAAGGGGCTTTCTGACCATCATTAAGCCTCCATAGCCATTTGCATAATAGACTTTCATTATGAAGTCTTAAATTCCTGACTCCTAATCCTCCATCTTTCTTGTGCTTCATCACTACGCCCCAATTAACTAAATGGAATTTCTTTTTTTCTCCATTACCTTCCCACAGAAATTGTCTCCTAATTTTGTCTAATTTTTTTTCTACACTAGAAGGGATGCGAATCAAAGACATTAAGTAAGTGGGGATTCCATCAAGCACACTATTGATTAGAGTCAGCCTACCTCCAAAAGAGAGATATTGTTGCTTCCAAGGGGCAAGTTTTTTTTCACACTTATCAATAACTCCTTTCCACATAGATGTATCCTTGAATTTTGCTCCAAGTGGTAATCCCAAATAAGTAGTAGGCAGCTTTTCAATCTTGCAACCCAAAATCTCGGCTAGATCATCAATATTACTATCTTCATTTATTGAAAAGATAGAGCTTTTAGCCAAATTAATTCTCAAACCTGTCACTGCTTCAAAAGCTAATAAAATCACTCTTAAGTGTAGCAATTGATCCCTATCAGCCCCGCACAGAATGAGCGTATCATCAGCATATAAGATGTGTGAGGTTTCCACTTGATTGCCTTGAGCATCTTCAACAGTGAAGCCTCTGATCCAGCCCTTACTTCTAGCATTATCTATCATTAGGCTCAATATTTCCATCACAAGAATAAACAAGTAAGGGGACAAGGGGTCCCCTTGCCTTAACCCCCTTTGTGACTTGAAAAAGCCTATTGGATTTCCATTAACTAAAATGGAAAATCTTGCTGTTGAAATACAGGATTTTATCCAGTTAATCCACTTCTCCCCAAAGTTCATCATTTCCAGTAGCTTTAGGAGACAAGGCCAACTCACATGATCGTAGGCTTTCTCTATGTCCAGCTAACATACCACCCCAGGCATTCTTTTTCTCAAATAGTAATCAATAACTTCATTTGCTAGTAACGAAGCATCTGCTATTTGCCTTCCCTTCAAAAAAGCATTTTGATTTTCAGATACTAACTTAGCCATTACCAACTTTAACCTTTCAGCGAGAACTTTTGCGATAATTTTGTAAACACTCCCAAGTAAACTAATAGGTCTGAAATCTTTTACATTGGCTGCCCCTTTCTTCTTAGGAATCAAAGCAATGAAAGTTGAATTGAAACTCTTCGCAAACTCGCCTTCACTATACAGTACTTCCAAGGTCTTCATCAAATCCTCTTTCACGATGTGCCAACACTTTTTGAAAAAATTCATGTTAAAACCATCCGGACCAGGTGCCTTATCTCCTTCCACCATTTTGACAACATTAAACACTTCTTCTTCAGCAAAAGGCCTTTGAAGCCACTCCTTCTCCTCTTCATTAATTACTGCCAGATTAGTGTCACTCCATGCTGGTCTCCAACTTTCTCTATCAGAGAAGAGATCCTTATAAAAATCAAGAATGTGAGCATTTATCCTCTCTTTATCTTCACAAATGCTGCCATTAATCTCCAACTTGTTGATCCAATTATATCTCTTATTTGCATTGGCTATTCTGTGAAAAAACTTGGTGTTTTTATCTCCTTGTTTAATCCACAGAAATCTGGATTTCTGCCTCCAGGAAATCTCCTCGGCTTTAGCAATTTCTTCAAGCTCCTTTATCAGCGAAATTCTACTGGGATCTCCTTTTTCACAAAAGGTTTCAGAATTTTCATTGTGGTCCAGCCCCTCCAATTGCTGCAAAATTTGATTTTTTCTTTCCTCCAATTTTCCAAAAACCTCCCTGTTCCATTTCTTTAGATCATCTTTCAACTTCTTCAATTTTTTTGCCAAGATCTCATCTGCCCTGGCTTGAAAGGAATAAGATTTCCACCAGGCTTCCACAGTTTCAATAAAGTTTTCATGTTCTAGCCACATATTTTCGAACTTGAAATAACCCTTACATGCTTCCCACTCCCCACATTCCAGCAAAATAGGGCAGTGATCAGATCCGACCCTTGGCATTACCCGCTGTCTCATAGCCTTGAAAGATTCATCCCACTGGCTGGAAACTAAGTATCTGTCTATTCTTGATGCTACCGTCTCATTCTCGCCCCTAAACCAAGTGAATTGCCCTCCATGGAGGGGTAGATCGATGAGAGCTAGATCACTGATGAACTTTGAAAATTCTCTCATGGTTCTAGCATTTTTTACCCTGCCCAGCCTTTCCTCTACAAAACGTGACATTAAAATCGCCACCCACGACCCAAGGAAAATCTTCAAGCCCTCTAATTGCAGCTAATTCCTTCCATAACTCTTTCCTCATTTTTCTATCACAAGGCGCGTATACACCAGAGAACATAAATTTGAAACTACTACTCTTTTCTTCCAAAATAGCCGTAAGAGAATGACAACCCAATAATTTATCAATGCAATTCAGCCTCCTCTTGTCCCACATAAGTAGAATTCCTCCACTATTGCCTTGAGACTCCATTTCAATCCAATCTAACCATCTGCTTCCCCCTACTTGCCTTATTATCGAGCATTTATTTTTGTTTCACTCAAGCACATAATATCAACCTTCCATTTTCTTAACAAAGTCTTGACTAGTCTCCTTTTCTCTACGTCGTTTAGCCCCCTTACATTCCAACATAAAATATTCATCTTCATCCTCTTGTACCATTTGAAATCCTCCCTCTCTCTCTGTTTCTTGCCTCATCTCCATAATTGATCCCAAAATTTTTTAGACCCTCTAACTCTTTATGACCTTTCTTACTTGGTGATGCACTACAGATTTGAGGTCTGGGTCGCAACATTCTGCTTTTTTCAATCCTCAACAGCAAGCTTAATAAATCATCTTCATGGCCGTCTGAATTCACACCCAATTGGCGACATAATTTCACCATATTTATTCTGACCCATCGAGAAGCTTCAATAAAATTTAATCTCTCTTGTATACCACTGGGGCCACTATTGTACCATGGTAGCATCATGATGTTATCAGGAGTATCAATGGTATGGCTATTTCCTTCTTCTCCTTGGACTTCTATGTCATGAGACCCTTCAAAAATTTCCACAGATGGGTCAGCACCATTATTCCCTGAACTCGCCAATTCTAGGGCACTAAATTCCATACAGACCTCATTAGTGATGTCCTCCATACTTGGATTCATCACCCCCTCCTCGATTATCTCCATATGTTGGGAATCTGGAATAGCCTCTTCAACTTATTCTAATTGATTAAGTGACTTTTCACCAGGAAGTTGTGACATGCAAATTTCCCCAGAGTTAGAAGAGCCTGGAGCTATATGTTCTGAATTGGGTACCGTTGACAGGCCTTGATACTCATGGTTTGGATCCTTTCTACTTGGGGTCATGGATTGAGGAGTAGACTTTGCTTCCTTTTCTGGCGCAGGATTTTGTAAACCCACCACTTCGTTATTTTTAGCTTCCTCTGTGTTTAAATTATTTTTGGGCCTATAAAACTGACTACCTCTATTGGACCCTTTATACTGCCCCACATCTCTTTTATTTCCTTGGCCCATTTTTTTAAAACTACCCCAATTAAAAGAACGTCCAAAACCCCCTCTATTGCTACTCCTGGTCTTATCAGAATAATAACCCTTATAATCATTGTACTTAAATTCACGCTTCTTTCCAACCTCACGCATGCCTTCATTAAATGCCCTGTCTCCATTGGGATCCTGCGAATTCATCTTCTCCAATTCTGACGGCACCTGTTCATATTCTATCATGCTCCGGTGACCCATGCCCTGCTTCTGATCAACTTTTTCAACCCATTCCGTGGATTCCACCAAAACAGGGATCGTAAAGACCAAATCATCTACCACTAAATCTATATTTGCAGGGATCTTCATTCCAGAGTATTGAATACAGATTCTTGCCCATCTCATATGCTTCCTATCTCTTGTCTCGTCATCCATTTCAATGAAACCACCCAATCTGTCTCCAATACTTCTGAACACATTATCAGACCAAAGGTGCGCCGGGAAACCCAAAAGTTTTATCCAAACATGATTAGGGCACCAGCTTTTTCGATGGCACAGGCTGACTGGCGACCACCATTGCAGATGTAAAACTCGGCTCTTGAAGGTCCAGCTTCCCCTTTTAATCCTCTCCGCTTCAATTCTTGAAGGAAATTCAAATAAGAAAAAGACCCCATTCAACTCTTTGATTTTAATTCCTGCCGGAATCTTCCATGTCTGTTCTGCCCATTTTTTTACTTCACCTCTACTGGGAATGACTGTAGTTATATCTCCGAAATATCCAACAAGACATCTTTGTAGAAACTCCACTCTAGATTTTAAAGAATTCTTATCAATGAAAAGAATATTTTGCTGCTTTTCCTTCCCTTCCAATACTTTGACACTGTCTCTTGGCCAGCTTTTAATCTCTGCTATCTCTGCATAATTCCCTTTTTTCTGTTCCTGAGCTGAGACATTTTTTTGATAGCCTCCTTTTTCGACAAAGTTAATTATTTTCTCAGCAAAATCTTTCCATCCAGCATCTTCATACACTTCAGGAATGATTATGCATGACCTCTGACTTCCCTTCATAGAGACAATTCGCACATATCTGCCATACATGTTAAAATTTTGAAAGATATTATATGAATACAACTGGTCAACCTTCTTCCATCTTCTGCAGATATTTCCTTTGGCTTCAGAAGCAAGCTTTAAGCAGTTACAGATATCCAAAATCATAAATCGGTCCGCAGACAGCCTATTCACAAAGCTTCTTCTTCTCTCAGTAATCTGATACCAGTTTGTTCCAATTTCCTCAACTTCAAGGGACTTATCCCCTGCATAAAAAAAAAGACTTTCTTGCCATAATACATCAACTAGAAAATATCACAATCACCTTTCTCGTCGCCGTAGACTAGGCTTAAGTTACTCAGTGATTATAATATGAACTAATCAATGTTAGCAGGGACAAGAAAGCACTCAAAAAGACACCAAACCAAAAGAGTAAGACTGGAAGAACAAAACAAACAAGAGAAGAGGAGAGATGAAGAATTTTGGGGAGGAGGGAGTGTGAGAGTAGTAGTAATACTGAAGAAAGACTCAGATTAGATGGCCGGAGAAGTTAGGAAAGGCCATGACACGGAACCCAAGAGAGAGAAAAAACCCCAGCTCCCCAGAGATTACTAATATCATCTTTACCTTATCCAAAAGGTAATGAACATGCTCTCTCGTCATGCTAGATGGGTAATGAAGGGCGTAATCTGGTTGAAGCCCGTTTAGTTCTACGGTGAAGCTATGGTGGTTGAAGGAAATGAAATTGTTGAAAAGCTCCCAACCCAGCCGACATCTTTCTCATATTTACAAGCAACTTCTTTTGGGAATAGTAGGAAGGAGAAGGTTTTATTGACAACAAACCAGCACTAACAGTGTGCTGAAATGTACCCAAAAAAAAAAAAAACACAAGAATACATACTCTTAATAGTGCAGAGAGTCAACAATATCTGTGATGCTATCTGCATCTAGATTTTTAACACCCTCAATACTAGATTTTATGATCTTATATTGTGAATCAGTGAATCTGATGATCACAATCGAAAGTAGGGTATCGCCCTAGGGAGTCAATTAAAACTTTTCAGCTAAATTTAGCACTTTGTGTTCAACATATTCCGTCAATTATAAGGAACACACCTGCCCTTGCACCAAGGATGAATGTCTATGCATCTTAGAGCAGATTGAGCTCAAAATCACAATGTATTTATCTACTTTTCCAATTCAAGTGGACAGAATAGGAACAACAGTACCTTTCTACCTTTCTGTATTTCTTCTATAAGTCTATTCAGGACAAACTACGAAAACCCATTTTTAATATTGAGACAGAACCAAAATCACCTCTCCTATTCAAAATCCATCCCAGTGTCACCTCGTTATAATAGATGAAAGTCAAAATTGGAAAATTTTTGGCAGAGGGTGCTTTGGTTTTTTGTGAACCAAAACATGAATGCAGCTTGTGCCTCATGATAAGAGAAAGTAGGATGGGCTAAAATACTGAAGAGCGGAAACATCAACTAAACCACTACATTAGTTTCTCCTACAGTCCTACCCTAAACAAACGCCATGCACATCTAACTCATAATTGGCGAATTTTGAGGGCTAAATGAGCCAAAATGTCAAAGACTTAATATGTTCCACACGATCTCCCCAGAATAAATGATTTAAATAAAGACATCTGGGAGAAAACTATACACAAATCTCAGCAAAATTTCTCGATTAAAATGTGAAACTGAAGCAAGCCTATGACAGTCAAAAGTTCATGGAAGGGTAGAAGCTCTGAGTATGCAGCAAGGATTCCTAAAGGCTAAAGCGATAACCTTCACAGCACATAAAGAAAGCCACAGATGACTCCAAACACTATTTCCCGAGACAAACGATACTCATCCAGCACCCTCTCATTAACCAAATCACCTAACAGACTTATTGTTTCTTGGGTGCACGTTAAATATTTCAATCAGTTTCTTTAATATTTTCTATGCAGCTATATACACTCAAAGCCGAGGCAAGCACCCAAAATTTTCTTGTGGGTCCGCCCCTACACCTACGTCTCAATGCAACCAAGTTGAGGCCGACTATATAAACTGTTTATATTCGTACAGAAGCGACAAGACTCATCAATCAGCTATAACTACTGTTCTTTATTGACAAGTAAGAGGACTCATTAATCAGCTAAATTAGTTGGGGTCAGCTATTTATTCAAGGAAAAAAGACGCCAACTTTAGTACAGAATGAATAAGGTTAAACAGGGTACCTGAGGGAAGCAGAAGCATCCAAGTGGTGCATAGACCAAGAAAAGGCAGATGCTAAATTTGGTATATCTTCCAAATTGCAGTCATACAACCAGTTGCTGTTTTCCGCTGATACCATCTTTCCAATTATGCACTTTGGATGGGAAATTGGTATTTGGTACTCTGATTAGAGACTAAATGATGTTGAGGATATGACTTATACAGTATTTGATGTGGTGGTGTGCAGCAAATAGGCATATGTGTTTTTATTCTTAAAATATTGTCTTGCTTCCAATTATACATTCCCCACAAGGATCCAAGTAGCATGAGGACTTGAATATTTGATATTGCTAGGATTGGCTTATGTGACATTAGAGGTTTCTTAAAAATAATAAGAGAATACAACATTAGTTGCACAAATCAAATGTTTTAACATGTTGCCTAGTAAAAGAATAAAGGTTAGTATGTGTTTGGTGAAAATATAATTTAAATAAATACATACTGATGTGTATGTTTGTTTTGGATAAGCGCTAGTTTTACTTTTTTCTCTAACATTGTATTGTTGTCTATTGTGGTATTTTTGTCTTGATTTTCAAAATTATCTAAAATATCGTTATTTTTCCTAGCCGAGGGTCTATGGGAAACAGCCTCTCCACCTCGGTGGAGGTAAGGTCTGCATACATCTCACCTTCTCCAGATCCCACTTGTAGGATTAACTGGTATGTTGTTGTTGTTGTTGTTGTTGTTGTATTACAGTTGAAAAAATAAATGAAATAAAATAGAATTCTTCAGGAGGCGAGGATATCTTGCTCTCTTTAAGGAGATTCAAGCCCACTGCAGCAATGTCTTCACCGGTCCAGCAGTAACCCTCTTGACTTGTCTTCCCCAGGATACAACAGCCTGATCACGTCGTATGACTCGAACAAACTCTGGACTAGTTGTTGAGTCCAAAGCTCCACCACAAAAAATACCTTCCTTCAACAAAAAATATAACTCTCTTTTTTGGAGTGAATAAAGAATAAATACTTAGAATTTTTCTTTCTCAAAACTTACTTGCTTTCACAATATTTCATCACTCTATGATATTTTTTTCTTACACCAAAATAAGAGAGGAAGACCATTATTTATAGGTATAGGAAATAGGTAGTCTTTCAAAGCGTAACTCCAAAAAATAGTGGGATAATAAATTTGATGAACATGGAGAACATGAGTGAGTACTTATAGTGGAGTAGTGGAGTAATAAAATGGAAGAACATGAGAGAATTAATGGGCATTTTTAAGATCATCGAAAAGTGGATAATAAAGATGTTATGGCCATTAAGATAAAAATATAATTTTTAATATTATAATTTTGATATTAAAAATGTACTCCAACAATCCCTCACTCATTTTTAATATTAAAATAAGAGAGTTTACCAGTTGAAGAGAGACTATTATGCATAGTGAAGGTATGCTCTCCATTGAAGCTCCACTTAGTAAAACAGCATCTCTACTCCAGAGTGAGTAGTGGTCTCAGACTTGAACTATGACTGCTTAAGGAAAATAAAGTATGACTGCTTACACATATTAATCAATATGTTGACATGAGCTTTATTAGCCAGCACATTATGGGTCGGTGCTATCTCGATTTTCATGAGTGTTTTTTAGAATAAACCCAATTCTCATAGGAAACGACCAGCTTCCACACTCACATATGTGAAATTTGGCAAGGGTGCTCTTGTAACTTTAACACTCCACTCATATGAGCTACAAATTTTCATTAAGAGTTAATAAATTCAATCTCACAAATCATTACAAGATAAATGCACTCACACTGTAGGGAGGGAATAAAAACAGTGCATTTTCCAAAGCAAGTCATCATATGATTCATTTTTCCCTTTGAACCGAGTTATAGGGTCTCTAGTCTCCAGGTTGGGTTTCCTCATATATGACTTATGAACTTATGGGCTTCAATCCCATCCCCCTCGATGTGCTCCAGACCCCTTCTCTTGCCAACACCTTGGTTAATGGATCTGCAAAATTATCTCAAGATCCAACATAATCAACATTACTGGTGCCACTTGTTAAATATGATCTCACAATACCATGTTTTCTTCTTATAGGTCTGCGCTTACCGTTATAATAACGGTTTTGTACTCAACCAATTGCAGTGGTGCTATCACAATGAATTATAATAGGAGGAACTAGGTTTTCAAAATAAGGTATTTGAAATAATAAATCTTTCAACCAATTCGCTTCCTCACTAGCTGAAGCTGAAGCTAAAGCAATTAGTTCAGCCTCCATGGTAGATTCAACAAGTATAGTTTTTTTTTTTTTTTGGTTGATTTCCAACAAATAGCACCACCTACCCATGTAAAGACATAACCAGTAGTAGAACATGAATCATCAGATAAAGTGTTCCAAGCTGCATCACAAAAGCCTTCTAGTACAACATGGTATTTTTTATAAAACAAGCCATAGTTTTTGGTACCAACTAAGTACCTCATTGCTCTTGTTAAAGCGTGTCAATGTTCATTACCTGGCTTGCTTGTAAACCTCCCAAGTAATCTTACTGCATATGCAATGTCAGGCTGAGTGCAATCAGTCACATATCGCAAGCTTCCAATTTAAGCTAGCATATTCTTTTTGATTTATCACATCAAATTCACTTTCCACATGAAATAAGAGAACACTTGAATCAAAAGGAGTTAAAACATACTTACAAGCAATGAAATTATATTTTTTTCAGTATTTTTCCAACATAATGTGATTGATCAAGAAAAATACCATCACATGTTCTAGTAATTTTTATTACAAAAATAAAATTTGCCTCCCCAAATCTTTCATGTGAAAATATCTACTAAGCATGCTTTTAGTTTCTTTGATGACATTCATGTTAGAGCCAAATATTAATAAATCATCAACATAGAGGCAAACAATAACATGTGAAGCATTCCAAGACTTATGATAGATGCACTTATCACTTTTATTTACTTTAAAATCATTTCCAATCATGCAGTAATCAATTTTTTCATGACATTGCTTCGGTGCCTGTTTCAAGCCATATAGGAATTTTTTAAGTTTGCACACTTTGCTTTCTTGGTCTGCTTCAACAAAGCCCTCGGGTTGTTCTATATAAATTTCCTCATTTAGGTCCCCATTGAAAAAAGCAATTTTTATATCCATTTGATGAATATATAAATCAAAAATTGCAGCAATAGCAATTAAAAGTCTAATGTATGTTATCCTAGTTACCGGAGAAAAAGTATCAAAAAATTCTAGACCTTCTAGCTGCTTAAAATTTTTTGCAACTAGTCTAGCCTTGTACTTATCAACCGATCCATCCGGTTTTAATTACTTTCTTAAGACCCACTTGCATCCAATTATGTTATAACTCGGTGGTAAATCAACCAACATCTAAGTTTTATTGGAAATTAGCGATTCCATTTCATCATTTACAGCCACTTTTCAAAAAATAGCATCAGACAATGACAAAACTTGTTGCAAAGTAAGAGGGTTATTTTTTCAACATTAAAAATATAATAATCAGGACCAAAACTTTTTTCTACTCTAGCTCTTTTACTTCTTCTTACTTCAAAATCACCACTTTCTTTATTTTTCAAAATTGAAGTAGAAGAACTAGGTAGTGACAAAATATTTTTCTCATTTCTTTGACCCCCATTATTTTTAGAATCAATTTGAAATTTATTTTCATGAAAAATAGCATCACCCGATTCTATAATATTATATTATCTTCAAGCTTAAAATATTTATAAGTTGTACTATTAGAAGCATAGCCAAGAAAAGCACAAGTAGTAACTTTTTTATCCAATTTAGTTATCTTGGGATCCATTAGCCTAACATAGACTAAACAACCACATACTCTAAGATATCCCAAATTTGGCTTGTGACCTCTCCACAACTCAAATGGTGTTAATTTTGTTTTCTTATGAGGTACCCTATTCAACGCATAACAAGAGGTCAAAATAGCTCCACCCCATAGATTTAAAGGTGCATTTGACTCAAAAAGCATGACATTAGTTAACTCAACCAAAGTTCTTTCTGCAACACCATTAGAAGCAGGAGAATATGGAGGAGTAGTTTCATGAATTATTCCCAATGATGTAACAAAAGAATTAAACTCATTTGACTCATAATCATGGCCTCTATCACTTCTAATTCTTTTTATTTTTCTACTGAATTGATTTTCAAGCTCAAGGAGATAATTCTTAAAATTTTCAAATGCATCACTTTTATTTTTCATCAAATAAATATATGTATATTTAGAAAATTCATCAATAAAAGTGATAAAGTATCTATTTCCTCCACGGGTTAAAACTTCTCCAAGTTCACAAATATCAGTATGAACTAATTCTTACAATTCGATTTTTCTTTCAACTTGAAAACGAGGCCTTTTAGTGATTTTGGCTGTGCTACAAGCCTTACACTTTTAAAAATATTTTTAATCATTGAGATTAATCATAAACTACTCATGATTCCCACATAACGATTTTTAATATAACATAATTGAGTATGCCAAAAATTTGTAGAAGAGAGCATATAAATAGAATTGGAAATTTTATTCATCTTTTTATTCACTTTGAACATCCCATCACAAGCACACCACTTTCCCAAAAAATAATATTTTTCACAATTACATATTGACCAGACTCAATAATAAGCCTGCCTAATTCAGAAGAAAACTAGACATCAAATTTTTCCTCATAGAAGGAGTATAACGTACGTCTTTCAATGTTAATACTCTTCCTGAAGTGAATCTCAATTCAACCTCTCTCATTCCAAGCACTTGAGTGGTGTGTGAATCACAAAGAATCATGGTTTCGGGCTCCTCGAGTGGAATACAAAATTTTGAACCAATCTTTATCATAGCAAACATGACGGTTTGCACCAGAATCAGCCCACCATTCATCAATATTTTCCACCATGTTTATGTCTATTATTACTGCCACAAATGGCTCTTCGGTAACGTTTGCCTGAGGTGTAGGACACGTTTCCAAAATCTGCAAAATCGAGCAATGTACCTACTCTTGCCACAGACAAAGCATGGTCTCGCATTTTGAACTTGTTGAATTTGTGCTTGGTTGTTAAAACCATTATTTTTCTTGGGAGGTCTACCAGAATTCTTCTTAAAAGTTTTCTTCTTAGGCTTCATAGAAGTATTTCTGTGAGAATCAGGAGCAACATTATTTGAAGTAATTAAATTTTTCTTTGTTGTGACGGGTTGTAAGGCGCTCTTTTCCGGTTGTAAAAGTGTTGCCACTTCTTCCATGCGGATCCGCATTATCAATATTTCAAGAGAAGTTTGCTTTAGTTTGTGGCGCATAGTTTTTTAAAATTCCTTCCAAGAAGGTGGAAGTAAATAATACCGACACTTGTATGCATCATCATCATACTTTTCAATTTTGTCATGAAGGGCAATTAATTCATCATCATTCATGGAGGAGTCGTCAATTTTGTTTGGATTCTTCTCAGTTAAAACATAGGAAACATTGAGAAGACTTAAATAAAAAAGTATTTTACCCTTCCATATCTTAAAATGAGTACCATTAAAACGGAATGGCTTGTTAAGATCTCCAACCTTGGTATCTGCGGATTTTTCAACTATAGCCATTGAATTTCCTTATAATTGTTGGTGAAAATACAATTTAAATATATATTACAATTGAAAAAATAAATGAATAAAATAGAATTCTTCAGGCTAGGCGTGGATATCTCGCTCTCTTTTAACGAGATTCAAGCCCACTGCAGCAATGTCTTTACTGGTCTAGCAGTAACACACTTGACTTGTGATACGGGTCAAACCCACGGAAGCAAATAACAAGGATGCGGAGCAACAATCACAAGATAACAAGAAAGTAAGGGACGAGGAAGAACAGAAATAGAAGAAAAGAATGGATAAACGATTCAAACCATGAATTAAATATCCGAGAGAGGAAGGGAAACTCGAACCATACAAGAATCCGTACTAGTGACGAATCTCCATAGGTCCCAAGCAAGAGATAATCCGAAGGTTCAAGCTTCTACAAAGAAGAAGGCCTTGCCTCTCTTTCTCTAAGTCTATTCTTCAAACCTAAACAAGCTTCTGAATGAAATGACTAAGGGGTGTATTTATAGTGTTTCCTAACCCCTTGTGAAATGACTAAAAGGCCCCCAAAATGGGCTAAGACATAAAAGACCACGTAGGGTCAAAATAGGAAGTTAGCACAAAATCCCGTCAAAACATAACAGGGGCGCCCACATGAGATCCTGAGGGCTGCTTCTTGAGGGGCGGTCCGCCCAGGTGTTGGGGGCGGCCGCCTCTTCCGGGGAGTTCTTGGAATGACTCAAAATGTGTCCTCCGAGCCTCTCCTTTGGTTCACATGTGCTCCTCCTTCCTTGGCACTCCAATGCATGATCTTCAAGACGTTTCCGGAGCCCTTGACTTGTGTTCTTTGTGCTCTCACGCTTGGCTCTTGATGGTTGGCACTTTGGCTCAATTTGCCCCGCATCAACTTGTCTCCCCTAGGATACAACAACCCGATCACGTCGTATGACTCGAACAATCTCTGGACTAGTTGTTGAGTCCAAAGCTCCACCACAAAAAATACCTTCCTTCAACAAAAAATATAACTCACTTTTTTGGAGCGAGTAAAGAATAAAGACCTGGAATTTTTCTTTCTCACAACTCACTTTCTTTAACAATATTTCATTACACTATGATATTTTCTCTTACACCAAAATAAGGGAGGAAGACCACTATTTATAGGTATAAGAAATAGGTAGTCTTCCAAAGTATAATTCCAAAAAGTAGTGGGATAATAAATTTGATGAACATGGAAAACATGGATGAGTGGTTATTTAGTGGAGTAGTGAGGTAATAAAATGGAAGAACATGGACAAAGTAATGGCTATTTTCAAAATCATGGGAAAGTGGGTAATAAAAATATTATGGCCATTAAGATAAAAAATATAATTTTTAATATTATAATTTTAATATTAAAAATGTACTCCAACAGTAGGTATATGTAACTGTGTCTTCAGACACTTCTGTTACATTAATTACAGCAACATATGTGGATTTAGAATATGAAGTCCATTTGTGCAACATCTACTGCAATAAATATCTATTGAATGTCAACAAGGCCATGATTAGACATATCTAAATGGAGGCCTATGAACAATTTTAAGTTTTTTTATTTTTAATTAGTCTTTTCTAATGTACAAAATAAATTAAATAAACATACTTATTTTTTTTTTATAAGTTTTCAGGGTAATGAGCACATGTGCACTACTGCTACTCTTGAACAGTCCCTAGCTACGCGTCTAATAGAAAAAGGCAAATAAAAAATAAAGGATAGACATTGATAATGAAGCACCAGAAGCAAATCCTAATAATTGGCCAATATACATCACGCAGGGAAAAGGGGATTGAATATCAATGGATGGATAGCCTTTTAGGATGTTAACCTTCTGAATGGTCCAAATTTCAGGGGAAGAAGTAAGAAGTTGACTACACCAAGTCACCAAGCCATATAATATGACTGTGAAAGTCAACTACGGCAAGCCGTATGACTTAGTGCTAGATTAAAGGTCATAAGGTGGGATTTTACAATTATTAGAGGACATTTTCTTAATTGATGTTGGTGAGAGCTTCTTCTCTATAATAAAGCAGGGATGACAGGTGACAATATGATATTCTAAATTGTACGAATTAAGAGATAAGCTCATAAGCCATTGAACAAGGATTAATCTAATCACCCATTCCTCTAGTACTGTATAAGATGATGATCTCACATTATACCTTTTTGAACATGTCTAATAATATTGTGAATATATGTGTATCCCTTCCTTCTTAGTATTCGTATACTCAACATACATATACAATCTCCGCGAGAAACTCAACATGTATATACGATCTCCGCAAGAATGGTTAGTAATGGTAGATTATAGCAAAACTGTAGTCTACACATAAGTCAAGTTTATACAAAATGATACTAGTTTTTTTGGATAAAATGGAACTCATTTTCTCATATCCTCTATCAAAAGGTTTTTCATCACTTTTTTGCATGAAAATACAAGAGCTAGTGCAAGAAAGAGTTAAAGGGTTAGAAAGCGAACAAGAGTTTTCCTCATAACCAACATGTTTGTTATCAACAAGTAGTGGAGATTTAAAATTCAACAAATCACAACCATTCTCCACTTGAGTCAACTCTTCACCAAGATCATGAATTTCATCATTAAAAATAGTAGGTGAAAAATAAAATTCAAGTTCATGTTGTTCTTCGTCAAACAAGGGTGGAGTGTCATAATAAGAGTCTTTATCAAAATCAACACTAGATTGAAGCCAACACAAATAGGTCAATAAATCACAATCTTCCTCAACTAATGAATCATTAAGACATGTGGAATGTTCATTATTCGTATCATCACCAACACCCAAAAGAGAAAGATCATTATCAAATTCATCCAAATAAGGTAGAGTGTTAAGCTTAGCAATTTTACCTTGAACCATACCTAAACCATCTTCCTTATCTTTACTTTTCTCATTGAGATTTACTTGTTCTCTAGAAGTTATACATGGCTCACTCTTGACATGAGTTTTTAAAGATTGAAGCTTTTCCGATGTTGGATTCTCCATGCAAACTTTTCCACAAGCACCTAGAAAAGAATCAAAACAACTAGAAGAAAAAAAAAGTAGGAATGTTAGAGTTCTAATAAGAAATATCCTCACCCAAACTCTCTTGGTTTTCATAGCTCTCAACTTCTTCTTTTTCACTCTTATTTTTATCATTCTCTCCTCTCTTTTCTTGTGGCAACTCTCTCACTTCTCTCAACTCAAGCTCTCCTTTTTCCACTCTTAAGTTGCCACTTTTCTCTCCCTTACTCCTCTCGATCTTTTCTCTCTCATCCTCACTTTTTTTCTCACAAGCAAGATCAATAAGATCAATTCCATTCCCAATTATACGATTGTAAATTGTAGGCACAATCCAATCACTATCATCATGAGTATGATCTTTATTAACTTCACTTGCATCTCTAGCTTCTCTTCTCATACGCGTTTGTTTTGCACATGAAGATTTAACATTACCTACTTTATGACACTTAGAACATTTAAGTTCTTTATAACGAAATATAAAAAGTGGTTTAACCATGGAACCTTGTTCTTCACTTGCAAACATCTTCAAAAGAACAAACAAGTTAGTGTGAAAAAAGAATCTTCACAAAAAAATCACTCACACTCGTGTTTCTCTCAATAAATTGGCTTTTACCCTCTAATAATCTCACCTCTCTTGCCTTTTTCCACTCAAAGCAACTTTTGATTGGTTCTCTTTGGATTTATAAATAAACCTTAGTGTAACAACCCTAGGTGATAAGGTTTAGGAGTTATAAAATAAGAAGGAAAGTGAAAGGCCAAAATCTAGAAAGAATAGGATTTGGTAAGTAGGAATAAAACCAAATAGAATTAGGATCTTCTTTAAAGAAAACCAAAACCTAGAAATAATAAGATTTGGAATGTAGAAACAAACAAGGAAAAGAATATAAAAAACCCAACCCAAAGGAAAAAAGGAAAGATATTACTTTTCTTCCAAGGACTAGAATCTCCTCTTCTTGTTTCCTTTATTGACTAGGAAACCCAATACTACTAGATTTCTAAAAATAATGAGCATAAGCAACCAAAAAAAATTTCCTCCAATTTTTTTTTTCGTTTTTTTCCTCTTTTTATTTTTTTTTCGTGTTACGGTTCACTGCTACAGTAACTTTTTTTTTTTTTTTTGCTTTTCAAGCACAAAAAATCCCCCAAGATAATCAAGAACGGAATCTTGATTGAACCCGTTCTGATACCACTTGATAACAATCACGATACCTCTCGATAACGCTCACGTTATGGATCCAAGAACTTGATAAAGAAATTTAAAGAAACACGCGGGAAGCTAATAAAATATACTTAAAAACGAACAAGAATTGAAAATAAGGATAGAATGAATTCAAGAAAGAGTTTCTTGAATTCAAGAACGGATCAAGAATCTCAAGAAAGAATCAAGAAATTCAAGACAAGTCTAAATCTTGAAAAGAAACTCCTAACAACAACAATTAGACTAAGCTAACCGCCTTTGGTAGAGAATAGCTCAAGAAGAAGATTATGGAATCCCGACCCCCGTTAGAGTAACAAAGAACAACAGTAAAATAGAATTTACCGCCTTTCTTGAATACCTAAAAGTAATCTAAAGATTTGAAGAAGAAATACCTCATCACCTAAAAGTGTAGACTTGAAGGTTGAAAGATAAATCCAAGAGTAGCCATACACAAAAGTGCAAGAGAAAACCTCTCAATTTTTATTCATCATAAATCTATATTGTCGTTGTTCAAAAGTAAAGAAAATAACCCCTTTATATAGGAGTAGGGGCTGGCCATAGGCCTTACAAAATCCTACTCAAATATAGTTTCTAAGTAATAACGAAATAGGAAAAGAAATCAACTAGGAAAGAAAATCCTAATAAAATAGGAAAAGGATGTAAATTAAAACTAAACTAGGAAAAGTAAATAATATCCTAAATAAACTTGGTAAACTAATCCTAATTAATATTGGAATCAAAACCTAATTAATATAGGAAAATATATCCCAATTAATTTAGGAAACGAATCCCACTTGAACTAGGAATCCTTGATAGCAACTTGCAAGTAACTTGGGGTACACTTCATGGAAATCCTTTGACCATCCTTTGCACTTTTTTGGGCTAAAACTAAGCACATTTTATGGGCTAAAAACGTGACCCTATATGGCTCTTCTTGGTCTTCAAGTTGGGCACACTTTAGGCTCTTTAATTAGTCAAAAAATAGACTGATTTGGAACTCAATTCTTCCACTTCAAATTGTAGTAGTTTTGACTTCAATATTCATTACTTGTACTTCAATTTAGACCATATAATATTTGTATCACTTAGACAAAAGGTCATCCTTTGCTTGAGCTCTTTCTCTTCACAATTCAAGTGCAATCGGCTTGTTTTGAGCTTTCTTTATGTGAGATCTTGTCATATGCCTTCCAAGAGCTTCCAAAGCTTCATCCAAGTATTTCAATGGAGTTTTCCTTCCATGGATGCTATCAAGACACTTAGAAACGGAAATGAAATTCGTTAAACCTAGCTCAAATGCTTTTGAAACTGTACATTAAACTAGGCCCGAAGGATACAAAAGTTTATACAAATTGGCTTGAAGGCCACAACAAAAAGATAGAAGCGTAGAAAAGAAATAAACAGCTAAGCTTTGGATCCACTACTCCCTCAGAAGTCCCATCCTTGGCGCTCTTTTCACCAACTTCGGACTCGCTCTCATCTGAGCTTTCGCTTGAGGGCAATTTGTCTATGATCTTCTGAGCTTCAGCGGCATTGCCTTGGGCCTTGGCAATCTCTTCATCAAGAACAATCTGTTAGGATTTGATCTCCTCGAGGGCTTTCAACCGAGTCTTGATTACGGCCCAAGTCTCTTCATGACTCGCTCTTGTCGGCCTGACCTTTGCTCAATTCTTCAGATCTGCAATCTTGCCCTGAAGCCACATAATCTCAGCCTCAAGCTCAGGGACTCTACCCACTTGGCCCACTAGATGATGAAGTTTGGCTATGTATTCTTTCATCTTCTCATGATATTTATGACCATTTTAAAAAAGTTCGGCCTACGTATGATTCAACTCAGCATGGAGCTATTCAATCTCAAAATTCAGCCTCGAGCGCTCAACTGCATGGCCTTCATTCATTGTCCGTAACTGAGTTTCGGAGGCAGCAACAACTTCACGCTTCTCCGCCTCGGCTTTTAACACGTGATAAGGCGCAAATCGAGCCAAGACACCAACCATCAAGGGCCAAGCTCGAGAGCACAAAGAACACAAGTGACGGGCTCTGGAAGCAACTTGAAGATCATGCATTGGAGCATCATGGAAGGAGGGACACCTACGCTTCAGGGCCAGGCAGAGCGCCCAGACTGAGGAGGAGCGCCCAGCTCCTTAGCGCCCAGCTCCTTGGCGCCCAGGAGGTGCGCCTGAAGCCAGGCGGAACGCCTCAGCCCAGGCCATACCAGGCGGAGCACCTCACCAATGGGCGGAGCGCCCAAGCAATTCACTTCCTTGGTCAGCCACTCGACCAGGCGGAACGCCTAAATTTAGGCCGAGCGCCCAGAATTCTAAATCTCCAACTTTTATAGTGAAATTCCTATTTTAGCTCTAAGTGATTCTAATGTATTAACTAGACCTATGGGCTTTTAGTCATTTCACATTTATGTAAGGGAGCACTATATAAACTCCCCTTAGATATTTTCATAATTTACATCACCTTGAATATAGTAGAAACATGAGCTATGCTCTCTTTGAACCCTTGTTTGGGGCTTGAATTCAATTGGTGGAATCCAATTTGAACTTCATCCATCTTTGATCCTTTTATTTGCAAGAATTGGGTATCTCTTGAGGATAGTTACATAGTATAGGTGATTCCTTGACATTCACTTAAGGTGTAACGAGGCAAGTTTCTCGTTGCTACTTAGGTAATTGTTCGAGTCTCGTCTCGTCTCGTTCTTATCTTTACTTTATTACTTCCGCTACTTAGTTTGCTTCTGCGTGTTTTTCTTTTGGTATTGCAACTATGTCGGATGAAGATTGTGGAGGGTATGACTCGTGTGGAGACGAGGGAAACTATGGTTCCTACGATGGTGATGATGGGTATTGCTATGATGATTCGAGGAACTATGGCTCGTATGAAGATGAAGCGGTTCACTATGATGATCGTGAGGTTGATGAAGACTATGAAGCTCATGAAGATGAATGTGTTAATCCTTATGCTTCTAGTCAAGAATATGAAGATGGTGACGCTTCAAGGTATATTGATCCTACTTACTCGACTTGTGATGAGAATGAAAATGTTGATAGTGACATAGAGGGAATTGATGATGAAGTTGATTATACCATTTTTCATTTTCATCTTCTCTTGGTGTTGCTAATGGTATACAAGGGAGTAGTAGAGGTCCTTCCATTGGAATGGGAGGAGGTGGTGGTTGTTCCATGGGAAAAAGAATCTTGCATCTTCTAGGTACGCTAAGCGACCTAATGCTTCTCATTCCCATGTGGATGGTGGTTTGAGAGATGGTGTTGCTCTTGCTACAAAAGACTTGTATTATTCTATCAATGCCGTGAAGGGTAATAGTAGGAGTAGTACTATGGGCTATGGAACCAAGGCGAGAGACACTTATGGGTTCCATGGCAAGGGTCCTTCCTCTACTTCCAACGACATTTCTAATGTTGGAAGAGTGACGGGAAGTGGAAGTTACTCTAGCAATCTTGCTAGAATATGAGGGATAAGTGAGACCCAAGTTGTTGGTGTTGACACTCGTGGGCATTCAAGTTCTCTCTTGGATGCATCTCTACAAAACTTGGGTAGGCGAAGGTTCGTTGTTGAGGTAAATGGTATTGGATAATACTTGCTCAAGATTGGTGATACCGATGCCAATTGCATTAGCACCTCTTTTGTTGATAGGCTAAGGATACCTTATGAGTATGATGGAGTGTGGGTTTCCAAGGAGGCTCGAGTACTCATATCTCATAGGAATTATAAATGTTATGTGTGGTGTGATGTGTATCCCATGCATCATGTTGATGTGTGGATAGGTGAGCCGTGGTTGGAAGACAAGAGGGTGCAATATAGTGCTATGAAGGATGTGTATCTTGTGGGCATAGGGCAAAGGGTTTATGACTTTGTACCTTATCGGGCAAAAGGCCAATTTGCCAGCTAATGCACATTCTATGGCTATGCAAAGGAGCAAGGAGCGAGAACTTCATTCCATGGTTGAAATTGAGAAATCAAGAAGTTCTACAAACACAAGAAGTGGTGGGACAAGAGCTAGAAAAGAGTTGACAAATGTCAACAAGGTGCCCGAAGCAATAAGATCCAAGGCCAAGTGGTTCACCAACAAAGAAGAAGGAGGCATCAAGTGATGAGTCTCCAAGTCCTAGATTTCAGGTTGATGTAAAGAGTCCATCTACTCCGGCTATGGGTATTCTTGGGCCTCGTCCCAACTCCCCCGAATATAAGAGACAAAAAATAGAGAGGAGTAAGGGAGTGGCCGGTGACAACTCTCGAGTGGGAAAAGGAGAGGTTGTGATGAGTGATGTGAGTGGGTTGTCACCACCCGAATCTACACCCGACCTTGAAAAAAAGAGGGAAAAGAGAGAGGAATAAAGAATCATTGAGAGTGAGGGCACCCCTTATTCTAACCTTAACCCTTTATCTTTTTCTTCCATTTGTTTGAATTCTTGTGTAGGTATTCTTGGAAGCAAGCCAGTGGAGCCTCAACCATGTTTCAAGATGGAAAGACAAGGTGAAGATGATTCCGAATGTGAGCTACAAGGTGAAAGAACTACCCATGATGCTTTAAGTACATTGAGTGACCCCGGATGCAACTCAAATGTAAGTGATAGTTCTTCTTCCCTTAAGCATGATACTTCCTTGTCTTATGATATTATTTGTGATATCTCTATGCTAGTTGATGATTTGTATGAATACAATGTGTTTGCAACTAGTATAGAGCCATTGAGTCAACTTATGTGTGCAAATGAACCACTAGTTGAGAGGGTTGAAAAGCCACATGATGATGTGAGCTCGGTTTTTATTGAACCTCTCTTTAGTGAAAATATTGAAGTTGACCTTGTTTGTGAACCTTCTTATGACACCCCACCCATATTTGATAAAGGGGAAGATGAGTTATTTGACTCTATCCTTGTTGATGTAATTGATTTTAGTGGATTTGTGTGTCGTAGTAAAGATGATAATGACCTTGAGGAGTCCAAATTGCATGAGTTGGACAAGGTTGTCTATGATGACTCCTCAAGTATGAGTGATGAACTTAGTCTTGACATTTCACCCATGTTTAAAAATAAAGTTGAGATGTCTACTTTTACTAATGCTTTGTTTGAGGGCATCTTTATTTGTGGGGGTGATTTGTATCGGACTAGAGTTGAGAATGAGTTAGAACCTCCATGGTGTAAAGGGTTTGAACCCATAGACAACTCCTTATTTGAGACTTTGAGTGAAGTGGGTGATTCTTATATTGACCCTACTCTCGATTATTGGGTTTTTGAAGAGGAAGAAGCCATTATCAATGCATTTCTTAAGAAATTGTCTTGTGAGGAGGGCTGTCTAGATGATGAATTTGGAGGTGCGGAGGTATCTCTTGGTGTGAGTACGAACGCTCTTAAGAAGGGGAATGGAGTAATTGATGCTAGTTGTGGTTGGGTTATTTGAATTAATCCATTCCATATGTTGATCACGCCTTGAGTATTGAGCATGCCAAAGCCATTGTGCCACAACGTGTTGAAAATGCATCAAAGGCTTGGTATGTTGAATATAGGCTTAGGGGTCGTGAGGAATTTGATTGTTACATATTGCATGCCCTTGATCTCTTTGCTTGTTATGATTGGGAGTGCTTGTTCTTGTTTCGCCAAGAATTTATTGTTTCCTTTGGGAACATCCACTTTTAAATTGATATTGATGCTTGGCTCTATCACAAGAGTGTGTTTTCCCTGCCATTTGAACTTCTTCTTGTTAAGCTAATCTATTTGTGAAGTAGGAAAACTTTGTTTCTGCTTGTATTGAATGTAGACTTGATGGTTTGATTTCGAGGACGAAATCCTTTCAAGAAGGGGAGGATGATAAGGGGTAAATCGAGCCAAGACACCAACCATCAAGAGCCAAGCTCGAGAGCACAAAGAACACAAGTGAAGGGCTCCGTAAGCGACTTGAAGATCATGCATTGGAGCATCATGGAAGGAGGGACACCTACGCTTCAGGGCCAGGCGGAGCGCCCAGACTGAGGAAGAGGGCCCCGCTCCTTGGCACCCAGGCGGTGCGCCTGAAGCCAGGCGGAGCGCCTCAGCCCAGGCCATACCAGGCGGAGCACCTGACCAATGGGCGGAGCGCCGAACCAATTCACTGCCTTGGTCAGCCAATCCACCAGGCGGAATGCCTAACTTTAGGCCGAGCGCCCGGAATTCTAAATCTCCAACTTTTGTAATGAAATTCCTATTTTAGCCCTAAGTGATTCTAATGTATTAACTAGATCTAGGGGCTTTTAGTCATTTCACATTTATGTAAGGGAGCACTATATAAACTCCCCATAGACATTTTCATCATTTACATCACCTTGAATATTATAGAAACATGAGCTATGCTCTCTTTGAACCCTTGTTTGGGGCTTGAATTCAATTGGTGGAATCCAATTTGAACTTCATCCAGCTTTGATCATTCTATTTGCAAGAGTCGGGTATCTCTTGAGGATAGTTACATAGCGTAGGTGATTCCTTGACATTCACTTGAGGTATAACGAGACAAGTTCCTCGTATCTACTTAGGTAATCGTTCGAGTCTTGTGTCGTTCTCATTCTTATCTTTACTTTATTTCTTCCGATACTTAGTTTGCTTCCGCGTGTTTTCCCCTTATCAACACGACTTCACGAGCTTGATCCAATTCCAGGTTGGACTTACATAGCTGGGACTGAAGCTCAGAAATCTGAGCCAAATACTTTCTCTTCTAGCCTTCCCATGCGCTGACCATATTTTTCACCTCCTCAGCCCTCTTACGCTTGAGTCGAACAACCTTTAATGAGAGGACGAAGCTTTGAACAAAAGCAAAGAGTTAGAAATAACAAATATGGATTTAAAAGATAATGGTGGGCTTGAAGGACTTACCTGATAAGCAGTAGCTGCCGAAGTGGCCACCAACCTCATCGAGTAATACTCCTGAAGTACTTTATCTTTATTAGACCCTACCAATGCATCGAGGCCCGCAATGTCCCTCTCAGTACAATCCAAAAAGTTGGAGCTAGTTGGAACCTCCAACTTTCTCAAGATCTTCACTAGAGCCGAAACTGGAAGTGGCTCGGAGCAAGCTCGAGCCATGCTCGACACTATGCCTTCGCCAAATTTTGCCTTGCCCTTGGCCTTAGTAGTGGGCTGATCAGGCTCCTCGAGGTTGATCACCTCAGTTTCCCCAGGGGCTGCAACCTCGATCTTTTCAGGCGCCTTGGGATCTTCATCACTTGGTTCGTCGATCAAACTTCGGCGTGGATCAGGAGCGGTCCTTGATTCCATAGCAATGACCATTTCAATTCGAGGACGCTTTGCCTTGGTCAGCCTCTTCCAGGTTGCCCTCTCCCTCTTTGGATCTGTGGAAAGGTGTGAAGGAGGGAGATTATAGACAAAGCAAAAAGAAGAAGTCGAAACATAGATAAACCGACCGAGGAAGATATCTTCACCTTTTGAGGTCCTTTGGCATGGGGAGCCCTTGGACACTTTGGTCGCAGCAATGGCCTTAGCCAGGCTCGCCATTTTGTTAAAGCTGTCCGCGGTATCGAGCACTATCTTATCTTTCTTCTTCTTCTTCCCTTTCTTCTTTCCCTTGCTCTTCTCCTCGCCTTCCACACCTTACACCTCTTTCGGTTTTGCAGTCTTGTTTAGAAGACCGGTTAAGAGGAAAGATCTAACATCTCAAGAAGAGTTTTTCCGATGGTTGATAAGAGAATTGCAATGTGACTAAACAACTCACCTTTCCTCTTGCATAACCAACTGTTGTCCTTCTCCACAACCATGATCATCCAAGTCCTATTAGGACGGGTTCGGATCGGTATCACAGTTTTCACCCACTTAAGTAAGTCAGCCGGAGGGCTAACTTGAACTCTATTAGCTACAAAAGATTAAGAAACGATGAGTGGCCGTTGACCAAAAAGTTTATAGAGAGAACCGATTGTTGCTCCCAAACGCACACACAAGTATACGTGGTCGACAAGTAATAAAGTGATAAGATGAGTATCGTTCCCACGAGGATTGTTCAGACTGAATTCTAGCGAACAATTTATATAAACTATTCAGGGATCTTTTTCCAATAGTGAGGATTTTGTTAACTAAAGAACAGTAATTAAATGGTAGAAGTGAATTCAAGCAATGGAGCAAAACTTGGTTGTTATCAGTAATAAGGAGACAGTCCAGGGTCAGAGTTACGAACAATCCAGTTGAGTTTTCCAATTGATTCCACTTCTTGAATCCCGGGTTACTAACTAACAGATTAAATGTACCCGTGAAAACCTTTCGATTCTTCACGGTCTATGCAGGCTACTCCAATCCCTATATGTCTATGGGTTGGATCACGTGCACGCATTAACGAATTCTGTAATTAGTTAAACTAGGCGAGCAAGTATATGTCTATCCTACTCACAAATTGGTTCCCCGATGCCCGGGTTCACAAACTAGTCCTATCCTTTCTTATTACGTAATTAAATTCTCTCTTTCGAGTTCAATCTAAAAATCATAGATAATGCGTAATAATCGGGCCCTGACAATTACACAAGTGAAATCAAGAAAGAATAAGCAACCCGTTATGGGATTCAATTAATGGAAATCAATCTTCAAACATCAACTTTCATGTAGTACTCTAACCCTAGAACGATAGATTTAGCTACGCATACTCATAATAACAACACAAAGATTTGGTGTAATAATGAAATAATGGTGTAATAGATTAACGGAAGGAAGAAAAACCCTTGTTCTTGATGTTATGAGCTCTCCAATTTGCTCCAAAGTCTGAACTCCCCTCAAAAACTAAGTAAAAGAGTATTTATAGAGTTTACAAACACCTAGTAATAAGTTAGACCCAATCCTAGACGAAATAGGAAGTAAAAATCCGCTCAGGGGCGCTATAACGGGCGCCCCGCGCCTCGTAACGCGTGACCTTGGACAGAACCCGTCGAAAGTTGACCGCTATGGCCATGCGCCGCACCCCCAACCGCGCCTGCCAGACTGGCGCGTTGGGCGGCGCGCCGCGGAGGCTACAGCGCCCAGCCATTTTTCTGTTCCGTTCGCTCCTTTGCTCGCTCGTGTCGTGCCTTCGTGTGCCCGATCCAATCCTCAATCAAAATCCAATCTTTTCTTGCTCAATCACGCTCTTAAAAGCTCCAATTACACTGCATAACAACCTACATACACACGACATAAAATCAGTGCAAAACCACATTCATGAACTATAAAACGAGCGAATAACAAGCTCAAACATGCGGAAATATTAAGGAAATATAGGCATAAAATGCCAAACATCACCACCCCACACTTGAACCCTTGCTCGCCCTCGAGCAAGTCACATCTCACTTCCCAACCTAGGTAAAACAGGTCTACCTATGACCATGGTTGATACCGACCATTGAACCAATGCACACATGACTACTATGGATCCACAACATGCCAACAATTTACCAAAACAAAAAATATGAGAACAACCACCCCAAAATAGCTCAAATGCACAAACTCAACTTAATGCAACCATGCTCCCACAAAATCGCACCTATCTACTCAACCAAAAAGCCACGACTTCACCTATCTCATGCAAACCATGTGCCCTCACCAAAATTAAGCAAGAGAGTGTCCCCCAAGTATCACACACAACCATGAATATCAAGAATAGAATGGGGACAATAACAAACGAATTCACTCACTCTCATGAAAAACTCATATGTCACACACAATTTACCATAGGCTTGCCCGTAGTGTAGGACTCCACTAATGTAAGCTCACTTCAATCGAGATTAACTAGGACTTTAGAAAGGTTGTAATGTAGGCTAAGGGGCGGGTAAGATTCATATGGTAATAGTGACTACCTCCCTAAGCACTTTAATACATCACAAAAATTTCATCACAATTCTCAATAAGCCACCCAATCAACACTTCCACACACACACCTTCTCAACAAGTAGCATTTTTTCTTTTAAGCACACACTAGCAAGGAATGGATATTCTTTTCTCTTTATTTCTTTTCCACAATTTTTTTCTTTTCTTTTCATTTTTTCAATTTCATTAACTTCCAACCTTGCCAATGCTTTTCACTACTTCCCAATTTTCACAATTGTTCCCCTTCATTAGCTCCACTCAAAAACCTCCCAAAATCCAACCACAACTCCAAAATACTATCACAATATTAACTAAAGTGCTTAAGGAGTAAAGGGCCAAAAGAGACAATTTAGAACAAGTGGGTAGGCTCGGGGTGTGGGTGCCAACAAAAAGGGTCAAAGAAATCACTACAATTTTTTTTCCAAGGTATATATGTAAGGGTAGGCAAATCAAAAGAAGGCCTTGTATCATTTCCCAACTAGAGCAAACCTAGGATTTCGCTTTGCACACACACGGGGCAAGTTCTAGACATTAATATGCAACATGGAGTAAAAAAGAACATGCCTCACAACACACATTGCACATGATCCACACAAAAAGGCTCCATCAACAACTCTCAACTAAGCTTCTAGAATGCAACTTGTGGAAATTTAAGCACTAATGCACAAAGGTTCACAATCAAGTCAAGCAAGCGGACTCAAGCATCTCAAGGGGGTTGTTCCATTTCTTTTTTTTAGGCATGCACCACAATTAAAACCCAAGGACACCACAAATAGCACATGCAATCAATTCAAGTCCACCGGAATCAAACAAATCAAAGGCACCTAGCATTCCACCTAGTTCCTACGTCTAGGGCCATCTATAACTAACTACTCTAATCCTAAAAAATAAAAACTACCCGGTTCAAAGGTCTCCCCGTGGAAAAGAACCGAGGCCATAAGAAAAACCACGGGGTGGATGACATGTACCACTAATAAAACTAAAAGGAAAATCTTTTTGGAATTTTTCATTGGTTTTCTAATTTTTTTTTCATATATTAAAGCAAGAAACAAAATAAAAATAAAGTCAAGTGACAAAACAAAAAAATCCTATGGTACATGCATCCCTAACCTCAAAAATAAATAAAAGGATAGTTCCCCACCCCACACTTAAACTAAGCACTGTCCTCAGTGCTAAAAATAAGAAAGTGCAAGGTAAAGAAAACTTCCCTGAAGATTCTAGTCCTTGGTGCTAGCATCCTCCAAGCTCCCATATCGTATGTGTTGACACCCAATTTTGTCCCTTCATTTTTTGCAAATTGGCTATATTTAATTAAAATTTATAATAGTAATTTTTCAAACAAAACTGCATTAGATAACATGCATTTACGTGTGTAATATTATTATTAATCCCCTATTTATATAATATTTATTTAATTGTGATTATAATTACGCAATTACATTCATTTAGGCTATTTTTCAAACTTCGTATATTATTTTATGCAATTTAATGCATTACGATATTATTTAATAATTAATTTTGTCTATTTATATCTAATTATTATTATTTGTGGTCATCTATATATATTTATAATTAAATGTATTTATTTATAATTATTTACAAAATTTTCTATTTTATACTAATTATTTATATTTATAAGTATTTTAATTAAATACTAGTCATTTTGCTATTTTACAATCCCATTCCTATTACATTCAGTCCACGTCATTGCCTTTTGTCCACGTGTACGCCACCTAAGCTTCACATAAGCTTACACCTCACCAAATACACTTTTAGCACGAAGTACTACTCTCCAAAGCACGTGTACAACTTCTTTAAGCGTGTGGTACAACCCCCTAAAGCATTATACCTTTACACTTCAGCTATACTATCATACACACATTTATACACGTGTGTACACGTGTCTTAATCCTGGCCCTTCATCCCCTCAATCCGATGGCCCAAAACAATTCCCCTATTTACATCTACACACTCACCCCCACTCCCGAAACCCTAAGTCAGAATTCCCTCTCCCCTTCCCCAAAGCGCCAGCCGCCACCCTCATGTCCTCTCTCCCCTCTGCCCTAAAAAACGATCCAAATACATTATAACCACTATCTCCAGTCACTGCGGTGATCTCGCTCCTCCCTCTCTCTCCCTTGTCGCTTTTACACGGAAATAGGGAAACAAATCCCTCTTCTCTCTCTTTCTATGGGAACCGAAAAGGAAGAGAAAGGAATCGGGCAAGTATCATCAAACTCGAGCACAAACGAAGCAAAGAATCACGGAAATCTCAACGTTTACACTTGAACAAGGCAAGTAACTAATGATTCAAACTTGGAAATGTTGAAAACGGGTCGAGCTAGAGTTGACCCGACCCGGTTCTAAAAACTGGCATGATACACACTGATTTAACACGGACAAGGAAAGAATCAAAGGATTCAAACCCGAATCTCTGAAAATCAAAGCAGGCCCTGAGTCAGTTTGAACCCGACCCGACCCGTGTTGCATCCGGGTAATACCTTTTTATTATTTTCTGATTTTCGTTCTATTTCTATGCTGATTGTGAATAACATGTTTATTCGTTGATCACATGCCTATTAATTTTTGATTATATGTTAAAAGTGTTTAGGATTTTAATTAAAATAGTTTACTTATGTTGACCAGTTAAAACTTGGCTCAATTTGATTGGTTGAGTGACTGCTCGAACTAATTCAAATTAGTTTGAAGGTTAATTTGCAATGGTTTAGTTTGAATTCGAGATGTCCACCTGTCTATTGATTTACTGTTAGAATTTTTTTTTCAGTTTGATGTCGATACTGTGCACAATTACTATGACTGTGATTTCCCGTTAATAATGAAGCATATACTTACCCATATGTATACATATTCCTTATTTAACTGAAAGTGAAAAGAAATAGGAGCAGATTTGTCATGCTTCCCCCTTTAATGAAAAATGCAAATCTTTCCCTGCCTAGTTATGATATTTTTGAATTGTTCTTGCCTTCCTTGTAAACCAAAACTGAATATACACCTCCATTGGTACTGTTTCCTTATAAATGAGATTGACATCATCTTCTCCTTTTCACATCTAAATTTTCCTTTCTTAGATTCTGATTGATAGTTTATTTCTCTTAATTTTAGCTATGTCAAATGCTGGGTTTCCTTTTGTATGAAAGCAGAATTTACATCTACCTTTTATAGTGAAATTTTGAATATTTTTGAAGTCTTTTCCTTGTTAAGTATGCTGCCTCTCCTACACTATAAATAGGACTCTCTTTTACATCTACAGGACACACACTGAACCAGACACTCTTTACACCTCTAGCACTTTACACTTTCCCTACAAACTGAAAGAATACTACTTATCTCTCTTGAGAACTACTGCTCTTCTTTTCCCTCAGAAATACTCTTTCTTCACTTGTTATTCTTGTTTGAATTATCTCGCCTGATATAAACTAAGGAAGAGTTTAGCATTGCTTGCTGCCTTCATTACTCCATTCTGTTTCTTTGCCAATCTGCCTCCACGGTAAGCAACATGAAACTAATTGATTGTCCCTGCTTGTATTCTGATGGAAGGCTTAGTAGGTTAAGTGTCAAATGGTTAGCATGGCTATTTTTGGACAAGTGTTTTTTGTGCTTCTGTATTATTGCTTTGGTCTGTTTAGATCAGCTTCTAATCCCTTATGCAGGTCGTTTCCAATCCTAGTAGGATAGCCATTACGGCTATACCAGTACCAAGATTTTCTTTTGTTGCAGGTTGTTTGGCAGAGAAGCTTGGCTTATATCTGATTCTGTTAAGCTTAATTCAAATTAGATGAAGTCCATGCCTCTTCATTCTATTTAACATTTGATTGCATGTAATTAGAAACTTGATTGCTTGAATTGCGTACTTGTTAAGATTATATACATGTATTAAGCATCGTAAGATGCAACTTCAGCGTTTAAGGCAATTACATTTGCTATACTAGGACTACAGGTAGCCCGTCGGCTAATCAAGGGGCCATTTCTAACTCTTTTGCTTATTCTATGTTGAAATGGCTAAGTTCGTAAGATATGTTAAAATGTGAAGTGCTGATTTAAAACTGGAGTGTTCGTGTTGAGTCATAATCTGAAATTGTGCATCAAACAGGGCCATAGTAAAGCTTAATCTAATAGGGTTATATTCTGCGAAATATAAGAATGTGGCCAAGACTGAAATCGTTGCTTAAAGCTGTTCCGTTTCTGCAAATTCTAAAATCTGGGAAATGCAAGTTCAGAAGCAGGTTTATAATTGATTTCTGTGAAAGGCTAAAAGCTTAACATTTCACTTTAGGCAGGATCATTTCTGCAAATTCTGGAACGTGGGTTTACTCAACTTAAAGCAAAGATGTTCTTTTCTTTTTTGGTAAATCTAGAGTGTTTTCCTTTGAAAATTAATACAAACTCATTTTATGATTTCTCCAAGTTAATTTAATAACTTGTGAGGGGTTGTGGACTTTGGAGGTCAAGTACTTTAAAGTTATATTATTTTCTTTAAAAGTTGTAAAATCTATATTTGTTGCCTATGAGTATTTTGATAAATATTTGTTTTTTCACTTAATTATACATGTATATACACACGTGTGTCTATTATTTGTTAAGTACTTTCTAAATGTCACATACGTCATGTCTACTCTCTAATTGATTATATACGTATTTCATTTATCACTATTTGCTTGCTACATTACTAGTATTTTCAAAATAATATATTTAACATTTTGCTTATTCTAGATAAATTATTTTAAACGTGACCTCACACTAAAGTCGCCACCAAAGTTAAAGGTATGTGACCAATAATGTCACGATGCCATCCTTTAGTGGCGCACATTTTTTTTACTATATGTTTACTCCAAATTGTAGCTATATATGTAAGATGTCTGTAAATTGAAACTGTTTATACTGGACCGCCTATTTTCATATCTTTTAACTTGTTTGCATACATGTCCTCTTTGCTTATTTAATTTTTTTGTCCTCTTAGTTTCCTTACATGTTAAAATCCAATATAGAAATCGGTCGGGAACCACGTTTAGTGGAACTTAGGAGGTGCCTAATCCCTTCCTTCTAAGTTAACCTGAACACTTACCCAAATCTCTGATTAGTAGACCAACCCGGAGTTATTATTTGAATTGGAAATTAATAGGTGACCTAATACGCCTAGAATAATTTATTAGGTGGCGACTCCAAAACTCAACTCAAACGAGTTACCCCAAGTCGAACAACACTTTATTACATTTTAAAGTGGGGTGCGACAGAATGGTGACTCCGCTGGGGATTAAATGTTCTAACCATTACGATTTTTATATTGGGTTTATTATTGCTTTTATTATTTTGTATTCAATACTAACTTTTTATCTTTGCAGGTGGGTAATCTTTTACATTTGGCTTTTTTTTTATATGATGTTTAGTATATTATTGAATTTATTTGTTGCATTTCGTTCATATTCCTCCACTCCTGGAAAATTGACACTTACACACACACAAACGATTACGTGGATCTCACGGTCGTTTCACTCTTAAAAAACCCTGTAAGGGGGACGGTTGGGATAAGTTGGTCCGTGGTACAACCAACAATTCCAAACGTTCCCACCCCTTGGTTGTCCGCCTGGGGGAACCATGTCCTTGTCTAGATTAGCCAACTCTTAATGAAGACTCCTTTTAGGGATCATTCATCATATCATATCTAGGACCATTTTTGACTTCGGCTCATGTCTAAGTCTACTAGTTCACCATATTTGAATGAACCGAATGGGTTTTCAACCCTAAGGGACATTTAAATGTGTTATGTGTGCATCTATTTAACATTTAACGTGTCTAATGTAGACCATTTGTTCTCAAAAGTGTGGATCATCCAACTATTTATCAAAGAAAACAGACTTTAAATTGATTTTTCTACTTTTATATGACAAAATTAATTATTTATTTCTATAAATAGAAATCGTTATAGAAATCAATTATTTATTTCTATTTGCATATGAAATTTTTTTATTTCTACATTTACGCAAAATCAATTATTTTATAAAATTATTTTTTAGGTTAGGAGAGAAATTAATTTTTCTACTTTTATGAAAACGAAATCATAGACTTTACATTAATTTCTTCTACTTTTAATGTAGCAAGATCAATTATCATTCCTATTTACCTAAAAATATTATTCCATATTTATACAAAAAAATTATTTTTCTGTTTAACTTTGGATTATGAGAACAAATGGGATGACGCACTATACACGTTCAATTTTAAATAACATACTCAAACTTAGGAAGGCTTAACATCCTTGGTATGTTAAAGTCCATTAGCCAACTTCGTCCAAATGACGCCTATCATGTATCTCATATGTGTTGGTCTTGTTAGGTCTACCTCCAGCACAAAAGAGGTTCCTTGCATTAGAAAACATGATATGTTTTGTATATGAAAATTATTATCTCAACACTGACTTGTTTTTTCATGTGTTAGTTTTACTCCCACTCCCGAGGTTGACTTGTGCATTCTGGCCGAGCATCAGTACCAGACGAGAGCCAAAGGACCAGTTACAACCCCTCCTCCCTCACAAACTAGAAGAAGAGGAAAGCGAAACATTATGTCTGAGTTGAATAACGCTGCTCTTATTGATGATAACAATGGAACGCCACGCAAGCTTTCCCCAGTTGGGTATAACGAACATGTTGCTACTTTAGAGCAAAGGATTAAAGAACTTGAAGAGAAACTGACAATGACCAGTTTACCAGGTGTTAACTCCGCCCATTCAGGAGAGTCTGTCGATCCAAGTGGGTCAGCCCACCCTAACGGAAAGGACCCTATACACCCAGCTGATCCACCTGTTGTTTATCAAACAGTACTACCAGCCACATACCAAACAACACCAACTGCTACTTACCAAGCAACCCTACCCACCAGTTATCAAGCACCACCTCCTGCACATCCTACTTACGTAAACACAAACTTACCTCGCACCAACACCGCATACCCGCAGCCTTACAACCCCATGTTCACTGCTGAAACCAAACAACTCACTTCGCCAGTCAAAAACCATGAAAACTATGAATGGGCGGAGGATGAAGCTAATGATGATGGCACAAAAGAGAAAGTTCGTAAGCTAGAGGCAGCCTTTAAGAAGTTTGAGTTAGGAAAAACTACTAAAGGTTTAGCTTATGAAGACTTGTGCATCTATCCTACTTTGAGATTGCCAGAGGGATACAAGATACCAAAGTTCGACCTGTTCAATGGAACTGGAGATCCTATGGCACATCTGAGAACATATTGTTACAAGTTGATTGGAGCAGGGGAAGATGAGAAAGTACGAGTGAAGCTGTTCAGTCGAAGCTTGACCGGGGAGGCTTTGAGTTGGTTCTCTAAGCAGAAGCCTGGCACATGGCTCGGTTGGGAAGATATGGCAGCAGATTTCGTAGAACGATTTGGGTACAACACTGAAATGGTACCAGATCGTTTCTACTTGGAAAAGTTGAAAAAGAAACCCACAGAGACGTTTAGAGAATATGCTACGAGGTGGAGAGCAGAAGCTGCCAAGGTGCAACCCGCTATGGATGAAAGGGAAATAGTGAACATATTTATCCGCATTCAAGAGGACGTCTATTATGATAAGCTGTTGCATATGAAAAATCAGAAGTTTGCTGATGTAGTGTTGATGGGAGATGACGTAGAAGAAGGGCTGAAAAGTGGAAAGATTATTAGCCTTGCTGCACTACAAGCTACTAATAAGGCCATCCAGTCTGGAAATGTGAGCCTTTCCAAAAAGAAGAAAGATGAAGTCTCTTTTGCTGCAACCGTTCAAGACCCTGTTTTCAACCACTATTATCAAACACCACCACCATTCTATCCATACCCTCACATACCACCTGAATATTCCGTCTATAACACTCAGCCCACTCGGCCTATATTTCACACCCCAGCACCAAGTCGTCCCCCATACCAGCAAAACACTCAACCCAACTACCGAAATGCACCATCATACCCCCCTAGGCCTCGCCCTGAGGCAAACCAAAGACCCAAAAGGAACTACACTGCATTAGCTGAATCTCGCACCCAATTGTTCGAGAGATTGAGAGCTGCTGGGCTTATTGTCTCAATCCCTCAAAAGGTGCCAGACAATCCTTCACCACACTTTGATTACAGCAAAAGGTGCGCATACCACTCAGGTGGACCGGGGCATGAGACGGAGAGATGTTTTGCATTGAGAGATAAGATTCAGGACCTAATAGATGAAAAGGTCATTAATTTGAAGGCGCCAAATGTGCACAAAAACCCACTACCCAATCATGGGGATGAGAAGGTGAATATGATCGACTTCAGCAAAGAATGCAATCTGGAAGGCACAATCATAAAAGCAAAAACAGTGTTTGATGAATACAAGTTTGGCATGGGGTACATCCTGGTTTACAAAGTAAAAGACACTACAAGAGGTTATCATTCGCTAGAGCAGTTTGTTCCAACTTTGAAACAAGCATCCATCTTTTCAAGCTGCATGAAAACTCTCAAGGAAGAAGGACTTGTAGAAGGTGTTCACGGTATAGAAGATGAGCTGACCGGTCCAAAGGAGCTATTCATGGAAGAATATGATGCAGCTCTTGAAAAGCATACTGAAGCCCTGAACATCTAGAAAGCTGAAGCTGAACAACTGAATCTACAGCACATTCTGAGCATGCCGAGAACCTTAGTGGAGCTGGGGCATTAGTTATTTTCTTAAATAAAACACGACTCCGAGTCGTTAGCTTTTATTTTCTTTGTTTTCCAACTTTGTTGCATCGTTGTTTCCTTTCGAAGACTTTTTCTCAAGTCCATTAATAAAATCATTTCCATTTTTATTTTAAGTATGAATCATTCACTATCAGCAAATTTATTTTAATTCCATTGAATCTGCGACTGCGATGTGAGAAGGCAGTCCAAGACGACGAGTAGAAGCCAGACTATGATGATTCGACAAAGGACATTTAAGGAACTTCATGATTAATCGTGGAGATCTTACAGCAGACAACTGAGAAAAGAGCATATTGAGGAAGATGACTTACAATTCAACGCAAAACAGTAGAAATACATATAAGGAGCAGAATTAGACAATCCTAAATGGATCAAAAGCATACTCGAGCAAGTGACGCTCATAGATAGCGAAGTATGAATACAACGAGCAATAGAATGACAAAGGCATTTACCAAAAGTTGGAGCAAGAGAGTTTATCCTAAAGTGGAATTCTCTAAATCGAGACAAAATTAACAAGATCCTTTACTCTGATGCAATCAAGAGATACTAAAAATTGAGCAACATCCATTTTTATTGGATTTGAACTACGTAGCGACCTGATTCCCAAAAGGGGATACGTAGGCAGCCTACCCAAGGCACGGTCACATCATAAGAGAATTTTGTTGGACACTGGGGCAGAATTTTTTGAGTTTCCCTCAAAAAATTCAAAGAATGCATTAAGCAGCACACTGGGGCAGAAATTTTGAGCTTCCCTCAAAATTTCAAGATGAAAGATCTTTGAACAGCAAATGGACATAGAGGAGATTATGTCCAAATAACACGTCGCAGTCTATGATTCAATGGAACAAATTTGCATTACTCTTTAAAAATAATTTTCACAAAACACATGCATATACCATTTCCTTACCCCTTTTGCCCACAGCTCGACTAAGGTTCGACGTTCAAAAAGGGAGATATTACAAGGAGGAGATTATACAAGAGACAACGACAGAGTACGACACAGCGAATGTGCAAGTCAGCCTCCCCCAAAATACTCACAAATCTTTTTTGATTGCAGGTTTACACAGGTACCGAGCATACCTAACTACTCTTGCAAAGCAATATTCATCAACATGACAAGCATAGAATCTGCATCGGCGGATATATAGGGTCCGCGTCTGTGGACACGACATCAATTTGAAGATCATAGAATCCATGTCGGTGGATATATAGGGTCCGCGTCTGTGGACACAACATCATTTTGTCAAGCATAGGATCCATGTCGGTGGATATATAGGGTCCGCAGCGGTGGGCATGACATCAATTTGAGAAGCATAGGATCCATGTCGGTGGATATATAGGGTCCGCGTCTGTGGACACGACATAAATTTGAGAAGCATAGGATCCATGTCGGTGGATATATAGGGTCCACATCTGTGGACATGACATTAATTTGAGGAAGCATATTTGGTCTGCATCGGTGGACACATTCAACAATGAAAATGATCTAGGGCTCGCGTTTGTGTACGTGACAACAATGACAACATGGTAGGGTCCGCGATTGTGGGCATAATTCAACGGTTTGAAAGCAAAACAACATTCGTGTTTGTGAACATGAAGACAATGACAAGCATAGGATCCATGTCGGTGGATATATAGGGTCCGCAGCAGTGGACACGACATCAATTTGAGAAGTATTGAATCCATGTCGGTGGATATATAGGGTCTGCATCAGTGGACGTGACAAGCATAGGATCCATGTCGGTGGATATATAGGGTCTGCAGCGGTGGACATGACATCAATTTGAGAAGTATAGAATCCATGTCGGTGGATATATAGGGTCCGCATCGGTGGACATGACAAGCATAGGATCCATGTCGGTGGATATATAGGGTCCGCAGCGGTGGACATGACATCAATTTGAAGCATAGAATCCATGTCGGTGGATATATAGGGTCCACGTCTGTGGACATGACAACATTTGACAAGCATAGATTCTGCGTCGACGGATATATAGGGTCCGCGCCTGTGGACACGACATCAATTTGAAGAGCATAGAATCCATGTTGGTGGGTATATAGGGTCCACGTCTGTGGACGTTACATCAATTGGAGAAGCATAGGATCTGCGTCGGCGGATATATAGGGTTCGCAGTGGTGAACATGACAGCAATGACAACAGTGTAAGAACCGTCTGCGGACGTGACTTCAAATTTGAGAAGCATAGAATCTGCGTCGGCGGATATATAGGGTCTGCGTTTGTGGACATGACAACAATGAAAGAAGCATTGAATCCATGTCGATGGATATATAAGGTCCGTGTTTGTGGACATGACAACAATGAAATAAGCATATAACCCATGTCGATGGACATATATAAAGTTTGCATATATGGACAATTCAACAATTTGAAGCAGAGTAAGGTCCGTGTATGTGGCATGGTTCAGCAATTTGAAGCAGAGTAAAGTCCGCGTTTGTGGACATAGTTCAACAATTTGGAGCAGTAAGATCCATGTTTGTGTACAGACCAACTATTGATCAACCATAGAATCTGCATCGACAGATATATAAGGTTCGCAGTGGTGAACATAACAACAATTTGCAACAATGTAAGGTCCGCATAGGTGGGCATAGCATTGGAAAGACATTTGGATGAGACATCAATCAAACAAGCATAAGACAAGACAACTACCCATCCAACAGGGAAGTCTCTTTATGCATTTGCATACTATTCTGCAAAACTTACTTTTATAGCAGGACATACAATCCTCCGCACTGGCAAGATGGTCCAACAACAGCTCGACACGGCAAAGCAATTATTTCAGATGAGAAGCACTAAGCAAATGGATATCCCTCAGAGGAAAAGCACACATTCCCTAGCGCTGAACACCTGAAAGTAGACTGAACAACAACACGATAAAGGAAGACCGACTCAACAGGGAAGTTTACTTTATCTTTATCTTTGTATCTATTGCGTTTGTCATAATTTTGTTGCAGGGTACTCCCCGATCTCTCGACAAACCCTTGTGCCATACTCTTATGCCGGTTCCCAACATCACTACTAATTAAACCACCGCAAAACCTCAAGCACATACAAAGCAAAGCCCAACCCTACAAACAATGCTTTTTGCTACACCCTCAAGCTACCTATCTTGCCGAGTCCCAAGCTGCAATCCCATACTCGCACCTGTGATCTGCCTAATCTCCCCTTGCCGATTGGGTATCAGCTTCGTGTTCCCTCCTAATTCATGCCCATCTGCGTCAATCGTGCGTATTTTCGTGCTTAATCATGCCCGTCTGCTTGAATCGTGCGCATTCATAAAATTCGATCCCCAAATGTTTCCAAGCTCATTCAAAGCAAAATTGAAGACGAAATGACTCATTTATCGAGATGAAGTGGAAACTATGTCCGTGTAAACTCCTCCTTATGGGTGTGTCGTGCACCACATCTTCATAACTAGGATGATTATAAGCCTCTTTTCCCACGCTCGATCTATCGATGTTATTTCATCTCCGACAATGCTTTTGCTTTATTCTTCATTCGTCTTGCCAAAAGGCAAAGCATACACGAATCTAAACTTTACATATTTGGATAAGTTTAGTCTTTACATCAAAAATCGCGCGTCATAAACATCTCACACAGGCAACATGCCATCCTAGAACTACACACGGCCTGATTCTCGTGAAACCCGAGATATGTAGGCAACTCAGAGAACAGGGTTCGGCAAAAAAAAAACTCCCCAAAATTCCCATTTGCCCTTTTCAATTGTTTTGCCTTCTAGTCGTGACAAAATTGGTTATTCCGTCAACTATCTTTGCCCGAAGACTCTTTCATCATCTCCGGACAAAGAGGGGCAGCTGTTGACACCCAATTTTGTCCCTTCATTTTTTGCAAATTGGCTATATTTAATTAAAATTTATAATAGTAATTTTTCAAACAAAACTGCATTAGATAACATGCATTTACGTGTGTAATATTATTATTAATCCCCTATTTATATAATATTTATTTAATTGTGATTATAATTACGCAATTACATTCATTTAGGCTATTTTTCAAACTTCGTATATTATTTTATGCAATTTAATGCATTACGATATTATTTAATAATTAATTTTGTCTATTTATATCTAATTAGTATTATTTGTGGTCATCTATATATATTTATAATTAAATGTATTTATTTATAATTATTTACAAAATTTTCTATTTTATACTAATTATTTATATTTATAAATATTTTAATTAAATACTAGTCATTTTGCTATTTTACAATCCCATTCCTATTACATTCAGTCCACGTCATTGCCTTTTGTCCACGTGTACGCCACCTAAGCTTCACATAAGCTTACACCTCACCAAATACACTTTTAGCACGAAGTACTACTCTCCAAAGCACGTGTACAACTTCTTTAAGCGTGTGGTACAACCCCCTAAAGCATTATACCTTTACACTTCAGCTATACTATCATACACACATTTATACACGTGTGTACACGTGTCTTAATCCTGGCCCTTCATCCCCTCAATCCGATGGCCCAAAACAATTCCCCTATTTACATCTACACACTCACCCCCACTCCCGAAACCCTAAGTCAGAATTCCCTCTCCCCTTCCCCAAAGCGCCAGCCGCCACCCTCATGTCCTCTCTCCCCTCTGCCCTAAAAAACGATCCAAATACATTATAACCACTATCTCCAGTCACTGCGGTGATCTCGCTCCTCCCTCTCTCTCCCTTGTCGCTTTTACACGGAAATAGGGAAACAAATCCCTCTTCTCTCTCTTTCTATGGGAACCGAAAAGGAAGAGAAAGGAATCGGGCAAGTATCATCAAACTCGAGCACAAACGAAGCAAAGAATCACGGAAATCTCAACGTTTACACTTGAACAAGGCAAGTAACTAATGATTCAAACTTGGAAATGTTGAAAACGGGTCGAGCTAGAGCTGACCCGACCCGGTTCTAAAAACTGGCATGATACACACTGATTTAACACGGACAAGGAAAGAATCAAAGGATTCAAACCCGAATCTCTGAAAATCAAAGCAGGCCCTGAGTCAGTTTGAACCCGACCCGACCCGTGTTGCATCCGGGTAATACCTTTTTATTATTTTCTGATTTTCGTTCTATTTCTATGCTGATTGTGAATAACATGTTTATTCGTTGATCACATGCCTATTAATTTTTGATTATATGTTAAAAGTGTTTAGGATTTTAATTAAAATAGTTTACTTATGTTGACTAGTTAAAACTTGGCTCAATTTGATTGGTTGAGTGACTGCTCGAACTAATTCAAATTAGTTTGAAGGTTAATTTGCAATGGTTTAGTTTGAATTCGAGATGTCCACCTGTCTATTGATTTACTGTTAGAATTTTTTTTCAGTTTGATGTCGATACTGTGCACAATTACTATGACTGTGATTTCCCGTTAATAATGAAGCATATACTTACCCATATGTATACATATTCCTTATTTAACTGAAAGTGAAAAGAAATAGGAGCAGATTTGTCATGCTTCCCCCTTTAATGAAAAATGCAAATCTTTCCCTGCCTAGTTATGATATTTTTGAATTGTTCTTGCCTTCCTTGTAAACCAAAACTGAATATACACCTCCATTGGTACTGTTTCCTTATAAATGAGATTGACATCATCTTCTCCTTTTCACATCTAAATTTTCCTTTCTTAGATTCTGATTGATAGTTTATTTCTCTTAATTTTAGCTATGTCAAATGCTGGGTTTCCTTTTGTATGAAAGCAGAATTTACATCTACCTTTTATAGTGAAATTTTGAATATTTTTGAAGTCTTTTCCTTGTTAAGTTTGCTGCCTCTCCTACACTATAAATAGGAATCTCTTTTACATCTCCAGGACACACACTGAACCAGACACTCTTTACACCTCTAGCACTTTACACTTTCCCTACAAACTGAAAGAATACTACTTATCTCTCTTGAGAACTACTGCTCTTCTTTTCCCTCAGAAACACTCTTTCTTCACTTGTTATTCTTGTTTGAATTATCTCGCCTGATATAAACTAAGGAAGAGTTTAGCATTGCTTGCTGCCTTCATTACTCCATTCTGTTTCTTTGCCAATCTGCCTCCACGGTAAGCAACATGAAACTAATTGATTGTCCCTGCTTGTATTCTGATGGAAGGCTTAGTAGGTTAAGTGTCAAATGGTTAGCATGGCTGTTTTTGGACAAGTGTTTTTTGTGCTTCTGTATTATTGCTTTGGTCTGTTTAGATCAGCTTCTAATCCCTTATGCAGGTCGTTTCCAATCCTAGTAGGATAGCCATTACGGCTATACCAGTACCAAGATTTTCTTTTGTTGCAGGTTGTTTGGCAGAGAAGCTTGGCTTATATCTGATTCTGTTAAGCTTAATTCAAATTAGATGAAGTCCATGCCTCTTCATTCTATTTAACATTTGATTGCATGTAATTAGAAACTTGATTGCTTGAATTGCGTACTTGTTAAGATTATATACATGTATTAAGCATCGTAAGATGCAACTTCAGCGTTTAAGGCAATTACATTTGCTATACTAGGACTACAGGTAGCCCGTCGGCTAATCAAGGGGCCATTTCTAACTCTTTTGCTTATTCTATGTTGAAATGGCTAAGTTCGTAAGATATGTTAAGATGTGAAGTGCTGATTTAAAACTGGAGTGTTCGTGTTGAGTCATAATCTGAAATTGTGCATCAAACAGGGCCATAGTAAAGCTTAATCTAATAGGGGTTATATTCTGCGAAATATAAGAATGTGGCCAAGACTGAAATCATTGCTTAAAGCTGTTCCGTTTCTGCAAATTCTAAAATCTGGGAAATGCAAGTTCAGAAGCAGGTTTATAATTGATTTCTGTGAAAGGCTAAAAGCTTAACATTTCACTTTAGGCAGGATCATTTCTGCAAATTCTGGAACGTGGGTTTACTCAACTTAAAGCAAAGATGTTCTTTTCTTTTTTGGTAAATCTAGAGTGTTTTCCTTTGAAAATTAATACAAACTCATTTTATGATTTCTCCAAGTTAATTTAATAACTTGTGAGGGGTTGTGGACTTTGGAGGTCAAGTACTTTAAAGTTATATTATTTTCTTTAAAAGTTGTAAAATCTATATTTGTTGCCTATGAGTATTTTGATAAATATTTGTTTTTTCACTTAATTATACATGTATATACACACGTGTGTCTATTATTTGTTAAGTACTTTCTAAATGTCACATACGTCATGTCTACTCTCTAATTGATTATATACGTATTTCATTTATCACTATTTGCTTGCTACATTACTAGTATTTTCAAAATAATATATTTAACATTTTGCTTATTCTAGATAAATTATTTTAAACGTGACCTCACACTAAAGTCGCCACCAAAGTTAAAGGTATGTGACCAATAATGTCACGATGCCATCCTTTAGTGGCGCACATTTTTTTTACTATATGTTTACTCCAAATTGTAGCTATATATGTAAGATGTCTGTAAATTGAAACTGTTTATACTGGACCGCCTATTTTCATATCTTTTAACTTGTTTGCATACATGTCCTCTTTGCTTATTTAATTTTTTTGTCCTCTTAGTTTCCTTACATGTTAAAATCCAATATAGAAATCGGTCGGGAACCACGTTTAGTGGAACTTAGGAGGTGCCTAATCCCTTCCTTCTAAGTTAACCTGAACACTTACCCAAATCTCTGATTAGTAGACCAACCCGGAGTTATTATTTGAATTGGAAATTAATAGGTGACCTAATACGCCTAGAATAATTTATTAGGTGGCGACTCCAAAACTCAACTCAAACGAGTTACCCCAAGTCGAACAACACTTTATTACATTTTAAAGTGGGGTGCGACAGTATGAGGTACTCAGACTTCCCTCATCAGGTCATCAACATTAGGCAAGGGTGAGGACACCCCACACTTAGCCTCGACATTACATGAACCTGCAATCCAAGGAAAAACAACAACTACGTGACACTATAAATGAAATAATACAAGTACAAACTCGGGTTGCCTCCCGAGAAGCGCCTTAGTTAACGTCGTGGCACGACGACACTTTTAGCTCACTTCCAGCCTTTATGTCTTCTCTTCTTACGCCGAACTTTTGCTTTCTTCCCTTCTTTTAGAGAACCCATCTTCAACTTCACATGTGGTTTACTTCCATCTTCTTGTTTGATACATTCAATCATAGAGCACTCTTCCACCTTAGCTATGTGCTCCTTCTCATTATAAACCTTGAAAGTAACCTTTTCTCCATGCGCTCTAACAGTCATCTCACCCAGCTCCATGTCAATAATTGCCTTCGAGGTGACTAAGAATGGTCTCCCCAAAATGATTTGAGCTTCTCGGTCCTCTTCATAATCTAGGACTACAAAATCAGCAGAGAATGTAAACTTACCAACTTTTAGCAACACATCCTCCAACTTACCATCAGGGTGAGTGAGTGATCCATCCGCCATCTTAAGAGTAACTGAAGAGGGCTTGATTGCTCCTAGCCCTAACCTTTTGCAAACAGACAAAGGCATGAGATTTATGCTCGCCCCCAAATCTCACAAGGCACCAGTGATATTATGCCCTCCAATGGTACAAGGAATAGTAAACCTCCCAGGATCTTGAAGTTTTGGAGGTAGCTTGCTCAAGATTGTGCTACACTCCTCAACTAACTCAACTGTATCTATCTCTTGAGGCTTTTTCTTCTTGACTAAAATTTCTTTTAAGAACTTCACAAAGGATGGCATCAATTCAAACACATCAGTCAAAGGAATATTAACTTGAAGTTCTTTCAACATACTCATAAATTTCTGATACTGGGCCAGATCCTTCGATGGTAATAGTCTCTGCGGGAATGGTGGAGGTGGCAGAGGTGCCTCCTTTCTCTCTTCTTTCTTCTTCACCTTCTCCACCTTTTCAACTTTTTCTATTTCAGCTCTCTCCTCGAACTTGGCCAGCAGCTCTCCACCTTCAATTAAGGTCACTGCAAGACATTGTTCAGGCTCTTTTTTCACAGTGCTTATTTCTCCCACCAACTGCCCCAACTGGTGCTCTAGGTTCTTGTGAGCATTGGCAATATCTTGTATGGCCACTGCATGGGCTGCAGTATCAGCTATCATTCTCAGCTGGCCCGCCATCAACTGCTTTAACATCGCTTCAACTGAATAGCTAACCTGATGTGGTGGAGGTGGAAGTGGGTGGTAATTATTCGGGGCTCTCGTATTACCTTGATAATAACCATTACCAAACTGATTTTGACCCTGCAGCCTGTTTTGATTACCCACGTAATAAACTGACTCTGGATTAGAGGAGCAAACCTCTGTAGCATGGTCTTGACCACAAACCTCACAAAAGCTCTGGAGTTGTTGCACTGGAGCCACTGGTTGCTGAGCCTTTGGCAGAGCTAACTTGCTAATTTGATTGGAAATAGCATCCATTCTCGCCCTTAGCTCTGAAACTGCATCTAACTGAAGTACCCCCTGCAGGTTTCTGCGTAATAGCTCTACCATCTCCCTGCCAATCAGGATTGCTCTGCGAAAACTTGTCAAGTAAATCATAAATTTGATCAAAATTTAAGGCCAGTACTTTGCCTCCAGCAGCAGCATCAACCACGATCTTAGTGTGTTGGTTCAACCCCTCAACAAAAGTGTGTGCAACAACCTCATTGGATTAGTTGTGATGTGGACAATCTCTCAATAGAGCTTTGAATCGCTCCCAGGCTGAATACAAGGATTCTCCTTCTAACTGTCTGAAGGACATAATTTCGCTCCTCAGCCGGGCTGTCTTGGTAGACGGATAAAATTTAGCCAAGAAATTCTTAGCCAAATCCTCCCAAGTAGTGATAGACCCAGACTTTTCAGCCTTTAACCACTTCCTTGCTGCCCCAATCAGTAAAAACGGGAACAACGTCAAGCGAACATAATCAGTAGGAACACCCGCTGGTGTATAAGTATCACTGATCTCCAGAAAGTTCTGAATGTGTTGCTGCGGATCCTCATGAAGTAATCCACCATATTGTCCAGTCACATGCAGCAACTGAATCATGCCGGACTTAATCTCAAAGCCCCCGGTGATAGCGGGCTTAACTATGCTCGTGCTACTCCCTCCAGGCTGGGGAGAGCAACATCTCGCACAGCTAAAGCTTGTTCTTCTGCCATTCCTGTAGGTAAAGATCAAGCAGGACCTAATACCTGAAACAGCACAGAACTCAAAACAAAAATTAAACCTGAATAGCAAGTAATAAACTGTTCAAAAAGAAATCAGTCAATAATTAGTCCCCGGCAACGGCGCCAAAAACTTGTTGCTCCCAAACGCACACGCAAGTATACGTGGTCAACAAGTAATAAAGTGATAAGATGAGTATCGTTCCCACGAGGACTGTTCAGACTGAATTTTAGCGAACAATTTATATAAACTATTCAGGGATCTTTTTCCAATAGTGAGGATTTTGTTAACTAAAGAACAATAATTAAATGGTAGAAGTGAATTCAAGCAATGGAGCAAAACTTGGTTGTTATCAGTAATAAGGAGACGGTCCAGGGTCAGAGTTACGAACAATCCAGTTGAGTTTTCCAATTGATTCCACTTCTTGAATCCCGGGTTACTAACTAACAGATTAAATGTACCCATGAAAACCTTTCGATTCTTCACGGTCTATGCAGGCTACTCCAATCCCTATATGTCTATGGGTTGGATCACGTGCACGCATTAACGAATTCTATAATTAGTTAAACTAGGCGAGCAAGTATATGTCTATCCTACTCACAAATTGGTTCCCCGATGCCCGGGTTCACAAACTAGTCATATCCTTTCTTATTACGTAATTAAATTCTCTCTTTCGAGTTCAATCTAAAAACCATAGATAATGCGTAATAATCGGGCCCTGACATTTACACAAGTGAAATCAAGAAAGAATAAGCAACCCGTTATGGGATTCAATTAATGGAAATCAATCTTCAAACATCAACTTTCATGTAGTACTCTAACCCTAGAACGATAGATTTAGCTACGCATACTCATAATAACAACACAAAGATTTGGTGTAATAATGAAATAATGATGTAATAGATTAACGGAAGGAAGAAAAACCCTTGTTCTTGATGTTATGAGCTCTCCAATTTGCTCCAAAGTCTGAACTCCCCTCAAAAACTAAGTAAAAGAGTATTTATAGAGTTTACAAACACCTAGTAATAAGTTAGACCCAATCCTAGACGAAATAGGAAGTAAAAATCCGCTCAGGGGCGCTATAACGGGCGCCCCGCGCCTCGTAACGCGTGACCTTGGACAGAACCCGTCGAAAGTTGACTGCTACGGCCATGCGCCGCACCCCCAACCGCACCTGCCAGACTGGCGCGTTGGGCGGCGCGCCGCGGAGGCTACTGCGCCCAGCCATTTTTCTGTTCCGTTCGCTCCTTTGCTCGCTCGTGTCGTGCCTTCGTGTGCCCGATCCAATCCTCAATCAAAATCCAATCTTTTCTTGCTCAATCACGCTCTTAAAAGCTCCAATTACACTGCATAACAACCTACATACACACGACATAAAATCAGTGCAAAACCACATTCATGAACTATAAAACGAGCGAATAACAAGCTCAAACATGCGGAAATATTAAGGAAATATAGGCATAAAATGCCAAACATCACCGATGCAGCAGAATGAGTCACTTACGTTTGCCATTACACACTTGGGGAAATCAAGACTCGGTGGAAAGTAGTCTCGTGGGCAAAAGAACGTATCACTCACACCAACCCCGGTCTCCGTGGTCCTCACTCTTCGAGATCAGAGAGAAATCACCTCGCTTATTCAAGGCTACAATTCCCCCTTTGTGAAAATAGGGATAGTACAAAGTGATTAAGTGGTGGAAGGTGTAATCTAACCTCGCCTTTTGGCTTAAGAAGTCGAGGCATTGCACCACCCTCCAGAATCAAGGACCGAGTTGGGCGATCTACAAGTTATATGTTTGACAAAATGTGTCAATCACCCCATGGATGGGAAGGTTAAAACTTAAAGTAAAAGGATAAGTGTAAACAAATGAGTAACCCGACACGTGGTTGGAAACACAGCTGTCCGGGGATGGAACCACGATCTCGACTTTGGGACCCCACCTGCAATCCTTCCGAACCAGATCTAGGTAGTCATGTGTGATCAGGCTGGGTGTTGATTGAACTAGAACATTTCTATCCAACCCTCGCTTCGATTTCTTCTACTGCCATAGCCTCGACATTTTCATTGCCTATCTCTTCGATGTTAGCAACATCGTTATCACTATAATCACCTCCAACGTCATCACCGCCATCGTAACCCCTACCTCAAGTTTATCGTGCCAAGCAATTTGCTTACGCCGTCTCAAACCACTTATGGTACAGCAAACCCGTAGGTTTAGCTAAAAAAGAAGGCACGGAAGAACAACAAGAAATAAAAGATAGAAGCAAGACAAGACTTGCTTCGATTCGAAAGAACAATGAGGAACTTGTCTTAAAGCTCGATCAAATGAAGGTCAAGAATCACATACACTAAGCAACAATCCTCAAGAAGAAAGCTTCTTGCAAACTGAATGACCAAGAAGAAAATGTTCAATCGAAGACACCGAATGACACAAGTTCTTTAAAATCCCACGTCAGGGTTAGGCTCTATCGGAGACACTTTCAATAGCAACTGCTATGTTCAATATTCAACAACTTCATCCCCACAAATGAAATGTAAATGGAGTATTTATAGGCTACGCTAAGGATAAAACAATAAATGGTCACAGGTGACCAATAAAAACAAGCCACGCAGGGCTGAGTTAATGCGTGTGTTCGACAGCCTTGACTTTGGTGCTTGGTTGCTTGCGCGAACACATTCGTCATCGGGTGCTCACTTGACTTTGAACACAATTTGTGGTGCTCGGTACTGTGCTGCCCGGCGCCAAGAATTGGTGTTCGATCACTTCGTCCTCGGGCTCAAATTTGAAGATGTAGCCTTCGGTTCTTGAGCTCGGCCACTCAGCTTCGGAGTAGTTGCTTTCCTTTGGCCAAGCCAAGTGAATGTGAACATCGTGCAGCAGCTTGGCTTAGCTTCGTGTCATCGGCCAAGGTGGATCGAACACTTGATCAGCACGTGTTCGGGCTGCATCATCCTCCCTTTCTTGAGAAGATTTCATCCTCGAAATCGAGCCCTCTTCATCCTCCGAAGGTTGACCACAACACAAGGAACTAAGTTAGCAACGTTAAAGGTGTTGGACACGTTATACTCATCAAGAAGGTCGATCACATAAGCATTGTTGTTGATCTTGCTCAGCACTTGGAATGGACCATCCCGTTGAGGAGCCAACTTTCCTTTCCTTTGGTTCGGGAAGCGTTCCCTTCGGAAGTGAACCCAAACCCAATATCTCTTCTTTAACTCCAACTTTTTACGCCCCTTATTTTTCTTCGATGCAACCTTTGCATAAGCTTCCTCGAGGTTCTTCTTCGCCTTTGCATGCAACTCGATCAAGGTAGTGGCTCGATGAGTACCTTCAAAATCAATAACAGAGTCTCGAGGCCATGGGGTTAAATCAAGTGGAATTAAAGGATTAAAATCATATACACATTCGAACGGGGTCATATTTATCATTCGATGCACCGTTCGATTGTATGCAAACTCCATCATGGGCAAATGATCAGCCCAGTTTCCGACCTTACCTTAGTCATTGCACGAAGCAAAGATCCCAAGGTTCGGTTAACTACCTCGGTCTGTCTATCGGTCTGAGGATGGTGAGATGCCGAGAATAGTAGTTTGGTGCCGAGGGCACCCCACAAGAATTTCCAAAAATGACTCAAGAACTTTGAGTCTCGGTCACTCACAATAGTACGAGGCACACCATGCCATTTCAACACATTAGAAATAAACAAGGTAGCTACATGTTGTGCATCATCACACTTTTTGCAAGGAATAAAGTGAGCCATTCTTGAAAAACGGTCGACTACGAAAAAGATGCTATCATATCCACCCCCCGACCTCGGTAACCCCAAGACAAAGTCCATGGATATATCAACCCAAGGTCGATCAGGCACAGGCAACGGGGTATACAATCCATGAGGGTTGGACTTCGATTTAGCTCTCTTGCAAACGAGACAAGCGTTGCATAGCTTTTCCACATCTCGTCGCATTTTTGGCCAATGGAATTGCTCGGTTAAGATACTAAGAGTTTTGTCGACACCGAAGTGTCCCATTAAGCCTCCGGAGTGAGCTTCTCGAACCAAAAGCTCTCTCCATGATGACACAGGCACACAAACACTCCCATTCTTGAAGAGGTAGCCATCGTGCCACTTATATTTCTCAACCCTTCGGCCACTCAAGATTGCGTCTCGAATGCATTTTAACTTGGGATCGTCTTCATACATCAACTTGATGCTTTCGAATCCCATGAGCCTAGAGGCGAGAGTGGCTGCTAAGGAAAATTTCCTTGATAGCGCAATGGCCACAACATTATTTTTCCCTTTTTGTTATGAATTACGTAGGGAAAACATTCAATGAATTCAACCCACTTGGCATGCCTTCGGTCCAATTTCTCCTGACCTCAGAGATATTTCAAAGATTCATGATCACTTTTAATCACAAACTCTCGAGGCCACAAATAATGCTGTCAATGGGCGAGTGCTCGAACGAGGGCATAAAACTCCTTGTTATACGTAGAGTAATTCAAGGTTGTGCCCTTGAGCTTTTCGCTAAAGTAAGCGATCAGCTTCGATTCTTGCATCAACACTCCTCTAATCCCAACTCCGGATGCATCACACTTGACTTCGAATGCTTTTCCGAAGTCAGGGAGTTGCAACAACGGGACAGAGCAAAGCCTCTGTTTCAACTCTTGGAAAGCCCTCTCTTGGGACTCTCCCCACACAAATAGATGGTCTTTCTTTACCAGCTCAGTTAAAGGAGCTGCCACGGTGCTAAAGTCTTGAACAAACCTTCAGTAAAAGCTAGCTAAGCCATGGAAGCTACGAACATGTGATACCGAGGCCTGAGTTGGCCAATCTTTGATGGCTTCGACTTTTGACTCGTCGACTTCAACACCATTAGCACTGACAAATCCTAGAAAGACTACACATTTTTGAAGTTAGCATATAACTTCTCTTCTCTAAGCTTATCAATCACTAGCCTTAGGTGTTCGACATGTTCATCCACAGTTTTACTATAAAAAGTATGTCATCGAAGTAAATGACAACAAACTTATTTATGAACGGTTTGAGCACATGGTTCATCAGTCGCATGAATGTGCTCGGTGCATTGGATAAGCCAAAAGGCATTACCAACCATTCATAGAGACAGAACTTAGTCTTGAATGCGGTTTTCCACTCGTCTCCGGGTTTCATTCGGATTTGGTGGTAACCGGACTTGAGGTCTATCTTCGTAAAGCATGAAGAACACTTAGCTCATCTAGCATGTTATCTAATTGAGGGATAGGATGACGATACTTTACCGTTATTTTTTTGACTGCTCGGCAATCAACGCACATTCGCCATGTTCCATCTTTCTTCGGGACAAGGATAACATGAACGGTGCAAGGACTCAAGCTCTCTCGAATGAGGCCCTTGTTCAGCAACTCATCAACCTGCCTTTGGAGCTCTTTGGTGTCTTCGGGATTACACAGGTATGCAGGTTTGTTGGGGATTTGAGACCTCGGTACGAAGTCAATTTGGTGCTCGATTCCTCTCAACAGAGGTAATCCACCTGGCATTTCTTCGGGAAACATGTCTCCAAAGTCCTGCAAAACACTTTGTACAACACTAGGCAAAGGGTTATCGTTAGAAAAATCATCATTACAGTTTAGATAGATACTTTGTGCACGAGGCAAATCATCATCTGATCGTTGTCGTTGCCTCGTAGATACTCACCCGGTTGCCTGATTGCACGGATATTTCTTACTTCGGGCGGTGCGTCTTTATCTTCGGCCACAATTTTTGTTCCCATTGGAAGCTTAGCTTTGGCCGCTTCTTTCAATTCTTTCATTCTTTTATAGTCCTCACTGACTTGTTTGGGAGACAAGGGCCTGAGTATAAAACTCTTCCCTTCGAGCTTAGCAGTGTAAGTGTTGGATCTTCCATTGTGAATAACCGATCGATCATACTGCCATGGTCGTCCCAATAACATATGACAAGCTTGCATCGGCACCACATCGAACATCATCTCATCTTGATATTCTCCAATTCTAAACTTGATCCACACTTGTTTGACCACCCTCAATACTTCACACTCGTTCAACCATTTTAGTTTGTAGGGATGGGGATGCTTCAAAGTAGGCAGTCCGAATTGTGAAACCAAGGTTTGGCTCAGTATATTTGCACAACTACCCGAATCAATGATCATCGAACACACCTTCCCCCTCACACGAAATCGGGCATGGAAAAGATTCTTTCTTTGGTTGTCCTCTTCTTCGAGAGTCATGCAGCTCAAATTCCTTCGAACCACATGAAACATTTCCGGATGATCAGCTTCGGCAGCTTCACGACCATTATCATTTTCAGCTCGGTCAATCTCCTTGAAATTATCCACCTCGGTGTCACTCGCTTTCTCATGGACGGTTCCATCTTTGAGCAAAAGCATAGCCTTGCGAGTTGGACACTCCTTTGCCATGTGACCATAACCTTTGCATTTATGACACTGAATATTAGAAGCACTAGGAGAGTTAAGTTGAACTTTACCTCCCACTTCTCTTTGTTGGTTAACGGTCACACCCCTCTCGAAGGGTTTCTTCGAATCTCGAACAGTGTTGGCACTTTTTGGATTTAGACTTTTCCATTCTTTTCCTCAGTTTAGAGGAGTAGAAGTAGTGACTCCTCGATACTGGTTTGCTTTATCTTCCTTAATGAATTTTTCAGCTTCGGTAGCAGCTTCGAACATATCTTCCACCGTGTGATAAACGTGTAGCCTCAATTGAGATGACACCTCCCGAGCCAAGCCATTTTTGAACCGAATAGTGGCTTGCTCTTCATCTTCGTTCAGATCAAGATTCAATCGAATCCTTAAGAACTCATCATGGTACTCTTGAACTGACTTAGACCCTTGCTTTAACTCGTAGAGCTTTTGAAATTGGGTTGGCCTACACTTGGCACTCAAATATTTAGCATCCATCGCTCTCATCAACTGTGCCCAAGTAACGACTTCGAGATAGGCATTCCTTCGTCTAAGCCTCTTGTCAGCTTCTCACCATGTAGATGCATACGCTTCAAACGATGCAAATGGCATGGGCAGCTTTTCTCTCTTCGGTCATCTCATTGGTTTTGAAGATTCGCTCCATTTTAAGCTTCCATTCAAGGTATTCATCCGGATCACTAGTTCCTCTGAAGGGTGGAATAGTGATCTTAACACTGTTCAAGTTTGAATCTCGAGCACCTTGAATCGGCTCGGGATACTCATCATAGTGATCATCAGCCTCACGCTCAATATTTGGATCAACATTTGCGCCTCGACCTCAGAAATTTCCACAACCTCCTTCATTGACCCCATCATCAACGTTCTCATCTTGTCTTCGGGCCATTGGAAGCGGTACTCTTTCACCTCGAGGAATGCCCAAGTGTTGATAATCAACTTGGGGATTGCCCAAATTTTGTTGTTGTACTTGGGGATTGCTGAAGTTTTGTTGTTGTGCTTGGGGATTGCCCAAGTTTTGTTGTTGTGCTTGGGGATTGCCCAAGATTTCTCTTCGAGTTGCCTCACTCGTCAACTGATGTTGTCGAACAAGCTCAGCATACAACTCAGGTTTATCGGAGTGGAATCGCTAGTTCCAGCGCCGGACCCAGGTAAGGCCACAGACACATTCCCTTGCTCGAGTTGAGCTACTCGAGCACTCATTCCTCTTACTTTGGTACTGATGCCTTGTATCGCAGCCATGAGATCGGTTAACGACACTTCGGGCTTTTCAATGCCTTTGCCATTGCCTCCATTCCCAGCCATGGTACCTGCACAAATCAAAGACCAAATAAAATGTTAAGGTTAGAAATCACCTCACACACTCCCTCACCTTTGATGGGTGGCACTCGGGTCCACTCAATTTATGGGTTCGGGGTTTGATCACTCAAGAATTTGTAGCCAATGGCTTCCTTGGTTGATCAACTTCTCTTAGTTCCTTCGAATTCGACAAGTTACAATTTCTCCTTCGGGATGAGTGAATTGATACGACTCGATGGAACGGATGGTATTTACTCTGTGCTTCGGAAGTCAAAAGAATTTTTCTACGAAAGTTGGACTTCGGTCTCCCCACGCACGAGTTCCTATAAGCTCAAATGAGTTAGTACGACCTCGAGTAGGATGAATTACTCGAGAGACCCACTAATTAGATTTATCGAACACAAGAAAAGTGAAAACCTAGGAGAATCTACCCTTCTATTCCTCTTCGGAATCTTTTTCGAACACACCTACTCTTGTCCGTACAAGAGTGGTCCCTCCTTGGTACGGATAGGGTTTTACCTTTCCAATTCCCTTTTCTAGCCGACAAAATTTTCACATGGGGTTTTGATCTTTACACTTTACCTCTTTCTTCTTCAATGGAACAGTGAAGTTTTTACTCCGGCGTACGGACAACTTAACTTCGTTCACTGACCACGATTGTTAACAGAATATGGGCTGCTCTTTCAACTCCGGTAAGAACAACAATGGAGGAAATCAGTTCAAAGTTCTTTGAGCTAAGACTCAGCTCCTCGTGTTCGTACACTGTTACAAACGTAACAATTTTCCGGTGTACGGACGATGGCTCAAAACATAGAATGTAGAAATTTTAGCACAAAACAAACCCAAATCAATCAAAAACCACCAGTCTTAATCTATAACAACAAAAACACGCTGGGTTCGGAAACAGTCACCACTAAGCTCAGAACAGTACCAAAAGTCGTCGAGAAATCCTAGTCGCCGATGGTGTACGACAGGTACTAAAATCAGTCCTCGGACAGTGGTGAACAAGAATCAATGGTTGTTTGATGTAAACAACTAACAAATCAACCCAATTTTTTTAATTTTCTTTTTCTACCTTTTTTTTTTTTTTTTTAAAAGCACCACAGCAACAACAATCAACAACAAGGAAGAAACTGAAACTGGAGACACAAAGCACGATTAATTCGAACAGGATTTGAGGTTGTAAGAACAAACTCAAAACTTGCTCTGATACCAAGATGGTGCAAGCAAACCCGTAGGTTTAGCTAAACACGAAGGCGCGGAAGAACAATAAGAAATAAAAGAGAGAAGAAAGACAAGACTTGCTTCGATTCGAAAGAACATTGAGGAATTTGTCTCAAAGCTCGATAAAATGAAGGTCAAGAATCACCTATACTAAGCAACAATCCTCAAGAAGAACAAGCTTCTTGCAAACTGAATGATCAAGAAGAAAATATTTAGTCGAAGACACCGAATGACACAAGTTCTTTAAAATCCCACGTCGGGGTTAGGCTCTATCGGAGACATTTTCAATAGCAACTACTATGTTCAATATTCAACAACTTCACCCCCACAAATGAAATGTAAATGGAGTATTTATAGGCTACGCTAAGGATAAAACAGTAAATGATCACAGGTGACCAATAATAACAAGCCACGCAGGGCTGAGTTAATGCGTGTGTTCGGCAGCCATGACTTCAGTGCTTGGTTGCTTGCGCGAACACATTCGTCATCGGGAGCTCACTTGACTTTGAACACAATTTGTGGTGCTCGGTACTGTGATGCCGGCGCCAAGAATTGGTGTTCGGTCACTTCGTCCTCGGGCTCAAATTTAAAGATGTAGCCTTCGGTTCTTGAGCTCAGCCACTCAGCTTCGGAGTAGTTGCTTTCCTTCGGCCAAGCCAAGTGAATGTAAACATCGTACAGAAGCTTGGCTTGGCTTCATGTCATTGGCCTCGGTAGATCGAACACTTGATCAGTACGTGTTCGGGTTGCATCAACTTACCTGAGACGTTGCTCTGTCGTCACCACCCGACGATGCGGTGATGTCCAAGGGCTAGACAATTTTTACCAACTCGCCATCGGCGAACATGAAGGTGACGTCTGGTTTTTCCTGTCAATGGAACCACTGATGGAGTTTGTTGCAGACATTATTACTTAAAGGTTGATACAGGTTCTGAATTCCGTAATCAAACGTTTTGGAAAAGGGATTTTGAAAGATGGAAGATGAAATTGGTTGAGAATTGGAGAGTTTTATTGTTGAATTGATTCATCAAGTGATAAAAAATGACGATCAAGTGGGTGTATTTATAGAGGGAACATCATCATTACCGAAATGTTGGGAATACTAATTGAAACGATATGGCCGTTCAAGGTAAACCAACGGTCGCCACATTTCCCGCAACGGGAAGATGAAGTGACTGATCACTTTTGAAATTCTTGGAGTATATTTTGCCACGTCATTCTCCCGCCTGAATCCATTCCACTCCTCGGTAACCCTAGCACTTGCCCGAGGAGTGGGTGGACTATCTATATTGGGTAAAAATAGTTCGAACACGTGGAGCCCCGAGCACGTAATATGGAGCAAATCAAGCAAATGATCACCAGATTCTCACCGAGGTAAAACATTCCAACCACCGAGGTGATCGTCTGAAGTCGGGATTCCTAATGAGCCCCGAGGAACAATAGACCCGGTGCGTCATCGGGCTCATGATCCCAAGGTGAAACATTTTAGCCTTGGTTGTGAGCTTCTACCCCATGATCTCAGCCTAGTATCACCTCTTCCACAGAAATAGAAAGTGGGCAAAGCCATGACTGGATATGGAGAACGTGGCCTGAACTTCTCCAAGCCTATAAATAGTCCCTCATTTTACATTGTAAACTTCTAGAAGTATATACCAAAAATCTGACAAAATTTGTACTGAACACTGTGATTATTGAAATATAAAGTTCTATTGTTCTCTGTTTATTTTTTACTTTAATTCACCGTTTCTACACGGCTTTGATACTTAGCATTGCTTGTAAACCCAATCAAATTCGATTTGTCGGACTAAATTGATTTAGGCCAATACAGTCTCTGCCAAAGAAATTGTTTGTTCACATAGATTGATATATTAAAATTCGCGTGGTAGGGCATCTTTATCGCCTAATTAATGTACAAGTTATATGAAGGTTTGTTTATTTGATAAAACGCATAAACCATTTTGTAGAATTGAAAAGAACTAGGTAGCCACGTTTGTTTCGGATTTGTTGGCGATAACTTGGATATCCACTCGCTCTTCTCCCCCAAATTCTTATCTTTCCCTTAATTATTCAATTAGTTAGCTTTAATGATTTCCTGTTGGCCGGCGAAATTGATATATATTTGGCGAAATCCTATATAGTACATTTATTTGTAATGTTTAAATATTCATGGTGCATGCCTTGCGTGTGAAAATTTTAAATTGAACATGATATATTGTTTGACCTGTTCATTCCAAAAATGATATCCCTAACTTATATTTTTCTCTAGTTTTTAGGGTATTTTAAGTTTTCATATTATTCTTTCATTATTGTTGTAGATTGATACTTATGACTTGTTTCTATTAACTCGTTCTTTGCTTTCTCAAATGAATATATATGTAATGGCAAAATAAAATAAAAATTTAAAAACGTTTGACTATCAGTTAAGTCGTCAGACTGTAATACATGTTACTCACCTTTTTATTTTTCTTTTTAAGTTTCTCATCCTTTTCAGATTGATTATCTGTAAACTTATTTACACCATAATTTGATAAACTTTTAGGGAATGGATTATACAAACTTGAAAAATACAGTGGACAATATAAGGTTAGGTTGTGATAGGAGGAAACCCACCAACCATCCTATTTATAATGTCTCCGCATTGCTCGCAACGTCTTCCGCTAACTACAATAAATTAAATTGAACAAGTTCCAAATCCAGCATACGCAGATATGCAGAGAGATGTAGAGAGAGTCGGAGAAAAACAGATGAGATGTAAATAAAGATATATAGAAAAAGCGGGGACTTCTATCATACAATTTATCTTTATCTTTATTAGGCGTCTTTCCTAACATTAATTAGTTCGTACCCCGTATTCCGTAAATAATAAAAAAAAAATTATGAAGTTTTTTGTTGAACTGGTGGCATGCTGTGGCTGTTCATCTAATCGTCCTGCAGATGCAGAGGAGATAGGACCCCTTGTCCCAACGGCTGCAGCAACGTCTGATGACAACAATATTATTATGTACAGATCAAAGAGTAGGAGAAGGAGAAGACCATTATCAGCTAGTTCCTTCCCTGAATGGAAACCATCTCTTACCTCCATATCAGAAGATGCAGTTACAAATGCGAATGCTGCTTCCAACAGGAACCTAAAGAAGCAGGCGGCAACTGCTTCCCGCCCTGGCGGAGGCAATCAACCCCGTCATCATCATCATCATCATCATCATCATCATAAACCAAGGTAACCGTTTAGTTCTCCGTTCCAAGTGCGACTGTGAATTTTCTGGTGTTTAGTATGACATATGATACGAAGTGTGTTTTCAATGAGAAAGACCCTATTTTGTTAGTAAACTTTTAATACTCCACCATAGTTCTAGGTAGTAATATGATTATTACAGTTAATAAAAATTTCTACGTTTCTTTTTCTTAAGATAAATGGGAAAATTACGCCACATAACCGTTGGGAAAGAATAATTACTATTTTTGTCCACCTTTTGTCGTTTCTTTCTTTCTATAACCATACATATATATTAAATATTTTGGATATATATTTAATATTATGTATTTTGGATATATATATTTACTAGATATTTAATATATATTTAATATATATTTCGGATATATATTTAATATAGTTTAAATATTTTGAATATATATTTATGTATTAAGTTTTTGGATAGAAAAAGTTATAGACAGCTAAAAGTAAATATTTGTTGATGGACGGATATTTATGTAAACTTCCCTAAATAAATTGTTTACCCATTACAGCTTTGTGCACGAAATCTACTCCCTTTGTCTTAGAACTTGAAATTGAAGGTGAAGGACAATATCAAAATAATGACATTAGAATTATCAAGTCTTCAGAAAACAAAAAGCAATTTACTATTAATAAAAAAATAATACAATTAATTACTAGTAGTATTGGGCATACATCTATATTAGTCAATTAGTAATTCACAATACAAGGTGCCAAAAAAAGGTCTCTTCCGAGCACAATATTGATAAGGGACATTTCTGCATGCTACTTAGCTTCGTGCCTTGATCTCGAGCTTTCATGGGTCTTATTGATTTATCTTCTTCTGTTTTTCCTTTTTTTCCTTCCAGGATAGCCTTTTCCGCGATGATTCAAGCAATTGCTCCCACTCCTTTCTTAATATAATATTGATCTGCTTCGTTTCCAATGTGTATCCTCCGGTTCTCTTTTGTTTAGACTTTGTATATCGTGTAAAGTTTTTTCTTTTTAATTTCTCCTTAATTTCCATTATCTTCTCTCTCTAATATGTATCTGTATTACAAGGATGTGATATATATTTACAAAATTAATGAAACAAAGTACTCCCAAAACGATATTGACAATCTATGTTGAATAAGTGAATTGTTGATTTAAATGAGTATGGTTATGAAAAAACATTCAATCAACAGAGCTCAGTGATTGCTAAACTTAGAATCAAGATCATAAAATCTTCAAAACGCTCAAACTAGAACCTTTTTTGATAAATAGACCAAACCATCTGCAAAATCGAATGAAGATATTAGTGAACGAATTTTGAACTAATTAAAGAGTTCATTTAATGAATACTACTAGAAAATTGTTGTTCTGCTACAGAGTTTAGCTAGGGAAATCCTTCGCTAAATGCGCCATATAGAGGGATTTCCTTCGCTACACCGTTCTGACCATTTGGGGCCTCGTTGAGCACTAGAGAGGAAACTACCTCGCAACTACCTAATGATTTCCCTCGTTGGTCGACCCTCGCAACAAAGTATCAGACATTTTAGCTAGGAAATTCCCTTGCTAACACTGCTAATCCTGCTAAATAAAATATAAAAAATAAGATATATAGCAGCTAACAAAACCAAAATAGCTATTACCATGGTATTCAAAATAGAACAACAACCTGTCTAAACATTCAAATGAATTTCAAGGCTAACTATTTATCATGACAAAAAGAACCAAGTTACTATAAAGTTAAGCCTTATGTTTGTGAAGCTACAACAAAGACAGAACTGGCCATGATTTTAATTGTTCTCTTGCCAAAGAGGTCTGTATTACAAGACAAATTTTATCCAAATACAAAACTAATGCCATGACAAGAATCGAACAAACTATTTCTATTTTAAATAATTAAAATTACCTGAAGTCTTCCGCAAAAGCCACCACTTCATCGAAGTTAGCATTGGTTTCCTGTTATGGAAACAATAAGCAATGTTAAAAAAAACAGATAAAGTCAAAAAAAAATCGATGAAGCAATGTCTTACTAAGTAAAAAGTAAGAAGTTTATCACTAGGAGAAGTTCTAATAACTTCGACAGACAATCTCTCCCCAGCTCTTGTCCAGAACCAACTATATAACTAGGATATTGTTCTTTCATTGTGGCTAAGGCCTCATTTGTTTGCACTTAATGGGAGTCTGAATCTGAATAATTCAGATAACTACCCATTAAGGGCATTTGTTTTTTATTCTTGAAAAGTTCTTAATGGACCTTATTAACTCTTAATAAATAAGATCTTTAATCATGTCTTTATACCATATAGACTCTTAAAAGTGATATAGCTTCTTTTTCGAAAATAATTTCTCACAGTTTGTATCAGGTTTCTCACCCCTCTCTTTCTCTCTCCAACTATCAAAGCCAAAAGTACTAATATACCTCAAAATTTTTACTGAAAATTTTAAAATTGGAATTTACAAACGTGAATCCTTTTCCTAATCATATTTTTCATCTTCAAATTTGGAGTTTAACAAGATCCATATCAAAATATTATTTGAGAAGAATAGAAGCAAAAAATAGAAGTGAGCGTAATTCAGATTCAGATGTTGAAAACAAACAGTATCAGTTAGTTAATATTCAGTTCTAGATATCATATCTTAATATTCAGATGTGTATTCAGGTTCAGACGTCTTAATCTTAATAAAAACAAATGGCCCCTAATAGTTCGTGCAAGAAGTTCTGTGGGTCTCTATTTAGTGTCTCATCCCAAGGTAACAAAAATTCAACTACTATGTAGCCGTTGTTTTGTGCGAGCAAAAAAATTGCAGTGGTAGCTTAACAACCAATTGATTAGCCAAAAAGTAAAAACAATATATTACTAAGTAAAAGAAAAGGGAGAGAGGGAAATAGAGATGAAGAGGATATTAAAAATGACTAAAATTCTTAAAAATAATTTCCTGGATTCAACAGTGAAGAGAAAATATTGAGATAACAATTATATCCCATCAAAAAAAACAAATAAGAGGATTAAAAAAATAAAGATAATATGTGCACGATTTGCCTCAATCTGTCTCGCACTCAATATGTTCGACGACTTCCACAATAATATCACGGTGAAAATAACATACAAAGGGGAAAGTACTAGGCAAATAGCATAAAGTTCAGAATAAAAACCCTAGATCGGACCAAAATCACATTAAATCATTGTAGGAACTGAAATCATTGTAGAAATTGAAATGAAAATAGTAAAGTTCACCTTAGAAGGAACTTAATTTTTTGCTTCTGCCGTAAAGTTATCTCTTTTGGATCTACTGATGAAGTTTTTGAGAGAGAGAGGGGGAGGGGAACTTTCAGGAGATGGTAAAATAAAAGGAGGGAGTAGGGAAAACTCAAAAAGTCCCAAAACCAGAGAGCGAATTCCCTCGCCAATGATTTAAAGTAAAAGTTTTTTATTTTTTTTAATTTCAACGACCGGATATTAGTGTTTAGCGAGGGCTGACCCTAGCTATGTCTACAACGAGGGTTGTCTCTCGCTAGGTCTACAGCGTGGGCTGTCCCTCGCCACCCCTTCCCTACGTAATTGATCCATTTCTAGTAGTGGAAGTAGAAATTGATAGAAATTTGCGAGAACAATACAACACAAAATAATATTCTAAAACTCAAAAAGAGAAAGTTGAGGAAAAGATGATTTTTTATTCAATTTGGTTTGCTCCAATGGCTAGATTACATCGCTATTTATAGGTAAACTCTTTCATGTATCTAGCCTAGCATATATGTATCAACATTTAATTATCTAGTTTTTCCATCTCCCATGAATAACATCAATTCATGTATCGGTTCAATACATAATATTAATTTTAATATTATCACTAATACATATATCTTCTAGTTCATGAACTAAATAACATATGAAGTGTGTGAAGAGTTTAATTTTCATATTTCAACACCGACCATAAACTTGTGTCATCACTGAAAAATATAAATTTTCAACGACTTAGTGAAAATATTAGCTATTTAATCTTATGAGTTCACATACTTAAAGCTCCACCACTTATTAGATATGCAATCTCTAATAAAGTGCTACCTAGTATATGTTTATGCCTAAATTTGTACATCTAGGTTAAACACTTAAATTTATGAAGGGGTCGCAAGAAATACGGTAAAATACAATGAAAAGTAAGTAAATAAAGAGAACAATAATAGACAAGAAAGTAAAGAGTTTTTATTCCTTGAGAATAGTCGGATTCAATGGTGAATCACTTGATGTACAATACAATGTAAAGAGGGTATTTATAGCAGTGGATAACATTTCCTAATTAAGGTAAAATACAAAGACTAATAAGGCTCATGGGCCTATAAACTCAAGGCAGTGATATATACGAAATCCTAACACGCCCGTACTGCTTGAACTGTTGTAACTCGTAGAACGTGCATGTATTAGTGTGCCCGTAACTTGTAGGATAAGTCTACTCTCACCAGCTGTACTCGTGTCCCTGTTACAATAGGTGGCATATTTTTTCCCACATAATCAGTCCTCCCACTTGTTGAGTGCTAATACAAGCAGTCAGGAAGTCAAAGAAGCGTGATAGGAGACGTAAATGTGTCACTGTACCGATACTCGTCCCTTGCCTCTTTGCATACGTTGCATTAAATGCAAATCTATAATCTGAGGGGTTTTCCACGTATCTTCCCGATGCTGCCACTGCTCCGTTCATATCCAGTAATTATGGGGATACACTTCACGTAAACTGCAGTAATTATGATTAGTCATAACGACCCCATGTGGCTGTGATCATTCAGCTTTTCATTCAAGGATCCCCATAAGCATGTATATATATACGTTGTGAATGCTGAGACTTTTTCATCGATTTTTAAGAGTTTCAAGAACTTCCTTCCAAAAGATAAGAAATCCTTCAGCCTTAGCAATAATTCCATTCCTTTTAACTATGGCACAAGGACCAAATTTCTTCCCTGGATACTTCAAACCCTTAGATTATCTCCCCAATTCTTTCAACTTTGAAGGTGATGACCAAGTGCAAGGTCAAACAGCCAAGCAAGAAGGCAAAAATAGCAATCTTTCCATCGAATATTATCCATCTGCGGTTGTGAAAGATGATTTAATCCGTATTAGGCTTGATTGTAAGTGGCTTGAAGTGATTGATATCATTGGTCCTTCATTTGAAAAGAGTTTCTTCCCATCGTGCTGGTTATTCAATGGTTCATTCGTATCCTTTCACTCTGCGCCTCAACAAGCGCATTCATTTGATTGTTGAAGAAATCTCCCGCCAGTATAATATCTGCTTAGGCTAGGTTGGCCCCTCCATATGGTATTTAGTGGCCATTCTAGATCACTTGGCGAACCATGCCAAGGTAAATTTTTCCTTATGGCATCTTCTTGCCTTCTATTCTCCTCGTCTCCACAAGGCGGGTATGCTAATGTTCATCAAACGAGGAAAGAAGGGGCTCGTTCCTAACAGTGAAGTTTCTAAAGATCCCGACTGGTCTATCAATACGTAGCGGTGAGGACGCCGGATATTGTTTCTTCTCTTCCCTTTCCAGAGGATTTCAATAGGTGATATAAGTTCCCCCATTCTTATTCCATGCTTTTCACGTCCGTTTCTTTTCTGAACTGACTCTGTGTCTTCCTTAGTGCATTCCATGACTAGGATACCATAAACCAATGACAAGTTAACCATGTGGGTTACCGCCATCTTTGTGAGAAACCCCCCGATCAATGGACCTTTGCATCATTGGACAACGCGAATGGTTGGCATGCAAAAGACCACAACGAGTCATTCTCTCCTGGATTCCTCCTTTGTTTTTTTGACTATGATTATCTTCATTATCTCTTCTTCTCAGGGTTCTCTTATCGTGATAAGCCTATCGCGACAGCCTAGGGCCGCAATGGATAACTGACACTAAGTGCTGATCATCACTAAACCTACTGATAATCTGCTAACCATGAGTATAAATAATAAAATGAACAAGCACATGCCTAGCTGATAAGAACTATACAATTTGGAAAGCCGACAATGCTAATATAAGCTGACATATGAAGACATAATAACTGCACAAATGCATATCTACAGGCCTCTAGGAGTGCTGAATTGCACAAGTACTAGACGGAACAGGGCCCCGTCATACCCAAACTAGCTGATTGTACACATACCAAAAGATAAGTAACTCCGAGAGTAAGCGGAGTGATTCCAATAGCTGGTGGATACCCTACTGATATGGCCCAAGCACTGATCTATCTGTACCTGCGCGACATGAAACGCAGTGCCCCAAAAAAAGGGCGTGAGTACGATATGTACAAAGTATGTAAGGCATGAGCATATAATATATCATAGCTGAATGAAACTGTAAGCTGGAATATAATTATGCAAATATGCGTTGCAGTATAATATAGCTGGAAATTCAAAACACGAACTAAACATGATCTGAATATAAACTGAAGTCTAGCTGAATCTGAAACTGAAGGCTGAGCTAAACTATACTTAAAACTGATTGTGATATGACTGATAACTAGTAACTAGAAACTGGAACTGATAGTTGTCAACTGATCATGACACTAAGAACTGGTGGCTAATAACTAAGAACTGATAACTAGTACTGAGCTAAAACTTAAATGTTATCTGAACTGGTATATGTCTGGTGTTATGGGTTGTTATCCCCCCCAAAGCAGGTAACTGAACATCTGAACTAGCCTCATGTATAGTCACGCGGTGCATACCGTGGCTATATACGCATATGTAACAAACCTGGCGGGTGTTATGGGCTATGTCCCCCAGCTAGTAGTCTCTCTGATCATAGTGTGTGAATGACACCTGACCACACTAGGTGTTTCAACACCTGCTTGAACCAGAGAGGCTGTTTCCCCCAGACGGGTAGTACCACATGTGACCAGATTGTGCGTCCAATGTCCAGCCTCTCTGAAGGACTCCAAATCACAAATACTATGATCGCAATATAAGCATAAGCATGTATGAGATATAACACATGTGGCAACAATAAATATGTACTCAAAGGAATGATAAGAAAATCCTGGATGGAATTATAGACAAAACCTAGAACTTAGAATTTGTCCAACTCTTTGAATTTCTATAAAAATTTCGGCAGAGTTTCCCCTAAAGCTGGATGATCCGCAAAAAAAAAAAAAAAAACCAGCAGTACAATATACACGGGAATGGATACTCGGCCAAAATGATAACATCGAGCAAAAGGAAGTTCAGCTATATACAAAACAAGCGACATAACATAATTATAAATGTAATATCGGCCAATAATTTTATAACGCTTCTACTATTGATTTAGGATAAATTTGAGCACCTAAACATGCTATATTAGCTTACACATTTATAAGGGATGTTATAGGATATGTATAGGTTAATGGGTCACATAAAATATTGAATGGTCAACAAAACAAAACGATCGGACGATAAAACAATTCCATGGCTGCAGTCGAGTTCAAAAGGTCAACTAATCAATTCCAGAGATTCTATATGGTAAGAAGTCCAAATGACTCAGGGAAGAAGGTGTTAGGCACTTTTCCGAGTCCCACTAAAAGTGGTTACCATCCGAGTCTTAATTTTGGGATGTAAACAGTATATATTGTCATGGATACTAACTTGGGAGTTGATTTAACATTTTGGCTAAGCACACACAAATACTTCATGTTTGACCTATAATTAAGCCTAATCGTAGCAAGGGCCTCTAACATTAAATGCCTAATCGCAAAAAACATGTCAAGAGGTGTTAATACATAAATAGGTTTCCAATTCTAGCATGTATATACAAGTTGCACATTTAAGATATTTTGCTTAAATAGTATACTTTGCGAATAGTACTTGAATTTTAGCAAAAGACGAATGGAGATTTGGTTTAAAACAAAATGTTGGCTCACTTGGGGTCGGTGTGACTCGTCATTAATTGTCGAGCCCTAACCCTAATGGCCTTTTTGTGCGGGGGTTAAGTTTTGGAAGATATATATATATAGACAAGAGGGCTGTTTTGGAAAATAGGATCACAAGAAACACATAAATGCAAATAATGGGTTGTCGTACGTAATATATATATATATATATATATATATAGGTATACTCACGCAAATACATGATCTAGATGTCTAGATGATGGTTATACTTTCAAAAATATAGTTTTAGATCGTATAAATGACCCCGATTACTTTATACACCCCTATACACTATTAGATTAGAAATCAGTTTAAGCACATAAGAGGTCCCTTTTGAAAGTGTTTTTGGGCCTGGACTGTTTATGCAAAAGAGGGGCAAGTTCGAGTTTTCAAAGACAGTCTCATACAGACAAGTAGAACACATATAGCCCCCTATTTATCAAAAATTTAGGTAGTAAAATTAATTAATCATGCTTCTGGGTTTCTAAGGTGTACACATCTTCAGAAAAAGTGGAAATTTAATCATGCTATCATTTTTCACAAAGAGAATAATTCAGAGCCACTTTAGTTTATGCCTAAACATGATGCAATGCACTCAGGGAGGAGAAGAGGCAAGAGGATAGCCCCTGGGCAGCCAATTTTGTACAACACCTTTGTTGTACCCCCGTTTTAAGAAGGTACAAGCAGGGTACCTAGCAAATATACAAGTTTGAGGGGGCAATTTCTAAGGAAAGGGATACAAAGCTACAAGTCTAGTTTCCCCAAAATTCCCAGTTAAACTTAGTAAGCAGTCATAGGTTCACAGTCTCATCATCACAGTCCTAGAATCAACTTAAAAGGTCCAGACCCTGGTTCTTTCAAGCCTCAAAGGGTACCAGTAGTTATCAGGTTAGGACTTTGGCCAGTCTAAGCCTTTTGAGTATCCTGCAAACAGAAAACCAACAAAAAAAAGGGAGAGGGGAAGGACCTGACCCAAAGGAGGGGTCTACTAGGAGTAAGTGCAGTCAGATGCACCTTCTGTAATGCTGTTTATGTTCTTAAAATGTGCAGATTACTCAGAGAAGAAAGGTAGACCAATAGTTTAGGTAAAACAGAGGCAGAGTGAGAGGGTTACACTACAGACACATTCACAGACATACCAAGCACTGAGAGGGCTATGACTTTTATTGCATAACTTTTAGACAAAGATGCAAATACACATAGACTAATCATAGTAGAGCAGACCAATGATTTTCACAGAACAGGCCCAAAATGCTCACATACATATGCATGATTAATGGGTGAGAATGAGTACCTCTAGGTTGGAATGCAAATAAGAGATAGAAGAATCAGCAGCAGACAATAATTCTCCACAGAAAACAGAGTGAGCAAAGAGAGAGGGATGCCAAGAAAATTATGCAGGTTTCTTTTACTAAGTGTATTGGTGTACTTCTTGATTTTTTGTGTCCAGAACTTTTTCCCTTTAGTCGAAAGAGAGTTGTTTATATAGGTGAGAAGCCAGAATTTTAAAAGTAACGGGTAAAAGATCAATAAGGCATGAAATACAATTTTCCAAGAATAAACAGGGGACAAACTGAGTCATTCTTCCAAAAATAGGTTAGTCAATCCCAAAATCTAAGGTTAATCAATCCTAGATTGATTTGAGAATCCCTCCTCGACCTTAACTTAGTCTAGGTTCTGAAATTCCCCCCCCCCCCCCCCCACAAACAGGTTTGAACCTCAACAGACTCCAAAACAAGAATGCCAATGATCATGCCAATTTCTTCTTTTATTTTACTGACAAATTCAAACTAGAATCAATCAAAATCCTTTGAAATCGTGTAAATTGAATCTACCAACTCAGATTTTATAAAAACAAGTCGTGAAGTTATACAAATAATACACAGTACATAGTTTGAGCAAACTATAGCAACTCTGAATTTCAGATTCAATTATAGGATTTAATCCCATAACCATGGCAAAATTAACAGCGTAAATAGGTTCACAAACAAATCAACTGTTTAAAAAAGGTCATGAGTCATGCAAATCGATTAATTGACAAGTAAAGATGATAATCCTATTAATTCCTAGAGAACACAGAGGATTTTATGCATAAATTTCACAGAATTAAAGAAAAAAGGATTACCTACTTATTAGAACCAGGTCAATCGTGACCCGTTACAAATTTAACTTTGCATGGGGTACCTTACCCCGCTTAGGTGATAATACCTCTGAATCACTGGCCTGAACACCGCCGGAGGCATTTTCTGGCGGTGGCGTCACGGTGGTCAAGGTTCACACCTCGCCCTTACCCAAACATCGCCAAAGCTATATGGGTTTTGTAGCGGACCTCGAGGGGAACACGGGGGTGTCATTTTCTCCAGTTTTCTTCGGTCATAATAGTTAGAGAGATGATCGACAGTGATGGCGATTGAAATCGCCAAGAGAGAAGAGAGAGAGAGAGTCGGGCTGAAAGGGCGTAGGGGAAATGAGAGAAGGGGAAGGGGTTTTGGGGTGGAGAAACAAAGGAACTAATTAGGGCCATTGGATCGTCTACGTGGACGATCAGGATCGATCCACGTAGGCACGACGTGTAAAAATTTGGCTGATGTGTGTGCCTTGTGTGTATATGCGTGTGTATATGTATAAATATTATGTAAATGGGTATAAAATGGATTTAAAATGGTATAAAAGTTATAGGAAAATTAAGAAATTAATTTTAAAATGTTAAGGAAGCCTAAAATGCATAAAAATTGTAATTTTGAGGTTTAAAACAATTTTGGATAATTTTTTAAAAATAGAATAATTGTAGAAAATTGTAAAATAGCTATGGTTTGATATGATGCTTTTGAAAATGGATTCAATTGCCAAGCCAGTATGAGAAGATAATTTGAAAAGAATAAATGAGGTAGGAGTGGATACACAATCGCGTGTAAAATTCAAGAGTGGTTGATTTTGAAAATAGGAAGGACAAAATTGTGTGTCAACAGTTGCCCCTCTTTGCCTGAGGATGATGAAAGAGTCTTCGGGCAAAGACGTTGACAGTGCGGCCAATTTTGTCATGACTACAAAAGAACCTATGTCTTAAGGAGATGTAGGGTGTCAGGCCGAGATGTTAGCTTTGCTTGGAGTGTGTTTCCTGCAATGGAGATGTGTTTGCAATATAATGTGTATATATATAAAACGTACCTTCCCGCTAGGCTGGATTATCCTTCCAGGATTATTGCAATATGAGATTGTGTTTGTCATGCCGTAATTGTGTGCCTTTTGCTGTCAAATGTTAGATTCGACATTGGGTTCTATGCCTTCTATCGGTGCATTGGGCTGTGTACCCTCCGCAAGGATAATAAAAATGCAAATCGATATCGGGCTGTGTACCCTCAATCGACGCTTTGGGTTGTACGCCCTCATCTAATTTAAAATGACAAATTGATATTGGGTTGTGTACCCTCGATCGACGCTTTGGATTGTATGCCCTCAGCTAATTTAAAATGATAAATCGATATCGGGCTGTGTACCCTCAATCAACGCTTCGGGTTGCATGCCCTCAGCTAATTTAAAATGACAAATCGATATCGGGCTGTGTCCCCCCAATCGACGCTTTGGGTTGTATGCCCTCGCTAATTTAAAATGACGAGTCGATATCGGGCTGTGTACCCTCAATCGAAACCTCGGGTTTTATGCCCTCAGCTAATTTAAAATAACAAATCAACATCGGGCTGTGTACTCTCAGTCGGCGACTCGGGTTGTCTGCCCTCAGCTAATTTAAAATGACAAATCAACATCGGGCTATGTACCCTCAATCAACGCTTCAGGTTGTGTGCCCTCAGCTAATTTAAAATAACAAATCGATATCGGGCTGTGTACCCTCAATCGATTCCTCGGGTTGTGTGCTCTTAGCTAATTTAAAACGAGAAATTGATATGGGGTTGTGTACCCTCAATCAATGCCTCGAGTTGTGTGCCCTCAGCTAATTTAAAATGGCAAATCGACATCGGGTTGTGTACCCTCAATCGACGCTTCGGGTTGTGTGCCCTCAACTAATTTACAATGACAAATCGAGATCGGGCTGTGTAACCTCAATCGATGCCTCGGGTTGTGTGCCCTCAGCTAATTTAAAATGACAAATCGATATCGGGCTGTGTACCCTCAATCGGTGCCTCGGGTTATGTGCCCTCAGTTAGTTTAAAATCACAAATCGACATCGGGCTGTGTACCCTCAATCGCCGCTTCGGATTGTGTGCCCTTAGCTAATTCAAAATGACAAACCTTTGCTGGAAATTATCTGTGTCGTGCCTTGTTGATTTAGGTACCTTTCGTGTCTGCATCCAAAGAAAGATTGGTGAGTTGTACGGGGGGTTCGGTTTGTGCATTCTTGGCTTGTTTCGCATTTGCTATCCACGAGCGCCGGGATCTTGGCCGAGCTGATAGGGATATGTATAAAATAGTATATAATGTGAAATGAATTTGAAAAACTTTTGTAAGAAAGAAAAATGCAATGAAATGTTTTATCCCATTAAGTCACAAGTTGCGCTGTGTAAAGCCAAAGTTTTCGTCCCTTATGCTCTTCCAAACGAATTTTGAGGGCGTCCTCAAAATTCTACCCCAGTTTGCATTTGAAATTTTTGAGAGGTCCTCAAAAATTTCTGCCCCAGCGTCAACTATGTTCGTCCTTTGGGAATTTTTGAGAGTTCCTCAAAAATTCTGCCCCAGTGTTCGCTTTGTGGGGAAAATGAAAATTTTGTATTTATGCGACCGAACCTTGAATGGTTGCCTACGTATCCCACTCGGGGAATCAGGTCGTGACGTAGTTCAGATTACATAATGTATTGTAGAATGTAGAAATCACTAATCAGTATGAACTCCTATACATAGTATCTCTTGACAGCGTCTGAGTTGATAGGTTTCGGCCAGACTTCTCCATCCATCTCTGCCAGTATCAATGCTCCTCCATTCAAAACTCGGTGAACCATGTATGGCCCTTGCCAATTTGGTACGAACATGCCTTTTTCTTCTTCTTGATTTGGAAATATCTTCTTCAGTACCAAATGCCCAGGTTCGAAGGATCTCTCTCGAACTTTCTTGCTGAATGCTTTAGCCATCCTCCTCTGATATAATTGCCCATGACATATCGCATTCAATCTTTTCCCATCGATGAGGGCCAATTGCTCTACTCTTATTTTGATCCGCTCAGCATCTTTCAATTGTGTTTCTTGGATGATTCTCAAAGATGGTATCTCAACCTCCGCAGGTATCACTATTTCGGTGCCGTACACCAACAAATAAGGAGTAGCCCCTGTTGATGTTCTCATTATGGTGTGGTATCCTAACAGGCATATGGTAGATTCTCATGCCATTGCTTTGAAATGCCTGTCATCTTGCGCAATATCCTCTTGATGTTCTTATTGGCAGCCTCGACCACACTATTCATTTGAGGTCTGTATGCGGTGGAGTTGCGATGCTTGATCTTGAAAACATCACAGGTTGCTTTTCATCAGGTCACTGTTGAGATTGGACCCATTGTCAGTGATGATGGATTCTGGAATGCCAAATCGGCAAATCATCTTTTCACGGACAAAATTCGATACCACTTTCTTTGTTACTGATTTGTATGATGCAGCTTCTACACATTTAGTAAAATAATCAATGGCTACCAGTATGAAGCGATGCCCATTCGAAGCGGCTGGCTCAATGGGTCCTATGACATCCATCCCCCAGGCGGCAAAAGGCCAAGGCGATCCTATAATATTCAACTCATCAGGAGGCACTCGAATCATATCTCTATGGACTTGGCATTGATGACATTTCTTCACGTGCTTGATGTAGTCATGCTCCATTGTCATCCAGAAATAACCAACCCTCAAAATCTTCTTTGCAAGTACGAAACCGTTCATGTGTGGGCCACATGCCCCAGAGTGTACTTCTTCTGTCAATTTGGCAGCTTCTTTTGCGTCCATACATCTCAGCAGACCTAGATCAGGTGTCCTCTTGTACAACACTTCTCCATTTAGGAAGAAACCATTTGCTAGTCTCCTCAGTGTCTTCTTTTGGTGACTTGTTGCATTCTTTGGGTAAATGCCTTCTTTCAGAAGTCTTTTGATGTCGTAGAACCAAGGTCGTCCGTTTGATTCTTTTTCCATGTGGTAGCAGTATGTTGGCTTCTTCCTCACTGTCACAGGTATTGGATTAATGTGATTCTTGTCAGGATGCTTGATCATAGCAGATATGGTAGCCAAAGTGTCTGCAAACTCATTTTACAGTCTAGGTACGTGCTGGAATTCTATCTTGGCGAATCTTTGCTTCAACTCCTTTATGCACTCTAAATATGGCAGTATTTTGGAGTTCTTCACTGTCCATTCTCCTCGAACTTGGTGAATCAGTAAGTCCAAATCTTCGATTGCCAGCAACTCTTGTATGTTCATATCTACGGCCAATCTAAGACCCAAAATGTAGGCCTCATACTCCGCCATGTTGTTGGTGCAAGGGAACCTCAGTTTGGTCGTGACGGGATAGTGTTGTCCAGTCTCGGAAACTAATACCGCTCCAATGCCGACTCCTTTGAAATTGACTACTCCATCAAAGAATAGCCTCCAACCATCATATTCTTCGGTGATGTCTTCTCCTATACGAACATGACGTCTTCCTCAGGGAAGAAAGTATGCAAAGGCTCATAGTCATCTCCCACCGGGTTCTCGGCCATGTCATCAGCCAAGGCTTGAGCTTTCACAGCCTTTTGAGTGACATAAGTGATGTCGAACTCGCTGAGTAGCATTTTCCATTTAGCCAGCTTTCTAGTAGGCATTGGTTTTTGGAAAATGTACATGAGAGGGTCCATCCTTGATATCAGCAACGTTGAATAAGATGTCAAGTAGTGCCTCATGTTTTGTGCTATCCATGTTAACGTACAACACGTGCGCTACATCAATGTGTACTTGGCCTCATAAGGAGTGAACTTCTTGCTTAGATAATATATGGCTTGCTCCTTCCTCCCAGTTGAATCATGTTGTCCCAATACGCAACCAAAGGCCGAGTCTACCACAGACAGATATAAGATCAGAGGTTGCCTAGGCAGAGGTAGGACCAGCATAGGCGGGCACAACAAATATTCCTTGACCCGATCAAATGCCTTTTGACAATCCACTGTCCACTCGATCGCCGCGTCTTTCTTCAACAACTTGATGATTGGCTCACACATGACGGTGGATTGTGCTATGAAACGACTGATGTAATTGAGCCTTCCCAGGAAGCTCATAACCTCTGTCTTGCTTCTTGGGGGTGGAAATTCTTTGATGGCTTTAATCTTGGACGGATCCAGCTCGATACCCCTTCTACTAACGATGAAACCCAGGAGCTTCCCTGCCAGAACACCGGAAGCATACTTTGCCGGATTTAGCTTCAGATTCTACTTTCGCAAGCGGTTGAAGAACTTGCGCAGGTTGTCAAGATGTTCTAAACTTTTATTTGATTTGATGATCACATCATCCACATAGACTTCGATCTCCTTGTGCATCAGATCATGGTACATGGTTGTCATCGCTCTCATGTACGTTGCCCTGGGATTCTTCAACCCAAATGGCATGACTTTGTAGCAATAAGTCCCCCAAGATGTAGTGAAAGCTGTCTTCTCGGCATCCTCCTCATCCATGAGTACTTGATGATAACCGGCGAAACAGTCTACGAAGGATTGTAGTTCATGTTTCGCACAATTTTCAATCAGGATGTGTATATTTGGTAGTGGAAAGTCATCTTTCGGACTGGCTCTATTCTGATCTCTATAATCTACACAAAACCGGAGTTTTCCATCTTTATTTGGCACTGGGACAATGTTGGCCAACCAAGTTGGATATTTGACCCTTTTCAAAATCCCCGCATTGAGCTGCTTAGTCACTTCTTCACCAATTTTCAACAGAACCGACGACTTGAAAGTTCGGTCCTTTTGTTTGACCGGCGGAAAACTCGGATTGATAGGTAATTTGTGTGCTACCGCATCCGTGCTTATGCCAGTCATGTCATCGTACGACCAGGAAAATACGTCCTCATATTCTTTAAGAAATTCAGTGTATCTCTTTTTATCCTCGGCATTGAGATGTACACTGATCCTTGTCTCTTTCACAATCTCCTCATCTCCTAAGTTTATCACCTCAGTCTCCTCAAGGTTTGGCTTAGGTTTGTTTTTGAATCTTTCGAATTCTTCTTGTGTAGTTTCATCAAAATCATCATAATCAGCTCTAGCTTCTCCAAGCTCCATTGTTAGGGATTATGGACTCAATTGGATTATTAGTATGAATGCTGAAAAAGTGAAATATTGCAAAATTAAAATATTAAAAGCAAAGAGTTAAACGAGAATTAATGCGATATTTTATTTATGAATCCTTGCAAAACAAAGTTTGTAGGGAAACATGTGCAATAGGAAAGGAAAATGCAAGCTCCATGACTCAGAGTTAGGTTTTATTTTTGAAAGCATAAAAATAGGTTTTATCCTCTCAGCTCTACCAAGGTCCACGGTAAGCTCGGGCCCGGTTGTTGGTCCAGTTGTTCAGTGTTACTCCCGATCCAGCCTTTGCCAGTCTAGGAGGTTCAATATGTTCTTCCAGGATCACACAACAGTCTTCATCGGCTATGAATAGATTTTGCGTTCCTGCCAGTAGGATCCTCTTTAGCATTGGCTACTTCCGGCTCCACTTCTTGTGCTGCGGACACCTCCCCTTTTCGACCATCCAAGTATCCAGACGAGACGAAGATATGCAAGAGTGTCTTAGTGCTTTTCTTATAGAACTTGAAATCCAGTGACGCTTCTTCAATACTCTTTTCATAGGTCACAATTTACCCTATGCCAGCCTTCTCGTTGTCAGGCCTCATCACAATTCTGATTGGCTCGACCATACCATCCAAGTTCTGCCTAAAACTTTGCCCGGTTCATAGCCTTACTTGATCATGATGCCCCAGACCATTTTGCAGGTTGTGGGAGTACATACAGCTATTCGATCACCACCTCCATAGTTTCAGGTGCTCTGGGTATCCATACTTGCTTTCCCCTTGTTTCTTAAGAGATGCGTTTCCAATTGGGACAAGCGTTGGGTGAGTACATTGGTCGCTTCTCAGTCTTAGCTGGTAGGGTCTCACGAAATTCTCGTGACGGAACTTCCCAGTCAGACATGACTGGCTCCCAGACCAAGTTCCTTCCTTCATAGCCTTTGCCTCGGCTATCCCAATAAGCACTGTAAAAGTTCCTCTTTCTTTCTTCAACCCCAGGCGGTGTGTTGACAAACTTTGGAGCAAAGTGTGCAGTGTAACCTCCTTTTACCATGCTTGTGGCATTCCAGCTTGAGTTGTAATTCTTGCAAAGTCCTCCTCGGGTGCCTTGTACTGCTCCCACAAGCTCTACAGTATAGAACGTCTGCACATTAAGAGCATTTCCTTCAGTTGCTGGTATGGTTTGCTCATTGTAGATAGAGTTATTCCCTTCGCCGAACACTACTACTTCTTTGTGATCCCATTCAAACTTCACGGTTTGGTGCAATGTAGAAGGCACTGCACCAGCCATATGGATCAAGGGCCTCCCCAGTAGCAGATTGTAGGACGCGGAGATGTCCATGACATGGAACTCAGTAGTGAACTCCATAGGGCCAACCATGATAGTCAAGTCAATCTCCCCAATGGTGCTTCTTTGTGACCCATCAAATGCCTTCACTTTCATGTCGCTCTCCCTTATCTTGCTTTGGTCAATTCTCATTCTTTTCTGAGTTATGAACGGGCATATGTTCAGACCAGAACCTCCGTCGATCAGAACTCTTCCCACGAACCAGTCTTTCCATTTGACAGCGACGTGCAAAGCGTTGTTGTGATTCAACCCTTCAGGTGGTAGCTCGTCTCCGTGAAAAGCAATTCGGTTGGACTCCATGACTTGTCCAACCATGTTAGATAGGTTCTCAACTGAAGTGTCCATAACATGTGCTTTATCCAACACCTTCATCAAAGCACTTCGGTGACTCTCCGACTTGAGGAACAAAGCCAAAACAGAGATTTGTGCTGGAGTTTTGCGCAAGTGCTCAACTGCGGAGTACTCCTTTGCTTGTACTTTCTTCCACAGCCCCTCGGACTCTTCCTCGCTAATGCCTCGTATGTCTTGAACAAAATTCTCGGGAGTGTAGATCCTCCCACTTCTAGTCATCCTTTGTGCGGTAACAGTTTCAGCCACAGCCTTGTTCTTCTTCTCTCTTTCATAATCTTATGGCACTGCCTTGTCACTGCATGGTGCAACCACATCGACATAGAATTTAGGAGCCACTTCCACCTCAATGGGCTCTGGTGCTGCAGCGGCTTGAGCAACTGAAGCGGTTGCTGGTACCTTTTGTTTTGCCTTAATAATAGTCCCTTCTAAGTTTCATTCCTCATCTAGCTCAGGTTCACCCTACCATCTCCATGATTAGGTAGAGGATAGTTGTGCACATTCGAAGTCTTCAAGTGTATCATCTTTTGGTCAATCAAGTCTTTTATTTTGTCCCTCAAGGCATAGCACTTTTCAGTATCGTGGCCAGGTCCCCCCAGAGTGATAGGCACAGTTTTGGTTTGATCAAAGTAAGGTGTCATTCTATCAGGCATTTTGAATGGCACAGGTTGTATATGACCAGCTGCTTTGAGTCTTTCGAACAATTGAGTGCGAGATTCAACCAGTGGGGTGTAGTTTCTTTTGGGTCTTGGGCAGTTATTGGCGTGAGGCCTTGGTGAGTAGGTGTTGGTATTTCGGTAGTTGGGGCTTGGGTAGGTTGGTCTTTGTGGTGGTGGATTTTGGTACATGGGCCGGGTCTTATAGACTGGGTAGGTGGATGTAGGTGGTATGTATGGGTAGGAAGGGGGTGGAGTTTGATAGTACTGATTATAGGTAGGGGAGTGGTCAAGTGATGCGGCCACGAAGGAGACATAGTCCTTTTTCTTTCTTGAGGTGGTAGTGCTGCTAGCTTGTAGGGCCTTGTTAGCGGCTTGTAATGCAGCCATGCTAACAATCCTTCCAGTCTTCAGTCCATCTTCAATCATGTCACCAATCTTGATCAAATCTCCGAACTTCTTGTCTTGAAAATTTAGCATTTTGTCAAAATAGACATCTTCTTGTATGCGGATGAAAGTTGCCACTATCTCAGCGTCTTCCATGGGAGGCTAGACTTTGGCGGCTTTAGCCCTCCACCTAGTTGCAAACTCTCTAAAAGTCTCAGTGGGCTTCTTCTTCAGTTTCTCTAAGTAAAACCGATCGGGCATAGCGTCAGTATTATGCCCAAAACTGTCAACAAAATCCACAGCCATTGCTTTCCAACTCGTCCACATCTTCGTTTGTTGCTTAGAGTACCATACCAGTGCATCTCCAGTTAAACTGCGGTTCAACAGCTGCATGCGGATCTTTTTGTCGTGTCCAACTCCAATCGACTTGTCAAAGTAAGACCTTAAATGAGCCATTGGGTCCTCACTGCCATCGAACATGTTGAACTTGGGTGTCTTGTAGCCTTCAAGTAGTTTCAGATCAGGATACAAGCAGAGATCTTCATAGGCTAACCCTCGGGTTCCCTTAGCGTCTTGGAGTTGTCTGAACTTCTCAACCAGCCATTGGATTTTTTCTTTGGTGCTGTCTGGGTCTTCCTTAGTCCATGCATACATTTCATGGTCCTTGGTGGGTGATGCAATGGTTTTGGTTTCAATAGTGAAGGCGGGTAGGTTGTTTTGTGGTGCTTTTGGTGGTGCGGTGTGGTTAGGGTAAAGAATGTCTCTTTCAGGGTAAAGTGGATCCTTGCCGTGGGGGCGAGCAGTTGGGTTTGGTTCAGTGATTTCATCAGTACGGGCCAGAGGGATCCTATTGTCCAACACAAGTAGCCTTTGTTCCAATTTAGCGTAGCTTTCATGGGCGACCATGCCTTGTTTCTCAGGAGTTCCATCTCCTACTTTGTCAAACTCAGCCATGATATTTCGTCTCGTCCTTGTTCTTTTAGGTAAAGGGGGAGGTGTTGGGATTGATCTTTTGGACCTCAACCGGTATTGCGGCGCGGCCAGAATGCATAAACCAGACTTTCAGGGACTTGGGAACTAACACATCAAAACAAGAAGAAGAATATGTGAGTATACGTTAGTTTGAATAAAATCGTGTCCTATCATGCATGGGACCTCTTTTGTGCAAGAGGTGGTCCTATCGCGGTTTCGAAGTAACGTTTGCACCAAACACATCGTTTCGTTTGAATAAACATGATCATCACCAGTCTAAAAACCCAAAAATAACGAAATTTATTTATTTTGCTTGGCTTTATTAGTACCACTAACGACTCGATTAAGATGAAAACGACAATAAAAGAAAAGACAAGATGACTTGACTCGATACGACTAGACTAGGTGCCAAGCAAAACGGCTTCAAGTTCAAACATCAGCTCTATCGTCTTCCTTCTCCTTCTCCTCTTTGGCTTCCTCCTTGGGTTTGTGAGCCAGGCTAATGAGCGGAGTACCAGCAAATGTTTCCAGCAATTCCTTCTCATCTTCCATGTCACCTAGGGCCTTTAGTAAGAATTTGCAAATTTCCAACCCTCTTGCTTCCTTCTCCTCCAGCAGTACCTACTTAAAATATCTTCCCCATCCTTTGAGCAAATCTTGGAAATTCCTAGCAGCTTGCCTTGCAGTCATAACTTTGCCGGTCCAATACTTGAGTTCGTCCCCTTTGATCTTATCTTTGTATTGTCTCCTCATCTCCCTTTCTTGTGTCACCCTTAACTCCTTCTTCTTTTGGCTAAACTCTTATTTCAGCTTTTTGTATTTTTAAGCAGTATTTATAGCTTTGGCTTTCCTTTTTAGTGTAGTCTTGGATCGATACTTTGCCCTATCTTTGTCGAGGGTAAGTCAGGGTAACTGTGGGGTTCACCCTACTGTCACGACCACGGCAAAATTACATAGTAAGTCTTTTCTCCCACATTGTCAGTATGGTGAGGACCATCGGATGCTCGATGCCCTTTATGTCAACATTTAAACTTCTTCCTTCAGTTAACTATGGAGTTTGTTGTGTCATGCCTACTTTTCGAAGGATCCTTAGAGGAACATAGTGATGAGTTCCTCGGAATCCAGTCAACGTCAAGAAAGTGATTTCTTGACCTTGTATGGAGACAACGAAGCCAGCACAATGTTCAATCACCCATTGCACCTCCTGTAATTCCTCGAGCTTGGCGTACCAACCTTCCACGTTCGCGGGGTATTCCCATGACATTGTTCCAGCCATATGGGTGCTATGTGAACGGATTCCTCCTTGCCAATAGCATTTTGGCGCCTCTGGACTGACAGGGACACTGTGCAAGTGTTCTATCAACCAGATTTCCAGTAACAAGTTGCAACCTTCGAAGAAGTCTCCTCCCCTCCTACATTTGGCCAAAGCTTTATAAAATTCTCCCAAAATCATCGGAACCAAGCTTACTTGACGTTTGAAGGCACCTTTGCGCAGTCCCCCTACAACTCTCCCTAGCCTTATGTCGATCTTGCCTCCTTTCTCTGGGAAAACCATGCTTCCAACAAAAGTAATGATGAAAGCATTGGATTCAGTCCACTCCCAATCTTGAGTCTCCCATGCCCCATTCCATTCGTGTCCAAGTGTTGGATCTCCAAACCTAGAGTGCAAGTATTCCAACGTGACCTTTCCATCGGTCACTCCCTCGGCATATGGATCATAAGGAGCTCCCAGCAATTCAATGAACTCCTTAGGCTTCACATCTTGAGGATAAATCATTGTCTCGGGTCCAGGCTCTAACCCTGCTAATCCTCCAAATTCTTCCAACATCGGTGCCAATTCGAAACCATTTAAGTGAAACACAACCCTTTTGTAGTCCCAGAAATGTGTAGCAGCTTCAACCAAACCAGTCACGGCAGTGTAGTTCTTGAGAGCTATCAATTCCCCCAACATCTTTTGAACATGAGCTTTGCTGACAACGACCAAATCCTCCCACCAAAGTCTGATCAAGTGAGGAGGTTGGGAAACGATCTCAAACTGGAGAGTACCTTTTGAAGCCATAGTCTGAAAAACAAAATAAGAAAAGGTAAAGACCAAAACATCCTTATAGTTTTGATCATGTTCAAACAGAAAATCAATGTCTTGTGCAAACATTTCTTTGAATCAATGCAGAGATGAAATTTGTCATTTTTTGGGTTTAGAACCCTTTTGACATTTGGCGTAGGTTTACTAATGAACTATTATGTGCCAAGGACGTACAGCCTTCCTAGGTTTGTCATTATGCAAAGAAAAATGAATACGCATTTTGTAGCCAATTATTCTCGTAAATTTCCCAAAATTTTGTAAATAAGTAGGTGACAATAATTTTGGAAAAGTAAAAATACAAAAGAAGAAATGAAAATGACACTTTGACTAGGCGACACACTCCTTTTCCATCTTGGCTCTCTTTGCTTCTCGTGTGATCTCCTTGACTTTCTCCATGGCTTTGCTTAAATATCCTTTGGCTGCTACCAAGTGCAAGATGTCTACCTCTGCGCACTCCGAATTCCATTGCTCAAGTTTTGCTTCCAATGCCTCTATCTTTCCCTCTAGTTCTAATGTACGCTTTTTCCATACTTCGATCTCTTATTTGTTTTCCTTATCCATCTTGACAGCTTTCAACATGAACTCTCGGTACCGGATTTGAGCCTCTGCTTCACGATCTCTTACGTTATTCCCATGACTCGGCCCTACTACCATATTTCCCTTTATACTAGAGTGTAACCAGCTTTTGTAGTTTGGCTCGCGTCCAGCGTTGTATCTATCAGGCGCTAGCGATGCTTCTTCCATGACTTGTCTTCCTTCCCATGACTTCCTAACGCTCTTGAACCTTGGAACAACATCTTCGGTGTAGTCAAACTAATAATCTTTCGCGTTCGGTATCGACGGTATGATTTGCTTCCTTCCTGCTTGCCTCATTAATCTTAGCAGCTGATAGGGTTGGAGGCCTCTTAACCCCATAAGTATCATAAAGGATGCCTTCTCAGAACTAATGATGAAATCTGATGAAGGAAACCAAGTGAACATCCACTGGATTGAGTCCTCCGTTATGTCTTCGAACAATTTTACCTACTTCTCTGTGCTGCTTGGCTGTTTGAGTTTTGGAACCCCATACTGTTCCCCAATCAAGTAATTGCAACCAGTTGGTTTGGACAATGCTTGTGCGCCTCTTTCTTTCCCTAAATGTTCTTTGAATCATGCTTGTAGTAAAAGATTACACCCTTGGAAGTATCTCGCTCCTCTTTTGCAACACCCCAGAGCTCGATAAATGTCTGCTACTATCATAGGAACTATGGTATAACGATAACCATTAATCCCGTTGAACACTGCATCGGCAACCATAACAAGTCTTGAACATATGTCGTGACTTGAACTCTCGGGGAAAACCATCACTCCCAGGAAACCAATAGCAAATGCAAGTGGTCTAACCCCTACCATCCCTAGCTTCTTACGAAACTCGTCAGCTGTGGGGATGCTAGGTGCTAATATGTGACTCCCTTGCCAACGATGCTTGTCTAACCCCGAGTGTGACACAAAATCCCCTATTTCTTCCAACAAAGGTGTTAATTCAATGTCCCCAAACCTAAACACGTTCAATTCTTCATCCCAAAATGACACTGCTGCTTCGATCATCTCCCTACATGGTTCTATTTCTAACAGTGAAACCAAATGACCCAAATGTTGACGTACTTCGGTTTGCTCTCCTAGTGACAGGTTGCTCCACCAATTAGTCAACAAAGGAGGTGCGCCCATTATCATCCCAAAACGATGAAACTTTTGACTCATTGCAACCTAAAAATAAAGAAGAAATAAAATTTAAAACCCTGTCCCCTTTTGAGAATAATTGAACAAGTCAAAATGCGTTTTCATTCTCATCTCACTTTTTCTTTTCTTTTCTCAAATGCACATAATCATGTCCAAACGTCCCTTTAGGGTCGGAAAACCCATTTAGATAGTTTGGACAAGTTGAGAACTAGTCGGCTCACGGGGAGCCCCTCTTACGGCATGATGCATGCTCATTACAATAGAAGAGTGGTGCAATTATAGACACGGTTCCCCAAGACAGACGATCAAGGAGTGAGATCATTTGAAATTGTTGGCTGTACCACGTACCAACTATATTCCAACATGTCCCTCTTAAAAGGTGTTTTGGTGGTGAAGCGACCGTAGGATCCACGTAATCGTCGTGTGTGTGTGAAGTGTCATTTCCCAGGAGTGGGGGAGTATGAGTGGAGTATGCAAAATGTCACATAAATAATACAATAAATAAATAAAGTAAAAGAAAAAAAAAAGGAAGCCAAGTTAGTACAACAATAATAATAAGGAATAACAAGATAATAGTTAAATAAATCCCAAAATAAAGACTCGTTGTGGTTAGGACTTTGAGTATCCCAGCGGAGTCGCCATTCTGTCATACCCGATTTTGGACTCAACTCAAGGCGAGTCGGGTTTCGGATTTGACTGGATTAACTCGTTTGAGTTAAGGTTTTGGAGTCACCACCTAATATAATTTTTAAGGCGTATTAGGTCATCTAAATATCTATAGTAGAGTTCAAACGGTCAGCTAATCAATTCCAGAGATTCTATATGGTAAGAAGTCCAAATGACTCAGGGAAGAAGGTGTTAGGCACTTTCCCGAGTCCCACTAAAAGTGGTTACCATCCGAGTCTTAATTTTTGGATGTAAACAGTATATATTGTCATGGATACTAACTTGGGAGTTGATTTAACATTTTGGCTAAGCACACACAAATACTTCATGTTCGACCTATAATTAAGCCTAATCGTAGCAAGGTCCTATAACATTAAATGCCTAATCGTGAACAACATGTCAAGAGGTGTTAATACATAAATAGGGTTCCAATTCTAGCATGTATATACAAGTTGCACATTTAAGACATTTTGCTTAAATAGTATACTTTGCGAATAGTACTCGGATTTTAGGAAAAGACGAATGGAGATCTGGTTTAAAACGAAATGTTGGCTCATTTATGGTCGGTGTGACTCGTCATTAATTATCGAGCCCTAACCGTAATGGGTTTTTTGTGTGGGCGTGAGGTTTTGGAAGATATATATATATAGACAAGAGGGCTGTTTTTGAAAACGGGATCATAAGAAACACATAAATGCGAATAGTGGGCTGTCGTACGTAATAAGTATATATATATAGGTATACTCACGCAAATACATGATCTAGATGATGGTTATACTTTCAAAAATATAGTTTTAGATTGTATAAATGACCCCGATTACTTTATACACCCATATGCATGATTAGATTAGTGTATAAGGGCGATAGTAAAGGTTAAAAATCAGTTTAAGCACATAAGAGGTCCATTTTGAAAGTGTTTTTGGGCCTGGACTGTTTATGCAAAAGAGGGGCAGGTTCGAGTTTTCAAAGACAGTCTCATACATACAAGTAGAACACATATAGTCCCCTGTTTATTGAAAATTTAGGTAGTAACATTAATTAATCATGCTTCTGGGTTTCTAAGGTGTACACATCTTCAGGAAAAGTGGAAATTTAATCATGCTATCATTTTTCACAAAGAGAATAATTCAGAACCACTTTAGTTTATGCCTAAACATGATGCAATGCACACAGGGAGGAGAAGAGGCAAGAGGATGGCCCCTGGGCAGCCAATTTTGTACAACACCTTTGTTGTACCCCTGTTTTAAGAAGGTACAGGCAGGGTACCTAGCAAATATACAAGTTTGAGGGGGCAATTTCTATGGGAAGGGATACAAAGCTACAAGTCTAGTTTCCCCAGAATTCCCAGTTAAACTCAGTTAGCAGTTATAGGTTCACAGTCTCATCATCACAGTCCTAAAATCAACTTAAAAGGTCTAGACCCTTGTTCTTTCAAGCCTCAAAGGGTACCAGTAGTTATCAGGTCAAGACTTTGGCCATTCTAGGCCTTTTGAGTATCCTGCAAATAGAAAACCAACAAGAAAAAGGGGGAGGGGAAGGACCTGAACCAAAGAAAGGGTCTACTAGGAGTAAGTGCAGTCAGATGCACCTTCTGTAATGTTGTTTATGATCTTAAAATGTGCAGATTACTCAGAGAAGAAAGGTAGACCAATAGTTTAGGTAAAAAAGAGGTAGAGTGAGAGGGTTATACTACAGACACATTCACAGACTTCCCAAGTATTCAACAATGAAATAAAGGGCTATGCCTTTTATTGCATAACTTTTAGACAAAGATGCAAATATACAGAGACTAATCATAGTAGAGAAGACCAATGATTTTCACAGAATAGGCCAAAAATACTCACATACATATGCAGGAGTAATGGGTGAGAAAGAGTACCTCTAGGTTGGAATGCAAACAAGAGATGTAAGAATCAGCAACAAACAATAATTCTCCACAGAAAACAGAGTGAGCAAAGAGAGAGGGATGCCAAGAAAATTATGCAGGTTGTTTTTACTAAGTGGATTGGTGTAATTCTGGATTTTTTGTGTCCAGAACTTGTTCCCTTTATTCAAAAGAGAGTTGTTTATATAGGTGAGAAGTCAGAAATTTAAAAGCAACGGGTAAAAGATCAATAAGGTAAGAAATGCAATTTGCCAAGAATAAACAGGGGACAAACTGAGTCATTCTTCCAAAAATAGGATAGTCAATCCCAAAATCTAAGGTTAATCAATCCTGGATTGATTTGAGAATCCCCCCTCGACCTTAACTTAGTCTAGGTTCAGAAATCCCCCCCCCCCCCCCAACAAATAGGTTTGAACCTCAGCAGACTCCAAAACAAGTATGCCAATGATCACGCCAATTTCTTCTTTTATTTTACTCATAAATTTCAAATAGAATCAATCAAAATCCTTTGAAATCGTGTAAATTGAATCTACCAACTCAGATTTTAACAAAACAAGTCGCGAACTTATACAAATAATACACAGTACACAGTTTGAGCAAACTATAGCAACTCTGAATTTCAGATTCAATTATAGGATTTAATCCCTTAACCATGGCAAAATTAACAGCGTAAATAGGTTCACAAACAAATCGACAGTTCAAAAAAGGTCATGAGTCATGCAAATCGATTAATTGACAAGTAAAGATGATAATCCTATTAATTCCTAGAAAACACAGAGGATTTTATGCATAAATTTCACAGAATCAGAGAAAAAGAATTACCTACTTATTAGAACCGGGTCTGTGACGTTCCTCAAAATTGTGAAGTTTTAGAACACTTATTATCATGGGAAAATATTTACGTAAAGTCGTTTTATATAATGACGATGTCCGAATAGGAAGTGTATGGAGAGTAAGTTAAAATAATTATTATGGATGAAGTACAAATATTAAATTACAATTAAAGTGGGAAAGGAAGTTACAAAGGGCTAAAAACCCAAGCTGACATAAAGTTTGACCAAAAGAAATTAGCTACCCTTTAAAGAAAAATAACTTTTTGTGGCTGTTGCTCAAATTTTAACAATTGGGATAAATCCCTTCTGACGTGAGCCACGTGAAGTACTCCTCTCATTAGGAATACTCACGGGAACAAGAACAGAGCACAGCAGCAAAGCTCTCGGCTGAATCAATCTGAGATCCAATCAAGGTAAATTCTTTTTATGAAATTAAATAGTGACAATGCTATTACACACAAGGACATCACTTCGTAATAAATAATATTTTTAGGAAAGTTCCCCAAAACCTAGAAAGTTAATGGTTGAACCTAAGTACTTGAATTGGGGAAAAAGTTTGAAACTTTGGTATTGATTACTCGAATTGGTGGTTATCGTAGTTGTTGAGTGACGTGAAGTACGTGAATTGGAGCTTACGTTTAGGCTCGAGGAATAATCGAGGTGAGTTGAGATATACCCTTTCTAAGGTGCTTTTCTCACAAAGTGCATGTATTTAAAGTGTTTGATAAATTGTTTTAAAGAAGTTATGTACGTTTGATTGGAGCGGGCAAACGTTCATTATCCATTAATGTTTCCAAGTCGTTCTTTAGTATCAAGTATCTAGAAATATGTTTCATAGCTTCCTTTACATCCCGGTCATATATCTTTACCTGAGTACAATTTCATGAGATTATTTATGTTATTCTATGATTATTATTAAATGATTCAAGATTTAATTGTGTTTGAAAGCTAATGAAGCTATGATGAGATTTTAAATGAAAGCTTAAGTTCAAATTGAGGCCTTTGGTACCAAGCAATATTTTAGATATTTTTTGGGAGCTACCTTAAATTCTGAGAAGGGTAAACTTGTTCGTAGCCATAGTCGGGCTGCGGAGCGTGACCATAGTCGGGTTGCGTTTTACCCCGAAACTACCATGACAGGGTAGGTATGTGCCATAGTCAGGCACTATATTATATTGCCATAGTCGGGCAATGAATGCTAGCGTGTCAGACACTTTGAACTGTGGGACGCCACGGGGATTAGAAAGAGAAAGAAAGAAAAGATGTCAGATTTGAGTGGTACTCCCTAGAAAGAAAATATAAGCTATTTTGCAATATTTAAAGAGTTTATTTTGATCTAATGTTTCAGTTGCCTTAAAGTATAGTTTACGCATTCATGTTTTATTAACTCTCGTTCCGGCCTTAGTGAGGGAGTCGATGATACTCACTGGGTGACGAGCGATTCGTTACTCACGTTCCTTTTTCTTGGAACCTACGTTGGCTTCGTCAACGCAAACGCAGGTCACAGAGGCGATCAGACTTCAGGCTAGGACTCTCCCTCACATCCTCAGTTGTTGGTGAGCTCCGCTTTGCTTTCAGTGGAGACATATCAGCTTTCCTTACCAGTTCGTTCATTTACTTTATTTATTCAGTTGAGTATTGCCGAGGGTTTCATGTCTCGTGCAATATGACAGTCTTCCAGTTTTAGAGGCTTCATAGACAATGAGTTAGAAGGGTTATGGTGCACATTTTAAGATTTAATGCTTAAAGTATTTTTTAAAGCTATATTGGCTATTTATTATAAGATGCTGAGTTATTATTTATTTAAATTACTATGAGTTTTGAAAGATGTATGAAAAGTTTAGCAGGTCTGGTTCACCTGGCCCCCAGGTGCCGTGTCATAACTCGTTCCGAAAACGGGTCGTGACAGGGTCAATCGTGACCCGTTACAAATTTAACTTCGCATGGGGTACCTTACCCCGCTTAGGTGATAATACCTTTGAATCACAAGCCTGAATCCCGCCGGAGTTATTTTCCGACGGTGGCGTCACGGTGGTCAAGGTTCACACCCCGCCCTTATCCAAACATCGCCAAAGCTATATGGGTTTTGTAACGGACCTCGAGGGGAACACGGGGGGGAGGGGGGGTCATTTTCCCCAATTTTCTCCGGTCATAATAGCTGGAGAGTTGATCGACAGTCGGGCTGAAAGGGCGTGGGCGAAATGAGAGAAGGGCTTGTTTTGGGGTGGAGAAACAAAGGAAACTAATTAGGGCCATTGGATCGTCTACGTGGACGATCAGGATCGATCCACGTAGGCACGACGTGTAAAAATTTGGCTGATGTGTGTGCCTTGTGTGTATATGCGTTTATATATGTATAAATATTATGTAAATGGGTATAAAATAGGTATAAAATGGATTTAAAATGGTATAAAAATTATAGAAAAATTTGGAAATTAATTTTAAAATGTTAGGAAGGCTAAAATGCATAAAAATTGTAATATTGAGGTTTAAAATAATTTTGGATAATTTTGTCAAAAATCGGAATAATTCTAAAAAATTGTAAAATAACTATGCTTTGAGATGATGCTTTTAAAAATGGCTTCAATTGCAAAGCCAGTATGAGAAGATAATTTGAAAAGAATAAGCGAGGTAGGAGTGGATACACAATCGTGTGTAAAATTCAAGAACGATTGATTTTGAAAATAGGAAGGATAAAATTGGGTGTCAACAAACACTACCAAATTATCCCAAGAACTAGCTTAGCTGAAAGCCCATAAATGATTCATTTCCGGACTCCTCATGGTCTCAATATTCTAAATATATCAGTGGATTACATTCTTGAGTCCAGTTTTGACTCAATTCCCTAATTTCATAATTTTAAGGTTCAAACCCAACATCTTCAAGTTAATTTCATGAAAATATAACTCCATAAACATAAATTAACATAATAATATAGCTTAGGACCATTATTTAGGCAAGGTTAACGATTTGGTACTCGTGAATTTTTCCCCACCGACTTAAAATCGAAGCATTTGGCTTAGAAATGAAGTTTGCTAATCAAAAGGTATTTTTATACCCCAGAACCTGCGTTATCGAGTTCACACAGGCGCTAACGCGCCACAGGACTGCACTGTCACTCCCTTTGGAACGCTCTAGAATATAAGAAATAGAATTCTTAGCGAAATCACGCTATGCCTTGTGCGATCGCGCAAACAAGGTTCTAAGAAGTGCACCAGTATCAGCTAGCGCTGCATTTAGGATCCGAACGGGAAGAATCACACAAAACTTTTCACATAAATTATTCAAAACTTATAGGACCTACTAGCAATGATGGATCTCAAATCGGATGCTCGAAACACAAGACGAGGGTCAAATAGAAATAGGTTAAGTTCTAACCTTCGGAACTTTAGCGAAAACTAACCGAACGACCTGGAATTGCACTTCTGAAAGCTCGCACATATCACAAATGACCAAATAAACCTAACGAAACTTTTAGATTTCAAATCAGAAGTCGGTTACTCAAATCAAGCTCAAAAATCTCCTCTCGGCTTTACCGATACTAGACACTAAAGTCATTTTCCAAGACCTACCGAATGAGGTCTAATTTAGCTCAAATTTTACAGACAGGTCAGAATGGACCTCATAAAGCTGTTAAGACTGTCATCTTATGAATCGGAGTCTTAACTCCTGAAACGACTTGCCAAGGTCCTTTCAGATGTACGCAGACCTTAGAGGAAACTTATGTACGGGCATTTTTTTACGCACATACTAACTCAGGCTGTGTTCATGGCTGAAATGAATACAATAATGAGAACCCATAAGACTAAGGGTTTATTTTGTGACTTAGGTTGTTTAGGTAAATACCAAAGTTTAATATTTCAAAGATATCATATCCACTAATTGATCGAGTATGGTCATTTCTATTTTATTATTTCAGATATATTTTGAATACCGAAAGATAATAGATGTTGGAATAAATTAACCATAATGTTTCCTCTAAATTAGATATAAAGTAGTAAAGAATAGACAATTGAATTACCATCTACTAATTTACTTTCCAAATGATACCATCCTTTTCATTGGAATTGCATTTTTGAAGCTCTTATCCACAAGTATCTTCAAGTAGGCTGATTCGCAAGAATGACCTCAATAAGTTTTGGCTCAACATTTGTGAGCTTAAATTATTTTAACATATGAGACAAAAATTCTAGACATTCAACAAGTAAAGACAATGAACTTGCTCATTGACCACAAGTTCTCTTATAGGCAAAAGTTGTACGTCTTGCTCAACTATTTAAAATTTAATACAATTTGAACTTCTTCCTATAGAAAACACATTACATTATCTTCATAGTCTATAATTTCTTAAAATTTTCGAACTCCTACCTCATAGGTAAAATTAACTGATGCGCACATTACAACTTGAACTCATGTTCGATGTGCAACAAATGTCCCTTTTTATGATTTTTTTAGCGTATTCAAAATATAAAGACAACCCTTTTGATGTACTATTTTTGCATTTTTCTCTTAATGCTAATAATTTTACTATTGGGGTAATTCCTTCAATATGTTGTAACATTCAGGCTCATTTCCTAAGTTATTGTCACGACTCGGATTACAAGTTAGTCATGGGCATCCAACACCTACTTGGTTAGACAAACCCAATGGTCATTCATCTACAGTTCCAAATCATAATAAATAAGTTACAAGAGAGAGAGAGAGATAGAGCTACTAATCCAAGTACTTAGTAAAATCTAGTATGAAGATAAGATTGCGGAAGACAACAACTTAAACAGGTTTAAGTCCCTTCCATAACCCATGATCAACTAGGAGTAGAAGAGTTTTATACAGGCCTTAAAATGACCAAACAAGTAAATATAATATTGAAAAGATAAAGAAAGGCTCACTGCTAAGGACTAATTAGTTGGCTCACTGTTAGATCTCCTCAAAGATCTAACCCTTATAAGCCATGAACCTCACTAGTACTAGGTTGAGGACCTGCTAAAGGAATGAATGGGAGAAGCAAACAAACTAGAAAATAGGGTAAGTCTAATACTAAATATGGAGGGAAGAATGCGATCATAAAAAAGGAGAGATTCACGGGACAAATATATGTTTTTAGTTTCAAGAAAACTTTAATAAAACAAGCCAACTATTTAACAATAGTAGTTCAAAAAAAAAAAAAGGTTTTCAAGTCAAGAACTTTCAGCAAAAATAAACAAGTAGTCACTAATATGAAACATCAAGTATGATTTCAATTGCATGTAAGATGGTAGGAACCCAAGCATAAAACCTCTAGTTTTCCTTACTTGTCCAAGTCCGCTCAAGAGAACCTAAGAAATTCATAACAATATCAGCAACAATAAAAATAACAGCATATCATGTTTCCGATAGAACCTCAGCTAGGGAAAGCAAGCAATTCTACAAAATAGGTTTGAGGAGAAAAAAAAATGAACATAACAAAATATAAAAAGTAATCACACAAAAACGAAAGATAATCAGGGAAATAAAATAATAGTAACAATTACAAGACTACTAAGATAGAAATAGAATATAAAAGAGTAATGCTAATGCTCAACACTACCGAAAAAACCTTATAAATCAGATATCAAGTCAACAGTATCAAATAAATAGGATATGAATCAAATATGCTATTAAAATCAACAAAGAAGCATAAAAAGTATACCTCGCGACAGTTATGCATGATAGGAATATACATAGAATCCCAGCGAGGGAAAATTCACCTTAAAAAAATGATAGAATCACCTACCTCAAGCCAAAGCACATCAAACCTACTCTTTGATGGTCTTACCTCACATAATATAATCCAAACGACTCTGGTCTAATCAAATAATGAATAGAATAACCAGTTCTAAGCATGGATCAATGTTTCTAAATTCAAAATTGAATGAGCTGAAATACCAAGAATACCCTAGGCCTAACTAATTGAAAACCTAAACACAAATAAATTTGGTTATCCATATCCCCACAAGTCCAAAGGTACAACACATTCTCGAATTAGAAGTTGTTTGGCTAATAACAAAAATCCCATAAGCAGACCTCTGTTTAGGCAAGTATAGGAAGTCAACTTCAATTACATAATAATGTTATCCATTTTATTACGAGTCTAGGCATATGAAATTTATCAAAATCAGACCACAAATAGTTCATCAAATCCCTAATAATCCCTCTCTTTGATTTACCACAAAAAACCTCTAAACCTTCATTCAATTTCATAATTTCAAAGATAATAATCCTTGGGAATTAGTGGGTAACAATACCTGTTAAGGAAACATCCCTTGATCAATGAGGTGAAAATATCGCTTAAAATTGCCCAACAGAGGTCCAAACGCTTAGAATAGTGGAGCTCATGTAAAATCCTAACTCAAAAAAATTTGGTCTCTTTATATCCAATGGGTGCTCTAGCAATACACACCTTACAGTCGCGCTAGCCAAAGCCAAAACTCATCGAAGAAGTGTGCATCAGGTTGGGTCGCGCTTTACTGAGCCATTCAACTGCGCTATCGGGACTGCTCCCTCGTGGTCGCGTAAGTTTGAGCCTGCAATAACCAAAAATCATTTCGAGCCCTTGGACTTCATCTCCATACGAATCATAAAACATACTAAAAACCCATAGACACTTCTAGATGTAATTTGGAGTTCATATACTCAGAAATGGGGTCAAAGTAATAACAATCTTCCCCACTAAAACACAAGTTCGTCATTGAACTTATACAATATTCAACTGATGACCCCAAGTCCCGAACCAGATCATCCCAAAAGTCATAAATGAGTTAGAAGACTTAAAGTAACTCTCTATTCACCTAAGGGACCATACATACACAATATGGAAGGTCAACTATTCATTTTTGGTTCAAAAATAAATTTCTTTCCAAAAGCACATCAAATTGCCTTTGAACAAGACTAAAAATCACATAATAATACAAGTCAAAAATCACATAATAAGACTTTTGAGACCAACGACTTGTCATTCGGATCATGTTTACCTAAATCAATACATTAAAATCACATTTACAACAATGACGTGCTTGAAAATAAGATAGCATTCCAAACAACCTTTCTTTCAACTCGAATTTTATGGCCAACTTAAGAATGTCCTAACAAAACTTCTAGAACTAACAGTTCAGAAATCGGAACTCAAAACATTAAAAATGTCTATCCAAACCCTATATGAAAGTATGAAAACCTTTCTAACCATATTCTCGAGGATTTGAGTAGTGTGCTAAACGGACCATCGACAAAGAAGGGAAATGGTATTAAGATCAAGCCGATTACTCAAACTCTCCTAAACATATCTCCAAAACTGACATGCAAACTTAGGCCCCTTATCACAAACGATAGAAAGAGGTATTCCATGCAACCTACCCACATCCTTGATATAAAGTCTTGTAAGCTGGTTAAATAGGTACATTGCACTGGTATGAAATATGCAGACTTTGTAAGTCTATCAAGTATCACCAAAGAGAGTCTAACTATTTCAAAATAGATGGCAATCCAACTCTAAAAGTCTATATTGATCCTCTCCTAGTTCCAGTCAAAAAAGGACATAGCTTGAGTCAACCACCTGATTTCTGGTGCTCACCACTTAACATTTTGACAGTTCAATTACTTTAAAACATGATCCACCAGATACGGTTCATGCAATGCCACCAATATACATCCTTCAAGTCATGATACATCTTGGTAACACTTAAATGAATAAAATATCGAGAACCATAAGCCTAATCAAGAATAGTTTCCTCGAGCCCTCCCCACACACCTAGTAAACAAATACGGCCAATAAGCTACAATAATCTCTCATTGTCCATAATAAAAGGACCTGTCTCACCCTTTTGAACACGATTCCGGTGATCAGCAAAGTGAGAATCTTCATACTTGTGTGCCTTAATTTTCTTAATCAAAGATGATCGAGACATCACACAAGCAAGGATTCTGTCAGAATCAGAATCATCAATATGAATACACTGATCAGCCAAGGACTGAACCTCACGAGCCAAAGACCATCTCCCCATGGAAATATATGCCAAAAAATCCAAAGACCTCGCACTTAAGGAATCAATTACATTTTCCTCTCCAAGATGACATAAGATAGTAACATCATAATCTTTACGCAACTCCATCCACCTCCTCTGTCTAGATTTAAGATCTCACTATTAAAGAAAATGGTGGAGACTCTTATGATTTGTGTAGATCTGAAGAGACACATCGTAAAGATAATGCCACAAAATCTTAAGAGCGAACATAATTGTAGCCAACTACAAATTTTTAGTAGGATAGCTCTTTTTATTATCCTTTAACTGTCAAGAAGCATATGCTATAACTTTTCCATGTTGCATCAAGACACAATCAAGACCTACTTAGGAATCATCACAATACACATAATAGCAATCAGAAAGACCAATAATAGGGCTATGTTTAGTAAGGTCTTGACCTTTTGAAAGCTTGCCTCAGAATCCTCTGGCCAATGAAACTTTATAGAAATAGGTAACTGGGGTTGTAGTAGAAGAGAAACCCTCCATAAACATTTGTAATATCCCACCAAGCCAAGGAAACTGTGAATATCTGTTAGAGTTGTTGGCCTTGGCCAACTCTGAACTAGCTTAATCTTCTTAGAATCTACCTTTATCCCCTCACTAGATAATGTGACCTAAGAATTCTACCGACTCCAACTAAAACTCACATTTTGAGGAATAAGTATGAAGTTGATGATCTCTAAGTGTCTAAAGCAAACTTCTCAAATGATCCTCATGCTCAACACGCTATAGGAATAGATATAAGATATCATCGATTGATTCATAAGATCCATAAATAATGCTAGGGTGTTGGCAAGCTCAAAAGATATAACCAAAACTCATAAGGACCATAATGGGTCCTATAGCCTTCGGACATCGGATTCCCGGATCTTCAATTGATAATAACCCGATCTCAAATCTATCTTAGAGAAGAACCTCACACCTTACAATTGATTAAATAAATTATCAATAATGGGCAGTGGTTACTTGTTCTTGAAGGTCACTTTGTTAGATTGCTTGTAATCAACGCACAACCTTACAATACCATCATTTTTCTTCACAAGTAACACTGACGCACCCCAACGAGATAAGCTCGGTCAAATGAAATCCTTACTAGGAAGATCCTATAATTTTGATGCAACCCAAAACGAACGGAAGCTAAACACGATACAAACAAGGCGGAAGCGATAAAGATAATAAGAAATCGAGACTAGGAAGGCAAGAAATTAGAAGAAAGAATCGATTCAATTCACTAACGTTGATTGAATTCAAAAGGGAGAAAGGAAACTCGAACCTTGCAATGGATCAAACTAGGTGTCGATCTCCATAGGTTCCAAGTCATACACGAAGCCTCGGGCTTCAACAAGAAGGGCTCGGCCTCTTCAATGTTCTCTCTCAATTCTATCTTCTAAAATGACTCACCCTCAAATAAAAGAGCTAATGTTCTATTTATACATTTACAATGATAAATGGACTAAATTGCCCCTGCAGCTGATTCTGGTTCGCTCCTAGACACTTCTTCTTCGCGATCGCGCAAGGCATCAAGCAATCGCGCAGGACACTCTTCAAAGCAGCGCGATCGCGCATCCAAGCTCGCAATCGCGCAGGTCTCCAGCAACTTCAGCATCGCCATCGCGCTCAAGGGGGCGCTGTCGCGCAGAGCAAACAAGGCCTCTTCGCGATCGCGCAGGCAGTGTAAGGATAGCGAAGAACATTTTTTCTTCGGTAGGCAGTGAGCTCCCAGTGTGCTACCCCATTTTGCCCTCTTTTGTGCTGCCATGTTTCCTGCACTGTTTTCCTCCTTCCTTGGCGCTCCAATGCATGATCTTCAAGACGTTTCTGGAGGCCTTGACTCGTATCCCTTATGCTCTCGAGCTTGGCTTTTGATGGTTGGGAACTACGCCATTTTATATTGCATCATCCTCCCCTTTTTGAAAGGATTTCGTCCTCGAAATCGAACCATCAAAACCTACAATCAAAGCAAGCACAACCAAAACTTCCTACTTCACAAGTAGGTTTGCTTAGCAAGAATAAGTGCAAGTGGTGTGGAAAACACACTCTTATGATAGAGCCAAGCATCAATACCTATTAAAAAGCTTATGTTCCCAAAGGAGACAACAAAGTCTCGGCTCGACAAGAACAAGCACTCATTTTCAAAACAAGCATAGAGATCAAGGATATGCATGTCGCAATTCAATTCCCTACCACCCCTAAGCTCATGACCAACACACCAAGCCTTCCAATCAATTTTATCACAAAGTGACACATCAGCTTTGACATGCTCGACACTCAAGGTGTGCTCAACATATGGGGTGGAGTAAGGAAAATAGTTCACTCACAACTAACATCGACTACTTGATGCAATATAAAATGGCGTAGTTCCCAACCATTAAAAGCCAAGCTCGAGAGCACAAGGGATACGAGTCACGGGCCCCAGAAGCGACTTGAAGATCATGCATTGGAGCGCCAAGGAAGGATGACCACCCAGGCTACAAGGGAGGAACATCCGAGGCACATTTTGAGGCATTTCAAGGAGCTTCAGGAAGAGGTGGAGCGCCTCAGGATGGAGGCGGACCGCCTACAAAAATCCAGAGAGTTGACATAGGACAGGCGGAGCGCCTCAGCTTGGAGAATTACAAGAGGCGGACCGCCTAGTTGGGGGAGGCGGACCGCCTACCCCCTGTGACTGCTATGCAGGATTTTGCTACTTTTTACGTGAATTTCCTACTTTAGCCTTAAGTGGCCTTAATTGTTATAACCCACTTTGGGGGTGTTTTAGACATTTCATTATGTGTAAAGGAAGACTATAAAAGCCTTCCTTAGCCATTTATTTCATTAGTTAGTTTTGACATTGAATAGAGAGAAGAAAGAACATTGAAGAGCCCGAGCCCTTCGAGGTTGAAGCCCGTGGCTTCGTTTATCTATGTACTTGGAACCTATGGGGATCGACACCTAGTTGGATCCATTGTAAGGTTCAAGTTTCCTTTCCTCCCTCTTGAATTCGATCAACATAATTGAATTGAATTCGTTTCTTTCTTCTAATTTCTTGCCTTCCCAATCTTGATTTCTTGTTATCCTTTATTTGCTTCCGCTCGATTATCGTATGTTTTAGCTTCCGCATTTTTCCATTGCATCAGTTGGTATCAGAGCACAGATCGGGTGTTGTTCTTACAAACCCTCATTCCTTGTTCTTAGTATCCTTATCTTTGTTGTTGTTGTGTTTGTTCTTGAAAATTTGAAGAAAAACAAAAAAAAAAAATTGAAAAACTTGAAAATTTCACAAAAATTGGTGGAACTTGTTGGATTGGAACACCCATGCGATAAAAATCATTGGGGTTTGTTCCTAATGTGATTTCCATTCTTTTGGTACCAAAATTACAAGATTTGGTGGTGTATTTCAAAAATTGAAGAATTCAAATCTCCAAAATTTTCAAGAACCCTAGAATTTTGCTCAAGAATCAAAATCAATTGATTGTTGTTTGTTTGGGGTTTAAACCTATTGGGGATTATTTAGAAACATCATACACATCTTTGGGTATCATTAGAATCGAAAACAAGTCGAAAACGTTGGATTTTGAGTGCAAAACGAGCCAAAAACGTGTTTTGCAAAGTTGCAGGAAAACACCCTAGGAGGACCGCCTATATTTGGAGGCGGACCGCCTCCCTCTGGGCTGCTCTCTGGACTTTGTCAGGTGGAGCGCCTCTTTCCTGAGGTGGAGCGCCTCTTTTCTTAAGGGTTTCTCGGATAGTTTTTGCGTAGGTTTTCACTTGTTATTCGCCCACGGGCTTTTTGGTTAGTGTTTCTAGGGTAATTGGCCTACTCAAAAGACACTAACTTACTAGCGTATTAGGACATTTGTGCGTAGAGGAAATTAGAATTCAAAGAAGAGTCGTAGAACTTTATTTGGCCTCAAGTGCGCACTTAAAATAACCGTCCGTCCATTGAGTCTCATTAACTCCATTCCGAACTTTTATTTGGACATACTAGTTGTGATCACCTTGGTTCCCAAGTTGTTAAGGCCTCACTCTTGAGCGTTCATAAATTGAGTGATACACGTGAGGGAGTGACTTTTGGGAGGTTCTGTTCTTTTGGTGTTGCAACAACGTCGGATGTTGAGTGTGGCGATTATGACTCATGTGGGGATGATGTGAGTTGCTATGGCTCGTATGGTGAAGATGGAGACTATGGTTCCTATGGTGAGGATGTTGGCCATTACTATGATGATGGAAACCATGGCTCCTATGGAGATGAAGCGGTTCACTATGATGATCGTGAAGTTGAAGAAGACTACGAGGCTTGTGATGAAGAATGTGTTGATCTTTATGCCTCGAGTCAAGAATTTGAAGATGGTGACGCTTCAAGGTACATTGATCCTACTTACTCTACTTGTGATGAATTTGATCATGTTGATAGTGACATAGAGGGAATTGATGATGAAATTGATTATTCACATTATTCATTTGCATCTTCTCTTGGTGTTGCTAATGGTGTACAAGGAAGTAGTAGAGGACCTTCCTTTAGTATGGGAGGTGGTGGTGGTTGTTCCATGGGAAATGGGAGGTTTGCATCCTCTAGTTCCCATGTGAAAGGTTGAAGGAGAAATGGTGTTGCTCTTGCCGTCATGGGGGGACATTGCTCTAGTAGTGGTGGTAGGAGTGGTGCTACGGGCTATGGAACCAAGGCGAGAGGCAATTATGGGTTCCATAGTGGTACTCCTTCCTCGACTTCCAATAACACTTCTAATGTTGGAAGAGTGACGGGAAGTGGAGGATATTCTAGTAGTGTTGCCACTAGTGGAGGGATAAGGAAAATCCGAGTTGATGGTAATGCTAGTCTTGGTCATTCAAGCTCTTCTTTGGATGTGCCTATACGAAACTTGGGTAGAAGTAGGTTTCTTATTGGGGTAAATGGAGTTGATGGAAACTTGCTCCAAATTGGTGAATGCGATGCCAATTGCATTAACCCTTCTTTAGTTGCTAGACTAAAGATCCCATGCTATGCTTTAAAGTATCCCTATGAGTACAAAGGAGTTTGGGTTTACAAGGAGGCACGGGTACTGATATCTCATAAGGGTTACAACGAGTATGTTTGGTGTGACGTGTATCCCGCACCAAATATGGGTGTTTGGCTAGGTGATCCATGGTTGCACAACAAGGAGGTTCACTATGATGCTAAGCGGGATATATATCTAGTGGCCACGGGTCAAGGGGTTTATGAGTTTGCACCTTACGGCAAGTGGGGAAAGATGTCTGTTGAAATACAAGCTAGGATCATACAAAGGAGAAGGGAGCGAGAACTTCAAACCATGATTGAAATTGAGCAATCAAGAAGTCCTATAATCACAAGCAATGGTCGGACTAGTGCAAGAAAAGGGTTGACGAATGTCAACAAGGTGAACCCGAAACCACAAGCTTCAAAGCCAAGTGGTTCACCAACAAAGAAGGAGGAGGTCCCAAGTGATGAGTCTCCAAGTCCTAGATTCCGGGTGGATGTTAAAAGTCCACCTACTCCGGCTATGGGTATTCTTGGGCCTCGTCCCAACTCACCCGAATATGAGAGACAAAAGATTGAGAGGAGTAAGGGAGTGAGGTGACATTCCTCGAGTGGAAAAAGGAGAGGATGTGTTGAGTGATGTGAGTGGGATGTCACCACCCGAATCTACACCCAACCTTGAAAGAAAAATGAGGGAAAAGAAAGAGGGAAAAGAGAGTGAGGACACCCCTTATTCTAACCTTAACCCTTTATCTTCTTCTTCTTCTACTTGTGTTAACTCTTGTGTAGGTACTCTTGAAGGCCAATCAATGGACCTTCAATCATGTTCCAAGATTGATGGACAAGGTGAAGAAGATCTTCAATGTGAACTTCAAGGTGAAGGGACAATCCAAGACACTTCAAGTGCATTGAGTGAGCGAGATGGCCACTCAAAGGTATGTGAAAGCTCTTCCCTTAAACATGTTACTTCCTTGTCTTATGATAGTGTTGGTGAAAACTCTATACTAGTTGATGAATTGTGTGATTACAATGTGTTTGCAACTAGTGTAGAGTCGGTTGGTCAACTTGTGTGTGATTGTGAACCACTAGTTGAGAGGGATGATAAGCCACATCATGATGTGAGCTCGATTTTCATTGAAACTCTCATTAGTGAAGAATGTGTAGTTGACCCTATTTGTGATCCTTGTTATGACACTCCACCTATATTTGAGGAGGATTATCTTGTAGGTGACTTTGGAGGTGAGGAGTGTCATAACAAGGTTCACAAACAAGGTCAACTACAACATCTTCACTAAAGAGAGGTTCAATGAAAACTGAGCTCACATCATGATGTGGCTTTTCAACCCTCTCAACTAGTGGTTCATTTTCACACACAAGTTGACCTAAAGGCTCTACACTAGTTGCAAACACATTATATTCATGCAAATCTTCAACTAGTATAGAGTTTTCACACACATTATCACAAGACAAGGAAGTATCATGCTCAAGGGAGGAAGAACTATCACATACCTTTGAAGTGTCATGAATGTCTCCACCTTGTAGCTCACAATCGGCATCTCCTTCACCTTGTCTTTCCATCTCGGGACATGGTTGAGGCTCCATTGGTTTGCCTCCAAGAATCCCTACACAAGAATTCAAACACATAGAAGAAAAAGATAAAGGGTTGAGGTTAGAATAAGGGGTGTCCTCACTCTCAATTTTTCTTCTTCCCTCTTTCTTTTCCCTCATTTTTTTCCAAGGTCGGGTGTAGATTCGGGTGGTGACAACCCACTCACATCACTCAATACAACCTCTCCTTTTTCCACTCGAGAGTTCACCGGTCCTTACTCCTCTCTATCTTTTGTCTCTCAAATTCGCGTGAATTGGGACGAGGCCCAAGAATACCCATAGCCAGAGTAGGTGGACTCTTTACATCAACCCAGAATTTAGGACTTGGAGACTCATCACTTGATGTCTCCTTCTTCTTCATTGGTGAACCACTCGGCTTTGGAAGTTGCTTCGGGCTCACCTTGTTGACATTTGTCAACTCTTTTGTAGCACTAGTCCCACTATTGCTTGTGTTTGTAGGACTTCTTGTTTGCACATTGTTGCCCATGGAATGAAGTTCTCGATCCTTGCTCCTTTGCCTAGCAAAAGAAGGTGCACTAGTAGGCACTTGGCTCTTCGCCCGGTAAGGCACAAAGTCATAAACTCTTTGCCCTATGCCCACAAGATACGCATCCTTCACCACATTATATTGCACTCTCTTCCCTTCCAACCACGGCTCACCTAACCACACATCAACATGACGCATGGGATACACATCACACCAAACATAGTATTTATAATTCCTATGAGATATGAGTAACCGAGCCTCCTTAGAAACCCACACTCCATCAAACTCATAAGGATGCTCTAGCTTATGGCATGGTATCCTAAGCCTATCAACCAAAGAGATGCTAATACAATTGGCATCGGTATCACCAATCTTGAGCAAATATCCTCCAATACCATCTACCTCAACAATGAACCTATGTCTACCCAAGTGTTGTAGGTTGGCATCCAAGTGAGAACTTGAATGCCCACAAGTGTCAACTCCGACAACTTGGGTCTTCCTTATCCTCCACTAGTGGCAACACCACTAGAACGATCTCCACTTCACGTCACTCTCCCAACATTAGAAATTTTGTTGGAAGTCGAGGAAGGAACCTTGCCATGGAACCCATAAGTGCCTCTCGCCTTGGTTCCATAGCCCATAGTACTACTCCTACTACAACCATCCACGCCCCTCAGGGCATATAACCCCTTTGTAGCAAAAGCAACACCATCTATCATACCAACCTCCTCATGGGAATTAGAAGCATTAGGTCGCTTAGCGTACCTAGAAGATGCAAGCTTCTTCTTTCCCACGGAACAACCACCACCGCCTCCCATACTAATGGAAGGTCCACTACTACTCCCTTGCACACCACAAGCAACACTAAGAGAAGATGCATATGAACAATCTGTATCATCAACAACATCATCAACTCTATCTATGTCACTACCAACATTTTCATAATCGTCACAAGAAGAGTAAGTAGGATCAATGTGCCTTGAAGCATCACCATCTTCGATTTCTTGACTAGAAGCATAAGCATCATCACATTCTTCATCACAAGCCTCATAGTCGTCATCAATCTCACGATCATATAGTGAACCGCTTCATCAACATAGGAGCCATGGTTTCCATCATCATAGTATTGGCCATCATCACCCTCGTAGGAACCATAGTCTCCATCATCGCCATACGAGTCATAGCAACTCGCATCATCCCTACATGAGCCATAATCCCCACATTCAACATCCGACATTGTTGCAACACAAAAGAACAAACCTCCCAACAGTCAATCCCTCACATGTATCACTCAATATATGTACACTCAAGAGCAAGGCCTTATCAACTTGGAAACCAAGGTAATCACAACTAGCATGTCCAAGTTAAAGTTCAGAATGGAATTAATGAGACTCGATGTACGGACGACTATTTAAAGTGCGCACTTAAGGCCAAAAGGAGTTTACGACTCTTCTTTGAATTCTAGTCTCCTCTACGCACGAATACCCTAATACGCTAAAGGATTAGTGTCTTTCAAGTAGGCCAATTACCTTAGAAACACTAACCAAGAGGTATGGTAGATAACGGAACAAAAAAGATTTGACTCGAATTGTCACTAAACGGATTTGGAATCGGATGAAATTTCGTTTGTGATCTAGAAACTCATCATATTTAATGAACCAATTGGAGTCTTGATGTTTGGAAACTGTTTGGAAGCTGTTGCGAACGTTCTATCCCAAAGCTGGAATTTTGGAAATTGTTTCTTCTTCGCTATCGCGTGCAACACAGCGCTATCGCGAAGAACAAAAAATTCCAAATGTAAATTTGCTCTTCGCTATCGGAGCTGAACTCTTCGTGAACACGAAGGGTTAAATTTCCCTCAATGCTATCGCATGACCAGCTGCGCGATCGCGCAGGTCACAGTGCAGAACCAAAATCCGACTGCAACTTCAGTTTTTAGCACACAAAACCACCCCGATTCGACTTATTACTCAGTTCCAACGATACCCAATGGTGTTTTCAACTATAACAACTAATTCCCAATGGTCTTAAACCTCTAACAAACAACAACAAAGCTTCGATTCAAGTTTGAAGCGTTTTCAAGAAATTTTCAACTTTTGGATTTTGATTTTTGAAATTTTGAATCGTACACGAGATATAGGTATCAAAACATCGGGAATACAATAAGGAAAAAACCCCACTACTTTTTAACACCCGGGGATTTGATTCCAACCCAATCAACCTATTTTTATCAACTTTTCTAGTTTTTCTATTTTTTTGTTTTCTTCCTTTTTCAAGAACAACAAGAACAACACAATAACGATACTAACACGTTGAACTAGGAACGGGGGTTTGTAAGAACATAACCTGAGCCTTGCTCTGATACCAACTGATGCAACCCAAAACGAGCCGAAGCTAAACACGATACAAACAAGGCGGAAGCGATAAAGATAACAAGAAATCGAGACTAGGAAGGCAAGAAATTAGAAGAAAGAATCGTATTGAATTCACTAACGTTGATTGAATTCAAAAGGGAGAAGGGAAAATCGAACCTTATAATGGAATCAAACTAGGTGTCGATCTCCATAGGTTCGAAGTCGAGACATACACGAAGAGGTGTCGATCTCCATAGGTTCGAAGTCGAGACATACACGAAGCCTCGGGCTTTAACAAGAAGGGCTCAGCCTCTTCAATGTTCTCTCTCAATTCTATCTTCTAAAATGACTCACCCTCAAATGAAAGAGCTAATGTGCTATTTATACATTTACAATGATAAATGGACAAAATTTCCCCTGCAGCTGATTCTGGTTCGCTGCTAGACACTTCTTCTTCGCGATCGCGCAAGGCAGCAAGAGATCGCGCAGGACACTCTTCAAAGCAGCGCGATCGCGCATCCAAGCTCACAATCACGCAGGTCTCCAGCAACTTCAGCATCGCCATCGCGCTCAAGGGGGTGCTTTCGTGGAGAGAAAAAAAGGCCTCTTCGTGATCGCAGGCAGTGTCGCGATCGCGAAGAACAAGCAGTGAGCTCCCAGTGTGCTACCCTGTTTTGCCCTGTTTTGTGCTGCCCTGTTTCCTGCACTGTTTTCCTCAATCCTTGGCGCTCCAATGCATGATCTTCAAGACGTTTCCGGAGGCCTTGACTCGTATCCCTTGTGCTCTCGAGCTTGGCTTTTGATGGTTGGGAACTACGCCATTTTATATTGCATCAAATTTCTCCTTCAATTCTTTCAAATCCACTATGACCATGTGATAGGGAGGAATAGATATCGCCTGAGTTCCCAGAGAAAAATTAATCCCAAAATCAATGTCTCACTCCAAGTCCTCGGGAAAGATATCCGCAAACTCATGACCAACTTGCACTGACTTAATTGTTAGGGACGTCATACTAGTGTCCCGACTCAACGCCAAATACGCCAAACAACATTTGCCCAACATCCACTTAGCATTTAAGAATGCATGGTTATGCTCGTAGGCGTAAAAAAAAAGAATCTATCCACAATACTGTAGGTGAATCAAGAATAGATAACTAAACTTTCTTGGCAATGCAATCCAATGTCACATGAAATAAAGCCAACCAATCTATGCTCATAATCACATCAAATACATTGTATTGAATATCAAAGATCAACAGGGTATCGCGATGCCGAATAGAGATTACACAAATTGGATATACTCGCTCCATAATTAGATTCCACAACCTGTGTCAAAATACAAAATAGATCAGATAAACACAAATAATCTATTCTAAATCCCAAAGTAAAGTATAGATACAAATATGAAAATACGTAGAGCCAGTATCAATAAGTATATAGAAAACTAAACCACAAGTTGCTAATATGCCCTTGATCTCCATACCCTCTGCCATGACTGTTAAGAAGAGATAAGATGTTGCAGTGAATATTGGCGCCTGCTGCAAAAATGTCACGACCCAACCTAGGGTCGCGACGGATGACCAATACTAAGTGTCGATCATCACTAATCCTGCTGATAATCTGCTAACCATGAATATAACTGATAAACAAAATAAACATAAACCTAACTGATAAGGATTATGCAATGCAAAAAGCTGACAAGGCTAACATAAGCTGACATACATAACATACTGATAGAACCACACAGGGACATATCTACAAGACTCTAAGAGTGCTGAACTGAATATACAAAGGACGGGACAAGGCTCCACCATACCCAAACTGGCCGACTGTACACATACCAGAAGATAAGTAACTCCGGAGTAAGCGGAGTGATTCCAATAGCTGATAGATGGCCTACTAACGTTGTCCAAGTATTAATCTATCTGCACCTGTACGGCATGAAACGCAGTGCCACAGAAAAGGGCGTGAGTACGATATGTACCAAGTATGTAAGGCATGAGCATATAATATATTATAGCTGAATGAAACTCTAAGGCTGGAATATAGATATGTAAATATGAGCTGGAGCATAGTAATATAGCTGGAAATCTGAAGAACGTACTAAAGATGCTCCAAATATAAACTGAAGTCTAGCTGAATCTGAAACTGAAGACCGAGCTGAACTATACTGATAAATAACTGTAATATGACTGATAACTGGTTACTAGAAACTATATTTGATAGCTATCAACTGATACTGACGCTAAGAACTAGTGACTGATAACTGAGAGCTGATAACTGGTACTGAGCTAAAACTGAACTGTTATCTTAACTGGTACCTGTCTAGTGTTATGGGCTATATCCCCCCAAATCAGGCAACTAAATATCTGAACTAGTACTTGTCTGGTGTTATGGGTTGTATTCCCCCAAATCAGGTAACTGAAAACCTGGACTAGCCTCATGTATAATCATGCAGTGCATATTGTGACTATATACGCGTATATAACAAACCTGGTGGGTGTTATGGGCTATATCCCCCCTAGCAAGTATATCTAGTCTCTCTGGTCAGAGTGTGTGAATGACACCCGGTCACACTAGGTGTTTCAACTCCCGCATGAACCAGAGGGGCTGTATCCCCCAGACGGGTAGTATCACATGCAACCGGACTGTGTGTCCAATGTCCAGCCTTTATGGGGGACTCCAAATCACACATAATATGATCACAATATAAGCATAAGCATGTATGAGGCATAACACATGTGGAAACAATAGATATGGACTCAAAGGAATGATAAGAAAACTCTTGATAGAATTATAAACACAACCTAGAACTCAGAATTTGTCAAACGCTTTGAATTTCTATAAAACTTTCGGCAGAGTTTCCCCTGAAACTGGATGATCCGCAAAAACAGAACCAACACTATACTATACACGGGAATGGATACCCGAATAAACTGATAACATAGACATGTTAAACGGATAACAAGATGAGACAACTGGATGACATAACTCATCCGCAGATAGAATGTCTGGGCAGCACCACTGTCCTGACTTTCAACCTAATTTTCAGAGTGTAGATCAAAGATATAGACTTCATGATCTTATGAAAGTTGTAGATATATGTCTTAGAATTCTGGGTATTCTTAAATCATCTAAATATCAATTTTGTACAAGGAGTTATGATCAATACACTAACAGCTGTCCAAAGATTAAAATGATTTTTCAGATTTTGAAATGTTTTGTCTTGCTGATTCGGATGTCTTTCACCTTGGATTTTAGTACCAAATTAAGTATACACAAGGTTTCCTTGATACCATACAAGTTTCTCACAAGAAACACTATGTTTAGAACTAAGAAAAACTTCAAAATCTAAAAGATACATGCCTTGCCAAAAGAAAGGTTTAGTCTTACATACCTTTGATGTTTCTTGCTTCTAAACCTTGTTTTTCTTGAATTCCACACCTTTTAAATCTTAAACAAGCTATAATACAGAATTTAGGTACTTTACTTAGCCATGAAGTAACTCTAAAACTCAATCTATAAATGAAGTTGAAGGTAGCATAATGTTACCCTAATCTCGTAGAGCGTTTTGACGCAATCTGTCTTCAATTTCGAGCTAAGATCAATGTTCTTTCTTCAAAACCATCAAAATACCTTTAACAACCAAGAGCACACTGTTTTTATCATGAATTTGCTGTAAATTACGAGAAAATGGTGAGTTCCCTCTTTTATACTTCAAATATTTCAGTTTTAGTCCTCTTTTGCGCTTATGGCCCTTTTTCTAGCCTGATTTCTGACGCTCATATCTTTTTATCTATAAATTGTATGAATAAACCGTTAAAAGTGTTGGAAACTACACTCTAAGACCTTCAATTTGGTATATGATATGTCCCCAAAATACTTCATATAATAGACGAAATTAATTATTGAAAAAGCTCCGTTATAAGGCAGTTCCTTAGTCGGGTTTTCCGCAACTTAAATTCGATTTTTCCCAATCTTTATATTCAACATTTAAACATCATATATGGTCATTTTATGACTTTAAACTCACTTAAATCATTATTAACATGTCATTAGAGTGATATACGTCACTTTAGACATACGGGGTGTAACAAAAAGCTATTGAGAATGCCCCTGGCGGGCCAACTATAAGAACCATGGGAACTATGACCAAAGAAATGAACTAGCCTATCAAAAGACTTCCCATAAATACCCTTGCTTCCATTCAAGGCACTTGAAAACACTTTGGAACCCTTAACCTTGTTCTTCTCTCGCTCCCTCCTCTCGTGAATATAAATAGTCTCTATCCTCCTGATGATATCTACACGTAGAATAAAAAGAGTCTTAGCATTAATATCAAAATTCATGTAATACCTCATAGGGTGGGAAAGTCTACACACATATCTCTTGTCTGTATCGGCATCAGTCTCAACCAACTCTAGAGCATAACAAGACTAAATTCTGAATCTAGCCACATACTGAAAACCTGACATCTCCTCCTACTTAAGCTGCTCAAACACCAAACGACGCACATCCTAGAAACAATAAGGAAGAAACTTCTCCATAAATAAATGAACAAACTTAGTCCACGTAAATCTAAGAAAATTAGTTGCCCTAGACCTCTGAAGAGATGATGACTAAGCCTTAGCTTGGCCTGTCAACTACATAGAATTATACTCAACATTGTAGTCCTCATATACTCAACACCGTAGTCCTCAAGATAACCCAAGTGTGATAATAACTGCTAGTAAGTGTCAATGAACTCATGAGGATCCTCAATACTAGTCTGACTAGCAAATATATGCAGCCCTAACATCCTAAAAATGTGAAACCTTTCTAGATCTGGGTCTTGAGCAGTTGGTTGCTTAATAACTCAAACCTGCCACCATGAGGTAAAACACCAATGACATGAGCTAGAACATATAGACCAGGAGTTGGATGCTACTCCATTTTAAGTGCAGCTGGTGTTTAAACACCATCCTGAAGTCCTGTTGTGGTAATATATTTGTCACCCCAAACTAGGACCTTCGAAACCTCGGGTGCCTTAGGTCGATCCTCCATGATTGAATCCTCAACCTGAACTCCAATTCCCACTACATGGGCAACTGTAGCACTAGGTGGTGCAGTTAGATGGGCCCAAGCACCCTACTTCCTCTAGCGCAACGTCTACCTTGAATAACGCCTCGACCGTTAGCTCGACTATTGCGCCTGCCACCTCTAGGTGCAACTGGTACCTCAGGTACCTCCTGTTTAGCCTCCTTAAGTACCGCTCGCACTAAACGAGTCCTCACCATATGTGAAGTAGATAATGGAAATATGTTAGTTTCTTATTCACAATCTTAACGCATGAGATACGGAATGGAAGAAAAAAAGTTTCTAAGACTTTCATAGATAGGTATAGATGTCATAAATCGATCAACAAGACTCTACTAGGTATTGATCATTACTCACCAAGACACTAAACTCGTAGCTCTGATAGCAAGTCGTCATGGAACATATTACAAGGTCGTGATGGGAACCCAACACCTACTTTGTAAAGCAAACCCAACACCTATTTGGTAAAGCAAACCCAACATTAATTCATCAATAGACTTAAATCATAATAAAGAAATAATAAGAAAGAGATAGAGATACTAATCCAAACACTTAGTAAAATCTAGTATGTAGACAATAATGCAAAAGACAGAAACTTAAATAAGTTTTAAGTCCCCTTTATGACTCATGATCAACTACGAGTAGAAGAGTTTTATAAAAGTATCCGAGTGACTAAATAAGAAAATTAGTTACCGAAAAGATAATGAAAGGCTCGCCGCCAAGGACTAGCTAGTTGACTCACCACTTGTTCTCCTCACGAATTTAACCATTATCAGCCATGCGTGTCACTAGTACTAGGTGGAGAACCTGTCAAACGAATTATGAAAAAGGTGAAACAGATAAAAAAAAAATATACGTTGAGTTTAATACTTAATAAGGAGGGCAGAGTGCGATCAAAAATGAAGGAGAGCATTCACTGGACATATATATATATTTTCAGTATCACGAACCCTTTAATAAAACAAGCCAATTATTTTAAAATAATAGTTTCAAAACAATATTCAGGTCAGGTACTTCCAGCAAAACGCAACAATTAATCATATATATGCAGCCACAAGCGTGATCTCATATGTACGTGATGCGGGGCAAATCAAGCAACCATCCAAAGCACCATCCAAGGCCAAGGAAGAGCATTTCGAGACCATTTTGAGCCGTTTCAAGACCTCCCAGGATGAGGTGGACCGCCTACACAAAGGGGGTGGACTGCCTAGTTGAAGATTGGAGAAATTTGGCTAAGTCTGGAATGGGGCTCTCTGAACTTGGAAGGGGCGGACCGCCCCTGTTACTAGGCGGATCGCCCACTTCACAGAGTGGTCCAACGATGCTCAGAAGAGGCGGAGCGCCTCCCCTAGGGGGAGGACCGCCCACCCCATGCTTTGTTTGACGGGAATTCTATTTAAATGAACGTGTAATTCCTAGTTTAGCCTTATGTGGCTTCTATCTTTTTAGCCCACTTTAGGGGCACTTTAGGGCTTTCATTATGTCTAGATGAAGCCTATAAATACTTCATTAGTCTTTCATTTTACTTAGTTAGCTTTGATGATTGATGAAAAACTTTGAAGAGTGGATTCTCTTTGTTTAATGAAAGAACCTTTGGTTGGCTTGAAGTCTTCTAGCGGATCCTAGTTGATTGTCGAACCAACAACCGATCATACTACTTGCGGATCCCGGGTGTGGATTGAGGGATGTTGCTTAGTGTAGGCGAAGCTTGATACGATACGGGATTTTCACGGAACTAGTTCTTCGTGGATACGCCGTAGGGAGTTCGAGACAAGTCTCGCTCCTGTCATTTTATCGTCTTTTCTTATCTTTTATTTTTACCAGTATCATCTTGGTATCAGAGCAAGGCTCGGATTTTATTTCTACAAACCCCCGACCTTTGTTTCTTCGTGCCTAGGTCGGTTTCTATCTTAGTTTCTTGTTTGTTATTGTTGAAAAGAAGAAAAATACAAAAAGATTGAAAATTTTGAAAATCCAAAAATTTTTCATATCTTGTTGGTGTGATTGATTCTTGTTATGGGTATTATGGTGGATTGATCCTTGTTGAAAACCCGTTATTTTGGTACCTAAAACACGTGATTTTAAGTTGAATAGAAAGATCTGAAAATTTGAAACCCTTTGAAGATTTGAAAATTTGAAACCCTAGCTATGCTTGATGGACATGGTGAATTGATTGTTTTTTATTGGGGTTTGATAAAAATCATTGGGGTTTTATTATTGTGATTGAAAACATGATTGGTTACCTCCGGATTGATCAAACATCGTGAAAATTATTGGATTTTTGGGTGCTAAAGTCAAGAAACACGAAGTTGGACTGTGCTGGAAAATACAATCGGCAGACCGCCGGAATAGTAGGCGGACCGCCCACCAAAGTCTCTGAATCTCAGCAGGAAGACCGCCCCTGTGACTAGACGGACCGCCCACTCACCACAGTAGAGAAACGGGCAGACCGCCCACTCTGAAAGAGGTGGGGCGCCTGTTTCTGGAAGTTGTTGGTTTGGGTAGTTTATCCTAGGTTCTCTTATTTCTTTGTTTGCATACCATCTAACTAGTACTTCCCTAATTAACTTTCCTACTTAGTTGGTACTAGTCTTTGAAGTTTTTAGGTAACTCGAGCCTAGATAGAAGAGTAGAATTCGAAGAAGACTCGTAGTATCATTTGACTCAAGTCCTTACTTTAAAGTGCTTATCGTCCAATAGAGTCATATAAACTCCACTCACCCCGAAGCACACTTGACTTGTGGATTGAGTGATTGAGTCACGGCTTTTTGATCAACTACGTGAAGCTTCTAGATTCAAACTTGAGTGAAATATCCACCACCACTAAACAAGTGAACCGAGTGTTATACACGTGAGGGAGTGTGTGAGTTATTTTCACTAACGTTTGTTTATTTTGTAGGTACAATGGCAAATAATGGAGATGATTCCGTTAAGAATGCCTTGGCAATTATCATGGCTAAATTGGAAGACGTATCCTTGAGGCTTGAGACCGTTGAAAGAAGGACCCCGAGTGTCCCTTTTGAATCCGGAGAAGGCACAAGTCATAGCACTTCTATGACTCCCGGACACTTTGCGGAGATAGCCAAGATACATGAGCTAAGGAATGATGTTGCTCCACAAGAACGTGTGTTGGGCAATCCCCAACAAGGGGGCATTCCCCACAACTTGGGCAATCCCCAAGTAAATGCTCCACTTCAAAGACCCGATCGAAATGTTCTGCCACTTGAGCAAATTGTTGAGGCTCAAGAAGGGGAGAAGGCCGAGTATGGTGATGAAGCCTGTGGGTATGACGCTCATTATCAACCTAGGAGGCAAATGAATTGGGGTCGAAATGTGGATAGGGGTAGAGGCTGAGGTCGAGGGCCACCCATGAGAATTGAATGAGGGAATGCTAGGAGGGAATATGTTGCCTTTGATGACCACTATGGAGGCCAACCGGAGCCTAACCGTGGGGTACGTCACAACAACAACCTCAATAGTGTTAAGCTCAATCTTCCAACCTTTAAGGGAACTTGTGATCCGGAAGCATACATGGAATGGGTACTACTCATGGAGAGAGTGTTTGACACCAATGAAATGACCGAGGAGAAGAAAGGCACCTATGTTATTTCTGCCTTTGAGGCTTATGCTTCTACTTGGTGGGAGTCCATAAAGAGGTCAAGAAGAAGAATGGGTGTGCATGTGAATGTGATTTGGGATGAATTGAAAGTTCTTATGGATAGAAAGTATGTGACTCCAAAGTATCGTCAAGATCAACTCAAGAAGCTTTATGATCTAAAGCAAGGTGTCAAGACGGTTCATGAGTACTATGATGAATTTGAGAAGACCCGGATGGCATTGGATATAGATACGGAGGGTGAAGAACAAGCTGTGATCCGTTTCAAGAATGGCTTGAGCTATGGTATAGCTTCTCAATTGAGGTTGCATGCTTATCTTTCACTTCAAGACATCTTTGAAGCCGCAATTGAAGCCGAGAATTGGCTTAAGGGAGAGAAGTCCAAAAGCAACACTCCTACTTCCACAAGCAAGCCAAAAAAGTGGAAGACTCCAATTGCAAACTTTCCAAGTGCAAGCAAAGAAGTGAAGAAGCCATATGTCTACATCACACTTGGAAGGTACTTCTAAAACTCGCTTGAGCAATCCTACTTCTACTTCTACTCAATGCTATAAGTGCAAGGGTTATGGTTGTGGTTGGTAATTTGGTGTATGAGCAAGATAGTGAGCCCAAAAATGAGGGAGCATAGGGAGATGAGGAAGTTGCTTGTGAAGAGGCTACCGAAGAAGGAGAAGATCCTCAATTGTTCTTGGTAGGTAGGAGGAGTTTGAGCACCATATTCATGGAAGAGGAGGTGGAAAATGATCAAAGATAAAACCTCTTTCATGCTAGGTGTCGTGTGATGGGACAAGTGTGTTCAATGGTTGTTGATTTGGGAAGTTGTGACAATATAGTGAGCCAAACTTTGATTTTCCAATTGAAATTACCCACTCTAAAGCATCCAAAACCATATCGTTTACAATGTCTTAGTGAGTGCGGTGAACTAAAGGTGGTGAAACAAGTGTTGATAGAGTTTAGAATTGGGAATTATAGAGATAAAATAATGTTTGATATGGTCCCGATGCAAGCTTGCCATCTTTTGTTTGGGAGACCATGGCAATTTGATAGATGTGTGGTACACGATGGTCGGACCAACTCCTACACGGTCACGCAAGATGGGAGTAAGTATGTGCTTAAAACTTTGACTCCAAGGCAAGTAAGGGAAGACTACATGCGAATGAAGGAGTTGAGGGAGGCGGCTAAAGCAAAGTCACCCATTGTACTTGGACCCGAGGCAAACAATCTTATTGTCTTGCCATTGCATGATGAAAGTGAGAGCCACTCCACTTCAAAAGAGAGAGAAAAGAAAGAGAGAAGTGAGGGAGTGATCGGTGACAATCTTAGAAAGGAAAAAGGAGAGGATTTGAGGAGTGATGTGAGTGTATTGTTACCACAAACTACACTTGACCTTGAGGGAAAAATGAAAGAAAAGAGAGGTGAGGAAATAAAAATTGAGAATGAGAGCACCCATTGGTCTAACTATTCTCCATCTTCTACCTTTTCTTGTGTTAGTTCTTTTGTAGGTACAATTGAAGACAAGCCAATGGAGCCATTACCATGTGCTTGGAAGAAAAGAGAAGAGGAGAAAAATCTTCAAGGTGAGCTTCATGAAGGAGGAGTTGCATATGAATATCAAATGTAAGCGATCAAGGAATTTCTTCAAATGTAAGTGTTACTTCACCTTTTCATGAGCCTACTAACTATTTGTCTTGTGAAGACTCAACACTAGTTGGTGTTTGTGATTCATCTAGTGAATATGCCACTAGAGAAGAGTCTAGTAGTCAAATTGAGTGTGCTTGTGCATCACTAGTTGAGAGAAATGCTAAGCCACATCATGATGTGAGCTCATTGTTTTGTGAATCTCTCTCTAGTGTAGATGTGAAAGTTGACTTTGATTGTGACCTTTGCTATGACACACCACCAATCTTTGACAAAGGGGAAGATGAAATAGTAGATCATACCCCTATTGATATGCTTCTATTTGGTAGACCAATGTGTTGTGGTAAGGATGAAAGTGACCTTGAGAAGTCCAAATCGCATGAACTGGACAAGGTTTTCTATGATGACTCCTCAAGTGAGAGTAATGAACCTAGTCTTGATAACTTGTCTATGCTTGATCATGATATTGAGATGCATGCTTTTACTAATCCATTGTTGGAAGGAATCCTCATTAGTGGTAATGACTTGTATCAAACTAGGGTGGGTAGTCAAATGGAACCCCCATGGTGTGAAGGGTTTGACTCCTTAGGCAACCTATTGTGTGCAAATTTGAGTTAGGTAGATGATTCTTTGAGTGACCCGGCTATTGCTTGTTGGGGTTATGAAGAAGAAGAATCCATCATCAATACCTTCCTTGAGAGCTTGTCCTTTGAGAAGGGTTGCTTAGGTGATGAACTTGGAGGGGAAGAGTAGTCCCTTGGTGTGAGTAAGTGTGCTCTAAAGAAAGGAAGTGGAGTACTTGATACTACTTTTAGGATGGGTTATTTGACTCACTCCACTCCACATGTTGCTCACACCTTGAGGATTGATTGGTGTGTTGATTTTGAGCTTAAGGTCCAAGGGGATTTTGATAGTTTGATCTTGCATTTTCCATGTCCCCATGACCTATTTTCTCATTATTGTGTTGATTGCATGTTTTCACTAAACCAAGTACTTGATGATCTCCTTGGAGACTTGTTTTTTGTTCTTATTAGTGATGCTTGGTTATATCACAAGAGTGTGTTTTCACACTTCTTGCACTAACCTACTTTCGAAATAGGAAGTTCGCTTGTCTTTGCTTGTCGTTGCTTGTAGGTCCTAAGCTCCATGCTAAGACAAGGGAGATCTTCGAAGAAGCCTATGACAAAATTCAAGAAAGACAATGAAGGAGAGTATTAGCCATCCCGAGAAGTTGATGATGCCAAGAGAGAGCACGCCTTGATTTCGAGGACGAAATCTTCTAAAAAAGGGGAGGATGATGCGGGGTAAATTGAGCAACCATCCAAAGCACCATCCAAGGCCAAGGAAGAGCATTTCGAGACCATTTTGAGCCGTCTCAAGACCTCCCAGGATGAGGCGGACCGCCTACACAAAGGGGTGGACCGCCTAGTTGAAGATTGGAGAAATTTGGCTAAGTCTGGAATGGGGGACTCTCTGAACTTGGAAGGAGCGGACCGCCCCTGTTACTAGGCGCCCACTTCACAGAGTGGTCCAAGGATGCTCAGAAGAGGCGGAGCGCTTCCCCTAGGGGGCGGACCGCCCACCCCATGCTTTGTTTGACGGGAATTCTATTTGAATGAACGTGTAGTTCCTAGTTTAGCCCTATGTGGCTTCTATCTTTTTAGCCCACTTTAGGGGCACTTTAGGGATTTCATTATGTCTAGATGAAGCCTATAAATACTTTATTAGGCTTTCATTTTACTTAGTTAGCTTTGATGATTGATGAAAAACTTTGAAGAGTGGATTCTCTTTGTTTAATAAAAGAACCTTTGGTTGGCTTTAACTCTTCTAGCGGATCCTAGTTGGTTGTCGAACCAACACCCGATCATTCTACTTGCGGGTCCCGGGTGTGGCTCGAGGGTAGTTACTTAGTGTAGGCGAATCTTGACACGATACAGGGGTTTCACGGAACTAGTTCTTCGTGGATACCCCGTAGAGAGTTCGAGATAAGTCTCGCTCCTATCATTTTATCATCTTTTCTTGTCTTTTATTTTGACCCATATCAGTACGTGAAGATTGTTGGAACCCTATCATAAATCCTCCAATGTTCTCTGAAATTTTATGATCAAAAGTATAAAATTCAATCGTACCAAAATGATTTAGTATATCAGATATCAAGTCAACAGTATAAAAAAGTATGGTTTAATCAAATATGTTCTCAAAATCGACACACATTCGTCAACAACCCTAAATAATAATAATGAAATAACATGAAAGAGATAGAGATACTAATTCAAATGCTTAGTAAAATCTGGTATGTAGACAAGAATGCGAAAGATAGCAACTTAAACGTGTTTTGGTACCCTCCATGAGCCTTGATCAACTATGAATACAAGAGTTTTATACAAGTCTCCAAATGACTAAACAAGAAAATATTATACTTAAAAGATAGAGAAAGGCGATAGAGAAAGGCTCGCCAACAAGGGCTAGCTAGTTGACTCATCGCTGGATCCAGAGTCGGACCTATGATTTGAACATTATGGATTCTAAATTTTAGAATAATGATCTAAAGTGCTAGTTACTAGGCTCTTGACCTGAATTTTTGCACACATTTAGTAATTTTTTAAACACAACTACACTGTTTGTGTCAAAATTACTGGGTTCCGCCGAACCCGTACCTCATTCTCTAAATCCACCCCTGGCTAGATCTCCTGATGGATTTAAGCATCGTCACTAACACACCTCACTAGTACTATGCGTAGAACCTGACAAATGAATTATTAAAAAGGTTAAAATAGATAAAATAGAAAATATGATGACTCTAATATTCAGTAAGGAGGGCAGAATGCAATCATAAAGAAACGAGAGCACTAATGGGACATATATATATATATATATATATATATATATATATATATGAGTGTGTGTGTGTGTGCGCGCGCCCACGCCCGCGGAGTTTTTTTTCAATATCAAGAATACTTTATCAAAACAAGCCGATATTTTTAAATAGTAGTTCCAAAACGATTTTCAAGTTAAGTACTTCCAGCAACACGCAACAAGTAAGCACAGATATGTAACCACAAGTATGATCTCATATGTACGTGATGATGGTAACCCAGTCATAAACCATTCGGTGTTCTCATCAAATCCATTCTCAGAAACATAATATTCAACAATATCAAAATGATCTCATAAATCAGATATCAAGTCAATAGTATCACATTAATAGGATATCAATAAAAAACATGCATAAGAAGTACACTACATAATATTTATGTATGAAAAAATATATAAAATTCCAGCATGAGCAAATCCTCTTTAAAAAATGGATATAATCACCTACCTTCAACGGAAGCACGTCAAAACTACAGTGCAATGGTTGTCTCATCAAATCTCCTCCAAATTATTCCAGTCTAACCAAATTAATTAACAAATAATTAATTCTAACTATAGGATGAATTTCTCCAAGTTCAGAATTGAAAAGTTTGAATATTCCAAAATACCCTTGGGCCCACATGGCCGAAAAATATGGACATACAATCCGTTCAGGAATTGAATTTTGCTTCAGTCAGTCTTGAGAATTAATTTTAGTTACATAATAATATTACCCATTCGATTACGAGTATAGGCATTTGAAATTTATCGAAATTGGACCACAATAAGTTCATCAAATCCCTTATAAACCGTCTCTTGGATTTATCCCAAAAATCTCCATAATCCTCATTCAGTTTCATGATATTAGTGAAAATTACCTTGAAAATTAATTGGTTAAATAGGTGTTAAGGAATTATACCCTTATCAAATGGGTGAAAACCCAGTCAAAATTGCTCAAATATCAAGCTAAAGCTTACAAATGCTAAAGTTCGTATAAACCCTAAAATCTATAATTTTTTGTCTATATATATCTCCGGCGATGTGCAATCGTGACACACACCTATGGTCGAGCTGGCCAAAGCCAAAACTTAACGCAGTCACATACATTAGGATTTCGCTTTGTTGTGCCGCTCAGCTGTGCGGTCATGATTGGAGCTCCACGATTTGAGCTTGCACCATCAAATCAGCAACATACAATATGCACCAAAAACCACATCAAAATCTTGGACTTCATCTGCAACCATCCCAACAAGTTATAAAACATAATATGAATTTATATATACTTACAGATCATAATTTCAAGTTCAAATACTCAAACAAGGGTCCAAGTAATTATATTTTTCATATTTTACATACTGCTTCATGGTCCTTCATGGATGGGGAGTGCATTTTACATGATTTTAAATATATTATTTTCTTCATAAAAGCACACACATTATCATGTTTTAACCCTTCTTGTAACCAAATTGTGTTAGAGAGTTTACAAAAGAATTGTTGCAGGTAGCAAGAAAGGATTTAGAGAAAGAGTACAGTGAAGAACAAAGAAGACAAGTTATCGAAGAGTAAATAAAACAAGATATCCAAGGATGCAAAAGTTTGGTCTAGCATGAAAAAGATAACATGCCATAACCTATTTTCCGTCATAACCGGATTTCATCACCATAACATGTTTTCATCCATAACCTATTCTTATCATTCATAACTTACTAGCCTCATTCATCTTCAGCGCAAGAGCACTCGATCAGTGAGCTATTATGCACTCTTTCAAGGGTGGCTGCTTCTAGGCGAACCTCCTGGTTGTCTTGGTACCCCTACCTCCTTTATCACAGAATCACTACTAGAAATCATGCGTTTAACGAGGGAGAGTGGCGAGGGACTTCCCTCTCCAAACGCGTGATGGAGAGGGAAGTCCCTAGTAAGTGGTCCATCGAAATTCGGCTCGTAGTAGAACATTTTTGGCAAGGGAATTCCTTCTGAAACTGTTGTGTAGGCCCAATTTTGTATATTATGTCAGATTAATACTGCTAAGGATTTCCCTCGCCAGGAGAAAGATAATTTTTTACGCAATTTAGCTAGAAAATTCTCTCTCCAGGTATAAAAAATATATTTGTTTATACAGTATTGGCTAGGAAATTCCCTCTCCAAGTGTAAAAATTATCTATTTTTATTTCACTTCGCTAAGGAATTCCCTCTCCAAGTGCATTACAAATATTTTTACCATTCCACTTTGCTAGGGAATTCCCTCGCCAAATATAGTATACCTGAAACACAAAAATCAGTAACAATACAAAGCAGCACAGCAACAACAACATATATATATATATATATATATATATATATATATATACCTGCGCATATTAGAAGCATCAAATCACCAAAAACACCAAAACATTATAAACACCACAACCTGTCTAATCCGGACAATTAAACAAGTTTACGCACTTGTTTCATATCAACTAACACAAACAAATAAAACACTACAACACTTATAAACAATCCTAAACACGTCCCACTTTCAAGTTTAATTCGACTGAAAAAAACAAACTACTGAGAATCATTTTCATTTCCCCTTCCCATAATATATTTCGCCATCAAGGACTCCAATTTTGCCATCTTTTCACGGTCAGCTTGGCGTTCAAGATCTTGTTCAGCTAGCCTTTTCTCTATCTCTTCACGTTCATTTTCCTGTTTCGCTAGCCTTTTATCTATCTCTTCACGTTCCTTATCTTATTCCAATAGCCTTTTCTCCATGTTATCGAATTTAGCTTGCAAAACTGGATCCACATTTTGTAGCAGCGGAAGAAGAAGAAGAAGAAGATGCATAAGCATTAATAATACCTATTCTTGAGGGCATCATGTAACGTGAAGGACCAAGATCATAGGCTCTGTCTTTTTGGGTGTAGCTACCAGCGGCCTCTACGAACATTGCAGCCTCTTCGTCCGGGGTGGGTTTAGCTGTACCTTATTGAACCCCCGATCCTTGGCTTTCAGCCCATCGTTCATAAGTAGCTTTATAGTTTTCCTATAACAAAATATATAATTTACTACAATTACTTTAACACTTGTGATAAATAATTCAAAAAATGTTAGGAATACTTATATCTAGCTGTTGGGCACGAGGCTCGACCCATCTGACTGGATTTCCACTGTCATCATATGCATTATGGAACATCTGGTAAAATTCAATATCACTTACCGGCCCGTGTTCCGCTTCCTACACAATGCAAACGGAATACGAAAATTTAAAAATGGCATTTAATTAGTTTATAATTGGATTAATTTAGTAAAGACTTAAATATCTAGCTTGATGAGTTGCCAAGTAGCCACTAGTATGCAGCGAGCCACCCTTCATCGATGCTCGGTTTTTCTTCGCTTGCTCGCTCTGGTTTTTGAATTCGGGGGACTGCCAATATGTTTTAAGTCTACCCCAATTTTGGGGATAAATCCAGCCAGGCACAATTCCTTTATTTCTTAATTTTGATAGTCCGTCACTCAGCCTTTTTGTTGTTTTCTTCTCAAAATTCTTACGAACATCATAATTATATTCCGCGTCCCACGAACACTTGTTCTGAAATACAACATAATATAAATGTAAACTAAAAATAAAGTGTGGTGTTAACATGCTAGAAAACCAAAATAATTAATACTTTAAACTGGTCGAACATGCGATCCCTAATATGTGGGGGTACTTTTCCCCAGGACGGCCAACCCTCCGTAAAGTGTGGAGACATGCATTCCTTTACAAGCGCAACTGCTTTCTCCAATGGAATAAACCTGCAATCCATTAAATATAGTCAACTATATAAATGTATATTCAATATTTTAAATATTTGATGTTTTAAACTTTATATATAAAAATACTTACCCGTCTCCAACAGGCTTGATGATCAACCTACCACGGTCATATTTTGTTCCCACACCACCAGGAAACTGTATATTGGCAGAAGTGCGTTTCTTTCTACCTTTTCTTGCAGTAGCAGTGACAGAAGGAGCAGAATTTTCCTGCGTCTCAGGAATAGGTTCGCCCGAACCTGAAGGACTACTAGAACTCAGGCATGTGGCTTGTGATGCATATAGTTCAGTGCCGGCCGTGGCAGGGGATGCAGATGGGATATGCTGGGGACGTATGTTAGGCGTAGGTATCATCATCATGCTAGACGTCCCCGGTGCTGAAAATGTATGAACTGAAGGGCCTGGCACACGCACATGCTGGGGGGAGTAGCCTACTAGAGGCATAGAATGGAAAGAGGGGCCAGCAGGCTGGCCAAACTGATAGTGGGGGCCTAGAGGTGGCATAGACTGAAATGATGTAGCAGGTGCATGTGTAGGATGGAAGACTAGAGTGTTGGGGGGCCCGGTAAAAAAATGGGGAGGATATATACTTACTAAGCCGAGAAATTCTGTAGTCGGTGTCAAAGCTGGCATCGGAGATGCAGTATGCCCGGCTGAAGATGATGATGTACAACTGGAAGTCTGACCACCACGGGTCTGGGGACCCTTCCTCCCTCGAGATGCCATATCTAAAAAAAATTACATTAATAACAATTAAAACTCAAATGTATAAAAAAAAATTAGTATAAACACTATGGAAAAACTTAGTCAATTAAAGAAAAATAACTAAACACTTGTTTCAAAAAAAATATATTGTAAGTAAATATACTTCTCAAATTTTCCAGTCATTATCGCTTGCATCAATTAATTTATCCTCAGTTGAATCATTTTCTTCAATAAACTCTTCCTCTTCGTTTGCCAAAGATGTCTCCATAGTCTGTGTGAAGATTTCATAATCAAATTCTTCAAAATATTCCACACCCTGATGCAACTCATCGGGTAATTCTTCATCCACAATATCCTGCACACTGGATATGTTATTTTTGTATGCTTCATCGAATGCATCATACCCCTCCACTCTTCCAACCGGCTTGTCTTTTAAAACAACCCACCAATTTGCTTTAGCCTTGTTCATGACCTTATTTTTGCACCTTGGGTAAGGAACGTAGCACACTTGTTTCACGTTCTGAGCAATAATGAATGGCTCGTAATGAGCATACCTTTTAGTGTGATTGACCTCAACTATATTATATTTCGGATGCACCTTTGTACCTTTATGTAGGGTAGGATCAAACCACTCACACCAAAAGAGAACCAATTTTTTTTTACAAGGAGAACCATTAAAATCTAGCTTTAATATTTCCTTGATCACACCATAGTAGTCAAAACTACCTTCACCTGTGCCTGTATTAACCCACACCCTGCAATTAAAGATTTTCTTCCCCATGGACCATTCTTCAGTATGAAACTTAAACCCATTTATAAAGTACTTACACATCCGTTTGTACTTATAAATCGGGCCCAATGCTAAATCACAAAACAGTGGATGATTGACTCTAGTGACAGGATTGTACACCTAAATGGTGTCATGGAAATTCATAAGTTAGAATTTACGTAACATAATTTGAAATAGAGTCTTCAAGACATGGTATGAAAAAAATTCTAACGTATTCTCTAAACCAATCTGAGAAATTATCAGTAACAATGTCATGCCCAAAGCAACTTACATATAACCTGCTAGGCACGACAAAAAACATCAGTTTATCAACCGTCTCCGTTATACCTATATTTTATGTTAATTGTCTAAATTAACAATTACCTGTAAAAGGGCTGCACTTCGGGACAATTCAACAATACATGTGTTGTAGCTACTTTTCTATCGATGTTGTTGTATTCTTTTTGCGAACCCTGTTTTGATCCTCTACCAGGATGATTGAATATGGAAAATTGTGGATACAATGCATTTCCGCTACCAGCATCGTCAAGCCGATTCGGCCTACTCCTTAGAGATGGCACATCTTCCCCGAAATAATAGGAACAGAAATGGGTAGTTTCCGTAACAAGATACGCCTCGCATATCGACCCCTCAATTCTATTTCTATTTTTTGCCGACCGCTTACACTTACCAACAGTCCTGCACAACATATTTTATTATATAATTTATATAAATATTTTTAAAAAATAAAGATTAAGCCACAAACTAACCTTTCGGTGGGATACATCCATCTACCTTGAACTGGACCCCCAAGCCTTGCTTCTTCCACTAGGTGTATAGGCAGATGTTCCATCACATTGAAGAAACCAGGGGGAAATATCTTGGTCAATTTAGTTAAGATAACGGGAATATTAGCTTCCATCATCAGAAGATTTTCCTCCCTCAATGTTCCGGAACACAAGTCTTTGAAAAAAATACTCATTTCCGTAAGGGCTTTCCAAATTGTATCAGGCAACCCATTAAATGCAATTAGCAGCAAGTTTTCCATGAAAACATGACAGTCATGGCTTTTCATTGCAATCAGCTGACCCTCTGTCATGTCCAGATATTTGGATATATTCGAAGCGCAATCATCAGAAAACTTAATATTTTGTAGCCACTCACAAATCATTCTTCTCTTATCCAAGTCAAAAGTGTAATTAGCAGTCGGCTTTCCAACCTTTACCCCATCTGATTGTAGGTGCAATTTCGGTCGCCGACACTATGCCTGAATGTCTAACCTTGCCTTCAAGTTGTCCTTTGTTTGTTGTTTACATCCATCACAATGTTAAAGACAACATCAAAAAAAAATTTCAATGTGCATTGGATCAAGATTGTGTCGCAGAAGATTATCCTTCCAATAAGGAAGTTCCCAGAATATGCTTTGCTTCGTCCAATTCTGTGTAACACCAAACTCTGGGATTCTCGGCAATGGTTGTTTCTCCTTTGCCGTAGGATACCCCTGAACTCTAGCCCAAACTTCATGGCCATTCAGCCTTTGTGGTGGGTCATCAATATCATTCTTACCCCTCATGAATGCACTAGTGTTTCTCCTAAACGGATGGTCATCTGGAAGAAATTGGCACTGACAATCGAACCATGTGTGCTTACGTCCATTTTTCAAATAAAATGCTTTAGTGTCTTCCATACAAATAGGACAACAAAACTTACCAGCAGTGGACCAACCAGACAACATTCCATACGCAGAAAAATCATTTATTGTCCATATCAAACAAGCATGCAAACTAAAATTTTGTTTAACAGAACAATCATATGTTTCAACACCTTCGTGCCACAATATTTGTAGCTCATCAATCAAAGGCTGCAAAAATACATCAATCGAGCTTTTTGGGTTACTAGGACCAGGGATAATGCAAGTCAGAAAAATATATGGACTTGTCATACACATTTCTGGAAGTAGATTATACGGTGTGACAAATACAGGCCAGCAAGAATACGGGGCTACTGAGATAGCAAATGGAGTGAACCCATCATAACTTAAACCCAACCGGATGTTTCTAGGTTCACTAGCAAATCCAGGATAAACCCTATCAAAATGCTTCCATGCTTCGCCATCAGATGGGTGACATAAAATACCAGGTTGTTTTGCACGTTCATGATGCCATCTCATATGAGGAGCAGAGCTCATTGACGCATACAACCTCTTCAAACTTGGTATAAGAGGAAGGTAATGCATCGCTTTAACAGGGATCTTTTTCTGTTTAGCATTTATGACCGGCTTATAACGAGCCTCACCACAAAAATTACAAAATTCAAAGCTCGCATATTACTTATAGAATAACATGCAACCCTTCTTACAACAGTGAATTTTTTCTGAAGATAGCCCTAAAAATGAAACCAATTTTTTTGAATCGTTGTACGAGGTAGGCAGCGCCAAGTTACTTAGGTTTAATTCATTCAACAGTCCAATGATCTCATCCATGCCTCCTGAGATATATTATAATCTGATTTTATACTAAGCAACCTAACTGCAACGGGCAACTTAGAATGGGCCGCCCCCTCGTAAAATGGACGACTAGCTTCTTCCAACTATTCGTAAAATAACTTCGCCTCATCATTTGGTAACTCCTCACAAGTAGGTTGAGATGGTTCCCCTTGGTACGTCCCACATGCATCATTTATCATATCATGAATAGGATAGTTATGCCCGACATATGCACCGCTAACCCCTACATATTCATTTTGATTGTTGACCTCATCGACACTAGGGTTAGACTCTCCATGTGCAGTCCACACGAAATAATTGGGGATAAATCTTTTTTTATAAAGATGTAGAACAACGACATCTATTCGTTGCACGTTGCTACACTTGCATTTCAAACAAGAACATTTGATTTTATCCTCTCTCATATATTCCGGGAGAAACTTAGCTTTAGAAATAAAGCACTCAACCCCATCTACGAATGATTTCCGCAAACCCATACTTTTATAAAATCTATTATACATCCAACTATGATTTTCGCCAGATTCCATCTACACAAAGGTTATAAATAAATATATTTAGAATAAGCCAATAAAGTATATCAATTGTACAATAGTTGTTTTTAAATTTTATTAATTTTTCTAATTAAATCTTCCCTTGTTCACTAATCAACCACCATTATGCACAAATAAAATTTTCAATTACAACTGTTTCCATATCATTCAAATTTGAGGGATAATAATAATAAAAATTATTCAATAATTTTCTAAAGGTTAACAAATATTTTCAAATTATTTTCTAAGGCTAAACTAAGGCTAAACAAGTATTTCTAAATTATTTTCTAAGGAATATCATTCAACTAAGGCTAAACATGTATTTCAAAATTATTTTATAATTACAATAACTTGCTAATTATAATTCTTTCTCAAATCAAAATTAGGATAAACAATTCCCAAGCATTCATCCACAATAAAATTTCACTATTTTATGTTAAAACTAATTTATTTGAGGGTTCTCTAACAATAAAAATCATAAGGTATAAGAAAAGTTTAATAGAAATATTTACCTTAATAGGGATGGGCTTGCAATGGGTTGGACGAGGGAAAAAAGTGGAGTCGCCGGTGGAGACGGACGAGGCAGAGGCAGTGATGGGGGAGAAGGGGATTTTTTTTGTTTGGGATGAGTTCTGTGTAGCGTATGTTCTGTGAAAGGAGTATAAGTTTTATTTACAACACTGCTAAGGAATTCCCAAGCAAATCACCTGACACATCTGCAGCATTTTTATTGGCGAGGGAATTCCCAAGCCAATAAGGAAAGAGAAAATAATCTGCTTTTCCTTAGCGAGGGAACTCCCAAGCCATTATTATTATTATTATTTTATTTTATAATTTTGGCGAGGGAATTCCCAAGCAGTGTAAAAGAGAGAAATTTTTAATTTTTTTGCACTGGCGAGGGAATTCCCAAGCCAACCTCAATTTTTTTTTTTTTTTTTTTTTTGCGAGAGAAAGTACCTGTTTGGCGAGGAAATTCGTTCTCCATTTTTTGGCTTGGGAACTCCCTCGCCAAACACTCCCTCGGAATAAGCGTTATTTCTAGTAGTGAATGGTCATTTTAGGGACCTCGAAAGTAAAGAATGATGGTTCGACGAACTTTTATTCGCCCCTGTCAGACCTGTATACTCTTATCTTGTTGGATATAAAGGACACATGAATTTTCAACCATAACAAATTTCCATACCACAAGGTCTCATGGGATGATTATAAAATATGGCATTTGGCCACAATTTAAGAGGACAATAGGGGCAGAGGCAAGAAGCCTCCTTGCATATTTTCCTTTACAAGAGCTTCATGCTCTTATATCGCTTTGTATATATTTGTCTACTTTTAACTAAGATAGTAGTTTTATTTCTAGTTTGAAATAATTATAGTTCCTGCTCTTAATTAAATAGCGAGAATTTTTCTTCATCGATACTTTTTTCTGTTTTATTATTTAATCGATTATAATATACTTATTATCAGTGCTAACTTTAATGTGAATCAATTTTCAGTCGTTGAAAAAATGTTGGATCTTGACATTTTATATAATAGTAAAATCTTATTCTTCAATTTCAGTTGCTTTGCCTGAAACTTCCATTTTTTTTAAACCTTAATATGTTTTTATACTTAGATGTTATTTAATTTTGGCACACTTATCTATTTTATATCATAAACTAGGGGTGTCAATGCATATTCAAAAATTGAGTATAACAGAAAGAATTGTACCAGACTAGACCAATTTTTAGGGACTTTAAAATAAAATCGTAGGTTTTTAGGCAAAGTTATAACAGTATCGATAATTAAGTTATGTTTTTTATTTTATAAAAAAAATAAAATAATACCGAACCATATCAAATAAATTTATATGCATAATATATACTTTATACTAAAATTACATGTATAAACGTATATAATTTTAATTAAGTCAAGAGATAACAAAGCATTAATTATTTCATCTTAGGCCTTGGAGTGTAATTAGTAATGATTAGTGTGTCCCAACAAATAGTAATAGTATACAAGTACTACTGTTGAAAGTTGAGCCTAACGTACTTCAAATAGTGTAATGCTTTCACTACTTTTAATTCCCAAATATCTTTTAATCTAGCTCTTGCAAAAGTTGTGAACTTGTTTTTAGAAGATCTTCGCAGACCTTTTGTGTTCTAAAATTTGTTCACTTTAATTAGATGTAGATTAGATCTCTTTTAGATTCATCCCGGCTTATATATACACTTATTTTGAACTTTATTTAGTGTAGAACAATATATGATGATCAAATATCTTTTTGAAAAAATAAACAAACGTGAGTTTAACGGTCGAAATAATCTAAATTGTTGTCTAGATTTATATTTATTCATCTTACCCACTCTTTAATAATGTTCGAGATTTGGTATTATAAAGTGTTTCACTATCCTATATTGCTCATGAATCATTTTAGGCACTCATTGCAAAATATTTAACTGAATATGATATCATTGTTTGTCTCTAATATGGTTTACTTAATTTATAAGCCAAAATTAATATTTTTATTTATCCGCTAAAATTGTATGATTTTTGACGATGTTCTTAAAAAAATCAAAAATTAATCGAACACGTAACAGCTTAGCCCGCTAGTGATATTGACCGCTTTAGACATTGGCCAGCACGGGACTAAAATGCGTCACTAAGGTCTAAGGCATGCGTACTCATATACCCAGTATTTCTCATATATTATGCCGATGTGAGATACTCATAGCTGGAGTGTCACATACATCCCCTCTTATGGACTCAAATTTCTCGCTGAGGTTTGTCACCCCCCCCCCCCTTTTAGGATTAGCCTAAACTCAATGCTAAACTTTATCTCACATCAACAAGGCTGACACAGAGTGGCTCTGATATCATCTATAATAGCTCATATCCCGCTAATGCTGAACTCTGATCCATATCGAAAAGGCTGACACTGAGTGACTCTGATATCATCTGCAACAGCCTATATCCCGCTAGTGATATTGTCTGTTTTAGACCTAAGCTCTCACGGGTTTAAAATGATTCATTAAGGTCTATGGTATGCTTACTTATATACCCAGCATATCTCTTGTGTTTTATCCATGTGGGATACTCCTAACTGGGGTGTCACAGAACCGTACCTAAATCGAAAAATACCAATATGATTGGGATGATTTCAATAATTTAAATTTTGGTTATACATACAAGAATAGCTTAAAAATGGATATTGGCAAAAAAAATTTAAAATAATCAACCGAACCAAACCATTGACACCTCTATCAAAAACTACCCAATTACTAATTATCTAATTAAGAGAGTCAGAAGAAGTAATAAGGCTAATTATGGTATTAATAAGTATTGACATTAATTTAGTCACATCTATCTACTATATGTTATAATTTGATATTACAATAATTCTGAAACTGAAAGGGACAAATAGTATATAATAAGTTGTAACAATTGCGCTAAAAAAAAGGAATTATAAAAAATAAGCATACTTCAGTTCAAACGAATATTTTTATGACTTTAATATTACTATTTTTATAATTAATTTGTATGATTCGAAAAGAGTTTAATTAATTGTTCAGCATACATATATATAAATGTAATCGTGAGAGACATTTATACATTGAAGAAATAGATATTGAAGAATAAATAAATCTCTATTATATTGAAATATCAAGTGAAGTCAGGATCTCGATAATTCTTATCGTATTGAAAAAGAAAAGTAATTTTTCTTTCTGTTGTTGATCTGTTTATGCATTCACTACAAAAACCAGGGTGAATAGCAGCGGCTTTTTACCAGTCTTTTGACCAACAGCCACTAATGTTTATGTTTTCTGCCGATTTTTTGAACTGCTACTAAAAGAAGTGATTACATGTGGTTCTGATGTTTTTCGCGGCAGTTTTGGACTGAGAAGGTATTGCCAGTGGTTTGTATATATTTTGCAGCAGTTTTTTACATTTAGTAGCAGTCAACTTTGTCCCACATTGGATGCTTAGTGAAACTATTTTTGGTTTATAAGCAAATTTCTCAGGTGTGCCAACTGAATGTAATGTCAGCATATTGGGCTTGTGGGCTGCCTTTAAGTGTGGAATCATTGGGCTTGTGCTGCAATGCTTATGGGCTCACGGCCCAGCACCCAACCAGGTTGTTCGGTTTTTTCATGAGTTGATATACACACAGGTTTTGTAGCGGTTTTTAGAATCAACCGTTGATATTTCAATCTAGCAGCGGTTCTGCTAGCGGATGTGCCAAACTGCTGCACAATAGTTTTAGTACAGCTCGGTAGGCTACATTTTTTTAACTGCTGGAATATTTTTTTGCGGTGGTTGAAATCGCTGGTAAACCCCTCTCAAAACCATTGCAAAACTCAAGTTTTTTTTTTAGTGATTACTTTTTTATTAACTCACTACTCCTCTGATTTTCTCAAATAGTAACTAAAGTAAGAAATATCTGTAGAATAAATAAATCACTTCGTATGGGTATGACATTTTTCCATACTATTATTTAACAGAGTACAAGTGAAAATTTCTCATGCATCATAAGATCATCAATAGATAAGACATCTCAAAGAATGATGTAAATTCTAACATAAAAATCACCTTTCACTAACTTAACTTTCAGACACGCACTCAATAAGTGAAGATAAGAATCATCTATGTAAAACACAAAGGAAGTTATTTTACTAGTGAAAACAGACAAGAATATTTAACTAGAACCACAAATGAGGTTTATTCATTTAGGCTAAATAAAGAATCTCCCTTCAGTTCACCAATCTCAACTTCTTTCACTTCATTAGTTTGAAGGATATACGATCACAAAGATCTAACAACATTTGTCCATAACATTTGATTCACCTAATATATTCTCACTATTACCAATGTGCTTCACATCACAAAACAAATCCATCAAACTACGACTTGGTAAGTACACTTGGCAAAATCAACAACCAACTTCCACAATTCCTTCCCCTTCTCTTTCATTTCTGCTAAGTACACTTTCTCTAGATAAGCACTACTGTTTTAGCCCTGTAATCAGTGCAAACTCGAATAGGCCAAAACATACTGGCAATCCATTGTAGGCAATCCAAACCTCCTTCAGCTTTTTACAAAGAATCCTTCTCAAGAGGAGGTTATGCACCAACTTGGTGCCAATCAATGAATAATCTGGCAATTGCAAGAAATGACCGGAACACCTATGACAAAATCCCTTTTCTCAATTGCTAGCTTTTAGAAACATCTTTGAACTCCATCATTCCCCTGGCCAATGACGATCGAACAGTAATCTTCGATTGAAAAAATTTATTGTTGTAGGTATGTGGAGTAGAGCTCCTCATCATTCTTCCTCAAATAAATATGACTAACATCTTCATACTGCATATAATTTTAGAATATAGTTAATAAAATGAATCTGAATGAAATTAAATGACATTAAAGAAAAAAATAAATGTTCGAAACATAGTGGTGAAGATGTTATGAATAACTAACTTAACATTCAGAACATCTTCGTTAGGATGTTCAGAACGACTCGATAAATGCTACCAGCATTCATCATGATGTTGGGAACATTAGATAAGTCGTGTAGAACATTCAGATGGATGTTCCGAACAATTCACGAGTTTCAATTCAACTATTACATGGGATTCCTCTTCCTTCAATCCAGATGTTCCTTCTGCTTCCTTCTCATCTACCACATCTTCACCTGCTTCTTTTTCAACTTCCCCACCTGCATCATTTACAACATCCTCACCTGTTTTAACTACTTTTATACGATCCCTCAAGAAGTTTCTTTTTAAAATTTCATCCTCTTCCTCTATTCTTCTTCTTTTAATGCCTTTTGGACTCTCCCCTGCCTCATCTACTTCTCCTTTTTCTCTAGCATCCCCACCTCTACATAAATCATCACCTTCTTTATCTTTTCTTCCACCTGCTTCATCTTTCTTTTCTTTAGAATCTTTCTTAAGATCACCAGCTTCCTCTACATGCCTTAAAAAGTCACTTTTAACAATTCACCAATAGCGGCGTACTCTAAATCCTCTCTTTTTTCACCCACATCTGCAGTCTTCTCCAAAGCCTCCCCACCTCTACTTAAATCGTAACTTCGTATTGGGCTTTGGCTTTGCTCTTGTTAAGCACCTGCTTCCCCTTGGTTTTGGGGACCTACTACTTCTCCTTCATCATCGTCACTCTCCACAACCAATTTTCTCCTTGTATTTGTTTTTGAGCGTTTAGGAGTAAGTTCTACATCTGTAAGAGTACGTTCCGAATCACTAGGAGCACTAGGACTAGAAGTAGGATTATTCTTCGGCTCAAGAGCCTTTCTTTTAGAAATTCCCTTCTTGGGAGTCTTTGAAGGCTTCTTCTTCTGCTCATCTTCATGCTGTGTTAATTTTCTCGGTCGTAAATTTACCATTTTTCTGCAAAACAAGGGGATACAAATTTTAGTTATAAAAATGCATGAACGTCCAATGAGATGTTCTTAACCTCTTATGAACTGTTGTGGAAGTATTTAAGGTGTACGGAATATCAAATGATGTATAAATGTAATCACTTCTATTTGCAACCAAATAAAGCAGCATTGGTTTGCACAAAACCAAAAAATCATCAAATTTAACCAACAAAAATAAAAACTCTAAACATTTTAGTAGAACAGCGAAAACCTCCTTTTGTAGTTCTGAACTTCATCCCCATTAAAATGCATAATGTCATTCAATTTTTATATAGTATTACACCTTTTGTTCAAAAACACACATCCAAAGCAACTTTAATCACAAATGATGAAGAAACTAAAAAATACCCTAGGTTTTAAATTTACACCATAATTTAAAGAATAAAGACAATGTTTACCTTTTTGATTCAATACACTGCGAGATATTTTATTTTGATGGTCGAGTTGCATGAAAAATTGAGGAACGACGGAGATATTGAGAGAATTTTTGTTGAGTGTTGTGTGCAAGTTGTGTTTGAAATGAAAATTGATGGGAGTTACGGTAGAGAGGAGAGAGAGAGAGAGAGACACGCGGGTGGTTATTGGGAAGTTCCCAAGAATTGAAATGATGATTTGGGATATTTTAAGATCAACCCTCACGTTTTAAAATTACTAATTTGATCCCTGATTAGCTATAATTACTCTTAAAGTAAAAAGAAAAGAGAAAAGAAAATGAGAGGTCCTGCCAGCCCAAAACAAAATTGAGTTATGGAACGCCACTTCTTTTGACATAACACTACTCAGTTTAGCCTGGATGACTCTGGACTGTCTGGTGCCATGCATAGATCAATTCAGTATAATATGAGATGATTGTTGATTGCGGACGATCTATTACAACACGTAGTCCAATCCAGGGACGGTCTATTAAACACTGGGTCAAATCCAGAGATTCTATATGCCCTATGGAGGATAGTCTATTACAACGCATAGGCGGACCGGGATATTGATGTGATGTGTGTGACATGTATATCTATTTGTACCTACTGCATTTTTACATGTTATTCATGATGAGACCATGTTATGATCCATTTATCGTATGCACTATATTTCTAAAGACATTTTTTTGGGGGAGGGGGGGTCGAAAATATTGTTGGGTATCGTGACTCACCGTTTGCTGCCCCGCCTAGATACACCTGGCACTGGATGAGACTTGATTTCTTTGCTGAGACATTTCTAAGTTGTGCAGTCCACATATACTCTTAGAGGCTCTTTTCTGTCCTCACTTTATGTTCTGTTATTTTCAATTATACCCAAACTTTAGTATTCACTCGTGAAAATTTGATGACTAACCAATTTTTGGCACATTAAATGAGTTCTATCCACTGTTTCAAAATTGATTGAGAAATAGTCAATAATGACTTACGTACGATACAGGCTACTGCCGCTAATAACACCCCATACATTGAATTTACTGAACTACCCTCAAAAACCTACAGCTCAACATAAATACAACTCACGCGTGAAAAACAACAAAGCAAAGCACACATTCTCTCTCCAGATCATCATTCTCTCTCTCCCAAAGTTCAAATTCAAACTGTAAAAGGTAATTTGAGCTGCGTTTTCTCAGTTTCTATAATATTTCTGTGCTGAATTTAGGTTATTTTGCGGAAATATATCTGTTTTTGTGACTGTAAAACAATGATTTGAAATAAAAATTCGTGATTCTGATCTCATTTGTACTGTAAAATATGCGATTCATTCAACGAATTTATTTTTGTGACGCGAATTTACTGTTATATATTTAATATGAATCTGCATTGAGTTCAAAAGGGTATGCAGCACTAGGTGCAGGGGATTAGTGTTACGTTGAAGCAAAGCCCCATTACAACATCCTGTAGCTATGATTATATTTTAGCTTAGCACTTCAAAATCACCTGTTGTCCAGCATTAAATGCTGGGGCTTATATTTAAGTTGAACCAAAGTCCCATTACAATATCCTGTAGCTATGCTACATTTTAGCATCTAAACCGGCACTTCAAAAAATCCTGTTGTCCAGCACTAAATGCTGGGGTTTAGTATTACGTTGAAGCAAAGCCCCATTATAATATCATGTAGCTATGCTATATTAGGATATAAAGCTGCACTTCAAAAATTCCCTGTTGTCCAGCACTAAATGTTGATTTAGTGTTACGTTGAAGCAAAGCCCCATTATAATATCATGTAGCTATGCTATATTTTAGGATATAAAGCTGCACTTCAAAAAATCCCTATTGTCCGGCACTAAATGCTGGGGTTTAGTTTTAAGTTGAAGCATGGCCTCATTACAATATCCTGTAGCTATGCTATATTTTAGCTTATAAAGCTGCACTTCAAAATCCCCTCCCCTGTATAATTAGCCATTATACTATGGATATGTATATTTATCTTATAGGTTAGCAGTTCTTAAGCTTTCATTATTAAGCTACAATTACAGTATTTTACCATTGTGCTTTCTTTGTCACTTAGTTTATACTGTTTTTACTATGTTTATAATTGCAGGTAATGGCTAAACAGTGTATTGTTCTTGCATTCAATGGGAAATGGACACCAGATTATAAGTACATAGATCATGAGACAAGGATTTTTCTGCATACTGAAACAGCTACATTTGAAGATTTCAGAAAAAACCTTTGAAAAAAGATAGATTTAGATGAAGAATATTTTGAGACAGTCATATGGTTTGATATGGAATTTGGAACAAGCAAAGGGGTCCCTATAAAAAATACCGATGATTTAATCAGTTGTTTACACTTGATAAAGAACAATTCCGAGTATAGGAGTAGACGTTTCATAATTGGCATTACACAACGATCTCCACAGTCTGAGAGAGTTGATTACACTGAAGGCCAAATGATAATGCAGATAGACAATGATGATGCTTTTGATAATTTTAACGCCTCCGTCTGTCGAAGCTGTAGCAGTAGATCAACAGTTAATGCATGCTGAAAACACAGAGCAACAGCTTGTAAACCTTCAACTTCTCGAGACATCAAGTGCTGCAAAAAAGAGAAAGAGGTATTCAAGGAAGAAAATAAAAGAATCTCCTCGTCCAATACTGAAAGAACATGCAAATTTGGACGACGTCAAGGTTGGATCAATATTTTTAAACAAACAGTGTGTCACTAAATGTTTCCAGACAATTGCAAGCACACCATTTTGAATTCAAGGTTGTGAAATCAAGCACAACGAGATATTCACTGGCGTGCATGAATGAAAAATGTGAGTGGACTGTTCGATCTTCCAGAATTAAAAAGTCCACACTGTTCAAAATACTGACGTTTGAGAAGAATCACACTTGCTCAGTGGATGATAGAAAAATAGACCAAAAACATGCTATGTCGAAGATTGTCCGAGATGAGATAGTTGAGAATCTGAGAGACGATAATTATCTGGTTAAGCCTAATTTTGTTGTTGCAGAGATTAGAAGGAAAATGGGAGTTAAAATCTCTTATAATAAGGCATGGCGTGCTATAAAGAAGGAGAGTCTTTAATTAGAAGGACGACTGAGGAAAACTTTCAGAAGTTACCAGCATATTTATTTGTGCTAAGAGACATCAATCCAGGCTCACACGTTGCTCTTCAAAGAGATGCTGAGAACAGGTTTAAAAAATGTGTACTTATATATTTTTGTGTAGAATTCCAGTAATCCCCATTAAAAAAGGCCTGTGACTACACTGTTATTTGTTGGAGTCCCATCACAAAATGCTGGGACGTCGTAATTATGTATAAGTAAGGTTCCAGTACTAAAAGCTGAGACTCAAAATTTTATCATGCATTTTACTGATAACACTGCAATTGTATTATGCAGGTTCAAATATATGTTTTTTGCTTGTGCGGCATCTATTAAAGGCTGGAAACATTGTAGACGTGTGATAGTTGTCGATGGAATATTCCTCAAGTCAAGATATCAAGGGACACTATTGCTTGCAGTGATGAAAGATGCAAATAACCAAATCTTCCCACTTGCCTTTGGAGTTGTGGACTCAGAAAATAATTTGGCATACAATTGGTTGTTTAGGCAGTTGCGCATTGCACTTGGTTGCCGTGAGAATTTACTGTTCCTTTCAGATCGTAATTTTGCGATTTCAAATGGGATTACTAATGTATATCCTGAATGTGCGCATGGGATCTGTGTATATCATCTGGAAAAGAACCTTAACAAAAGGAACGTGAGTCCTGCAGTGATAAGTATATTCAATTGTGCATGTCGGGTCTACACGATTGCAGAGTTTGAAAAAGACATGAATCAAATGAAAGAAATGGATAGAGCAACCTATGATTACCTCATGGAAGAACCACCAGAGAGATGGAATAGATCTTGCTATCGAAATCAAAGATATGACATGATGACATCAAATATTGTGGAATCCATGAATAATGCTTTGTTACATGCTCGGGGGAAATCAATACTGTCAATGGTGGACAACATAATGAACAAGCTACTGAGCTGTTTTTATGAGAGACGGAAGAGCGCTGATAAGAACAAACCCCCACAAGACCCTTCACACGGAACCAAGCTAAGGAGATCGAAGGAGTGCACTTACACTTGGTGAGGAGACCCCTATAAGAAGGAAGCGATTGGAAGCCATTCCAGGTGATCAAAGCGCAAGAGGAGCAGCCCAGCACCCCAGGCGCCCCGCCTGAGATCTAGGCACCCGCCCAGGGAACAAGGGGGCCAAGCACTCCGCCCAGCCACCCCCGCTGCCAAACTTGGCGGGCTCTCCGCCCCAAATGCTGAGACACGGGATTCTTTAGCGTGTTATGTCTATTTTGACCCTACGTGGTCTTTTATATTTAAGCCTAAGTGTGGGCACTTTAGACCTTTTACTTAGTGCTTAAAAACCTCTATAAATAGCTAGAGAGCTTATTTCATTCCTTAGCTAATTTTGATGATTAAAGAACCTTGTTAAGAGTTGAACTCTTTTGTTGAATGAAATAGCCTTGTTTGGGACTTGTTTTTCCTCTAGTTGGTCTAGATGAATTCCATTCCCTCCCCGAATTAAGTTCAAAATGGGGAACTCTGTTGATGAGCACATGTTTGACGTGGTACCTATGCAAGCATGCCACATTCTATTTGGAAGGCCATGGCAATTTTATAGGCATGTGGTTCATGATGGTCGTGTCAACACTTACACGGTCAAACATAAGGGAAGGAAATTTGTGCTTAAGCCCTTGACTCCCAAGCAAGTAAGTGATGATTACAAGAAGATGAGGGAGTTAAGAGAGGCAGCAAAGGCTAAGTCGGTTGTGGAGACAAGTCCTTTGGCCGAGAGCTTGGTGGCAATCCCACCATCTTCTACCGGTAGCATATGTGCCATGATGCAACCGGGTGAACTTTTGAGAGGAAATGATGGTAAGAAGCCACTCCTTTGCCTAGTGCATAAAGGTATGATCCATACATCCGATGTTGATTGTTTGACTAACCCTTTACCTTGTGAAATTGAGAATGTTTTGAAGGTATTTGAAGACATGTTCCCGGAAGAGATGCCGAGTGGTCTTGCTCCATTGAGGGGGATAGAGCACCAAATTGAATTTTATCCCGGGGTATCAAATTCCCAACAAACCGGCTTATAAGAGCAAGCCGGAGGACACAAGAGAATTGAAAAAGCAAGTAGATGACTTGCTCACTAAAGGCTTGGTCCGTGAAAGTTTGAGTCCATGCGCCGTACTGGTCATTCTTGTGCCAAAGAAGGACGGGACATGGAGAATGTGCGTTGATTGCCGGGCCGTGAATAAGATAACGATAAAGTATCGTCATCCTATTCCAAGACTTGATGACATACTAGATGAATTTAGTGGTTCATGTGTCTTTACCAAAATAGACCTTAGGTCCGGTTAACATCAAATCCGAATGAAACCCAAGGACGAATGAAAAACCGCATTTAAGACCAAGTTTGGTCTCTATGAATGGTTGGTGATGCCCTTTGGGCTCTCCAATGCACCTAGTACTTTTATGAGACTAATGAACCATGTGTTGAAACCGTTTATCAATAAATTTGTGGTTGTCTATTTTGATGATATCTTGATATATAGTAAGTCAATAGATAGTCATGTTGGCCACTTGAGTCAAGTTCTTGAGGTGCTAAGAGCCGAAAAGCTCTATGCCAATTTAAGAAAGTGTGCTTTTTGTATGGAAAAGGTTGTCTTCCTTGGGTTGTTTGTGAGTGCCCAAGGAGTGGAGGTGGATGAGTCCAAGATAGAGACCATTTGTGATTGGCCTACTCCTACTACCATGGCTCAAGTGAGTAGCTTTCATGGTCTTGCTAGTTTTTATAGATGATTTGTGAAAAACTTTAGCTCCATTGCCGCTCCACTCACCAAATTGGTGAAGAAAGACCAACCGTTTGTGTGGAGAGAGCCTCAAGAGAAGGCCTTCCAAGAGTTGAAAAGTAGGTTGAGTACCGCCCTTCTATTGCAATTGCCCGACTTCGGAAAGGCATTTGAGGTTGAATGTGATGCCTTGTGGGTGGGAATTGGTGGTGTTTTAATGCAAGATGGCTAACCCATAGCCTAGTTTAGTGAAAAATTGAAGGGAGCCTCCTTGAATTACTCTACGTATGACAAGGAGTTGTATGCCCTAGTGAGAGCTCTTGCTCATTGGCAACACTACCTTTGGCCTAGGGAATTTGTGATTATGAGTCACCCAAACATCTTAGGGGCCAAGAGAAGTTGAACAAGAGGCATGCCAAGTGGGTAGAGTTCATTGAGTCTTTTTCCTATGTTGTTCAATACAAAAAGGGGAAAGACAATGTTGTGGCGGATACGCTTTCTAGGAAGTTTGTTCTTGCCACTACTCTTACCTCCAAGATCATGGGTTTTGAGAGCATCAAGTTGATGTATGCTCATGACCCTAAGCTAAAGAGCATCCATGAAGCTCTAGAGAAAGCAGAAAGAGTTGAGAAATACCAATAGGTTAATGGCTACATCTTCAAAAATGGTAGAGTGTGCATACCCGAGTCCTAAGGAGAGAATTGCTTGTGCAAGAGGCACATTGTGGAGGACTCATGGGTCACTTTGGGAAGAACAAAACCTTGGCCATTCTCAAAGAACAATTCCATTGGCAAAAGATGGGGGTGCAAGTTGAAAAGTTTTGCGCCAATTGCCTTGAGTGCAAGCGTGCCAAATCAAAAGCACACCCCCATGGTTTCTATACTCCTCTCCCCATACCTACTAGCCCATGGATGGACATATCTTTGGATTTTGTTATAGGATTACCACGGACTAGGGGGGACATGATAGCATTGATGTTGTCGTGGATAGGTTCTCCAAGATGGCTCACTTCATTCCATCTAAAAAGTGTGATGATGCACAACATGTTGCTTCTTTGTTCATTGATAATGTTTTAAAGTTGCATGTTGTGCCTCAAACCATTGTAAGTGATAGGGACACCAAGTTCCTTAGCCACTTTTGGAGAAGCTTGTGGGGTGCCCTTGGCACCAAGCTATTGTTCTCTACGTCCCACCACCCACAAACGGATGGCCAAACCGAGGTGGTAAACCGAACCTTGGGTGCTCTTCGCAGAACCATGACCCGAGGTAAGGCCGGGACTTGGATTGATAGATTGCCTCTTACGGAGCTTGCATATAATCGAATATTGCATAGCATGATTGGCATGACTCCCTTTGAGTGCGTTTATGGTTTTAACCCCTTGATTCCCCTTGATCTAACCCCTTTGCCAAGGGAAATGGCTGTTAATTTTGAAGGTAAAACTTGAGCCAAGGCTTTGGTTGAACTCCATGCTAAGGTGAAGAAGAACTTGGAGGAAGCTTATGTAAAGGTTGCCTCTAAGAAAAACAAGGGACGCAAGAAGGTGGAACTCAAGAAGGGTGACTATGTGTGGGTGCACTTCCGAAAAGAAATGTTTTTAAACCTTAGGAAAGGGATGTTGGCACCCCGAGGAGATGGCCAATTCCAAGTGCTTTCAAAGATAAACAACAACGCCTATGTGGTCGACTTGCCAAAGGAGTATAATGTTTCTAATACATTTAATGTTTGTGACTTGGTTCCTTTGGATGTAGGAGTTGGAGAGGTCGTGGATGATGATGCTTCAATTTCGAGGACGAAATCTTCTGAAGAAGGGGAGGATGATAAGGACCAAACCCCCACAAGACCCTTCACACGGAGCCAAGCTAAGGAGATCCAAGGAGTTCACCTACACTTGGTGAGGAGAGGCCTAGAAGAAGTGAGCGATTGGAAGTCATTCCGAGCGATCAAAGTGCAAGGGGAGAAGCCCAGCACCCCAGGCGGCCCGCCTCAGATCTAGGCGCCCCGCCCAGGGAACAAGGAGGCCAGGCGCTCCGCCCAACCACCCCCACTGCCAAACATGGCGGGCGCTCCGCCCCAAATGCTGAGACACGGGATTCTTTAGCGTGTTATGTCTATTTTGACCCAACGTGGTGTTTTATCTTTAAGCCTAAGTGTGGGCACTTTAGACTTTTACTTAGTGCTTAAAAACCTCTATAAATAGCTAGATAGCTTTTTTCATTCCTTAGCTAATTTTAATGATTAAAGAACCTTGTTAAGAGTTGAACTCTTTTGTTGAATGAAACAACCTTGTTTGGGACATGTTTTTCCTCTAGCGGATCAAGATGAGTTCCATTACCTCCCCGATCATTCTACTTGCGGGTTCTAGTTAGCTCGAGGGTAGTTGCCTAGTGTAGGTATTCTTGACAATCTCCCTGGGTGTAGCGGAACAGTTTCTTCGTTGCTACTTGGGATTTTCGTTCGAGTTACGTCTCGCTCTTTATCTTTTACTTTTCCGCGTTTGATTCTTATCAAGCGCGTATGATATTTTCTTTGCAACATCAAAATGGACAGATGATGAATTTAAAAAAATAAATAAAAAAAAAAGCATACAGAATGAATGTGAGTATATCAAATAATACAGTTATTTTTAGATGCGATTTGTGTTATGTCAAGGATAATCATGAAGTCCAGAAAAAAAGTCTGGGACTTACTATATATTTTATTGCAGTCCTATTATGAAAATAATAGGGACATGCTAGTGTGCACAGGTTTTATGCTGGGACTACTGATACGGATCAAACCCACGGAAGCATATAACAAGTACCGGATGCAAATGATAAACACGAGATCAAAGAAATAGGGATGGGGAAGAACAAAAAATAGAAGAACGAACGAATCAAACTAACAAATAGATTGATTGAAAAGGGAGAAGAGACTTGAACCATTAAACGGGGTCACGCTAGTGGTGATCCACCATGGATTCCAAGTAAGAGATACATGAAGCCCAAGCTTCAACAAGAATGGCCAAGCCTATTCTATCTTCTCAATTCTATCTTCAAAACTAGCTAATTGTTGAGAGCTGGTTTTGAAGCATGACAAACAAGAAGGACTCCTAGATTCTCACTAAGGACCAGGTCCTTAGAATGAAGGGCACATGTGATCGAAAAGAGTACGGGTTGCAAATCCCTGCAGAACTAGGAGTAGTGGCGCGTGATTGAACATACATCCTAGTCAGACTAAAAGAAGTTGTGTCCAGGCTGTGTCTGCGAAGTGTGAAAAGGAGTTGGACTTCAACAAGGAAAGGAGTTACTGGGAATGCTGACTTGCCTTAATTAACAGGATTCCTTGTAGAACTCTACTAGGGTTAAGAAGACCCATATATATGCAAGTAGCAGCAGCAGCCGAAATTCATTATTCACAAATAGAGAGTTGAGAGCATAAAAAAGCGATCCAGCATCTTTCTACGTGAGTAATCTGCAGAAGACAACTTGTGTGCAAGCAGAGTAACGAGACTAGATTTTCTGTCTAGGTTCGTCAAATTGCAAGTTGGCTTAAATTAGATCTTTCATAGTTTTACCTATTAGCTTATTCAGAAGCACATGTAATAGGTGAACCGTTGTGTATTTACTGAGAAGCTAGAGTTTAGCTTTGAGTAGTAAGTAGGGTCTAGAGTGTAGCCCCTTGGTTACAGAGTTTGTAATCAGAAACATTACTCTTGTGTTAGTGGATTCAGTGCTAAAATCCCAGAGTGTGGGTCGTGGTTTTTTCTCCCTTGAGCAAGGAGTTTTTCCACGTAAAAATCCTTGTGTTCTTGTGTGTATGTTTTGTGTGGTTCAGTATTCCAGGTAGCAGAAGAGAAAATCTGAGAACTAGGTTCTTCTCCAGGAGAACAGGGTTCTTGAACGAAAATCGGAGGACACTATTCAACCCCCCCCCCCCCTTCTAGTGTCTCAAGGATGTGCATAAAGTGTAACAAGTGGTATCAGAGCGGGTCTTCTTGTGAGGGGTTAACACCTTAAGAAGGATCAAAATGAGTGCACCACCTACCATCACTGAAGGTCAGTCAGTTCAGAGACCTCCACAGTTCAACGGGCAATACTATGCTTGGTGGAAAAGCAGGATGGAGAACTACATATGTGCTAAAGACTATCAACTCTGGCTGATAGTCTCTGAAGGAAATCTGATCCCCACCAAAGTAGTAGGTGAAGGAGATACTGCTAAGCAGGAACCTAAACCAAAAGAAGAGTTCAATGAAATGGATTATAAGATGATTGAAAAAAAATCACAAAGCCAAAAGGCTGGTCATTTGTGGTCTTGGCCCTGAAGAGTTTAATCGTGTATCATCTTATAAGACTGCTAAGGAAATATGGGATGCGCTGCAGGTTGCACATGAAGGAACTACTGAAGTGAAGGATTCCAAGCGAAGAATGCTGAAAAGGCAATTTGAACTTTTCACCATGGGTGAGAAAGAATCAATTCAGGACATGATGACGAGGTTGACGATCATCACTAATGAAATGAGATCCCTGGACATAGAATTGCCTGAAATAGAGATGGCCGATAAAGTCCTGAATGTGCTGCCTGAAGCATGGGAACCCAAAATGACTGCTATCATTGAATCCAAACCACTGAAATCGATCAAACTTGAAGAACTAGTTGGAAGCTTGAAGACACATGAGATGATGAAAGACTCAAAGGCTAAGCCTTCTGTAAAGAAGGACAAGACCCTTGCTCTTGAAGCAACTGAAGAAACTGATGAGTATATTGACCTTCAATCAGTTGAAGCGGCAATGGTGAGTGCCTTAAGACAGAAGCTGAATCTGGGAAGGTTCAAGGGATTCAAGAGAGGTGGAAAAGAGGGGTCTAGCAGGAAGAACATAGTTGACAGTCCTGACTACTCAGGGTGCTTCAAATGCTTCAAAAAGGATCATGCTGTAGTAGATTGTCCTATGTGGGAATTAGAATGGATGAAAAATAAAGCATCCTAGGAAAAGGAGAAGGAGACACCAAAGGAAGCTGATAAAGATAAAAAGAAGTCAAGACGACCTCCAAACTTCAGAGCAGAAAGAAGAAAGAGAAAGGAAGCATTCTATGCCACATGGGGACCTACTGACAGTGAATCTGACCATGAAAAGGATTCTGGAGATGACTCACCACTGGCAATGATGGGTATGTCAGAAAAAAGTTCTGATGAAGAAGATCTTCGAGAGATGAGAGGAGGAAGAGATCCGTCAAAACCCCATGTGTTTAACGGAACCTACTACAGGAACTGGAAGAAATAGATGAAGACCTTCTTGCAAGCTGCAGACTATAGTCTTTGGCTGATTGTGAAAAAGAGGACCTCACGTCCGAGTGAAGAGGGCTGCAAATGGTGTCTTAGTTCCAAAGAAGGTGGAAGAACTGGATCCCCAAGCCCTTGTCTGGCTTCAGGCAAATGCCAAAGCTGAATGGTACTTGAAAAGAGGACTTACCTATGACGTGCTGGCTAAAGTTTCTGAGTGTAAGTCAGCCAAGGAAGTCTGGGAAAGGCTGAAAGAGGTGTACTCAGATGATGATCAAAAGAAGGACTCAGCTCTCATGGAACAGATGGAACTGAAGACGCTCACTCTGCAGAGGTATGTCTATCTGAACTAAAAGAAACCTTGCATACATACTCTTTTGAAAATCTGATCTTAATCACTGCTACCTTGATTGAGGGTTATGAAAAGGAGAAGCTTGAAAAGGATAAACTAGCTGAAGAGCTAAGTAATCTTAGAACTAAGCACAAGAGTCTCCTAGAACAGAACATTGAACTAGAAGAAGTCAATGCCGTTTTGAAAGGACAAACTCTGGTGTCCAACTCTAAAATTACTGATCTTGAACTGGAATGCAATCAGTTAAAAGAAAGTGCTAATGGTAAGAAAATAATAAGTGAAGTTCAAACCTTTTTAGAAAATGAATTAAAAAGGGCAAATGAAATTCTATATCAGGAAACTGAGAAGTACAAGGTCCTAAGTCAAAAGGTTGAAAAAGCAAATTTTGAGCTTACCCAGGTTAACTAAGTGGAACAAATCATCAGAGGCAATGAACTGGGTCCTTGAAAATCAAAATAGAGGAAAACAAGGATTAGGATTCAAGAAACCATTGCCTCCCTATAACCCTAAAAGCAAGTACGTAGGGTTACCCTGCAACATGTTGTGTACTTTTTGTGGTGAAATAGGTCATATCAAACAAAAATGCACACACGTAAGCAAGGCAAAGGCTAAAAACAGAAGAAGTGTTTTACCTAAATGGGCTAGACAGGATCTGATTTATCCATTTTCTAGTAAGAAGGGACCCAAGCTTGTCTGGGTTCCTAAGTCAAACCCCTAATTTGTTTTGCAGGCTGGAGTGAGGGAGAACAACCCAAGCTGGATTCTTGACAGTGGTTGTTCGAGGCACATGACAGGAGATAGAAGAAATTTTCTCTCACTTGCAGGATTTCAAGGAGGCAGTGTGGCCTTCGGAGGAGGAAAAAGTGGTCAAATAGTTGGAATTGGAAAGATTGGGGGAACTCTAGATCATGCCATTGAGAATGTTTATTGTGTTGATGGTCTTAGACACAATCTGTTGAGTATCTCCCAACTATGTGATAGAGGAAATGAAGTAAAGTTCACATCTGTAGGATGCATTATGAAGAACCTAAAGAGTGGAGAAACTGTAATAGAAGGAAAAAGGGTGAACAATGTTTACAAGGCATCGCTGAAGTCATTACCTGAAAACAACCTTACATGCCTAAATGTACAGGAGAGTGACTCTCAGCTGTGGCACAAAAGAATGGGACATGCAAGTCTCTCACAACTGAACAAGCTTGTATCAAAGGAACTGGTTCGCGGACTGCTGAGTAAGAGATTTGAAAACATTAAGATGTGTGATGCGTGTGTGAAGGGAAAGCATGTGAGATTGTCCTTCAAGTCCAAGAAGGTGGTAAGCACATCAAAACCACTGGAACTGCTGCATATGGATCTGTGTGGGCCTATGAGAGTCAGAAGTAGAGGAGGAAAGAGATTCGTGTTTGTGATTGTTGATGACTACTCTCGATACACGTGGACTCTATTCTTGGCAACTAAAGATGAAGCCTTTGACAGCTTTAAAGACTGGGCTGGTGTAGTTCAGAAGAGGTTAAGTCTGGATCTTATCAGCATCAGATCTGATCATGGAACTGAGTTTGAAAACTCGAAATTTTCTGTATATTGTGCAAGGAACAGCATAGATCATAACTTCTCCGCTCCAAGAACTCCCCAACAAAATGGAGTGGTAGAGAGGAAGAGCAGATCTCTGGAAGATATGGCCAAGACTATGCTGTTGTCAAGTGGTCTTGCAAGAAATTTTTGGGCTGAGGCTATAAATACTGCATGTTACCTGCTGAACAGATGTTCAATCAGAGCAATTCTTGACAAGACTCCATATGAGTTACTCAGAGGTAGAAAGCCAAACATTGCTCACCTAAGACCTTTTGGGTGCAGATGCTCTGTGCACAACAATGGAAAAGAACCCCTGGGAAAGTTTGATTCTAGGAGTGATGAAGCAATATTTCTTGGCTATTCGACTCAGAGAAAGGCATATAAAGTGTTTAATAAAAGGACACAGACAGTGGAAGAAAGTATGCATGTGGTCTTTGATGAATCAGACAAGGCACTGGAGGAACGTGAGACAGATGATCAAGAAATTGGGCTTAGCAGGGAAGAAGGTGTGCATGAACTGGAAGATCCCGAAGGCAAGGAGACATCAGGAGAAGATCCAAGTGTATCGGAACAAGGGGTAAATCTGACAGGGGGAACTTCTGATGAAGCTGATGACTCAGCAAGTGAAGAAGAAACTCACCAGGATGATAACATGAGTTCTTCCATGTTAAACTAAGGCCATGGAAATACCAAAGATCTCATCCTTTGGAGAATGTCCTATCAGAACTAGATACAGGAATCATGACCAGGTCAGCCTTGAAGAATTTCTGTGCTTTCTTTGCGTTTCTTTCAACTCTGGAACCAAAAAACGTGAAGGAGGCTCTAGAAGATCCAGAGTGGATTTTGGCTATGCAGGAGGAACTACATCAATTTGAAAGAAGCAAAGTATGGCATCTGGTTCCTAAGCCGAAGGACAGATCAATAATTGGAACCAAATGGGTATTCAGGAACAAACTAGATGAGCATGGCATAGTGACGAGAAACAAAGCAAGATTAGTAGTGCAAGGCTATAGTCAAGAAGAAGGAATTGACTACGATGAAACCTTTGCACCTGTGGCAAGGATGGAGGCTATCAGAATGCTGATTGCTTTTGCCACATACATGGAGTTCACACTATATCAGATGGATGTGAAGAGTGCCTTCTTAAATGGATACCTGAATGAAGAAGTCTATGTTATTCAGCCACCAGGCTTTGTGAATAATGAATTCCCTGATCATGTTTACAAACTGGACAAGGCTCTCTATGGACTGAAGCAAGCCCCTAGAGCTTGGTATGAAAGGCTATCAGGTTTCCTATTGAAGAATGGGTTCTTAAGAGGAAAGATTGACAACACACTGTTCCTCAAAAAGAAAGGAAAGGACCTGTTGGTGGTTCAAGTGTATGTTGATGATATTATTTTTGGAGCCACTGATGAGGGGCTATGCAAAGGCTTTGCTGATCTGATGGGAAGTGAATTTAAAATGAGCATGATGGGAGAACTAAATTTCTTCCTTGGATTGCAAATAAAGAAAATGCCTGAAGGAACTATGATTCACCAGCAGAAGTATGTCAAGGAACTGCTGAAGAAGTTTGACATGGAAGGAGCAAAAGAGATGACGACTCCCATTGCACCTGGGACAAAGCTGGATATGGATGAACTTGGTCCTTCAACAGACGAGACCAAATATAGAGGAATCATAGGATCACTTCTTTACCTCACAGCCAGTCGGCCTGATATTGTATACAGTGTAGGACTGTGTGCTAGATTTCAGTCAAAACCCAAGGAATCACATTTGACATCTGTGAAGAGGATCCTGAGATACTTGAAAGGAACTCAGGACCTTTGTCTCTGGTACCCAAGAGGAGGTACTTTTGAACTAATTGGTTTTGCTGATGCAGACTATGCAGGTCACCTGGTGGACAGGAAAAGCACTTCAGGAATGACACACTTTCTTGGTCCTTGTTTGATCTCCTGGGCTACAAAGAAGCAAAACTCTGTTGCTTTATCAACTGCTGAAGCCGAGTATGTAGCAGCTGCATTATGCTGTTCACAATTGTTGTGGATCAAACAACAACTGGAGGACTTCGGCATCAAGTGTGGTGATGTGCCAATTTTCTGTGACAATACTAGTGCAGTGAACATTGCCAAGAACCCAGTCCAACATAAAAGAACCAAGCACATTGATATTAGACACCACTTCTTGATAGATAATGTGGAAAAGGGGTCTAATCACTATGAATTCTTGCAGGACTGAGGATCAAATTGCTGACATTTTTACTAAAGCTTTGAACAAAGTACAGTTTGAGAGGAATAGGTTGGAATTAGGGATGACCAAAATACACGGATGATCCAGCAGGAAAATCCTCATGATTGGTTAGTAGAGTATTCGATTGTCTATATTTGAATTTTGTCAATTGATATTTAGTCTAACATGGTACTTTTGTTTGTACACCTATTCAGTTTTTAGCACCAGGTAAGAATAATGTGATCCCATGAAGAACCTACTATGTACTAAGAAGGAATCAGTCAAAGCATGAGGAATCATGTCCAGGTACACTCACACTACCCTACATGTTAAAAGTCATAACAGAATTAAAATTGTCAATCACACGTGTGTCAAAGGAGATCCTCCATGTTCTTATAACTGTCCAAAATTATAGGAACACATTCCTTTTCTGGGTAGAATTTTAATTGATGTTTTGGACCCCACTACTCAATTAAGTCCATAACCGTCAAAACTCTTAACCCTTCCTGGTTTTCAAAAATTTTCAAAAATCTGCTTTTTCTTTTTTGTCATTATAACCTTGCCTTCCCAAGGCATTGTCAAGTCACCGAAACCCCTTCCCTCTTAACCTTACCTCCCAACCTCTAAATTCTTCTTTCCAAAATCAAAATTCTCAAAACCCTAACACCAGAAAATCCTGTCTATCTATGTGGCTATACATAAAAACCGTATCAAAATGTCTGAGAAACTACCACCATCTATGCTTGCCGAAAGGATTGCAAAGGCCCGAGCAAAAATTCTTCAAAAAGGGGACAAAAAGCTGATAAAGAAGTTGAAGTTAAGGACGACTTCCACCACACCCATCGCACAAAGTTCATCACAACCACTACATGAGGTAATCCTCGTTCCTATCTTATCTACACCTATTACTTCAGTAGATATGAAAAGCCCTGGAATGGCAGAAACTGAAACCCTAGTAACTAGGTTAGACAAAATAATAGATGTTGAGCATGTTGAACGAATAGATAGGGGGAACTCATGTGAGGCAGAGCGTGATCATGTAGGAGATGAACTTAGAGGCATGTGCCTGTGGTAGTTGAGTCTGGTGTAAGTTTGAATGTTGCAGAAATAGTAATAGAGAAGTTCAAGGAGGATGATAGGGATGAGAGAGCTAAGGAAAAATCTGTGCCAGAAAGTCCAGCCGGTAGAGGACTTGAATCTGCTCAAGCCCCAGAGAATTTGATGCAAGAGCCTGTTGCTTGCCCAAATTCAACTGAGGTTGATGATGCAGACATAGATTGGACAGATTCTGAGGAAGAAGGAAAGAAGGAGGTAATGTTGGAGAAGACTGAACTAAGAGAAACTCCCAAAGTGGTTGAAGAACCAAAAAGAAAAAGGAAGTTTGGAGAAGAAGATGAAAAATTGGCAGGGGAGGAAGAGGAGGAGGACGTTGTATTCCTGAAAGAAAATGTAGTGGAGCCTGAGAAGAGAAGAAGGTTAGTGAAAGGGGGAAAACCAGTGCTGAAGACAAGGCTGGTTGATGAAGATTGTGATGAGAGTGGCAGTGTTGACAGGGTTGAACCTGTGGCCAGAAGGGTTGGCACCAGGTCTGTTTTAAAACAACAATTGGAAAAGGTTGGAAAGCTGGAGAGAACAGTGACTAATGTCAGAGAGAGAGAAGCAAGGAAGAAGGAGGAAGAAAGAAGAGCTGAGAAAACCCAGGAGGAAAGTGATGATGATGCAGGCAGTTATGCTGAGCCTAGTGACTCAGATACTGACATTGAAGCTGAGACAAGAAGAAGAAGAAGAAGAAGAAGAAGAAGAAGAAGAAGAAGAAGAAGAAGAAGAAGAAGAAGAAGAGGCAGTGAAGATGAACCTGACAGAGTGGCTTTCTTCTCTAAACATCAGGTTTTGCATGGCAGCATCCTACATGATGAGAAAGAGTTTCATTTGAAGCCATTACTCAGAATGATTGGACACCAAGGCTGGTTGGGGTTGTTTAGCAACAAAGACAGGAAGCTGTATGCTGAAGAGGTCAGAGAGTTCTATACGAACTGCAGAGTCAATGCTAGGAGGGTGTTCACCACTGTGAAAGGTGTGGAGATTGAATTTGGGAGACCTGAGCTTGGGATAATTCTTGACATACCTGCAGAAGGTTATTGCAGGTACATTAAGCTCAAGTGGCCAAAGAGGACTGATGGAGTCACTCCTCGAGCTGTTGTCAAGAAATTCTCAGGGAAACCCAAGTTGAGAAAGGAGAGGAAGGTAGACAAGAAAGAAATGGAACCTGCACATCAACTGTTGTTTGAGTTTGTGCACGGGTTTCTTCTACCAAGAGGAGAGAGGAACTGCGAGGCCAGTGCTTTGGACCTAACCTATATGGATCTGCTGGACAGGGGAGTAAAGATAAACCTGCCTGGGCTGATAATTAGACATATCAAAAGAATTGCTGATACTGAGCAGAAGCCACACTCCCTTGTTCATTCCTATATCATTCAACAGGTTCTAGAGCACTTTGGGGTCCCTTTAGAAGCTGGGAAGAAGCCAACCATTCACCAAATGTTTGGGATTAATGTGCTGAAAAACTGTGACTTCTTCAGAGAAAGCAGAGCTTCAAAGAGACCCATGCAGGCCAAGCAAGAGCAGGAGGAGGAAAGTGAGGATTATGGACCCGAGGAGGCCATTGATGCTATGAAGGAGCTGGAGACGCATGTCCTGAAGGTGAATGAAGAAAATACAGAGCTCCACAGACAGTTGAAGTTGAAGGATCAAGAAATTGATCGTTTGAAGATAGATTGCCACAAGTATGAGGCCGAGTTGTTGATGGAAAGGGCCAAAAATACGAAGCAACTTGCGGCACTTCTCAAACACTTCAATGTTCAGCTTTGAATCCTCCTATTCTATCCTATTCTGCTCTAATTCCTTCTCTTTGCCTGTTGTCTACCCTCTCTTATGATCTCCTGATTTCATGTTGTTGGACGTTTAAGACAATTTGTTCTGTTGTGTACTAAATATTGGGGTTGTGCTGCTAACACAACCTGGATGATGATTTTAAATTACGTTATGTTTATGCATGATTCATGCTTTAATCTTTGGTTCTGATTGGGCCCTTATTCTTGCTTATATGTGCTATTATTACTGACTTGTTGCCTTGTGCTTTAGACTAAGTTTCACTGGCAAGTTCATGCAGGGATTCGAATCTTTTCGATGATGCCAAAAGGGGAAAGATGGAAATGTTGGAGTGTTTGTGACCTAATTCATCATCAGTTTTTTTATATACTATTTTTGTTTGTTTGCTGGTATTTTTGTCTACTCAGGTTCTTGGGCAACATTTGTTTGTCATCATCAAAAAGGGGGAATTTGTTGAGAGCTGGTTTTGAAGCATGACAAACAAGAAGGACTCCTAGGTTCTCACTAAGGACCAGGTCCTTAGAATGAAAGGCACAGGTGATCGAAAAGAGTACGGGTTGCAAATCCCTGCAGAACTAGGAGTAGTGGCGCGTGATTGAACATACATCCTAGTCAGACTAAAAGAAGTTGTGTCCAGGCTGTGTCTGCGAAGTGTGAAAAAGGAGTTGGACTTCAACAAGAAAAGGAGTTACTGGGAATCCTGACTTGCCTTAATTAACAGGATTCCTTGTAGAACTCTACTAGGGTTAAGAAGACCCATATATATGCAAGTAGCAGCAGCAGCCGAAGTTCATTATTCACAAATAGAGAGTTGAGAGCATAAAAAGGCGATCCAGCATCTTTCTACGTGAGTAATTAGCAGAAGACAACTTGTGTGCAAGTAGAGTAACGAAACTAGATTTTCTGTCAAGGTTCGTCAAATTGCAAGTTGGCTTAAATTAGATCTTTCATAGTTTTACCTATTAGCTTATTCAGAAGCACATGTAATAGGTGAACCGTTGTGTATTTACTGAGAAGCTAGAGTTTAGCTTTGAGTAGTAAGTAGGGTCTAGAGTGTAGCCCCTTGGTTACAGAGTTTGTAATCAGAAACATTACTCTTGTGTTAGTGGATTCAGTGCTAAAATCCCAGAGTGTGGGTCTTGGTTTTTTCTCCCTTGAGCAAGGAGTTTTTCCATGTAAAAATCCTTGTGTTCTTGTGTGTATGTTTTGTGTGGTTCAGTGTTACAGGTAGCAGAAGAAAAAATCTGAGAACTAGGTTCTTCTCCTGGAGAACAGGGTTCTTGAACGAAAATCGGAGGACACTATTCAACCCTCCCCCCTGCTAGTGTCTCAAGGGGTGCATAAAGTGTAACACTAATCAAATAAAATGACTAAGTGTGGTATTTATAGGTTCTCCACATTCCTAATGTAATGTCTAAAAAGTCCTCAAATGATATAAAAACAATACAAGCCTCGTAGGGCCGAAATAGGGATTACATGTCAAAACAAGGCAAAACAGGCGCCCCAAACAACAGAGTAGGCGCCCTACCCTCCAAAGTAGGCGGTCCGCCCAAAAAGTGGGTGGTCCGCCCCTTTATGGGCGGCCCAAAGTACAGAGAGTGGTGCAGTCACTAGGCGGCCCGCCTAGTCCAGTGGGTGGTCCGCCCCCTTCCTGGGAGGCTTCGAAACGACTCAAAATTGACTCTAAGTGTTCCTCCTTGGTCCGTAGCCGGTCCTCCTTTGTTGGCGCTCAAGTCCATGACTCCAAATCACTATCGAACCCTCCTCCGATGCCCTTATCTTAGATCCTTTGTGCTCTCACGCTTGGCTCTTGATGGTTGGCGCTTTGGCTCCAATTTGCCCCACATCATCCTCCCCTTCTTTAAAGGATTTCGTCCTTGAAATCAAATCATCAAGCCTACATTCAAAGCAAGCACAAAGAAAGCTTCCCACTACAAGAGTAGGTTAGTGCCAAAAGTGTGGGAAAACACACTCTTGTGATAGAGTCAAGCATCAATAACAAGTAAAAAGCTTATGTCTCCAAAGGAAACAACAAGTACTTGACTCCAAAGGAAAGTACCCACCACAAGAACAAGCAAAGAGATCAATAGGATATGGAACATGCAAGATATAGCAATCAAATTCCCTATGACCCCTAAGCTTATGAGCAACACACCAAGCCTTGAAATCATTATTATCACAATATGACACATTGACTTTGGCATGCTCAACACCCAAGGTGTGATCAACATGTGAGGTGGAGTAAACAAAATAGTTCAATTGGCAACTAACATCAAATACTCCACTCCCCTTCTTGGAAGCACTCTTACACAAATCAAGAGTGACTTTCTCACCTCCAAATCCAACTCCAACATAATCTCCCTCACTAGGCAAACTCCAAAGGAAAGTCTCTAAAATCGGTCCTTCATCATCATAGTCCACACAATGAAGGTTAGAACTAATAGAAGATGGTTCAACACAACCAATATCAAGACCACTCACCTTACTTGGAGCTCCAAATAATAGATCGTCCATAGAGTCTAGCCTTTCAAACCATGGAGGTTCTATTCTATTACCAATCCTAGTCCGATACAATTCGCTACCACAAATGAGATTATCTTCACACAATGGAAATGTAAAAGCATGCACCTCAAATTCATGGTAACCCCAAAGCATGGTAACAAGACTAGGTTCTTCACTCTCCCCCGAGGAGTTATTGAAAACAATTCGGTCCATCTCATTCACTAAGGACCCCTCAAGGTCACTACCAACCTCACTACAACACATAGGTCCACCATTAGTAAGCAACTCATCAAGGGAAAGAATAGGATATTCATTCAACTCGTCTTTCCCTTTATCAAATATAGGTGGGGTGTCATAACAAGGGCCACAAGCAAGGTCAACTACACATTCTTCACTAGTGAGAGGTTCAATGAAAACTGAGCTCACATCATGATGTGGCTTATAATTCCTCTCAACTAATGGCTCACAATCACACGCGAGTTGACCATTTGACTCTACACTAGTTGCAAACACATTGTATTCATACAAATCATCAACTAGTGTTGAGTTTCCATAAACACCATCATAAGACAAGGAAGTAACATTTCTAATGGAAGAACTTTCACATACCTTTGAGTGGCCACAAAGCTCACTCAATGCACTTGAAGTGTCATGAGTTGTTTCTTCACCTTGAAGCTCATATTGAAGATCTTCTTCACCTTGTCCTTCAATCTTGGAACATGATTGAGGCTCCATTGATTGGCCTTCGAGAGTACCTACACAAGAGTTAACACAAGTAAAAGAAAAAGATAAAGGGTTAAGGTTAGAATAAGGGGTATCCTCACTCTTTTTTCCCTATTTCTTTTCCCTCATTTTTTTTCAAGGTTAGGTGTAGATTCGGGTGGTGACATCCCACTCACATCACTCAACACATCCTCTCCTTTTTCCACTCGAGGAATGTCACCTGTCACTCCCTTACTCCTCTCAATCTTTTGTCTCTCAAAGTCGGGTGAGTTGGGACGAGGCCCAAAAATACCCATAGCCGAAGTAGGTGGACTTTTAACATCAACCCGGAATCTAGGACAAAGAGACTCATCACTTGAGGTCTCTTTCTTCTTTTTTGGTGAACCACTTGGCTTTGGAGCTTGTGGTTTGGGTTTCACCTTGTTGACAATTGTCAACTCTTTTCTTGCACTAGTCCCAACATTGCTTGTGATTGTAGGACCTCTTGTTTGCACTCTATCAAGCATAGGATGAGGTTCTTGCTCCTTTTCTTCTTGCATAGGCCTAGAAGGTATACTAGGAGGTGACTTGATCTTTACCCCAAGAGGCTCAAAGTCAGAAATCCTTTGGCCCTTGCTGAAATAATACCTATCATTCACAATACTATATCGCACCTTATTGCCTTTCAACCATGACTCACCTAACCACACATGACAATGTTGCATGGGGTACACATGACACCACATATAACCCCAATAACCCCTATGAGATATACACACCCGAGCTTGCTTGGAAATCAACACTCCATAGTAGTCATAAGGATACTCTAGGGCATAGCAAGGTAGCCTTAGCTCATCAACCACTGAGGTACTAATGCAATTGGTATCGGTGTTACCAATCTTGAGATAGTACCCTCCATTACCTTCCACCTCAACAAGGAACCTCCTTAGACCCAAGTGTAGTATAGGATTATCCTAAGTAAGATCTTGGAACTTCAAGATAACCATCACTATCAACCCGGATCTTCCTCAATCCTCTTCTCCTAGCAACACCACTGGGATAACTTCCACTTCCCGTCACTCTTCCAACATTAGAAGTGTTGTTGAAAGTCGAGGAAGGAGTACCACTATGGAACCCATAATTGCCTCTCGCCTTGGTTCCATAGCCCATAGCACCACTCCTACCACCACTACTAGAGCAATTCACCCCCGTAACAGTAAGAGCAACATTTCTCATTCCACCCTTCACATGGGAGTTAGAAGCATCAAGCCGTTTAGCATAAGTAGGATAGGCAAGCTTCTCCCTTCCCATGGAACAACCACCACCTCCTCCCATACTAATGGAAGGACCTCTACTACTCCCTTGCACACCATAAGCAACATCAAGAGAAGATTAAAATGAAGAATTCTCATAATCAACCTCATCATCAATTCTCTCTATGTCACTATCATCATGTTCAAATTCATCACAAGAAGAGTAAGTAGAATCATCATACCTTGAAGCGTCACCATCTTCAAATTCTTGACTTGGAGCATAAGATTCTTCACATTCATCTTCATAAGCCCCATAGTCTTCTTCATCTTCATAATCAACATAGTGACCCGCTTCTTCATCATATGAGCCTTGGTTCCCCGAATCGTCATAGGAATACCCATCATCATCACCATAGGAACCATAGTCTCCATCATCTCCGCATGAGTCATACCCTCTACAATCGTCATCCGATGCCATAGTTGTAACAAAAGAGTCAAGGACCTCACAAATTCACTCCCTCACGTGTATCACTCAAAAGATGTCACTCAATTTTCTTTCCACTCATGTATACACTCAAGGTCGTTGGCTTTTATGACCTCACTCTATTGTTCTCACCACTCAAGCCTTTTTTCACTCAAGACCTTCTTGTCTCTTAGTAATCACAATGGCAAGATCAATCAACTAATGCACCCAAGTAATGGTTCGGAATGGAGTTTAAGTGACTCGATGTACGGAAGCTATTTTAATGCGCACTTGAAGCAAGCAACTTCTAAGACTTTAAGTAAAGACTCCAAGACACACAACACCCTAAAGGATCAAAGATTAGTGTTAATAAAGGAGGACTAATACCTTAGGAACACTAACCAAGAGGTAAGGAAGCAAACGGAACATAAAAACACACGAAACGAAGCCGAACGGAGTCACCCCAGGAGTGGGCGGTCCGCCTCTGTAAGGGGGCGGTCCGCCTGCCCAACTTCAGAGAGTTCACTAGGCGCCCCGCCTACTATTTGGCCGCCCCGCCTACTGGTGTTTTCAGCACAGTCTGAAAACGTGTTTTTGGGTCTTTTGCACCCAAATCTCAAAGGTTTTCCAGGTGTTTTCCCAATCCAATAGTACCCCAATGTGTTTTCAACTACTACAATCAATCCCCAATGATTTATATCAATACCCAATCCATAGCAAATCCAAATCAAGAAGTTTCAATCACGTTCTAGGGTTTTCCAATTTTGGGGTTTATGATTTTTCAACTTTTGATTCTCAACACCAAATCACATAACAAGGGTACCAAATCAACGGGTAATCATCATAGAACAATCCCCGATGTCAAACAATCAATGGATCATCAAATCCAATCCACAATAAGAAGTTTTTATAAATTTTTCACTTTCCAATTTTTATTTTTTTGGGTGTTTTTCTTCTTTTCTTCAAGAACAAGAACAATAATAATAATAATAAACTAAACTAATGATAGGACGAACAAGGATTGAGGGTTTGTAGGAACAACACCCGATCCGCGCTCTGATACCAAGATGATACGGGTCAAAGCCACGGAAGGAAATGACAAGTAACGGATGCAAATGATAAACACGAGATCAAAGAAATAGGGATGGGGAAGAACAGAAAATAGAAGAACGAACGAATCAAACTAACAAATAGATTGATTCAAAAGGGAGAAAAGACTTGAACCATTAAACTGGGTCACGCTAGCGGTGATCCACCATGGACTCCAAGTAAGAGATACATGAAGCCCAAGCTTCAACAAGAATGGCCAAGCCTATTCTATCTTCTCAATTCTATCTTCAAAACTAGCTAGTGAAATAAAATGATTAAGTGTGGTATTTATAGGTTCACCACACTCCTAATGTAATGTCTAAAAAGCCTTCAAATGATATAAAAATAATACAAGCCTCGTAGGGCAAAAATAGGGATTACATGTCAAAATTCCGTCCAAAACAAGGCAAAACAGGCGCCCCAAACAGCAGAGTAGGCGCCCCACCCTCCAAAATAGGCGGTCCGCCCCTTTTATGGGCGGCCGAAAGTCCAGAGAGTGTAGTCACTAGGCGGTCCGCCTAGTCCAGTGGGCGGTCCGCCCCCTTCCCGGGAGACTTGAAAACGGCTCAAAATGGACTCTAAGTGTTCCTCCATGGTCCGTAGCCGGTCCTCCTTCATTGGCGCTCTAGTCCATGACTCTAAATCACTCTTGAACCCTCCTCTGGTGCCCTTGTCTTAGATCCTTTGTGCTCTCACGCTTGGCTCTTGATGATTGGCGCTTCGGCTCCAATTTGCCCCGCATCAACTACATTGTATCCAAAGCGGGGGGATACAGTAAATTACAACATTATATCTATTATGCTAGTTATTTATTTATTTTTCTTTTTACTAAATAAAAACTAGTCAAGTAGTCTTATACATGACATTTTTACAGGTTGACCGGAACGGATCAAAGCTTTAAGGTAACAGATGAAGGGAGAGAATTCACTGTTTGTTTGAAGAAGAAAGAATGTCAATGCCTCAAGTTCCAGATGGATGAAATGCCTTGTGAACATGCACTTGCTTCCATAGACAGAGTACACCTACATAAGTCTGATTATTGCTCTATATGGTATAACAGAGAAACATGGTTAAAAAGTATGAAGCAGAAATCAACACTATTGGACATGAAGAATCATGGGTTGTACCTGATAGCATTAAAGAAGAGACAATAAAACCCCCAGATTTTAAAGTTAAGGCAGGTAGAAGGCAGGAGAAAAGATTTGTCTCCACTGCAGAATATGTAAGACAAAAGGGGAAACAATGTGGGATATGTAGAAAGCGTGGACACAACAGAACATCCTGCAGACACACTCCACTACTTCATCCATATTCAAAGAAACATAACTCTCAATAAAAAAAATAGGTATGTCTCTCTATTTGTATTTTATTTTTTAATTCTATTTTACTGCTATGTTAAAAAATTTCTTTTTTTTTTGTTTTTCAGTTAGGAATCCCATCGGCACTAGATATATAGAAGATCATTCTTCTCTATTTTCTTCTAGTCCCAGCAATTCTGAAGTCAAAAAAGGACTATTCACTTATAGAGCACTTTTTTTTTAATTTTACTTCCTCTGTATTCTTTAACAAGGATTATTATATATAAAAAATACACTTTTCATTTGTTGCTGTGCAAAATAGTTGTCTCGATTTATCTATTTTCTAGTTATTTTACTTATTGAACAACCAACATTTTGATCTTACTTGATAATAAAAACACAGTACTTAAAAAAATGAAAACACAGTTCATAATATGAAAAAATACTGTTCATAATTCATCAACTACTCAAAACTTAAAAACACACATGAAATAAAAAGACAAACCAACATTACCACATTAACTGAAAAAACATTAAAACTACTAAAACTTATTCAATTACAATAGGCTTCTGGGCTGATCCTACATCTTCTTCACTGCTGCCATCATCATTATCATCATTATCATCATCATCATCATCATCATCATCATCATCATCATCATCATCATCATCATCATCATCATCATCATCATCATCATCATTATCATCATAATCATTATTGTTGTGGCCATGACGATCCTGACGGTTTAATACTGAAATTTCAAAAACCGTCTTGGCAACACCGTTGTAAACCTCATGAACAACGTGATTAAACCGAAGCATATCACCCAGCATGTAGCCTTTACGCTGAAGCATCTCCTTCCATCCATTACACAACCTTGAATGTCCCTTCTCATGCCATACGAACTGGCTGATGCCTGTTCGAGCCATAAAGTCCATTCACATTGAGCCAGACCGAGGAGTCACATGATGCCACCGGACACAAATTATGAGTTTGAAAAAGTGAGTGTCCGAATTATGAAGGTTGGCCGATCAAAGAGTGATCGAAGGGTAAAGTGCGAGCCGAAGGAAGGAAGAGCGTTCGAGTCAAGTGTTCGAGCTCATCTGACCGAATCAAAGGAAGCGACCGAACACTTCATATTGATGCTGAGCTTGAATTCAACCGAAGGAAGACCGAATGCAAGCAAACTGGAAATCTGGGAAGCATATTCTGTGCAATCGCGATCAACGCCACACGATCGCGATCAAGGAAAAGCCAACATTGCGCGATCGCGAGGCTCCTTCCGCGATCGCGATGAAGGGCAGTCAAGCAGCATTCCAGAATTAGCTGCAGGGGCATTTTTGTCCATTTATCAATGTAAATACTTAGCTACTATAAATAGGAACCTTAGCCCTTTCATTTCATTAGTTTTGAGTTATTGATATTGTGAGAATAGAAATAGGATTTGGCCGAGCCAATCTTGTGGAAGCCTGAGGCTTCAAGAACTCCTTTACTTGAAACCGAATGGAAGTCATCCTAGCATGATTCCTTGATTAGGTTCAAGTTTCATTCTCTCCCTTGGATAATCAATCATGTTTTGATTCGAATTATCCATTCTTTCTTCTATTTCTGTACTTCTTCGTCTCTTATTTCTTTGGTATCGTGTTTACTTACTTCCGCATCTCTTTACATTGCTTCCGCGTGTTTTGATTGCATCAGTTTGGTATTAGAGCAAGGCTCGAATTTCGTTCTTGCGAATCCACGATCCTTGTTCATCGTATCTTTAGATTCGTGTTTATGTTCTTGTGAAAAGAAAAAAAAAATTGAAAAGGTTAAAAATACAAAACTTCATGTTGAGGATTGGATTTGATGATCCGTTGATTGTTTGATATCGAGGATTGATCTATAATGTTTTCCCGCTGATTTGGTACCCTTGTTACGTGATTTGGTATTGAGAATCAAAAGTTGAAAAAAAAAATCAAAAATCCCCAAAGTTTGAAAAACCTTGAATTTGAATGAAAATTTCTTGATTTAGAATTGTTATGGATTGGGTGTTGATATAAATCATTGGGGATTGATTGTACTAGTTGAAAACACAATTGGGTACCGTTGGATTACAAAAACAAGTTGAATTGAGTTGATTCGAGTGAAAAGTTGAAGTTCGAAATCGGATTCTGGTTCAGCAGCAGCAGACCTGCGCGATCATGCAAGCACGGGCGCAATCGCGCTGAAGAAAATTTTACTCTTCGCGAGCACGATAGCGAAGAGAAAAATTAATCTTGGAATTTTTTTGTTCTTCGCGAACGCGCCCGTCTGTTCGCGATAGCGAAGAACAACAATTTTCCAGAATTCCAGTTTTGAGACAGAACGTTCGCAACAGCTTCCGAACAGTTTCCAATCATCAAAACTCCAATTGATTCATTAAATATGGTGAGTTTCTAGATCACAAACAAAATTCCATCAAATTCCGAATCCGTTTAGTGCCAATTCGATTCGAGTCTTTCTTGTGTCACTTCCTTAGTAGTCTTGTAACTTCTCTCTTTTGGTTCATTGCTTGTTTCCTTTGTTCCTAGTTCACTTGTGTGTCCTTATTCGTTCTTTGGTGTCTTATAAACTCCATTCCGAACCTATACTTGGACGTGCTAGTTGGTGATCATTTCATTTTGGTTCCTATAAAGGGGATAAGGCTAGCTTTGAGAGGAAAAAAGCTAAGAGTGGTGAGAACAATAGAGTGTGGTCATAAAAACTAAAGACCTTGAGTGTATACACGAGTGGAAATAAATTTGAGTGAACATTACTTGAGTGATACACGTGAGGGAGTGAACTTGTGAGGTCCTTTGCTTTTATTTGTTATAGATATGGCGTCGGATGATGATTGTGGAGGGTATAGTTCGTGTGGAGATGATGGAGACTATGGTTCCTATGATGGTGATGACGGATATTACTATGATGATTTCGGGAACTATGGTTCGTATGAGGATGAAGCGGGTGAGGTTGATGAAGACTATGAAGCTTATGATGATGAATGTGTTGATCCTTATGCTTCCAGTCAACAATTCGAAGATGGTAACGCTTCAAGGTATGATGTTCCTGCTTACTCTTCTTGTGATGAATTTGAACATGATGAAAGTGGCATTGAGGGAATTGTTGATGAAGTTGATTATCCATATTTGCATCTTCTCTTGGTATTGCTAGTGGTGTACAAGGGAGTAGTAGAAGCCCTTCCATTAGTATGGGAGGAGGTGGTGGTTGTTCCATGAGGAGGAAGAAGCTTGCATCTTCTAGGTACGCTAAGCGACCTAATGCTTCTAATTTCCATGTGAAGGATGGATTGTGAAATGGTGTTGCTCTTGCTACTAATGGAATGTATTGCTCTAGTAGTAGTGGTGGGAGTGGTGCCATGGGCTATGGAACCAAGGCGAGAGGCACTTATGGGATCCATAGTGGTACTTCTTCCTTGACTTTCAACAACACTTCTAATATTGGAAGAGTGACGGGAAGTGGAGGTTATTCTAGTGGTGTTGTCACTAGAGGAAGGATAAGGGGGACCCAACTTGATGGTGATGTCTTTCTTGAACTTCCACGCTCTTACTTGGATGATCCTTTAGGAAACTTGGGTATGAAAATGTTCGTTGGTGTGGTGAATGATGACGGAGGATACGTGCTTAAGATTAACGGCACCGATGCCAATTGCATTAGCCTGTCGTTGGTTGATAAGCTAAGATTACCATGCTATGCTTGAGAGAATCCATATGAGTACAATGGAGTGTGGGTTACCAAGAAAGCTTGGGTATGCATATCTCATAGGAATTACAAGAGTTATGTTTTGTGTGATATGTATCCCATGCGATATATTGATGTTTGGTTTGGTGATCCATGGTTGCAAGACAAGAGAGTGCGGTATGATATCATGAAGGATGTGTATAAAGTAAGCAAGGGGCAAAGGACTTATGACTTTTAACCTTGTAAGGCAAAGATTAAGGTACATCCTAGTGCACCTTCTTTGTCTATGCCAAGGAGAAAGGAGTTGACAAGTGTCAACAAGGTGAACCCAACCCCACAAGCTTCAAGGCTAAGTGGTACACTAACAAAGAAGAAGGAGAGCTCAAGTGATGAGTCTCCAAGTCCTAGATTCTGAGTTGATGTTAAGAGTCCACCTACTCCGGCTATGGGTATTCTTGGGCCTCATCCCAACTCACCCGAATATGAGACACAAAAGATTGAGAGGAGTAAGAGAGTGACCGGTGACATTCCTTGAGTGGAAAAAGGAGAGGATGTGTTGAGTGATGTGAGTGGGATGACACCACCCAAATCTACACCCGACCTTGAAAATAAAATGAGGGCAAAGAAAGAGGAAAAAAAAAGTTGTTGAGAGTGAGGACACCCCTTATTCTAACCTTAATCCTTTATCTTTTTCTTCTACTTGTGTTAGCTCGTGTGTAGGTACTCTTGGAGGCAAACCAATGGAGCCTCAATCATGTTCCAAGAAGGATGGGAAAGGTGAAGAAAATCTTCCATGTAAGCTTCAAGGTGAAGAGGCAATTCATGACACTTCAAGTGCATTGAGTGAGCAAGATGGCCACTCAAAGGTATGTGATAGTTCTTCCCTTGAGCATGTTACTTCCTTGACTTGTGATAATGTTTGTGAAAACTCTATGCTAGTTTATGAATTGTGTGATTACAATGTGTTTGCAACTAGTGTAGAGTCGGTTGGTCAACTTATGAGTGATTGTGAACCACTAGTTCAGAGGGATGATAAGCCACATCATGATGTGAGCTCGGTTTTCATTGAACCTCTCTAAGTGAAGATTGTGTAGTTGACCTTGCTTGTGAACCTTGTTATGACACCCCACCTATATTTGACAAGGGGGAGTGAATTGAATGAACACCCTATTCTTTCCCTTGATGAATTGCTTGATAATGGTGGACCTATGTGTTGTAGTGAGGATGGTAGTGACCTTGAGGAGTCTCTAGTGGATGAGATGGATCGAATTATATTCAGTGACTCCTCAAGTGTGGATGATGATTCTAGTTTGGATGCCTCACCTTTGATTGGTGGTGAACTTGTTTTCACTAACCCTATGTTTGAAAGGGATTTTGAAAGAGGTGGTGATGTGCATTCAACTAGAGGAGAGTGTGAGCTTGAACCTCCATGGTTTGGGAAGCTTAACTCTATAGATAATCCATTGTTTGAGACCTCCCTTGTGAGCTTTTCTAATGAGGAAGATTGTCTTGGAGATGATTTTGGAGGTGAGAAGTTATCTCTTGGTGTGTATAAGCGTGCTCTTAAGAAGGGGAGTCGAGTCTTTGATGCTAGTTGTTGCTTGAACTATTTTACTTGTTCCATTCCCTTTATTGATCACACCTTGAGTCTTGAGCATGCCAAAGCCGAAGTGTCACCTTGTGATAATATTGGTTTAAAGGCTTGGTGTTTGGGCCATAAGCTTGGGGGTCATAGGGAAGTTGATTGTTATATCTTGTGTGTCCCATGTTCTATTGATCTACTTGCTTGTTCTTGTGTTGGGTACACTTGAGCCAAGAAGTTGTTGTTTCCTTTGGAGACATAAGCTTTTTGATTGATATTGATGCTTGGCTCTACCATAAGAGTGTGTTCTCCACACTTTTTGGCACTAACCTACTCTTGTAGTAGGAAGTTTTATTTTTCTTTGTCTTGCTTGTAGGTCTTTTGGTTTGATTTCGAGGACGAAATCCTTTCAAGAAGGGGACGATGATGCCATACGAACTAGATGATGCCATACAAACTGGCTTATGCATGTTCGAGCCATCAAGTCCATTCACATTGAGCCAGAACGAAGTCACATGATGCCACCAGACACAAATTATGAGTTCGAAGAAGGGAGTGTCCGAATTATGAATATTGGCTGATCAAAGAGTGACCGAAGGGTCAAGTGCGAGCCGAAGGAAGGAAGAGCGTTCGAGTCAAGTGTTCGAGCTCATGTGACCGAATCAAAGGAAGCGACCGAACACTTCATATTGACGCTGAGCTTGAATTCAACCGAAGGAAGACCGAATGCAAGCAAACTAGAAATTTGGGAAGAATATTCTACGGAATCGCGATGAATGCCACGCGATCGCGATGAAGGAAAATCAAACACTGCGCGATCGCGAGGCTCCTTCTGCGAAGGGCAGTCAAGCAGCGTTCCAGAACTAGCTGCAGGGACATTTTTGTCCATTTATCAATGTAAATACTTAGCTACTATAAATAGGAACCTTAGCCCTTTCATTTCATTAGTTTTGAGTTATTGATATTGTGAGAATAGAAAAAGGATTTGGCCAAGCCAATATTGTGGAAGCCCGAGGCTTCAAGAACTCCTTTACTTGGAACCAAATGGAAGTTGATTAGACCCAAACCCCCATAAGACCCTTCACACGGAGCCAAGCTAAGGAGACCTAAGGAGTACACCTACACTTGGTGAGGAAGGACCTAGAAGAAGGAAGTGATTGGAAGCCATTTAGGGTGGTCAAAGCACAAGAGGTGCAACCCAGTGTACCAGGCGCTCCGCCTGAGCTTTAGGCGCCCCGCCCAAAGGACAAGGGGGCCAGGCACTCCGCCCACCCAGGGGGAGCCCGCCCAGCCTCCCCCACTGCACAAATGGGCAGGCGGTCCGCCCCATATCCGGGCGCTCCGCCCAAAATGTTGAAGCACGGGATTCTAGCTAGTGTTATGTCTATTTTGACCCTACGTGGTCTTTTATTCCTAAGCCTAAGTGTGGGCATTCTAGACCTTTCAATTGGTGCTTAAAAACACCTATAAATAGCTAGATAGCTAGTTAATTTCATTAGCTTATTATTGATGAACAAAAACCTTTGTGTTGACAGTTAAACTCTTTTATTGAATGAAAACCTTGATGGGACTTGTTCTTCCTCTAGTGAATCTAGATGATTTCCAATCCCCCCGACCATTCTACTTGCGTGCTCACATTATCTCGAGGGTAGTTGCCTAGCGTAGGTTTTCTTGACATTCTCTCGGGGTGTAACGGAATAAGTTCTCCGTTGCTACTTGATATTATTGATCGAGATACCTCACGTACTTTATCTTTTACTTTTCCGCATTTGATTCTCATCAATTTGGTATCAAAGCAAGGCTCGGGTTTTGTTCTTACAAATCCCCGACCCTTGATTCTTCGTGCCTAGGTTAGTTTCTTTAGATTTCTTATTGTTGAAGTTATTGAAAGAAGAAAATTACAAAAAAATAGAAAAATTCAAAATTTGGTGTAACTTTTTGGTGTGTTCGATTAGTGTTGTGGGTGTTATAGATTCTTAATCCTTATTGAAAACCCGACGTTTGGGTACCAAAATCGTTTGGATTGGATTGGTTTGAAAAATTGAAACCCCAAAATTATTAAACCCTCCTAAACCTTTTGTTCTTGATGAAGATGGTTGATTTTTGGGTTGTGTGATTGTGGGATTTTGGAATTGATTACCGGGGTTTGTTCTTCTTCGAGAAACAAACAAATTGAAACAAATTTTGGGTGATTTGGAGTTCGGTAACATCGTTTTTGAAGAATCGAAACCCATCTTGAACCTTGAAACCCCCCCCCCCCCCCCCCAACTTGAAAACTTTGAATCACGATTGAACCTTGTTTGTTGGTTGTTTGGGTGTGAAATTGATTGGGGTTAGAAGTTTGTATCAATATTCAACTTTGGGTACCTTGAATTTGGGCAAAACACGTTGGAATCGGCCTAGAAAGTGGATTGAAATCGAAGAACACGGAGTAGAAAAACCCAGGTGTTCTTCGTCCGGGCGCTCCGCCTCAACCTTGGGCGCCCCGCCTGACTTCCTCTTGGTCCAGGCGCTCTGCCTGCCCAACCCCACTGCACCATTTTTCCAGGCGCTCCGCCTGACCCCTGAAGGGTGAGATTTGGGTAGTGTCTTCTAGGTTTGCTTGTTTCTTTGTTGCCTAACCTCTAATTAGTGCCTATATAAGTAATCTTTCTACTTAATTAGCACTAATCTTTCATTGCTTTTAGGTAATTCATGCATTAGTTGGAGAGTAGAACTCTAAGAATATTCGTAGATCCTTTTTTATTCAAGTCCTCACTTCAAAGTGCCTAGCGTTCATTGAGTCCTATTAACTCCACTCACCCTGGAGTGTGCTTGACTCGTGAATAGTTTGGTTTAGTTGAGGAATTGTTGCTCATCTACATGAAGTTTAGGAACTACAAGTCGAGTGAAATATCCACAACCACTAAACGAGCGAACTGAGTGAAACTCAAGTGAGGGAGTGTGAAACTCAAGTGAGGGAGTGTGTGAGGTTGTTTTACTAACGTTTGTTACTTGTGTAGGTACAATGTCCACCGAAGGAGAAGATTTTGCTAAGAGTGCCCTTGCTACTATCCTTGCCAAATTGGATAGTATGAACTTGAAGATTGAAAGCCTTGAGAGGGTAACATCAAGTGGCCTAGTTGAGAAAGGGACTTCCAATGTCCAATCGGAGAAAGGGACCCCGAGTGTCCAAGTTGAGAAAGGGGCCCCGAGTGCCCAAGTTGAAGCCGGTGAAGGCACAAGTAGTCCGACCTTTACCCCGAAACAAGTTGTTGAGTTGCTTCTTCATCAACAACGGGTGAAGGATGATCGAGAGAGAATTGATCAAGTGTTGGGCAATACCCAACGAACGGGCATTCCCCGTATTTTGGACAACCACCAAAGAAACATTCCACATCCAAGACCCATCCGAAATGTTCAACCTCTTGAGCAAGCCGATGAAGCTCAAGAAGGGGAGGAAGTCGAGTATGGTGATGAGATGTATGGGTATGATGATCACTTTCAACCAAGGCGAGGTATGAATTGGGGTCGAAATGTGGATAGGGGTAGGGGCCGAGGTCGAGGGTCACCTATGGGGTATGTTGGAGGGAATACGAGGAGGGAATATGGTGTGAATGAAGATCACTATGGAGGCCAACCGGAGCCTTTCCGTGGGGGTCGTGACAACACCAACCTCAATAGTGTGAAGCTTAATCTCCCAATCTTTAAAGGGAATTGTGATCCAGGAGCCTACATTGAATGGGTACTACTCATGGAAAGGATGTTTGACACAAATGATATGACCGATGACAAGAAAGGTACTTATGCTATTTCATCCTTTGAGTCCTATGCATCTACTTGGTGGGAATCCGTCAAGATATCAAGGAGGAGAGCGGGAATCCCCGTGAATGTGGGTTGGAATGATTTGAAGGGTATCATGAGTATCAAGTACATCACTCCTAGATATCGTCAAGAGCAACTCAAGAAGCTTTATGAGCTAAAGCAAGGTGTCAAGACGGTGCATGAGTATTATGCTGAGTTTGAAAAGACTCGAATGGCCTTGGATATGGACACCGAAGATGAGGAGCAAGCCGTGATCCACTTCAAGAATGGCTTGAGCTATGGTATAGCTTCACAATTGAGATTGCATGCTTATCTTTCACTTCAAGAAGTCCTTGATGCCGCTATTCAAGCCGAGCAATGGCTTAATGATGAAAAGTCCAGCCGTTACCAGGGCAACACTTCCACTTCCATGAACAAGCCAAAGGAATGGAAAAATCCTACTCCCAATGAAGGTTTCCCAAATGCAAGTGGCACTAGTGGTGCAAGTGCTAGCAAAGTTGTCAAGAAGTCGTATGAGAAGTACACACCCAATATTGGAGGTAATTCTAAAACCCAATTGAATACTCCTACTTCTTCTTCAATTCAATGCCACAAATGCAAGGGGTATGGTCACTTTGCTAAAGAGTGTCCTACGAAAAGGACTATGATTGTTGTTGGTGAAAGTGCTTATGAACAAGAGAGTGAACCGGAGGAAGAGGGAGATGAGGGAGTAGATGATGATGGTCAAGATGATACGGTGGAGGATGATGAACCTCATACTTTTCTAGTTGTGAGGAGAAGTTTAGGTGCCATGATAGTGGAGGATAGTGAGACCTTGCAAAGGGAAAACCTCTTCCATGCTAGATGCGGAGTCATGGGGGTTGTATGCTCTATGATCATTGACTCGGGATTTTGTGCTAATGTTGTGAGTCAATCACTTATTACCCAGTTGAAATTGCCTACCTTGAAACACCCCAAACCATATCGATTGCAATTGCTTAGTGAGTGTGGGGAGCTAAAGGTGGTGAAGCAAGCAATGATCAAGTTCAAAATGGGTAGTTATGTGGATGAATGCTTGTTCAATGTGGTGCCTATGCAAGCATGCCACCTTCTCTTTGGAAGGCCTTGGCAATTTGATCGACAAGCGTGTTAGCTTGGATAAGCTTGGAGTTTTGACTGATGACTGAGGAACAGATTCAAAGGACATGTTCCTTTGAATCACTGTAGCAGAATAGATAATTCATGCAAAATCGTTTAATCGAGATATTATTATTTATCCTAGAACTGACGTATATCTTGATAATTATGCAGGTCTAAATGGATATGAAAAAATTGCATAAACTAAAGGATAATGATAGGAGATCCGGATTCTCAAGAGAAAAATCCAATTAGGACTCAAAGTCAAGGGAGCTTTGGAGTTCTAATTCATCAAGACTTCTTGGCTGCTGGAAGCTATAAATCATGGAGACTATCAGCCATATATGTGTGCACAAATACAGAGAGCATCGAGCAAAAGCTGAGAAGAATTATTAGCTTATTTGTGTAATCAGTTAGCTACAGTAGAACTAAGTGAGAACCTGTTCCTTAGATTGAATCTTGTAAAAGTTTGAGTCTTAGTTCAATTGTAGTAAGCAAAAATCGAGTTGTAAACTTTCTGGTTCAAGTCGTGGACTTGACACAACTTCACTGATCGTGAGAAAGATCACTAAAGGATTAGAGTTAGTCCTAGGTTAGTAAGAGTGAGTCTTGTAACCAAGTGGGTCTTTTTACATAGTGAAGTTGAAATCCTACTTGAGAAGTAGGTCGTGGTTCTTTGATCCCGTGTCTAGGGGTTTTTCCACGCTAATATCTGGTGTTCAATTACTTACAGTTTTAATTCCGCACATCGTAGAGTAAAGGAACACATTTTAAGGAACTGGTCCTTAAAATAGTAAAGTGGTGTAACCGTGGGAAATAACAAAGCGGTTCATGATGGTCGTGTCAACACTTATACGATCAAACATGAAGGAAGGAAATTTGTGCTAAAGCCCTTAACTCCCAAACAAGTGAGTGATGATTACAAGCGGATGAGGGAATTAAGAGAGGCGACAAAGGCTAAGTCGGTTGTTGAGACTAGCCCTTTGTCCGAAAGCTTGGTGGCAATCCCACCATCTCCTACCGGTAGCATATGTGCCATGATGCAACCGGGCGAGGTCCTAAGAGGAAATAATGGTATATGCCTAGTGCCATATGCCTAGTGCACAAAGGTATGATCCTTACCTCCGATCTTGATTTTTCTACTAACCCTTTGCCTAGTGTGTTTGAGAATGTTTTGAAGGATTTTGGGGACATGTTCCGGATGAGATGCTGGATGGACTACCTCCTTTGAGGGGTATTGAGCACCAAATCGACATTGTCCCGGGATCTCAAATCCCAAACAAGCCGGCTTATAGGAGCAATCCGTAGGACACAAGAGAATTGCAAAAGCAAGTTGATAAATTGCTCACTAAAGGCTTGGTGAGGGAAAGCTTGAGTCCTTGTGCCATACCCGTGATCCTTATTCCCAAAAAGGATGGCACTTGGAGAATGTGTGTTGATTGTCGCGCCGTGAACAAAATAACGGTAAAGTACCGTCATCCCATTCCCCGACTTAATGATATGTTAGATGAATTAAGTGGTTCATGTGTTTTTAGCAAAATAGACCTCAGGTCCTGCTACCATCAAATCCGGATGAAACCCGGAGATGAATGGAAAACTGCATTCAAGACCAAGTTTGGTCTCTATGAATGGTTGGTGATGCCCTTTGGGCTGTCCAACGCACCTAGTACTTTCATGAGGCTAATGAATCATGTTCTAAAGCCATTCATCAACAAGTTTGTGGTCGTCTACTTTGACGATATATTGATCTATAGCAAATCAATAGACGGCCATGTTGATCACCTTAGGCAAGTTCTTGAAGTGTTGAGAGCCGAAAAGCTCTATGCTAATTTTAAAAAGTGTGCCTTTGGTGTTGAGAAGGTAGTCTTCCTTGGGTTTGTTGTGAGTGCCCAAGGAGTGGAGGTGGATGAGTCTAAGGTAGAGGCCATACGTCATTGGCCTACTTCTACTACCGTGACTCAAGTGAGGAGCTTTCACGGTCTTGCTAGTTTTTATAGACGATTTCTGAAAGACTTTAGCTCCATTGCCGCTCCATTCACCGAATTGGTGAAAAAGGACAAGCCTTTTGTTTGGTGAGAGCCTCAAGAGAAGGCCTTCCAAGAATTGAAGAGCAGGTTGAGTACCGCCCCCTATTACAATTGCCCGACTTCAGGAAGGCATTTGAGGTTGAGTGTGATGCCTCGGGGGTGGGAATTGGTGGTGTTTTAATGCAAGATGGCAAACCCATCGCCTACTTTAGTGAGAAATTGAAGGGTGCATCTTTGAACTACTCTGCGTATGACAAAGAGATGTACGCCTTGGTAAGAGCTCTTGCTCATTGGCAACACTACCTTTGGCCTAGAGAGTTTGTGATCAAGAGTGACCATGAGTTGCTCAAGCATCTTAGAGGCCAAGATAAATTGAACAAGCGTCATGCCAAGTGGGTAGAGTTCATTGAGTCTTTTCCCTATGTTATTCAATACAAGAAAGGGAAAGACAATGTTGTGGCGGATGCACTTTCTAGGAAGTTTGCTCTAGCCACCACTCTCACCTCTAAGCTCATGGGTTTTGAGAGCATGAAGTTGATGTATGCACATGACCCGAAGCTAAAGAGCATCCATGAAGCTCAAGAAAAAAGGGAGAGAGTTGAGAAATACCAATGGGTTAATGGTTACATCTTCAAAAATGGTAGAGTGTGCATACCCGAGTCCTCATAGAGGGAATTGCTTGTGCAAGAGGCACATTTTGGAGGACTCATGGGTCATTTTGGAACAAGAAAGACTTTGGCTATTCTTAAAGAATAATTTCATTGGCCAAAGATGGGGGTGCATGTTGAAAAGTTTTGCAACAATTGCCTTGAGTGCAAGCGTGCTAAAGCCAAAGCACACCCCCATGGGTTGTATACCCCTCTCCCCGTACCTACTAGTCCGTGGTTGGATATCTCAATGGACTTTGTTATGGGATTACCAAGGACTAGGGGGGCCATGATAGCATTTATGTTATTGTGGATAGGTTCTCCAAAATGGCTCACTTCATTCCATGTAAAAAATGTAATGATGCACAACATGTTGCTACTTTGTTTATTGATAATGTTTTGAAGTTTCATGGTGTGCCTCAAACTATAGTGAGTGATAGGGATACCAAGTTCCTAAGCCATTTTTGGAGGAATTTATGGAGTGCTATAGGCACCAAGCTTTTGTTCTCCATGTCCCACCACCCACAAACGGATGGACAAACCGAGATGGTGAACCGAACCTTGGGTGCTCTTCTTAGAGCCATGATCTGAGGTAAGGCCGGGACTTGGATTGATCGATTGCCTCTTATGGAGTTTGCCTATAATCGTACATTGCATCGCATGATTGGCATGACTCCCTTTGAGTGCGTTTATGGTTTTAACCCCTTGATTCTCCTTGATCTAACCCCTTAGCCAAGGGAAATGGTTGTTAATTTTGAAGGTAAAGCTAGAGCAAAGGCTTTGATGCAACTCCATGCAAAGGCAAAGAAGAATTTGGAGGAAGCGTATGCAAAGGTTGCCTCCAAGAAAAACAAAGGACGCAAGAAGGTGGAACTCAAGAAGGGTGACTATGTGTGGGTGCACTTACAGAAATAAAGGTTTCCAAACCTTAGGAAAGGGAAGTTGGCACCCCGAGGAGATGGCCCATTCCAAGTGCTCTCGAAGATAAATAACAATGCCTATGTGGTCGACTTGCCAAGTAAGAACCAAGTTTCTAATACATCTAATGTTTGTGACTTGATTCCTTTGGATGTAGGTGATGAAGAGGTTGTGGATGATGATGCTTCAATTTCGAGGACGAAATCCTCTCAAGAAGGGGAGGATGGTGAGACCCAAACCCCCCACAAGACCCTTCACACGGAGCCACGCTAAGGAGATCCAAGGAGTACACCTACACTTGGTGAGGAAGGACCTAGAAGAAGGAAGTGATTGGAAGCCATTCCGGGTGATCAAAGTACAAGAGGTGCAGCCCAGTGTACCAGGCGCTCCGCCTGAGCTTTAGGCGCCCCGCCTAGAGGACAAGGGGGCCAGGCGCTCCGCCCACCCAGGGGGCGCTCCGCCCAACCTCCCCCACTGCACAAATGGGCAGGCGGTCCGCCCCATATCCGGGCGCTCCCCCCAAAATGTTGAAGCAAGGGATTCTAGCTAGTGTTATGTCTATTTTGACCCTACGTGGTCTTTTATTCCTAAGCCTAAGTGTGGGCATTCTAGACCTTTCAATTGGTGCCTAAAAACACCTATAAATAGTTAGATAGCTAGTTTATTTCATTAGCTTATTATTGATGAAAAAAAACCTTTGTGTTGAGAGTTAAACTCTTTTATTGAATGAAAACCTTGATGGGACTTGTTCTTCCTCTAGTGAATCTAGATGATTTCCAATCACCCCCGACAATTCTACTTGCGTGCTCACATTAGCTCAAGGGTAGTTGCCTAGCGTATGTGTTCTTGACATTCTCTCGGGGTGCAACGGAATAAGTTCTCTGTTACTACTTGAGATTATTGATCGAGATACGTCTCGTTCTTTATCTTTTACTTTTCCGCGTTTGATTCTCATCAGAAGTCATCCTAGCATGATTCCTTGATTAGGTTCAAGTTTTATTCTCTCCCTTGGATAATCAATCATATTTTGATTCGAATTATCCATTCTTTCTTCTATTTCTGCTCTTCCCCGTCCCTTATTTCTTTGGGATCGTGTTTACTTACTTCCACGTCTCTTTGCTTCCATGTGTTTTGATTGCATCACCTTCCCAGCCTTGAACTTTATTTCATAATCTATGTCATCATTTTCACAAAGTAAAAGTGCATATCCACTGATATTTGGCAGCTTCTGTTTCCAACTCTCTGGAAAGATCTGAAAAAATAAACTTTCACAGTTAATACAAAAATCAAAGCCATTGAAAAATTAGATGAACAAAATATAAAAAATAATTTTGTAATTTTTTTAACATACAAAATCATCTCTTTTGAAGTATGCTTTTGTTATTCGCATAGTGAAATCACCTAGTTCCTCCCAACAATCGTCCTCCATATTATTGTGTTGATGAAAAAATAAATTAGTTGTCAATTAGTTGTTGTTTACTTCAACTACAAAGCCTTATTTATAGGCTAGGAGTTACAAATTTTGTTCAACTGTTATGGTCAAAGAGAATATGTATAGTCAAAAATAGATTAAATATCACTATAAATATAGTCAAAAAAGTTGTGTTTCTATGCTCTTCCCTATGTTTCTTCCAGTTCGAGGTCTTCTCGTATGCCAATGTTATCCTGGTAAAATTCTGGTACCCAAGATATTTGCTGACACACTCTTAAAAACTGGAACAGCTTCTATATTTACAATAACATCTCAGGAAAAAAATCTTGAGCACCCATGTGCCTTAAACTACTGGCCCCAGCATAAAAATCTGGGGATTAGTGTTACGTCGAAGCAAAGTCCCATTACAATATCATGTAGCTATGCTATATTTTAGCTTATAAAGCTGCACTTCAAAATCACCTCCCTGTTGTCCATAATTAAATGTTGGGGCTTAGTATTACGTTGAAGCAAAGTCCCATTACAATATCATGTAGCCATATAATGGGGAATAATTTGTAAAAGAATAAAATATAACATTAATTATCAACAGAACAGTTGTTAGTTGTCACTTAAATTACCTACTAATGAAAATGGTCCATTTGCTACCAGAAAAAATGCTAAGGGGGAAAAAAAGAGGAACTCGAAATTCGTCGGGACGATGCAAATTAAAGGGGTATGGTGTGTAAGAGAAGGGTTTTGGGCAGGAAGTTCGAATCAGAAATGCTGGGGCATGTATGGCTGGGACTATACATAAACATTATTTAAGAGTCAAACATTTTACACACAACACAAAAGGCAAACTTACAGCCTTTTTCATTAACAGTAACATAAAAATTACATAAAAGCATACTTCTAGAAGCACAAAAGAAGTATCCTCAAGTACAAGAAAAGATAAATTACACTTGCTTCACACACATGTTAACACTGTCCGTTTGCATTTTTGAATACATGATATCATTATAAAAAAATTACTAATATGTGAAAGAACAACAATATATAAAATATCAAATTAAACCTTGTTTATTCTCCATAATTCCTAAACACGGGCTCTCCTGGCCCTCCATTGTGCAATTGCAGGGGATCTGCCATTACCGTAAGCAATTCCATCAGTTTTTCGTAATATTGTCGCTGCGTAAACCTTAAATTCCACAACTCATCTTCACATTTCTTTCTGAATTCGTTCAAGGATTCCACCTTATTCTTCAGAATGTCAAAATGCCAACAGAGGTTTGTTGGTATTGAAGGCAAGTTCATAACATGCCTTTGAGTTGATGGTCCATGACCATTCTGGAAAACCTGTCCTCCACTAAATGGTCCGTGGCTATTCGATGGTCTGTGGCCATTTGATGGTCGCTGACCATTCTCCATAGATACTTTTTGATCAGATAGTATTTGACACAATTTCTTTTTTTTTTTTTAATAACAAATATGACAGATTGGATTCCTGTCTATCTGTTTTATGGGTAGGAATTTATTTACATTGGCATTTCTTTGTAAGAGTCACTTCTGGAAATTCTGAAAAGGTACAATGTGTATTTTCCCATCAGTTCTGATAAGTCACACTGTTTACAATGGGTCACACTGTTTAATTAGTTTGTGTATTGTCCAACATTAAATGTTGGAGCTTATAAAGCTGCACTTCAAAATCACCTCTGTTGTGTAGCATAAAAATTGGGGCTTGGTGTTACGTTGAACCAAAGCCCCATAACAATATTCTGGGGCTTGGTGTAAAAATGCTGGGGCATATATTGCTGGGACTATACATAAACATTATTTAAGAGTCAACATTTTACACACAACACAAAAGGCAAACTTACAGCCTTTTTCATTAACAGTAACATAAAAATTACATAAAAGCATACTTCTAAAAACACAAAAGAAGTATCCTCAAGTACAAGAAAAGATAAATTACACTTGCTTCACACACATGGAAGCATAAAAACAGAACACTCCGAAACACATAAAAATATACAGTAAAACATTAATGATTACTAGGAACGCGAGAGCTAGAACCAGAGGTTGAGTCTGTACAGTTCTGCAATTCAATGTCCATAAGTTTGTCAAAAAGTTGATCCGTATCTTTATTGTTTTTCTCTCTGAAAGCTACAAAAAATTCAAACAACACATCCAAGTTTTTCTTCACGACTGATACCTCAGTTTTCAAAAACTCAAGATCATTTTTCAAATTTCTAACATCGTTATTCAACTAGTGCCATTGTTGTCTTCTTACTTCATCATTGCAAGCCATTTTTTATTTTATGCTTTTTTATTTTTCCTTTTGTTGGAATAATATTTTGTTTTGAACAAGTGAAAAAATAACACCACTGTCTAATTTATAGAAAAAAAAATACAAAAAACCTGTAAAGAATAATTCTTCTATTTAGCTGACATTATAACTCAAAAAAAGCTGTAAAGATTCCTTGCATCTTTGTCTGAAAATTTAACAAAATCCAATAAAGAAGATATCACTTTTATTTTTGATAGGTGGGGTCGTATCTGTATAGGATAAGATTGAACTGAGATTTTCAACTGTATTAAAGTAATAGTATTACACAGTTGACAACACTAAAAGAAATGAAAGAGATTCTGGAAAGATTTTGTACTTTAAATTACTACAACAGACCTTTGTTCCAAAATATATTGAAATCCACAAAATATTCCCTACTGTAACTTTGCAAATCCACAGCATTTGTGTCGAGTAACTTTGTTGCTGTAAAATCCTGGGACTTGTTACTTATTTTAGAAGTATATTGGATAAAATCTTACAGCACTTGAAAGGTGTCACGTGTCCACCACATGGCACGGGCAGAAGTTTCAACGGACAAACATTTATCACGAACAGACCCAAAGGAGTTATGAAACACTTCATCAGCCAACCCGGTCAAAGTGAGCAGTTATTAACCTGATCATTCACGATCATTCAATTAATGGTCATAAAGGCAATCATTACAATCCAACGGTTATGCATCCAACGGATACGTGCCCAGCAGTTACATATCCAGACGGATCCATGCCCAGCGGTTACGAATCCCAACGGGTGCCTATCCAACTTAAATAGCATTTGCTCTAAACCATTGTGACACAACTTTACTTCCTATCTACAATATCAATAAGAATACTCTCTCACTCTTGCTCAGATATTCCTTTTTGCTCATATTGGCCTAGTATCTTAGTTCTTTGATCCTCTAAGTACGACTGGTATCGAAGAACTCTCTCCAGGGATAAGCGATACGACACGGTTACTTCTCCTTATTTCTGTCTATGATTTATCTTTATTAGTTCATACTTATATCTCGTTCTCGTATTGTTTGCAAATCTATCACCGTTTTGGTTCGTCGTTCAAACTCTTAATCTCAACTATTGATCGTGACTTCGCAAATATAAACTTAATTGTTAATTGGCCTAAAATCGGATCTAGGTTAAACAATTTAGCGACCACAGTGGGAGCCGGTCAATAGTGTTCGTAGGTTAATAGTTTATCTGTTCAGATATTGCACCTCTTTTCGTCCGTCTTTTTGTTCTATAACTAACATGGCAGAAAGCAATTCACAACGAAATATCGTACCCGCATAGCGAACATTTTTGAAATAAAGCAAAAGCCTGGTGAGCCCCTCTGCCAATACGTGGATCGCTTCCAAAGAGAGCGAGTAGTGCTTCCCGAAATACCGGACAGATGGGCGGTAATTGCGTTTACCAACGGTCTGGATATTAGGAGCTCACAGGCTACACACAGACATTACGAATCTTTTCGCGAGTCCCCAGCAGTCAGCTGGTCAGACGTCTGCAATCGCTACGCACAGACTCTTGGCGAGATCACCCTGACAACTCTCGCCGAAGGGGTAGCAAAGGAGACAACTTTTCATGTTGTTGATGCGGATCTGGCCTACACCATCATTTTGGGAAGACCATGGATCCACGGCATGCAAGCTGTTCCTTCGACGTATCATCAAGTATTGAAGTTCCCATCTGAATGGGGAGTACGTGAAGTCCGAGGAGAGCAACGCTCTGCGCGAGATTGCTATTCGGTGGCTCTCAAAGTGCCCGAAGAGAACAAATAGCAATTACAGCAATCGGAACCAGATATACCACATGAAGAAACTAAGTACGAGGTCCCGGGATTCATCACGAAGATGGACGAAAGAGAAAACCATATGCCGACCGTGGAAGCTTTGGAACCCGAAGAATTGTTCGCCGATAAGCCGGAGCGGAAGGTATACTTAGGGACTGAACTGAGCGAGCGCCTACGGGGAGATATCCTCCAGTTCCTCAAGGAGCGGCATACAACACTCGCCTGGTCCCACGCAGATATGACAGGTATTTCTCCTGACATCATTACTCACAGGTTGAACGTCGACCGATATCACCGCCCGGTGAAACAGAAGAAGCGCTAGCAAGGGGCCTTTCGGAACCAGGTCATCAATGACGAGGTCGACCGGCTGTTGAAGATTGGGTCAGTACGTGAAGTTAAATACCCAGACTGGCTAGCCAACGTGGTTGTTGTAGCTAAAAAGAATGGTAAATGGCGAATCTGCATTGACTTCACGGATCTAAACAAAGCCTGCCCGAAGGATTCATATCCCCTTCCCAGGATAGATCAACTAATCGACGCAACAGCCGGACACGAGGTGCTCGCCTTTCTCGACGCGTATTACAGATATAACCAAATATTGATGGACCCCTAAGATCAGGAGAAAACGGCGTTCATAACCTGTCGAGGTACGTACTGTTATAAAGTTATGCCATTTGGACTAAAAAATGCAGGTGCAACATATCAGCGTCTGGTCAATCGAATGTTCCCTGACCATATCGGAAAGACTAAGGAAGTGTACATCGATGATATGTTGATCAAATCCAAACGAGCAGAGGACCATCTGGCGCATCTAAAAGAAGCTTTCTGAATCCTGGATCAGTACAACATGAAGCAGAACCCAGAGAAGTGTGCATTCGGAGTCGGATCGGGAAATTTCCTTGGATTCATCGTTTCTCAGCGTGGAATCGAAGTCAATCCTGCTCAAATTAAAGCCATTGAATCAATCCCAGATTTACTTCACAACAGGAAAGACGTCATGAAACTGACGGGGAGAGTGGCGACCCTACGAAGATTCATCTCCCGATCGTCCGACCGATGCAAGAGTTTCTTCGATGTCTTAAAACAAAATTAGGAGTTCGAATAGACCCCTGAATGCCAACAAGCATTGAAGGATCTGAAAAAGTACTTATCCAATCCACCACTGCTCTCCACACCTCAAGAGGGTGAGCAGCTGTTGTTTTATCTGACAGTCTCAGAATCGTCGGTAAGCGCCGTTCTAGTTCGGGAAGAAAAAGGTAAACAACTTCCTATCTATTACATTAGCAAAGCTCTAATTGACGAAGAAACACGCTATCAACCCTTAGAAAAATTGGCGCTGGCACTGGTAACTGCTGCTCGTAAATTACGCCCTTATTTTCAAAGTCATTCAATAGCTGTGGTTACAACCTTTCCTTTACAAAATGTAATTTTCAGGAAGGTTAGTAAAATGGGCTATAGAATTATCTGAATTTGAGATAACCTACCAGCCCAGGGTAGCAATAAAATCACAAGTTTTAGCAGACTTTGTGGTAGATTTCAGCACTAATATATACCCTGAAGCAGAAAAAGAAGTTATTCTTTATGCTGGGCAGGCTCCTGGCACATGGACCCTTCATACAGACGGCTCCTCGAGCGTCAAAGGGTCCGGGCTTGGATTGGTTCTCGTTGCTCCATCCGGTGAGACGGTAAGGCAGGCTATCAAGTGCCCATTTATTACTAACAATGAGGCCAAACATGAGGCCATTATTGCAGGATTAGAACTAGCCCGAAGTTATGGAGCAACCATCATCAGACTAAAAAGTGACTCTCAGCTGGTGGTCAATCAGATAAATGGAGGCTTCATTGCACGAGAATCCAGGATGCAAGTATATCTCGCCCGAGTGAAAGAGCTCCTAGCACAGTTTGACGAATGGGAGGCATTATAGATCCCACGGGAAGAGAACCATGAAGCCGATGCTCTCGCAAATATGGGATCGGTCGCAGAGATAGGAGCAGCCAGCTCTTCAGCTGTTGTTCAACTACTCTACATGACCATGGACAGAGAAAAGTTTGAAGTCAACACCATCAACGCTACTTGGGACTGGCGGAATGAGATAACAAACTACCTTATCCATGGGACTCTACCCGTAGACACTAAAGCTGCTCGCAAACTCCGAATAAAAGCTGCTCGGTATACAATTCTCAACGACGAACTCTACCGCAAAATGTTTGCGGGATCTCTCGCAAAATGTCTCAGACCAAGTCAAATCAACTACGTGATGAGAGAAGTCCATGAAGGCTGTTGCGGAAATCATTCCGGGGGTAAGGCGTTAACCCGGAAACTAATTCGCGCAGGTTATTATTGGGACAAAATGGAGAAAGATACGAACGAATTTGTCAAAAAATATGACAAGTGCCAGAGGTTCGCCCATCTTCTCCATCAGCCAGCGAAACCACTCCACTCAATAATCTCTTCGTGGCCCTTCATGAAATGGGGGGATGGATATAGTCGGTCCTCTTCCCACAGCACCGAGAGGGGTGCGCTTCTTATTGATCATCACTGATTACTTCACAAAGTGGGTCGAAGCGGCAGCATACACAAGAATACAACATACGGAGGTTGTCGACTTCCTCTGGCGTTTTGTCGTATGCCGCTTTGGAGCACCTAAGGAAACAGTCATGGACAACGGCCCACAGTTTATCGGCCAGGAAGTGACTAGGTTCCTCGACGATCTGCACATCAAGAGGATCACTTCCTCTCCATGCCATCCTGTTGCCAACGGACAGGCAGAATCTACCAATAAAATCATCATTGAATCCCTTAAAAAGCGCCTCGAGCAGGCAGAGGGATGTTGGGTAGAAGAGTTACCTGGAGTACTATGGGTTTACTGCACAATAATAAAAATGAGTACTGGAGAAACTCCTTAATCATTGGTATATGGTGCAGATGCTTTAATCCCGGTTGAAATAGGAGAGCCCAGCCTGCGATACGCACATGCCACTGAAGAATCAAACTCAGTCAATCACTCCGAAGAGCTGGACCTCCTCGAAGAACGGAGAGAGCTAGCCCTTGTACGAGTAGTCGCTCAGAAAGAACAAATTGAACAATATTACAATCGGGGACTACGCGTACGAAGCTTCCAGGTTGGAGACTTTGTACTCAGAAAAGTCTCCCAGAGCACACAAGAAACAAATTCAGGGAAGCTTGGCCCTAACTGGGAAGGCCCCTACAAAGTAATTGCTTCAGTCGGTAAGGGATCTTATCGCTTGGCACGACTAGATGGCTCCACTGTCCCGAACAGTTGGAATGTGGTTCACCTCAAAAGGTATCACTTTTAAGCGGTAAAACGGTTAGTTATCTTATACTTATCTTTTATTTTACGAATGTTCTTACCCTTACTATATTTTCTCTCTAAATGGTACTAACGACCTAAACAAGGTCAGATCCGTTTAGCTCAACTGGTAGAGCTCGAAGTTCTTCAACTTCGCGGCTGTGGGTTCGAATCCCACAATGGACACACTCCTCGTTTGGTTATATGTGTTCTATATGCAGCTCACCTCAACTCTTTTTATGTTATCACTTCCTGTGCTCCAACATAAAAATAAGGGGGGTGATGAGAGGCCCCTGTAGGCCAGGTAAGACCTTCATAAAGGCAAAAGACCTTGCCAAAAAGCAAATTTTTAAAGTTTTTCAAAAACTTTTACGTGACAGGACTTCCACGAAAATAAGAGAAGTCGTTCACAAGGACAGCGACTCGGCCAGAGCCAATCTACAAAGTCGCGCAAAAACTTTAGATTATCAAAATGATAAGCAAAGTTATGCGCAAAGAGCAACGATTCGGCCAAAAATCTAACGACCACGATTCGGTCAGATTACTTACAACTTACGACCTCTTCCTAAGAAAAGGCTAAGTTAAAAATATTCGGGCAAACTTTTGGAGACCAGAACTTAATAAATTTCAAACTTCAGAAAATTCCCAAACATAAGGCACGAAAGCCACAATACATGCAAATGAAAGATCAAAAGTTCAGGCTAAATATAGTCATTGAATAGATCTAAAAGCATATATACATTATCCTGTAAAACGATAAGATGCCGAAAACGGCAGAAAGAAGTTTACAGAGTGATCAAAGGCCAAATGAAACCAGCCATACAAGAGACCAAAGAGTCTTTACCAGACCTCTGTCCACAAACAACCAAATCTGGCTCTCGCCAGATGGAAAAACTCAAAGATTGGGGAAGGGCATCAACATTTGGGGCTACGATCAGAACCCGACGCACCAGCTCCGTCGGTCCTACCATCGTCCCCTGAATTCTCGCCATCATCTTCATCCTCATCTTCATCTTCACCTTCAGACTCCTCAGGAGAGAGATTCAGTGCTTGTCTTATTCTGCGAACAGCGCTTTTTATCATCTGCAGCATCTCTTCAACATTAACTTGTTTAGCTTGAATCTGCACGAGCAATAAACGTTTAGCCTCGAGCGCAGCAAGCTTGGCCTTAATCTCAGACTGATCGCACAGGTTTGCCAAGTCTTTGGTTAGTGCGGCCTGAGCACTCATCGATTGAGCAACCTGATCCTTGGCAGCCTGAAGCTCAGCTCTGGCCTAAATGGATTCTTCATTGGCCCTTTGCAGATTCATCTCAAGGGATGCATGATCATCAATAGCACTGTTCAAAGAAGCTGTAAATTCTTCAAGTAATCTCTCTAGACCCTGAGCAGAGCGTGCGAACCCTTCTTTTTCTTCAAGAAGAAGGTCCTTCTTCTTGGTGAGTACATTAATCTGCTCAAGACGTTCATTGTTAACATCAGTTAGCCGATTAACCTAACTCCTTAGGAGACCACACTGCTCTGTCAAGATCTTCTTCTCCTTCAGAGCATCCAGCAACTCTTGCTTTACCTCGAGTACTTTATCGACGTTGTTGATCCTGGAACGGAACATGAGCACGGCAGCCAGCATACTTGACTGAAAAAGTAAAATAAGCAAAGGTTAGAAATCTGGGGCCAGAGTTGTTTCCAACACAAAGCGGTAAAACACTTACCTGGGCAGAGTCAGCAGTAATCTGAAAGGCGAACTCCTCATTACTTAGCTCCCTCAGCACCCGCTCTTCACGGGGACTGATGAGCGAAGAGACAGCCTTGGTCAAACCGCCAAGCCCGATTATGAAGTTAACATCAGGGGCAAGTTTCAGGGTATGCTTCCTCTCACAATACTTGGGTTCCCAAGCCTACTCAGAAGGATAGTTTGGCCCGACCTTGTAACGAACACCCCTGATATCCTTCAATTCGGTTTGGCCGCCGATGACTGACCGCAAGATGAACCTTGTTGATGATAGGTTGGAACCACCTTCCACTCAAGGATTTATCGTCTCGCACTCGCGAAGACTGACAGGCGTCGCCCCCTCAGTAGCCACATTCTCCAGGTCCTCGAAACGAAAAACACGAGGACCTCGGCTATCCTCTTGGGGAACTTCTTCCCTTACTTCTTCTTCCTTTTCTTCTTCTTCACCCACCTTTCTTTTCCCCTTGTCTACACGAGAAGGAGCTGCCTTCACCTCATCATCAACTCGGGGACTCCTCTCCGGAGTACGGACAGCCTCCTCCTCAACTCTCCTTCTGTCACTTCGAAGATAAGGCTTTCGCCTAAGGGGTTCATCAGCTTCGATCTCAGTACCAAAAAGATAGATAACGTCCTTGGCTAAACCCTCTCCCCGTGCAGACTCGGGGACTTCAGGAGTAGTCTTGACACTCTCTCCTGCGGACTCTGGTGCATTGACTCTGGGTGAAGGCTCACCCCCCAGTAGATGAGGTTTGCCTGGCAGCCACGGAAGTCTTACGAACAGATCTCTTCCGTGTGTCGCCCTCATCCTGGCTCTTCTTCTTTCTTTTTAGAGAGCCCAGGCCACCAGACAAGAGTTCCTCGCCGCCCTCCCTGCTGCGCAGTGCCTCCACCGAAGCTAGTATAGCCGCGGCCTCAATATCTGGGTCGGTAACGGGCTCGGAAGGCCCATCTTGGGGAGGAGCAAGAAAGAAATCTCCTTGAGTACCCAGACCTGCAAAAAGGTAAAACGATCAGACACGGAGAAGTTTTAAAGAGAAGAATAATCATGAAAGCAGAAATATCCTCACCATGATTTTTCACGGTCAGACCAGACCCTTATGCGCAGCAAAATGCGCCCATTCTCTCCTCTCAGGAGTAAACTCCTTCAAAATTGCCTCAACCCACGCCGTCAGCTCATCAACAGATATGAGCCCGTCGTAGGGTCGCTTGGTAGCTGCAAAAAGAAGTTGAACGAAGTGAGCAGATGAGAAGAAAAAGAAGATGAAAAAATATTAAAAATACTCGGGGACTTACGCTTCCTGTTCCAAACTCCAGGAAGATAAGTCTTGTCGCCAAAAGTCAAGGCCGAGGAGCGCATGAACAGATACCGGTGCAACCAACCTCGGTCACTCGTATCCTAGGAACTGCGCACCAAGCCCTTGCTCCCGCGCATCCTGGCATTCACATAGCCATCTTTAAAAATTTGTATATTGTACAAAGAAATATAATGTTCGTATCCAAAAGATTGATCGGTTTCCGTCACAAACCAATCCAAAAGTTAACTATTCTGTATATACTGGGGCACAGTTGCCCCGGGCAGAGTAAGTACTCCCTGCAGAGCCTCTCCAGCATAGGGTGCAGGGGTAACCTACATCCCACTGTGAAAGGGTAGGTGCACATGGTTGTCCACCCAGCCCTGTGGAAAGTAATATTCTCCTCCTCGGAGACCAGCAGGAGGGGAACCCCGTCATCCCAATGACAGTCCATCCTCACTCGTTACTCCTTCGTGATCCCAGACCTAAACCTATACGCCGACCAGTTGCGCGTATCTCCCTGATGATTATTAAAGGACTTGATGTTACAGTCTGCCTCTAATTCACCCCACTTTTTAGGGATAATCTCTGCAGCAGTAGCATGAGTAGCCCTGGGCCTAGGAGTGGCCACTGAGGAACCACCAGCCGCGTCGACAGTTTGATTCTTTCTAGCTCTTGAAGTCATGATTTCAGAAAAATTATGAAGTTAGCAAGAAGAATTCAAAGCTGATTCAAAGGTTTTCAAAGAACAACGGAGAAGAAATAAAAGCAAGTAAAAGGTTTCTCATCCAGCAAACCCCTATTTATAGGAGTGAAGATTCAGCTCCTCAACTTCCTTCGAAACACGTGGAGGTCATCCAAGAAACTACGATCAGATCTGGCCGTCAAAAGAAAGAATAGGTTTCACCAAATTTTATAGTGTCATCATTACCCTGAAGTGCAGCGGTCACCTCGCGATTAATAGATGACGTGTGCACGTGATTGAGGCGGTTAAAATCATTATTTTTACTCTTGGGACGCGCAGTAGTCACTTCAGAATGGACTGCAACCGCGCAGGCGTGCCAGCTGCAGTTAATTTTTTATACGGCGCATTAAATGCGCACGTCATAAGGGCTTGTCACGTAGCTTATAAGGTACGTGCGTCACCAAGCCTCGTCACACAAAGACAAAAGTTTACAAAGCAGAAACTCCCGCCAAAATTCCTATCCACTCCTCGAACAGATACTCTGCTCGAGAAGTGCGGGGACTATCTGTATTGGATAAAAGCTGACAGCACTTGAAAGGTGACACGTATCCACCACGTGGCATGGGCAGAAGTTCCAACGGACAGACATCTAACGGACAGACATTTATCACGAACAGACCCAAAGGAGTTATGAAACACTTCATCAGCCAACCCGGTCTAAGTGAGCAATTATTAACCTGATCATTCACGATCATTCAATTAATGGTCATAAAGGCAATCATTACAACCCAGCGGTTATGCATCCAACGGATACGTGCCCAGCAGTTACATATCTAGACGGATCCATGCCCAGCGGTTACGAATCCCAACGGGTGCCTATCCGACTTATAAATAGCATTTGCTCTAAACCATTGTGACACAACTTTACTTCCTGTCTACAATATCAATAAGAATACTCTCTCACTCTTGCTCAGATATTCCTTTTTGCTCATATTTGCCTAGTATCTTAGTTCTTTGATCCTCTAAGTACGACTGGTATCGAAGAGCTCTCTCCAGGGATAAGCGATACGACACGGTTACTTCTCCTTATTTCTATCTATGCTTTTATCTTTATTAGTTCATACTTATATCTCGTTCTCGTATTGTTTGCAAATCTATCACCGTTTTGGTTCGTCGTTCAAACTCTTAATCTCAACTATTGATCGTGACTCCGCAAATATAAACTTAATTGTTAATTGGCCTAAAATCAAATCTAGGTTAAACAAGAAGTACCCCCAGCATAATGACCTGGAAATTCTCTACCATACTTAATTCACAGTGTTATATTGTTGACAATACATGAAGAAAAGTAGATAGATTCTTTTGTTATTTTACATGACAAGTCAAGTCAATAAAAAATCTTGGAAGATTCTGTAACTTAAATTACTATAAGAATTCTTTTACAATATTTAAAATCCACAACAGATTCTGTTTTATAAATTTCAAAAGTCTGTAGTTTGAATATGAGCAACATTTTCATAATCACAAAAATTAATAATATTTATTCATATATAAAAAATTGCTATCACATACATTAGTCCCAATACTTGTGATGGGGCCATGGTGTTATGCAGCTGCAAAACAACAGCATTTTGATCTGGGGTCCTATACTCATATTTGTAAACTAATCCCAGTACTTGTGTTGGAGCAATGGTGTTATGCAGTTGAAAATAACAGCATTTTGATCTGGGGTCATATACTAACAATTGTAAAGTAATCCCAGTATTTGTAATATGTATTTTACCCCAGTACTTGTAATATGAGCAACATTTTCATAATAATAAAAATTTAATAATATTTATTCATATATAAAAAACTGCTATCAAAAATACATTAGTCCCCAGTACTTCTGCTAGAGCCATAGTGTTATGCATTTGAAAATAATAGCATTTTTGATCTGGGTCCTATACTCATAATTGTAAACAAATCCAGTACTTGTAATGTGGCTAGAACTTCAATCCTCATGCACAGAACTTCTACCCACATGGAATATGATCTTTCAGTACTTGTAATAGGATTGAATTTCTGTTTCCTATTTCAGTTATTTATCAAGCATTACAGTTACTTGATGAGAGATGCAAATATATAAAACACAATTAGATAAGAAATAATACATAAACACATTAGTTTTAGTTAGAACACAAAATATATAGAATACTCATAGACAGTACATATTAAAACTACTAGAAATTATTCAATTACAATTGGATTCTGTGCTGATGCTCCATCATCATCATCATCATCATCATCATCATCATCATCATCATCATCATCAATGCTTTCATCATCATCACCATCTCCCTCACCATCCTGATGGTTTATGACAGAAACTTCAAAAACAACAGATGGAATACCGTTGATCATCTCGTGCCATAGGTGATCAACAAGAAGAATATTACCTATCATGAAGCCTTTTTTAATAATTATATCCTTCCATCCATTACACAGTCTTGTGTGTGTCCCAACTTTGAAGTTCATCTCATATACATTATCATCATCTTCACACATTATGCATGTCATTCCATTTTTATTTGGCAGCCTCCTCTTCCAACTTTATGGGAAGATCTAAAAGGAATAATATTTCACAGTTAATAAAAAAAATACAAAACACTGAAAAAATAAATAAAAAATATAAAAAATACTTTGGTCATTTCTTTTAACATACAAAATCATCTCTATCAAAGTAAGATGATGTGATTTTCTTGTCGAAACTGCCTAGTTCCTCCACACGAGTGTCTTCATCTTCCATATCTTCTTTTCTCAAAAAATCTATGTAGTTTATAAGAGGAGATGAAGTCTCAAAAAACTTTGTAGTTTGCTTTAACTGCAAAGGGTTATTTATAGTCAAAAAGTCAGCACATTTTTCAAAAATACATTAAATGTAGTCAAAGAAGTTATATTTTCTATGGTCTTTAAAGTTTCTGTACGTTATCAATTGCAACAAAGATTGTGTAACTTACATTACTATCACAAAATTTAATAATATTTATTCATATATAAAAAATTTCTATCATATACATTAGTCCCCCCATTGCTTGTGCTGGAGCCACGGTGTTATGAAGCTGAAAATAACACCATTTTGATCTGGGGTACTATACTCATAATTGTAAACTAATCCCAGTACTTGTGCTGGACCATCGTGTTATGCAATTGAAAAATAACAGCATTTTGATCTATGGATCCTATACAAATAATTGTAAATTAATCCCAGAATCACAAAATTTAATAATATTTATTCATATATAAAAAACTGCTATCACATACATTAATCCCCAGTACTTTTGCTGGAGCTATATTGTTATGCAGTTGAAAATTACAGCGCTTTAATCCGGGTCCTATACTAATAAATGTAAACTAATTGGAAATTATAGACAAATAATTAAAAATGACAACATAGAAACTTCACATAAACTCCATCATGGAGATCCTGGTGCAAGGTTAAAATTAAGATGTGCTGCTATAGCTTCAATAGCGCGGCCGATCATTCTCACTTGTCGCCTTTGCACGTGACGCATAACCCAAATATCATTTAGCATTTGTTGTATTCCATTAATGTGGTCCTGCATCTGACCCTGCAGGACTGCAACATCCCAATTTAGATTATTTGGAAATCTGGGTGGTGGTGGGGGTGATGGTTGTAGTGGTGGTGGTGGCCCTGACTGTGCTGGTGACGGTATTGGTTGATTGACACTACTTTCAGACATTGTTGTACTTGAAGTATAAAAATCTAAATATAGATAATTGTAATAATAAGATGATAAGGAACAACTATAAGTTTATATGTATTTATAGAATAAACATAATCTAATAACAGTTGCAACTTATAATGGAAAAGCACCATTACATAAGAGTTGTGATGTTTTTTACTGAATAATCACAATTCAAAAAACAACAGTTACATTACACATACATAGCTGCACCAAAAACTCAGATATTGTTTACCAAAAACTGTAAACAGACACATAAAAAAAAATTAAAAAATTCAATAGACATTGAACTAAAACACACAAATATGCTATCTTATTCAGGCATCTTCTACAGTAAAGCCGGAACTAGAACTAGAACTTGAACTTAAAGGTTCTAGTTCAGGATGCCAAATACTAACATTTAAAACCACACGATCTAAGGATTCCAGAACCCTAAAATGTAGCGTACTTCCTACTCCAAGATTGTTACTACGAACAAACTCCCTCCATCCATTACAAATCTTTCTCTGTCTTCTCACTTTTAGGTAGTTCATCTAGAAATGACTATCACGGCAAATAAGTGTGGCTGGCATATCACGTTTGGGAAGCATAATTGCCAACCATACTGGCAAAATCTACAAGACAAAACAAAAGAAGAAAGGCAATATTTTATAATAACAACAAACAAAAATAACACTTTAAGAAAATGCTATGATTAACTTACAAACTGATCTAATTCAGCATCAAATTCACTTACCACTGCTTCGACGACTGTTATAAAAAAATATTTGAGGGGTTCCTTCACTAACAAATATTTGTGAAAAATGTTCTCTAATATGCTGGGGATAGCTTATTTATAAGATAGCAGTTACTGTTCTCAAATATTAACTTTTATCCAGCTGTTATGGTCAAACAATAGATTAAAATCTCAGAATAAATGTAGTAAAAAATGGTAGGTTTTGTATGGTCTTTCCTATTTCCTTCAAGTTTCCAAAAATAATAAAGTCCAGACTTCTCGAATCCCAATGTTAGGGAGACAATTAAATTTTGGTATTTCTGTATTTTTATTCACCCAGACTTAAAAAAACTGGGTCAGCTTCTATATTTACCATAACGTCCTAGTTTAAAAGACTATGTGAAGTCTGCAAAGCATAACATGACTAACAAAAAATAACACTTTAAAAAAAATGGTATGATTAACTTACAAACTGATCTAATTCAGCATCCAATTCATTCAACATTGCTTCAACGATTGTTCCCATCTTAAAAATATAAAAATATTTGCGTGTTCTATTCAGTAACAAAGTGGTCTATTTATATTAAAATAATTATACAATAAATGTTCTCTATTATATTGTATTGTCCTTCTGCTTTGGATGATAGTAAAGATTCTTCCTTCTTTATATAAAAGCTGCACATTGCTTGTTCTTTTCCTTAACGATGGAGAACTGGGGCCAAGATACAAAACTATGACTTCATTATAAAGAGCATTGGAAAAATAAAAAAATAAAAACTCAAATGTCCATGTGCCTTAATTTACTACCCACAGCAAAAACATTTGGGGCATCCGTGTGCCTTAAACTACTAGCCCCAGCATAAACATCTGGGGGGGATCCATGCGCCTTATTTTACTAGCCACATCAAAACATCTGGGGCGCCCGTGTGCCTTAAACTAATGGTCCCGTCATAAACATCTGGGGGGAGGGGGGGTTCTTTCTGCCTTAAACTATTAGCCATAGCAAAAACATCTGGGCATCCCATGGCCTTGACTGTTATCCCATGCATATTAGATAACATTTTTCACACAAAACAAATGCAAACTTACATGCATTTTAATTAACATTAACATAAAAATTACAGAAAAAGGATTCTTCTAAAAACACAAAAGAAGTATCCTCAAAGTCCCACCATTTCTTCTATACAACATAAGTTTATTAAAAAAACATAACAAAAATAGTAAAAATTAGTTCTGTGGTGACCCTGGTGGAGTATGTACTACATTATAGTTTGGGATTTGTCTGATTGCCCTCATCATCCTTGTCATTTGTCGCTCATTCCTTTCAATCCTCTGATTTTGCTGAATAATCAATAATCGGAGGTGATCGACAGTACGAGTCAACTGCTCAATGTCTCCCTGCAACCCTGCAATCTCCCAATATAAATCACGCCCTGTTTGCTCTACAAGCTAGTTTCTCATCATACTCTTCATAATCATCATTCAAATTCTCTGGAGGAGTTTCATAGCCTTCATCTCTCTTTGATCTTCCATGCGTCAGTAGATTAGTAGCAACCATTCTCCTGTAAATACTAATAGCTTCTACTCCCCATTCATATTTAAACAAATCCTGCCCGAGCATGAGTAGGTCTGTAAACCTTGTTACAAAGAGACCACAGTCTCCTAATTTTTTTGGTGTTCTTTGATAACCAATATCAAGTTTCTAGTACGTCGTACCAAAATTAGAATATTTAGTATGAAACTTCATATCTTTTAGTAGCTGAGGTATAGCAATTGCATACATTGCCATCTTGATCTTCACAAAATGTTCATCCCCATCAAAAACCGAATCATAGACATCTATTCTATGATCTTTTATAGAATAAACTCCTAACCAATAATGAGCGCAAGACATGTAATCATTAGGATCAACTAAAGTCTTCCTAATTGGCATAAAGACTTTTTCGACTTGAGTCCATGCTATGCCACATTGATTAGTAGACCCATTCACACACTCATTGAGGTTATTCTGCGTAGTTCCTTCAAATTATGCTAGGTCAAAATCTAACTCAATCCTCTCTAAATCCTCCAATATCAAGTCATGAATTCCAAAAACAACTTCTGCTGGAGGTTTATATTCTTTTTTCTTTTGTTGAGCAAGAGTCCTTTTTCCTCCTTTCTTCTTCGCCTTCATTTGTTCAAAATCTTCATTATTCTTCTACTCTTTTTCCATTCTATCCTTCTTCTCTTTTATTCTCCTGGTCTTCTCTTATTTTCCAATATTTTTAAAATAGGATTCAACCTTCGAAAAGATCAACGACTCTATAAAAAAATCAAAATTCAAGTCTGTCGTTGTGAACAATACTGAGTAGTTTGTGAAATAATATACATGCTTCTTCCTCAGATAGTATAGTATAACATCAACATGCTGCATGATAGAAAAAATCACAAAACACAAACAAAAAAATTAGTTAACATATATATATAAAGATATATATAAAGACTACAGAACAAACAATAAAAAAAGCTGTAGAAAACCTCATCGGTAAGTGAATATCTTCTATCTACAATCTCTCTAAACCACATTTTGCTCTTCACTGAAACAGTATATAATTTAAGTTTTTTCTGTGAATTGATGTCTGCAATTTTGTCATCATAAAGATCATCACCCCTGAAAAAGTTAAACACAAACAACATAAACAATATAAATTTACTAATATAATCTACAACACCCTGCAACTTAAAATACACAAAAACTAAAAAAAATAAATAAATAACTTACACTTTAGAGACGTTGTTTTGATCAGTCACTTTCAAGCCTTTCTTCAACCATTGATCAAAAATTGCCAAACAATTAGATGTGGCATTGACAGTATGAAAAGGGCAGACACGCTTATAAGAAGGCTTCCAATCACACTTTTCCTTTTGCTCAAAAGGCCTGAATGGAGATAATAATTGGTGGCTAATCTTACGAACCCTATGTCTCCTGCCTAACAGCTCTCCCCCTTCTGGATCATTTGATGGTTTGTCTGGCAAAACAGCAAAATCCATAACTTCCTCTTTTTTCACTGAACACTGCATAGCCGACTGTTGTTTAGATGAACACACATCTGCAATATTCCTTGCACAGACATCTGTTCCAGCAAGCTTCCATTTCTCCACAAAAATTAACTGTTCAGGTACTTTCATGGCTGAATCCAAAGCAAACTCTTGCTCCAGTACTACAACAGATGCATCAGCAAGTTTCGTAATTTTTGAATTATCTTTCTCTATTAATGCAAATTCTGTACCACCCTTACTTTCTGAGCGATCAATATCCATAGAATCTGGCCTGACACTATCGATCACTGTTGCCGTCTCTTACGATGGCTGTGAGAAGCCAAGTGAAAATGAAGATGCTTCTATGCGGCAATTATTCATGATGCTTTTGCTTGCCTCAACCAAATTTTCAAAAATTTTAGGTTTGAGGCGAGATGCAATTTCAGGAGAAGCATCATTATCACGTTTCTCCCTTTTTTTGCTGGAAAATGCTTTCAAACCCTTTTTGGCAGGCGAATGCACAACACCTTCTTTGAGACCTTCTTTAGAACCTTCTTAGGAACCTTCTTGAGAACCTTTATAAATAAAGATAATATATCACACATTTGCCAATAATAAAAAATACAAAATAACTATAAAAAAGACGATTACATACCTACTGGTGTAAAAACAAGACCAGCTATGCAAAGCTCATTAACAGTCTCAACCTCAAGTCGAACCTCAGCACTGTGACTGCGTTGATTGACAACGTCTTCATTATCAGCTTTAACATTTGTTGCTTCTTTAAAAAATAGAAAACAACAATACATTACATATGCATAGACAAAATGAGTCGCAATATTTAATAAATGGTACAAGACACACTATTCATTGACCAACCAACGGGGTATTTTATGCAGGAGTGTGGAGCATGCAAAATATGCAAGATATTTTCACGTACCAGGAGTCAAAAAAATTTTGTTATCAGCAAGCTTAATTGGTTGAGAACCTTCTTGAGAGACTTTAAAACAAGATAATTTGTTACACATTTTAAACAACAAAAATAGGAACACTAATTATTATATAAAAATTACTTTTACATACCTACTGGTGTCCAAATACCAGATTCAACAAGCTGCTTTAATTCCTTAATTTGTTCTTCAACCACAGCACTTTTCCCAGATTCGTCATTATTACCTTCTGTAAAAATAAATAAGCACAATACATTACATTTCTCTATAGAAAAAAGAAGTGCCAAAACACACATATTAAAAATAGATTTTCATTACTATATGCTTCCCAGATGTTGGTGTTGGGGCACAAGTACTTCATATGAAAAGTCATAGTATTTGTGTTGGGGGGCTATAGTGTTTTGTTATAAAAAGTCCCATAATTTAGAACTTGGACACAAGTACTTGTTAAACAAAGAGTCCCAGTACCAACAAGGCTTTTTCTTCTTACCATTAAGTGCGGAATAAATTTTTTCATCACGATGTTGAACATCTGTTGGATTCAAAGATACATCATTATCTTTAGATGCACACTTGTGCAATAAATCAGATGAAGGATTCTGTTTATCTACATATACAATAAAAAAAAATCATTACATTAAACAACAAATTCCCTTTTACTTAGATTACCACTATATAGAATATTCTATTTGATTACCATGACTTTGTTCATGATGGTCTGAATTTGATGGCGCCTTTTCTGAACCATCTGTACCTTTTGCTTCATCAATGGTGTCACAGGTATCAACTTTGTAATCCTCTAAAACATCCACAATCATTTGATTACTTTTCTCTATTAAAGCAGCTGGAATACCATGATCACTTTGTACACTACCAACAAGCTCGGACCGATTATATGGTTCTTTGAAAAAATTATCCCGACCATCTGAATAATTCAAATCATCAACAAAATGGCTCTTCTCATTTCTACTTCTGGTGTCTGATTTACTTACAGAAACACCACAGTTTTCTCCAAGATCACTTGTGTTTGATTTTGCAACAAGAAGCAGTAATGAATCAAACTTTGCATTCAACTGATCTGTAATCCACTTCTCCATGTCAGAAAGATATTCTTCACACTATTTTCTGAGGAATTGATCATATGTTGAATCTTGGTCTCAGTAGGTAAGTTTACTTTGAGAGTAGCTGTCAATCTCTGATAAAAGAAAAAAGATTAAAACCACATAAGAAAAAGAAATCAAAAGACAAAACCCACAAAGAATTTCACATTTACAACTTCATTCATGTCAATAGATTCTGCTGTTGAACTAGTCTTTGAAGATGACTTTGAGGGTGACTTTGAAGTTGAAGCACGTTTAGATTTATGCCTTATTGGTCTCACTGAGGCATCCTCCCAAAACTATTAAAAAATACATTTCAAAACCAACAAAAAAGTAAAAAAAGAAATAACAAACAAAAGCAAGTACTAGTAAAACTGGTGCAAGCAAACCCAAGGGAAAGCTAAACACGAAGAAATCGTGGAAGAAACAACAGGAAAATAAAGATATAAGCAAGACAAATCTTGCTTCGATTCAAATAACGCCGAGGAACTAGTCTCGGGCTCGATGGATCGGATTTCAAGACGCACCTATGCTATGCAACAATCCTCAAGAAGTCTATGCTTCTTGCAAACTGAATGATCAAGAAGAAGATTGCTCAAACAATTCACACCGAATGACACAAGTTCTTAAAAACCCACGTCGAGGTTTGGCTCCATCGGAGACTCACAATAGCACTCGCTATGTTCGATCATTCAACAACAACTAACTCCTACAAATAAAATGTAATGGAGTATTTATAGACTAGGCTAAGGATAAAATAGTAAATGGTCACAGGCGACCAATAGGAGTAAGCCACGCATGGCTGCTTAGTGAGTGTTCGGTTACTCTTTCAACCGAACACTTGGTTTCGAACACTTGAGCTCGAGCTCATTTACTTCGGTGCTGAGTTGTTCAGCTCATCTCTTTCTTGACATCGATCGCCCTTCCTTCGGTCATTCATTTTTACTTCGGTGTCGATGTTGAGTGTTCGGCTGGAGTTCGGTCACTCCCTTCTTTGAGCTCAAGCTTGTAGATGAAGCCTTCGGTTCTTGAGCTCGGATATTCAGCTTCGGATTAGTTGTTTTCCTTCGACCAAGCCAAGTGGATGTGAACATTGTGTTGTAACTTGGCTTGGCTTCGTGTCATTGGCCTCGGTGGATCGAACACTTGATCAGCACGTGTTCGGGCTGCATCATCCTCCCCTTCTTAAGAAGATTTCGTCCTTGAAATCGAGCCCTCTTCATCCTCCGAAGTTTGACCTACAATACAAGGAACTAAGTCGGCAACATTAAAAGTGTTGGACGTGTTATACTCACTAGGGAGGTCGATCACATAAGCATTGTTGTTGATCTTGCTCAGCACTTGGAATGGACTATCCCCTCGAGGATCCAATTTTCCTTTCCTTTGGTTCGAGAAGCGTTCCTTTCGGAAGTGAACCCAAACCCAATCTCCCTTCTTTAATTCCAATTTTTTACGCCTCTTGTTTTTCTTTGACGCGACTTTTGCATAAGCTTCTTCGAGGTTCTTCTTCACCTTTGCATGCAACTCGATCAAGGCAGTGGCTCGCCGAGTACCTTCAAAATTAATAACAGAATCTCGAGGCATTGGGGTTAAATCAAGTGGAATCAAAGGATTAAAATCACACACACATTCGAACGGGGTCATATTTATCATTCGATGCACCGTTCGATTGTATGCAAACTCCATTATGGGCAAACGATCTGCCCAGTTTCCGATCTTTCCTTTGGTCATTACACGAAGCAAAGATCCCAAGGTTCGGTTAACTACCTCGGTATGTCCATCAGTCTGAGGATGGTGAGACGTAGAGAATAGTAGTTTGGTGCCGAGGGCACCCCACAAGCATTTCCAAAAATGACTCAAGAACTTCGAGTCTCAATCACTCACAATAGTATGAGGCACACCATGCAATTTCAACACATGATAAATAAACAATGTAGCTACATGTTGTGCATCATCACACTTTTTGCAAGGAATAAAATGAGCTATTTTGGAAAATCTGTCGACTACGACAAAGATGCTATCATATCCTCCCCCCGACCTTGGTAACCCCATCACAAAGTCCATGGATATATCAACCCAAGGTCGATCAGGCACAGGTAACGGGGTATACAAACCATGAGGGTTGGACTTCGATTTAGCTTTCTTGCAAACGAGGCAAGCGTTGCAAAGCTTTCACATCTCGTTCTTTGGCCAATGGAACTGCTCCGTCAAGATACCAAGAGATTTGTCGACAACTAAGTGTCCTATCAAGCCTCCGGAGTGAGCTTCTCGAATTAAGAGCTCTCTCCACGATGACACTGGCACACAAACCCTTCCATTCTTGAAGAGGTAGCCATCGTGCCACTGATATTTCTCAACCCTTCGGCCACTCAAGATTGCGTCACGAATGCTTTTTAGATGGGGATCATCTTCGTACATCAACTTGATGCTTTCGAATCCCATGAGCCTAGAGGCGAGAGTGGTCGCTAAGGTAAATTTCCTTGATAGCGCATCGGCCACAACATTATCTTTTCCCTTTTTGTAATGAATTACATAGGGAAAACTCTCAATGAATTCAACCCATTTGGCTTGCCTTCGGTTTAGTTTCTCCTGACCTCAGAGATGTTTCAAAGATTCATGATCACTTTTAATCACAAACTCTCGGGGCCACAAATAATGCTGCCAATGGGCGAGTGCTCAAACGAGGCCATACAACTCCTTGTCATACGTAGAGTAGTTCAAGATTGCACCCTTAAGTTTTTCGCTAAAGTAAGCAATCGGCTTCGATTCTTGCATTAGCACTCCTCCGATCCCAACTCCAGATGCATCACACTCGACTTTGAATGCTTTGCCGAAGTCAGGGAGTTGCAACAACGGAGCAGAGTAAAGCCTCCATTTCAACTCTTTTCTTAGATCTCTCCCCACACAAATGGATGGTCTTTCTTTACAAGCTCGGTTAAAGGAGCTGCCACGGTGCTAAAGTCTCGAACAAACCTTCGGTAAAAGCTAGCTAAGCCATGGAAGCTACGAACTTGTGATACCGAGGTTGGGGTTGGCCAATCTTTGATGGCTTCGACCTTTGATTCGTCGACTTCAACACCATTAGTACCGACAACGAATCCTAGAAAGACTTCACGTTCAACACAAAAGGCACATTTCTTGAAGTTAGCATATAACTTCTCTTCTCTAAGCTTATCAAGCACTAGCCTTAGGTGTTCAACATGTTTGTCCACAGTTTTACTATAAACAAGTATGTCATCGAAGTAAACGACAACAAACTTATATATGAACGGTTTGAGCACATGGTTCATCAGTCGCAAGAAGGTGCTCGGTGCATTGGATAAGCCAAAAGGCATCACCAACCATTAATAGAGACCGAACTTGGTCTTGAATGCGGTTTTCCACTCGTCTTTGGTTTTCATTCGGATCTGGTGGTAACCGAACCTAAGGTCTATCTTCGTAAAGCATGAAGAACCACTTAACTCATCTAGCATGTCATCTAATCGAGGGATAGGATGAGGATACTTAACCATTATTTTGTTGACTGCTCGGCAATCAACGCACATTCGCCATGTTCCATCTTTCTTCGGGACAAGGATAACAGGAACGGTGCAAGGACTCAAGCTCTCTCGAACGAGGCCCTTGTTCAGCAACTCATCAACCTGCCTTTGGAGCTCTTTGGTGACTTTGGGATTACACCGGTATGCAAGTTTGTTAGGGATTTGTGACCCCAATACGAAGTCAATTTGGTGCTCGATTCCTCTTAACGGAGGTAATCCACCTGGCATTTCTTCGGGAAACATGTCTCTGAAGTCCTGCAAAACACTTTGTGCAGCACTAGGCAAAGGGTTATTGTAAGAAAAATAATCATTAGAGTTTAGAAAGATACCCTTGTGCACGAGGCAAATCATCATCTAATCGTTTTCGCTGCCTCGTAGATACTCACCTGGTTGCATGATTGCACCGATACTTCTTACTTCGGGCGGTAAGTTTGTGTCTTCGGCCACAATTTTTGTTCCCTTCGGAAGCTTAGCTTTGGCCGCTTCTTTCAATTCTTTCAGTCTTTTATAGTCCTCGCTGACTTGTTTTGGAGACAAAGGTTTGAGTATGAAACTCTTCCCTTCGAGCTGAGCAGTGTAAGTGTTGGGTCTTCTGTTGTGAACAACTGATCGATCATAATGCCATGGTCGTCCCAATAGCGTATGACAAGCTTGCATCGGCACCACATCGAACATCATCTCATCTTGATATTCTCCAACTCTGAACTTGATCCACACTTGCTTGACAACCCTCAATTCTCCACACTCATTCAACCATTGTAATTTGTAAGGATGGGGATGTTTCAAAGTGGGTAGTCCCAATTGTGAAACCAAGGTTTGGCTCACCACATTTGTACAACTACCTGAGTCAATGATCATCGATCACACCTTCCTCCTCACTCGACATCGGGCATGGAAAAAAATTTCTCTTTGGCTGTCCTCTTCTTCTAGAGTCATGCAGCTCAAATTCCTTCGAACTACAAGAAACATTTCCGGATGATCAGCTTCGGCAGCTTCACGACCATCATCATCTTCAGCTCGGTCAGTCTCCTCAGAATTTTCATCCTCGGCGTCACTCGCTTGCTCACAAACATCTCCATTGTCGAGCACTATCAGAACCTTGCGAGTTGGACACTCTTTTGCCATGTGACCTTAACTTTTGCATTTATAACACTGAATACTTGAAGCACTAGGAGAATTAAGTTGAACTTTACCTCCCGCTTCTCTTGGTTGGTTAACGGTCACACCCCTCTCGAAGGGTTTCTTCGAATCTCGAACAGTGTTAGCACTTGCTGGATTTGGACTCTTCCATTCTTTTCCTCGGTTCAAATGAGTTGAAGTAGTGACTCCTCGGTACCAGTTTGCCTTATCGTCCTTAATCCATTTTTCAGCTTCGGTAGCTGCTTCGAACATATCTTCCACCATGTGATACACGTGTAGCCTCAATTGAGATGACACATCCCGAGCCAAGCCATTTTTGAACCGAATAGTGGCTTGCTCTTCATCTTCTTCTAAATCAAGATTCAATCGAATTCTCATGAACTCATCATGATACTCTTGAACTGACTTGGACCCTTGCTTTAACTCATAGAGCTTTTGAAATTGAGTCTGCCTATACTTGGCACTCAAATACTTAGCATCCATTGCTCTCTTCAACTGTGCCCAAGTAGTGACTTCGGGATAGACATTTCTTCGTCTAAGCCTCTTGTCAGCTTCCCACCACGTAGACGCATATGCTTCGAACGAAGCAATAGCACGGCCAGCTTTTCTCTCTTCAGTCATCTTATTGGTTTCGAAGATTCGCTCCATTTTAAGCTTCCATTCAAGATATTCATCCAGATCACTAGTTCCTCTGAACAGTGGAATAGTGATCTTGACACTGTTCAACTTTGAATCTCGAGCACCACGAACCTATTCGGGATACCCATCATAATAATCATCAGCCTCTCGCTCAATATGTCGTTCAATATTTGCGCCTCGGTCTCGACCTTAGAAATTTCCACGACTTCGTTGAACGAACGGCTGCTCATATTCATGTTCGGCACCAGGAAATTCTCCTTCATCGACCCCTTCATCAATGACCTCAGCTTGTCTTCGGGCCATTGGAAGTGGCACTCTTTCACCTCGGGGAATGCCCAAGTGTTGATAACCAGCTTGGGCACTGCCCAAGTTTTGTTGCACTTGGGAATTGCCAAAGTTTTGTTGTTGTGCTTGGGGATTGCCCAAGATTTCTCTTCGAATTGCCTCAGTATTCAACTGATGTTGTCGAATTAGCTCAGCATATAGCTCAGGTTTCATCGGAGTAGAGTCACTAGTTCCAGCGCCGAACCCAGGTAAGGCCACGGACGCACTCCCTTGCTCGAGTTGAGCTACTCGAGCAGTTACTCCTCTTACTTCGGCACTGATGCCTTGTATCGCAACCATAATATCATCAAACGACACTTCGGGCTTCTCAATACCTTTGCCATCACCTCCATTCCCAGCTATGGTACCTGCTCGAATCAAAGACCAAGTAAAATGTTAAAGGTTAGAAATCACCTCACACGCTCCCTCACCTTTGATGGGTGGCACTCGGGTCCACTCAATTTAGGGTTCGATTTTCGTCACTCAAGAACTCGTAGCCAACGGCTTCCTCGGTTGATCAACCTCTCTCAATTCCTTCGAATTTGACAAGTTACAATGTCTCCTTCGGGATGAGTGAATTAATATGACTCGATGGAACGGATGCTATTTACTCTTACGCTTCGGGAAGTCAAAGAATTTTCTACGAAATTTGTACTTCTATCACCCCACGCACGAGTTCCTATAAGCTCAAAATGAGTTAGTACGACCTCGAGTAGGAAGAGTTACTCCAGAGATCCACTAACTAGATTTATCGAACACAAGAAAAGTAAAAACCTAGGAGAATTTACCCTTCGATTCCTCTTCAGAATCGTTTCGAACACGCCAACTCTTGTCCGTACAAGAGTGGTCCCTCCTTGGTACGGATAGGGTTTTACCTTATCTAATTCCCTTTTCTAGCCGACAACCTTTTCTCCGGGGTTTTGATCTTTACACTTAACCCCTTTCTTCTTCAATAGAACAGTGACGTTTAGCTCCGGTGTACGGATAATTTCACCTCGTCCACTGACCGCAAATGCTAACAGAATTTGGGTTGCTCTTTCAACTCCAGTAACAACAACAATGGAGGAAATCAGTTCAATGCTCTTGAGCTAAGACTCAGCTCTTCGCATTCGTACACTGTTACAAACGTAACAATTTTTTGGTGTACGGACGACGGTTCAAATCATAGAACATCGAAAGTTAAGCACAAAACAACCCAAAAATACTCAAGAACCACCTGTCTTCATCGGTAACAACCAAAAACACACTGGGGTTCAAAATCAGTCACCACTAAGCTCAAAACAGTCCAAAAATTCGCTAAGAAACCCTAGTCACAAACGATGTACGTCGGGTGCTCAAATTGATCCTTGGACAGTGGTGAATACGAATCAATGGTTGTTTGATTAAAACAACCAACAAATCAACCAAAATTTTAGAATTTTTCTTTTTCTACTTTTTTTTTTTTGTAAAAACACCACGGAAACAACAATCCACAACAAGGAAGAAAGCTGAAACTGGATACACAAAACACGAGATAAACGAACAGGATTTGAGGCTGTAGAAACAAGCTCAAACCTTGCTCCGATACCAAAATGGTGCAAGCAAACCCGAGGGAGACCTAAACACGAAGAAATCGCAGAAGAAACAACAGTAAAATAAGGATATAAGCAAGACAAATCTTGCTTTGATTCAAAGAACGCCGAGGAACTAGTCTCGGGCTCGATGGATCGGATTTCAAGATGCACCTATGCTATGCAACAATCCTCAAGAAGTCTATGCTTCTTGAAAACTAAATGATCAAGAAGAAGATTGCTCAAACAATTCACACCGAATGACACAAGTTCTTAAAACCCCACGTCGAGGTTTGGCTCCATCGGAGACTCACAATAGCACTCGCTATGTTCGATCATTCAACAACAACTAACTCCTACAAATAAAATATAATGGATTATTTATAGACTAGGCTAAGGATAAAATAGTAAATGGTCACAGGCGACCAATAGGAGTAAGCCACGCATGGCTGCTTAGTGAGTGTTCGGTTACTCTTTCAACCGAACACTTGGTTTCGAACACTTGAGCTCGAGCTCATTTACTTCGGTGCTGATTTGTTCAGCTCATCTCTTTCTTGACATCGATCGCCCTTCCTTCGGTCATTCGTTTTTACTTCGGCGTTGATGTTGAGTATTCGGCTGGGATTCGGTCACTCTCTTCTTCAAGCTCAAGCTTGTAGATGAAGCCTTCGGTTCTTGAGCTCGGATATTCAGCTTCAGAGTAGTTGCTTTCCTTCGACCAAGCCAAGTGGATGTGAACATCATGCAGTAACATGGCTTGGCTTCGTGTCATTGGCCTCGGTGGATCGAACACTTGATCAGCACGTGTTCGGGCTGCATCAAAAACTCACTTGTTCATTATGAAAGTACTCATCACACAAGATATTGTAATGCGGGGTAACAGTACATGTGTAACGAAGCATCAGAGGTTTGATCCTAGGACGAACAGTAAAATACTGCCTGAACACAGGGAACACCTCTGCCACCCAGCAACAGAATAGGAAGGGCATACCAGGAAACAAATAAGTAGAAGAATTTGGCTTTATGATTGACTGCAAATGGTGTACCATTTGATGATATATCTTAGTACCCCACTGTTAACAGCTATGCACCTCTTTATCATCAATAATAATCATAAGTTGATCATCCACTACTCTAGGTAGTGGCCGGCCCAATAAAACAGAATTAAGCAAATATACCTAAGCTAGTTTAACAGCATCATCTTGCTCTAATGGAACATCCAATCGTGCAGCTGATACTCAATTCACATTATCCTTGTTCTTTGGAGTCGCTCTCACATAACTGGAATGATGTTCAATCAAATCAAGCAAGTCATATAACTTTAAAGTCCACTTGCTGTCCTTTTTATTAACATCATCTTCAGGATTCCTGAAATACTTTTCCTTTAATCTACTCTTTGAAATCTTAAAAATACTTATATATACAACACTGGAAATATTAAGACCACTAACTACATGAAAATCATCAGCTGTGAAATCTACTATATCACCAAAAACTTTGAAGCTAAGCTTAGTGTTGTCTGAAGAAACTATTTGAGACTGCAGAAAACAATTTATAAGCCTCCCAGAATATTTAGCATCTTCCAAAAGCATAAACTTGTCGAATGGCCCTTGCTTCAGTTTCTCCAGGTGATCGGCAGACAATAACCCTTCAAGTAATCCAAGATACTCTGTGTCACCTTTCCATTGGCAATCACGATTTTTCCACTGCGCAAGTGGAACCAATATACCATCATCGTTTGGCAAATTATCCATACCCTCATCATTTGGTATAATCGCCATAGCTGTAACATTAGCACATGTATTAAAATAAAACCTATATGCTTGCACCTAAAAAACCCACAGACATTGGTGCTGGGGGCACAAGTCACAGTATTTGTGCTGGGGGATAGCTTGTTGGTCCACCCCTCCCCAGACTGACCCAGCCATTGGTGCTGGGGGCACGAGTACTTCATGTGTAAAGTCACAGTATTTGTGCTGGGAGCCTATAATGCTTTGTTATACAAAGTCTCATGATTTAGAACTGGGACAGAAGCACTTGTTAAACAAAGAGTCCCGGTATATATTATGGGGCACATAAAAAGCTTGTAGGCCCCTCCCTAGGCTGACTTCCCCCACACATTAGTGTTGGGGGAATGAGTACTTCGTGTACAGAGTCACAGTATTTGTGTTGGGGGCTGATGCGGGGCATATGACCTCAAGGCCGTTCACTAGGAGTCAAGCAAAGTTGATTCAAGATACCTATCTTCACTTGACTTGGAGGGACGTGGAAGGAGGCTCCGAGAGTAGCTCGAGGATCATACTTTTGAGCACCATGGATGGAGGAACACTTGGGCTCCAAGGGGATCCACCCCAAGCTCATTTTGAGCCTCTTGCACAAGTTCCAGAAGGCGCTCAAAGCTGAGGCGGAGCACCTACCAAAAAAGCAGAGAGGTGAACAGAAGAAGGCGGAGCGCCTCATCAGCTGGAGGCGGAGCGCCTCATCCTGAGGCGGAGCGCCTCCCCCAGTTTCAGCATGCGGGATATTTTATTACTTTTTGCATGAACTTCCAACTATAGCCCTACATGGCCTTATTTGTTTGAACCCACTTTGGGGGTACTTTAGACCTTTTAGTATGACTAATTGAAGCCTATAAATACTTCACTTAGCCTCCTCAAACATTACCTTAGCTTTGAATCTTATGAATGAAGAATAGAGTTTATCTCTTTTTATGAAGAAACCCTTTCTTGGTTGCTTGAATTCACTAGTGGAACCTAGTTGAGTCTTGAACCGAAAATCCGATCATTCTACTTGCGAGTCCCGGGTGCGACTCGAGGGTGGTTGCATAGTGTAGGTCCTTCTAGACGCCGATTCGAGGGTATCTCGGGACAAGTTCCCCGGGGTTACTTCGAAGGGAGTTCGAGAAGTGTCTCGCTCTCCTATCTTTATTGTTTTATTGTATTGATCCTTATCATCTTGGTATCAGAGCAAGGCTCGGGTTTTGTTTCTACAAACCCCCGACCGTTGATTCTTCGTGCCTAGGTTAGTTTCTACGTTAGGTTCTTATTTGTTGTTGAAGAAAAAGAAGAAAACACAAAAAAATAGAAAAAGTTGAAAATCACAAAAAAAAAAAAAAAAAAAAAAATTGATCATAGATTCTTGGTTTGTTGGACCCGTTGTGTGATTGTTATTGGGGTTTGTTCCTTATTGGAAACCCGTTCTTTTGGTACCCTAAATACAAGATTTGGAGTTGAAACGAAAGATTTGAAAATTTGAAACCCTTTGAAAATTTGAAAATTTTGAAACCCTAGTTTTGAAGATGATGAACATGGTGGATTGTTTGTTTTTGATTGGGGTTTCATAAAAGTTATTTGAGTTTGTTCTTTGTGATTGAAACAACATTGGGGTACCTTTGAATTGCTAAAACAACGTGAGAATTGTCGGATTTTTGGGTGCAAAACCAAGAAAACCCGAAGTGAAACTGTGTTGAAGGTTGCAGGAGGCGGAGCGCCTAGATTCTGAGGTGGAGCGCCTAAAGTCTGTGACCTCTCTGGAATTTGCTGAGGCGGAGCGCCTCCAACAGAGGCGGAGCGCCTACTCTGCTGAGGCGGGGCGCCTACTTCTGGGAGCTATTGCTTTGGGTAGTTTTTCGTAGGATCTCTTATTTCTTTGATTGCATTGCATCTAGCTAGTACTTCTTTGAGTAATCTTACCTACTTGAATTGTGCTAGCCCTTCTAAGCTATTAGGAAACTTAAGCCTAGACCGGAGACTAGAATTCAAAGAAGACTCGTAGTCTCTTTTGACTCAAGTCCGCACTTAAAGAGCTTATCGTTCCAATAGAGTCATATCAACTCCACTCACCCCGGAGTGCATTTGGCTTTTGAGTCGATTGATTAAGTTGAGGTTTACTATTCAACTTAGTGAAGCTTTGGATTCAAGCAAGAGTGAAATAGCCACCACCACTAAAGGAGTGACCTGAGTGAAACACTTGTGAGGGAGTGTGTGAGGTTGTTTTGCTAACGTTTGTTTCTTGTGTAGGTACAATGTCCACCGAAGGAGAAGATTTTGCTAAGAGTGCCCTTACTACTATCCTTGCCAAGTTGGATAGTATGAACTTGACGATTGAAAGCCTTGAGAGGGTGACGTCAAGTGCCCTAATTGAACAAGGGACTTCCAACGTCCATTCGGAGAAAGGGACCCCGAGTGTCCAAGTTGAGAAAGGGGCCCCGAGTGCCCAAGTTGATGTTGGAGAAGGCACAAGTAGTCCGACCTTTACCCCGGAACAAGTTGCGAAGTTGCTTCACCACCAACAACGGGTAAGGGAGGATCATGATCGAATTGACCTATTGTTGGGCAATACCCAACGGGTGACTATTCCAAACCTTATGGGCAATCCCCAAAGGAATGCTCCACTTCCCGGACCAATCCGAAATGTTCAACCTCTTGAGCAAGTTGCACAAGCTCAAGAAGGGGAGGAGGATAATTATGGTGATGATGGGTATGATGCTCATTATCAATTTAGGGGTCGGAATGTGGATAGGGGTCGAGGCCGAGGTCGAGGGCCACCCCATGGGCACTTTGGAGGGAATGCTAGGAGGGATCTTGGTGGATATGGGGATCACTTTGAGGGCCAACCGGAGCCTTTCCAAGGGGGTCGTGACAACAACAACAATCTTAATAGTGTGAAGCTCACTATTCCTTCTTTCAAAGGAAGTAGTGACCCGGCGGAATACCTTGATTGGAAGTTGTCCATGGAACGTATATTTGACACCAATGATATGCCCGAAGTGAAGAAGACCAAGTATGCTATCTCTTCCTTTGAATCCTTTGCTTCTACTTGGTGGGAGTCGGTGAAGAGGAATAGAAGGAGGACGGGAATGGTTATTAATCTTACTTGGGAAGAGTTGATCGTGTGATGGATGAAAAGTACTTGACTAACCAATACCAAGTGGAGCAACAAAAGCGTCTCTATGAGTTGAAGCAAGGTTACAAATCGGATGGGGAGTACTTCAATGAGTTTGAACAAGTCCGGATGACTCTAGACTTGGATGATGAAGATAATGAGACGGCCATGATCCGTTTCAAAGGGGGCTTAAACCGAGACATAGCTTCGCTCTTGAAGTTTCACAAGTACAATGATCACTACAAGCTATGTGAAGATGCGGTTGAAGCCGAGAAGTGGCTCAAAGAGGAGAAATCCCTTCGTTACAAGAGTAGTACTACTACTCCCTTGAACAAACCAAAGGATTGGAAAGCTCCTACAACGAATGCCAAATTCCCAAGTGCAAGTGGTGCAAGTGCTAGCAAGGATGTGAAGAAGCCTTTTGAAAGGTCTACACAACCCGTGGGAGGTAACTCTAGAACTCACTTGAGTAATCCAATCTCTTCTTCTACTCGATGCTTTAAGTGTAAAGGTTATGGTCATCTCTCCAAAGATTGCCCTACCCGGAAAACTATGGTTCTTGTGGGTGACTTGGTCTATGAGCAAGATAGTGAACCCGAGGAAGAAGAGGGAGTAGAGGGTGATGAGGAGGGAGATGATGGGGAGACTGCCATGGAGGAAGATGATGATGCCCATGCCTTGTTGTGAGGAGGAGTCTAGGAGCCATGTGTGTGGAGGATGTTGAGACCTTACAAAGAGAGAACTGTTTTCATTCCAAATGCCGAGTCATAGGTCTCCTTTGCTCTATGATCATTGACTCGGGCAGTTGTGCTAACGTTATTAGCCAAACACTAGTTGCCCAATTAAAAATACCCACCCTAAAACACCCAAATCCTTACCGGCTACAATGGCTTAGTGAGTGTGGTGAGTTGAAGGTGGTTAAACAATGTTTGATCAAGTTCAAGATTGGGAACTATGTGGATGAGCACATGTTCGATGTTGTGCCTATGCAAGCGTGCCACCTTCTCTTTAGGAGGCCATGGCAATTTGATCGACGTGTGGTTCATAATGGCCATACCAACACCTATACGGTGACGCATGAGGGGAAAAAGTTCGTGCTCTAACCCTTAACTCCCAAACAAGTGAGCGATGACTACAAACGGATGCGGGAGTTGAGAGAAGCGGCAAAGGCTAAGTCGGTTGTTGAGACTAGCCCTTTGTCCACAAGCTTGGTGGCAATCCCACCAACTTCTACCGGTGGCATGTGTGCCATGATGCAACCGGGCGAGGTCCTAAGAGGAAATGATGGCAACAAGCTTCTCATATGCCTAGTGCACAAAGGTATGGTTCTAACCTCCGATCTCGATTTTTCTACTAACCTTTTCCCTAGTGTGTTTGAGAATGTTTTGAAGGATTTTGGTGACATGTTCCCGGATGAGATGCCGGATGGATTACCTCCTTTGAGGGGTATCGAGCACCAAATCGACTTTGTCCCGGGATCCCAAATCCCAAACAAACCGGCCTATAGGAGCAATTCGGAAGACACAAGAGAATCGCAAAAGCAAGTTGATGACTTGCTCACTAAAGGCTTGGTGAGGGAAAGCTTGAGTCCTTGTGCCGTACCCGTGATCCTTGTTCCCAAAAAGGATGGCACTTGGAGGATGTGTATTGATTGTCGCACCGTGAACAAAATAACGGTAAAGTACCGTCATCCCATTCCCCGACTTGATGATATGTTAGATGAATTAAGTGGTTCATGTGTGTTTAGAAAAATTGATCTTAGGTCCGGCTACCATCAAATCCGGATGAAACCCGGTGATGAATGGAAAACCGCATTCAAGACCAAGTTTGGTCTCTATGAATGGTTGGTGATGCCCTTTGGGCTCTCCAATGCACCTAGCACCTATGAATGGTTGGTGATGCCCTTTGGGCTCTCCAATGCACCTAGCACTTTCATGAGGCTACTGAACCATGTTCTAAAGCCATTCATTAACAAGTTTGTGGTCGTCTACTTTGATGATATATTGATCTATAGTAAATCAATAGACGACCATGTTGATCACCTTAGGCAAGTGCTTGAAGTGTTGAGAGCCGAAAAGCTCTATGCTAATTTTAAAAAGTGTGCCTTTGGTGTTGAGAAGGTAGTCTTTCTTGGGTTTGTTGTGAGTGCCCAAGGAGTGGAAGTGGATGAGTCTAAGGTAGAGGCCATACGTGATTGGCTTACTCCTACTACCGTGACTCAAGTGAGGAGCTTTCATGGTCTTGCTAGTTTTTATAGACGATTTGTGAAAGACTTTAGCTCCATTGCCGCTCCATTCACCGAATTGGTGAAGAAGGACAAACCTTTTGTTTGGGGAGGACCTCAAGAGAAGGCCTTCCAAGAATTGAAAAGTAGGTTGAGTACCGCCCCCCTATTGCAATTGCCCGACTTCGGAAAGGCATTTGAGGTTGAATGTGATGCCTCGGGGGTGGGAATTGGTGGTGTTTTAATGCAAGATGGCAAACCCATAGCCTACTTTAGTGAAAAATTGAAGGGTGCATCTTTGAACTACTCTACGTATGACAAAGAGATGTACGCCTTGGTGAGAGCTCTTGCTCATTGGCAATATTACCTTTGGCCTAGAGAATTCGTGATCAAGAGTGACCATGAGTCACTCAAGCATCTTAGAGGCCAAGAGAAATTGAACAAGCATCATGCCAAGTGGGTAGAGTTCATTGAGTCTTTTCCCTATGTTATCCAATACAAGAAAGGGAAAGACAATGTTGTGGCGGACGCACTCTCCCGGAAGTTTGCTCTAGCCACCACCCTAGCCTCCAAGCTCATGGGTTTTGAGAGCATTAAATTGATGTATGCTCATGACCCTAAGCTAAGGAGCATCCACGAAGCTCTTGAAAAGGGGGAAAGGGTTGAAAAATACCAATGGGTTAATGGATATATCTTTAAAAATGGTAAAGTGTGTGTTCCCGAGTCCTCTTGGAGGGAATTGTTGATTCGTGAAGCTCATTGTGGGGGCTTGATGGGACACTTTGGGTGAAACAAGACCTTGGCCATTCTCATGGAGCAATTCCATTGGCCAAAGATGGGGGTTCAAGTTGAAAAGCTTTGCAAAAATTGCCTTGAGTGCAAGCATGCGAAATCTAAAGCTAACCCCCATCGTTTGTATACTCCTCTCCCCGTGCCTACTAGTCCGTGGATTGATATATCAATGGATTTTGTGATGGGCTTGCCACGGTCTAGGGGGGCCATGATAGCATTTATGTTGTCGTGGATAGGTTCTCCAAAATGGCTCACTTCATTCCTTGTAAGAAGTGTGATGATGCACAACATGTTGCCTCTTTGTTCATTGACAATGTCTTGAAATTGCATGGTGTGCCTCAAACCATTGCAAGTGATAGGGACACTAAGTTCCTAAGCCACTTTTGGAGAAGTTTGTGGGGTGACCTTGGCACCAAGCTTTTGTTTTCTACGTCCCACCACCCATAAACGGATGGGCAAACCGAGGTGGTAAACCGGACTTTGGGTGCTCTTCTAAGGGCCATGACTCGAGGTAAGGCCGGGATGTGGGTTGATAAATTTCCTCTCATGGAGTTTGCCTACAATCGTACTTTGCATAGCTTGATTGGCATGACTCCGTTTGAATGTGTGTATGGTTTTAATCCCTTGATTCCCCTTGATCTAACCCCTTTGCCAAGGGAGATGGTTGCTAATTTTGAAGGGAAAAGCCGAGCAAAGGCTATGATTGAGCTCCATGCTAAAGCCAAGAAGAACTTGGAGGAAGCCTATGCCAAGGTTGCTTCCAAGAAGAACAAGGGAAGGAAGAAGCTTGAGCTCAAAAAGGGAGATTGGGTGTGGGTGCACTTCCGCAAAGAAAGGTTTCCAAACCTTAGGAAAGGGAAGTTGGCACCCCGTGGAGATGGTCCTTTTTAAGTGCTCTCCAAGATCAACAACAACACCTATGTGATTGATCTACCCGGTAAGTACAATGTGTCTAATACTTTTAATGTGACTGACTTGACCCCTTGTGATGTAGGAGATGGTGATGCCGGAGAGGAGGAAGCCATGGTTTCGAGGACGAAACCTTCCCAAGAAGTGGAGGATGATGCGGGGCATATGACCTCAAGGCCGTTCACTAGGAGTCAAGCAAAGTTGATTCAAGACACCCATCTTCACTTGACTTGGAGGGACGTGGAAGGAGGCTCCGAGAGTAGCTCGAGGATCATACTTTTGAGCACCATGGATGGAGGAACACTTGGGCTACAAGAGGATCCACCCCAAGCTCATTTTGAGCCTCTTGCACAAGTTCCAGAAGGAGGCAGAGGCCTCAAAGCTGAGGCGGAGCACCTACCAAAAAAGCAGAGAGGTGAACAGAAGAAGGCGGAGTGCCTCATCAGCTGGAGGCGGAGCGCCTCATCCTGAGGCGGAGCGCCTCCCCCTGTTTCAGCATGCGGGATATTTTATTACTTTTTGCATGAACTTCCAACTATAGCCCTGCGTGGCCTTATTTGTTTTAACCCACTTTGGGGGTACTTTAGACCTTTTAGTATGACTAAGTGAAGCCTATAAATACTTCACTTAGCCTCCTCAAACATTACCTTAGCTTTGAATCTTATGAATGAAGAATAGAGTTTATCTCTTTGTATGAAGAAACCCTTTCTTGGTTGCTTGAATTCACTAGTGGAACCTAGTTGAGTCTTGAACCGAAAACTCGATCATTCTACTTGCGAGTCCCGGGTGCGACTCGAGGGTGGTTGCATAGTGTAGGTCCTTCTAGACGCCGATTCGAGGGTATCTCGGGACAAGTTCCCCGGGGTTACTTCGAAGGGAGTTCGAGAAGTGTCTCGCTCTCCTATCTTTATTGTTTTGTCGTATTGATCCTTATCAGGGGCCTATAATGCTTTGTTATACAAAGTCCCATGATTTAGAACTGGGACACAAGTACTTGTTAAACAAAGAGTCCCCGTATTTATTACGGGGCACACAAAAAGCTTGTTGGTCCCATCCACAGACTGACTTCCCCAGACATTGGTGCTGGGGGCACGAGTACTTTGTGTGCAGAGTCACAACATTTGTGCTGGGGGACTATAATGCTTTATTATACAAAGTCCCATATTTTAGAACTGGGACACAACTTTTTAAACAAAGAGTCCCAGTATTTTATCATGGGGCAACAGTCTATCCCCTACAAAAGTCATAGTATATAGTTCTGGGGCAAAGGCTTTCACAAAAAAAAAAAAAAAAAAACACGTTGACCTTTAAAAATAACCCACCATTACCTGTTAAAACACACAGTCCCAATTTTTTATCATGGGACAACAGTATATCCCCTACAAGGTCACAGTATATAGTTCTGGGGCAAAGGGTTTCACAAAAAAAGCGTTGCCCTTAAAAAAATCCAACCATTTACAAAGGAACCAAAAGCCTATACTGTACTTCAAAGGAAAATCTAAACACTTTTCGAAACAAAATCATAACCTAATAACCCGTACAAAAATGAAAAAATAACAATACGAAGTAAACACAGTTACCTTAATAGACGAAACAGCAAAACAAAGTTTTTACCCAAACAAAAAACTTCAAAAATCTCAAAAATAAGAAATTGGTGTATTTCGAAAGAGAGTTCGTGTATTTTGACAGAACTCAAATGTCACAGTAAAAAAGAGAGAAATAAAACCCCTGAATAAGTTAAAAATAAGGAAGAGTAAAAGCGAAATTTTTCAAAAGGCATAGAACGACGTCGTTACACTATTATTTTTAAAAAACGCAACTAGTGGCTAATTCTCAGCGAATTTGTGAATAGAGGCTATGCATCAAAGAGCGGGTACCAAAGTGACTTCCCCGCGAAATTTTTACTATTCACTCTACATAGTTGTTTCGCGACTAAGGTGTGGGATTTTTGGGGCCTTTCGTCGTTTCTACAGTTTTATATTTTGTTGCTACAGTCGTTATCTCTTCTGTGAATGAGACTTATGAGAAACAACTTTGTTATGAGTGGAATGCCGGTTCGCTTAGTGGGTACACTCGTTAAGTGCTAGTCGCGACCTAATGATTTTGGGTCGTGAGAAATCCAAACTAAAATAAGACAATGATTGGTTGATTAGAAACAATAATTCACACGACTAATGTTTGGTTTGCAACTAAGAAAAAGAAAATCCAAACTAATGCATAATTTTATTCACAGTATAGTAATACGGTTCCGCATTAATGTATGTAGCAGCCACAATATCATATGTTGAATAGAATGGAATGAAAATACGTGTATTAGCTACAACAATAAAAGTATTTAATAACAAAAATACGTTGAAGTAGGTAATCCCTACATAACATTCTATGGGATGTAATTACAATCATGTTTAAGACTCCCTACTTGATTAGGATATAACAATCTTTATATTACGGCCCATCAAAAAAACCATCCATACATTATACTCCCTCCGTTCCAATTTATGTGGCATCATTTTCTTATTGGTCTGTTTCAAAAAGAATGGCAGCATACTAAATTTGATAACAATTTAACTTTAAAATTACAATTTTGTCATTACTGAAATGATTTACAACCACACAAACTTCTTTGGCTTATTTTACACAAGTTTCAAAAATTTTCTTTTATTTCTTAAACTTTGTGCCGAGTCAAACTATGACACATAAAATGGAACGGAGGGAGTAATTTCCACAAATTTTCTTTTATTTCTTAAACTTTGTGCCGAGTCAAACTATGACACATAAAATAGAACGGAGGGAGTAATTTCCACATCACTAGCATGTGAACCTAATGATTTCACATGACCCTCCCAAGACACGTAACATTGGACAAACTACAAAAGTCCAATTCTGCCAATCGAGTTAGGAGAAGTATTAGCAATAAATAAGACGAAAGTGGAGAACATCAGATCAAGTTTTTTTCCTGGAAACACCATATCTAATAGTAATCAACAGAGCTACTTTACATCCAAACAAAGAATTATAAGCTAAACCGGGAAACAAAAAGAATGACTAACAAATTTCCTAACTACTTCTACGTACAACTGGAGATTCAGGAAAGAAAATAATGATACAGCCCACGTGGGAGATTATCTCTGCGAAGCACAGCTCATGTCTAGTCACTGCTCTCATGTTAGCCTAGCAAACAACAACAGAATTTCACGTCCCTATCTACCCCTATTGAGCTCTCAGTCGAATACAGTACTCACCGTTGGCTTCCGTCGAATCCCTGGACCAACTGGAGCACGATAAAGAAAACAAGTTTAACAACACATTAGGCATATATACAGGAAGGCTTAACATCATTGTTCCACAAACTACATGTGTGTATTGTGGTCTAATTCGTGTTTAATTGAAACACTAACTAATGATTCATACAAGTTCACAATAAATCAAAAGTCAAATCCACTGATTTAAACATCGCAGGGCAATCAATGTACCATATGCACAAAGATGTTTAATATTCAATGCATCATACAGATCTTGCATGCTATAATTATGGTATAATTCACTATTTCAACTTCCCCATCATCGTATTATGTTTTGATCATTTAGGTATGCTTTTATGTTTTAATAGGTTCACAATTTAGGTATAAATACATTCTCTCTCTTTTTCTGACGAGGTAGAATATACTCTATTTTATGAATAGTTTAGTGAATACATCACCTTATGATTCTCACTTTATATATTCAAAAGGAATGTGCTAATCATGGGTCAAGAACTAAAGTGGCAGTTAACAAATACAATTAGATCAGTGATTATATACCATTTAGATACTTAACTGCATGGCTGTAAAAGAATTGTTTTGCTACTTGAATAAACATACTCAGCAGGAAGATTTAGTTTCTAACTTTTGAAACAATATTTTATAAGCAGGCAATATTTTGAAATTGCTCCACCAATTTAGTACCAAAGGAGGTAATGTGAGTGTACAATAACAGTGGGCTGTCTCCCTGACTGTTTAAGGAGTCTATGAAGACCAATACAGTGTTAGCCTCAATTACGGAAATCCTTTTATACCAACATCATACTCAGATCAGTCTCAACTTTACAAAAGACAAATGTAAGGCTTTATTTCAAAGCATTTTTCATTTCCCTAAAAGTTAAAAAATTTATTATATTAAAAAATCCGGCTTTGTAACTTATATATATTTTTATATTTGGTATATCATTCATCACACAGTGTCAGAAAGTTGATGACGATTTATATCTATTTTTAAACACTTTTTAAGTCATAAAATTAGATAAATAGACCCGGTGTCTCCCAAAGCAGGCAAAATTTAAGCAAGCAAAGGAGGAAAAACACAACCAGGTTCTTTTCTATAGCTTACCTTAAGGAGTATCATCATCTGAACTAGAATCATCAATTCTCCTGTCTGTGATAGCTGGAAAAAGCTTCTGCCGAGGATCAAGGGACGGTAGATGGCTGGCTTCTGAAGATTTACCTCCCAAATTCTCTTTCTTCGGCGTGCCATTTAGCTTTTTCTGAGCATTTTTAACCTCTATGCATACCTTATCCAAAATAACAAGAAAATCCCGTACTATAACAAATAATCGTAAACCTTCATCTTTCCCTGCATTTCCATGGAAATAATCACCTGTGCTCTTAACTAGAGCCATAATTTTTTTTTCTTCCTCAAGTAACCACATGACATCAACCTCAGCGTTCTGCACAAAATTCTTTAGGGTCTGGTGAAACCCATCTTCATCAGCTACGTTCTTCATTTCTGAATTTAGGAAATCACGAGATCTTTTGAGTGTGTGACCAAGCTTGGACACTGTGCCCGTTAAGCTATCCGCATCTAAAATTGCAGCTTTTTTCACATTTTCAAGTTCACTACTCAAACCAGAAACAACCTGTAGACCGGTACTTCGATAATACTCCTCTGTGTCCTGAGACAGATCCTCCAGTAGATCATCAGACCTGCTCCCCCGATCCCTGGCAGCACGTATACCTTCTGAGCGGATTATCTCTTGAACAACAAAATGCAACAATGTAGTTTTCCCATCTATTCCTTTTACGTCTGATAGTTTCAGAAGTGTGTCAAGTTTAAATGCTTGTGCACCACCACGGAATGTTCCATCATTCATACGATTGCCAGTTTTCAGAACAGCCTCAAGGAGCTTATGAAACAGCCGGCTTTTCCGGAGTTCTGTGCAAGCAGCCTGGAGCATAAATGAAGTCTATAAAGATACAGCATACACAGACCGTTAAGGTTACAAGTGTAACATGCAAGAGATATGCCACAGAGATAGAAGCTACTGCCTTCGATTTGAATCCCTGGTCATATTTTTCGAAGGATCTGCTTTCTAAACCCATCATATATGCACATATATATTCAGCACAGACATGGCATCTTCTTAACATATGTAGGGAAGGCATTGTTGCAAAGAAAGACGACAAAACATATGAAATTTTTTTGCATGTCTCTATGTTAGACGGTGGTATGAAATATGCAACTTATCAACATCAATAAGCCTCAACATCTACACATAGATGGAATTGAAGCACGCTCTTTTTTATCAAACTTGAGTTCCAGTCACTTTCAGAAAGAAATGTTAACCGTCCAGGAGGAAATTGTAATATATGTCATGCAAGTAGATGTGATGCTGTTAATCAAACTTTAGCAACAATACACTTCGGAGAGGAAGAACAGAACGTAGCAACACATTGGAAGAAATTACATCCATACAACTCATTGGTTCATCACACCAGTTGATTAAAATTGCAAGTACCCCTCGACCAAATCCAGAATATTTTAGTGAAATTCGACCAATATGAAAAGAACTCAGTTAGGGATGTTTATTCATGATTCAAAAGTTCATCACAATCAGGAAACATTATCTCACCTCCAAAGTGGCAAATGATTCTTTAGTCATTAATGCCTCGTCCTGAAGACTGCACATAAAAAGCAAGGATTCTAGCCTCTTGAAGGCAAATGGAATATCAACCAATACTTTCAGGAACCGCTCAGCAGGCCCAAGCCGAGATAGATCCCCACTGTAGAGCCTCAGCTTCAATTCTTCCTCAGTAGTTGGTGCCATCTTCAGCAAAGTTTGAAGGAGTTCACAAGGAAGCTCATTTCCTGAGTCGGTATAAAACATTAGTCACTGCTTTTGTAGATGCACATGCAGCAATCAATCACTTATAACACCCAACAAAAATACACTTACACTAGATGCTTTGTCACTTGACAGTTGACAGTAAAGGAGTCGAAATTCTGCTTACTAGAGTATAATTATTGTGATCATGATTATAGTGACCTATCTTGAAGTGGAGCCTACTTTTTTATTTCTGAAAGTGAGTTTATCAGATAAAGCACCCTGCCAATCAGATAGGTCAATTGTTATGTTCCCGGGATCGGGCCACAGTGCGGTGAAGATAGTAGGGCTCGTCAAAGGGAGCTCCAACCTTAGGCTCGTCAAAGGGAGTGCTAACCTTAAGACTCATTGAGAGAGAGACTCAGAACACCTAGTGTTCTGTCAAACTTTCTGCTTATTATTAATCTCTGAAATATTGCTCTTTAAATAGAGCTTACGGAGTCTTGATTGAAATAGAACTAGAAGTCTACCATAAACCAATAACTTGAACAAAAGAGACCTAATAACCTTAAATAACCTAGACTTAATAACCCTAAATAAACTATTGATTTATCGACTAAATAACATAAATAAATAATATTAAAAACCTATGATAACTAAACCACTACAGTCTAAGCATGTAACATTACTCCCTTCCCGAAAAACAAGCTTGTCCTCAAGCTTGAGATCTGGATAAGTTCGACGAAAATGATCCATATTCTTCCATTTGCTCCTCACTTATATTGGTCTACTGTCCAACTTTTAGCCAAAATAACTTCTTAGATTGATTGGTTGTCATATAGGACTTATCACAGTTGTAACAAAGTCTTTTAGCTCTGGGCCTAGCCATCTTTGCCCGATTTAATTTTTTGATGAAGGGATTCACTGCAAATTTTGTTGTTTTTCCTGTAGCTCCAACTTGATTAGTGGAAAAGTGATTCGCTTCTCTGTTAGGTTGCAAGGTGTTGCTATTGCTTTCACTTGTTTCCTCTTCCCTAAAGACTGGTTTACTCTTACCTGTAATGATTATTTGCAACTGGTCTAACTGCATGAAAATTTGTTTAAGTTGGTTGCCAAAGCAATACACCATTTTAGAAACCCTAGCTTCTAGGGCTGCCTCCATAGCTGCTAATGCCTCCTCCACAATTGATTTAATTTCATCGCCCTTCATGTTAGGCTCTGATACCAATTTGTTATGTTCCCGAAATCGAGTCACAGGGCGGTGAAGATAGTAGGGCTCGTCAAAGGGAGCTCCAACTTTAGGCTCATCAAAGGGAGTGCTAACCTTAAGACTCATTGAGAGAGAGTCTCAGACCTCTAGTGTTCCGTCAAACTTTCTGCTTATTATTAATCTCTGAAATATTGCTCTTTAAATAGAGCTTACAGAGTCTTAATTGAAATAGAACTAGAAGTCTACCATAAACCAATAACTTGAACAAAAGAGACCTAATAACCTTAAATAACCTAAACCCAATAACCCTAAATAAACTATTAATTTATTGACTAAATAACATAAATAAATAATATTAAAAGCCTATGATAATTAAACCACTACTGTCTAAGCATGTAACATCAATGACCATAGAACAGTAAGACTGAGCAAAACCTCAACGAGTATCTGATGTTGCAGATAGATAAGGCTCACAGCGAGAGTCCAGTTGCACTTAAAGTACATGTGATTGCAGAAGCAAGGCAACAAATAGTACACAAAGAGAAATTGACCTTCTTAAAGATAAAATGCACAAAGCCACGAAGGGCCAGCAACAGAAAAGGACCAAATAGAAATCTAGAAAAACAAATTAAGTACCATATATCATATATCTTTTTGAAAGAATACATTGGTCGGGGCTGAGGGTTCATCAGTAAGCAGTTCTTCAGATGCTTCAGGCAAAAGCCACATTAACACTACTACTCAAGTTAAGAAGGAAAAGACAGGAATATGTAAAACAAAGTGACTAATACCAATTGATACTACAGTCCTCGCTTTCCGAAATACATAGATTCTCTCTTGTATCACCTATTCCATATTGACTACATCCTGCCTGTATTGCAACAGTAACGCACCCCTGGTGGGTGGTCAAAATACCACCTAATTAGTACTTCATCCTGTTTGTAAAACCAAAATCTTTTTCCTTTCCTAGAAATAACCACATCAACTCATACTAGCTGTACTGTCTTAACCATGACAAAAAGCCTTTGCAACTAATTATTTCATTTTTTTCACATTTTGAATACTTTTACATCTATCTCTAGTATCATGATCCATTTAACTTTCTTCTCTTAATCTCTGGAATGGCAACAGTCATCTCTTTTGAGACAAATAGGTATAACATAGAAGCGTCAAATTTTTTTCCACAATTTTGGCAACCAACTATAAATAAGGAAAATTAACTTTTTTTTCTAAAACATTTTGACAACTACTTCGCCTCAGTCCCAAAAATTCAATAATAAAAGAATTAATCTTTAAGGATCTCAGGATGAAGAATGGAAGTAGAATCACAAGAGAAGCATGATATACTAATATATTTAAATTTTATAGGACCTTATAACAATTTCTTTCTCATCAGAGGGATAATGATTAAAGTAGGTCGAACATGAAGCTTTCTTTTTTTGATAAAGTAAGAGGTATCATTAAAAGGCATCAAGAAGATGCAAATAGAACATACGAACATGAAGCTTTCTTAAGTAGACAAGTAAGCTAGTGCTGAGGTGCACAGTGAAAATCAAAAGAATATTAGCGGAAAACATCTTAAAAATGCTCGCCTTCAACTAAACAGCTTATTTAAGTATTAAACTTAAGAAGTTTCTATGATTCATCTGGTAGCACATGATAACTAGAGCCTATAGGTACTCTTTTCAGTTCTCTGAATAAGATAAAGTTTGCACTTTTTCTTTGGGTTGATAGAGTAAGATACAGATTTTCTTTAGCAAGAGATTCACAATGCCAAACAAACCCAATACCCCAGGGGAATTATCAGCAGTTTTGAACTTTGGTCGATCTCACTACTAGTTAATTGTAATAACCCTATATGTGCAAGATATTATGCCCCCCCCCGGGGGGGGGGGGGGGGGTATGTTCTCCTATAAGGTTACAAATGCATCAAATTCTGAATATATTGAAGGGTAGAAAAAAGGAACAGGAAATCACCTTCTTTGAGGGCATCACAAACTTCTTCTGTTGTCACGTTTAAGGCTTTAAGAAGAATAGATAAGTTCTGAGCTTTCCTTTGATCAATAATTTGAACATATTGTTTGGAAGCATCTTCGAATGTAGAGTCCTTCTTTGAAGTCTTGTCTTTGTCAGCAGGAGCATATCCAAAGAGACTCTCTATCATGTCCTCATCAAATCTGTCAAACAATATACATAGTCCATTAAGCAGTTTACTCAATCAAAATTCAAAACAATCACACAAACACATCGAGCAAGAAAAAGTAGACTTACTGGAATGATCCCGATTTAATTTGATGCCAAACCATTGAATGGTCTGGGTTGGCTAGAACCTTATCCCAGAAGAAAGGCTTTAGCTTAGTCTTGGAAGCATCAGTCCCTGATCCCTCAGTTGGCGCACTAGAGGATGCGTTTGGTCCAAGAGGCGAAGGTCGGGGTGGCTTCAAGCCGGAGGGAGGAGGACGAGGTGGAGTAACACCATGGACCGGAGGTGGTGGCGGACGAGGGCCAGCCTTAGCACGAGTTGGTATGGCTGGTGGAGGAGGGGGGCCTGGTGCAGGAGGACGTGGACCACCAGATAAAGGCTTCTGCGGTGGTGGAGGTGGTGCTGGAGCAGCGGGATTGGCTGGCTTGGCAGGAGGCAGTGGGGAAGGGGCTGGATTAGCAGGAGCTTCAAAAGGATTCACCCTACCAGGGGGAGGCTTAAGTGGAGGCAATCCATGCCCCTCCATCTTTCCAGGTGGTATCTGTGCAGAATCCCTTGCTGCAGGACCAGCAATGCCAGTAACAGTTCCAAACGGGATCTCCGTTTTAGAATCATTAAGAATGTTGGGGTCCATGTGGAAACTTTTACCCATTTTATCGTAAGGATTGTCACTGACTGAAAGATTACCAGCATTACTCATTGAAGCTCCTAAAACAGATGACTTGTGTAATGAAGCTGAAAGATGGAAGTCAGAAAAATCAGTAGACCAAAGCCAAAAGCAGTATATAGATACAAGAGAAACAAGGAATTGTGAATGTACCAACAGAATAGTCGCTTAAGCTTAAGCTAAGAAGAGGCCTCTCATCATTCCTTCCCTTTCTGGATCCAGCACCACAAACCTTGCAATAGCATAAAAAAAAGAGTGCAACAACAACAAATGTGGCTGCAGCAGTTACAAGAACTGCAACAACTACTGTTTTCCTGTTGCTTTTTCGCTTATTTGACTGTACATTCGAAATAGAGTTCTGAGGAGCAGAAGAATGATCACTAGGAGCAGAATTTTTGCTTGAATCATTATAGTCTCGAGGAAAAAATGGCTGCGAAGGAGGATGGGCAGGCGGTGGAGAATTGGAAGTAGCTGGATCAGGTGAAGGAGCAGGAGCACCTCCAACATCAAGCAATTCACGCCGTCCAGGTGCACTGTACCAGGAAAAGAGAAAGTCCATGTACCTGTTATACCATGTCGGTGAACGCTTCTCCTCTCCTGAACTAAGAAACATGAGATTTTTCTTCACTAAACAACCCATAAGGGCTTCCTTAGTGAGTGGATGCAATTCCTTAACAGGTTTTTCTTTAGTTTTAGTTAATGATCTTCCACTAGAGAGGATATCATGGCTCCCACTTAATTCTTCTTCGGGAACATTAAACTCAAGATCTTCAATAGCTTCACTAATATGTACCAACTCCTGCCTACAGTTTAACCAAAATACTTCAGCCTGCAACAGAAGATTACAATCAAAACTGCTTATGAGTACTTATTCTCAAAGATGTACAAATCAAATATTATTTATATATCAAAGGGGAGAGTTTTCGGTGCTGGTACAATATAAAGAACCTGGAACTAGGGAAACTTGAGGCCTTGAGGGGCACTATTTGGAACTGCTGATGAAAGAAAAACTTAACTTTGACCAATTTGAAGGATAATTGGGAGCAGGGAAGTGAAAGGAAACTACAAAGAATTCGAATGTAGTATCGTCAAAAGCGAAAAGCGTAAAGAGCGCCTATATCTCTTGTGGCTTTAAGTGCAAATTGCAATTAAACGCTCCCTTTAGTGAAGAAAGGCGAAACATTGTAATAACTATACACATAAGATAAGAAAAATAAACACTTACAGAAACAACAGCTAAGTGGACAAAGGAACAACTATTATGAGAAATATATGAGAACAAAAATCTTTTCAATTAAGTTCTCCCATTTAAAGTTTCTGATTAAGGATGCAAGAATACCATCTCATCTTTTCTAATTCCATTTAGTGACTAGCTCTGTTGTATTTAAATCTAAATTGTCTAGTCTACGCATTTCATTCATAAAATCTTCAAAGCACTAGACATGTCACTTTTCAAATCAAGATAGATAAATATTTCACTTAACTAGCTATTTTTTTATTCTTTTTTAAGTAAGTACTACAAGTATTATTTAATAACACCCTCTTCAAGATAAGCCCCTGCGCAAATAAAGTGCACGGTTTAGCGCCTAGGTGACTACATGGAAGCACCGTGAAGTACCCAACCTACTGCAGCTAGTTCTAGTGCTTAGACGGGCATCAAACAGCCTTTAATAACATTGGCTCGTGTCTTAAATGCTATTTTGCTCGGACTCTACAAAAATGTCATTGGGTGTGGGTTGGATCCTCCAAAAGTAATGCATTTTTGGAGGATCCGACATAGGAGCAGTGGCATTTTTGGGAGTCCGAGCAACTTAGCTTAAATGAAGTATCTGAAGCAACACGAGGCAGCAAACCTACACTTCGTCTAACTTAAGGTCTTAAGAGTGCCACGAGAAAACATAAACGTTTAATAACAATGTAAGAGACAGAAATATTTGATGACCCAACAAAGTTGTCAAAGGCAAAAATCATATAAAAGTACTGTTTGCTAACACTTTAAGCATAAAGATTAAAGGATGAGTTTAAGCGAACAAAGGCACTAATGAAAATAAAGAAAAAAACAAATATACAAATATTTGTGTGTGTGTTCATGAAAGAAAAAGTAATTTAAGGGTGTTTGCTAACAAAAATAATTTGAACCAAAGCCTCCAGCGGTAAGCACAACTTGTAAACTGTGGCCTAGGCACACTTTAAGGGTTTGAACCCTGACGCTACGAAAGCCCAGCATTTAAATGGAGAATGGTGGAGGGGCGGGCACAGTATCCACCATGATTTGGACTGTGTTCTAATGGGCCTCAAGGATTTCTCGATTTAAAAAAAAATTATTTGAGCAAAAGAATTTAGAATACCATCAGTAAACAAAATATATGAAGTAAAAATCATATGAATCTAGTTTGAATGCCATTTTAAAATTTTGATTTTGATGTCAAAATGCAGTTTTAAAATTTTAGTGACGAGTTTTCTTATTCAAAAATTTTGATCTCTTATATGCCTAACCCGAAACAAAAATTAGTTAGTATATTCATTAATGAAATTTCATTAGCAATTTAATCTATTTATTGTCTAGCACCTCTTATAGATAAAGTCAATGGGCAATAAGATGCATGCTTTAGTACTTTGATGATGCCTGCACTAAAGTGCCACCAAGACAAGGAGAAGCATCCTACCAGCTTCACCTAGCTTTAGGGCGTAAGCGAACCTTTAACAACATAGGTTGATGGAAGTGAAGGCAAGAACTATCAGAATTGAGAGTGCTACAGTAATGTAAAACTATGGAAGGAAATGTGATGTCAAAGATTTTTAGCAGAATTGAGGGGATTGTGATTTGTGTGTACTGTACATTTTGATTTTTCTTTTCCTTATAAAGTCTTTTTAGTGGATTCTCTTACTTTGATTATAGGTCGTCAGGTAGGTTATAGGCTGGAGATGAATTTTTGTATTTGAGTCACTCTCTGTTAATTTGAGTGCAGAGAATACACCCATTAACACAAACTTCGAACATTTAATGTGACTGAGGGCAAAAGGAAAAGAAAAATGAAAAGGAAAAGGAAGAAGTACAAACGCATGGATTATTACAAGTTTTCTCGTCTCTAGGTGAATAGACGCAGATAACAAGGTCAGAAGACAAATAAAACAAAGAAGACAGAACCCTTTTTATTTATCAACCAAGAAGAGCTGACCGATCAAGAGAACAACACAACATCTACCTACTTGATAGCAGGGATGAACTCAAGAATCTATCTAATATGAAGCCATGCACAGATTGTTCACATTCCTTCACAAAATGGCACATCAAATGCTTCATAAAATAAGAGGTCATGCTAAAAACATGAAAATAGAAAAAATAGCGAACATGGCGAGTAGAAACATATGCTCACTAAGGTGAACTACTGCTACATACTGCTAAAAAAATTGCCAGATAAGCTAATTTTTCATAAATCTACTCTATAGGAGCAATACACGATTTTCATCTCTAATCCTGACCAACAACACTTTTCTTTAGTACTCTACCAAGTAAGTAAACCAAAACCTTACAAAAACTCGGCGAAAACATACTCAAGCAGTGTATAAAAATGAGATAATTAAAGAAGAAATTTAGTACCAATTCCTGGTTAATCTCCCCAGAATTGATTAGCTTTGCCAGTAAATGCCCCTCCTTGCTTTCAGGATTATCTGCTACCGCAATAAAAAACATAAAGATGAAAATTACGAATCTGGCTGCTCCTCTCACACCCATTTTCCCTTGAATGAGCATTAATGAAGAAGACAATACTTATCATGAATAGCTCAAGATACCCCTCCAACTCTCTTTTTGTTCCCAAGAACACCAATAAACCAGAAGAACCTTCACTTCAGCCCCTATTGTAAATCACGAAATCTCCAACAAGAATCTTACTGACACACTTGAGATTATCATGAGAATCAGTGGCATCAAACACAGTGTATAAACCAGTAATCCAATGCAGATTTCACAGTTTGAAATTAGACGAGGTGCGATCAGGGGCAATTACCATGTTATTAACCGATCGAAACTTTAATACAACCTTTTCTGATCCCGCTGGAGGGGCCCGAACACGACCGTTATCAAAAAAGATAGATTTCACCCCTTGGCAGCTTTTTGAAGAACACCTTTCAAAAATCTCAATCACAAACTTCTCAACAATAACCTTGAGCAACCCACCTCAGATTTTCAAGAAAGAACTCAAAACAGTGGCATCAAAAACACTGCATAATAAACCAATAAAATAGAAGAAAAATAGAACACAAAAAGCCAACTGAAGGAATAAAGAAGTAGTCAATTCAAGAAAATCCAAACCAAAAGAATAACTCCAATGAATTGGTCATCTAAGCTAAATAATTGTTCCACTTGGGTTTTTATCAGATCAAGGAAGAGAAGCTAGTAGTATTAGTAAAATACAAATGAATTGTAAAGAGGGAAGGCGCGTGAGTTGACTAGACAATTTTCCTGTGTGGAAAGTGAACCTTTTCTCCCCCTATCGAGGAGGCGCCGTGTCTGAACGCTGACAAAAAGTTTACTACCTATCTTTAATGCTGTTTTTTATCTACACGTCTGTAACTTTTGGATATTTTTGTTTACTCCATTCCCCTTTTAATTTATCTTTTTTTCTTAAATTCAACTAGTAATTGAGTTTAATATAAGGGTGTGTTTGCTATGAAAGAAAATACAACTGACAACAACAACAACATATCCAGTATTATTTCACAAATAAAATAATACTTGTAAGATAATATGAATGAAAATATTTTTTATTAAAAAATAAGTGATTTTAGAATACATTTTTCGGTGTTTGGTAGTCAACCTACCCTCTACTAGGCTAATACCCCAACTTCACCCTACCCATATTCACCCAATATCCACCCCACGCCCTATCATCTAACCCTTACCCAACCCCCAAATCCACCACATCACCTTTATTTTAACTATAATTCTTATATGCTTGTATTTTAGAGAACATAGTTATAGTGTGGGATTTTACAGATCCTTATTAGTATGATTGAGTACTTCTCTATTTTATCTTATTACTATTTGTTGTTATTAGTATTGTTGCTTCATTTACCCTTTTATTTTTATATTTTGATATCATTGCTTTTCTTTACCTTGATCTTTCTCTTAGCATTTTATTCTCGTATTTTGTTTTCTGTTCTTTTTTCAAAGCTATTTTTCTTTAAAAATGGAGGTTTTGGAGGCTGCTGGTTGTGGAATGGTAAGGGGCTAAGTGGTGCAGTTTCGGGGTGCAAAGTGGATGTCTGGGTGAGGTTAGTGTGTGCACATTGTGTCCCTGAGGTGGGGTCCTAAGTGCAGAATTGATGCCTCGTGGTGGAGCACATTTGCAAAATAAATGCTCGAGGTGAGGTCGATGGATGCACAATGCACGCCCAAAGGCGAGGATTACAAGTGCTTAGTGGATGTCATTAACGACGTATAAAGATACCCATGTGGGGGTTGACGGGTGTTAGGGCGTGTGGTGGAGGTGTAGTGATGCAATATAAAATGGCGTAGTTCACAACCATCAAAAGCCAAGCTCAAGAGCACAAGGAATACGAGTCAAGGCCTCCAGAAACGTCTTGAAGATCATGCATTGGAGCGCCAAGGAAGGAGGAGCACCAAAAGACCATGTTTTGAGCTTACTGGTCTGTTGGGAGAACGCATACCTGCGCGATTGCGAGCTACACTTCGTGATCGCGGTGTGCTTCCGTTTGCTCTACGCGATGACGATGCTGTAGTTGCCGGTGTCCTGCACGATCGCGAGCTTTGTTGCGCGATCGCGATGCTTTGTATGATGTTCTGCGCGATCGCGAAGAAGAAGAGGCTGCTGGTTGTGGAATGGCAAGGGGCTAATTGTTCTAGTGTTGTTGCCAATAGAGCATCTGTATTAGTATGATGGAGTATGGGTTTCTAAGGAGGCTCGGGTACTCATATCTCATAGGAATTATAAATGCTATGTGTGGTGTGACGTGTATCCCATGCGTCATGTTGATGTGTGAATAGGTGAGCCGTGGTTGGAGGGGAAGAGGGTGCAATATAGTGTGGTGAAGGATGCGTATCTTGTGGGCATAGAGCAAAGAGTTTATGACTTTGTGCCTTACCGGGCGAGGAGCCAAGTGCCTACTAGTGCACCTTCTTTGGCTAGGCAAAGGAGCAAGGATCGAGAACTTCATTCCATGGGCAACAATGTGCAAACAAGAAGTCCTACAAACACAAGCAATGGTGGGACTAGTGCTACAAAAGAGTTGACAAATGTCAACAAGGTGAGCCCGAAGCCACTTCCAAAGCCGAGTGGTTCACCAATGAAGAAGAAGGAGACATCAAGTGATGAGTGTCCAAGTCCTAAATTCCGGGTTGATGTAAAGAGTCCACCTACTCTAGGTATTCTTGGGCCTTGTCCCAATTCACCCGAATTTGAGAGACAAAAGATAGAGAGGAGTAAGGGAGCGACTGGTGACGACTCTCGAGTGGAAAAAGGAGAGGTCGTGTTGAGTGATGTGAGTGGGTTGTCACCACCTGAATATACACCCGACCTTGGAAAAAAATAAGGAAAAAGAAAGAGGGAAAAATAAAAATTGAGAGTGAGGACACCCCTTATTCTAACCTTAACCCTTTATCTTTTTCTTCTATGTGTTTGAATTCTTATGTAGGGATTTTTGGAGGCAAACCAATGGAGCCTCAACCATGTTCCGAGATGGAAAGACAAGGTAAAAGAGATGCCGAATGTGAGCTACATGGTGGAGACATTCATGACACTTCAAAGGTATGTGTTAGTTCTTCCTCCCTTGAGCATGCTACTTCCTTGTCTTGTGATCTTGTTTGTGAAAACTCTATGCTAGTTGATGATTTGCAGGAATATAATGTATTTGCAACTAGTGTAGAGCCTTTGGGTCAACTTGTGTGTGCCATGAACTACTAGTTGAGAGGGTTGAAAAGCCACATCATGATGTGAGCTCGATTTTCATTGAACCTCTCTTTAGTGAAAATATTGAAGTTGACCTTGTTTGTGAACCTTGTTATGACACCCCACCCATGTTTGATAAAGGAGAAGATGAATTGCATGATTATCCTATTCTTTCCTTTGATTGTTTATTTGCTAGTAGTGGTCTCTTGTGTCGTAGTGAGGAAGGTTGTAACCTTGAGGAGTCTCTTGAGAATGAGATAGATCGACTTGTGTTCGATGACTCCTTAAGTGTAGATGTTGTCTCTAGTTTGAGAACTTCACCTTTGCTTGCTAATGAGCTTGAGAAGTGTGCCTATACTAATCCTTTGTATGAGGGCAACTTCAATGGAAGTGGTGAATGGAATCAAACTAGAGTAGAGTATGAGTTTGAACCTCCGTGGATTGGAATGCCTAACTCTATAGATAATCTGTTGTTTGAGACCTCCCTTGGGAGTTTGTCTAGTGGCGAGGGTTGTCTTGGAGGCAAACTTGGAGGTGAGGAGGAACCTCTTGGTGTGTGTAAGAGTGCTCTTAAGAAGGGGAGTGGGGTTATTTGATGTTAGTTGTGGCTTGAACTCTCTTACTTACTCCATTCCATATGTTGAGCACACCTTGAGTGTTGAACATGCCAAAGCCAATGTGTCACATTGTGGTAAAATTGATTGTAAGGCTTGTTGTATTGATAGAAGCTTAGGGGTCATAGGACATTTGATTGCTACATGTTGCATGACTTTAATCTCTTTGCTTGTTTTGAAAATGAGTGCTTGTTCTTGTCGAACCAAGAATTTGTTGTCTCTTTTGGGGACATAAGCGTTTTAATTGGCATTGATGCTTGGCTCTATCACAAGAGTGTGTTTTCCACACCACTTGCACTTATTCTTGTTAAGCTAACTTACTTGTGAAGTAGGAAATTTTGGCTGTGCTTGCTTTGATTGTAGGTTTTGATGGTTTGATTTCGAGGACGAAATCCTTTCAAGAAGGGGAGGATGATGCAATATAAAATGGCATAGTTCCCAACCATCAAAAGCCAAGCTCGAGAGCACAAGGAATACGAGTCAAGGCCTCCGGAAACGTCTTGAAGATCATGCATTGGAGCGCCAAGGAAGGAGGAGCGCCAAAAGACCATGTTTTGAGCTTACTGGTCTGCTGGGAGAACACATACCTGCGCGATCGCGAGCACTTCGCGATCGCGATGTGCTTCCGTTTGCTCTGCGAGATCGCACCTTGCTCTGCGCGATGGCGATGCTGTAGTTGCCGGTGTCCTGCGCGATCGCGAGCTTTGTTGCGCGATCGCGATACTTTGTATGATGTTCTGCGCGATCGCTTAACACCTTGCGCGATCGCGAAGAAGAAGAGTCTAGCAACGAACCAGGATCAGTTGGAGGGGCAAGTTTTGTCCATTTATCACTGTAAATGTTTACATAGAACATTAGCTCTTTCATTTCATTAGTTTACCTTGTATGAACAATTGAGAAGAGAGAATTAGAGAAGAGGCCGAGCCCTTCGAGTTGGAAGCCCGAGGCTTCATGTATCTCGTTAACTTGGAACCTATGGAGATCGACACCTAGTTTGATTCCATTGTAAGTTTCGAGTTTCATTTCTCCCTTTTGTATTCAATCAACGTTTGTGAATTGAATTCGATTCTTTCTTCTAATTTCTTGCCTTCCTAGTCTCGATTTCTTGTTATCTTTGTCGTTTCTGCATTGTTTGTATTGTGTTTAGCTTCCGCTCGTTTTGCATTGCATCATGTAGAGAGGGTGAGTGGTGTTGGGCTAGTAATGTAAGAGGCAGAGGTGAGTGGAAAGAGCGAGGTTAGGGAATTGGAGTGGTTAGAGGTGGGGTGGGTATGGAGGTATCATCGAAGAGTTTCGAAAAATGATTTTCTTCCACTTGTGAGGGAAGTTCTTTTACATAAACTAGAGGAAAATGGCCTCTTAAGTTTAATTTTCAAGACATTTAATATATCCAAACATGAGAAAATTAAAAAACTCCATACCAAACACACTCATATTATTCAATCATTTTCAAGTAGATATAATATTTTATAGCTGAGTGTATTGAATATTTTGATAGAAAAATGCTACTATAATTTGATTATATTTAGTAATAAAAATTATTTTCATTTTAATATTTAATTTAAATAAGTAGGATTCCTTTGAAAAATTCTAATATTAGATTTGCATATTAGATTTGATGGTATTGTGACTTGTTTCGCTTGATTTGCTTATTTTCTTTACGGTTGTTAATATTATGGTAAAATACATACATTGTAGTGCTATTTAACTCATATATCAATACTTTTGCAATTGATTTTAATATAAAGTTGTGTGTTTTGGGCTTATTATGAATTTTTGAATGTATACCAATAAATTTGGATGAAAATGTGCCAAAGGTGGTTGATTTTAAGCGGAAAAAAGCAAATTGGTGAAGATAGATTCAAGCCTAGTGATGGCTTTGTAATGAAAATGCTATTTAACACTTTGGGAGATTTTTTTTCATTTGATGGAATCAATCAGAGGCAGACCTATAATTTCAAAAGGATCAGTTCACTACTCTCAAGGGCGGGCCTACAATATGCTTAGGTTAGTCAGTGCATAACCTTTGTCAGAAAATAAATTGTGTATATATGTCAAATATCCTTTTATATGATAATATATATTATGTTTTCAAAATCTATAAACAACTAATACTGGTAGCTTAGTCACCCTAGTGTTCAAAGATTGCTCAATGTTGTAGGTTTGAATCTCCCACATAGCAATTTGTCTCTTTTTAAAGAAAAAAAATAAATAAATAAACAAGCTGAACCAATACAAGTAATAAAAATATTAAAGGAGCATTTAAGTGAAATCTGATACCTGTTCGGTATAAGTGAACCAGCTCTGATGCAGCCCAAAATGGCCTAAACGACAACCATCAAAAGCTAAGCTCGAGAGCACAAGAGATACGAGTCAAGGCATCCGGAAACATCTTGAAGATCGTGCATTGGAGCGCCAAAACAGGGCAGGAAAACAGGCAGCACAAAACAGGGCAAAACAGGGGAGCACTCTGGGAGCTCACTGCCTGAGGAAGAACATTTGTTCTTCGCGATCGCGTCACTACCTGCGCGATCGCGAAGGGTATTGTTGTTGCCTGCGCGACAGCGCACCTTGAACGCGAAGGCGAAGTCGAAGTTGCTGAAGGCCAGCGCGATCGCGAGCCCTTGGCGCGATCGCGATGAGGGAAAAGCTGTGTTGCGCGATCGCGAGCCTTCCTGGCGCGATCGCGATGAATGAAAGTTGAGCAGCGGACCAGAATCAGCTTCAGGGGTCATTTTTGTCCAATATTCAATGTAAATGTATATATAGCACATTAGCTCTTCATTTAATTAGTTTAGCTTGAATTGAATAGAGAGAAGAGAGAATTAGAGAAGGCCGAGCCTTTCTAGTCCGAAGCCCGAGGCTTCATGTATCTCGTTAACTTGGAACCTATAGCGATCGACACCTAGTTGAGTCCATTGTAAGGTTCGAGTTTCACTTTCTCCCTTTTGGATTATTAATTCATGTCTTGAATTCATTAATCCGTTCTTTCTTCTCGTTTCTTGACTCCCCAATCCTTGTTCCCCGATATCTTTGATATCACCTATCTTGTTATTTATCGCTTCCGCATTGTTTGTGTCGTGTTTAGCTTCCGCGCTATTTTGCATTGCATCAGTTGGTATCAGAGCAAGGCTCGGGTTATATTCTTACAAACCCCCGTTCCTTGTTCAACGTGTTAGTATCGTTATTTGTGTTGTTGTTGTTCTTGAAAAATTGAAGAAAAATAAAAAAATTAAAAAACTTGAAAATTTCACAAAATTTGGTCGAGCGGGTTGGATACGAATCCCCGAGTGATAAAAAGTAGTGGGGTTTGTTCCTTGTTGTATTCCCGTCGTTTTGATACCAATATCCCGTGTTTTGGTGTTGCGATTCAAAAACTCGAAAATCAAATCCAAAAGTTGAAAATTTCTTGAAAACGCTTCAAACTTGAATCGAAGCTTGTTGTTGTTGTTTGTTAGAGGTTTAAACTCATTGGGAATTGGTTGTTATAGTTGAAAACACCATTGCGTATCGTTGGGACTGAGTAAAAGTCGAGTCGGGGTTGTTTTGGGTGCCCAAAACTGAAGTTGCAGTCGGGATTCTAGTTCTGCACTGCAGACCTGCGCGATCGCGCGAGGTCTGGCGCAATCGCGCTGAGGAAAGCTTTTGCCTTCGCGATAGCGACTCCTTGCACGCGATAGCGAAGAACAGTTTTCCCAGAAAATTCCAGTTTTGGACAGAATGTTCGCAACGACTTCTGAGCAGTTTCCAAACGTCTAAACTCCAATTGGACCATTAAATATGATGAGTTTGTAGGTCACAAACAAAATTTCATCCGATTCCGAATCCGTTTGGTTCCAATTCGAGTCAAATCTTTTGTGTCCCGTTTTCCACCGTACCTCTTGGTTAGTATTTTGAAGGTAATTGGCCTACTTGAAAGACACTAATCCTTTAGCGTATAGGATATTCGTGCGTAGAGGAGATTAGAATTCAAAGAAGAGTCGTAGAACTCCTTTTGGCCTCAAGTGCGCACTTTAAATAGTCGTCCGTACATAGAGTCTCATTAATTCTACTCCGAACTTTAACTTGGACATGCTAGTTGTGATTACCTTGGTTCCCAAGTTGATAAGGCCTCGCTCTTGAGTGTACATATATTGAGTGATACACGTGAGGGAGTGACTTTTGGGAGGTTTTGTTCTTTGGTGATTGCAACAATGTCGGACAATGATGGAGTAGATTATGGCTCATGTGGCGATGATGCGAGTTGCTATGACTCGTATGGTGATGATGGAGACTATGGTTCCTATGAGGGTGATGATGGTCATTACTATGATGATGGAAACCATGGCTCCTATGATGATAAAGCGGTTCACTATGACGATCGTGAGATTGATGATGACTATGAGGCTTGTGATGAAGAATGTGATGATGCCTATGCTTCTAGTCAAGAAATCGAAGATGGTGACGCTTCAAGATATGATGATCCTACTTACTCTTCTTGTGAAGAATTTGATATTGATGATGGTGACATAGGTAGAGTTGATGATGATGTTGAACATAGGGGTTATTCTTATGCATCTTCTCTTAGTGTTGCTAACGGAGTACAAGGGAGTAGTGGATGACCTTCCATTAGTATGGGAGGTGGTGGTGGTTGTTCCGTGGGAAAGAAGAAGCTTGCATCTTCTAGGTACGCTAAGCGACCTAATGCTTCTAATTCCCATGTGGAGGATGGTTTGAGAAATGGTGTTGCTTTTGCTACAAAGGGGATGTATGCCGTGAGGGGCGTGGATGGTTGTAGTAGGAGTAGTGCTATGGGCTATGGAACCAAGGCGAGAGGCACTTATGGGTTCCATGGCGAGGTTCCTTCCTTGACTTCCAACAACATTGCTAATGTTGGGAGAGTGACGGGAAGTGGAGGTTGTTCTAGTGGTGTTACCACTAGTGGAGGAATAAGGAGAACCCAACTTGGGGGTGATGGCTTTCTTGGGTTTGATACTATACAAGACATGAGTGAATGTAGGTTCATTTTTGAGTTGAATAGTAGTGGGGGATGCTTGCTCAAGATTAGTGAAGTCTACACTAATTTTGTTAACGACTCTTGGGTTGGTAGACTAAAGATACCATGCCATAAATTGAAACATTCTTATGAGTATCAAGGTGTTTGGGTCACTAGTGAGGCTCGGATACTCATATCTCATGGGAGTTACAAAGAATATGTTTGGTGTGATGTGTTTCCCATGGAGTATTATGGTGTATGGCTAGGAAAACCGTGGTTGCAAGGCACGAGGGTGCGGTATGATCTCCTGAAGGATGTGTACCAAGTGAGCAAGAGGCAAAGAACTTATGACTTTGAACCTTGCCGGGCAAAGTTTAAGTTCCATCCTAGTACATCTTCTCGGCCTATGCAAGAAGAAAAGGAGCAAGAACCTCATCCTAGGGTTAAAAGAGTGCAAACAAGAAGTCCTACAATCACAAACAATGGTGGGACTAGCGCAAGAAAAGAGTTGGCAATTGTCAACAAGGTGAACCAACCACAAGTTGCAAAACCAAGTGGTTCACCAATGAAGAAGAAGGAGACGTCAAGTGATGAGTCTCCGAGTCCTAGATTTCGGGTTGACGTGAAAAGTCCACCTACTCCGGCTATGGGTATTCTTGGGCCTCGTCCCAATTCGCCCGAATTTGAGAGACAAAAGATTGAGAGGAGTAAGGGAGCGACCGGTGACAACTCTCGAGTGGAAAAAGGAGAGGTTGTGTTGAGTGATGTGAGTGAGTTGTTGCCACCCGAATTTACACCCGACCTTGAAAAGAAAATGAGGGAAAAGAAAGAGGGAAAAAGAAAAATTGAGAGTGAGGACACCCCTTATTCTAACCTTAACCCTTTATCTTTTTCTTCTACTTGTTTGAGTAATTGTGCAGGTATTCTTGGAGACAAGCCGATGGAGCCTCAACCATGTTCCGTGATGGAAAGACGAGGTGAAGGAGATGCCAAATGTGAGCTCCGAGGAGGAGAAGCTAACCATGACGCTTCAAGTACATTGAGTGAGCCCGGATGCGACTCAAGTGTAAGTGTTAGTTCTTCTTCCCATGAGCCTATTACTTCCTTGTCTTGTGTTAGTGTTTCTGATAACTCCACACTAGTTGACGATATGTATGATTACAATGTGTTTGCAACTAGTGTAGAGCCTTCGGGTCAACTTGTGTGTGAAATTGAACCACTAGTTGAGAGGGTTGAAAAGCCACATCATGATGTGAGCTCGGTTTTCATTGAACCTCTCTTTAGTGAAAATGTTATAGTTGACCTTGTTTGTGAACCTTGTTATGACACCCCACCTATATTTGATAAAGGAGAAGATGAATTGCATGATAATCTTATTCTTCCCTTTGGTTGCTTAATTGATAGTGGTGGTCCCTTGTGTCGTAGTGAGGGTGGATTTGACCTTGAGGAGTCTCTTGAGTGTGAGATGGATCGATTTATTTTCGATGACTCCTTGAGTGAGAGTGAAGGACCTAGTCTTGATTCTATGCTTTTGTGTGACCATGAATTTGAGGTGCATGCCTTTACATTTCTATTGTTTGAAGGCAATCTCATTTGTGGTGGTGAATTGTATCGGACTAGGGTCGGTAGTAGAGTCGAACCTCAATGGTTTATCAAGTTAGGCTCTATGGATGATCCCACGTTTGGAACTCCGAGTGAGGAGAGTGGTCTTGGTATTGGTCGTGTGGACCTATCTTTTAGTAGTCCTAGCCTTCGTTGTGTGGACTATGATGATGAAGGGCCTATTTTGGAGACCTTCCTTTGGAGCTTGTCCAATAAGGAGGATTGTCTTGGGGTTGATTTGGGAGGTGAGGAGGTACCTCTCGGTGTGTGTAAGAATGCTCTTAAGAAGGGGAGTGGAGTAGTCGATGTTAGTTGTGAATTGAACTACTTTACTTACTCCATCCCATATGTTGAGCACACCTTGAGTGTTGAGCATGCCTAGGCCGATGTGTCACTTTGTGATAAAATTGATTTTAAGGCTTGGTGTGTTGGTCATGGGCTTAGGGGTCGTGGGAACTTTAATTGCTACATGCATATCCTTGATCTCTTTGCTTGTTTTGATTATGAGTGCTTGTTCTTGTCGAGCCAAGAATTTGTTGTCTCTTTTGGGGACATAAGCTTTTTCATAGGTATTGATGCTTGGCTCTATCACAATAGTGTATTTTCCACACCACTTGCACTTATTCTTGCTTAAGCTAACCTACTTGTGAAGTAGGAAGTTTTGGTTGTGCTTGTTTTGATTGTAGGTTTTGATGGTTCGATTTTGAGGACGAAATCCTTTCAAGAAGGGGAGGATGATGCAGCCCAAAATGGCTTAAACGACAACCATCAAAAGCTAAGCTCGAGAGCACAAGAGATACGAGTCAAGGCCTCCAGAAACATCTTGAAGATCGTGCATTGGAGCGCCAAAACAGGGCAGGAAAACAGGCAGCACAAAACAGGGCAAAACAGGGGAGCACTCTGGGAGCTCACTGCCTGAGGAAGAACATTTGTTCTTCGCGATCGCGTCACTACCTGCGCGATCGCGAAGGGTATTGTTGTTGCCTGCGCGACAGCGCCCCTTGAACGCGAAGGCGAAGTCGAAGTTGCTGAAGGCCAGCGCGATCGCGATGAGGGAAAAGCTGTGCTGCGCGATCGCGAGCCTTCCTGGCACGATCGCGATGAATGAAAGTTGAGCAGCGGACCAGAATCAGCTTCAGGGGTCATTTTTGTCCAATATTCAATGTAAATGTATATATAGCATATTAGCTCTTCATTTCATTAGTTTAGCTTGAATTGAATAGAGAGAAGAGAGAATTAGAGAAGGCCGAGCCTTTCTAGTCCGAAGCCCGAGGCTTCATGTATCTCGTTAACTTGGAACCTATGGCGATCGACATCTAGTTGAGTCCATTGTAAGGTTCGAGTTTAAATTTCTCCCTTTTGGATTATTAATTCATGTCTTGAATTCATTAATCCGTTCTTTCTTCTCGTTTCTTGACTCCCCAATCCTTGTTCCCCGATATCTTTGATATCACCTATCTTGTTATTTATCGCTTCCGCATTGTTTGTGTCGTGTTTAGCTTCCGCGCTATTTCGCATTGCATCAAGCTCTCGACCAACTTTTAGAGCATGAGTTCCCGAACATCATGCTAAACATATTTTGATAAGTGTGTACATACTATACCTAATTAGGTGGAGGGACATGGGTTCAAGTGAAGCACATTTTAACTAGAGTTCCACCCCTGAATCAACTAAGGGTGTTTACGGTTCGATTGATATTTGGTAAAATCATAACTAAATCAATTTAGTCGATATTTTAATTATTAAAACCAACCCAAGTTTAAAATACATTTATTTATTTGGTTGCTGACATTTTCGGTCGATTTAGTTCAGTTTTTTTGGTAATATATTTCTTTAATTTGATATTCTAAAATTTTCTTGTATTCTTATAGTTTCCAAATTTACATAGACTTCACTGCAAAAATTAACACTAATAAAAGATTTTTGCTTTGCACTTTATCCAAGTAAATTTGTTTGATATGACTATTAAAGCGAATCAATTACAGCAACATACAATATATACGATTCAAAAAGAGTTCTACCTCTTCTCATGTCACTTGTATCTTTTAATAACGAAGTTACTTCTATATATCAAAAGACACATATTATCAAATGCGAAAGCTTTCATTTAGGAAAACTACCAGCTTGAAGAAACAGAATTAAAAAATGAATATTGTCCAATTAACTTTCAAGGGATTCCTAAGAACTGATTCATAGTTCATTGATCATATTTTTTTTGACAAGGGAACCCGCAGCCGCTACCCTTCAGGTGCGCTCTGGGTAAACCCTACTCCTGATGCAATAGCCTGCAAACCACACAAAAGAGGTAAACCGCACTAGACAAGCCCTGTGCGACAAGCTCAAACTGAGAAGGCTGCTGGCAAGGGGGTTTGAACCCAAGTCTTCTATGTGGGAAACCACTTGCTGAACCGCCCTAAAATAATTTTAAAAAAGATATATTTATTTAAAAGGCTGTGACTGGTGTATTTAAAGGTCCAGAGTTATGAGATTCGGAGTCGCCACTTTACAAGTTCAAAGGTGTGCCAAATCACCAAAAAGGTACCTTTGGAACACTTTTGACTCATCTAATGGTCTGTGTTAGAGAATCCGAGTAAGGATCTCGATTGACTAGCGGGAGTATTAGGCAGTCTCGAATGTGCTAAGCACAACTGCTTTTATTTATCGCTTTTCGACTTTTAGAAAATTGTTTGTTGTTATTTTACCTTCTTTTGTTACGCTTTGACTGTTTGAACAAAAATTGCATAACATAATCCACGTGATATACATTAAAACACATTGGCTTTTTCAATTTAGTTTTCTTTTTCCTAAAAACTAGATCACAAATCATACTTATCAATGCCTAATAGAGTTTAAAACCAAATTAAAACACACGCTTCATCATTGCTTCTCTCAGTTTAATTTGTCTTTTTTGCTTAATAAGTAGATCACAAATCATACTTATCAATGTCTAATCGAATTTAAAACCAAATTTTAACATATTGCCTAATCGAGTTTAAAGCCAAATTTTAACACAAGCTTCATTATTGGCTTCTCTTAATTAGTTTTTTTTGTGCCTAATAAGCAGATCAGAAATTATACTTGTAAATATCTAATCTTGCGTGTCTTTCAATCCTATTGATTTTGACTAATCGTATGTTAATATTGATCCATCTTATCTCTAGTATAATGGAGGAAACATTAACATTATATTTTTATTTCCATGATCTCCATTAAGTTGAACGATTTCAGCCTTCATAGCCAACTTAGACAAAACCGATCCATTTGTTATCTTTTGTTACACACTACACGTGACTTGCTTCTCTTAGGCTTTGATTTCAACTATTTCAGCCCATTGTTTGTATAATCCTTAAAGGCTGTCCAGTCCACTTTAAATATTTACGTAAATTGTCTTGGGCTTGCCTATTATTTACATGTTTCTCCAGATTCAACCTAGCTACTTACCACAATTTAAATCTTGTCTTAAACTCATCCAGACAAGACTTGAAGTTGCTTAACAAATTTATATGCATTCATAATATGGTAATAGAATCAGGATACAAGCAGATTCTTGAAATTAGAAAAAATGTGTTACTCGCAAAGCATAATTAAAAAAAGTCACAGAAAAATGATAATAGAAAGAAACTTACAGTAATGTACCAGAAAGAAACTTATAGCAAACAACTACAAAGGCGCCAAGTCATAGTGTACCAGAAAGAATATGTGGAAAAAAAAAAATTATTAGTAATGTGAAATAATAACAGGGGACATACACTTTTATTTTTACCCATTGCATTCTGCTCGCAGCCATTTGCTCTTCAATTCTACTGCAACTTGTAGATTTATGTGTGCACGCTCTTCTAGCTTCCTTTGAAACTCAATACGATCATCTTCTAGCTTACTTGATAACTCAGCACAATCATTTTCTAGCCTCCATTGCAGCTCAGTAGCCATTTGTTCTTCTAAACTCCTTTGCGACTCAGCGACTTATTCACGTTCTCCTTGTAAAGATTTGTATCTCCCTCTCTATTTAATTCCTAGTCCTGTAAAGATTTGTATCTCCCTCTCTATTTAGGAGTTAACTAAATTAATTCTTAGTCTTTAGCCTACAATCTTTAGGCTAGTACAGAAGCCAGAGGAAACTGAGAGTTCACCAACACTTTACTTAAGAAATCTTATAACCACCAAGCTGGAGTTAAGACAATTCATAAGCTGTTTACTTCTTTATGTAACTGGTTGCTTCTTCTAGTTGATCAGGCAGTGACACAACATCCTGGGAAAAGCCATTTAATTACCCTATAGTTTTGTGAATATAATGCATCATGCAAGTGTAAAATATTGTGTCGTATTAACTTGGCAGGGTTGTTACTGCTTTGATGTTTTGTCTGCCTGCTTTAGATAATGAGGAACTAGCAGGGTTGTTACTGCTGCAATTCCATCTATGTACCCTCTCCAAAAAACTTGGCAAATAAAAAGATCTCAGTCCTTGTATACTTTATAGTAGATTGTAATATAGGGATCTTTATTTTTGGAACTCTGAAAGGAACAAAAGCTAATGTTAAGTACTACACTAATAAATAAAAGCAAAAGGAGGTCTATTTTTCCGTGAACTCGACTTGTAGTATAAATGACAAATTAAGTATTATATATTGATTTGTATCTACATATTGGTTTCTTTCTAATTTTTATATTATTCATTTTGTATGTGTAGGAAAATGCGAGTGATACAAATGGAAATGGTGACCGCAAGTCTATTCGATAATCGACTGAAGTTAATGATGAAGACCTTTTGAAAAATTAAACTTTCATGCAATTTTTTGTTGATACTATATGAATACATATGGTTTGTAGAGTTTATTGCTAGTTCACATCTTGAACCATTGTTTTATTAGTATGTTAGTACCGAAAGGATGTTTGTTTTGCAAAATTTATTGCAAGTATAAGATTTGATTCAATATTTTTTGTTATTTATTATCTATTTTAGTGTTTGAGCATATTAATAATAGTTTATCTTCTTGATATTAAAGTGATTACACGATATATAAGCAAAATATAATTTTCAACCATAAATTTGTAGCCATATAAAATTTTTTAAAATTTTTTTTACAATTTCCACGCTTCAAAACTGTGGCCTCAGGGACTATCAATTGTGTTGCCTATAAGTTGTAAAAGAAATATAAGCCACGCTTTAGAAATGTGGCTATAGTACAATAACAGTAGCCACGTTTTGAAAGTATAATCTATTAGGTTACATAGGCTGCATTTCTAAGCATTGCCTCAAAGATCGAAAATGTTGCCTTAAGGAGTCGTTAAAGCGTGGCCTTTGCTTCTTCTAGACACACTTTTAAAGTGTGGCGATAGACACTACACTTGAAAAGCGTACCTTAGAGCAAAGGTAATGCCGGATTTGACCACCCCTGGAAAAGCGTTGCCTTAAATCGAAAAGTGTGGCCATTAACCTAAGGCTACACTTTTGGATGGTTAAGGCCACACTTTGAAATGGTAGCCGTAGGCCTAATTTGTTGTAGTTCCTCCATCAAGGTGGAGAGACTGTTTCCGGAAGACCCTCGGCTAGAGGTAAATAGCAATAAGCATAGCAAATAGGAAGAGACAGCAAGATGAAACATAATATCAAATAATCGACAAAAAAATTAAATATAACCTAAGTGAACAAAAATAAGCGCGCGGTACAAATAAGAATATGATAGAAATAGCAAATATGTGCGAAGACATACTAAAGCCGAAACAACTTATAACTCTCGACTACAATCTAAGCTTCTACTATAATCCTTCTCGACCTCCATGCTCTCATATCTAAGGTCATGTCCTTAGTGATCTGGGGGTGGGTCATATCCTGTCTAATAACCTCGCCCCGATTCTTCTTCGGTCTACCTCTGCCTCTCCGCAGACCCAACACTGCCAACCTTTTACACCTCCTCACTGGAGCATCTGTGTTCCTCCTCTTTACATATCCGAACCATCGAAGCCTCGCCTCGTGCATCTTGTTCACTACTGATGCCACATCCACCTTATCATGGATGACTACATTCTTAATCTTATCTATCTTAATATATCCACACATCCATCTCAGCATCCTCATCTCTGCTACACTCATCATCTGAATATGAGTGTTCTTGATGGGCCAATACTCAACCCCGTACAACAGCACTAGCCTAACGACCACCCTATTGAACTTTCCTTTAAGTTTAGGTAGCACTTTCTTATCGCAAAGGACCCCGGACGTGAGCTTCCACTTCATCCACCCTGCCCCTATTCGATGTGTGACATCTTCGTCAATTTCTCCATTACCTTGTATGATTGAGACGAGATACTTGCAGCTTCCCTTCTTGGGGATGACTTGAGTATCGAGCGTTACTTCCACCTCAGACTCATCAGAAGCATCACTGAACTTACACTCAATGTACTATGTTTTCGTCCTGTTCAGTCTGAAGCCTTTAGACTCTAGAGTCTGACGCCAAACCTCCAGTTTAGTATTTACTCCACCGCGAGTCTCATCAACCAAAATAATATCATATGCAAATAACATACACCATAGAACATCCCCTTGAATACTCTATGTTAATTCATCCATTACTAAAGCAAACAAAAATGGGCTGAGCACTGACCCTTGATGCAACTTCATCTCGACTAGGAAGTGATCCGAGTCACCTCCTACTGTCCTCACACGGGTCTTGACCCCATCGCACATGTCTTTAATTGCTTTGATGTAAGCCACGGAAACACCTTTAGCTTCTAAGCATCTCCATAAAACTTCCCTTGGAACTCTATCATAAGCTTTCTCTAGGTCAATGAACACCATATGTAAGTCCCTCTTCTTATCCCTATACTGCTCAACCAACCTCCTCAGAATATGAATGACTTTCGTAGTCAATTGCCCAGGCATGAACCCGAATTGGTTCTTGAAGATAGTGATATCCATCCTTATCGTCTTCTCGGCTACCCTCTCCCAAACTTTCATAGTATGACTTAGTAGTTTGATACCTCTGTAGTTGTTGCAATGCTGAATATCACCCTTGTTCTTATACAATGCGACCATGGTACTCCACCTCCACTCTTCTGGTATTCTAGCAGTCCGAAGGATGACCTTGAACAATCCAGTTAGCCACTCCAAACCTACTCTTCATGCAGTCTTCCAAAATTCTACTGGGATCTCGTCAAGCCCGGTGGCTCTTCCTTCTCTCATCTTACGGAGAGCCTCGTTAACCTCTTCGGATTCTATAGACATGCAGTATCTAAAATCATGAAAGCTTTCATCCAAATGGCCCAACACAATGCTCATGTTCTCCTCTTCGTTCAAGAGCTTATGGAAGTATGTCTCCCCTCTCCGTCTAATGTGAGCCTCTTCTAAATACTGTGTCATCCTCATTTTTAATGCACATCACTTGGTCTAAGTCAAGTGACCACCTCTCCCTTGCCTTGGCGAGCCTATACAGTTTCTTCTCACCACCTTTTGTCCGTCAATTCCTTATACAAACGTTCAAAAGCTGCTGCTTGCTAACAAATGAATACATAACACACATTGCTTCTATTTATTACATAAAAATAAAGAGAATTATTTGATTAAAATTATGGAAATATAATTATTGATTTATTTATGGGAGGTTTACGAAAATATCCATCAAAATATTTGTCACGACCCAGTTTGTGCCGTGACCGGCGCTTAGGAACTAAGTCCCTAGCAAGCCTTATCAAAATTCTACAGAAAACCGGCAGAGTTTCCCCTGTTTTAGGCCTATCCAAAAATTTTCCTGTATACAAGAGACACCAGATCCAGCCGAATATAATTAAAACCAGTCAAAATAATACCACTTATACATTGACAACTTAAAATTCTCATGTCTACCTCCACGGCACCATGAAATGGTCTAATACGAACCCAATATGTTCACAGCCAAGAACTCACAAGGCTAACTTATTAAATGAATAATCAAAACAAGATAACTAATTGAAAATTTAGACGACTGAATAAATGGAGTGACTCTAAGAGATTCAAGGAATGAAAAGAAATAAATAAATGAAGCTTCTTGCCCACGCGAACTAATGCGGGGCTCACCAGGATTGTCAACTCGTACGCTCTAAGAACAGAGATCCTCGGCTACAGCACCTGCTGTATCTGGAAGAAAAAATATAGCGAAGAGTGAGTCGCAACTCAGTGAGTAATAACGCTTAACCGCAACCTTTTTAAATGGGGACAAGTCAAAAACATGCCAGTGCAAAAATATACATATGATTTAATTGTCACTTTCAGAATAACAAACAGAAATCAGTCTTTTCAAGTACTTCTTGTAAACAGTAACCAATATCAAACCAGTAATAAATTCAATAATCACTATATTATATCAAGTATATGGGTTTGGGAGATTTCCAAGGACAAACCATGTAATCAGTATAAATTCCTCCCTGAGGAAATCAGTAACGGTAAGCTAGTTCTACCTTCCCACTAGCAGGGACTGTAACGGTAATCCGGAGTATACAAGGTGCACCAGGTCTAACGTACCCGTCTTTAGCTACGGGTCTGTCAAGGCTCATCCCAAAAATATATATATTCCCTATACCAAGTACAGGGAATTTCGAGTAACAATTCAATATTTCACATAGCGGTAAAACATGTCAAGTAGTGGTAAAAATCAAATCTTGTAACGGTAAAATAATTCAAATAATTATTTCGGTACATATCTTGTAAAAGGACTTGTCCCAAATGCAGTTTAAACATTCAGTAACACATTTACTTCAAGATCAAGTAGAAACCATGCAGGTTATGGAAACACAAATTGTGGTAAGGTCATCACTCACAGTACAAACACGCGTAGCTTAAGCGTATCTTCCACGAGAAATCCAACACCTCATCCAGTCAATCTATAATCACATTGTAGGGATTCCAATAAATTCCAAACAAATATCATTATATCTTTATTTAGGCTAACTCTTACTCCATTAACAATACTGACACTTTGGTTTCATGGTATACCCTTAATTCGACTAATTAGAAGATATTGTGATCTAAATCACTTTTGAGAAATCTAATATTTGTTTAAGTTAAAACTTATTCACTGTCAGTATGAACTAAGTTTCACTACCATGGATTCCTAGTTCAAATACAAACTTGTACCTTCTTGACCTCTCTGTAGTAATAAAAAAATCTAAGAGTTTACTTATATTCACCAGGAAAACAATTTATGAATTGTCTACAAGATTCCTTAAAAAAAAGAAAAGAATCATACCTCAGTTAGAGCCCTATAGTGTTGCAAAATAAAAAGAAGACTCTTCTCTTATTTCTATAATATCACGTCCCGATCCAAGATCCTTCTTTGTTTATGTTTTTTTTTTTTTGAAACCCTAATGTGTTTCCTTTAGTTTTGCAAAGCTCTAAACTCCCTGATTCTGTACGTTTTGGTTTTAGGCAGACAAGCCAACATGGTCTTTAGGCCCACTCACGTTTTTTTTAAACTGACTAATTTGTTCTTTATTTAATAGAGTATTACAATATATACCCGCCCTTACCCATAAGTTTCATATTTAAAATTACCTGCCCTACCTATAAAGTATATACTCGTCCTACCCATCAAGACTTATATACTATAATTTATGTAATATAAAAAAAGAATATACCCTTATAAGGTATAACAAAGGTATACAACAACAAATGGGTAGGTCGGGTAAATATTTTTAATTTCATGGGTAGTATAATTTTTAATGTATAGGATGGATAAATACTTTTAATTTCAAGGGTACATAGTGTAAAAAATCCTTTATTTATATAGCGCAATCCACATGTTCTTTTTTGGTAAGTGAAAAATTATCAAGTGTGTCTTTTCGTATGCTATACTCTTGACATCGTAGTGATAAAGGAAAAGATAATAGTAGTATACGATAACATTTAAGATATTAATAAAAACAAATTTGCTAAATTTAAATGAAAGTACAAGAGAGGGGGTGAATTGTTCGTTTCTAGTTTATTAGTTGACTTAAGATGTTATACAATCGACTTAGGCGAAGAGTAAAGTAAGACAGAAAATTAAATGCAGTTAAAAAAGATAATGGACACAGTAATTTTATGCTGGTTCAGAACCAAAATGGTTCCTAATCTAGTCCCCTTGGGTCACAAGGGATTGTCTCTCTTTTAAGCTCTTAAAGGCCTTGAGTACACTTATGGTTTGTCGTTAACTAAAAACGTCCTTCTTCGTTGGTTTTATACAATCTACTCACCAACAACGATCCTGTCTGATTTATAGATGATCAGACCAACTTCTATTGACACAACTATTACCTCCACTAGAACTCTCTTTCTTTTCTTTCGATCACTCGTACACTCTCAAGAATACAGTGAATATTGCAAGTAAAAGCTTAGAGAGAAAATAGATTATAAGTAGCAGCGTAATAACATCCTTCAGCAAAACTCCTTTATATATTGTTCAACAAATATTCCCGTTGCTCTTATTGATGTGCTTCACTGATTTGATTTGCTTGATGAAAAGAGTCAGTTGATTTCTTTTCTTATGAGAGTAAGCTTATAGATGGCTGTTTAGGGAGATAGAGAGATGACCCAAGAGAATTAATTCTCAAAAGATATCAATATCTTTTGAGAATAAGGCAAGGGCTTTTAAGGGTGTGTTCCCACTTGACCTAGCGGGGAAGCCGCGATTCCAATCCTTTCTTTCATAAGTTAGTTATTCCAGCATTAAAGAAGATTCCACCCTCAAACATCTTTCCTTTATTTTGTTCCACATTATCTAAGTCTTCTCCATGTCAGCTTCAACCTCCTTCCATATATTTGTCATACATTAATGATATATTCTTTGTCATTATCAAAAATTAACCTAACACTAAAAGCAGCAGAAGCTATTACTTCACTGGTATCACAAACTGGATATTAACTGATTTTCTCAAAGAAGAATTAAGATCATTCTCATTGAGAAACCCCATAAGGTCCAGAAAATAGGACGGAGATAGCTAGATGTGCAAAATGGGACGGTTGCTGTCACTGGCATATAAAACAGAGATGATAGAACTTAGTATAATATACTAGATTGCAGTTGCCCGTGCACAACACGCCCAACATGTATAATGCCTTTTGAGGTGAGCTGAGTAACATATTTTACAAATAAACTTCTCAACTATATTAATTCGATTTTAAATTATTGAAATTAAAGAATCAAATATAAAATTATTTTTAAATGTAAAACTTCTTAAAAATGCAAAGTATATAATTAAAGTATATCAAAATAAGGATTAGTTCCAAAAAAATAAAAGAGTTTCGAAAATGGGCATTATGACACAACTTATGATATCATATATGAAAATATGTAGTTCCACCCCCCATAGAATTTGGATAACGCATGTAAGACTACACATATACCACAATAGTCTCATTAAGTATATTCTTAAAACTATATAACCAGTTTACCCTAAGAACCTCATTCATAATTAGGAGCTTAAAATCAATGAATTTAAAATTTTCACCACATTTGTGTCATAGCATTAAACTCGACATGAACTATTAAATTTTCTGAATAATTAGCTAACCATCATTTGAGTAAAGATCTCTATTGATCGAAAACTTGGTTGTGAAAAATTAAAGCAAAAATACCTAGAATTTGAATAAAGAACCATTTTGTGCATTTTTCAAAAAAGAACATTGAGCAAAGATGATTTTGCAAGTATGTAGAGAGATGTTTTCATATACGTACATAAATCAAAGTTGTACTCTTTTTTTTTAGATGTGAAAGAGAGTTGAATGATTCTAGAGTTTATTTATCACACCATAACACATAAACCAAAGCACATTGACCACCCTACCCCTACCTCAATAATGTTAGAAATTAGAATTATTAAAATATCCTGGTTAAAATTTTTCATAATAAATTCAGTGTTAGATGCAGTTAATGGTAAGAAGAGAAATTTATTTACACCAAAAACTCATATAATCTCAAAAATTTGTAGGCACAACCAAGAAAAGGCTTGATTAAAATAAAACTTAAAATGTGTCATGTTTAGTACTCCTTAATTTACATTCCTAGGGAAGTAATATCATTCTCAACTTCAAACAAAAATTTTATATTTATATTGATAACTGATGACGCCTCTAAACGAATTTCAATTTATAAAACTAAAATTCAAGCAGACAGATTCCATCCAGCTAACAAAAAGAAAATACACAAATAGCTACTGCACCAATAGCTTTAATGAAATGCAATTTCTTTGAGGAATTAATTTAACACCTACTGAACAAATAGCTTTACTTGGGGAGTTAACAACACCCAATTCTTTTTCAACATCAGAAAAAGTAACTTAAAACATGGATGAAATGGTGCATAAAGAGCAGAAGGATGTATCAGAAAAGTACCCCAAAAATGCACATAAGGAAAATATTACTACCAGCTGAGATTTTATTCTACCAGGAGATTCAAAACTAATACAGTACTTGTTAAAAGACTGAGACAATCTAGCTGGGTTGCTTCCTCTCTTTGAATATATTAGTACATCAATGAAGAAAAATAAAGACAGAACATATCAAGTGACCAAATATTCGTTCTTAATAGAAGTTACTCCAATCAAACAAGTGTATAAAAGAATAAAAATAAATGTTGTACATCTCACATGCAGCAACATCATATGCGAGCAGAACCTAACAACAAAAATATAAAAAAAGAAATACGAATTTACCAATTATATATAAAGATAAATCCTCAAACGTATACTTTTGAAAAAAAACTCTAATAACAAAAATTATATAAAAGCTCTAAGTCGCTTCCATGATAGAGAAGTGGAAGAGATGGATAGATGGAAGAGATGGAGAGATTTGAGATGGGCACAACAGTGAGAGAGACAAAGATGGATGGAAAATGCTAGAAACATAGGAAAGAGATTGTATATATGAGGACACAACCGTCATTTGGTAAAGTAATTATTTTAGAAATAGAAAAATCAGAATGATTGTAAAATTACTATATTGCCCCTGGTCGACCATATTGACTCTTCTATATAATAGAAATATATCATAAGCACAAGTGAACAACGTCTCAAAGGATATAAAACTAGGTTACTATCTCATAATATCTTCCTCAATAACATCTGTCGATCGATAATAAAGCAAAAAGTAAAAAAAACAACGTCGTAATTTACAGTCAATATAAGCACACACACATATTTTTATTGCAACCTAATCAAATTATTGGACAATATGAGTGTATATCTATAATCATCATATTAATATAAAATTGGGAACCACCTAATGTAAAGTCAACAACAACAACAACAACAACAATAACAAACCCAATGTTATTACACAAGTGAGGTCTGGAGAGGGTGAGATGTACGCAGACCTTACCCCCACCAAGGTGGAGAGGCTGTTTCCAATAGACCATCGGCTAAAGAAATTTTTTTAGAAAACATGTCAGATTTGTTTAAAAATGTGGTGAAATAAAGAAAATAATAACCGTAAATTTAAAGAGATAGAGAAGAAAGAGCTACAGTCAATAGATAAAATGCCAAAGACTAAATAGGAGCAGTACACCAATGGAAAAATACTACTACGACTAAGAGACGAAACACTCAACTACTCTCTAGCCTTCTACCTTAATTCTCGACCTCCATGCTTTCCTATCTAGGGTCATGTTCTCGGTGATCTGGAGGTAAGCCATGTCCTGTCTAATCACACCCCGACCTAGTTCTTCTTTGGTCTACCCCTACCTCTCCGTAGACCCAGCACAGCCAATCCCTCGCACCTCCTCACCGGAGCATCTGCGCTCCTCCTTCTCATATGTCCAAACCATCGGAGCCTTGCTTCCTGCATCTTGTCCACCACTGGGGCAACTCCCACCTTGTCTCGGATAACCTCATTCCTAATCCTATCCACCTTAGTATACCCACACATCCATCTAAGCATTCTCACCTCTGCCACAACTATTTTCTGAATATGAAAGTTCTTCACTGGCCTACACTCCGCCCCATACAACATCGCTGCTCTAACGACCACTAGATAGAATTTACCTTTGAGTCTAGGTGGCACTCTCTTGTCGGCATAGGACTCCGGAAGCAAGCCTCCTCTTCATCCAAGCTACCCGACATCATCGTCAATTTCCATTACCTTAGAAAATTGAGCCAAAATATTTGAAGCTTTCTTTCTTGGATAATCTAATGTAAAGTCATATTACTAAAATATCCCCATTAATTATTTAAGTTACTAAAATACCCTCAGATAATTATTTTAACTTAAACCTAAATATTAAATAAATGGAAGCCTTCAATAATTGCTTATTAATTTATTTTAATTGTACCATCAAATATTAGTTAAATGGCAGCCTCCAATAACCAGAAACCACTATTTAATCCTTTCATGCATTAGATATGAGCATAAACATAACGCTAACTTTAAATAGGAATCACTAATTAATCGCCCTTCTCTTTTCCACTTCTCTTCACTAATGATTAAGAGTTAAAGTTCCTTTTGCATTCCTACCAAATTCAAAGAATGTTCCTTCGGGATATAGTGGAATTACTAATAGTTGTATTTGATCATATATAGATGATTTTTTAGCACAGTATATATGTTGCTCTCGCTTCTTCTTTATTTTCAACAATGTGATGTTTATAGTTCCCGTAGCTCTTCTTTTACATAACATATATTTGTGTGTAACTTTTTCCTTTAATATTTCTTTTTGTATTGTAAATGCCTACAATTTTGTCAATATTTAAAGCCAACCGCCACATGGAGATGGAGGATTAGCTCGAGTTAGATTATCAATGAAATTCATGTTCATATTATGCAGGTTGGATCGGCTTCATCACTTCTCACGTCTATATTAAAATGGATAAAAAGATGGATCTTAATATTTTATCTGAACTTAATTATCTATCAAGTACGGATATATGTATAATTATCTAGATCGAGGAGGTCCAGTAGTCTTTTTAGCATTTTTTCATGGTATTACCTATAAGGTACGAGTAAATAAATATATTGAGTTTTTAAAGACATTGTAGAAAAGTCAAATGCATTAGTTTGCTTCAATTGTAAGCCAAAGTTTCAATTTTGTTTCGAAATAAACTGATATCTGTGGTTCTTTGTCATTCATCCTAGGTGAATCCTGATCAATGGAAAAATAGAAGGATTTTTTACATAAAAGTATAAATTTTAGAACTTAATTATCAAACATAGCAATATTTTAGCAAAATAACCATATATAGAGGAAAACACAAGTTAGTTACAAATATAGCAAAAACATAGCAATACTTTCCCATAACATAACAAACACTTACTTCCTCCTATTTCCTCCACAATCACTTTTGCATCTCCTATTTCTCCCTATTTCACTTTTCCTCCCACCATTTTCCCCAATTTCACTTTTATTCCTATCAGTTCTGTCTGTATGAAAATACGTCGATACTTCCACATATTATGGGTAGCATTGAGAAAGATGCCTTAACAGGTTGGTCATCTGTCAGGACGAGAATGTGAGTTCTTCTCCCAATTTCACTTTTCCTCATCCCATCCTCGATGTATCTCATTGTATCTCACCGTATCTCAACTGTTTCTGCAGCGTTTCAACTGTTTCTGCACCACCGTATCTAACTGTTTCTGCACCGTTTCAACTGATTCTGCAGCACCGTATCTAACTGTTTCTGCACCGTTTCAACTGTTTCTAACTGTTTCTTCACCATTTCAACTGTTTCTGCAGCACCGTATCTAACTGTCTCTTCACCGTTTCAACTGTTTCTGTACCGTTTAAACTGTTTCTGCAGTATCATATCTAACTGTTTCTGTACCGTATCAACTGTTTCTGCAGCACTGTATCAAACTGTTTCTGCACCGTTTCAGATTATTTTCAACACTGTATCACCAATTCCAACACCGTTTCAAACTGTATCAGACTGTTTCAACAGCTTTTTCAGATTGTTTCAACATGTTCATCCACAAATTAATATCCCAAAAATCTAAATTCAATTAGTAAAAAGAAAACTTAACCTCAAAAATATTGAGCATCGTAAAATGTTATTGTTGTCATGACCCTGTTTCGGGGCCATGACCGGCGCTCAGGAACTAAGTCCCTAAACAAGCCTTATCCTAAATTCTACAGAAAATCGGGCAGAGTTTCCCCTGTTTTTAGGCCTATCCAAAATTTTACCTGCTTTAAAACAAACAGAAAACCAGCCAACCACCAATATCCTTACGCAATAATAATAAAATACCACGTTTATCTCCAAATACTACGAGAACAATCTAACAGGATTGTAGTAAGTTCATAGACACTAAATACTCGCAAGAGTAACTTATAAATGAACAATCCAACTGGTTACCCAACTGACTAAACGAATGACTAATAAATGACTAAATGGAGCGACTCTAAGAGTTCCAAAGAAGGACAATAATGAATAAATAAAGCTCTTGCCCACGCGAACTAATGCGGGGCTCACCAGGATTGTCAGCTCGCGACTCTAAGAATGAAGATCCTTGGCTACGGCACCTGCTGTATCTGGAAGGAAAAATATAGCGAGGAGTGAGTCGCAACTCAGTGAGTAACAACGCTTATCCACAACCGTTTTAAGTGGGGACAAGTCAAAAATATGCCAGTATATCTTATGCAGAAATATACATATAATTTAATTGTCACTTTCAGAATGACTAACAGAAATCAGTCTTTTCAAGTACTTCTTGTAAATAGTAACCAATCTCAAACCAGTAATAAATTCAGTAATCACTATATTATATCAAGTATATAGGTTAGAGAGATTTCCAAGGACAAACCATGTAATCAGTATAAATTCCTCTCTGAAGAAATCAGTAACGGTAAGCTAGTTCTACCTTCCCACTAGCAAGGACTGCAACAGTAATCCGGAGTATACAAGGTGCACCAGGTCTAACGTACCCGTCGTTAGCTACGGGGTCTGTCAAGGCTCATCCCAAAAATATATTTATTCCCTATACCAAGTACATGGCATTTCGAGTAATAATTCAATATTTCACATAGCGGTAAAACATGTCAAGTAGCAGTAAAAATCAAATCTTGTAACAGTAAAATAATTCAAATAATTTTTTCAGTACATATCTTGTAAAAGGACTTGTCCCACATGCAGTTTAAACATTCAATAACACATTACTTCAAAATCAAGTAGAAACCATGCAGGTTATGGAAATACAAATTGCGGTAAGGTCATCACTCACAGTACAGACGTGAGTAGCTCAAGCGTATCTCCCACGAGCAACCCAATGCTTCCTTCAATCAATCTATAATGAAATCATATTGATCTCGTATTACTTTCCTTGTTATGTCTAACTCATAATTGATCTAAGATACTCGAACCTTGAGTTATCATATTTGACTTGCAAATTCATCAAATTATATATACTCACAACTGTGTAACTTTTCTATCTATGTAATAAAGAGCCATAACTCAAACTATTCATATCTTAGTTCACGAGCCTAAACATAAAGCTACTTATAACCATATCTTTCCTTTAAATAATGTAAATTCTTTGCTGAAATTGAACTATTCTATTTGTAAAAACATATTCATAAAGTTTATTCACTAACTTTACAGTGAGTTTATTAGAAGTAGCAAACACTAATTAATTTTGTATCTCTATATCATTATTAGTTGCACTAGTATAGCTAATGAATTTATCATAACTGCTACTATACCTCAGGTTACTTTTATGTAATACCCTCTATATATGTAACTTGATCATACCTATATTAGACAAGAAAGAGTACATTAATACCTGGAACTTTTATGAATTTCTGCTTGATTCTCTCTTAAAGCAATGTTGCCGGGGCCTCGTAAGTCCCTTCCTCAATTTCGCCTACTTTCTATGGTTGTTTGCACTTATTTTGGCCAGAGCTTAAAACTTCTTAACCCTTCCCCTAATTCCCTTTTGTTTCACACTAGGAATCTGCCAGAGTCCTATTTGGGGCTTTGGCTATATTATATATATATTTTTTTAATTTATTTATTTGTGAAATGACCAATTTGTCCTTATTTTTAATAGGGTATTACAGTTGTATTAACCATTGAAACTAATAGTATTATTAGAATAATACTATCTCCTTTGAACGTTATAAAATAAAAAAGGTAAGAAGGGTGATAAAAAATGGAGGAATGAAAAGTAAGGAATAAAATGACATGTAGAAAGGGCAGATTTTGTTTAGTTCTAGTAGTTATGTTAAATATAGATCACGTTTGGGTGGGGTCCACACAAATTATTATAAGGATGTGGGTGTTTTATGGATAATTTAATTCCCCCAACAATACACAGCAGTTAAATCCCAAATAATTTGAAAATTTTTCCCGTGCCTCTTCCTTCTAGCTTTCTCTTTTCACTCGTAAAATATTTTCACACAAAGCAGTTACACTAATCTATGTCGTTGTGATAGAGTCTCTTTGACGGAGAGCCTTAAGAAAAGTACATACACCTACTCAGTGTGTATTTACGTGAACACCCTTGACGCTGCAATGCCACTGTACCTCACCGTAAAATCCCGTAGGCAGTCGCCCTTCACGCAGCAGTGCTGCTATACCTCACCGGAAAAGTCCGCTGGCAGTGGCCCTTTACGCTGCGATGCCGCTGTACCTTACTGGAAAAGCCTCCAGGCAGTCGCTTCTCCCCTTTACTATTTGTCTTGGATCTGGGGTGGGGGTGATGGCTACATCACTGGGGTGGTGGGGTTGGGTAATGGCGGTGTTATTGTTTCTATGGTTGCTTTCCTCTTTGGATCTGCACGATTTGAAGGATTTTGAATTTGAAAAAATGAAGGTGAAATGTATTGATATGAAATGTGTTAATTAAAATAATGTTTGAGAAATATTACTATTTTTTTGTAATTAAGTGAGTAAATTTGTATATATGTGTAAAAAGCCCAAAATAGAATCTCCTCTTTATTTTATCATGTGGAATACCAAATATGAAATATGAGATTTTGGTTCTCCTAATACTCTACTACTATTAATAACCTATTTGTATCCTATGCTAATTCCTTGTGCTATCAAATTATATCTTCTTGTGAGTGACATTACAATTTTTAAACTCAATTTTGACATGACTAATTCAATAATAAATAAAAAATTTATTACTGCTTTGGTAAGGAGAGTATATTTCTTTGTAGAGTTAATATTTTCAATTTTAAGTATTTTGGCGATATTTTGTAAGCCTTCCTGTCAATTGATGTATGTACTACATTCATTCGTTATCTTATGGACTTGAATTTATCCTTCAACTTTTTTTAAAAAAAATTCCCCCGCCACCCCATGAATCCGCGAACTTTTATTTTTAACTCATAACACAATTTTTATTACTTATTAATACAGGCCACACGCGCAACGCGCGTACCAAAAACTAGTATTGGTAATATAAATAAATGAATCAAAAAAGACCCGTGGGTACCCGTGTATCTGCTATGACATAGGTTTCAGTGTATAAATAAATTTACTTTTTCAGGAAATTAAACCATTTTACTACAAATTAGATTCTCTATACATCATCTGGAAACAACTCAAATTTAATTTTAGATAAATGAAGTACTTATGATTCTTGTGAATATTATGGAGAATCTAATTTGATGATGAGGGTAAAAATTGATGGAGATTGGTGTTGGGATCGTAACAACATGGCGTCATGCGGAAGCTAACTATACAAACATTTCACAAACATTGATTGACAATAACTTAGATATAAAGAATAAATAAACTAAAAAGACTTTTATTTAAAATGATATGGCAAAATGGCCTACATCATATGGGAGAAGAAAAATCTGCCTAAACTAAATTCTTCTAATGACTATATTGTGGAGTTTTTGTTGTTGATATTGTTAGAAGAAGATTCTCTATTTATAGTTGTCTATTACTTTTTCTCTAAGTAAATGATAGGTATAAAAAGAGATTTATTCTATTGAGAACTCTTTCTTATCTTTTCTAAAAAAAGAGTTCTAATAGAATAGAAATTCAGAACAAAAACCCTAACAATTGGATCTTAAAATTGATGGAGACTAGATCTCCTATTTGATAGATTAATGATCTCGTGTTTGATTCCCCTTCGTCCTTTCTAATGAATTTAAATGACACCACAAAAGATTAAGATTAGTCTTTCAATTATTCTACTAAAAGAATCCAATGTATAGTAATACATGATAGAACGCATGATGTCGCAAGCTAAGGTAGAATAAAATCAAAAGCACGGAGCAAGTGAAAATGTGGTATATATCAATCAAATCACTGAAATTTTATAAATGAATATAACTTATATCATTTTTTAGATAATATTGTCGGCGAATAGTCTTAATTAAGGACATTTGACAGATGGTTGGCGGGTTCTATTGGGCGAGCTCCGAGTACTGAGCATTAGGTGTGCTCTAAGCGACAACTGAGCCTTTAAGTCGTAAGCCTTACGAAACTAAGATCTGACCGTGAGCCTCAGGGCGTTTTGCCAGTACCCCATACCGGATCGAGTCCCGAGAAGAGTCCCAAAAAATCCTTTTAAAGCAGAGAAGTGTATCCTATATACATACTATCAAACGCTCTACTAACTCTCTGGGGTGCTTTGGCTAAAAGATCCGTGAGATGAAGGAAAACTAGGGAATAACTCTCAAGTCTTAATAATTGGGTGTATAACCCTTTAATTACTTAATGACCATTTAACCTTAATTCACTTTTCCAAGTTCTCAATGCTTAAACCCCCAGCACCCAAGTTCTAGAAAATACACTTTGGTCTACTATATAAACTATTATTATTTTCCTAAAATAGAAAAAAATAATTAAATCCTTCCCACCAAAACCCCTAGGCTCCATTTACCTTCTTCTTCCCTCCAAGCTTTCCCACCCAAGATGACCCGTGCCTTCAATGGCTGCTTGAGCTTCGATTTTCGCTCCATTTCACTAATCAAGAACTGCCTCGTCTCGATTTCTAACTGTTTTCTCTTTTGGATCCTGTTTTCTGGAAATTTGTTTTTGCGGCTGTACGTCTCAATGCGTGTAATGTGGATTGAAATCTGAGGTAAATTGGACTGGACATTCGTTTTTGCACATACATCCTTTGATTTCTTCAGCTGGTAAGAAGTTCAAGCTCTTTTTTATTTGTTCGCCATTGTGATAAGATCCAAATCCCCACAAGACCCTTCACTTGGAGTCAAGCCAAGTTGATCCAAGACACCCATCTTCACTTGATATGGAAGGGTATGGAAGAAGGCCCCAAGAGCGACTTGAAGACCATGCTTTGGTGTGCCATGGATGGAGGACCCTCTAGGACACTTGGAGAGGCTCAAGAGGCACAAAATGAGACACCCCAAGGGCCTTCAATAGAAGGCGGAGCGCCTCCCAAAATCCAGAGAGCTGGACCTCATAAGGCGGAGCGCCTCAGACAAGAGGCGGAGCGCCTCCCCAGAAATCCAGAGAGCTGAAGGCTGCTAGGCGGCCGCCTCCCCACCCTAGGCGGACCGCCTCCCCCTGTGACAAGCTGCGGGATATTTATTTACTTTTGGCTTGAACTTCCAACTTTAGCCCTGCGTGGCCTTATTTGTTTTAACCCACTTTGGGGGTATTTTAGACTTTTTATTACGCCTAAGTGAAGCCTATAAATACTTCACATAGCCTCTTCAAAATATTAGCTTACCTTTGAATCTTATGAATGATGAATAGAGTTTATCTCTTTTTATGAAGAAACCCTTTCTTGGTTGCTTGAATTCACTAGTGGAACCTAGTTGAGTCTTGAACCGAAAACCCGATCATTCTATTTGCGAGTCCCAAGTGTGGCTCGAGGGTAGTTTCATAGTGTAGGCTCTTTTCGATACCGATACGGGGGTATCACGGAACAAGTTCTCCGTGGTTACCTTGTAGGGAGTTCGGGACGCGTCTCGTTCCTCTTATCTTTACTTTCCGGGTTTTTGATTCTTATCATCTTGGTATCAGAGCAAGGCTCGGGTTTTGTTTCTACAAACCCCCGAACCTTGATTCTTCGTGCCTAGGTTAGTTTCGACTTTAGGTTCTTGTTTGTTGTTATTAAAAGAAGAAAACTACAAAAAAATTGAAAAATTGAAAATCTAAAAATTTGGTGTATCTTGTTGGTTTGGATGATTTATGATCTGGGTGTTATAGATTCTTGATCGTGGTTGAAATCTCGTTGTTTGGATACCTAAGACACTTGGATTGGTGGAGTTTGAAAAATTGAAACCCCAAAACCCCTTAAACCCTTGATGAACTTGTTCTTGATGATTTTAGCTTGATTCTTGGGTTGGATTGATATTGGATTGAGAACTTGATATTGGGGTTTGTTCCTTGTTGGAAACCCGTTCTTTTGGTACCTTAAACACCCAATTTGGAGTTGTATTGCATGAATTGAGAATTTGAAACCCTTGAAAAATTTGAAAATTTTTAAACCCCTAGCTTTGAAGATGATGATCATGGTGGATTGTTTGTTTTTGATTGGGGTTTGATAAAAGTTGTTGGGGTTTGATCTTTGTGACCAATACAACATTTGGGTACCTTTGAATTGCTAAAACAACGCTTGATTAGTTGGATTGTTGGGTGAAAAACCAAGAAAACACGAAGTGAAACTGTGCTGAAACAGCAGGAGGCGGAGCGCCTAAGCAAAGAGGCGGAGCGCCTCCCCCTGGTACTCTGCTGAGGCGGAGCGCCTACTATCCTGAGGCGGAGCGCCTACTTCCTGAAAGTTGGGAATTGGGTAGTTTCTTCTAGGTTCTCTTGTTTTGTTGTTTGCATTGCTTCTAATTAGTACTATTAGAGTATAATCCTACTTGATTAGTACTAATTACTTCGAGCTACTAGGATCGTCGTGCCTTAGAAAAGGAGACTAGAACTCAAAGAAGACCCGTAGTGCCATTTGACTCAAGTCCTCACTTAAAGTGCTTACCGTTCCAATCGAGTCCTATTAACTCCACTCACCCCGGAGTGCATTGGGCTTTTGAGTCGAGTGATTAAGTTTAGGTTTACTATTCAACTTTGTGAAACTTTGAGTTCAAGCAAGAGTGAAATAGCCAACACCACCATACGAGTGACCCGAGTGAAAACTTGTGAGGGAGCGAGTGAGGTGTTTTGACTAACTCTTGTTTCTTTTCTTTGTAGGTACAATGGCCAACAAAGGTCAAGATTTCATAAAGGAGGCCTTGGCTAGCCTCCTTGCCAAGATGGATATCATGACTCAAAGGATTGAGTCACTTGAAAAGGGTGCCTCAAGTACCCAAGGTGACCAAGGGACCCCGAGTGTCCAAATTGAGGCCGGTGAAGGCTCGAGTAGTCCTACCTTTACCCTGGAACAAGTTGTTGAATTACTTAATCAACAACGGGTAAAGGAAGACCGAGAGAGAATTGAACGAACGGGCACTCCCCGTATCTTGGATAACCCCCCAAGACACATTCCACTACCAAGACCCATCCGAAACGTGCAACCTCTTGAGCAAGTCGATGAGGCTCAAGAAGGGGAGGAAGTTGATTATGGTGACGATGTGTATGGGTTTGATGATCACTTTCAACCGAGACGAGGTATGAATTGGGGTCGTAATGTGGATCGAGGTAGGGGCCGAGGTCGAGGGCCACCTATGGGATATGTTGGAGGGAATGCGAGGAGGGAGTATGGTGTGAATGAAGATCACTATGGGGGCCAACCGGAGCCATTCCGTGGGGGTGGTGACAACACCAACCTCAATAGTGTGAAGCTTAATCTCCCAACCTTCAAAGGGAATTGTGATCCGAGTGCTTACATTGAATGGGTGCTACAAATGGAGAGATTGTTTGACACAAATGAGATGACCGATGAGAAGAGAGGCACTTATGCTATTTCATCCTTCGAATCCTATGCATCTACTTGGTGGGAATCCGTCAAGAGATCAAGGAGAAGAGCGGGAATCCCCGTGAATGTGGGTTGGAATGACTTGAAGGGTATCATGAGTATCAAGTACATCACTCCTAGATATCGTCAAGAACAACTCAAGAAACTTTATGAGTTGAAGCAAGGTGTCAAGACGGTGCATGAATATTATGATGAGTTTGAAAGAACTCGAATGGCCTTGGATATGGACACCGAAGATGAGGAGCAAGCCGTGATCCGTTTCATGAATGGTTTGAGCTATGGCATAGCTTCACAATTGAGATTGCATGCTTATCTTTCACTTCAAGAAGTCCTTGATGCCGCTATCCAAGCCGAGCTATGGCTTGACAAGGAAAAGTCCAACCGCTACAAGAGCAACACTTCTACTTCCATGAACAAGCCAAAGGATAAGAAATATCCTACTCCCAATGCAAGATTCCCAAATGCGAGTGATCCTAGAGGAGCAAGTGCTAGCAAAGATGTGAAGAAGCCGTTTGAGAGATATACACCCAATGTTGGAGGTAATTCTAAAACCCAATTGAATACTCCTACTTCTTCTTCCATTCAATGTCACAAATGCAAGGGGTATGGACACTTTGCTAAGGAATGTCCTACGAAGAGGACCATGGTTGTTGTTGATAGTGCTTATGAGCAAGAGAGTGAGCCGGAGGGAGATGAGGGAGTAGAGGGAGATGAGGGAGTAGAGGAGGATGATCAATATGACACGGTGGAGGATGAGGTACCTCATACTTTCCTAGTTGTGAGGATGAGCTTAGGAGCTATGATTGTGGAGGATGGTGAAGCCTTGCAAAGAGAAAACCTATTCCATGCTAGGTGTCGTGTTAAGGATGTTGTGTGCTCTATGATCACTGACTCCGGGAGTTGTACTAATGTTGTGAGTCAATCTCTTATAACCCAATTGAAATTGCCTACCGTGAGACATCCCAAGCCATATCGATTGCAATGGCTAAGTGAATGTGGGGAGTTGAAGGTAGTGAAGCAAGCAATGATCAAGTTCAAAATGGGTAGTTATGTGGATGAACACTTGTTCGACGTGGTGCCCATGCAAGCTTGCCACCTTCTCTTCGGAAGGCCTTGGCAATTTGATCGACAAGCGGTTCATAATGGACATGTCAACACTTACACGCTCCAACATGAAGGAAGGAAGTTTGTGTTGAAACCCCTAACTCCCAAACAAGTGAGTGATGACTACAATCGAATGCGGGAGTTGAGGGAAGTAGCAAAGGCCAAGTCAATCATTGAGACTAGCCATTTGTCCAAAAGTATGGTGGCAATCCCACCTTCTTCTTCTACCGGTGGCATATGTGCCATGATGCAACCGGGCGAGATCTTTAAAGGGAATAATGGCACCAAGTTTCTCCTATGCCTAGTGCACAAAGGTATGGTCCTAAATTCTAATTGTGATTTTTCTTCTAACCCTTTGCCTAGTGTGTTTGAGAATGTCTTGAAGGATTTCGAGGACATGTTCCCGGATAAAATGCCGGATGGATTGCCTCCTTTGAGGGGCATTGAACATCAAATAGACTTTGTCCCGGGATCCCAAATCCCAAACAAGCCGGCTTATAGGAGCAACCCGGAGGATACAAGGGAGTTGCAAAAGCAAGTTGATGAATTGCTCACTAAAGGCTTGGTGAGGGAAAGCTTGAGTCCTTGTGCCGTGCCCGTGATCCTTGTTCCCAAAAAGGACGGCACTTGGAGAATGTGTGTTGATTGTCGGGCCGTGAACAAAATAACGGTAAAGTACCGTCATCCTATTCCCCGACTTGATGATATGTTAGATGAATTGAGCGGTTCATGTGTGTTTAGCAAAATTGACCTTAGGTCCGGCTACCATCAAATCCGGATGAAACCCGGTGATGAATGGAAAACCGCATTCAAGACCAAGTTTGGTCTCTATGAATGGTTGGTGATGCCCTTTGGGCTCTCCAATGCACCTAGCACTTTCATGAGGCTAATGAACCATGTTCTAAAGCCATTCATCAACAAATTTGTGGTCGTCTATTTTGACGATATATTGATCTATAGCAAATCAATAGACGACCATGTTGAGCACCTTAGGCTAGTGCTTGAAAAGTTGAGAGCCAAAAAGCTCTATGCTAATTTTAAAAAGTGTGCCTTTGGTGTTGAGAAGGTGGTCTTCCTTGGGTTTGTTGTGAGTGCCCAAGGAGTGGAGGTGGATGAGTCTAAGGTAGAGGCCATACGTGATTGGCCTACTCCTACTACCGTGACTCAAGTGAGGAGTTTTCATGGTCTCGCAAGCTTTTATAGGCGATTTGTGAAGGACTTTAGCTCCATTGCCGCTCCACTCACCGAATTGGTGAAGAAAGACCAACCGTTTGTTTGGGGAGAGCCTCAAGAGAAGGCATTCCATGAGTTGAAAAGTAGGTTGAGTACCGCCCCTCTATTGCAATTGCCCGACTTCGGAAAGGCATTTGAGGTTGAATGTGATGCCTCGGGGGTGGGAATTGGTGGTGTTTTAATGCAAGATAGCAAACCCATCGCCTACTTTAGTGAGAAATTGAAAGGGGCCTCCTTGAATTATTCTACATATGACAAGGAGTTGTATGCCCTTGTGAGAGCCCTTGCCCATTGGCAACACTATCTTTGGCCTCGTGAGTTTGTAATCAAGAGTGACCATGAGTCACTCAAGCATTTGAGATGCCAAGAGAAGCTCAATAAGAGACATGCCAAGTGGGTTGAATTCATTGAGTTCTTTCCCTATGTGATCCAATACAAGAAAGGGAAGGACAATGTTGTGGCGGACGCGCTTTCGAGAAAGTTTGCTCTAGCCACCACTCTCACCTCTAAGCTCATGGGTTTTGAGAGCATTAAATTGATGTATGCTCATGACCCAAAGCTAAAGAGTTTCCATGACACTCTAGAGAAAGGGGAGAGAGTTGACAAATACCAATGGGTTAATGGATATATCTTCAAAAATGGTAGGGTGTGCATACCGGAGTCCTCTTGGAGAGAGTTGCTTGTGCATGAGGCACATTGCGGGGGACTCATGGGACACTTTGGCACAAGAAAGACTTTGGCCATTCTTCAAGAACAATTTCATTGGCCAAAGATGGGGGTGCAAGTGGAAAAATTTTGCAACAATTGCCTTGAGTGCAAGCGTGCTAAATCCAAAGCCCATCCCCATGGGTTGTATACCCCTCTCCCCGTGCCTACTAGTCCATGGTTGGATATCTCAATGGATTTCGTGATGGGATTACCAAGGACTAGGGGGGGCCATGATAGCATTTATGTTGTTGTGGATAGGTTCTCCAAAATGGCTCATTTCATTCCGTGCAAGAAATGTTATGATGCACAACATGTTGCAACTTTGTTTATTGAAAATGTTTTGAAGTTGCATGGTGTGCCTCAAACCATAGTGAGTGATAGGGACACTAAGTTCCTAAGTCATATTTGGAGGTGTTTATGGGGTGCTTTAGGCACCAAGCTCTTGTTCTCCACGTCTCACCACCCCCAAACCGATGGGCAAACGGAAGTGGTAAACCGAACCTTGGGTGCTCTTCTTAGAGCCATGACCCGAGGTAAGGCCGGGACTTGGATTGATCGTCTACCTCTTATGGAGTTTGCCTACAATCGCACATTGCATAGCATGATAGGCATGACTCCATTCGAGTGTGTCTATGGATTTAACCCCTTGATTCCCCTTGATCTAACCCCTTTGCCAAGGGAAATGGTTGTTAATTTTGAAGGTAAAGCTAGAGCCAAGGCTTTGGTTGAACTCCAGGCAAAGGCGAAGAAGAATTTGGAGGAAGCTTATGCTAAGGTTGCCTCCAAGAAAAACAAAGGACGCAAGAAGGTGGAACTCAAGAAGGGTGACTATGTGTGGGTGCACTTCCGGAGAGAAAGGTTTCCAAACCTTCAGAAAGGGAAGTTGGCACCCCGGGGAGATGGCCCATTCCAAGTGCTCTCGAAGATAAACAACAATGCTTATGTGGTCGACTTGCCAAGTGAGTATCAAATTTCTAATACTTTCAATGTTTGTGACTTGGTTCCCTTGGATGTAGGTAATGAAGAGGTCGTGCATGATGATGAAGAGGTCGTGAATGATGCTTCGATTTCGAGGACGAAATCCTCTCAAGAAGGGGAGGATGATAAGATCCAAATCCCCAGAAGACCCTTCACTCGGAGTCAAGCCAAGTTGATCCAAGACACCCATCTTCACTTGATATGGAAGGGTATGGAAGAAGGCCCCAAGAGCGACTTGAAGACCATGCTTTGGTGTGCCATGGATGGAGGACCCTCTAGGACACTTGGAGAGGCTCAAGAGGCACAAAATGAGACACCCCAAGGGCCTTCAGTAGAAGGCGGAGCGCCTCCCAGCTGAGGCGGGGCGCCTCCCAAAATCCAGAGAGCTGGACCTCAGAAGGCGGAGCGCCTCAGACAAGAGGCGGAGCGCCTCCCCAGAAATCCAGAGAGCTGAAGGCTACTAGGCGGCCGCCTCCCCACCCTAGGCGGACCGCCTCCCCCTGTGACAAGCTGCGGGATATTTATTTACTTTTGGCTTGAACTTCCAGCTTTAGCCCTGCGTGGCCTTATTTGTTTTAACCCACTTTGGGGGTATTTTAGACTTTTTATTACGCCTAAGTGAAGCCTATAAATACTTCACTTAGCCTCTTCAAAACATTAGCTTACCTTTGAATCTTATGAATGATGAATAGAGTTTATCTCTTTTTATGAAGAAACCCTTTCTTGGTTGCTTGAATTCACTAGTGGAACCTAGTTGAGTCTTGAACCAAAAACCCGATCATTCTATTTGCGAGTCCCAAGTGTGGCTCGAGGGTAGTTGCATAGCGTAGGCTCTTTTCGACACCGATACGGGGGTATCACGGAACAAGTTCTCCGTGGTTACCTTGTAGGGAGTTCGGGACGCGTCTCGTTCCTCTTATCTTTACTTTCCGCGTTTTTGATTCTTATCACATTGTTGCAGAACTATTGTATTATTTCATCGACCATCGACCAAATTTGGTTGATCATAGACTTTGTTCAAGTAGATGGGGGTTTCATAGTAGTAGGTGTTGACTTTTTGGGTGAATGGGTTGAGATCCCAAAATGTTGGAATTGCCAATCTAAGACAAAGTCAACAATACTTATTGCATTAAGTTTGGACTGTACCTACGATCAGTTGTTTGACCAATTAACCGATCGCGGTAATTTAACATGCCATCACAACGAGGTGTCAATTAGTTATGTTTTTAGTGCTGCTCCTACGAGGGATAAGGTGGCTCCTTCTTTTATAAGGAATGATAATGATTTGCATGTCTATATGCTTGATGTTGGAAATAGTGGTAGTAGGCCTATTTTAAAGATACTTGTTGCCGAGAGCTCTGAAGCAGGTTCAAATTAGGCCACTAATGCTGCTGCTGCTTCTGCAAGACCACCACGACCACCACTATTCAATGAGAGTACATGTGATTATGGCAGTGATGCTGGAGTTGGTGATACTGCTGGTGATATGGATAGTGAAGAAGAAAATGCTATTGAAGATCCAGAGATTGGAGGTTCCGCTGTAAATGGGAGCAACTGTGTTGGCGAATCTGCTCCCACTCAAGGCAGCAACTTACACAGGTTTTCAAACTGGGAAAACATTTGATACCAAGAAGAGCCTGATTGTGGCTTTGAAGATGAGTTCAATGAAGAATTCATTTACATTCAAAACAAATAAAAGTACTAAATCCATGTATATCGTGGCGTGCTAGAAGCATGTTGCATGTGGATGGTGCGCGCCATGAAGTATGTTAATTGCAATAGGTTTGTGATCACCAAATACATTAAAGAGCACACATGTGGGATGCAACATATACCAAGCCATCATCCACATGCTTCAGCTGTATCATCAAAGAATTTTCAAGAACAGGTTTATTGAAGGCAAAGGGTTGACGACAAAAGATATCAAGAGTGATTTGGATCAACAACTGAATAGCAAGGTAAGTTATTGGAAGTGTTGGAAAGGAAGAGAAATTGCAAAGGCTTTAGTCAGGGGCTGTCCGAAGCATAGTTACGCAGTTTTAGATGCGTATAGTTTTGTGTTTGAAAGCCTAAATCCTGGCAGCAAGACTGGGTTGAGGGTTGATGAACAGGGGAGGTTCAAGTATTTTTTTTGTAGCTTACGGAGCTTGAATTGGAGGGTTTATATATATGAGGAAGGTGATATCAGCCGATGGGACACATTTATCGTCCACCTACGACGGTGTTTTATTGACGGCTGTCGCGCAGGACACGGAGAACCACATTTATCCATTGGTTTTTTGCGTGGTAGACAAGGAGTGCGATAACTCATGGTAATTCTTCTTTGAACAGATGGCTCACGCAGTTCCCAATACACCAGATATGTGCATAATTTCCGACCGCGCCAAGGACATCATGGTTGTTGCACCAAGCACCCTGCTGAGAACTTGCGCACAAGGTTCAAGTGTGGATCATTTTTAAAGGATTATTATAACGCTGCGAAGGCGTACCGTTTTGAAGTGTTTAGTGATGCTTTTAACTAGCTCACGTCAAAATGCCCTACTGCAGCTGCTTGTCTTAAGGATGAAGTGGACTTTCATAGGTGGACGAGAACATATTTCCCAGGAAACAGGTACGATGTAATGACCACAAACCTTTCTGAGTCCCTCAACGCAATGTTCAAGGAAGAGAGAGGATACCTCATTCTGGGACTGTGCAATGCTATTACTCGTAGGTTTACTAACAAGTTCAATGAGAGGCATGAGGATATGAAGAAACACAACACCATTTTGGTGTCTAGTGCTGAAACAAAATTGAATCAGAATATGCTTGAAGGCAACAAATTGATTGCTTATCATGCAAGCGGGAATGTGGAAGTACTGAAGTATACTGTGGTTGGAGATGGCCTATCCCATACTGTCAATCTTCATTTCAGAACGAGTACATGCCGGGAGTTTGACCTGGACAAGATACATATGTTTACAGTGTTAAGAATAAGGTATGGAGATGAATATGGTGCTAGCACGTACCATTACACTTGTCCATTTTATAGGCTTCAGACTTACATACGTGCGTATGAAGAAAATGTTTATCCAATGCCACCAGAGCAAGAGTGAATGGTTCCTCCAGAGGTAGTTCATAGAAGAACTCTTTTGCCGATGGTCGATCCCAAAAAGGGTAGAAGGAGAACTAATTGTTTTCTTTCAGTTGATGAAATATTTTTCTCAAGGAAGAGGCAAAATAGATGTTCAAGCTGCAAGAGAAGTGACCATAAGAGGACAACATGTCCTGCTTTGGTACGAGGTTGATAATCAATGCAATTCTGATTTGGTGTATTAGCTTAAGTTATAACAATTTGGTGTGTTTTAGTACTTTTAGATGTGTTTATCCTAATTTGGTACTGTGATATTTGTTGTAATAATTTGGACTGATTGTAATAATTTTGTTAATGTATTTTATTTCTATTTTAAGTGTTTTTTCTAATAAAAATGACATAATTTATTTCACCAAATGATGGACATATTTACAATCAGTTTAGTATTTATATTTTTCGACTAATAGACACTATATGGGTTGATTATGGAAAAAAATAACGTCGACTAATTGACAAAATGCAGTTGATAAAGTGACTAAAGCATTTAATACAGGCGTACGCCTCATCACTGAATGCAGCTGGAATTGGGTTAAACAAAGTGGCTGTTCATAATTGCCACTGGAAACGATGAGACCTTTTCTGGGAACACATAAGGTTGCATCGATTGGAATCATTTGGAGCCTATAAATAGAGGCATTCAGATCCAAGAATCCACAACACAACTCAAGACTCACTGTCAGATAAAAATGGAAAGAGCTCCAGGCACTGCAAGTGGAAGTGAAAGTGCCCCCAGAAATAACAACAACAATGGCAATGGAGGAATTCTCACTCTCAGGAACAACGACCCAGAGGTGCTACTGATTCGTGCTGGCATAGATAAGCTTATCCGCCTTGTGTCTGATGATCGTAGGAGGCAGGAGATGAACATCTGCCATGTGGCTAGGATGTTGAGGGTGCTCATGGAACGGACAAGGGAGGATATGGACAACTACATCACCCTTCCCCTCGTAATAATTAGTTGTTTTTTAATTTTAAAATGTAAAAAAAAAAAAGAGAGAGAGCTTTTATTATGATTGCTCTTTTTTTAAAAAATTATTATTAATGAAAAGCCCCCGTGGCATTATTATTATTATTATTATTATTATTATTATTATTATTATTATTATTATTATTATTATTATTATTATATCTGGTTGTTCCTTTAATTTCTCGTTCAATTTTCCGCTCCCCCATTATTTTCATATTTTTGATGAACTGTCCAAACTCTATTTTGGTGTATAATCAACCAACACCAAGTAGATGAATCGATAGATATGTTCGCAAAATGGAAATAATCAGAAAAGGAGCAAACACAAAAGTATTTAAGTAATACGAAAATAAAATAAATAGAAAAATATAAAAGCAAAATAATAAATAACCATAATATTTAAATAATAGAGAAAGTGAATTTTACTGAAAAAGGTAAATAAAATAAATATTAAGTAATAAGCAAAATATTTAAGTAAGGGGAGAATTATCTGAAAAAAGGAAATGTATCAGAAAAGTTAGGACTTAACTGGACAAAGGTAATCAACTATTAACCAAATCAATCAATAGACATGTTGATTATCAACCTTGCTCAATTTCACATTAAATCAGTTATAAACTAATATAACGGATCTCAAATAAGGTCCAAAAAAAGGCAAGACTTGTATGCACAAAGGTCCTTAAGCGACTATCAACTAACAGAGCAGTCGATGAACGAATAAAAATATGACACACAATTTGTCTAAACAAAGGTGCGAGATCGATAATCGACTATTAACCAACTCAACCATAAAAAGGTTGATTATCGATCTAGTGTAATTTCACATAAAATCAAAAAACTATGACTAATGTGTGTTGTTACATCTAAAATATTGGTATAGTGTACCCATTTGAGTATTATAGCTCACATTGATACATTAAAACAACATATTGATGCCTAAAAGGATAAAACTCATGTATATATAAGCCCACTATGTCTATTCTTGTTAAGAAATGCCTTAGTGTTATGACTCATATGTCTTCCTACACCCCAAATATTGGTATAATGTGCCCATCTAATGTTATTGCCAACTTTAATACATTATAACAACTCATCGATGCCTACAAGAGTATAACTCATCTATACATAAGCTTATTACGTCAATTCTTGTTAAGTCCTAAGTGTTACGACTCATATGTCTTGTTACACCATGAATGATGGGATAAATACTATTTAACTTAAGTATAAGTATGTATTAAGTCAATGCAATCCATTTATAACATAATTTATATACTTTACAACGAATAATTACAATATTACCTATTTTGGATTTGAGAAAAATTCCATATGTTAATTTTCAAGAGATAAGGCTGATTATCTACTACAATTCGTCGATTATCGCTAACCCTAACCCTAAACCCAAACTCCAAACTCCAAACCCCAAACACTTAATACGTCACGCTCCAGGACACGTAGCTTAGACCAAAAGTGAAAAATTTAAGCGGCATCCCACCCCAATTTCCCGCCTCCCTTCAACAAAAAACTAAAAATTTTAACACAACCCCCATATATAAAAAGCTGATTTTTCTCAAAACCCACAATTAAAAGTTCTATTTTACAAATCAAATCCAACCCCTAAAATATAAACAGTCATCTTCTTCAATTCGTCAAAATATTCTCTTCCATTCACATAACTTCACAAGACTAATAACATCATGAGTCAAGGTTCAACAAGCTAAAACATACCAGAGGAACCCGATGTCTGTCTTTGTGGCCAATATACGAGATTGAAGACCTCTCGTACTGTGACAAACCCTGGCCGTAGATTCTGGAGTTGTAAAACTCCAAAAGTGTGTTATTCATACATTATAGTTCTGTGTTTGTTTTCTCTTTAATTGTTACTGTACTGATTTTTTCTTGGGTTTTGTTAAACAATGCAGCAAAGTGGTGGGTGCGACTATTTTAGGTGCTTTGATGGACCACTATCTAAAGCAGCATCAAAGGTGATTGGAATCTTAGTTAGAAAGCTAAAAGAAACTGAAAAAATTGTGCTCTAGTGAGAGAATTGTTGAGTGAGTGTGAAGAGCAAAAGAATTTTCTGAAAACCATACTGGGAGAAGCTGAAATAACGAGGGAAGAAGCTGAAATGAAGAGGGATCGACTGAAGAAATTGATTAAGTCACTGGTTGCTGGTTGTGTAATCCGCTCCTTTACTAAATGGATCTCTTACTTTTATTATGTAAATATTGGTGTTTTAGATATTCCAATTGTACTATATATGTAATATTTTTGACATATTGTAAATTTTGTAATCTAACCGGAGATGTGTAATATTTTGACACAGTGTAAATTTTGTAATCTAATCGGAGATGTGTAAATTTGTGTGTTGTAATTATTGTGTTCGTATGGCTGATCAAGTTAAAAAAGCTCCGATATTGTTTAAATTGCAAGCACGTAAGTACAAACATGTTATCAGTTGCAAACGAAAATTGAAATATTGAACAATGAACTACGTGTTTGAATTCCTAACAAGTTGCATTAATAAGCCAACACTTAGTATCCAAAAACTAACCGAAAACAAGGTTAGCCACCATAGACTTGTCCATGGCTAACCATAATATCGAAAAAACTGTTAGGTTCTAAGTTAACTATCAACTAATTCAACTGTCAACTACTATCACCAATAAATAGAAAACCAACCAATTCAACTGTCAACTTATACAAGACCAAGCATTAATACTGTCAAATATTATCTGCTCCACTATCCTCTGAAGCCAATTGATCATTCAGACTCACAAGCACTTGATTCACAAACACATAACCTTCATCAACCTGCACCGCTGCTGCATCAGCTTCATCCATCGACACTGCTGCTTGTGTCTCTTGATTCTCTTCAAGAATCACATTCTTTACAATTTTTTCACCCCCTGCTCTGTTATCCGCACCTTCATCTCTAGTAACATCCCTTTCATTCATCTCTGCAACTTCTCTATCAATTGCAGCTTCATCAGCAACCCTTTCCTGCATCTCTGCATCTTCTCCATCAACTAGAGCTTCATTTTTTGCTTCTTCCTCAACTGCATCATCTTTCTCATTCACCTCTCTAGACATTTCTTTATCTTCTTCATCAGTTGGAGCTTCATTTTTGGCTTCTTCTTCAACTGTAACATCTCTACCATTCAACTCTCCAGTCATCTCTTCATCTGCTCCATCAACTTGAGCATCATTTCTCTCATCTTCTTCTTCTTCAATTGCAACATATTTTTCTCTAAACTCTTCATCCTTCTCTTCATCATTCTTCTCTTCATTATTCTCTTCCTTTTCAACTTCAACATGCACTACAAATAAATAGAAATTCTTAGATACACACAAAATAAATCAGAATGTCAGTAATTAAGGTGCATACCTTTCTTTTTTTCTCTTTACAATCTTACTCAGCTTGAACAACTTCCTCTTCATCAACTTCCTCGACTTGGTTTTCCTTTCCCTCCACTCTTTTTCCTCTTTCATCAACTTCAAAATCTCTTCATTCACTACCAGCATTCTTTCCAGCACACCTTCCACATGGCTATAATGCCTATAAGTTCCCCTCCTACCACCATCACCACCATTATCACCATCACCATTTTCCTGGTTCTCCATTGCTTCCTCATCATCATACTCCTCCACAATGTACCTTATGCCTGTAACCCTCTCCCATTGAGCCCTTAGCTTGTCCAGTGCAGCATCCTTGACCTCATCAACATGAGGAGCCACAAATCTTTCGCAACCCTCAACTTCTTGCACAGTTGGGATCAAGAAATGAAATTGGCACATATACATGTGTAGCTCCTTGCTGGGCTGCATGAACATCTCCAACATGTTTTCTTGTTTGGTGCCACCTCCGGATCCTTGGGATTGGCAGGGGAGAGTGTTCAGACTTGCCAGCTGTACGACCAACTAAGGGGATTGCCTCATATCTCCATGCTTGTCATGAATTCCACAGTCACAATACAGAAGTTTTAACATAATCATACTTAAGAAAACTGGATAATAATATAACAATACTTACAAGGAAGACCCATGGGAATCCAAACAGGTCATAACCAGCAATTTTTCCCTCTGCATACTGTCGATAGGCTTTTGCTAAATCAACTTTGTTGTAGAGGTATTCAATTGCCAAGTCATAGCTAAGGGTACTTGTTGAAGAACTCCAGGTCATCTACACACTGAATCCACCATTTCTCCATATTCTTGGTTTCGTCCTTGGCCATCAATACTGTATGCAGGAACCATAGCAAAGCTAGCTTCAGCTTCTCTTCCTTTGGGAATTTTGGTTGTTCCATCAAATACAACAAATTTTCAGCCCTCATATCCCCACCTCCACATACCTTCTCCAAAAAACCTTCACCCTTTGTCAAGTACTTGTCCTTCACTTTCTTATCTGGCTCTTGACAACAATTCAAGCCAGTTATTAAATAAAACTCCCTCAAGCCAAAACAAACTGGCTTCCCATCCAGCAAGAACCACATTTTATGCATTTTCTTGGACTACCTTATAGTCCTCAAAAGCACCGAATGCACCAATTGACCATTGAAGGTCCAATTCTCAGAAATTCTTAAGAAATCACCAAAAACTGAGTTCCTAAACATCTTCTCAATCCCCAATCTTGTCAACTTTTTCTTAAAGTCATAAAATTTGTTAATTGAAGATCTCACAGAGATCTTCGCATTAAAAGATTCAAATGATGGAAGCCAGGTTCTGAACCTGAGGCTGCTCACATCTATGTCAATGATCTTCTTTGGTATACACAACCTATCAAGAGGATGCATATCCTCTTCATCCTCTCTGTTCTCTTCTTTCTCTTTCTTTTTGTTCTCAACACCAGAATCATCCTCATCAACCCCTTCATTAACTCCATCATCCTCTTCCTGTGCATGTGCACAATATTTTCCTCCTCCTTTTCATCTTGTCTTCTATCTTGTCTTGCACTCTTCTTGCCTCCCTCCCAAGACTCATCATCATCAATATCAACAAAAGTCATTCCTTTTTTTTTTTTTGCAGCATAATCACCACCAACACCAACACCAACACCAACATCGGCCTCAGAGTCATCTCCAAAAGGATCAATTTGATCAAACGTATCAGCAGATGCTCATTTTGCACTCAGGAACTCAAAACTGTCACCTACTTCTGTTTGTCCTCCACCAACATCTTTATCTGTGGCTGTCTTATCACTATCCACATGTTTCTCCACCCTTCTTCTTTTCTTGTGGACAAATTTTTTGAGGACGTTCGCACACACCCAAGCCTCTTGCGCTGATTTACGCAGGGACCACCGACGTGTACGTATATTTTTTTTCCTGATCTCTCTTCTTTCCTTCCTCATCCACTCTACGCTAAGAAAAAGTTCGTGGACCTTTACCCTTTCGAATGACATGATTTATCATAGTCATTTATTTAAACAGCTACACAGGAATTACCCACAAATCACATTTTAATTACGAAAGATAAACAAAAAAATCCTAAAAATAAACCCTAAATCCTAAATCGGGTATTTTGAGTAAGAAATAAAAAAAAAAAACCACGACCTAGATTAGATAAAAACGACTTTTCTCTCTAAAACATGGCGATCTTGGCGATTTGACTTTCATGGCCATTGCGGCCACTGGACAGCCCCCTTTTGGGGTTGTCCAGGCATGTACTACTAATCCCAATACTAATCCCAATCCTTTACCAGCCCTACAACCTAAAAAACATTCATATAAAACCATCCTTAACCCTAATACTACCCCACACGTATTTGCTAATGTTCCAGCACCTTGTTTGACTTACACCATGGCGAACCATCCTTCCTTTGGGTTGACAAGGATGTGGATAGCATGGTGATTAAGGAAGAACTTCAATATGTCGTGGTTGGAAAGTTTGCATACGGTATGCCGGATTTTCATGATTTAAAGAAACAAATTCCATTGCAACTTGAGATTAAGGGTGAGTGTTGTATTGGTTTTCTTGATTCTCGCCACGTTTTAATTAAACTCTCGCTTTTGGAAGATTATGTACATGTTCTATCCAGACCAGCGTTCTACATAAAGGTAGGCTACTCGCTTCACCAAATGCGTGGTCTTAAATACGAGGTTTGGTTTGATCCTTATGAAGAAACTTCTATTGGTGTTGCATGGATCTCGTTCCCTGGTTTACCCCCAGTCTTTTTTGGCCAAGATACAGTTTTTTCCATAGCTAGGGCCATTGGACAACCTCTTCAACTAGATGCTGCCACTATAGCTAAATCTAGACCTAGTTGTGCAAAAGTTAAAGTTGAAATTGATTTATTGGCACCTCGTCCACAACGGGTTCGTATTGGAATCAAAAACTCCACTACGGGTGAAGCAAGATTTAAGTGGGTTCGAATTAGATATGATTATGTTCCCAAATATTGCAAGGAATGTAGGCTTCAAGGACATTGTGAAGATGAATGCTATGTGATTCATCCTGAACTTGGTGTTGATCGTTTGAAGGCTGCATCATTATTTCAACCTCTTAAGGTTTTAAAAAGTGGTAAGATCGTTGGCAATATCAACAATGGTGATGATTTGTTGGTTCAGCAACATGTTACTATGCAGCCCAACCAAACGAAGAGTGATGAGAATTTTGATGATGCGCAGCCAGTGCGTGATCGAGGTTATATAAAAAAGAATGGTGGAAGGATTTTGCATCCAAACAAGAACCCTAGTGCTTGGGTTCGTGTGGATTCCAAGAAGAAACAAGGACAAGAAGCAGCTCACCAAGTTGAAGAGATACGAAATTGAAACGACCTCGGTCAGTCGTTTCGGAAGCTAGGACTCCGATTGGCGTGCTGATAATTTTAAAATACTCGTAATGTCCATTAGGACCTGTCTGTAAAATTTGAGCTGAATCAGACCTCGTTTGGTAGGCATCGGAAGAAGGTTTCAGTTTTTATTGGTGATTAACATTAAAAGGAGATTTTCGAGCTCGGTTTTTGCCGAATGAGCTCCGATTCGAAATCCGAAAGCGCCGTTAGGTTCGTATGATTATTTGTGATTTTTGTGAACTTTCGAAAGTGAATTTCGATGTTGTTCGGCTAGTTTCCGCTAAAATGCCGAAAGTTAAATAATTTGACTTCTTTTCATTTAAATTCGCATCTTGAGTTACGGGAGTCTGATTTGAGATCCGCCTTCGCGAGTATGTTACATATATTTTGTACAACTTGTATGCAAAAGTTGGGATTATTTCGAATATCGTAGGGTACCGTTTTAATTTTTACCGTAGCAGCGAATTTTAAAGGAAAAAAAGAAAAAAAAAAGAAAAGACAAAAATACAAAACACAAAAAGACAAAAAAATGAAAAAAATGGCAAAAGAGAAAGACCATGGGCGGTGGCCCTCGGTCATGATATGTATAAGATCAAAAACGGGAAACAGAGACAAAAACAGTGAAACGTAAAATAGAAAATACGGAGAAGGAAAAAATGCCAGAAAATGAGAAAAGGGGCCGGGAAAAAGTAGAATTTTCACCCTGAAACATTCAGGTAATGATCCTAATATAGTATTTGAGTTTATTACGTGTGTTTAAATATATTTTTGCGGTAAAATAGGAATATTAGACATCGCCCTAATGACGTAAATTGATAGTTTGAAGGGTCAAATGGACCCCGATAATGAAATTGATTATATATTCGTACTCAGTGAGTTATGGGCAACATATAAATGTAAATTATTTGGGGTTTGGTTACGTGACTTTAAACCCTGTATATAGGCCTGGCCTGCGTATTGCGTATGCGAATAGGGTATCAGGTTCCTACCTGGATTGCCCTAAGATGTGAGGAATGAAGCCTTTAGCCTAATTTGATATATTTTTCTGGTTATTGAACACAGTGGGATCGTTTGGCAAGAAAACCAAAGGACAAGTGGTTATTGAGTGGCTGTACTAACTTTGTAACAAGGTAAGTGTTTATATCCATTTCTTTGGAGGCACCTGGCCTCGTGGATTTTCTACCACGTATTTCTTACGTATGTAGCTGCCGATAGGCGTACTCATTACGCCTTAGCTTTCGATTTACATTGTGTATTATATGTTATGTCCTGTTGTTGGTATTGCATTGAGGAACTGAGCATTGTACTCTGGCTGTGAGTTGGCATCTACTTCCCGGCTGTCGATGAGAGTCCCGCGCCGGTGAAGGGTTATTATTACATCACATTGCATTCATATGCATTACATTGCATATCATATTGGGTGCAGGAGTATTCCGCCCCAGGAGCAGGAGTATTCCGCTCCATTGTATCATATTGAGGGCAGGAGTATTCCGCCCCAGGAGCAGGAGTATTCCGCTCCATTGTATCATATTGAGGGCAGGAGTATTCCGCCCCAGGAGCAGGAGTATTCCGCTCCATTGTATCATATTGAGGGCAGGAGTATTCCGCCCCAAGAGAGTGCAGGAGTATTCCGCCTCTGGTTTATATTGTATCGGGTGCAGGAGCATTCCGCCCCAGAAGCAGGAGTATTCCGCTCCAGTTGGTTATCAGATTGGATTCCCCTCGAATGCAGGAGTATTCCGCTTCGAGATGGGAGGACGGGCACATGTGACCCTTTGCATCAGATTTCATTTCATTTCATTTCATCTCATTTTATTTCATTTTCATACCATTGCGTAGACTTGTGGTACATAACTACTGTTCTGCTCATACGTGCATTGCTTATTTGTTGATATGTTTCTAGCTCGTAGTCCTGGCTGAGTTTAAGGTTTCATACGTGCTTCTAGTTATTATCTGGCTCTGCCTTTTTGTAATTTAAATAAAAGGAATTTGGTGCATCTGTTTCTTCTCCCTGGCTAGCTACCTTATTCTTTGAGGTGGCTAGTCTGCCCCACTTATTGAGTCCTTTTGACTCACCCTTGTTTGTTGTTTGTTTCTTGTCTATCTATTTCGTTTCGGCAGGTTCGCTCCAGGATTGAGTTCGCCGCGTTGTTCAGGAGCGAAGACGACTTCAGCTGTCAGGGTGAGCCAGATTTATTTCGGATGGCCACCAGTTTATTGTTCATTATTTCAGTTGCATTTTGCTCCCTTTAGGAGGTATCTGTCTTCTTTTGTACTCTTAGATGTCTGGTCTGGATAGCCCTAAACCTAGCATGTTGGGTAGTCAGCTGTAATTTCTTTTGTACAGCTCAGAGGTATCAGTATGTCTGTGTTTTTATTGTAAGTCTTGTCCTTAATTGTAAATTGTTATATTTATTTTCCTGATTTAATTGGTAAGGGTTCGCCCGACGGGTCTAGGGGAGGATGTTGGGTGCCCGCACGGCCCAACCGGATTCCGGGTCGTGTCAGTTGGTATCAGAGCCATGTTTAGAGTCTATCCAGACCAAGACAGTGTCTAGTAGAGTCTCGCTGATGGGTACGTAGACGTCCGTACTTATCTACGAGGGGCTATGATGGCATTTAGGAAGTTTCACTTCCTTCATTTCTGATCGTGCGTCGGTCTAGGATGCAAAAGTATTTTTGTTAATTCCTTCGTGGTAATTGTGAACCCTCGTGCGACAAATTAGCAAACGGTATGAGTTCAAGACAAAGCAGTATAGCCTGGAGATAGCACTGACGAATCCCCGAGAGTTTTTGATCGTGCTGACGATCTAGTTACGGAGGGCCCAGTTGTACGAGCTCGTGATGGGCAAGGAAGTAGGGCTTTGTGGTTCCCTTGGCTCTCTACGATGCTTTTACGAGAATCTTGGCGACGCAGATACCGCAAGAACCTCTTATTCGCTAGGCAGCTTATAAGGTTGCTGCAGATGTAGACGTTCGGTCTCAGGGAGCTCCTATCCCAGTTCTTAGTATTGTCGCGGTAAATTATGTTCTAGAAGCAGCATGTGTTGTGCCTCTAGTTATTCTGGCTGGTTAGTTAGCCTGAGTAATGGCTCGGTCCGAGTTTCCGAAGAGGTTGCATTAATTTACGCAGCTGATCCTTTCGATATTCTCAAGCCATGCATCAGATAATCCCTGTGTAAGCTTTTAAAATAAAATGATGCCAGCATATTATTCAGGCTCTTGATCATATCGAGCGGTATGGTGTTGATTATTCTTCTTTCCAGTTCCAGGGTCCAGCCTTGAATTGGTGGGCCGCTCTCTCATTAGCTAACTTGATTCGGTTTTTCTTCTAGATTCGTGGAAAAGTTCCTTTCGAGTAGCGAGCGAGATGAAAAATGTTTCCAGTTTGAGTGGATTTGACAGGGTAGCCTATCGGTTAGCCTGTTGGTGTTTCAGAATATGAGATTGAATTCTATAGAATGACTGAATATGCATTAGAACTAGTCCATGAGCCTTTCGAGAGATTCAAAGATTTATTGATGACCTTCATTTTTCCTTGAAATCCCAGATGGCTCGAGAAATTGAGGTCCGTATTTTATTTGCTGTTGTTGTTAATATTCCCCGAAGGTTCGAGGCATACCATGAGTTAGAGCGGGAGAGCAAGAGATCCCGTGGCCATAGTGGGTAACCATAGTACCTCATATGGAGGTAAAAGTTATGATTATTTTGGGAGGTCACCTTCCAGGTTATCTCAGCTTGTGTCACTTGATTCTTAAAGTGCGCTAGTAGCTCATCAAGATCAGATTTAGTCTTTTCTTTATAGCTTTCAACAATCTGCCCAGCTTCCATTCTCAGAAAAAAAAAGGGTGTTATCATTATCGTGAGTCTGGTTATCCTTTGAGGAGTTTTTTCCTTACTCCGGTAAGTAGGCAGTCATCTTTTCTCTTGTCATCAGGCACCTGTACAGTCGTAGGGAATTTTATTTAAATCTTAATCAGCCAGAGAAACGCCACGATCCAGTAGAGGTTGAGAGCGTGGTGTCAGTGGTTCTTCAGAAGGTAATTATTAGTGTAGCGGCTTAGTTCAGCCGCAAAGGCAGTTCTATGAACTGCCAGTCTGGCAGAATGCTGAGGCATCCGATGAAGTACACCCATGCAATTCTTCTTTCATTATATGTGAGTAAGATTTGATTCTTCCGATCGGTCTGAACTTCGTTTATTTTATCATGTTTCCATGGCTTCCTTGGATATTGTTTCTATTAAGAATCGGTTGCGGTAGAGGGGTGAGTTTATGATATGATTTATTCCTGGCATTGGTGAGACCCTACTAATTTATCTGGTCTAAACATAAGAAATTTGACAGTGAGTGTCACTATTGTTTACTTAGCATCCTATTGTGCCACCTTCTATTATAATGTCAAGTCAGTCTACCTCTCTTTTCGGAATTCCGTATTGGTTGGATGATGGGATTCTAGTTCATCACCAAAAGTGAGTGTCATGGTTTCTTCTGGTGTAAAGTGATTGGTAAGCAATACCCGATCTACGTATCTCTTCATGGTTCAAGGCGCTAGCAGAGTCATGTTATTCTATGAGCTTGTCTCGATTATAACAGGGTTTCTGGTAAATTGTCAGAATTTCGTTCTTATTGGAAGGTTAAAATTGGTATGGATGTTTTTCCATAAAGCTTATTTAATGTCTATCTCTTCAATTGCGATTTTTTTGGCTCGCTTGACGCGAAAGTAGTCTAGCTTTGGTAGCCAAGCAAATAAGAAGATGAACTTCCTGAAGCTCTAATTATTTCTATCCTCGATCCATTTCCATTTCCTCTTCGTCCGGCACTAATGAGCTTGGGCGATTGCTAGCCGTTTGTGACGCTCCCTGTGTTGAGCCAGAGTACGTGTTATTGTGGCCGGGTAAGCATATTATTGTTTTGGAAAGCATATTATTGTTTTGGTCCAGCTGTCTCATCTTGTTATCCGTTTAACATGTTTATGATATCAGTTTATCCGGATATCCATTCCCATGTATAGTATAGTGCTGGTTCTGTTTTTGCGGATCATCCAGTTTCAGGGGAAACTCTGCCGAAATTTTTATATAGAAGTACCATCCATCAGGCGGTGGTGTTTACGGCAAAGGTATGGAGTTGTAAACTTGAGGGTTGCAGCTAGTTGGCAACTCGAAAGGGTAGTTTGGTAGCTTAGGTCTGCCTACGTTCAGCTTTTAGCTAAATCTTCTTTAGCCCAGCAGACTGTACGAGGATGGTTATTCCTATTCAAATGGCTGCATGAGTTTGTGCTTTAAGTGGAGGAGTCTTCCTCCAAATACTAAATGGTAATACTAAATCTCTGAGGTATTGATACCAATTTTCTCACGACCCAAAGTAAGGGCACAGCAGAAATCTACTATGAGTGTCGATCATTGCTAAACCCACTAATAATCTATTAATGACAGAGATAAGCTGGCAACCTGATCATATATACGTACCTACCTGCTGAAAGCATAAAGTCTGGAAAGATGACACGACTTTAACTTGCTGACAATTAGAACACTGAGCCACAAATTCTGCTATGTCACACTTCATTCCGTCCCACCAATAAATCTGCTTAAGATTATGGTACGTCTTAGTCGAACCTTGATGAACAGCGTATTTGGAATAATATGCCTCTATTATAATCCATTCATGTAAATCTGCAACATCAGGGATATAAAGTCTATCTGTATACGTGAGAACACCGTCAGTAGTAACCCTGTATGGTGACTCCGGTTTTCTTCTGGCTATTTGTCTGTATTCAATTATGACTGGATCCTCATACTGACACTGTTTTACTTCAAAAAACTTAGAGTTAAAGGTCTAGTGCAGCTTGTCGACAATCCATCATTGGTGTGTATATCTCTTTCACACCTCAATTCTTTAAGAAGTTACTTTAGCATTATAGGTAAACATGTAATCAACTTTGTTGCTGGTATTCTGCCTCGGCTCATGGTCGAACTACATCTCTATTTTATTTTCACCTTTTCAAGTCATAATATTTCCAATTCAAAGACAATACCCTGAAGTAGATGTTCAGTCTGAAGATCATTCCTGGTATGGATCATACTATCCAGTAGTATTTACATTATCCTTATCTTTCTATGATAGACCCTGTTTAGATGAACCTTTGACAAACATTGGGATATGAGTAACTACATTCCCACAAGGAGCTTGCGGAACAACACTAACATCAGCTAAGATGTTGCATAGTGCGTTCGTAAAAATATGATATAGCTTGCATTAAATCTTCTATAGTGTGTAATGACAAGGCACTTCAAAAGCCTTCCCTATTGCATCAACCGTGAGCTAATTTTTAATTTTAGCGACTTGTTCTATATCGAAAGGTATATCGAAAAGGTGATTCTCGGCTGAACCATGTTAGTCCATCCAGAGTTTCGTATATCTTTGCTTCGAAAATGTAGAATTCTCCTCTCGTGATCGAGGAAGGATCGTTTAGTCAGAATAAGTTGGGCAATGGCGTTATGATATTATCCAGCTATGTTTTTATCCAAGGGTTTGATGTGCATGTCATAACTCTGATTCCGTAATTATGAGATCATGTCCGTGGAGTAGTTTATGAAGGTTGTGCAAGTTCTCTTGTTATCTGTGTAAATATTGCTTTAGATTTAGGCTCGTTCGAGGACGAACGAGAGTTTAAGTGGAGGAGAATGAAACGACCTCGGTCAGTCGTTTCGGAAGCTAGGACTCCGATTGGCGTGCTGATAATTTTAAAATACTCGTAATGTCCATTAGGACCTGTCTGTAAAATTTGAGCTGAATCAGACCTCGTTTGGTAGGCATCGGAAGAAGGTTTCAGTTTTTATTGGTGATTAACATTAAAAGGAGATTTTCGAGCTCGGTTTTTGCCGAATGAGCTCCGATTCGAAATCCGAAAGCGCCGTTAGGTTCGTATGATTATTTGTGATTTTTGTGAACTTTCGAAAGTGAATTTCGATGTTGTTCGGCTAGTTTCCGCTAAAATGCCGAAAGTTAAATAATTTGACTTCTTTTCATTTAAATTCGCATCTTGAGTTACGGGAGTCTGATTTGAGATCCGCCTTCGCGAGTATGTTACATATATTTTGTACAACTTGTATGCAAAAGTTGGGATTATTTCGAATATCGTAGGGTACCGTTTTAATTTTTACCGTAGCAGCGAATTTTAAAGGAAAAAAAGAAAAAAAAAAGAAAAGACAAAAATACAAAACACAAAAAGACAAAAAAATGAAAAAAATGGCAAAAGAGAAAGACCATGGGCGGTGGCCCTCGGTCATGATATGTATAAGATCAAAAACGGGAAACAGAGACAAAAACAGTGAAACGTAAAATAGAAAATACGGAGAAGGAAAAAATGCCAGAAAATGAGAAAAGGGGCCGGGAAAAAGTAGAATTTTCACCCTGAAACATTCAGGTAATGATCCTAATATAGTATTTGAGTTTATTACGTGTGTTTAAATATATTTTTGCGGTAAAATAGGAATATTAGACATCGCCCTAATGACGTAAATTGATAGTTTGAAGGGTCAAATGGACCCCGATAATGAAATTGATTATATATTCGTACTCAGTGAGTTATGGGCAACATATAAATGTAAATTATTTGGGGTTTGGTTACGTGACTTTAAACCCTGTATATAGGCCTGGCCTGCGTATTGCGTATGCGAATAGGGTATCAGGTTCCTACCTGGATTGCCCTAAGATGTGAGGAATGAAGCCTTTAGCCTAATTTGATATATTTTTCTGGTTATTGAACACAGTGGGATCGTTTGGCAAGAAAACCAAAGGACAAGTGGTTATTGAGTGGCTGTACTAACTTTGTAACAAGGTAAGTGTTTATATCCATTTCTTTGGAGGCACCTGGCCTCGTGGATTTTCTACCACGTATTTCTTACGTATGTAGCTGCCGATAGGCGTACTCATTACGCCTTAGCTTTCGATTTACATTGTGTATTATATGTTATGTCCTGTTGTTGGTATTGCATTGAGGAACTGAGCATTGTACTCTGGCTGTGAGTTGGCATCTACTTCCCGGCTGTCGATGAGAGTCCCGCGCCGGTGAAGGGTTATTATTACATCACATTGCATTCATATGCATTACATTGCATATCATATTGGGTGCAGGAGTATTCCGCCCCAGGAGCAGGAGTATTCCGCTCCATTGTATCATATTGAGGGCAGGAGTATTCCGCCCCAGGAGCAGGAGTATTCCGCTCCATTGTATCATATTGAGGGCAGGAGTATTCCGCCCCAGGAGCAGGAGTATTCCGCTCCATTGTATCATATTGAGGGCAGGAGTATTCCGCCCCAAGAGAGTGCAGGAGTATTCCGCCTCTGGTTTATATTGTATCGGGTGCAGGAGCATTCCGCCCCAGAAGCAGGAGTATTCCGCTCCAGTTGGTTATCAGATTGGATTCCCCTCGAATGCAGGAGTATTCCGCTTCGAGATGGGAGGACGGGCACATGTGACCCTTTGCATCAGATTTCATTTCATTTCATTTCATCTCATTTTATTTCATTTTCATACCATTGCGTAGACTTGTGGTACATAACTACTGTTCTGCTCATACGTGCATTGCTTATTTGTTGATATGTTTCTAGCTCGTAGTCCTGGCTGAGTTTAAGGTTTCATACGTGCTTCTAGTTATTATCTGGCTCTGCCTTTTTGTAATTTAAATAAAAGGAATTTGGTGCATCTGTTTCTTCTCCCTGGCTAGCTACCTTATTCTTTGAGGTGGCTAGTCTGCCCCACTTATTGAGTCCTTTTGACTCACCCTTGTTTGTTGTTTGTTTCTTGTCTATCTATTTCGTTTCGGCAGGTTCGCTCCAGGATTGAGTTCGCCGCGTTGTTCAGGAGCGAAGACGACTTCAGCTGTCAGGGTGAGCCAGATTTATTTCGGATGGCCACCAGTTTATTGTTCATTATTTCAGTTGCATTTTGCTCCCTTTAGGAGGTATCTGTCTTCTTTTGTACTCTTAGATGTCTGGTCTGGATAGCCCTAAACCTAGCATGTTGGGTAGTCAGCTGTAATTTCTTTTGTACAGCTCAGAGGTATCAGTATGTCTGTGTTTTTATTGTAAGTCTTGTCCTTAATTGTAAATTGTTATATTTATTTTCCTGATTTAATTGGTAAGGGTTCGCCCGACGGGTCTAGGGGAGGATGTTGGGTGCCCGCACGGCCCAACCGGATTCCGGGTCGTGTCAGTTGGTATCAGAGCCATGTTTAGAGTCTATCCAGACCAAGACAGTGTCTAGTAGAGTCTCGCTGATGGGTACGTAGACGTCCGTACTTATCTACGAGGGGCTATGATGGCATTTAGGAAGTTTCACTTCCTTCATTTCTGATCGTGCGTCGGTCTAGGATGCAAAAGTATTTTTGTTAATTCCTTCGTGGTAATTGTGAACCCTCGTGCGACAAATTAGCAAACGGTATGAGTTCAAGACAAAGCAGTATAGCCTGGAGATAGCACTGACGAATCCCCGAGAGTTTTTGATCGTGCTGACGATCTAGTTACGGAGGGCCCAGTTGTACGAGCTCGTGATGGGCAAGGAAGTAGGGCTTTGTGGTTCCCTTGGCTCTCTACGATGCTTTTACGAGAATCTTGGCGACGCAGATACCGCAAGAACCTCTTATTCGCTAGGCAGCTTATAAGGTTGCTGCAGATGTAGACGTTCGGTCTCAGGGAGCTCCTATCCCAGTTCTTAGTATTGTCGCGGTAAATTATGTTCTAGAAGCAGCATGTGTTGTGCCTCTAGTTATTCTGGCTGGTTAGTTAGCCTGAGTAATGGCTCGGTCCGAGTTTCCGAAGAGGTTGCATTAATTTACGCAGCTGATCCTTTCGATATTCTCAAGCCATGCATCAGATAATCCCTGTGTAAGCTTTTAAAATAAAATGATGCCAGCATATTATTCAGGCTCTTGATCATATCGAGCGGTATGGTGTTGATTATTCTTCTTTCCAGTTCCAGGGTCCAGCCTTGAATTGGTGGGCCGCTCTCTCATTAGCTAACTTGATTCGGTTTTTCTTCTAGATTCGTGGAAAAGTTCCTTTCGAGTAGCGAGCGAGATGAAAAATGTTTCCAGTTTGAGTGGATTTGACAGGGTAGCCTATCGGTTAGCCTGTTGGTGTTTCAGAATATGAGATTGAATTCTATAGAATGACTGAATATGCATTAGAACTAGTCCATGAGCCTTTCGAGAGATTCAAAGATTTATTGATGACCTTCATTTTTCCTTGAAATCCCAGATGGCTCGAGAAATTGAGGTCCGTATTTTATTTGCTGTTGTTGTTAATATTCCCCGAAGGTTCGAGGCATACCATGAGTTAGAGCGGGAGAGCAAGAGATCCCGTGGCCATAGTGGGTAACCATAGTACCTCATATGGAGGTAAAAGTTATGATTATTTTGGGAGGTCACCTTCCAGGTTATCTCAGCTTGTGTCACTTGATTCTTAAAGTGCGCTAGTAGCTCATCAAGATCAGATTTAGTCTTTTCTTTATAGCTTTCAACAATCTGCCCAGCTTCCATTCTCAGAAAAAAAAAGGGTGTTATCATTATCGTGAGTCTGGTTATCCTTTGAGGAGTTTTTTCCTTACTCCGGTAAGTAGGCAGTCATCTTTTCTCTTGTCATCAGGCACCTGTACAGTCGTAGGGAATTTTATTTAAATCTTAATCAGCCAGAGAAACGCCACGATCCAGTAGAGGTTGAGAGCGTGGTGTCAGTGGTTCTTCAGAAGGTAATTATTAGTGTAGCGGCTTAGTTCAGCCGCAAAGGCAGTTCTATGAACTGCCAGTCTGGCAGAATGCTGAGGCATCCGATGAAGTACACCCATGCAATTCTTCTTTCATTATATGTGAGTAAGATTTGATTCTTCCGATCGGTCTGAACTTCGTTTATTTTATCATGTTTCCATGGCTTCCTTGGATATTGTTTCTATTAAGAATCGGTTGCGGTAGAGGGGTGAGTTTATGATATGATTTATTCCTGGCATTGGTGAGACCCTACTAATTTATCTGGTCTAAACATAAGAAATTTGACAGTGAGTGTCACTATTGTTTACTTAGCATCCTATTGTGCCACCTTCTATTATAATGTCAAGTCAGTCTACCTCTCTTTTCGGAATTCCGTATTGGTTGGATGATGGGATTCTAGTTCATCACCAAAAGTGAGTGTCATGGTTTCTTCTGGTGTAAAGTGATTGGTAAGCAATACCCGATCTACGTATCTCTTCATGGTTCAAGGCGCTAGCAGAGTCATGTTATTCTATGAGCTTGTCTCGATTATAACAGGGTTTCTGGTAAATTGTCAGAATTTCGTTCTTATTGGAAGGTTAAAATTGGTATGGATGTTTTTCCATAAAGCTTATTTAATGTCTATCTCTTCAATTGCGATTTTTTTGGCTCGCTTGACGCGAAAGTAGTCTAGCTTTGGTAGCCAAGCAAATAAGAAGATGAACTTCCTGAAGCTCTAATTATTTCTATCCTCGATCCATTTCCATTTCCTCTTCGTCCGGCACTAATGAGCTTGGGCGATTGCTAGCCGTTTGTGACGCTCCCTGTGTTGAGCCAGAGTACGTGTTATTGTGGCCGGGTAAGCATATTATTGTTTTGGAAAGCATATTATTGTTTTGGTCCAGCTGTCTCATCTTGTTATCCGTTTAACATGTTTATGATATCAGTTTATCCGGATATCCATTCCCATGTATAGTATAGTGCTGGTTCTGTTTTTGCGGATCATCCAGTTTCAGGGGAAACTCTGCCGAAATTTTTATATAGAAGTACCATCCATCAGGCGGTGGTGTTTACGGCAAAGGTATGGAGTTGTAAACTTGAGGGTTGCAGCTAGTTGGCAACTCGAAAGGGTAGTTTGGTAGCTTAGGTCTGCCTACGTTCAGCTTTTAGCTAAATCTTCTTTAGCCCAGCAGACTGTACGAGGATGGTTATTCCTATTCAAATGGCTGCATGAGTTTGTGCTTTAAGTGGAGGAGTCTTCCTCCAAATACTAAATGGTAATACTAAATCTCTGAGGTATTGATACCAATTTTCTCACGACCCAAAGTAAGGGCACAGCAGAAATCTACTATGAGTGTCGATCATTGCTAAACCCACTAATAATCTATTAATGACAGAGATAAGCTGGCAACCTGATCATATATACGTACCTACCTGCTGAAAGCATAAAGTCTGGAAAGATGACACGACTTTAACTTGCTGACAATTAGAACACTGAGCCACAAATTCTGCTATGTCACACTTCATTCCGTCCCACCAATAAATCTGCTTAAGATTATGGTACGTCTTAGTCGAACCTTGATGAACAGCGTATTTGGAATAATATGCCTCTATTATAATCCATTCATGTAAATCTGCAACATCAGGGATATAAAGTCTATCTGTATACGTGAGAACACCGTCAGTAGTAACCCTGTATGGTGACTCCGGTTTTCTTCTGGCTATTTGTCTGTATTCAATTATGACTGGATCCTCATACTGACACTGTTTTACTTCAAAAAACTTAGAGTTAAAGGTCTAGTGCAGCTTGTCGACAATCCATCATTGGTGTGTATATCTCTTTCACACCTCAATTCTTTAAGAAGTTACTTTAGCATTATAGGTAAACATGTAATCAACTTTGTTGCTGGTATTCTGCCTCGGCTCATGGTCGAACTACATCTCTATTTTATTTTCACCTTTTCAAGTCATAATATTTCCAATTCAAAGACAATACCCTGAAGTAGATGTTCAGTCTGAAGATCATTCCTGGTATGGATCATACTATCCAGTAGTATTTACATTATCCTTATCTTTCTATGATAGACCCTGTTTAGATGAACCTTTGACAAACATTGGGATATGAGTAACTACATTCCCACAAGGAGCTTGCGGAACAACACTAACATCAGCTAAGATGTTGCATAGTGCGTTCGTAAAAATATGATATAGCTTGCATTAAATCTTCTATAGTGTGTAATGACAAGGCACTTCAAAAGCCTTCCCTATTGCATCAACCGTGAGCTAATTTTTAATTTTAGCGACTTGTTCTATATCGAAAGGTATATCGAAAAGGTGATTCTCGGCTGAACCATGTTAGTCCATCCAGAGTTTCGTATATCTTTGCTTCGAAAATGTAGAATTCTCCTCTCGTGATCGAGGAAGGATCGTTTAGTCAGAATAAGTTGGGCAATGGCGTTATGATATTATCCAGCTATGTTTTTATCCAAGGGTTTGATGTGCATGTCATAACTCTGATTCCGTAATTATGAGATCATGTCCGTGGAGTAGTTTATGAAGGTTGTGCAAGTTCTCTTGTTATCTGTGTAAATATTGCTTTAGATTTAGGCTCGTTCGAGGACGAACGAGAGTTTAAGTGGAGGAGAATGAAACGACCTCGGTCAGTCGTTTCGGAAGCTAGGACTCCGATTGGCGTGCTGATAATTTTAAAATACTCGTAATGTCCATTAGGACCTGTCTGTAAAATTTGAGCTGAATCAGACCTCGTTTGGTAGGCATCGGAAGAAGGTTTCAGTTTTTATTGGTGATTAACATTAAAAGGAGATTTTCGAGCTCGGTTTTTGCCGAATGAGCTCCGATTCGAAATCCGAAAGCGCCGTTAGGTTCGTATGATTATTTGTGATTTTTGTGAACTTTCGAAAGTGAATTTCGATGTTGTTCGGCTAGTTTCCGCTAAAATGCCGAAAGTTAAATAATTTGACTTCTTTTCATTTAAATTCGCATCTTGAGTTACGGGAGTCTGATTTGAGATCCGCCTTCGCGAGTATGTTACATATATTTTGTACAACTTGTATGCAAAAGTTGGGATTATTTCGAATATCGTAGGGTACCGTTTTAATTTTTACCGTAGCAGCGAATTTTAAAGGAAAAAAAGAAAAAAAAAGAAAAGACAAAAATACAAAACACAAAAAGACAAAAAAATGAAAAAAATGGCAAAAGAGAAAGACCATGGGCGGTGGCCCTCGGTCATGATATGTATAAGATCAAAAACGGGAAACAGAGACAAAAACAGTGAAACGTAAAATAGAAAATACGGAGAAGGAAAAAATGCCAGAAAATGAGAAAAGGGGCCGGGAAAAAGTAGAATTTTCACCCTGAAACATTCAGGTAATGATCCTAATATAGTATTTGAGTTTATTACGTGTGTTTAAATATATTTTTGCGGTAAAATAGGAATATTAGACATCGCCCTAATGACGTAAATTGATAGTTTGAAGGGTCAAATGGACCCCGATAATGAAATTGATTATATATTCGTACTCAGTGAGTTATGGGCAACATATAAATGTAAATTATTTGGGGTTTGGTTACGTGACTTTAAACCCTGTATATAGGCCTGGCCTGCGTATTGCGTATGCGAATAGGGTATCAGGTTCCTACCTGGATTGCCCTAAGATGTGAGGAATGAAGCCTTTAGCCTAATTTGATATATTTTTCTGGTTATTGAACACAGTGGGATCGTTTGGCAAGAAAACCAAAGGACAAGTGGTTATTGAGTGGCTGTACTAACTTTGTAACAAGGTAAGTGTTTATATCCATTTCTTTGGAGGCACCTGGCCTCGTGGATTTTCTACCACGTATTTCTTACGTATGTAGCTGCCGATAGGCGTACTCATTACGCCTTAGCTTTCGATTTACATTGTGTATTATATGTTATGTCCTGTTGTTGGTATTGCATTGAGGAACTGAGCATTGTACTCTGGCTGTGAGTTGGCATCTACTTCCCGGCTGTCGATGAGAGTCCCGCGCCGGTGAAGGGTTATTATTACATCACATTGCATTCATATGCATTACATTGCATATCATATTGGGTGCAGGAGTATTCCGCCCCAGGAGCAGGAGTATTCCGCTCCATTGTATCATATTGAGGGCAGGAGTATTCCGCCCCAGGAGCAGGAGTATTCCGCTCCATTGTATCATATTGAGGGCAGGAGTATTCCGCCCCAGGAGCAGGAGTATTCCGCTCCATTGTATCATATTGAGGGCAGGAGTATTCCGCCCCAAGAGAGTGCAGGAGTATTCCGCCTCTGGTTTATATTGTATCGGGTGCAGGAGCATTCCGCCCCAGAAGCAGGAGTATTCCGCTCCAGTTGGTTATCAGATTGGATTCCCCTCGAATGCAGGAGTATTCCGCTTCGAGATGGGAGGACGGGCACATGTGACCCTTTGCATCAGATTTCATTTCATTTCATTTCATCTCATTTTATTTCATTTTCATACCATTGCGTAGACTTGTGGTACATAACTACTGTTCTGCTCATACGTGCATTGCTTATTTGTTGATATGTTTCTAGCTCGTAGTCCTGGCTGAGTTTAAGGTTTCATACGTGCTTCTAGTTATTATCTGGCTCTGCCTTTTTGTAATTTAAATAAAAGGAATTTGGTGCATCTGTTTCTTCTCCCTGGCTAGCTACCTTATTCTTTGAGGTGGCTAGTCTGCCCCACTTATTGAGTCCTTTTGACTCACCCTTGTTTGTTGTTTGTTTCTTGTCTATCTATTTCGTTTCGGCAGGTTCGCTCCAGGATTGAGTTCGCCGCGTTGTTCAGGAGCGAAGACGACTTCAGCTGTCAGGGTGAGCCAGATTTATTTCGGATGGCCACCAGTTTATTGTTCATTATTTCAGTTGCATTTTGCTCCCTTTAGGAGGTATCTGTCTTCTTTTGTACTCTTAGATGTCTGGTCTGGATAGCCCTAAACCTAGCATGTTGGGTAGTCAGCTGTAATTTCTTTTGTACAGCTCAGAGGTATCAGTATGTCTGTGTTTTTATTGTAAGTCTTGTCCTTAATTGTAAATTGTTATATTTATTTTCCTGATTTAATTGGTAAGGGTTCGCCCGACGGGTCTAGGGGAGGATGTTGGGTGCCCGCACGGCCCAACCGGATTCCGGGTCGTGTCAAAAATACAACTGTTAGTCGTGAGAAGCAAGGAGAAACTCTCATAACTAGGAATGCTTTTGATCTTTTGAACAACATTGATGAAGTTCCTGATGTAGCTCAAGGTAAAGATGTGACAACTGTGGAGGAGAAGGGTCTTGAGTGTGAAGATGTTGAGGATTCGACTCTTGTTCAAAAGGTGAAGGAATCTCAAGTTCAAGTCGAGTCGCAAGTGAATCAAGTTGTAACGGGTACTCAAACAACAAACATTGACGTTGTAAATCTAGTTGCAAACCAACAAGGAAGTCAGACAAAGAAGTGGGTGGAAGTGGCTTTTAAAAATCATCCCAAGGTCAAAGAGGTTGGTATTTCTGTTGTTTCTGGTAATATCGTTGAGGAACCAGTGTCTTGTAAGGGAGTAGCAGTGGAGTCACGAGGGGTCTCTTTGATTGATGGGAAGCAGCTTGTAGCTTCACAAAGGGACTCGTTGGGTGTTGAAACGCAGCCTTCAGCTTTTGTTCTTGAAGCTGCTCGTGAGGGTGAAGCAGGTCTCGCTCACAGCTTTAATGCAACTGGAGGAGTTGTTGCTGAAGGTGTGGGGATGATGGATCTTTAAATATACCAGTTTCTTCTGGTATTAATGTTGCGCGGGAGCCTTCAGATTGTTTAAACGATGTTGCGTTACCTACTGCTATTAATGTGCCTTCAGCTTTAATTGTGCATGGGAATTTAGATGTGGGATATGTTAAAGATGCACAGCAGCTTCCAGCTTTATTGCATGTGCATGCACCAATGAATGATGCAGCGTTGTTATTGGACAACAATTTGTCCCCTAGTAATACGTTAGCTGGGGGATTGGGGTCTGTTAATAATGATTTTAAGTTGGGAGTGATTCAGGAAATTAATGAGGGGAAAGGCAATCCACAAGGTGCTCACGTGGGTACCAACATCATTGTGGATCGTGCCTTGGACAAAATTGACGAGGTACTGAAGTTGGAAAATAATGCTCAGGTTGTTAACGTTGTGGGGAATCTTCAGGCACGAGTTTTTATGAGCATCGGGCAATGGAAATTTCTAATTTGGGAAGGGGTTATGAGGTTATTAATGATGCGCAGGGTGTAGTTAATGTCTATACAATAGAAGCTGCGCAGCCCCCTTCTCAAAGTGAGCATGGGAATAATATACCCTCAGCTTCGCCTTTTGAATCACATGGGATCACATTTATTAATCAAGCTGGTACTGGTATTTATGATGACGCAGTGTTGGGCAAGAATTCACTTGTTGTGGAGTCACGAGGGGGATTAGATGTTATGCAGCCCTTAGCTTCTCCTATAGTCTGTGGGAGAACATTTATTTCTCCTCCTTGTAAGGAGTTAATTTCTGCAGCTGGGGTGCACGATTCCCAGACTCCAAACACCCCTCTTGTCGATGTGGGAGAGCAGCTGAATGAATTATTTTGTGAGGACTTGGAAGCAGCTGCTGCCAGTCCTTCTCCTTTGTGCACAAATGACGCAGTTCGAGTTTCTAGTGAAGATGAAGGTGTCAATATGAGCCAGGGAACTTGTGTGGTTAATAAGCAAGCTCTCACTATTCCTTCACTTGAGGTGAGAACGAGTTTGGAATCTGCAAGTGTGACTAAGCCAAATTTTTTTGGAAAGGAACTAATTCCAACGGTTCAACTTGAACGTTTGTGTAGAAGTTCCTCTCCTAATTTTGGTAAGCCCTTTTTGAACATAAATGCTCCTTCCTTTGTGCCTAAATCCTTGATGCAGCTTGTCCCACATTCAAAGTATTTACCCATGGATGATGAACTTGTCAAGCGAATGGATTTGAATGATACGAGGGGTATCTTGGCGCGGCAAGTGGCATCAGTTCAAGATAGGGTTCCTCAAGGACATTATTTGGTGGAGGATGATGGTTTGTTTGAAGATGAGGAATTTGAGGAAGAATCCACTGCACATAATTTTAGCATGATGGCAAGAGAAGGAGATTTGTCGCCTAGGAAAATTCATGATAATGCTCCAAAGAGAGTAAGGAGGGTAAGGCGCCCATTAGAGCCTTCTAGGGTGCAACCTACGAGGAGTACAAAATCAAAATCCAAAAGGTCCAACAAATCCAAGAACTCGAAGAAATGATGGATAGCTTATATGATCGTGACAGAGAACCGCAAATATCATTTTTTCAAGTTAGTATTGTAGGGCCTTTCTACATTTTCCATTTCATCACTTGTAGAAGGAAGTGCGGATTGTATGATTCCACTTTCTTTCTAGCTTTTATGGTATTTCATTATTTTAGTATTCTCATATATAATATCATCATAGAGTGTGTTATAAACTCTATGATGATCATACTTTACTTGGTTCTTGCTAGTTCTTATTTTTTGCATTCTTGTTAGGCGCGAGGTCTCACCTCGATAGGATGATGTAAGGTATGGTATGGCCCTCCTTATTTTGTATTGTCCTCTTTGAGGAATTTATTATTTATAAAACTAGTCACTAGGCTCCTTGCCTAGTGATATTCGCTTAAAAAAAAAATCCTAAATCGGGTCTCGCGTATAAAACAGTAAAATAATCAAACCCACCACCCCAAAGCTTAATGCAAAGATGCACAATAGCCATTAATATAACAAAATAGTTAAATTTCAACTAAAAACCCTAACGAAATCGAGTTGCGTACTTGTTTCCGCTCTTGCTCGACAATGTGCAATAAACCCACAACGATGCTTTAAACAACTCAAACTGAACACTCACAGAGGTTGTGCAGACGATTTTTCAGAGAGAAAATAGGGAAGGTTGAGAGAGAAAATGGGAATGGTTCTTTGACCGTGTACGATCGACCTAGTTGAGTAGATGAAGTATCCGTTATGTTTTAAATTACCCGGAATGACTGAATGAGTTCACAATAGTTTTTTATGTTTTGTACTCAAAAGATTTAATATTTTACACCCACAAGTTTCTAAGAATTCTCATCCAGCCCTTTATCCCCACTTAAACCCATTTAACATTTTCTTTCTCCAAAAAAAAAAAAAAAAAGGTTAAACTTTTTGTTTAACACTTTAAGGGGTTTTTTTTAGCTAATTCTTCTCAACTCTCTGAGTGGCATCCATCAAAATCATAACTATCACACCAAGGGATAACATCATTGGTATCTAGGGCCCCTAACGAGATCAAGGAAGAGTTTCTTTGCATCACAACATTATTCAAATTGTTTATTGCTCAACCATAGTGCACATCTTCCTCCCAGAATCTTGTGGTCACAGGTTTGCGCATGGAAGAATACATAAAAGAAATTTTAAAAAAAAAAGAGTTAAAGAGTAAGTTTAGACTCACAAAACAACAAACATTTATAGTTAGCCATTAATCTTTGTCTAGGCTTCAAAATCCAGAGGTACTCTATGATTATACCTCTATTTCTAGTCTTTTAAAAAATAGTCCATAAATTTATATGTTAGGAAAATAAGGATAAACTCCTATTATTAATAAAGACATGAGTTCCTCTTTTTAAGAGACGTGTCCTTGTAATTCAAGTTTTATATTATTCTGCATGATTAGGGAATAGGATGAGGGACTCACCAAATAAAGAACTTTGCAACAATTTCCATTAATCCAAGATCAGAGACCATGTATTTTGGATGAAGATTTTCTTGAAAAAAAAAGGGTTTAAAGTAGCGTCAAAACCTGATTAGAATGTCATAATTATACCACACTTAATCGAACATATAAGTGAACAACTTAATTATATTCAAGGAATTTGAGTATCACACTACAAGAATAAAGGCTTTTAGCGGCAATAAATATGCACTTTAGCGGCAATTTCTAAAAGTTTTAGCGGCAATTAATCAGTTGCGGGTGATTCCAATATCGCTAAAGGCTTTAGCAACAATTATAAAAAGTGCTGGTAAATATCCAGCTATTGCCACTAAAAGGTCTTCATTTTAGCAGCATTTATTAGCGGCAATAATAATGGCTGCTAAAGCTACACAAAATATTCCTTTTGCATTGCTTTTAATGACACTTGATTAACGTAAAACTACACACAAATCGGCAAATGCTTATGTTAAGAAATGTCATCCTTCAATAAAATCACAATAAACGAAAAAAGTATTAATCCATTATTTTAATGTCAACAACACAAGAAAATATTACAATCACAACAAGGTTAATCAAATATCCATAATACAAAATAGTGGGTAGCTCTTAATATTTCTCTAACTCCTGATCACAATAAAGTCTTCCAATGCCAAATCTCTAAACATCATCACCTGAGATGATATAAATAAGATGAATGTCAAATATAATTAGAGACACTAAAGCAAATTAAATGAGGTTAGCAATGAAGGTAGCAAAAGAATGGCATAATACAAAGGCATGAACTATCAATTCAAACTGGTAAATGCTGTAAAATCCAAACTTTAAAGGTAAGACATAACAAAACCTTTCTAACTTAGCAAGTAAAAATACAGTATCATACAAATCCAACAGATCAACAATCTTGAATTTCCTAAAATCATGTGCAGTAGTAACTTCAACTACAAGATTCAAATTAGTACTCTTCTTTACCTTGAAAGAATTACCTTGAGCAATTGACTGATCCCAAAATCAAGAACATATTGACATGTCAATCTGGTGACCAGTCAGCTGTTTTTCTAGCAACCTCCCTACAATAACATTGAATTACAGCAGATTTTTAGTAACAAAGTTCAAATTATATGCACAGTGATTTAAAATCCTAGTAGTAAATACAAATTTTACAAAAATCAAAGAGTGAAGCAGGAAAAGCGGACTAGTTGGGCCTGTTACATTCGATTTTTGTACTTGGACACAGGAACATATTCGACTGATTACCTCAAGTCATCCCAGCCGCATTGGTAACAGCACTGCACGTAACAAGGACTGCCAAAGCCTGACCTGCATCAACATCATGCTTTATTAAAAATTACAAGCTTAAATATATAAAGTAAGTCGGTAGGCTGATTCAACTAAGCACAAGATACATATTTCTCCATGGTTTCTTTTTTTGATAAGTACTTTTCCACTAGGGGTAGGCAGTAAAGTTCACCAAATTTTCTTTCAAGTGTAACAGAGTAGAGATATTCTCAAACCAACTAAATTTTATGAGCAAAACATCTTCAATTGCTGTCCCCCAACCCTTAGATCCTTTAGACTAAAATTAGTCCCGATATCGTAAATTTCTTAATAGTACTAATATTTTATATACCTTGAGACTTGCCAATTGGCTAAGTAATTACCGGAAACATGTTGATACAATCTTGGTCAAATTGGCTGATCTTGATACCTGATTCATTAGCTCATTTCTGAAAGTTTCTAACCAGTAGCATATAAAATCAACTCAAAGATGTATATTTCAGCCTTGAGGATCCACAATGAGTAGTACATGATGTATTTTCAAGTTGAGTTTATCCAGAGAGTAGCTACTACACCACTATAAATTAGCAGCATGTTTGAATTTAAGATGGCTCAATTTGACTTTTTGAATTGGGAAATCAGAGCCAACTACAACATATCAACATGTTTGAATTTATCCAGAGACTAGCTACTACATCACTTGGACTACATAATGGACCAACAAGTTAATGAAGGGTAGTTAAGATAATTGACTTGAAACTTACTAGAAAATGTGCTGCATAAACCATTATCAGCAACTGGGGTGGTATCCAAAATCAATTAATCTGAACAAAGAAGCAAGTACCATGAATAACAAACATAACTACTTTTCCTTGAAATAAATACAGAAGACAGAGACTACACGATGACTCCAATTCCTCAACTACTTGATATATTCCTTCATAATGTAACAAATAAGCTAATATAACATACATAAGAAACATTAGCTATCAACAGTTTGCCGGTGATTTATTTCAAAATTCAGATTTTGGCCCAAAAAGTAAGTAACTTTAGATATGCAACTACACTACTGAAACTCAAAAACCAGAGAACTTCATGTTACACAACTGCGCATTCTCTATTAGATGTCGAGGTTTTCCATCTTACGAGTAAGCGCGGACAAGATCTATACCTTAGAGTTGTCATCTGGACTACCCAAGGCAATTTCACGATCAAATCGCCTGGGGCTCATCAAGTAAGGGTCAATAGCATCAGGTTTATTGGTGGCCCTAATGACAAGTATAGAGCCAGGTCTATGAGATGCATCCATGCACAACAGAAGCTGTGTTACATCAATTGCGTCACATCAATAAACACAATAGATGGTGCCGTCCTGTATGCTTTACAGAAGAGTTCTGGTATGCTCTCCCCTGATGCACCTGAAAATGGAGAAGTAGCCTAATATAATGCCTCAATTGAACGTAGACAAAAAGTAAAGATAACAAAAATCAAGCAAAGATGAAAAATGTCTTAAAGTCAAGACATGACAAAATCTAAAATAAAAAATTTACCTCAGATCACCCACATCCTCCAACAATCGCTACTCACCCTTAATATTGGAGTATTCCAGCAATTGAAACAATTGGTAGTACCAACCTGAGACGATTAAGCCAAGGCCAATAAGAAGAAAGAATGAAGGAAAAGAAACAACAAAAGACAAAGTATGGAAGACTCCTCCGAAGAGGTGATATAGATTGCATACAAGGGCAGATGCAAGAAATATGCGCATATGGTATACACTTCGCGACAAAATGTCTATAAACAACACGGCCGCATACCCGATCCCTTTTTAGCTCCCAACAACATTAGCATCGTCTTCGATGTAGTCAATAAGAGAATCTTGAAGTCCGGTCCTCTGTGTTGATACCAAACTCCAATTTCCTCATCTTGCATCATCAAAATAAACCAACAGAAAAGCATCATCACAACCAAATAAAATACACACTAAAGCGATCCCAATATACATGAAGATAGATATTGTTGACTGAGCCGTAAGAAGCATAACACATAAAGAAGGAAGCATAACATCTAAGTTAGAAACCTCACCTTCAATACAAAATTTATAGCTGCAATAGGCCATTTAGAGCTTATGTCTCCTCTTCCAACATCATGGGAGTCCCTTTCAAAGGAGTTTCAATTGTGTAATCCTCTAATGGCGATGAATTTCACATTTAGAGAAAAAATATGACGAGGGATATGAAGGAAAAAGTGAATGGACACCTTCACGAAAGTTGAAACTAAAGGGAATATATCCACACTAGAAGTTCAACGATGTGCTCTATGTAATACTCCAGGGCTCTCGCCATGAGGCACACATTGCGAGCCCTGGGACAACTCCACCACTCTTCAGTAAAAAGGCCCTAACTTTTTGTGCACAAACCGTTTGAAGCATTGAAAATGACTTAGGGTCTACAAGTTTTATGTTTTAACAATCTTTAACTTCATTATAGATTGGCTGTATGCTCGTGCATAGTTAGACATGGTGTGCGCTCGAAATTTTCAGGGTCGCTACATTAATCATATATGAATTAAGCGCTTCAGCTGGTACTATACTTTCTTACAGATTCATTTGAAAGATCCAAGAGTTAGCTACTATGTTATCACGGACCAATGAGAACAATCAATCTCCTTAGAACAAGAAAAATCTAGGGCATTTCAATCTCATAATAAACTCTACTTAATGAAGTAAAATGAAAGAAATCGAATGCAATAGAACAATAACTCATCGATTCTGAATAGATCAAATGAATTCATGGAGAATCACAAGAAAATTTGGAACAGATTTGAAGTATATATATTTGTAGGTTACCTGCTATTGGCCAGCGATGGTGAGAGGCGACGTGATTGAAGACAGTGAGCCGCGGCGGTGAGCCTCCGCGGTGATCGGAGACGGTGAACCGCAGCGGTGATGGAGACGGTGAACCGCAGCGGTGATGGAGCCGGTAAACCGCGGCGGTGATCAGAGAGGGTTTGCCGCAACGGTGGTTTGAGACGGTGATCGGAGGGGGTGAGCGTGGTTGGGCGGTGGCGGCATATAGAGACGAGTTCGTGTAGGGTTTTCAAAGTAGTTTGGGTGGGGAATGAAGAGTGTGAAAAAAGGAGTGTTAATTGTAAATCTAACTAAAGTAGTGTTAATTGTAAATATAACTTTTAGTTAGACACATTTAGTGGCAATTTCACTTAATTGCCGTTAAAGGTATGTAGTACCGGTAAGTTCTGGAACTAATTACCGGCAATTAGGGGTCGTTCGGTTATATGTATTAACATTTAATACCCGCACAAAACGCAGCGTTAATTTAGCACAGCGTTCGGTTGGTTTTGTGAAATTTTAATACCTGCATAAAATTAGTGCAACGTTTGGTTGCGTTTTTGTATATTCCGCATTATTAATACCCGCATTATTAATGCGGGAATCTATGTATTATTTTATGCGGGGTAGAAGGTGGTATTAATAATATGGGTATTAATAATGCAGGTATTAAAATTTAAAATGACAAAATTAACCCTCATAATAATAAGAATATTTTAAAATTTTATTTAAGGAGTAAATAAATATTTTAAATAATAATATTTTTTGTTAATTTGTAATATATCAGTAATTCAACAAATAATCTCTACGATATAATATATGTGTGGCTAATACCCACATTATTAAACCCCACATAACTAATACCCGCATTACCAATACCCACATTATTAATACACACATTATTAATACCCACATTACTAATACCCGCATTAATAGTTAATACCCGCGTAAAACACAAGCCAAACCGAACGACCCCTTAGTGTATTGCCGTTAATTAATAGTTGCTAAAAGTCGCATTACCAATACCCACATTATTAATACACACATTATTAATACCCACATTACTAATACCCGCATTAATAGTTAATACCCGCGTAAAACACAAGCCAAACCGAACGACCCCTTAGTGTATTGCCGTTAATTAATAGTTGCTAAAAGTCTTATTTGTAGTAGTGGGATCAGTAATACACAATTTTATGTATTAGTGACTTATACTATTTTCTTATAGAGTGTAAATTTATAACCTTTATTATATTATATGATATTTTATTGAATCAAAACCTTTTCTCCCTTTTTTATTTGTTAAGCTTGACTTTTTTTGTTTTACCGTAAGACATGATAGGTTTACCCTTATGAAATCATACTAGTAAATAAATCTCAATTTAGAAAAAGGATTTTTTTTGGTGCATCCGATCATTAATTTATGGGAAATTTTTGAAATTAGCTAGCTGAAAATAAACATTCTGTAGTTTTAGAATTTTCAACACAATGAGATATCTGATTTCTTAAGGGATGAATAAGGTCTATGTCTCTACTCTTTAAGCAGAGAGTTATCCAATAACTGCTTTACAATGGCACCCAGAGGTACCATCAGACACTAGATTTCTACTGAAATATGTAAAATTATAATTGTTTGTCATCCTATTACACAAATATAGCATATTATAACGTAATTAAAAGTGTCTCTTACATTCTTAGACTTATGAGATTTTGCGCTATTGCCTCTAGGTTACATCTAAAATGGCTGCTGCTCTAAATTATTTGAGATGTTAGATACTCCTCAGATAGGTATCCTAAGCAGAGTCCTAAAGAGGTATGTAATATACGAGTGAATGGGTCTCTCAAATGATCTACTGAAAGAACTTGTTGTAACAAGTTATATTTCTTGATAATAATATTAAACATGTACAAGGATATATATAGTGTACAATACATGATAAGATAAAGATAAGTACAACATCAGGAATTTAAGAGAACATAGAATATATATTTATCACTCCCCCTCAAGCGATACAGGTTCTGAAACAACATTGAGCTTGTCACGTAAATATATCAGTCTTGGCGAAGGAAGAGACTTAGTTAATAAATCTGCTAGCTGATCTTGGCTAGGAACGTATAGAACCTGTAAGGCACCAGAAGCAACCTTCTCCCCAACAAAATGAATGTCAATGTCAATATGTTTAGTGCGGGCATGTTGAACAGGATTGTGAGCTAAATAAATGCTGCTAACATTGTCACAAAGTAGCATAGGAGGAGAAGGAAGCAACACATTCAAATCCCGTGGTAATGTGCGCACCCAAATGATCTCCGCAGTAGCATGAGCAATTGCTATATATTCCGCCTCGGCACTTGAACGGGAGACAACATTCTATTTCTTGGAAGACCAAGAAATAATATTACCACCAAGAAATACACAATAAACTGAAGTAGAACGGCGAGTGATAGGACAACCAGCCCAATCGGCATCAAAATAACATGTCAGATGATCAATTCAACCACCACGAATGAACAAGCCATAATTTAAAGTACCATTCAGATAACGTAAAATAAGCTTAACTGCAGTATAATGTATTAACAAAGGAGAGTGCATAAACTGAGACTTGATTTACAACGAAAGCAATATCAGGACGTGTAAAAGTTAAATATTGAAGACCACCAACAAGGCTCCTATAAAGAGTAGGATCTGAGAAGGAAGGAGAATCAATATAACTTAGAAAAGCTTTGGCAGTAATACGCGTGGAAACAGGCTTAGAAGAAAGAAGATTTGCACGACCAAGAAGATCTTTAATGTATTTAGATTGAGAAAGAAAGTAACCACCATTGCTAGAAGTTACAGAAATTCCAAGAAAATAATTGACTAACCCCAAATCACTCATTGAAATTAAGATTTTAGAGTTTTGATCAAAGAGTTGAGCAAAGTAGGAGATAATGCAGTAAGAAGAGTGTCATCCACATAGAGGAGTAGGATAGCAATCTCAGATTTATGGGTGTAAATAAAAAGTGAGCAATCACACATACTATTGGAACCATGCCCTTGGGGCCTGTTTTAAGCCATAAAGAGCTTTGTTCAACCAACAAACATGATAGCAAAATTGTGGATGAACAAAGCCAGTAGGATGTTTCATATATACCAGTTCTTTAAGTTTTCCATGTAAAAATGCATTTTTGACGTCTAACTGATGGACAGGCCAATGTTTAGACGCTGCAAGTGCTAAAATAATGCGAATGGTGACTGGTTTCACCACTGGACTAAACGTTTGATCATAGTCAAGTCCATATAGTTGATTATAACCTTGAGCCACAAGACGAGCTTTATAACGCTCGAGTGATCCATCTGATTTTTGTTTAACTCGATAAACCCAACGACAACCAATAATGTTAGCATTAGGCGGTGGAGGTACTAAATCCCAAGTATGATTGGCCATGAGAGCATTATACTCTTCAGCCATTGCACATCTCCAATGAGGAGATTTGTTGGCTTCCGTAAAGAAAGATGGTTCAGATGGCAGAGAAGAGGTGTGAGAAATCAAGGATGGGAGCACTCGTGGTTTAAGAGTACCTGTTTGTTTGCGAGTAACCATATGATGAATCTTAGGATAAGAATAATGTAATTTAGTTGCAGCTGTAATGGGGGAGGGGAAGGCTTGTGATGCAGGTGGGAGAGGAGTTAAAGCGTGATGCTCAACATTACTGTTAGGAGAAGAATATTGAATTGGAGATAAGCCAGAAGTTGATCTTGGAGAATTTCGCAGACTTGGAAATATAGTTCGGTTAGGAAAAGGAATCATAGTTGGTAAAGGAGTTTGAAGGTGACTCGTAGCTTGAATAGGAGACTTAATTGGAATTTATAATGGATTGTGAGTTTGAGCTAAAGAAGGAGAAGCAGCTGGTCGGTTGTCTAAGGATTAGGGAAACATAGGAATGTCAGTTTGGAAGTGATTACTGGAAGGAATGTACTGACTTTTAGGATTGGAAGTTACAACATGTGGTATATTATGTGATCTAATAGGATTAGAAGTAGAGTTAGAATGAGCAGGTAAATGAGGGGAATTCGAAAAGGGAAGTTGAATACAAGTTGAGGTCTTAGGATTACCAGAATAATTAATATTAGAAGATGAGGATAAGAAAGAACCTGAGGGAACATGTGAAGACTTGCGTGAATGCAAGTTTGTAGGCAAAGAGAAGTCTAATTCATTAGGAGATTTGAATTGATATGTGAGAGATAGGTCAGCGACTTTTGAAGCTAGATACGGATAAGGAAAAGAGTCCTCATCAAACCGTACATGACATGTAAAAAAGACTTTATTGCTCAGCGGATCAAAAAACCGAAAACCTTTGTAGTTAGATGGATAACCAAGGAAAACACAATGTTTGGAGCGTGGACTTAATTTGTTTTCACAGTAGTCACCTAAATTGGGATAACAAGAACAACCAAAAACACGCAAATAATCATACTTAGGTGACATACCAAAAAGAAGTTTGTATGGAGTTTTATAATTAAGTACTGAAGAAGGAATAATATTGAGGAGGTGAACAGTAGTGTAAAGTGCTTCAACCTAAAATTGAGGAGGAAGAGAGGCTTGAAACAAAAGAGAGCGTAGATAAGAATTGTGCGATGCATACGCTCAGCTTTGCCATTTTGTTTGTGCGTATGCGGGCAAGAAATTCAAAGAGAAATACCATTGTCGCTAAGAAAAGAACGAAAAACACCAAGTTTAACGTATTCTGCTGCGCCATCACATTGTAATGTTTTTATTTTGGAAAAAAATTGAGTTGTAACATAAGCAAAAAATTGTTCGAATGTAGTGAAGGCTTCAGACTTTCTTTTCATTGGAAAAACCCAAGAAAACTTAGTGAAAATCATCATGAAAGAGTATGTAAAAGCGAAAGCCTGTAAAAGAAGTGACGGGAAAAGTCTAAATATCACTATGTATTAATTCAAATGGAGAAGAATTTAAAGAACTGGAATTCATGAAAGGTAATTTCTGGTGCTTGCCAAGTTGACAAGCATTACATAAGGAATTTAAACACTTCAACGACGAAGTACAAGGCAATTTATTTTCTCGAACTAAACTTGCTAAAACTAAAGGGCTTGGATGTCCTAGGACGATGCCAAATTGTTGGAGAAGCACGAATTGCAGCAAAAGCTGTAGAAGCGGCAGCAACACCAATGGAAGGAGACGAAAGAGAGTATAGAGGTCCTGAACTATTGCACCTGAGAAGTATTTTCTGCGTCTTGAAGTCCTTGATGGAAAAACAAAATCTATCAAACTCAATAGAAAAATTATTATCTTTTACAAATTTACGAACACTAAGTAAATTAGTAGAAAGATTGGGACTATCAAGACATCTTTCAGCGAAAAAAATGAAAAAGGAGTAGAGATAATACCATGACCCGTGTATGAGATTGGAAGTTGAGTACCATTACCCACAACAACACTATCATTACCATTGTAAGGAGATACTGAAGATAAATTAGTAGAAGTTGGTGTCATATGAGAAGAGGCACCGGTGTCTATAAACCAATGACCATCATTAGATGTGGTTGCAGAATGAGGCTGCGTGTCAGAAAAGAAAGCTTTAGAGTGAAGAGATGGACAGTCACGGGCAGAGTGATTTGGTTGGAAACAAAGTTGACAGTGAATAGAAGCGTAGCTCGGAAAAGAAGGCATCAATTGTGGGGCTGGACCTAAAATAGAGGGAGCAAAAGGTCAAGTAAAATTTTGTGGCGTAGTGACAAAAGGTTTTGAGTAGCCATGATTATGACGTCCTCTTCCTCGTCCGCCATTAGAATTCCAACCACCATTGTGATATTTACCACGACCTCGACCATAGGAATTTGATGATTGTTGTTTGGCAACAAAGGCTGTGGTAGAATGATCATTAGAAGGAGTAGAAATATTTGCCAACTGGGACTCATGAAGAAAAAGTAGAGATCGAGTTTCGATAAAGGAAAGAAGAGGAATATGGGTAGAGATAGAGGTACTAACAGACATATAGCCAGAAGGAAGACCTGAGAGGATCTGAAGAACGAGATCTGTTTCGTAAATAGGATTTCCAATAGAGGTTAGCGCATCCGCAATAGATTTGAGGCGATGAACATAGTCATTGATAGAGAGAGCTCCCTTTTTAAGGTTATGAAATTGAACTTTGAGTTGGAGAGTACGAGAGGAAACTTGATCACGAAATAAGCGTTCTATTTGAAGCCAAGCATCACGAGAGGTGAGAGTGTGATTGGGTTTGATAATAGCTTGGAGAATTTCTTGTGAAATAGTAGCTTGAATCCATGAAAGAACAATAGTATCAAGTTGAATCCATTGTTGGAAGGCTGGGTTAAGAACAGAGGTGCCATTATCATCTAGAACAGTTGATGAAGGGCAAGGATAACTCCCATCAATAAAGCCATAAACGCCATGACCTTTGAACACGGGCAAGAAAAGTTCCCTCCATAACATGTAATTGGTGTAATAAAGTACAATGGGAACTAAATTTTTAATGTTGGAGAGAGAGATTGCAGAATGAGAGGAAACTGGGAGAGAGGGAGCATCATTCTTAACACTAGAGATTGAAGAACTAGATTTAGTTGGGGAAGCCATTAAACTTGGAAGGAGAGCTTACGGAAGAGAAGCTGAGAAAAAGTTGTTCAGAGGCGCTTTTCTGCAGTAATGAGAACATTTAAACAAAATAAATGTTAGTACTATATAATTCTAATTCAACTTCTACGTTCAAATTAACTCCAGACACATTCAAGGAAATGAAAGGTCTTAAAGAGAGGATATTACCGTGCTTGACTACTCACTAGAGGAGATCATGCGGAGCGAGATGTTCAGCATTTTTCCAATACCAGAAGTGTTGGTTAGTTTGGTTGAATCTCACGGTTATAGGGCCATAAACTATCATGGGTCACTTGCATTGCTTGTATACTCTACACACGATGGATTCAAGCAGTGTCTTGAGGTTTGGATGATTGAAGGTATGGGGATCATCAGCAACTCCACGTTCTGTGAAAGCAGCTCAAGTGACTCAACTTGTTGCCAACAATGTTGTCAGCTAGAGCTTCTTTTCTAGTATAGTCTTTTGTACACCAAGTGAAGGAGATTCTGGTCTAAAAGTAGTCATGTCATTACACATAGTGGTGGTCATTGATCGTGCTTAATCCACACTATCTTATTAAAGAAAATGAAAGAAAAGCACAAGGCTCCCCATTGATTTCATCCTGGATGAGGTTTACATGTATATATAATGAGTTCTTGAATTTTGTGGGAAAGTTGACCAAGTTATTGTACTTGTGGCTGAATCTTTTCTCTTCTTTTGTATATAATAATGCAGTGAAGCAAGAAAATCTTCCAATAAACCAGAGGCTTGAGAAATACTTGACAACCTCATCTACAATTACAGTCCCACTTATAGTGGAAAGCCTGGGTAAGCTGCTCTATATTTTGTTATTTCCAGTTAGTTTCCAGTTAGAAATCACCATAATTTCCATGAATTTGTTTAATATATTTGTATTTGTCCTGCATAAAGGGTTACAATGAGGTTTACATTTTCAATAGTCCTGGTGTGAGCTCTCTTTAGATGCAAAGGAAATGAAAATGGCCAAGGTCAATTAGGCACTACATACTCCTAACGATAAGTAGAATAATCCTGAGGGTTAGATGTACTCTGAAGGGACATCTCGAGTTGCACCTGAGAATACTGATGCTTTGAGCAATCTCCAGGTTAATTTTGAAAAAAGTAGCACTTAATTATAATAGCTCCAATCTTGTACCATGGTGCTTTTTGTTTAAGTTTTATTTAGGGATTTAGACATTTATAAATGTCTGTCTGCATCGGCGTCCTCCCCCCAACCCCCCACCCCCCACCCCCGACTGCCCTTGCTAGGCAACCACAAACAAGATTTGTGTGTGGTTTTTATCTTGCAATACCAATGTTGATCGTTAAATGTTAGCTGCTGCTACACAAAAAGTAATGCAGTAGATTGCAGTTACATTGTACCTGTAGCTAGCTTAGAATTTTAAGTGCAGAGAAACTATCATTATAATGTTGGCACGAAGTTCAAATTGCCAACAAATAGCAATCTAGCAGATTTCACCAAATATTTATCCTACTAAAAGTCCATCAAAGTTTTTTTTTTTTTTGATATGAAAAAGGTTCAAGGTTGAAGCTAATTAATCATAGCAACTAAACAAGAGCAAGTGTTTCAGCGTGCTTGTAGGCATGACACCATTTATAGTTGTAGACCAAAAAACCTTCAATGCTGAATTGTTCTTCAAGCTGCACCTTCAAAAGCTCCTTGATCTCCCTATTCTTGATATTATAAGAGATCATTTTTTCAGGTAATGACAACACAAGCATCGTCTTCCCATCTCTCTCACCATCAACAAAACTCAGTACATCAAACTGGTTACCAATTACATCAAGAGTCTCCAGCTCCTTAATCACCATTAAAGGAAATACCCGAGTCAGATTATCAACATCCACCATATACTTCACGAACCACTTAGAATAATCTTTCTCCAATTCAAACACATTCAGCAACGTAGGTCGACAAACACTTTCCTCAATAAGATGCAATCGACCAGCAGATTCTCCAAAGTACTTAATTTTCCTCTCTTTTGTTTCCTCAGGAATTAACGTACCAGGCATTTCCTTAATACTCTCATTATCCACATCAAAACACAAAAAAATGAATCTTTACTCACTAAATGTATGCACCATTCAAGTTCACCCCTTTCCCATAATAATAGTCTCCTCTGACCCGAAGCACTTGACACATTTTTTCCCTAGCAGTACTAGTACTAGAAAATGTTAAAAATCCAAATAACTCTTGACCTTAGTGACCTTGACCTAGTATGTCTTACAATGCAAACAATCTTGTAATTACTCGAACTTGAAGGATATAAAGCTAAATTCATCGAAACAATTACTTCATCATGATCAATGTTATCAGGTTTTGGAATATTGGTGAACACAATATAATATTTCACCATCATCTAAGTGAAGCTTAAGGCAAAATAAACCGTTACAATAGTTCATAGGTTCAACTGATAGGAAAGCATTCTATGAAAGCGCGCATATCAGGAGGGACATCTGTTTTAGTAGAAATTCTCTACCTTACTCACGGTAGGGGTAAGGTTTGCGTACAGCTCACTCTCCTGAGATGAGATCACACTGGACATGTTTTTGTTTTCAGAGAAATTAAAGAAGTGGTCTAAGTGGTACATTTTGTTGGATTTACGGAACAAGAAGAGGCCGCTGTTGATGCAAGAATGGTGTTGCTGGAAATCGGGGTTGGAGATTAAGGAGTGCCAATGAAGAGAAATGCTCTTGAAACGGAGAAGAGAAGAAGCAGGTAAACGTAAGAGAAACTCTGATAGGAGATCATCGTTGCCTACGATTTTTTCAGCTTGCCAATACGATGATTCTGAGGTCTTTTTCAGTCATGGTGGTATTGGGCTGAGTGAAGTGAAGTAGTAGGAGTAAAGTGAAGAGATTTAAAAGGGATTTTTTTTACATAAAAGTACAAGTTTTAGAACTTAATTACCAAATATAGCAATATTTTAGCAAATAATCCTAAATAGAGAAAAACACAAGCTAATTACAAATATAGCTATTTATGTCAAAAAATATTGCTATTTTTGTTCATTTCTTTATTTTGGTACAGTTTGGGGGCCTTTTTGTAATTTTTACAAAATTGGTGCCTAATATATACGTTTTTTCCTCATTTTCTCAATTTCACGCTTTTCTCAATTGTTTCGGCGCTGTTTCTGCTCCTTCGCCTTTGTATCATCCCTGTTTCTCAACCGTTTCTCCCTACTTTTTCTATCTCATTTTCTCACCCATGTTCTCCACTATCATATCTGTTTGTGAAGCATTTCGTAACTGATTTTTCAGTGCTTAAATTTCAAATTTTTTTTCATTTTTTAGGGTTTGATTTTTTAGGGTTTCATTTCAATGTCTAATTCTAGTTCGTTTTCTAGTTCTAGGGAACTTGAAGTAAAACGAAACATGATACAGATGTTCCTAAAATTGGGTTGAAATCAGTTTTAAAGGTAAAAGTTTCTATTTTTAAGCCGAAAAAAATCCCGGAACAATTGAAGTGTGTGACGTGGTCGTCTGCGTCCCTGCTACGGGTAAAGGTAAAGCTAAACTTATGGTTGATGATGATGATGATTTTGAAGAAAATGCTCCACCGTTGAAGAAAAGTCGGATTGCTGTGTTGGTTGATGTAGCATTACAGGTACTTTTGTTTCTATTTCTGTTTTCTGTATCAATTTGTTAATTTGTTGTTTCTTTCTGTATTTTTTGTAAGTTAGTGTTTCTTAAGTGTATTCATTGTTTCTGTAGTATTTTTTCTGTTTCTGCTGTGTGTTTTAGTGTTTCTGTATGTTATTATTATTGTTTCTGTAGTCTTTTCCTTATTTGTGTAGTGTATTTAGTATTTCTTTAGTGTATTTATTGTTTCTTTAGCTTATTTACTTTATCTGTGCCTTTTACTGTTTCTCAATTGTATTTTTACTGCTGTTGTAGTGTCTTTACTGTTTGTCGTAGTGTTTGTACTGGTTCGGTAGGCTTTTCGTTGTTCTTTAGCATATATTACTGTATCTGTGTCTTTTACTGTTTCTGAATTGCATTTTACTGTTGCTGTAGTTTATTTACTGTTGCTGTAGCTTTTTGTACTGGTTCGGTAGGCTTTTCGTTGTTCTTTAGCATTTATTACTGTATCAGTGTCTTTTACTGTTTCTGCATTGCATTTTACTGTTGCTGTAGTTTATTTACTGTTGCTGTAGTTTTTGTACTGGTTCTGTAGGCTTTTTTAGTGTTTCTGTCTTTTCTTGTTTGTGGATTGTATGTTACTTTTGCTTTTGTTACTTACTGTTGTGTAGTGTTTTTTTATTGTGTCTCTATATTTTCTTGTTTCTGCATTGATTTTTACTGTTTCTGTATTGTACTTACTATTTTTTAACTGAGTTTGTTTTTCCCTTTATAGGCTGTATTGTTTTATATACCCCAGGATTTTAATTGGAAAGAGTTTCATCTACGGCTTATTACGGATGGTGATATTGGAACGCATTTGAAGGATGTCTTAAGTCCTGTGCAGTTGGGAATGTTCAAAAAGACCTATTTTGGTTATTTGTTAAAGGTAGAACATTTGCCCATTCAGAATCAGTTGCTTCGGTCTTTACTGGTGCGTGAGATTGCGTCCTCCAAGCCTTGTACGTTTGAGGTTTGTGTGAATGGTTCACGTTTGGAATTTGGGTTGCGTGAGTTTGCACTAGTGTCTGGTTTAAAGTGCTCTGGGGATACTCCAAGTTCTCTTGATACGAGTGGTCCAAATCGGTTGATGAGTAGTTACTTCCCGACTGTGGAGAAGGTGTCTCATGTAGATACTCCCTCCGTCCCAATTTATGTGGCACTTTTCGTTTTTCGAGAGTCAATTTGACTAAACTTTGAAGTTAAATTGGATTAGGTTATCTCAATATTTTAACATTAAAATTTATATATTTGAAAACTACTTGAAACGTACTTTAAGTTGCAACTTTTCTCATATCATTTTGGTGAAAAAATATATCTTGAATTGTCGGTCAAAATTCATACAGTTTGAATCTCGAAAAGCGAAAAGTGCCACATAAATTGGGACAGAGGGAGTATTAAGAATGCTTTTATTCAACGGAAGTGGATTGGTGATGAGGATGCAGTTAAGATTGCAGTTCTGTATGTTATTGTGAATTTTGTGATGTCGGTATCTGATGTTCAAACTGTATCTAAGAAATACTTTGATTTGGTTGTGTCCGGTCTTTACAATAACTATCCATGGGGTATTGATTCGTCCAAAGAATTGTTTGATAGTATTCACAAGAAGGTTAAAACTACTAGTACATATTTTCGGGTGGTAGGTTTGCCTTCTGCGTTGTAAGTATGGTTTTATGAGTGTTGGACATACATTCCGTCATCAGTAGCTATGCACGTTAGGAGTCGAAGTCCTCGTATCTTGAACTCGAAAGTGACAAGTAATCTTTCAAAGTATAAGACAATTTGTAAGATTTTAGAGGACCCAGTCAACAAGGTATACTTTCATTGTTTTTGTATCTGTTTTCATTTCTATTGTATCTGTTTCATTCTTCATGCTTCTGTTTTGCATATTTTTCTATCTTTTTTTGTATCTATTTTCATTGATTTGTGTACTGTTATGTATGGTGCAGCCAGTTTTCCAGCCTATGCAACCAACTGTTGCTGAGTTGGCCAGATTGGAGTTGATGGATGATACGGTCGCACCTGTTGCGGATGCTATGCAAGATTCTACTGAGGATGATATAATTTTCCGCCATGGAGGGCCTCGTCCCTCCTCTTCTGCCGCTTTTGTCCACATTCCTTCTGAAAATGCTGTAAAGCAGGCACAGTCAAATTTGTCCAAACCTGCGCAGGTGTTTGAAAATGATGCTAAGATTGACATATTGACTCGTTCAGTTGAGAAGGTATGTTTAGTTTTTAATATTGAGTCATTCAGTCGCCTGAATATTTGTGATACTGTTTTTTGGCACATTCTGATACAGTTTTTGTTTTTTGTTTCAGCTTAGCAATGACTTGGAGTTATGAAGGGTCATGTAAGGATTGTATTTTTTTTGTATTTGTGTTTATTTGTTTTTACTTTGTTTAAACAGTTAGAATTATTGTCATACTGTTTTGCCTTTGTTTCTTTTGAAGGTTGATGATCAGTTTAATAATGTCAAGGAATTCTTTGGTGAGGAGCTTAGAAAAGTTGTTGATGCAATTAAGCTACTTACGCAAGGACATGTATTAATTGTTGAAGAAACTGTTTATTATTTCTTGTCGATGTAATGTCCGTTTCAATTATCCTTTTTTTTTTTTGTTTTATACAGGGTACTCAAAGTGGTGCAGTTAATCGTCAAGGTTCACTAAGGACACCACCTGCTAGTGGTGATACAGAGAAGCTCAATTCTGATGATGTTGATGCTATAGAAAAGTTTCAATCAGATGTTGGTGATACAGACAGTTTAAATGTTGATACGGCTAATGTTACGGTATGTATGTTATTTCATTTATGTTGAAACAACTAGATACTTTCACATACAAACAGTTACAGATAGTTTCAAATAGAAACAATTTAACAAGCCAATGAATTTGTACATCTTTTGTTTCTTATTTTTATGAATTATTTTTCGTTTTGTTTTTTTAGCCATGTGCTACTGGTGGAGCGACTAATGTAGCAAGCGGCAGCGGAAAAGATGTTACTGTGTCGTCTGCTGATGGTGGTGTCAGTCATGTTGAAAGAGTTGTTATTAGAAAACGTGTTCCAACGGCCGCAACAGTTCAATCAAGGTTCTTTTGACCCCTTTATTGTAATTCCCAAACTTCGACCTTGGTTTGAATTTCAGCCAATAATTTCTAAAGACTCCTAAACCTGATGAGGTGCGCGTGATAAGAACAAAACCGCCACAAGACCCTTCACTCGGAGCCAAGCTAAGGAGATCCAAGGAGTTCACTTACACTTGGTGAAGAGAGGCCTAGAAGAAGGAAGTGAGTGGAAGCCATTCCGGGTGATCTCACTAGGCCTCACGCCTAAGGAAGAAGGAGGCACAGCAGAGCCAGGCGCCCCGCCTAACCCGGGCGCCCCGCCTGGCCAACACGCTGCATGAGGGTCCAAAAATGCACAGGCGGGCCGCGCAGCCAGGTGCCCTACCCAGGCGCCCGCCTAGCCAGGCGCCCCTCCTGACCCAGGCGCCCCGCCCAGCTTTGGGCGCCCAGCTCCAGCTTATTCTAGGTGCCCCTCCCAGCCCAGGTGCCCCTCCCAGCTGTGAAGACTATGTTTCTTTTACCGTTTTGCCCTACGTGGCCTATTTTGTGAACCTTATTAATAAGGGTATTTTAGTCATTATGCAAGCTTGGGAAACACTATAAATAGCCATGCTTAGCCTATTTTGAACTTAGTTTATGATTGATGAATATTGAACTTGAGCATAGCTCTTTGGTATTGAATGAAACCTTTTGATGGGACTTGTTGTTCTTCTAGCGGATCTAGATGACTTCCTTTCCCCCGACCATTGTACTTGCGTGCTCACGTTAGATTGAGGGTAGTTGCTTAGCGTAGGTGTTCTTGTCCTTCTCTCGGGGTGTAACGAAACAAGTTCTCCGTTGCTACTTGGGATTAGAGATCGAGTTACGTCTCGTTCTTATCCTTTTACTTTTCCGCGTTTGATTCTTATCAGTTTGGTATCAGAGCAAGGTTCGGGTATCATTTCTACGAACCCCTGACCCTTGATTCTTCGTGCCTAGGTTAGTTTCTACTTTAGTTTTCTTGTTGTTGTTATTGAAAGAAGAAAAACACAAAAAAAAAAAAAAATTGAAAAATTCGAAAATCCAAAAATTTGGTGTACTTTGTTGGTTTGTTGGATTCATGATATGGGTGTTATGGATTCTTGATCGTGATTGAATTCCCGTTGCTTGGGTACCAAAATTACTTGGATTGGTGAAGTTTGAAAAATTCAAACCCCAAAATTCCTTAAACCCTTGCTAAACCTTGTTCTTGATGATTTTGGCTTGATTCTTGGGTTGAATGGATGTTTGATTGATAGCTTGATATTGGGATTGATCTTCACTGAAAAACAAACGATTTGGTACCAATTTTGTGGTATTTGAACATGTTTAACACCAAGTTTGATGAATCACAATCCTTGTTGAAACCCTTTTGATAAACCCTTGTGTTCTTGAGTTTCTTGAGTTGAATCTTGATTTTATTGATTGTTTGGATATAAACTTGATTGGGTTTTGTTAAAGAAGATAGAAAACAACTTTGGGTATCATTGGATTGTGAAAACACCGGATTTGAGGCTTGAAAATCGACTTGAAACAAGTTTGAAACGAATTGGGAAGAGCTTCAGGCCAGGCGCCCCGCCTAAGCCAGGCGCCCCGCCTAGCCAACTTTCTGCATTGGACCCAGGCGCCCCGCCTAGGTCCAGGCGCCCCGCCTGATTGCCTGCACACCTTGGGCGCCCCTCCTGAGATCCAGGCGCCCTACCTGAGTGCTGAAGGTGTTGTTTTGGGTAGATTTTCATAAGTTTTCCCATTTGTTTGATTGCATAACATCTAGTTAGTACTACTTTAATTAACCGTTCTACTTAATTAGTACTAGCCCTTTTAATTGCTTTTAGGTAACTCGTGCCTAGATAGGAGAGTAGAATTCTAAGAAGAAACGTAGAATCTTTTAACTCAAGTCCTCACTTCAAAGTGCCTAGCGTTCATTGAGTCCCATTGACTCCACTCACCCTGGTGTGTGCTTGACTCGTGAATAGTTTGGTTGAGTTGAGGGATTGATATTCATCTACGTGAAGCTTTTGGACTACAAGTCGAGTGAAATATTCACCACCACTAAACGAGTGATCCGAGTGAACACAAGTGAGGGAGTGTGTGAGGTTGTTTTGCTAACGTTTGTTACTTGTGTAGGTACAATGTCTACCGAAGGAGAAGATTTTGCTAAGAGTGCCCTTGCTACTATCCTTGCCAAATTGGATAGTATGAACTTGAGGATTGAAAGCCTTGAGAGGGTGAACTCAAGTGCTCTAGTTGAGCAAGGGACTTCCAATGTCTAATCAGAGAAAGGGACCCCGAGTGTCCAAGTTGAGAAAGGGACCCCGAGTGTCCAAGTTGAAGTCTCAAGTAGTCCTAACTTTACCCCGGAGCAAGTTAGCCATGTTATTGAATTTCTCAATCAATAACGGGTAAAGGATGATCGAGAGAGAATTGATCAAGTGTTGGGCAATACCCAACGAACGGGCATTCCCCGTATCTTGAACAACCCCCCAAGAAACATTCCACTACCAAGACCCATCCGAAATGTGCAACCTCTTGAGCAAGCCGATGAAGCTCAAGAAGGGGAGGAAACCGATTATGGTGATGACATGTATGGGTTAGATGATCACTTTCAACCGAGGCGAGGTATGAATTGGGGTCGAAATGTGGATAGAGGTAGGGGCCGAGGTCGAGGGCCACCTATGGGGTATGTTGGTGGGAATGCTAGAAGGGAGTATGGTGTGAATGAAGATCACTATGGGGGCCAACCGGAGCCTTTTTGTGGGGGTCGTGACAACACCAATCTCAATAGTGTGAAGCTTAATCTCCCAACCTTTAAAGGGAATTGTTATCCGGGAGCCTACATTGAATGGGTACTACTCGTGGAAAGGATGTTTGACACAAATGACATGACCAATGACAAGAAAGGTACTTATGCTATGTCATCCTTTGAGTCCTATGCATCTACTTGGTGGGAATCCGTCAAGAGGTCAAGGAGAAGAGCGGGAATCCTCGTGAATGTAGGTTGGAATGACTTGAAGGGTATCATGAGTATCAAGTACATCACTCCTAGATATCGTCAAGAGCAACTCAAGAAACTTTATGAGTTGAAGCAAGGTGTCAAGACGGTGCATGAATATTATGATGAGTTTGAAAGAACTCGAATGGCCTTGGATATGGACACCGAAGATGAGGAGCAAGCCGTGATCCGTTTCAAGAATGGTTTGAGCTATGGTATAGCTTCACAATTGAGATTGCATGCTTATCTTTCACTTCAAGAAGTCCTTGATGCCGCTATTCAAGCCGAGCAATGGCTTGATAAAGAAAAGTCCAACCGCTACAAGAGCAACACTTCTACTTCCATGAACAAGCCAAAGGATTGGAAAAATCCTACTCCCAATGCAAGATTCACAAATGCAAGTTGTCCTAGTGGAGCAAGTGCTAGCAAAGATGTGAAGAAGCCATTTGAGAAGTACACACCCAATGTTGGAGGTAATTCTAAAACCCAATTGAATACTCCTACTTCTTCTTCAATTCAATGTCACAAATGCAAGGGGTATGGACACTTTGCTAAGGAGTGTCCTACGAAAAGGACCATGGTTGTTGTTGGTGAAAATGCTTATGAACAAGAGAGTGAACCGGAGGAAGATGTGGGAGTAGAGGGAGATGAGAGAGTAGAGGAGAATGGCCAAGATGACACGGTGGAGGATGAGGAACCTCATACTTTTCTAGTTGTGAGGAGGAGCTTAGGAGCTATGATTGTGGAGGATAGCGAAACCTTGCAAAGAGAAAATCTTTTCCATGCTAGGTGTCGTGTCAAGGGTGTTGTATGCTCTATGATCATTGACTCGGGAAGTTGTACTAATGTGGTGAGTCAATCACTTATAGCCCAATTGAAATTGCCTACCGTGAAACACCCCAAGCCATATCGATTGCAATGGCTTAGTGAATGTGGGGAGCTAAAGGTAGTGAAGCAAGCAATGATCAAGTTTAAAATGGGTAGTTATGTGGATGAACACTTGTTCGACGTGGTGCCCATGCAAGCTTGCCACCTTCTCTTTGGAAGGCCTTGGCAATTTGATCGACAAGCGGTTCATGATGGTCGTGCCAACACTTACACGCTCCAACATGAAGGAAGGAAATTTGTGTTGAAACCCCTAACTCCCAAACAAGTGAGTGATGACTACAATCGGATGAGGGAGTTGAGGGAGGCGGCAAAGGCCAAGTCAATCATTGAGACTAGCCCCTTGTCCAAAAGCATGGTGGCAATCCCACCTTCTTCTTCTACCGGTGGCATATGTGCCATGATGCAACCGGGCGTGATCCTAAAAGGAAATGATGGCACCAAGTTTCTCCTATGCCTAGTGCACAAAGGTATGATCCTTAACTCTAATTATGACTTTTCGACTAACCCTTTGCCTAGTGTGTTTGAGAATGTCTTGAAGGATTTTTGGGACATGTTCCCGGATGAGATACCTGATGGATTACCTCCTTTGAGGGGTATCGAACACCAAATCGACTTTGTCCCGGGATCCCAAATCCCAAACAAGCCGGCTTATAGGAGCAATCCGGAGGATACAAGAGAATTGCAAAAGCAAGTTGATGAATTGCTCACTAAGGGCTTGGTGAGGGAGAGCTTGAGTCCTTGTGCCGTACCCGTAATCCTTGTTCCCAAATAGGACGGCACTTGGAGGATGTGTGTTGATTGTCGGGCCGTGAACAAAATAACGGTAAAGTACCGTCATCCCATTCCCCGACTTGATATGTTAGATGAATTAAGTGGTTCATGTGTGTTTAGCAAAATAGACCTTAGGTCTGGCTACCACCAAATCCGGATGAAACCCGGGGATGAATAGAAAACCGCATTCAAGACCAAGTTTGGTCTCTATGAATTGTTGGTGATGCCCTTTGGGCTCTCCAATGCACCTAGTACTTTCATGAGGCTAATGAACCATGTTCTAAAGCCATTCATCGATAAGTTTGTGGTCGTCTACTTTGACGATATATTGATCTATAGCAAATCAATAGACGACCATGTTGATCACCTTAGGCAAGTGCTTGAAATGTTGAGAGCCGAAAAGCTCTATGCTAATTTTAAAAAGTGTGCCTTTGGTGTTGAGAAGGTAGTCTTCCTTGGGTTTGTTGTGAGTGCCCAAGGAGTGGAGGTGGATGAGTCTAAGGTAGAGGCCATACGTGATTGGCCTACTCCTACTACCGTGACTCAAGTGAGGAGCTTTCATGGTCTTGCTAGCTTTTATAGACGATTTGTGAAAGATTTTAGCTCCATTGCCGCTACACTCACCGAATTGGTGAAGAAGGACCAACCTTTTGTTTGGGGAGAGCCTCAAGAGAAGGCCTTTCAAGAATTGAAAAGTAGGTTGAGTACCGCCCCTCTATTGCAATTGCCCGACTTCGGAAAGGCATTTGAGGTTGAATGTGATGCCTCGGGGGTGGGAATTGGTGGTGTTTTAATACAAGATAGCAAACCCATCGCCTACTTTAGTGAGAAATTGAAAGGGGCCTCCTTGAATTACTCTACGTATGACAAGGAGTTGTATGCCCTTGTGAGAGCCCTTGCCCATTGGAAACACTACCTTTGGCCTCGAGAATTTGTAATCAAGAGTGACCATGAGTCACTCAAGCATCTAAGAGGCCAAGAGAAGCTAAATAAGAGGCATGCCAAGTGGGTTGAATTCATTGAGTCTTTTCCCTATGTTATCCAATACAAGAAAGGGAAAGACAATGTTGTGGCGGACGCATTTTCTAGGAAGTTTGCTCGAGCCACCACTCTCACCTCTAAGCTCATGGGTTTTGAGAGCATTAAATTGATGTATGCTCATGACCCAAAGCTAAAGAGTGTCCATGACGCTCTAGAGAAAGGGGAGAGAGTTGAGAAATACCAATGGGTTAAGGGATATATCTTCAAAAATGGTAGAGTGTGCATAACCGAGTCCTCTTGGAGGGAGTTGCTTGTGCACGAGGCACATTGTGGGGGACTCATGGGTCACTTTGGCACAAGAAAGACTTTGGCTATTCTTAAAGAACAATTTCATTGGCCAAAGATGGGGGTGCAAGTTGAAAAGTTTTGCAACAATTGCCTTGAGTGAAAGCGTGCCAAATCTAAAGCCCACCCCCATGGGTTGTATACCCCTCTCCCCGTACCTACTAGTCCGTGGTTGGATATCTCAATGGACTTTGTTATGGGATTACCAAGGACTAGGGAGGGCCATGATAGCATTTATGTTGTTGTGGATAGGTTCTCCAAAATGGCTCACTTCATTCTATGTAAAAAATATGATGATGCACAACATGTTGCTGCTTTGTTTATTGATAATGTTTTGAAGTTGCATGGTGTGCCTCAAACCATAGTGAGTGATAGGGACACTAAGTTCCTAAGCCAATTTTGGAGGAGTTTATGGGGTGCTTTAGGCACCAAGCTCTTGTTCTCCACGTCCCACCACCCACAAACGGATGGGCAAACCGAGGTGGTAAATCGAACTTTGGGTGCTCTTCTTAGAGCCATGACCCGAGGTAAGGCCGGGACTTGGATTGATTATTTGCCTCTTATGGAGTTTGCCTATAATCGTACATTGCATAGCATGATTGGCATGACTCCCTTTGAGTGCGTCTATGGTTTTAACCCCTTGATTCCACTTGATCTAACCTCTTTGCCAAGGGAAATAGTTGTTAATTTTGAAGGTAAAGCTAGAGCCAAGGCTTTGATGGAGCTACATGCTAAGGCGAAGAAGAATTTGGAGGAAGCTTATGCAAAGGTAGCCTCCAAGAAAACCAAGGGACGCAAGAAGGTGGAACTCAAGAAGGGTGACTATGTGTGGGTGCACTTCCGGAAAGAAGGTTTCCAAACCTTAGGAAAGGGAAGTTGGCACCCCGTGGAGATGGCCCATTCCAAGTGCTCTCGAAGATAAACAACAATTCCTATGTGGTCGACTTGCCAAGTGAGTATCAAGTTTCTAATACTTTCAATATTTGTGACTTGGTTCCTTTGGATGTAGGTGATGACGAGGTCGTGGATGATGATGCCTCAATTTCGAGGGCGAAATCTTCTCAAGAAGGGGAGGATGATAAGAACCAAACCCCCACAAGACCCTTCACTCGGAGCCAAGCTAAGGAGATCCAAGGAGGTCACTTACACTTGGTGAAGAGAGGCCTAGAAGAAGGAAGCGAGTGGAAGCCATTCCGGGTGATCTCACTAGGCCTCACGCCTAAGGAAGAAGGAGGCACAGCAGAGCCAGGCGCCTCGCCTAGCCCGGGCGCCCCGCCTGGACAACACGCTGCATGAGGGTCCAAAAATGCACAGGCGGGCCGCGCAGCCAGGCGCCCTACCCAGGCGCCCCTCCTGACCCAGGCGCCCTGCCCAGCTTTGGGCGCCCAGCTGCAGCTTATTCTAGGCGCCCCTCTTAGCCCAGGCGCCCCTCCCAGCTGTGAAGACTATGTTTCTTTTACCGTTTTGCCCTACGTGGCCTATTTTATGAACCTTATTAGTAAGGGTATTTTAGTCACTGTGCAAGCTTGGGAAACACTATAAATAGCCATGCTTAGCCTATTTTGAACTTAGTTTATGATTGATGAATATTGAACTTGAGAATAGCTCTTTGGTATTGAATGAAACCTTTTGATGGGACTTGTTGTTATTCTAGCGGATCTAGATGACTTCCTTTCCCCCCGACCATTCTACTTGCGTGCTCACTTTAGCTCGAGGGTAGTTGCTTTGCGTAGGTGTTCTTGTCCTTCTCTCGGGGTGTAACGGAACAAGTTCTCCGTTGCTACTTGGGATTAGAGATCGAGTTACGTCTCGTTCTTATCCTTTTACTTTTCCGCGTTTGATTCTTATCAGCGCGTTTGCCTTTTTTTTTTTCTCTATTTTTTAAAACTTTTGTATTTCCCTTGTTTCTAAACTGTATCATATCTTTGTACATTGTTTCTGACATTATTTTTTTTGTATCAGTTTATTCAAGGTTATTCTGTTGATGGTGCTTCATTTTCTAAGAAAGATATTCCTGGGCCTTCTTTTACGTCGGATGATTTCTTTGATAACTGGACGGAGGAGCAGTTTGCGGAGATGGACCATAACATTGCCGACACCATTAAGAATGTGAAGAAATAATTTGAAATTAACCCTGTTGCTGGAGAACCTGGTGCCACTGTTTCTGAAGCGGCCACTTATACTGTTGAAGCAGATGCTGCTGCCGCTGTTGCTGAAGATGCTTCTGATACTGTTGCTGCAGAGCATGGTGCCAGGGTTGCTGAAATGCCTGCTGATACTGTTGCTGCAGATCCTAGTTCTAGTGTTGATGAAGATCTTGTTCAGCATGCCGCTGTAGAGCCCATTGAGCACGATGCTGCTGTTGATGATCATGCTGAGGATTCTAATATTATGTTGGTTAGTGACCATGAGAACAAGGAGGCGAGCCCACGTGCGGATACTAGTACACTTTCACAGGCGTTGGTAAGGGTGAAGCGTCCTGGTAAATATGATGTTTCACCTTTTCTGCATGAGTTTGCTTCTGGTGCTAGTGCCAATTATGTTTCGCCCAAACCTTTGATGTTGCAAAGGCATCCATTTTGTGTTGCCGTCATAGAGGATGTTGATAAAGAATTATTAAATAGGTTTGTATCATTTGTTGATGATCTTGCTAAGCGGAAAAAAGGAAGGTTTGTTCCCCTTCAATGCTTCTTTATTGTATCATTTATCATGTTGATATTGTTTTAATTCATGTTTGTTTTGGTTTTTGTTTTTAGGATTTGTGCCTATTCCAAAACTGACAATATACTTCCATATGAGTTTCAATTCGGAGTCGAAACTGTGTCAACTCGAATGTGGTTCTATATTCTGTTGCATGGTGGTCATGCATTGCAGGATTCAGTAAGTTTATTTTTTCTCTTTTTAGTCTGTGTGTGTTGTATCTTTACTGTATCTTTTCTGTTTCTTCTACTGTGTGAGGGTGTGTTTCTGTTTCTTTTATATTTGTGTGTGGGCGTATGCCCCTGTACTGTTTCTTATTCTTTCTCGATGTATCTGTAATTGTAATTTTGTTTTTTTCTTCATTGTTTCTGTAATGTATCATCTATTTATATCATTAATTTTTTTTTGAATGTTACAGCATGTTAATGTTGTTTTCTACTACTTGCGTAAGCAAGGAAACTATCGACCGAAGAGTGAATTATCCTTCACTACTACTGACTGTTGGTTTAAAATGATGATCGAGATTGTCTATGACAAGTATGTGAATAGTGGCAAGGATGTTTCAGTGCTGTCTGATGTTGATTCTATTGCTAGCTACATTAGAGGCTGCAAGATCCCTGGAAATGTGCCTTGGGTAGAGGTTGACTATGTTCTGCTCCCGATTAATATATAGTCTTTTTTCTGGATGTTGTTTGTTGTACTCACTATTTATGTAATGACAGTTTCGAAAGGTTTATATTTACAGCAATTGTGTTTTATTTTTGTTCCTTTTTAAAGTGTGAAACAGTTTCATACAATTATTAACTGTATCAGATAGCTAAATTGACACAGAAACAGTTGAAATTATCTTGACTACCTCAGCAACCACTTGTGAAACTATATCACTTCTAACTAGTCAGATTCAATGACAAAGAAACAATTAAACACAACTATGAAATAATTTGACACAATTATTAACTGTATCAGATAGCTAAATTGACATAAAAATAAGTGAAAATATCTTGAAACACGAAGGAACTACTTGTGAAACTGAATCACTTCTAAACATTCAGATCCAATTTGAAAAAAAAAGTAAAACATAAAGGTGAAACAGTTTCATACAGTCATGAAACAGTCTGCTACAGACAGCTAAATGTATTAATAGTTGGGGAATATCTTGAAACAATCACGCAAAAATTCTCAAACTGTATCACTTCTAAAACTTCTGATTCAATGACAAAGAAAGAACTAAAGAAAGTTCTATTTGGGCTTCGGAGGATGTGTGCGAGTTTTTCTGTTGTGTCCTTCGCGACCACAAATTGCACACGTAATCTTCGTCCTTTTTGCATGTACTTCCCATTGTGGTTTGTATCTAGTTATTTTTGGCCTTCCTGGTGGCCGTCTTGCAACTGGCGGGAGTAGTTCAATTTCTGAAACAAATGCTGGAATCTCCCATCTGGTTTCATCTGGTATCGGATTAACATGGAACTCATATGTCTTTACCAGGGACTTTGTTGAGTAGTAGTTACTGCTGTAATCTTCTTCTTCCAGGCCTTTGTACTTTAGAATAGCCAAAGCATGCACACAGGGCAGTTCTTCCATTTGAAAATTTCCACAATAGCATGTCTGTTCATTCAGATTAACAATGAATTTTTTTCACCATCATAGATAGCTGCTTCATTTCCTGTTGAATGTATCTACAACACACAGGATGATACATTTCTGAAACAGAAAATACAAGGAAGGTACAGGATGAAAGAACTTAGATACAGTGGAAATGAAACAGTTTCTATACTACCTTAAGCTGCATAGCTCTGCTTTTGTATCCATCCAGTATTTTGTTGTACTTGAATCCAAGAGGTGTGAATGTCTCATGTGCTTTCTTCCTGTTATCATCATGCTAAGTCCCAATCAGTGAGCGCATGTCTCCATAAATGCGACTACAGGCATATCACGCGCATCCCTGTTGACCGCATTCAAGGATTCTGCAATGTTTGATGTCATTGTAAACCCCCTATTTACTGTTGAATACTCCCTTGACCATTTCTGGTATCCAGCGTTTAGCAAGTATGCTTTGATACGTTTATCCATTTTTTCCACACTGTTCATGTATGTGTCAAATTCATGTATGGTGTATGCCTTTGCCATACTGAAGAATGTCTCGTGGAGCTTCTCTTCACATTTCTTGAACTTAGTCTTGAGGTTGTTCCACAAGTGCCATATGCATGCATAGTGTGGGAAGTGAGGATATACAATTGTAGTAGCCTTAATTATGCTCTCGTTACGGTCTGACACAACGCACATGTTTCTCTCTCACCGTAAGCATATTTGAACTTTTCAAAGAACCATTGCCATGAGGCATCGTTCTCTGAATCAACAATTGCATACGCAAGCGGCAGTATGCTCCCTATGTAAAGAAACAGTAAGATAAATATTTGAAACAGTGTCACACAAGTACAAATTGAAACAGTCTGATTCAAATAGAAAGCTTAAACACTAAAGTATAGTCCTCAAAGAAACTGATAGCAAAAAGCTGTAAATATTTTGATACAAAGTGAAACAGTCTGATACAAATAAAACATGATGAAACAGAGAGAAATACATGGCTTTAAAAAGTCTGTACCAGAGTTCAAACGGTCTGATACAAAGCTGATACAAAAATTGAAGCAGTCTGATACAAATAAACCATGTGTCTAAAAAAGTCTGATACAAAAGCTGGAAATAGTTTGACACAAAAGTGAAACAGTGTGATACAGATAAAAGATGACGAAATAGATAATATATGGTCTTAAAAATCTTGATACCAAAGTTCAAACAGCCTGATACAAAGCTGAAGCAGTATGCAACAAATGAGAGATGCTAAAACATTATGATACAAACAGTTGAAACAGTATGATACAACAGGTACCGTTAGAAATCGATTTACCTGCTGCATCTAATGTACTTGCCGCTAGGAATGTTCCTTTGTGCACTGCTTTTAGGAAGCTACCATCAACGACTATGATTGGTTTGCAATGTTGAAATCCCTTTATTGAAGCATTCAAAGCAACAAAAGCGTACTTGAACAAATGGTCCTCACTTGCATGCAAAGCAACAACTGACCCTGGGTTTCTTTGGTCTAACATATAAAGGTAACTTGGAAGCTTCTTGTAAGTTTCAGTTGGGGCTCCTCGTATCATTGCAATGGCCATTTCTTTTGCTCTCCAAGCCTTCATATAATCTATGTGTATACCGTAACACCTCTGCATTTCGTCCATTATCTCTTTAGGCTTGTAGGTCGACTTTGTGTCATCAACCCTATCCTTGACAATCATACCAATCATTCGTGATGTAAGCTGCTCTTGCCCATACACTCTTTCTTTGTATGGACATGTGTGTTCATTGGTGAATTCTCTAACTTTGAGCAAACTTGATGAATTCAAGCTTGAGGCTCTAAATTTCCATTTGCAATTTTCACCTTTGCATATTAGGCAGTAGCTGCAGATACATTATGATACAGAAAACTGTTACATGATACAGAAAGCTACAGAAATTAAGTAACAGATACAAAATTGTACAGTATGATACAAATACGATTTACTTAGTTTCTAACACCCATGTATGATATAATCAGAGATGGTAGAGTTATAGATCAGATACAAATGTGATACATAATTCACACATTGTATCTGACATATAAATTGTTATTGCTTGAAACAAATACACATTTCAGATACAATAGTGATACAAATGACACATTTGAGATACATACTGTTTGTTCGTGAAACAAACTCACATAGTGTGCTACAATATATAAACTATAAAAATTCATATACACAAAAGACACATAGCAGATACACTGATATCAAGAACATTACTTAGACTACTTATGATACAGTTACACAGACACGGATACAATGATATAGTGTGAAATAAATTGATACAAAACACAAATACTGAGATTTAATACCTTGTTGCGCTTGATCTCTCAACCTTAAACTGAACCTTTTCTCTTATTGCAAGTCGTTTCATAGCCATTACCACAGTCTTTTTGTTAAGGCAGACTTGGCCCTCTAGTATCTCGTTTTGCACGCTATTGGTAATTACTGCAACTTCTTCTACCTCGTGCTCATCACAAGTTCCTTTAATTAGTAGTTCTACCGTTTCAGCACTACTGATAAGCGTATCATCAATGTTCGTATCTATAGTGCAACTGTTTCTGTCAGTATCAACACAGTCTCCCACTGTATCACGACTCCTTATGCTTTGTCTATCACTCATTGTGTATTTCTAAACCCGGACTTTTTGCCATTACCTTATACTTTATTTTAACAACTTTCTAGTCAGATCAATGTTCAGTTGCTTCGCAACTGTATCACGAAGCATTCGAAAGTTTGAATCTGAATTTATCGCGATTGCATCAACAACAAAGTCAATATAATTGTCGAATTTGTCCCATCTTCCACTATGTTTTAGTAGAATTTGTATCTGTGCCATATCTATTGTAACGTTTCGATTTTGATCTGTTTAAACTGTACAGGACGGGTAACAGCAACCAGAAACAGAGGTGAAACACAGGATATACGGACGCGAAACAGAGGAGAAACAGCCGCGACAGAGCAAAAACAGACGCAACACAATGGAGAAACGGTAGCAGTTTTGTAGAATTTTTGATCGAAAATAGAGTACGATGTGTAGAAACAAATAGAAATAGAAAAGATACGATTTTGAGTAGTTGCAGATTTGTTATTGGAGGCAGAGTGATTAGAAAACTGTAAGCAGCTAGAGAGAGAAAAAACAAAGAGAAAGGAGTAAGGGTTTCAATTTCTGTAAATAGAGTTGGAATGAACTATTTATACATTGCCATTTTGCTAGGAAAAATATTGCCATGCATTGTAATTAGAAAAATATTGCTATTTTTATGTAATTAAGGGTGAAAATTTGTATATTTGTGTAAAAAACCCATTTAAAAGAGGTAAGGGATCTCTCAAGTTTTAAAAGAAGAAAAGGGGACAAATACTTAATTAACTTGGGTCCTTTCGGTGAGGGGGGACTTTTGAGTCCCCAAAAGAAAAAAGGAGGACAAAGTTATAAAGAATTGGATGAGGGGGACACCCCTATAATTAATAATTAAGGATAGTTATGTGGTCATAATAAAACCACCCCAAAGTTTGAATAAGTGCAAAATGGCCCTCCATATATATAACAATTCAATAGCCAAAAAAAGCAAAAAAACCTACATTTCTCTCTCCTCCATTCTTCTTCTTCTTTCCCTAATTTTTTTGCAGCTGCGCTGCTGTGCTTCCCGCTATTTTTTTTTCAATTTTGCTTCAAATCAACAGCCCCATTAAAGGGTATTTTAAGCTTTTCTTCATCCCAAACCCGAGTTAAACCCATTCCAATTCAAATCGAAAAGTTTTTTCCAAATATTATTTTTCGCGAGTTAGACCCCTTTTGAAGATCTGTCACTTTGTCGCTTGAAAGGAGATCTGGTAAGTGTTCAGTGTTGTACATTGTATAATGCAGTTTGTTTTGTGATTTCTGGGTTTCGTTTCTGCATTTTATGAAAAATGTAAATTCTGGGCAGTTGATGTGTACGAATGTGAAGATTATGTGTACACATATTACTGTGTACACATATGTAATATGTGTACACATAATAATCATGTGTACACATAATATATAATGTGTACACATCAGCTGACGTTGCATCCTTTTTGTTCGTACACATCAAATATACGTGTATGTGTACACATATTATATTGACGTGTACACATAATAAATATGTATACACTTGTACATATCAGACGACGTAGCATCTTTTTCTTACTTCACATTCAAAATATGTGTACACGTCAAAAAAATATGTGTACACAACTTTTACTTTATACGTGAAAACATCTCGATTGTGTTTTCAGCTTCTAATGCATATCAATTTTTGATGTATCCAGGTATTTTTGCACCATAAATGGTTGTACTACTATTAGTAGTTGATTTTCTTGGTGAATGGATTGAGACCCCAGAATGTTTCACGTAGATTTCGATGGCAAGGGAGACGGTACCAGTTATTTTGAATAACGATGTTACGTATTCTGAGTTGGTTAACAAGATCATTACTAGATGTGGGGAAAGTCATGATCCAAATGATCTTTGCATTACATACATGCCTAGCATCTGTTCAAAGCAAAAGAGTCATCCTTGTAAAATAAAGAACGACGAGGATCTCCTTGTTTACCTTGCCGATGTCGACGGATCTGGAAATAGGCCTACTTTAAGGGTATGTTTGGCTGATAGGTCTGTAGAGATTTCAAGTGAACAACCTGTGCGTAATGATGGGATGTGTGATGATTTTTCTACTAGTAGATGGGATGACATGGATCTACCAGATCCGTTGAATATGGAAATTCCACTAAATCAAGGAGAATAAGAAGAAAATGTTGGAGAAGTACACGAAAGAGGTGGAGGAGGAGGAGCAGAAGTAGAACTAGAAGAAGAACAACAACAAGAAGAAGAAAAAGAAATAGAATTCAGTCCGACTCCTGTAGTTGAGAGCAATACGGTTAATGTTGGAGGTTCTGAAGCAGGCTGCAGCGTTCAAAGCGATGGGGACGATGAAGATAGTGATTTTTATACGTACCTTAAAAAACAAATGCCCCTTAATAAATGCCTTGCAGCTTGCTGCAGTGAAGAAGCATTATTGTTTCAAGAAAATGAAGAATACAAAAACAGTTTTTTGTGTGAGATGTGTAAATCAGAGCTGCAAGTGGTGGATCCGGGCCATAAAGTACGTAGACAGTGATAGGTTCATCATTACTGTGTACAGGAACAAGCATTCGTACGGGTTAGAGCATCTTTTAAGTAATCACCCACATGCCTCTGCAGAATCATATGTACACATTGTAAGAATCAGTTATATATGTGTAGGTTTGGTGTGATAACTTCAAGCATCGTTGAGTCAATTAACGCTATGCTAAAGAATGAAAGAGAATATCTCATTGTTGCAATGTTCAATGGAATTTTGAGGAATTTTTCTGAAAAGTTTCATCATAGGCGTACCATGTTCTTACAGCACTCAAAGTCATGTGTTCCTTCAATTGAACAAATATTAAGGAAAAATGTCACAGAGGGCAACAAGCTTTACGTTTGTTGCGTTGGCAATGATGTTTACAATATCGGTACTGGCGATGAGGTTGTTAGTTTCGATCTAATTCAAAGGACTTGTTCTTGTCGGAGGTTTGATTTGGACATACTACCTTGTGCACATGCTATGGCAGCCTTAGGATATCGATATGGAGGAGCGTTTGAGTTTGGGAACGAGATATACCAATATACATCGGGGTATTATTCTACAAATGCATACATTCTTGCGTATGAGGGCTTAATCTATCCAATGATTGCAAAAGAGTTTTGGAATGCCCCACCAGAGCTTTATGAGAGGAAGATAAAGCCGCCTTTTGTGAAAATGACACGAGGAAGAAGGAAGACCAAGCGAATGCCTTCGGTGGGTGAAGCATTCACAAGTAGGAAGAATAGATGTGGCATATCCAAGAGACTTGGTCATAAGAAAACAACATCTCCCCATCGGAGGGTTGTAGATTCCGGAGGCCCCAGTGTTGTTTCGTAGAACCATATATGTTCTTTTCTTGTATTTGTAACCATTTGTAAACTTATAGTTCCTATTTGTTTTTTATCTATTTTTCTGTTTAATATGTCTTTTGTGCAGACATTACCTATAATTTCTTTATCCTTCAACGTAAAACGAACAAACAAAATTATAACATGATAGATAGAAACACTAAAAAAATTAATGTGCTGTGCACATATAACTTACGTGTACACATAAAATAATATGTGTACATCTCGTTTGACGTGTACACATCTTGTTGATGTGTGGGTAGATTATAAAAATAATTAATACTCCCTCCGTCCCAATTTATGTGGCACCATTTCCTTTTTTGTTTGTCCCAAAATGAGTGGCACCTTTCCTTATTTGACAACTATTTAATCCATCATCTTTATTTTACCCTTGTTGGGCCCTACATACTTTTAAACCTACCAACAACTTTTTTATTACTCAAATCTTCTCTCTCTTACTTTTTCAAGGGTAAATTTGACACTTAACAAGGTCAACCTCTATTTTCTTAAAATCCGTGCCCGGTCAAATGGTGCCACATAAATTGGGACGGAGGGAGTAGTAGTTTACACATATTATGTGTACACGTGTACACATATACGTTAATATGTGTACATATATAAATTTTATGTGTACACGTAAAGTTAATATGAGTACATTCAATCATTATCAACAGCCAAAAGCACAATTAATGCATGAGAACTTGTTTGAACTCTCAAATAACTTCCATTTCAATGTAGGAACATGTATTCACCATTATAGGCACTCCAACAACCATAATTTGAGATATTTGAGAATCAATATGACAACTACTGTCTAATGAAAAGGCCAAATCCTTAGATTCTAATGATCCAATGATAGGGAATGCATGAGCACTCGTTTGAACTCTCAAATAACTTCAATTTCAATTAGGAACATGGATTCACCATTCTAGGCACTCCAACAACCATAATTTGAGATATTTGAGAATCAATATGATAACTACTTTCTAATGAAAAGGCCAAATCCTTAGATTCTAATGCTCCAATGATAGGAAATGCATGAGAACACGTTTGAACTCTCAAATAACTTCCATTTCAATGTAGGAACATGGATTCACCATTATAGGCACTCCAACAACCATAATTTGAGAATCAATATGACAACTATTGTCTAATGAAAAAGCCAAATCCTTAGATTCTAATACTCCAATGATGGGGAATGCATGAGAACTCGTTTGAACTCTCAAATAACTTCTATTTCAATGTAGGAACATGGATTCACCATTATAGGCACTCCAACAACCATAATTTGAGATATTTGATAATCAATATGACAACTACTGTCTAATGAAAAGGCCAAATCCTTAGATTCTAATGCTCCAATGATAGGGAATGCATGAGAACTCGTTTGAACTCTCAAATAACTTCCATTTCAGTGTAGGAACATGTATTCACCATTATAGGCACTCCAACAACCATAATTTGAGATATTTGAGAATCAATATGACAACTATTGTCTAATGAAAAGGCCAAATCCTTAGATTCTAATGCTCCAATGATAGGGAATGCATGAGAACTCGTTTGAACTCTCAAACCACTTCCATTTCAACGTGAACATGGATTCACCATTATAGGCACTCCAATTAACCAAGATTTGAGATATTTGAGAATCGATATGACAATATGTGTACACATATAAATTTAACGTGTACACGTAAAGTTAAGTGTGAGTACATTCAATTATTATCAACAGCCAAAAGCATAATTAATGCGTGAGAACTCGTTTGAACACTCAAATAACTTTCATATAAACATAGAAGCATGATAATAGAGGACTTTAAGATTGATTCAAATGCATATAATTATAGACTTCACATATACTAAAATTAAGACATAACTCAGATTTCACAATAAAAAGGGAACTTAACATTATATATTCTAATTTTCAAAGCCGGAGCGAGGTGGAGAGTTGGGTAGAGTGTAGTAGATGTCCTTCAGGGACTTGCCCAAAGGTGTTAGGAGTAGTTCGAAGATCATTTTAATCCTCCTTATATCCATAAGTTAACGGTCTCTTGCTTCAATTAGGGCTTCTTTCATTTCATCAAGATCTTTCTTCAAGTCATCCATCTTTATAATTGGACGTCTTGCCATGATATCTTTGCTATTTTTGCTATAGATACTGGAATTTCTTGCGTGATTATGAGAGAGTATTTTTGACTATTTATAGAGCAAGGATGTGAAGGATTGCGTCCTTTCATCTTTATGTATTATGGACGGTTTATTGAAGGGTAGCATTAGGTTATTTTTAGTGAAACGACGGTTTTTATAACTGCCCTAGTCTTATTATCCGCCTTTTATGCTTTTTAACCGTCCGCGCATAAGTATACATATACACATATCACTAATGTGTACACATATTTTTTATGTGTACACATATTTTTGATGTGTATTATGGACTTGTGCAAATTACACAAGTAATTACCTACACATATTTTTTACATGTACAAATATTTTTGATGTGTATTATGGACTTGTGCAAATTACACAAGTAATTACCTACACATATTTTTTACGTGTACACAAATTACGCAAGTGAGATAATGCCTTTTATCAATGTTAAGGACAATAAATATCCTCTTTGCACCATCCCACTTGCGTCCACCAGGGTAAGGCAGCTTTTCACTAGCATAATCCAGGAGCCCCTCCTCACACTTCTTCAACTTCATACAGTCATCAAATGAAATCCCCAATTCACCAGCATCCTTTATAAAAGCTTGGTGCACTGCAGTTAACTTAGTACAGAAGTTCATGTCCAAGATCACATCGGTCTTGTTGTAGTGCCTGTGGAAGTTCTTGTGCCTTATCCGCATCAAGTTCAGAATTTCATCAACATGCTGTAAGATAATGGAAAAGAAAAAACAAAACAAAGATGAATATAACAAAATAAAAATAACAGACACATATTTGAGATGTACACAACAAGAATATGTGTACACATATTATTGTTTTATACACATATTTTTTAGGTGTACACATATTATTATTGTGTACACATATTTTTTAGGTGTGCAAACACCATAAAACTTGCCCTGTAGAATATCTGACTCTCCATCCACTTCTTCATGCAGATTACATCTTGGAAGTCCCTGTAATTGTACTCGTGACCCAGAAAGCTACGCTTCTTCATGTTTCTCTCCTTCATGTATGCTAGGAATCCAGCCTCTTTAGTTGGATCCATTGGCCTATAGAGATCAACAGGCAGTCTCTCATGTACCTCCACAGCTGCAACCCTCGCCCTTGCAGCAAACCTTGCCCTAGTGGTTTTCTTTGATTTCTTCAATGATGCAACATAAGGAGACATCCTTGCCCTCGAAGGATACACTGTCCTCTTCGGCTTCTCCTCAGCACACTTTCTCAGGAACACCACATTCTCTTTCAACTTTATTAACAACCTTTATTCCCTCTCTTTTTCTTCTTTACAGACTTTACACAGCTTACACTTGCTGCATCCATGTCTTCTGGAGGTGCTCTCACCAACCTCACCTCCAGAAAATACAAACAGCCTCCTTCGACCACCACTAAACTCCACCTGCTTTCTGTCTCTATCATCCACACTCATTCCGACAACATTATCGGCAACATTGCCTCTTCCATTTGCTCTGGTACTCTCCTTCTCTCACTCTGCTTTGGAACAATAACCCTATCACCTGCCACTGCAGCATCATGCCCAACAACTGCTGTTGCATTACTAACTTCAACTTCCCCCAACCTCAATCTTTGCGCACCAATAAGTCTAGCCACCAGTCCATCAATCAATGCATCCTCCTCATCAACAAATGACACCAGGTTTTTCATGAAAGCCCTTCTACTCTCCCTTTGAGTAGGCACAAGAATTGAGATCACAACCTACAACCCATCCCAACCAAAATTTAAAAAAATAATAATAAATCAACCTGAGGAATATAAAAACTGTGTACACATATTACTTTCACATCATGAATACGTGTACGCATCGATAATATATGTACACGTAATTAATATGTGTACACACAGAATATGCCTGTAATATGCTTTACATGTTTTACTTGTGTGTACACATATAAGTTATATGTGTACACATATAACATATACACATATAAATTATATGTGTACACACAGAAAGGAAATCGTTAAATAATCACTAACCGGGTTATCAACATGGCGAAGGATTTGAACACAGTCCCTCTCCTGCTTTGTAGGGATCCATCTTAACATTCTTCGTTTTGTGGGGTTTTCATCATATCCAGGGTGCCGGAGTGATGGAATGGCTTCATATGCCCAAGCAACGAATGCCCATGAGAAGCCATAGAGGTTGTATCATTTCTTTCCTACGTTCATTGGGGCGACAAGGCTCTGTATTGTCATCTCAAAGTTTTTTTTCCTCCAAGGATACTTAGCAAAGTACGTGGTGGGCCTAGAAGCTAAACAGACAAATAAAGGATCGATACTCGTATGCAAATCCTTTGAGCATAAGATTAAATACGCAAACCAAGCGAGGGAAAGTCGATACTTTGTTCTTGAATCAAGATCACTATGCTCTATAATATTCAATAGCTCACCTCCTGAAACAGCCCCTTTTCTTCCATTCTTCTCGATTAAAACGTCCCACATCGATTGCCCCTTCTCTTTCACATCCTCCAAATAAAGATCACTGGGGTAATCGTGGCATGACAATCCCGTAAATGTTGCAAATTCATTCATGCCAAACCGAGCAGGAAGTCCATTGAATTTGACCCATAACTCCATCTTCTTCTTGCATGTTATGGTCCGCAATCGAAGCCCATTGACTAATCTTGGAGGAAAAATTGCTTTATCACTCAACCCATGCATGTGCCCAAACACTGATTTTTTTAAACTCATCATAATATTCCAATTTTATCAAGGCCTCTCTCAACTTCTTCATATCCCCAGCAAAGGAGGATCTTTGTGTGACCTTGATCACGGTGAACTCTCCTTGCTCCTCCATACGTCCTGAGATTCACATCAAGCTGGAAAGTCACAGTGCCCTAATGAATTAGGGATATTGATTAGTTGAATGTTTTCAAACGTCATCTATTATAGTACATATAAGAATAAAGTGTACACATAATAAATATGTGTACACATATTACTGATGTGTACACGAATTTTTTAGCTTTAAATAAATGAAATATGTGTACACATAATAAATAACGTGTACACATATTACTGATGTATACACATATTTCTTATGTGTAGACTTTATTTAAATGTGTGCACATAAACAATTACCTCTGCTGGGGTAGCTGCCTCAACTGATCTTGCAGCATTAACTCCTTCAACAATCGTCTCCTCATCATCATCATCTGCTTCAACATCTGTCCCCTTATCATCACCAGCCTTATCCTCAGTCTCTATAGCAACATTCTCCCCAACATTACCCTTAGTCTCCACAACATTATCATCCACATCCTGTGTCATACTCTCTAACAACAGCTTCCATCTACTCATAGCAGCACGTTTTTCTTCTGTTTCTTTTTCTCCACTAGCACCTTCTAGTCCTTGTTCTCCACCAGCACCTTCAACACCTTGTTCTTCTTGATTATCCCTCCCACTAACACTAGCACCACCTTCTTCTCTTTCTCTATCACCTTCAACACCTTGTTCTTCTTGATTATCCCTCCCACTAACACTAGCACCACCTTCTTCTCTTTCTCTATCACCTCCACTACCACTAACAGCTTTTCCACCAGCTTCTCATTCACCACTTCCAATAGCAACAACTTGTTGTCCTCCTTCTCCTCCATCACTTCCACCAACACCTCCTTCTTTTTGTACTCCACTAGCATCAACACCTTGTTCTTCTCGATTATCCCTCCTACTAACACTAGCACCACCTTCTTCTCTTTCTCTTTCTCTTTCACTATCACTAACAACTTTTCCACCAGCTTCTTCTCTATCACCAGTCTCAGTCTCTCTTTCATCTACTCTCTCCACATTCTCTCCACTATCTATGAGTGCAGCTTGTTGATTAACTTCTCCAAGGTTTTTATTAACGTCTACATGTGCACACATATCTATTCTCGTCTGGCTCTCAGATTGGACCTCATTTGATCGTTCTCTACCGCTGGAAGCTCTCGTTCTTTTGCTAGCCTGTTCAGAAGTGTCGCTTCTTTCATCACGTAGCCTTTTGCCACCCCTGTTAGTGTTACCACTAAGCTTCCCATGACGTGTGCTAACCATTGTATCTACAAAGCATATAAAGAGAATACATCAAGTAAGATTAAACAAACACAGATATTCTTGATGTGTACACATATACTTATATGTACACACAACAAGAATATGTGTTAAAATAATATAGCTTTTTCGAACATCATCTTCTGTGTACACACATCAAGAATATGTGTACACATATTGTTATATATATACACATATAATAATATATGTACACATCAAAAATACGTGTACAGATCTTGCAGATCTATGCCCATTTTTTCAGATGTGTACTCATCTTTTGTTTACACATCTGCAAAGATGTGTACACATATTTCAGATGTTTACACATATTATTTTCATAGGAACTGAAGACACGATATAAATCAGTGTATTCTGGGTTTTCAAATAAATTTGCACCAGAAAATCTATACACAAACTCAGAAAATGAACTCAAACCAGAAAAACGAAACAAGGATTTTCAAACGAACCATATTCTTGTTTTTGCTTTAAAAAATTTGAAAAAGTACCTATTTTAAGTTGATGAATGGAAATATGAATCGATCTTGAACCACCACAAATTCGACGGAAATCGGAAAAAATAAGAAGAAAATCGATGGTGAACAGTAGTGATTATTGAATTTGCAAGAGGAGAGAGAACATAGAGAAATGGATGAGTATGCTGTTTGGGGAATTGCATTGTGTCAGTTGCAAGTGGGGAGAGAGAAGGGCTGGTTTTGCTTTAACTTTTTCCAACTTTTAATATTTGCTGTTTGGCCCCTGCGCCAATTAATTAGCTTTCTAATGACACACGGGTAATAAAAGAAAATGGAAAAAAAATTTGTGTCCCCTTTCCTTCTTTAAATACTTGAGAGGTCCCTAAGCCTCTTTCTTCACAATTAACTTAAGTGAGAGTTAAATTATAATATTTAAAATTTGTGGATAAAAGAAAATTTTTTGAAATATACAAAAAAGCCCCATAATTTAAAAAAATTTAAATGTTTCATTTTTCCTCCCTCCCACCTATTTTTACTCTATCATCTATTCAAATCATTTTAAATTTTTATTTCTCTCTTTTTCTTCTTTCTCCCTCTTTTTTCTTCTTCCTTCTCTGTAATAGCCTAGTTAAATACGGGCAAAATAGCCATTACCTAAAATGAATTAAAAAGAAAATAATAAAAGCCAAAGCCACAAAGGACTTTGGCAGAGACCAAATCCAAAGAGAAATAGAGGCAGCAATGAGGCCATAAGCCTCTGAAACAACAAGCAGCAAATCGAAGAGAAAATCATTACAAATACAAAGAAAAAAAAAATAGGGAAGCTAGAGAAGATTGAAGGATCCAAGGTAATATGTTCTTACTTTGTACTTGAGTTAAAATATAACAAAAAAAAATTGGGAACATCAAGATTTCAGTAAACATGAAGAAGGAAATTTTTTGGGTGGAGGTATACCAAATGCTTTTGAAAGAAACAAAAGTACTAGTAGTGAATAAGCAGTAAGGTTTCAGGTTGGCACTCGTTTTATTACTAGTTTTGGGTAAATAACATAATGAACTAGTAGTATGAAACCCGAGGATGGGGTACATAGAATTTATTATGAAATTGTCTAAACAAGAAAACTAACACGAGATTGGTCCGATATGATTATAGATTGATTGAAGAGGTGTTGGATCGTTTGTGGAAGATACACTTGACCTACACGCGTCGGTACTGTGAGTGATGACCTTACCACAATTTGTGTTTCCATAACCTGCATGATTTCTACTTGATTTTGAAGTAAATGTGTTACTAAATGTTTAAACTACATGTGGGACAAGTCCTTTTACAAGATATGTACCGAAATAATTATTTGAATTATTTTACCGTTACAAGATTTGATTTTTTTCTGCTACTTGACATGTTTTACCGCTATGTGAAATATTGAATTATTACTCAAAATGTCCTGTACTTGGTATAGGGAATAAATATATTTTTGGGATGAGCCTTGACATACCCCGTAGCTAACGACGGGTACGTTAGACCTGGTGTACCTTGTATACTCCGGATTACCGTTACAATCCCTGCTAGTGGGAAGGTAGAACTAGCTTACCGTTACTGATTTTCTCAGGGAGGAATTTATACTGATTACACTGTTTGTTCTTGGAAATCTCCCAAACCCATATACTTGATATAATATAGTGATTACTGAATTTACTACTGCTTTTATACTGATTACAGTTTACAAGAAGTACTTGAAAAGACTGATTTTTGTTCGTTATTCTGAAAGTGACAATTAAATTATATGTATATGTCAGCATAAGATATACTGGCATGTTTTTACTTGTCTCCACTTAAAACGGTTGCGGGTAAGCGTTATTACTCACTGAGTTGCGACTCACTCGCTATATTTTTCCTTCCAGATACAGCAGGTGCCGTAGCCGAGGATCTTCATTCTTAGTGCTGCGAGTTGATAATCCTGGTGAGCCCGGCATTAGTTCACGTGGGCAAGACCTTCAGTTATTTATTATTGTCCTTCTTTGAAACTCTTAGAGTCGCTCCATTTAGTCTTTTGTTAGTCAGTTGTCTTATCTTTGAGTTGGTTATTCAGTTAATAAGTTGGTCTTGCGAGTATTTTTGGCCTTTATGAACTTAGTACTTCTTGTCAGACGTTTCAGGTTTATTGGGAGTTAGATGAAGCACTTTGCTTTGTTAATGCTCTAAAGACATAGTTTTTGAGTAATTATTATTATTACTGGTGTGTTTTGGTATTCTGGTTGAGCGGGTACAGTTTTGGATAGTCCTAAAACAGGGGAAACTCTGCCCGATTTTCTGTAGAATTTTGATAAGGCTTGTTTAGGGACTTAGTTCCTAAACGCCGGTCACGGCCCAATAACTGGGTCGTGACAAAGTTGGTATCAGAGCCAGGTTATTCCTGTGACTAATGGAGCGCGCGTCAGTAGTAGAATCTCTATTATGGTTATGTTGCCGGCCATTCCCATAAGCGTTATTCTGCGAGGGCGTGATAGGATGTTTCGTGTCTTTCTTTCTTGTTCCTTCCGTACGTGTGAAATGACTACTGCTAAATAGATGAATCTAACGTTAGTCATTCTATTACTCAGATGGCTGCTAAGACAAGATCTAAAAAGGCGGCCCGAGCTGTTCCAAATTCCTCCACTGCTGGGCCATTATCTACCTCAGCAAGGAAAGGAGATAATACTCAGGGACGAGGCCAAGCTGCTACTACGAGGGCTGGTGCTACTACAAGAGCTAAAAGAGAGCCTACTCCAGAAATTGAGGATAATCCACCTTCACCGTCATATGAGAATGCTACTATTGAGGCACTTAATGCTATGCAAAGGTCCATTGAACTCTTGAATGCCAAAATGGATAGACAAGAAAGGGCTAGACAAAAGAACGTTGCTCCGACGCAACCTCAGGCACCTACACAGGCTCAGACGCAGACTAAGGCTCAGGCTCAGGCTCAGACACAGACTCAGGCTCAGACACAGACTCAGGCTCAGGCTCAGCCACAGACTCAGGCTCAGAGACAGACTCAGATTTTTGGTAACAGAGAAGTATCCCTACCAGAGTTCTTGAAACTGAAACCACCAAGGTTCACGGGTTCTGACACTATAGAGGATCCTCAGAGTTTCTTGGATGGTACACTTAAGGCGTTGCGTGCTCTTGGATGTTCTAGTGAAAGATCCGTGGAACTTGCAACATACAAATTGGAGGATACAACTAATACTTGGTATGAAACTGTACTTTTAGAAAGGCCCACAAAAGCAGCACGATTGACATGGGATGAGTTTACTAAGTTGTTCATGGATCGCTTTCTCCCTGAAAGTCTGAGGAAGGAATACGCTAGGCAGTTCGAGAGATTAGTTCAGACTTCAGATATGGATGCATCGACATATAACACTAAGGGGTCGTTCGGTTACTTAGTTAAGGGTTTAATACCCGCGCAAAACTCCGCGCTAATTTAGCGCAGCGTTCGGTTGGTTTTCTGTGAAATTTTAATGCTCGCATAAAATTAGTGCAACGTTTGGTTGCGTTTTTGTATATTCCGCATTATTAATACCCGCATTATTAATGCGGGAATCTATGTATTATTTTATGCGGGGTAGAATGTGGTATTAATAATGTGGGTATTAATAATGCAGGTATTAAAATTTAAAATGACAAAATTAACCCTCATAATAATAAGGATATTTTAAAATTTTATTTAAGGAGTAAATAAATATTTTAAATAATAATATTGTTCGTTAATTTGTAATATATCAGTGATTCAACAAATAATCCTTACATTATAATATATGCATGACTAATACCCACATTATTAAACCCCACATAACTAATACCCGCATTATCAATACCCACATTATTAATACACACATTATTAATACCTACATTACTAATACCCGCATTAATAGTTAATACCCGCGTAAAATAGTCCTGCAACCGAACGACCCCTAAGTTTACTAAGCTGGCTAGATATGCACCTAACTTAGTGCCTAATGAAACATCTCGGGTTCAGAGGTTTTTTGATGGGTTGGTTGATCGTTTATTCAATGCAGTTGCTCCACAGATGAAGAATCTGAATTACTCTGATGCACTCCACCTTGCCAGAAAGATTGAAAACAGGGGTCGTGAATCACGGGCAGCTAAAGATTCATATAAGAAGGCTAAGACTGGGGGATCTTTCACTGAGGGAGTTAGCACAGGCAGTAGAGCAGGGAATCAGGTACAACGACAGGGTTTTCAGACAGGGACAAACTTGGTTTCCCAGCCATCCGTTAGAGCACCTCCTCACAAAGATAATGCTAAGGGACTACCATTATCATCTGGACATCATAGCTTTGGACAGATATATGCTAGTGATTCAGTATGTCAGACTTGTAGCAGATTACATTGGGGTCCGTGTCGTGTTCTGACCGGAGGGTACTTCCGGTGTAGCAAGTTGGGACATCACATACAAGATTGCCCTCATTCTCAGAGAGAGTTTAGCCAGGCTTCTGTGCAGGCAGCAGCATCTACGCAGACTGCTCGTATATAATACAGGTACAACTGGTAGAGGTAACAGTGGCAGAGGTGCCGGAGATCATGCCATGGGTAATCGAGGACAGGGGACTGCTGGTAGAGGCCAGTCGAGAGTTTTTGCACTTACTAGGCAAGATGTTCAGGCCTCAAATGCTGTGGTTACAGGTATTCTTTCTATTTGCTCACTTGATGCACTTGCATTGTTTGATCCAGGATCTACCCACTCCTATGTGTCCTTATTCTTTGCTTTGAGGTTTGATAGACAACCAGAAATATTGAATGATCCTTTTCTAGTTGCTAATCCTATGGGAGATTCTTTACTTGTTGAATTTGTGTATCGTGCTTGTCAGATTCGAGTTGAGGGTAGGAATACCTTAGCTGATCTAATTGTACTTGATATGGTTGATTTTGACGTGTTGATGGGTATGGATTGGTTATCTTCTTGCCATGCTACCCTCGATTGTCATGCGAAAGTAGTTAAGTTCGAGATGCCTAATGAACCCAGTTTTATTCTGAATGCGGATCAAATTCCAGATATGTGTAATGTCATATCATTTGTAAAAGCTCAGCAGTTAGTGAAGAAAGGTTGTTGGGTATTCTTAGCTATGGTGAGAGACACAAGAGATGTGGCTCCTAACTTGGAAATGGTTCCAGTGGTGCAAGAGTTCACTGATGTATTTCCTGAGGATTTACCGGGACTACCTCCAGTGCGGGATATAGATTTCAGCATTGGTGTAGCACCTGACACGCAACCCATATCGATTCCCCCATATCGTATGGCAGCAGCGGAGTTGAGGGAGCTGAAGGAACAATTGCAGGAATTATGGAACAAGGGATTTATCAGACCCAGTGTATCCCCCTGGGGTGCACCAGTGCTATTTGTTAAGAAGAAAGATGGGTCCCTAAGAATGTGCATTGACTACAGACAGCTGAATAAGGAAACGGTACGTAATAAATACCCTTTGCCTCGTATTGATGATCTGTTTGATCATTTGCAGGGAGCTGCCCACTTTTCAAAAATTGATCTCCGATCTGGTTATCATCAACTCAGAGTTAGTGACAAAGATTTTCCTAAGACAACTTTCAAAACTCGATACGGGCGTTATGAATTCCTTGTGATGCCTTTCGGGTTGACTAATGCTCCAGCTGCATTCGTAGACTTAATGAATAGGGTGTTCAAGCCGTTTCTGGATAGATTTGTCATTGTATTTATTGATGATATCTTGGTGTATTCTCGTAGCCAAGAAGAACACGAGGATCATCTGAGGGCAGTACTGCAAACCTTGCGGGAACAGAAGCTTTATGCTAAGTTCTCTAAATGTGCATTTTGGCTAGATTCCGTAGCATTCCTTGGACATGTCGTATCCAAGGATGGAATAATGGTAGATCCTAGAAAGACAGAAGCAGTGCAGAAATGGCCCAGACCCACTACTCCTACAGAGATTCGCAACTTTCTGGGATTAGCAGGTTACTATAAGCGTTTTGTGCAGGATTTTTCAAGAATAGCGGCACCATTGACCAAGCTAACACAGAAAAATGTAAAGTTTCAGTGGACAGATGAATGTGAGCAGAGTTTTCAGAAGCTCAAGACATGTTTGACCACCGCACCAGTTCTAGCCTTACCATCCGGTTCGGGAGGATTCACAGTATTTTGTGATGCTTCGAGAGTGGGATTAGGGTGTGTTCTCATGCAAAATGGTTGTGTGATAGCTTATGCTTCGCGACAGTTGAAGAAGAATGAACAGAACTATCCCACTCATGATTTGGAGATGGCTGCAGTGGTATTTGCCTTGAAAATTTGGAGGCACTACTTATATGGAGAAACATGTGAAATTTATACAGATCACAAGAGCATAAAATATATTTTTCAGCAGAAAGATCTGAACATTCGGCAGCATCGCTGGATGGAACTTCTCAAGGACTATGATTGCACTATCTATATCATCCAGGGAAGGCCAATATTGTGGCTGATGCATTGAGCAGAAAGTCCATGGGTAGTTTGGCGCATATAGCTCCTGTAAAGAGACACTTGGCCAAGGATATTCACAGGCTCGAAGGTACAGGTATCAGGTTCAGCGTGACTAATTCTAGGGTGTTATTGGCTTATATTCCAGCTAAGTCTTCATTGGTAGAACGTGTTAAAGCCACTCAGTACGAGGATGAACGATTGTGCAAATATCCCGATAAGTCCTAGCTGGTAAAAGCAAGAATATGATTGTTGATGATAATGGGATTCTCCGACTAGGTAACCGGTTATGTGTACCAGAAATTGATAGGCTAAGACGAGTTATTCTCGAGGAAGCTCACCATTCTAGATACATTATACAACCTGGATCCACTAAGATGTACCGTGACCTGAAGCAATTGTACTGGTGGAAGGTATGAAGAAAGATATTGCTAACTTTGTTACTAGTTGTTTGACTTGTCAACAGGTTAAAGCTGAGCACCAGCGACCCGCAGGACTGCTACAACGGCTTGAGATTCCGGAGTGGAAGTCGGAAAGAGTTACCATGGATTTTGTGACTGGGCTACCTCGTACACTTAAAGGTTATGATTCAGTATGGGTGATTGTTGATCGGCTTACAAAGTCAGCACACTTTTTGCCGGTTAAAACTAATTACAGTGGTGCGAGATATGCACAGTTATACATGAATGAAATTGTCCGACACCATGGAGTTCCACTGTCCATTATCTCTGATAGTGGATCACAATTCACTTCTCACTTTTGGAGGTCCATTCAAAGAGAATTGGGTACTAGAGTAGACCTTAGCACTGCATTCCATCCACAGACTGACGGTCAGTCTGAACGTACTATCCAGATATTGGAGGACATGTTGAGAGCTTGCATTGTCGCACCCCATTTTTCGATTTGAAACTCGGAGCGAGTTCAAAGAGTTGGGTTTGACTGGGTGACTCGGCTGAGTCGGTTTTGGAGTCGCCACCTAAATAATTTGTATAATAGGCGTATCAGGTCACCTAAATTTTCTAAGTGTCTAAAGTTAACTCCGGTAGGTCGTACTAAACAGAGATTCTAAGGTAAGAAATCCTTATGACTCGGGAAGAAGGTGTCAGGCACTTTCCGAGTCCCACTAAAAGCGGTTCCCGGCCGAGTTAAAAATTTTGGGATTTATAGACTAAGTATGCAAACAAACTTACTAAGGGATTTTAAATGGTTATCGAGGTCAAATGCAAACATAATTTATAATCGAGACTAGAAGCGTAAACTAGATTTAAAACATTCCAAGCTAATGAAAATTGGGCCAGGAATCTAAAGCAGACATTAAAAAAGGACACCCCCGCAAATTGGCCCTAAGCCTGGTATAATTGCTACGAGATTCAAACAACAGCTTCTGGGCTTTTGCGCAAACGAACTATTTATTTGTCCACCTTACAGATTTATCCCTGATAACAAACAAATCACATAGTTTATTTCTGCAAAAATCATATTCTGGCCAGTTTAAAACAACGCATTTTCTTGATTTTCTGACAATTCTGAATCATGAGGACAAAAGGAAAATTGTTGTATTAAGGGATGTTAGCCGTTTCTCTTTGGGGATATTTTGACATTATTTGTCAAATACCCTTTTGAGCGGCTATTGTTGTGGGATTGCGTAAAAAAATATAAAAAAAATGTTTATTTACGTATGTAACTATAGGCAAACATTTGGAGGCTGTACTCTTACGGAGAAAATAGAGTATATGCATATATGTAAAGAAATGATATATATATTTTGTATTGAGGAATCTGGACGCTATGTAACTATAAGCAATCATACGAGAACTATACTTTGTAAATTAAATAACTAGTGGCACACACATACATATATATACAAGAAAATTCCATTCGCTTATATATGTATAATGTTTAAAAAAAAGTATTTTTTTTATAGAAGAAAAGTGTGACATACGAATATATTTTGTAAAAAATGCTATTTCAAATACCAATTTATGCATATAAAAAACTTCCCTTTTCTTTGAAAATAGTTATACCAAATGGCTTAATCCCCAAAGCCCATTTGTACTTTCTTGTACACTATTAGTTAGTGTGAAGAAAATACATTGGTTTTTGCTCAAAATAAGTTGTGTTTTTTTTTTTTTTTTTGTAAAAAATGCTTACTGCAGGTTCCAAAATTTGGGCCAGAATCACGTTTTTGCAGAAATGGGCCTTAGCGAGACAGATTTGCGAAAATGGCCCCTGCTTCAAAAAAAAATCGGAAAAACTGTCCCTGCTGTTATTCAAAATAGCACGCAGATTCCAGAGTTTTCAACACCACGTTCCAGACCCCACGTTTTACAGAAATAAACCACTTTTGAGGCAATTTTTGTGAAAACAGCCCTATTTAAGTAAAAAATGTAAAATTCCACCCCCTTTTATATCAAACGAACCCTGCAAATTCCAGAATTTCAGCATCATACGCCAAGCTATATTCTCAGTTGCTAATTATCAACAAATCACGTAGAAAAAGAAAGAAAAGGAGAAGAAGAAGGGAAGGCCCCCGTTTTAGCCTTGAATGTATTGCTCTTTAGCAATTCACAGTACAAACATCCCTGTAACAAAGTCTAATAACACATCTTACACAATGAAGAACTAACAACACCTTCAATGAACAAGATATGTCTTTATGTTAAAAAATAAAAGCGGAAGGTGAGAATGATCGGGCCTTTATCCCTTCAACTTTCTTCAATCTCTCGTTTAACTCTTCTTGAGTCGTGACATCCTGTAGAGAATGGTTAATACAAATATGACCTCTATGAGCCATATCATCATGTTCAATTCCTGTAAAAAAAAAAGTGAGGCTTGGTATAGCCCTAACGGCTATCCACAACATTCTGCAAGAAAAGAAATTAGTAGGATGGCCAGACTTGGCCAAGAGGGATACAGATAGCCTTTGACAACGGAGAAACAAAACAGTTAACCATATTACTCATCAAATCAAGAGTTACATTCTTTCTATTCTATGCTCTTTACCTTGGTGATGAACAATGGAGTGAGCAAGCAAATTAAGAGAAAATAATGAGCCAAAGTTGCCTGCTTTTGAATCAGCGACTAAAGAGAAGAGAGTTGCTATTTTCTGTGTTTTCAGAATTTTTCAGCGTGTGTAATAGGGGAAAGGCTGCCCCTTTTATAGTTTTAAGTAGGAGTCTGAATCTTAATTTCTAGGTGTGAAAGGAGTAAGTTAAATTCAGAAAAAGGCTGTCAATCAAGCAAAAAATTAGGGCAAATCAATTTAGCAAAATAAAAGAGGTTTACTTCCATAAATAAAATTTAACTAACTAATTTTCGGAATAAAAAATGGCATATTTTGAAAGAGGTAAAGTCTGATTTTTTCTAAAAAAATGTATATATTTCAGAATTTAATCACTCAATATATTTCAATTAATGATACTGATTTTATACTTAGTCAAATCCTAATCAAAGTCTTACTAGTTAAACAATTTTTTTCAAGATTTACACAGTTTTAGTATCAATGTTCATGAGGCAATTGACAAGTCTTCCCTGCTCAATAACATTAGAATTTACGAATTTTCAGTCAATATACGAACGATCATAGATATAAAATTCAACTAGACATGCATCTCCTATGTTTTTCTAATCATGAAAGAATGATGATACACAAGTTAACAAGATTAAACTAAAACAACGAAAATAGTACCAAAAAGTTAAAAAAAAAATGGTACCCGCTTTGGATCGGGTCGGGTCAATCTGACCCGGTTCGGTTTTCTTCAATTTTTTCTTGTTTTGGTTCCGAAAACTTGATCTATGCCTTGTTTGGGTAATGTGTCAATCCCATTCTTGTCTTGATTAATCCGGATTTGCATGATATGCTCGATTTCTTCTCGTTTTTTCCTTGTCAAAATGGGACAGCGAGATAGAGGGAGAAAACACCACGATTGGCGGCGTGGTTAGTGGGGAAATGAAGGTTCCGCGGTGGAGTTTAGGAGGGGAAGTATTTGGACGGGATTTAGGGCGCGGGGAGAGAGGGAAAGGGAGGGGTGGCGGCTGAAATGGGAGAGGGGAATAAGGGAAATGGGTCTTAGGGTTTATTTTGGTGAGGGGGGGGGGGTGTTTGGATAAAGGGAATAGATGGGGAAAAGTGAGGTGGAGCCTATGTGGAGGCGTGATTGGCCAGGAACACGCCACGTATGCGCGTGTAGGCTGGGGTGTGTGCGCGTGGGTCCCTGAGAGAGTGATGTGTATATGTAGTATGGGTTATATATATATTTATGCGTATATATGCTGTATATTTCGAGTATATGGGGGTATATTTGATCTATAATTAGCTTAAAAAATACCCCAGAATAAGAGAAAATTGATAAAAATATAAAGAGCAATATTATAGGCTTAGAAAATATAATAATTGATTTGAAATAATTTTATGTAATATTAATTGGATGTAAATAATTGCAAAAAATGTATATTCGGGTATAATTAGCCAATAATTTGGCTTAAAAATGCTAATGACATTAGAGAAAAACTAATAAAAACATGATGAGTAATATTGTAGGCTTAAAAAATAATAATTGACTCTAAATAATTATAAATGAATTTATGTAACATTAATCGAATGTAAATAATTGTAAAAATGGATATTTAAGTACATAAATTGCATAAATGATTACAAAATTGTACTATCACTTCGAAAACGAGTTAAATGGCGTATTTATGTAATATAATCGCTTTTGAGTATGTGTGTATATAGATAGGACGTTGGCAATATGGATAAATGCATGATAATTGACGCAGTTTTGTCTGATAATTAATATTGCATTTTTTAAAGTTTTGCATGATAAAATGTGAAATAGGAAGGGCAAAATTGGGTGTCAACATGCATTATTGATTTTGGAGGTAGTTGGGATGCTTACTTTCCTTTAGCTGAGTTTGCTTATAACAATAGCTATCAGGCAAGCATTCAGATGGCTCCTTATGAGGCGTTATATGGTAGGCGTTGTCGTTCTCCAATTGGATGGTTTGAAGCCGGTGAAGTTAAGGTATTAGGACCAGACCTGATACAAGAAGCGATTGATAAGGTCCAGTTGATTAGGCGGAGATTGCTCATGCTCAAAGCAGACAAAAGTCTTATGCAGATAAGAGGAAAAGGGACTTGGAGTTTGCAGTTGGGGATCGTGTGTTCTTACGAGTTTCCCCGATGAAAGGCGTGACACGATTTGGGAAAAGAGGGAAGTTGAGCCCGAGATTCATAGGACCCTATGAGATACTTGAACGAGTTGGAGCCGTTGCTTACAGTTTGGCTCTTCCTCTAGAGTTATCTTTTATTCATCCTGTGTTTCACGTGTTTTCTATGCTACGAAAGTATGTACCGGACGATTCTCATGTGCTTGAGACACCGACTATACAGCTTAATGAGAAACTATCTTATGAGGAGGAACCCATAGCCATACTCGAGAGCCAAATAAGGAAGCTACGGAGAAAAGAAATTGTGTTTGTGAAAGTTTTGTGGAAAAATCATACTGCTAGGGAAGCTACTTGGGAAATGTAAGATGATACACGAACCAAATATCTTCACTTATTTCACCCAACAGGTATGCTCTTAGTTTAAATTCAGAGATCGAATTTCTTAAGGGAGAGAGAATGTAATATCCAAGTTAAATAAGGGCAAAATAGTCATTATCTAAAGTGAATTAAAAAAAAAATAAGAGCCAAAGGACTTTGGCAGAGACCAAATCCAAAGAGAATTAGAGGCAGCAACGAGGCCATAAGCTTCTGAAACAACAAGCGGCAAATCGAAGAGAAAATCATTACAAATACAAAGAAAAAAAATACAGAGAAGCTAGAGAAGATTGAAGGATCCAAGGTAATATGTTCTTACTTTGTACTTGAGTTTAAATATAACAAAAAAAATTGGGAACATCAAGATTTCAGTAAACACGGAGAAGGAAAATTTTTGGGTGGAGGTATACCTAATGCTTTTGAAAGAAACAAGAGTACTAGTAGTGAATAAGCAGCAAGGTTTCAGGTTGGCACTCGTTTTATTACTAGTTTTGGGTAAATAACATAATGAACTAGTAGTATGAAAACCGAGGATGAGGTACATAGAATTTATTATGAAATTGTCTAAATAAGAAAACTAACACGAGATTGGTCCGATATGATTATAGATTGATTGAAGAGGTGTTGGATCGTTTGTGGAAGATACACTTGACCTGCACGCATCTGTACTGTGAGTGATGACCTTACCACAATTTGTGTTTCCATAACCTGCATGATTTCTACTTGATTTTGAAGTAAATGTGTTACTGAATGTTTAAACTGCTTGTGGGACAAGTCCTTTTACAAGATATGTACCGAAATAATTGTTTGAATTATTTTACCGTTACAAGATTTGATTTTTTTTCTGCTACTTGACATGTTTTACCGCTATGTGAAATATTGAATTATTACTCGAAATGCCCTGTACTTGGTATAGGGAATAAATATATTTTTGGGATGAGCCTTGACAGAGGTAGCTAACGACGGGTACGTTAGACCTGGTGCACCTTGTATACTTTGGATTACCGTTACAGTCCATGCTAGTGGGAAGGTAGAACTAACTTACCGTTACTGATTTCCTTAGGGAGGAATTTATACTGATTACACGGCTTGTTCTTGGAAATCTCCCAAACCCATATACTTGATATAATAAAGTGATTACTGAATTTACTACTGCTTTTATACTAATTATTGTTTACAAGAAGTACTTGAAAAGACTGATTTCTGTTCGTTATTCTGAAAGTGACAATTAAATTATATGTATATGTCTGCATAAGATATACTAGCATGTTTTGACTTGTCCCCACTTAAAACGGTTGCGGTTAAGTGTTATTACTCACTGAGTTGCGACTCACTCGCTATATTTTTCCTTCCAGATACAGCAGGTGCCGTAGCCGAGGATCTTCATTCTTAGAGCTGCGAGTTGATAATCCCGGTGAGCCCGGCATTAGTTCGCGTGGGCAAGACCTTCAGTTATTTATTATTGTCCTTCTTTGAAACTCTTAGAGTCGCTCCATTTAGTCTTTTGTTAGTCAGTTGTCTTATCTTTGAGTTGGTTATTCAGTTAATAAGTTGGTCTTGCGAGTATTTTTGGCCTTTATGAACTTCGTACTTCTTGTCAGACGCATCTGGTTTATTGGGAGTTAGATGAAGCACTTTGCTTTGTTAATGCTCTAAAGACATAATTTTTGAGTAATTATTATTATTACTGGTGTGTTTTGGTATTCTGGTTGAACAGATACATTTTTGGACAGTCCTAAAACAGGGAAAACTCTGCCCGATTTTCTGTAGAATTTTGATAAGGCTTGTTTAGGGACTTAGTTCCTAAACGCCGGTCACGGCCCCAAAATTGGGTCGTGAAATTCTCCTTCTTTCTTCTACATAATTTTTCAAATCTCAATTTATCACCATCCTTGTTATTTTCTTTCTTCTTCTTCTTCGTCCCATATTTTTTTCCTTTTTTAAATTCTTATTGTTTTACACATCTTTTTGGATATGTAAACATATTTTCTATATGTTTATACAATTTTGGAGATATTTTTCTGGCTGGAAAAGATGTGTACACATTTCGTCAAATGTGTACACATATATTACATGTGTACATATATACCTCGTCAGATGTGTACACATACAATAATATGTGTACACGCCTTGACTGATGCGTACACATCCTTTTATAGAGTGGTGGAGGGCGGTGGAGTGGTGATGCAGGGTGGTAGAAGGTGATGGTTGGTGGCGGTGAGTAGTGATTGATGGTGGTGGGTGGTAGAAGGTGGCAGTGGGGAGTGGTGGAGGGTGGTGGTGGAGTGGTGGATGGGCAGAGGGTTGGGGGCGATAGGGTGGAGGGTCCCAATGGGGGTTGGGGGGCTGGGGAAGGGAGATGACAAGGTGGGGGGGTTTTTGCAAATAAAAAAACTTGGGGGCTTTTAAAATATTAGTCACTAGAATTAATTTTAAAAGTGTCCCCCTCACCCAATTTTTAAAGACTTTGTCCCCTTTTCTTATTTAAGAGACTAGAAAGTCCCTCTCACCCACAAAACCCTACAGACTTAGATGTGAATCTAGACACGTCATATAATAAAGATTGAAATTTGGGGTATTACACTAGTTATGAAATATGTTGACTATACTAAAGCTATTTTGAAATTTGTGGTCTTAAATATATTAAGAGTCTGTTTGGCCAACCTGCCAAAACTGCTTATTTTGAAAAGTACTTCTATTATAAGTACTTTTCAGGTAAGTACTTTTGAAGAATAAGCATTTTGTGTTTGGCCAACTCATTTGAGAAGTATTTTTCTAAACAGTTTGTGTTTGGATAATCTTTAGAAAAAGTACTTTTGAGTCTCAAATTACGAAAAAATGTATTACTAAGATTCATTATGCGACAAATATTATTTAAACGTATAAAAGATTTAAATATACAACAACAACAATAGCAGCATACCCAATAATGTCACACAAGTGGGGTATGTGGAGGGTGAGATGTACGCAGACCTTACCCTCACCAAGGTGGAGGGGCTGTTTTCGATAGAGAGGGGCTGTTTCCGATCGACCTTCGGCTAGAAAACATTTTGAAAAAGATTTAAATATATTTTCAATAAAAGAGTTAATTTAATATTTTATTTTTATTTAATTTAAATATAAAATATAAAAGAAAATATATATTATGATTTTTAATCAATAGAAATAAGGTTAAACCAAAAGAGGAAAGTAGAAAATAAAATTTTATTTATATTTAAGAAATATATTGGTTAAAATAATTAAATATAGTGTGGTAAATAAATATTTTGGTAAGGATATTTTCGTCTTAAAAAAATTAATAAATTGCTTCTGCTTCTGTTTTTAGGGAGAAGCAGAAATTTGTAGCTTCTCCCCAACAGTAGAAAAACTGCTTCTGCTTCTTCTCAAAAGCACTTTTTTTTTGGCCAAACACCTTAAAATTCTTCAAAAATATTTTTTTCTTGGAAAAAAAGTATTTTTTTGCTTATGAGAAGCTTGGCCAAACAGGCAATAAATATTTATGTAGCTATAAAAATTTATAATTTATTTTTAAATTTTAAAAAAATATTCTCTATCCTATTTTATATGATATTTGTTTTAGAGTCAAACAAGTTCTATTTTGACCGTAAGTTTTTTCATATATGTTTTAGTAGTTTTGAATTGTTAATTATTGTGACTTATAATACTTTTTATGTAATTTTCAAATATATAAATTTTATTTTAAAAAATATAAAATTTTCATGTCCGAGTTCTATGTCAAAATTTCAAAGACCTCTTTTCAAACTAGTGTTGAGCAAGTGACCTCAAGTTTTTTTTTTATTGGGTAGATGACCTTGTTTTGGGATTAAGCCTAATAAATAGTTAACCACAGTTAACTAACGTTTAGGGTATTTTAAAACTCCATACCCCAAACTTAAAATTGGTCCACATGTGTGTGTGTGTGCCAAAAATTGATTTAAAAAAATCCTAAATTTTATCCCGCCGCCACTTCCCGCTCCTACTCCCGCTTCTACTCGACGTCTTGCTTATCGTATTTGTTGCTGAAAAATTGGTCAAAATTGGTGTCTGAGCTTGCAAACCTATCCTAAAAATCTCGCCTAAAGGTTATCTCCATTCCTTCTTCTTCATCCAACTGATTTATATAGGTCGCATTCGATATTTTTGAGGAAATTCAATTTCTCAATTTTGGAGGCTGATTTGTAAGTACATTGTCAATTTAGGTTGCATTTGTGAGTAATCCACCTGGTAAGTGATATAAATTCTTTTTTCTCACATATGGTTGGATACCAATTTTTTTACATTTATCTGCGAATTTATAGTCCACCAGTATAGGCTGATAATTACTTGTTATCATTAATAGGGGAATTTTTAGTAGTAGGTTGTGATTATTTGGGTGAATGGGTGGAAAGCTCCAAATGCTGGACCTGAGTTTCGAATACCAAGTCCATTATGCATATTGCTATAGGAGGGACTGTACATATGACCAATTGGTTGAAACCGTCATCGGAAGTTGTAAACTGCATTGTGATCGAACGGAGATCACCATTAGTTATATGCTTAGTGCTGCTCCTTCTAGGGAAAAGTAGCTCATGCATTCATCAAGAGCGATAGTGATGTTCGTCTTTATCTTCTTGACATTGCAATTGATGGTTCCAGACCTATTTTAAACATATTATGTAGAATAGCTCTCATAAATCTTCTAATAGTGTTGCACTACCACCCCAACCACCTCTATTAGTTTTTCTAGTAGAAAATGATGTTATCCTTATAGAAAAGGCAATGGATATTGAAGATGAAGGAATGGGTCCCGCTCACCTCTCGATCAATATTATAGTGTCGTCAGCTGCTACCCAAGCCGGCAACGCTTATGAGAATGACACAGGTTTTTGTGTTAGGGAAAACTTTCACCAACAAGAAGGAGTTGCATAATGAATTGAAGCTAGATTCCTTAAGGAAGACTTTTAATTTCTGTGTGAAAAAGTGTTCAAAAACATTATATGATATGGTATGCGTTGACAAAAATTGCAAGTGGAGATCGCGCGCTGTTAGAAATGGAAAATGTGATAGGTTTTATATCACCAGCTACTTTGGCATACACTCATGTGGGGCAGTGGCGTACGCAGAAATTTTTGTTAGTGGTGTCGGAATATAGCTTTAAAAAAAATTTAAGTATGGCTCTACCACTCTTGAGATTTGAAACTTGGATTCTGCAATTGAAATGCATGTAGTTATACCAGCTCAACTACTATTCCTATCCTTCTATTAATGTCATTCTCTATTTTTATGGGTAATTTTCTGCTTTTGCTTAATATTATATATACATATTTAACAAAAAAAAAAAAATGGATTCAGCGGTGTCGGATGACACCGATAAGCATTGAGTGGATACGCCCCTGATGTGGGGTACAATATGTGAGCAACCATCATCGTCGCGCTTTTGCTAATGTTAAAAGAGGTAGGCGGAAGGTTAATCGTATTCCTTCAGCAGGTACATCTAAGAAGAGGAGGAACAAGTGCAGTGTTTGCAGAAAATATGGCCACAAGTGAACTACTTGCCCACATGCTACCACATAGAATAAACAGTGAATTTTCTTTCTTTCAAACTGCGATTTGCTTACTTTGATTTGCATTGTTGACAATTACTATTTGTGTGGTTCAGTTGGAAATTGGAACCAGAATTGTTTTTTCCTTATAATTTCATGTATTTTGTTACAACAGTAAGGATTATTTTCAGATTGTATTGCTCAATTTGATTTAGTTTGTGTTGCCCAGATTTGTTTTGTGTTGCCATTTGGTTAATATTTAGATAGATACATCACAGTTTAAATTTCAGTTAAGAAATTAACTAAATTTCTCGTTTGTCCAGCTAATTTGCCTATTTGGACTGCCTAGTTAATAAAGCTGATTGCCTAGTCTATCTTTTTATCAATTCCATCAACCAGCAGTTGTTAATCGACTGCTCTCATAATTACTTATGGGAACCGCGTACTCTGCATTTACCAAGCAAACACTCATTTTCATTGGAAATTTCAGGACGCAACCCTTCAACTAGTCGATAATTAGAAGGCCAAATGATGTGCCTTCACCCCAAACGATCACCTTCAGGCTGCTATAAATAACAGCCTTTACCCCCAAAGATCTGCATATCCAAACTCCAAAGTAATCTGCAGAAAAACCAAACATCAAAAATGTCAAGAAGGATCAACGAAAGGGGCCCGTATGCCAGACCTTCTCCAGATGCTCTTCTTGTTCGTGCTGATCTCGACCGTCTCATTCAGGCCGTGAACAATGGCAGGGCCAGGCAGGAGATGACCATAAGGAGGATTGCCCGTATGCTAAGGGCAGTCCTCCGTGCCGCTGAGATGAATGCGGATGACTTCATCAGCCATCCGAATTCTCCTCCAAGGAGCCCTACCTAGTTTTTTTTTTCTCTTTCTTTTTTTGTTTAATGTTGTAATGAAGCTCCTCTAAATGTTATGGATGACAAAGCATTGCTATATTTTATATGATTGTCTATTTTCGTTCCTCTAATCTTCTTCTTTCAGTTTTAATGTTGAATGCAACAAAATAAATCCAGTAATTAAAAAATTAAAGCAACTAGAAAACCAATTTAGACAGGGAGGAAGAAGACTCAAACGAAAATGGGAGGGAAGAACTATCTGAATTAATAAAAGTTCATAAAAATAGAAGGAAAATTAATTGAAAATTAATAATTGCCTTAAAAAAATTAATAAATGACTTAAAATTTTATATTAGAATAAGGAAAATAAATAAATGAATTAATAAACAATTTAAAAGAAACAAGGAAAACAAAGAATAAGATAGATAATTTTGATAAGTCTGCTTCAAATCCTTCTTGGACAAAGTTTAGTTGATGATCAACACCATTTCATTGATTATCATCCCTAAACCCTAACTCCAAACCCTTAACAAATGAAAAAAAAAGAAAATTATATTTTTATTTAACATTTTAATGAAAAATAAATATTAAATATTAAATATTAAAATATCACTAAATTGCCTTAAACAATCAATAAATGACTTAAAAGTTTAAATAAGTATAAGTAAAATGAATAATTAAATAATAAAAAGTGTGTGTGTGGTTTTGTGAAAGGGAGAAGCATATTTGAGAATATCCTTCTGGTGCAAGAAATTGTGCACGATATTGCTGATAGGGGGAAGCATGCGAATGTTGTGATTAAGCTAGACATGGCTAAGGCGTATGATAGAGTTTCTTGGTTGTTTTTGATAAAGGCTCTGAAGAAGATGGGGTTTGGGGAGACGTTTGTTGGGATGATTTACAGGACTTTGTGCAATAACTGGTACTCTATCCTGGTAAATGGTCAGCCCTATGGATTTTTCAAGTCCACCAGAGGAGTGAAGCAAGCTGATCCTCTGTCACCCACTTTGTTTCTACTTGCTGCAGAGTTCGTTCCAGAGCTCTGAATGCGCTGCACAGGGATGAAAATTTTGTGCCATATGGGATGCCCATATGGAGTCCATATCTTAATCACCTGGCGTATGCGGATGACGTGATTATTTTTTCGTCAGCGGATGAGGTTTCTCTGAAGATAGTGATGGATACTTTGTCTAGTTATGAGCTGGCCATCGGACAAAAAATCAATAAGGAGAAAATTAATGTGTACTTGCATGGTAAGGTTCCACACTTGTTAGTTGACAGGGTGCTTGATGTGACTGAGATACCGAGGGGGGACTTCCCTTTCAAGTATCTTGGTGTTCCTATTTACTATGCTAGGAGGAAGAATTGTCATTATAACGAGTTGGCGGAGAAGGTGCAGAAAAAGCTTGACTCCTGGACTGGTAAGCTGCTTTCTATAGGTGGACGGGTGACTCTGATTTCCTCAGTGCTTCAGAGTTTGCCCATTCACTTGTTATCTGCCTGTGACCTCCCTGCTGTGGTGGTGGCTCAGCTTCGCAGGATGTTTGCCAAGGTCTTTTGGAGTAACTCTGTGGGTCAGGATAGCATGCACTGGGCTTCTTAGAAGACTCTGTGCCGCCCTCTGAATGAAGGTGGAGTTGGTTTTAGGATCTTGTATGATGTCTCCTAGGCGCTATTCGCAAAGCTTTGGTGGAATTTTCGCACCAAGGATTCTTTATGGAGGGATTAGATGAGCAACAAGTACTTGAAAAAGCATCACTCTGTGGTGGTGCCACGGAAGGAGGGGACTTATGCTTGGAAGAAGATGTTGCAGCAGGCCCGTGATGGATCATGAGATAGTATGACAGCTGAAGAAGGGCAATGCTTACTTCTGGCTTGATAAATGGACTGGTCTTGGTCCTCTGTTTCATGTAGTTCCTCATGAGTTTGAATGTGACGAGACTGTAGTGTGTGTCTACGAAGTAGTTGAGGGTGGAGTGTGGCTTGAGCAGCGCCTCAGAGAGCTCTTACCTAACGAACTGCAGAGCACGTGATTCAGAATATCAAGCCTCCTATTTGTCCTGAGCAGCGGGATAGGCCCTATTGGATGCTGGAGTCTCGATGTACCTTTTCATTTCGTTCAGCCTATCACTTGGTGAGGCAGAGGAAGAAGCCGAGTGACCTTTACAAGCACTTCTGGATCAAAGGTATTCCCTTTAAAATGTCATTTTTACTATGGAGATTATGGAATTTTAAGCTGCCCCTAGATGATATGCTGATGAGGTGGGGAATTCAGTTCCCCTCTAGGTGTCATTGTTGTGTGGACCCTGATGTGGAGACTGGCTCCCATGTTTTTCTTAATGCACCTGTAGCGAGATATGTATGCAAATATTTTGGAGGCCCTGCAGGTCTTAATTTTGATGGGTTGCACTTGACACAAGTGATTAATTTGTGGTGGGATGCCTTTGCTGGCCCGGTCCTGAGGTTAATTTACCATGCTATTCCCATCTTTATTGTATGGGAGTTGTGGAAACGGAGGAATGTTATGAGGCATGGTGGGTCGACTTCAGCTCACAGGGTGGTGTATCTTGTTATGCAACATGTTATTATGTTGTTGAGAGTTCGCAGGAGGAACTTTCAGTATGCGCCGAGTAGGTGGGGGGAGTTTCTTCCAGTGTTAAGAGATCATACGCCTACTTTAGTGATGACAAAGGTTGTTTGGAGTCCGCCTCAAGTGGGGTGGGTCAAATGTAATATGGATGGTGCTTCTAGGGGAAATCCGGGCTCTAGTTCGTGGGCATTTTGTGTTCGAGATGAGAGGGGTGATATCTTGCATGCTTGTGCTAAGGAGTTGGATGATTTTATGACCACAAATACTCAAGTGGAGGCAATGGCAATTCTTATGGCCTTGAGGTATGTGGTATCTATGCCTTATGCGCAAGTTATTGTTGAAACGGATTCATTGTTGCTCAAAAAATGTGGTGACTAAGGTGTGGGGGGTGCCTTGGCAAATTGTGCAAGAAGTTGAAGAAATTTGGAGCTTGATGGAGGGTATTGATGAAGCCCAAATTGCATCGACACCTACGCTTGGTTTGGAAGTCAAGGCACGGATGATATGGGCTCGGGAGACGACTTGAAGACCATGCATTAGAGCTCAATCAAAGTGGAGGCAGGGCTGAAACCAGTGCAGGAGACAGGGGAGCCAAAGCAGGGCAAAACAGGGGAGCAATCTGGGAGCTTACTGCCTGACGAGGGAGATCTGTTCTTCGCGATCGCGTGCATGTCTGCGCGATCGCGATGAGGAAATCTTTGCTCTTCGCCTTCGCGCGCCTCAGCAACCAAGTGCCCACGTGATCGCTATTCCGTTCACGCGATCGCGAAGACCAGTAGAGCAGTGCGGACCAGAAACTTGGCAAAACTTGTAATGGGAAACTATAAATAGACCCCTTAGTCATTTATTGCATTGAAACCAACCTTGAATGTAGAATGATATATTTTCTTGAGTGAATCTCAATGATGAACCCGTGAGCGGGCATGATTTCACTTGGTGGATTCCAAGTTGAACATCGTAACCTCTTTGATCATTCTATTTGTGAGAGCCGAGTGTCTCTTGAGGGTAGTTGCATAGTATAGGTGATCCTTGACTTCACCCGGGGTGTATCGAGATAAGTTCCTCGGTGCTACTTAGGTAAACGTTTCAAGCCTCGTCTTTCTTTTTATCTCGATATCTTCATCGATATCGCCTACCTTGTTTTAGTTTCCGCATTATCGTGTCGTTTGTAGCTTCCGCCTATTTTCCATTGCATCAGTTGGTATCAGAGCAAGGCTCGGGTTATGTTCTTACAAACCCCCGTTCCTTGTTCAACGTGTTAGTATCGTTATTGTGTTGTTGTTTGTTCTTGAAAATTGAAGAAAAACAAAAAAAATTCAAAAACTTGAAAATCACAAAAAAGTTGCTAGAAATCGTTGTTTGTTGCAATTTTGTTGTTGTTTGTTATTGAGGATTGTTTGTTATCACATTCCCGTTGATTTGGTACCCTCGAAGCACGATTTGAAGTCGTGAATCAAAATCTTGAAAACCAAATCTCAAAAGTTGAGAATTCACAAAATTTGATAGAACTTGTTTTGTGTTGTGAATTCTTGGTTGTTTGGTATCGGGGATTGTTCCTTGCAGTTTTCCCGTCATTTTGATATCCCCATATCATCATTTGGAGTAGCGGATTGAAAATCGAACTTTGAAAATTTTGAAGTTCTTGAAAATTTGAAGAATTTACTCCAAAATTCTTGAAACGAGTTGTTCGTTCATTGTTTGTTTGATAAAACCATTGGGGATTGTTTACTTATGTTGAAAACACCCTTTGGAAGCCTTAGAACTGAACAACAAGTTGAATTGGAATGATTTGTGTGCCAAAAACTGAGTTTGCAGTCGGGGTTCTGGTTCTGGAACGCAGGCCTGCGCGATCGCGCCCTGCTTCACGCTATCGCGTCAATTCCACCAATTTGTTCATCGCGATCGCGCCTTACCTCACGCGATCGCGAAGGGTTCTCATTTCCAGAAAATCCTGAATTGGGACAGATTGTTCGCAAAGCGTTCGTAACAGTTTCTGCTCACCAAAACTCCAATTGTATCATCAAATATGGTGAGTTTGTCGATCACTAACCAAAAGTCATCCAATTCCGAATCCGTTTAGTGACGATCCGATCTTTGAACATTTGATCGCGTCACTTCCGGTTAGTACTTTGAGGGTAATACTTCTACCCAATTAGTGCTAATTTCTTGTGCGTATAGGATACTCGTGCCTAGAAGGAGAGTAGAGCTCAAAGAAGACTCGTAGTAAAATTTTGGCTCAAGTGCTCACTTATAAAGCCGTTCGCCCATCGAGTCCCATCAATTCCACTCACCCCGAAGAGTGTTTGGTTCTTGTGACTTGAGTGGTTATTGAGGTGGTTGTTCAACTACGAGGAAGCCTTTGAGATCAAGGTAGAGTGATCCTACAACCCACTAAATTGAGTGTACCCGAGTGACACTCCAAAGGTGAGGGAGCGAGTGAGGGTTTTTACTCTAACCTTTTTCTCTTGTTTTTACTTTTTGTAGGTACATGGCCGGAGACGTATACGATACCGTTAAGGTTCCGTTAAGTACTTTGGCCTACATATTGGCCAAGGTGAGATCTTTAGACCAACGGCTTGAGAGCCTTGAAAGAAAATGGACCCCGAGTGTCCAAAGGAGTACCGAAAGAGGTACTAGTGATGAAATGTTGGGCATTCCCCAACCATTGGGCATTCCCCAACAAGTGGGCACTCCCCACAACTTGGGCATTCCCCAAGGTAATGGTGACCAAGGTGATGGTGAGCAAGGTGATGAGCTTAAAACGACACTTGTGGTACGGAGGAGTTTGGGTGCCATGAGTCTTGCGGAGTCGGAGCATGTGCAAAGAGAGAATCTCTTCCATGCTAGGTGTCGAGTGATGGGGCAAGTGTGCTCAATGATCATTGATTCGGGAAGTTGTGCTAACATAGTAAGTGAGACTTTGATTTCCCAATTGCAATTGCCTACTAGAACACATCCACATCCCTACCGGTTACAATGGTTGAGTGAGTGTGGAGAGTTGAGGGTGGTGAAGCAAGCTTTGGTTGAATTTGGCATTGGAAATTACCGAGATAAGGTAATGTTCGATGTAGTTCCTATGCAAGCTTGCCATCTCTTGTTTGGAAGGCCATGACAATATGATCGGAGCGTAGTACATGATGGTAGGACCAACTCTTATACGGTCTTGCATGGTTCTAGGAAGTATGTACTCAAGCCCTTGACGCCAAAGCAAGTAAGTAATGACTATAGGATTATGAGGGAGTTGAGGGAAGCGGCTAAAGCCAAGTCACCCATGGTACTTGAGCCCGGAACCAACAATCTTATGGTCATGCCCTTGCGAGTTGAGAGTGAAGCGTCACCCGGACCTACAATTGGCAGTGAGCGAAAAATGAAAGAAGAGAGGGGAGAGGAAGTCTCGAGTGAGAGTGAGGACACCCTTTGTCCTAACCATGATTTATCTTCTTCTCTTTCTATTTGTTTTGGCTTATGTGTAGGTACTCTTGGAGGCGAGCTAGTGGAGCCTCAACCGTTTGCCTTGGAAGGAAGACAAGAGGACGAAGAGCATCATTGTGAGCTTCGTGATGAAGGAATTGAATGCGACACTTCAAACTATGTGAGTGCTCACGGGAGCGACTCAAATGTAAGTGTTACCTTCCCTTCTCATGAACATGTTGACCCCTTGTCTTGTAGCGACTCAAAGCTAGTTGTTGCTTGTGATGCCTATATTGACCTTGCAACTAGTGAAGAGTCTAATGGTCAACTTGTGTTTACGTGTGACCTAGTAGAGAGGAATGAAACGCCACATCATGATGTGAGCCCAGTATTCAAAGAACCTCTCTCTAGTGAAACTGTGTTAGTTGACCTTGCTTGTGAACCTTGTTATGACACCCACCCATATTTGATAAAGGGGAAGATGAGTTATGTGACTCTACCCTTGTTGGTATAATTGATTTTGGTGGCCTTGTGTGTCGTAGTAAGGGTGAGAGTGACCTTGAGGAGTCCAAATTGCATGAAATGGACAAGGTTGTCTATGATGACTCCTCAAGCGAGAGCAAAGAACCTAGTCTTGATACGAATCCTTTGTTTGACTATGAAATTGAGGTGCATGCTTTTATATTCCCGTTGCGAGGGGGCATCTTTAATTGTGAAAACGACTTGTATCGGACTAGAGTTCAGGATGAAATAGAACCTCCCTAGTGTGAGGGATTTGATCCCATAGACAACTCTTTGTTTGGAGCTTCGAGTGAGGTAGATGATTCTTCTAGTGACCCTACTCTTGTTGGTGCGGGTTATGATGATGAAGAGGCCATTAATAATGCCTTCCTTGAAAGCTTACCTTGTGAGGGGGGTTGTCTCGAGGATGAAATTGGAGGTGAGGAGGTATCTCTTAGTGTGAGTATGGGAGCTCTTAAGAAGGGGAGTGGGGTAATTGCTTCTAATTGTGATTTAACTTACTTTGCCTATCCCATCCCACATGTTAACCACACTTTGAGAATTGAGCATGCCAAAGCCATTGTGCCGCAATGTGAAAGTAATACCTTGAGGGTTTGGTATGTTGCCCACGAGCTTAGGGGTCATAGGAACTTTGATTGCTTAATCTTGAATGTTTCGTGTCCTATTGGTCTCTTTGCTTGCTATGTTTGTGAGTGCTTGTCACTTTGGGGCCAAGAACTTGTTGTCTCCTTTGGAGACATAAGCTTTTTGATTTGTATTGATACTTGGCTCTATCACAAGAGTGAATTTTCCACACCACTTACCTTCACTCTTGTTGGATTTGCCCATTCACATCATGGGAAGTCTTGGTGCACTAATCGTGAACTTAGGGATCGTAGTGGATTTGATAGCTTAATATTGCGTATGCCATACACTATTGATTTCCTTATTTGTTCATGTGTTGGGAGCACTTCATTGTTGAACCAAGTACTAGCTAGTTCCTTTGGGAACATGAGCTTCTTTGCTGCCATTGATACTTGGTTGTACCATAAGAGTGTGTTTTCCCACACTTAGTGCACTAACCTACTCTTGTAGTAGGAGCTTTAGTTTTTTTTTTTGTTTGCCTTTTGATGTAGGTGATGCTACCTTGGAGGAGGACGCCTTAATTTTGAGGACGAAATCTTCTCAAGAAGGGGAGGATGATGCAGCCCAAATTGCATCGACACCTACGCTTGGTTTGGAAGTCAAGGCACGGATGATATGGGCTCGGGAGACGACTTGAAGACCATGCATTAGAGCTCAATCAAAGTGGAGGCAGGGCTGAAACCAGTGCAGGAGACAGGGGAGCCAAAGCAGGGCAAAACAGGGGAGCAATCTGGGAGCTTACTGCCTGACGAGGGAGATCTGTTCTTCGCGATCGCGTGCATGTCTGCGCGATCGCGATGAGGAAATCTTTGCTCTTCGCCTTCGCGCAACCCTCCGCGCGATCGCACGCCTCAGCAACCAAGTGCCCACGCGATCGCTATTCCGTTCACGCGATCGCGAAGACCAGTGGAGCAGTGCGGACCAGAAACTTGGCAAAACTTGTAATGGGAAACTATAAATAGACCCCTTAGTCATTTATTGCATTGAAACCAACCTTGAATGTAGAATGATAGATTTTCTTGAGTGAATCTCAATAATGAACCCGTGAGCGGGCATGATTTCACTTGGTGGATTCCAAGTTGAACATCGTAACCTCTTTGATCATTCTATTTGCGAGAGCCGAGTGTCTCTTGAGGGTAGTTGCATAGTATAGGTGATCCTTGACTTCACCCGGGGTGTATCGAGACAAGTTCCTCGGTGCTACTTAGGTAAACGTTTCAAGCCTCGTCTTGCTTTTTATCTCGATATCTTCATCGGTATCGCCTATCTTGTTTTAGTTTCCGCATTATCGTGTCGTTTGTAGCTTCCGCCTATTTTCCATTGCATCAGGTATAGAGGTGGTTGTTGTGCATGTGTTTAGAGAGGGGAATAAATTGGCGGATTACTTGGCGAATTTGACTCTTGATCGAGGTGATGTCCTTGTTAATTCGTTTCATGATATGGATAGTGTGGGTAGGAGATTGGTGAATGGGGATAAGTGTATTGAACAGTACATCCGTACTAAGCCGAGGATGAGTGTTTAGACACAAGGGAGGTAGATTTTTCCTTCATGCTCGAATCCTTATGGAGGAGAGCTTCTTTTTGTAGGTACTTCTATACATAAAATTTATGATGCTTGGAATGGATTAATGCAATACTTTGGAAAGGAACCTTTGCTAAATTGGATGACGAATTCATGGTGTTTTTACTACTTTGATTGCGTGGGATTGAGCTGCTTTTGCCTATGTTCTTTGTGCAATTTTCAGGTGGAACTTTACTCCATGAGTTGCATCTTGCATTGGTTTAATTGGATGAGCTTGCGCCTTCAAGACTTGACGAAATTCCACGCCATACAACGCCCAATGCGCCGCGCTCAAGACTGTTTTGGAGATGATGATCTCGCGCATTTGGGGCAGTGTTGTAGCCCCATGGCGCCCTCCGCTATATGCTGCGTTTCGTGGGAACAGGCCAGGGGGCGACGCGCGCAAGGGCCAAGGAGGTACAGCCCACCATGCGGCGTGCCCCACACTATTTTGGTGGTGTTTTGTGCGCTGAAATAGGGCAGTGTTGCAGCCCAAAAATGCCCGATGTTGTATGCTCTTGGACGTGAAAATTCATGGGGAACATCCCCTAGGGCGACGCGAGCATGGCTGTGTTGGTATGGCGTGATTTTTATGCTCAAAACACACCTAAATGCGACGCACTACGGGGGGTTTTGGGTTGGGAATGGTTCATTTGTGCTTGATCATCAGAACGGTGAGCTATGATGTCATGATTATGATATCATTCTCATCATTAGCTTATGTCTACATGATTGTAACTCATTACTTAGCTATTGCATTAGTTTTTCATATTCATTAGGTCTAAATAGTGTGGTGAACCTTGTAAAGTACTATATCAAAGTATTAAATTCATTTCGATTGGTGGTATTAGTATTTTATTATGCTCACTCTAATGAAGTGGATGCGATGCTTGGGTATGGTATTATCTTACCACTACTTAGGCGTTCATTAGCATTAGTCTTAGCTAGTTCGTATTGCTTTCAAGTTTGTAAAGACCTTATTTATTGTTTTTTTGTTGGATATTATTAATAAAATTAGCCACTAAGCTGATTTTGCTTAAAAAAAAACACTAAAAACCCTAAACCCTAAACCCCGAACCAAACAAACAAAAAAAAAAAGGCGATTCCAGGCGATTCCATTGGCGATTTCTTCACAGCCTCTTCTTGACATCTCCCATGGCCGATCAAGCCACTAGGCAGCGCCCCACTGGGGTTGCTCAGCCCACCCCACCAGCCCTTACAACATCCTACACAGTGGCAGTAGTTCCCCAAGCTCAATCGAGTGAAAAACACCTAACCCCACAACCTACTCTACCTATACGACGCCCTCAAAAAATCAATGGTAGGCAGACTATGATGTGGAACAAGAAGGAAGTGCAGCATTCCATCGCATCTACTAAGTTGAGTTATGGCATAATTGGAAAGTTTATGTATGGGGCTCCTGAACTCAATGATTTATGTAAGATAATCCCATCACAGTGTGAGGTGAAAGGACATTGCGTTATAGGATCACTGGATTATCGTAGCATTTTGATACGATGCTCTTTGTTTGAGGACTATGTGAATCTGTTATCGAAAGGCTACAGGCTCAGCGTTGATAGAAGCTCTTTTCTTTTGAGAACATTGAAATGGGATCCATGGTGTGACCCTAGGAAAGAAACATCGATTTCTATAGGGTGGATATCCTTTCCTAACTTGCCTCCTAATTTTTTTGTTAAAGAATACGTATTGTTACACCCCATACATCTAAATTGACGTATATCATTATAATATCATGTTAAGAATGATTTAAGTGAGTTTAAAGTAATAATATGACCATATATGATGTTTATATGTTGAATATAAAGTTTGGGAAAAATCAGATTTAAGTTGCGGAAAAACCGACTAAGGAATTGCCTTGTAACGGAGCTTTTTCAGCAATTAATTTCATGTATTATATGAAGTCTTTTGGGGACATATCATATACCAAATTGAAGGTCTTGGAGTGTAGTTTCCAACACTTTTAACGGTTTGCTCATATAACTTATAGATAAAAAGATATGAGCGTCAGAAGTCAGACCAGAAAAAGGGACATAAGCGCAAAAGAGGGCTAGAAATGAAATGTTTTTATTATAAAAGAGAAATTTCTCTCTCTCTCTCGACATTTCCAGTAAAACCACGACTTAAACAGACCTTACTTCAGTTTTAATCCATATTTTTTGATTTTGAAGAAACAACATCAATCTTGACTCGAAACGGAAGATGGATTGCGTCAAAACGCTCTACGCGATTAGGCTTGTTTAAGCTTTAGAAGGTGTGGAATTCAAAGGAAACGAAGTTTAGAAGCTAGAAACATCAAAGGTATGTAAGGCTAAACCTTTCTTTTGGCAAGACATGTATCTTTTAGATATTGAAGCTTTTATTAGTTTTAAACTTAGTTTTTCTTGTGAGAAACTTGTATGGTACCAAGGAAACCTTGTATATACTTAATTTGGTACAAAAATCCAAGGTGAAAAACGTCCAAATCAGAAAGGCAAAACGTTTCAAAATCTGGAAAATTGTTTTGAACTTTGGACAGTTGTTAGTATATTGATCATAACTCCTTATACAAAATTGATATTAAGATGATTTAAGAATCTACAGAATCCTAATACATATATCTACAACTTTCATGAAGACCATGAGGTCTATAACTTTTATCTGCACCCTCAAAACTATGATGCAATACAGGACGCTGGTACTGTCTAGAAATTCTGTACATCCGTGGAATTATTACGCCACTCTCATCTTGTTATCCAGTTAATTTGTTTATGTTATCAGTTTATCCGGGTATCCATTCCCGTGTATAGTATAGTGTTGGTTCTGTTTTGCGGATCATCCAGTTTTAGAGGAAACTCTGCCGAAATTTCTATAAAAATCAAAGAGTTAGACAAATTCTAAGTTTCAGGTTGTGTCTACAATTCCATCCAGAGTTTTCTTATCATTTCTTTGAGTCCATATATATTGTCTCCACATGTGTTATGCCTCATACATGCTTATGCTCATATTGTGATCATGTTATGTGTGATTTGGAGTCCCCCATAGAGGCTGGACATTGGACACACAGTCCGGTCGCGTGTGATACTACCCGTCTGGGGGATACAGCCCCTCTGGTTCAGGCGGGAGTTGAAACACCTAGTGTGACCGGGTGTCATTCACACACTCTGACCAGAGAGACTAGATATTACTGGCTGGGGGGGATATAGCCCATAACACCCACCAGGTTTGTTATATATGCGTATATAGCCACAGTATGCACTGCATGATTATACATGAGGCTAGTTCCGGTTTTCAGTTACCTGATTTGGGGGGATATAGCCCATAACGCCAGACAGGTACCAGTTCAGATAACAGCTCAGCTTTAGCTCAGTTGACAGTTATCAGTTCTCAGTTATCAGCCACCAGTTCTTAGCGTCAGTATCAGTTGACAGTTATCAGTTCCAGTTTCTAGTAACCAGCTATCAGTCATATTACAGTTATTTATCAGTATAGTTCAGCTCAGTCTTCAGGTTCAGATTCAGCTAGACTTCAGCTTATATTCATATCATGTTTAGTACGTTCTTCAGATTTCCAGCTATATTGCTATGCTCCAGCTCGTGTTTACATATTTATATTCCAGCCTACAGTTTCATTCAGCTATGACATATTATATGCTCATGCCTTACATACTTGGTACATATTGTACTCACGCCCTTTTCTGGGGCGCTGCGTTTCATGCCGCGCAGGTGCAGATAGATCAATACTTGGACCATGTTAGTAGGCCATCTATCAGCTACTGGAGTCACTCCGCTTACTCCCGGAGTTACTTATCTTTTGGTATGTTGTACAGATGTCGAGTAGGTATGGCGGGGCCTTGTCCCGTCCTTTGTATATTCAGTTCAGCACTCTTAGAGGCCTGTAGATATGTCCCTGTGTGGTGCAGTCAGTATGTTATGTATTTCAGCTTATGTTAGCCTTGTCAGCTATTTGCATTGCATACTCCTTATCAGCTAGGTTTATGCTTATTCTGTTTATCAGTTATAATGGTTAGCATATTATCAGTAGGATTAGTGATGATCGACACTTAGTGTTGGTCATCCGTCGCGGCCCTAAGTTGGGTCGTGACACGTATTTTCTTTGGCTTTGGCAGTGGGTAAGCCATTGCACTTAGATGCAGCAACTCTTAATCAGACACGTCCAAGTTGTGCATGAGTGAAGGCAGAAATTGATCTACTTGGTGATTTGCCACATGAGATCGACATAGTAGAAGTTGATGAAGAATCAGGAAAGAAACATTCAAAGTGCATTCAAATTGTTTACGACTACTTGCCAAAATATTGTTCTTCTTGTTGCTTGCAAGGACATGACAATCAGGAATGTCGTGTGTTACACCCGGATTTATATGAGGAGAGGAATGATCAAGGTGGAAAGCAGGATGATAAAGCAGTAGCACAACCAGTTTCAAGGGTTTCGAAGAGTGAGAAAGTTGTTGGGGACGTGAGTGCCAGGTTGTTGACAAGAAGAAGGGAGTGGTTATTCAGAATCAAGATGAGCGTGCACAAGCAAATCAACGAAATTCTAATGTTTTTGCAGCGTTACAAGTTCAAGATGATGATGTTTTACAAGTTGTCGACAAGTTGGGAGCTCACATAATTGAGAAAGTTACATAAAAGAAGCAAGACAATGGGTTAGCTAAAACACTTATAAATCCTAACTCTACGGTTAATGAGCAGGGAAATAAAAAAGAAGTGGAATTAATGGAAGGCAACAATGCTGGAGGGGTTGAAGCCCTAGACAAAGATTTGTTGGGAAGACGAGGTGTAATTTATGAGGCTGACGAAGTTCAGGTGATAGGAAATCGAGGTGCAGAATTTAATGAAAAGTCATTAAAGGAGACGGGATTAAAGCTGAAAGATGTCGTTAATGCTCAAGGGGATGGGAAGAGCATTAAATCTGGAAGTATTGTTGTTAGAGATGGAATTCAAGCTGTGGGATCGAACGAAATGAAGGCCAATGGTTCAGGAATTAAAGTTCACGATTCTGGATTTAATTCAAAGAAGGACTTTATTGAGGAAGTTATTGCTTCAGGAAAGTTTAAAGCTGGGGGTTTGTCACTAACAGCTGTGGGTTTTACTAGTCAAAGTTCAGCCTTGAATTCCAACAAGAAGTTAAATGCTGCAGACCTAAATGCTGGGAAGGAATTAATGCTTGCATATCCTGGTCCTAATTCTATTGGGAATAGTGAAGTTAAAGGGTTACATATTAATCATCAGGAGCTACAGCAGCTTATATATAAAGCTGGAACTGGTCTTCCAACTTCCAAGGAAGATTTGATTCCTTTATCTACTTTGCAATTAATGACTGCCCAGCTCAATCAAGACATTACTCTTCCAGCTCTTAATGTTCTGTTAAATACTTCCGTCAACATTGTCCCTTCTCAATTGCCTCAGCGTAGTGATTATCAGGGAAGTCATGGGATCTCATAAGGGCCATCTAAAGAGGAGTTCACACAGGAGGAACAAGAACTTATTAATTCGATGCAATTATAAGACACCAAAGCAATTCTTTCTAGACAAACCAAGCGTACACCAGTGAAGCAGAATGAGCAGCATGTGGATGAGAATTTTGAGGCAGATTTGGAGGATGAAGATGAATTTTCAACTGCACATAATTTTCCACAAGTCGCGAGGGATGGTGATTTGTCCCCCACGCGATATTGATGATGCAAAAAAAGGTGGACGACGAGTCAAAAAAGAACCTGGCCTATTGCTAGGATACAGCCTATTAGGAGTTCTAAATCAAAAGTTTAATGATGAATAAAGCTTTGATTTGGAATATACGATCAGTTAATACGCAGGAGGCGTTTACAAGGTTGAATACATTGCATAGGCATCATCACTTCGATTTTATAGGGTTGCTTGAGCCTTTTCAGGAGCCCTGTAGAGTCCAGTATTATGGTATGAGGTTGGGAATCACTGGTCCTTTACTAATGTTAATGGGAAGATTTGGGCTTTCATTGGGGATGATTATGGTGTGACTGTGGCTGATGATCAGGAGCAACAATTGACTTTGAAATTGCATCATATTGTTCAAAATCAGGAATTCTTCATTACTTTAGTTTATGCTAAATGTGATATAGCTGAAAGATTAGAATTGTGGGATTCTTTGCAATTCTTGTCTTCTACTATGGTGAAGCCGTGGTTGATAGGAGGTGACTTTAATGTCATCCTCTCTGATGAAGAAAAATATGGGGTCTTCCAGTATTGTCATAAGAAGTAGATGACTTTGCTTCTACCATTGCAGCTTGTGGGTTGACTGATTTAGGGTATACAGGCTCTATTTATACTTGGTGGAACGGGAGAATAGAGAATCAATTTATTTTGAAAAGGATTGATAGATGTTTAGCAAATCAAGAGTTCATGGATAACTTCCCTAAGATTGACATTGAACATCTTGCCAGGACTGGATCTGATCATTCTCATTTGTTGATTAAGTGTTCTACTGATTCTGCTAACATTATTAAGTCCTTCAGGTTTCTTAATTTCTAGGTTGAGAATGAATCCTTTTTGCAGGTTGTGAAGGATAATTGGATGTGTGATTGTGTAGGGGATCCATTCATTATTTTTCATAGGAAGCTGAAGAAAGTGAAACAGGCTTTGTCAAGATGGAGCAAGTCCACCTTTGGTATATTTTCAGAAAATTGCTTCACTTGAAGATATTATTAATGCTCATGAGCTTAAACTTGAGGAGGCCCCTGGTGCATACCATAGAGAGCAATTGAAGAAAGCTGAGGCTGAACTAAAAAGGGTGTTGCATTTTGAAGAAGAATTTTTGAAGCAAAAAGCAGGTTTTCAGTGGTTTAAAGATGGTGATTGCAATACTAAATTTTTTCATGCTCAGGTGCAAGGCAGGAGGAAGAAGCTTAAAATTCATAGAATCCAGGATAGACTTGGCAATTGGCTTAATGATGAAGAAGATATGGCTGCTGAAGTTTTGGAGTTTTTTCAACAACAATTTTCAAGTGATGGCCAAGAATTGAACTTTGATTTGCTATTACATGTGCCCGAAATGGTGAGTCTTGATCAGAACCTTGCAATTGAAGAAATTCCTAGCATGGAGGAGGTGAAAAAGCAGTTTTTGCTTGAATGGTGATAGTGCTTCAGGCCCTGATGGCTTTTCAGTGAAGTTCTATCAAGTGCGTTGGGATGTTATTGCTGCTGATCTTACTAGTATGGTGCAGGCTTTCTTTGTTGGGCATGATATCCCTAGATTTTTATCTCATAAAAATTTAGTGCTCCTCCCTAAGAAGCCTAATGTTTCCACTTTCTCTGATCTCCGGCCTATTAGTTTGAGTAATTTCTCAAACAAAGTGATTTCCAGGGTCTTGCATGATAGGTTAGTTGATTTATTACCTGATTTGATATCTCCTGCACAGGCTGGTTTTGTCAGGGGCAGAAGTATTGCTGAGAATATGCTGCTAGCTCAGGAGATCATTGATGATATTAGGAAAAGAGCTAAAGAGGCCAATGTTGTCATCAAACTTGATATGATGAAAGCCTATGATCGTGTGTCCTGGTTATTCTTGTCCAAAGTTCTTAGGAAGATGGGATTTGGTGAGAGATGCATTGATATGGTTTGGAGGTGACACGACCCGAAATCCGGTTAGGCCGTGCGGGCACCCGACATCCTCCCATAGACCCGTCGGGCGAACCCTTACCAATAAAATCAGGAAAATAAATATAACGATTCACAATTAAGGATAGGGCTTAAAGAAAAACACAGACATACTGATACCTCTAAGTTGTACAAAAGAAATTACAGCTGACTACCCAACATACTAGGTTTAGGGCTATTCAGACTAGACATCTAAGAGTACAAAAGAAGACAAATACCTCCTGAAGGAAGCAAAATGCAACTGAAATAACAACCAATAAATTGGTGGCCATCCGGAATAAAAGCTGGCTCACCCTGACAGCTGAAGTCGTCTTCGCTCCTTTACAATGTGCCGAACTCAATCCCAGAGCGAACCTGCCGAAACGAAATGGATAGACAAGAAACAAACAACAAACAAGGGTGAGTCAAAAGGACTCAATAAGTGGGGCAGACTAGTCACCTCAAAGAATAGGATAGCTAGCCAGGGAGAAGAAACAGATAAATCAAATTCCTCTTATTTAAATTATAAAAAGGCAGAGCCAAATAACAACTGGAAACGCGTCTAAAACCATAAACTCAATTAGGGATACGAGCAAAAAATATATCAACAAATAAACAATGCACATATAATCAGGACAATAGTTATGTACCACAAGTTTACACAATGGTATGAAATGAAATGAGATGAAATGAAATCTGATGCAAAGGGTCAGATGTGCCAAATGAATGGACCGGAATCCTCCTGTTCCGAGGGCAGAATCCTCCTACCCTCAATATGATGCAATGGAGCGGAATCCTCCTGCTCCAAGGGCGGAATCCTCCTACCCTCAATATGATGCAATGGAGCGGAATCCTCCTGCTCCAAGGGAAATCCTCCTACCCTCAATATGATGCAATGGAGCGGAATCCTCCTGCTCTGAGGGTGGAATCCTCCTACCCTCAATATGATGCAATGGAGCGGAATCCTCCTGCTCCGAGGGCGGAATCCTCCTACCCTCAATATGATACAATGGAGCGGAATCCTCCTGCTCCGAGGGCAGAATCCTCCTACCCTTAATATGATGTAATGCATAACTAGAAAACGTAATACATACGAATACGGTATGATCCAATAATAATCCTTCACCAGCGCGAGACTCTCATTGACTGCTGGGAAGTATATATCAACTCACAGCTAGAGTAAAATTGTTAGATCCTCAATGCAATACCAACAACAGGACATAACATATAATATACAATGTAAATTCAAAGCTAAGGCGTAATGAGTACGCCTATCGGTAGATACACGCGTAAGGAACACGTGGTATAGAATCCAAGAGGCCAGATGCCTCCAAAGAAATGGATATAAACACTTACCTCTTCCAAAAGTTAGTACGGCTAATCAACAACCGCTTTATCCACGATCCCACTCTAATCAATAAGCAGAAAAATATATCAATTTAGGCTAAAGTCTTCATTCCTCACATCTTAGGGCAATCTGGTTAGGAACCTGATACTCACGCGATCGGACTGCGTGTCCCATGTCCAGCCTCTATGGGGGACTCCAAATCACACATAACATGATCACAATATAAGCATAAGCATGTATGAGGCATAACACATGTGGCAACAATAGATATGGACGCAAAGAAATGAGAAGAAAACTCTGGATAGAATTATAGACACAACCTAGAACTCAGAATTTGTCCAACTCTTTCTGAATTTCCATAAAATTTTCGGCAGAGTTTCTCCTGAAACTGGATGATCCCCAAAAATAGAACCATCACTACTACACACGGGAGTGGATACCCGGATAAACTGATAACATAAACATGATAAATGGATAACAAGATGAGACGACTGGATGACATAACAAATCCGCTGATAGAATGTCTGGACAGCACCATTGTCCTGCCTTTCGACCTAATTTTCAGAGTGTAGATCAAAGATATAGACTTCATGGTCTCATGAAAGTTGTAGATATATGTCTTAGGATTGTGGGTATTCTTAAAGAATATTAATATCAATTTTGTACTAGGAGTTATGATCAATATACTAACAGCTGTTCAAAGATCAAAATATTTTTCCAGATTTTGAAACGTTTTGTCTTGGTGATTCGGACGTCTTTCACCTTGGATTTCAGTGCCAAATTAAGTATATACAAGGTTTCCTTGATACCATACAAGTTTCTCACAAGACACACTAATTTTAGAACTAAGAAAAGCTTCAAAATCTAAAAGATACATGACTTGCCAAAAGAAAGGTTTAGTCTCACATACCTTTGACGCTTCTTGCTTCTAAGCCTTGTTTCCCTTTCCACACCTTCTAAAGCTTAAACAAGCTATAATACAGCATTTAGGCACTTTACTTAGTCATGAAGTAATTTTAAAACTCAAGCTATAGACGATATTGAAGGTAGCATAACGTTACCTTAATTGCGTAGAGCGTTTTGACGCAATCTGTCTTCAATTTCGAGTTAAGATTGACGCCCATCCTTCAAAACCATAAAATTTGCTTACAACTTGATGAGACCACTGTTTCTCCCTTTAGAATTCTGGAAATGACTAGATGGAGGAAAAATTTTTCATTTTGTACTTGAAACATTTCAGTTTTAGTCCTCTTTTGCGCTTATGTCCCTTTTTCTGGCCTGATTTCTGACGCTCATATCTTTTTATCCAAATATTGTATGAACAAACCGTCAAAAGTTTTAGAAACTAAACTCCAAGACCTTCAATATGGTATATGATATGTCCCCAAAAGACCTCATATAACACACGAAATTAACTGCTGAAAAAGCTCTGTTACAAGGCAATTCCTTAGTCGGTTTTTCCGCAACTTAAATCCGACTTTTCCCAAACTTTATATTCAATATATAAACATCTTCTATGGTAATGTTATGTCTTTAAACTCAGTTAAATCATTCTTAACATGTCATTAGAATGATATACGTCACTTTAGACATACGGGGTGTAACAATCTTCCCCCGTTAGGAACATTCGTCCTCGAATGTTAAATGAAGTACGTAGAAGCATTAAGCACTGATCTGTTACATACTTGTAGTAGTGAAGATATGTGAAAGGTCAAATTATTTAAATTTTGTCATTTTAGCGGAAGCTAGCCGAACAACCTCCAAATTCACTTTCGAAAAAGCACAAAAGTCACAAATAATCATACGAACCTAGCGACGCTTTCGGATTTTAAATCGGAGCTTGTTCACCAAAACCGAACTCGAAAATCTATTTTTTGTATTTATCGACAATAAAAACTGAAACCTTCTTCCGATGCCTACCAAATAAGGTCTGATTTAGCTCAAATTTTACAGACAGGTCCTAAAGGACATTATGAAGTTTTTTTTTAAAATTATCGGCACGCTAATCGGAGTCCTAACTTCCGAAACGACTAACCGAGGTTGTTTCAGGAGGCTCTTATCAAACAATTGGTATTTAGTTCTTTTTGGTATGACAATTAGTCACGCATTTGAGCTTTGTATTTTGTGGTTCCTCGCAGGTTTTATGTTAGGGAAGAATTGAATATGGTGAAGGATTTCTATGGTGTAAATGGTTGGAATCAGCAGCTATTACTTGAGGCATTACCTAGTGATTTGGCGCAACATGTTGTAGACATTGTCCAGCCTAGGAATATTATGCAAGTGAGGGACTTTGCTTCGTGGGAACTTACTTCCAATGGCCAATTTTCGGTGAGTAGTGCATATCATTATGTTAGAGGCAAGGGTAAAGTGCAAGATGTTTACAAGCTTATGTGGTTGAAGGGTATTCCCTTCAAAATTTCATTTGTACTTTGGCGTGCGTGGAAGAGTAAACTGCCTCTAGACGAGGTGTTAAAGAAAATTGGTTTCAATATCCCTTCACGATGTTGGTGTTGTGTGCACCCTAAAGAAGAAACTCGAGAGCATTTCTCTGTTACAAGTTCCTTTGCCAAGAATGTGTGGTCGTATTACGCAAATGCAGTGGGGTTTGTGATTCACGACTGGAGGTTTCGTCAAGTGATTAATAGATGGTGGCAGTGTAGGAAACGTCCATGGCTAAGGTTACTTTGTCAAGCTATACCTGCTTGTGTTGTGTGGGAACTCTGAAAAGGAGAAACACGATAGCTCATGGGGGTCGCATCTCCTTTCAGCGTGTAGTCCATGAAATAAATTGGAATTTACATAAGCTCTTGGTTGTGCGTTACCCAGGTATGTATTCTGCTCCAAATGAGTGGCCTTTCATGGTTAAATTCCTTGAAGAACTTCGTCCAAAATTTCGTTATGTCAAGGTTTGTTGGACATGCCCAGCTGCGGGTACAATTAAATGTAATACAGATGGCACATGTAGAGGAAATCCTGGCTTGAGATCATATGGATTTTGTTTGCGCAATGAGGAGGGTGACTTGATGTTTGGTAAGGCAAAACTAATAGGAGAAGGTACGAACGTGAGGGCTGAGGCAGTTGCCATTCGTGAGGCTATGAAGTATTGTATTGCGCATGTGGCTTCTCCTACCGTTATTGAAACAGAATCCTTGCTTCTCAAGAACATCATAGAAGGTGTGTGGGATGTTATTTGGAGTATCTCTGAAGTGGTGGAGGAGATTATGGCTATGAGGAGCCGGGGTGAGTTTAGTTTTGTTCATGTCTTGCGTGAAGGAAATAGGATGGCGGATCACCTGGCAAACATGGGATATGATGTGGAGGATCAAGAGTTTCATAGTTTCAATGATTTGAATGTGCCTGGGAGGAGAATTTTGAATTGGGACAAGGCACAAAGTCCAACTTACCGTCCTAAACTTGTCAAGCATGATGCAATCAGATCTTAAGGTGGAGGAGGATTGGTGTTTTTCTTCCGATTCGTACCAAACGAGGTCTGATTTAACTCAAATTTTACAGACAAGTCCTAATGGATATTACAAGTATTTTAAAATTATCGGCCTGCCAGTCGGAGTCCTAACTTCCGAAACGACTGACCGAGGTCGTTTCATTCTCCTCCACTTTTAGTCTCGTTCGTCCTCGAACGAGCTTAAGTCTAAAGAAAGATCCATGCAGATAAAAAGAGAACTTGCACAACCTTCATAAACTACGCCATAAACATTATCTCATGATTACAGAATCAGAATTAGAATTATAACACGCCACTGAACTCTTGGAAATAAACATATCTGGATAATATCATAACGCGATTGCCCAGCGTATTCTGACTAAGCTGATCCTTCCTCGAAACCAAGATACACGGAATTCAGGATGGATTAACATGATTCTGCCGATGAATCGCCTCATTGATATAGTTTTCGATATAGAACAAGTCGATGAAACAAAGGATTAGCTTACGCTTCAACAACGCTTTAGAGATTTAATATTATGATTCGACATCAATTGGAGGAAGACTCCTCCACTTAGAGCATAAACTCATACAAATAATATGAATAGGAGTAGTCATCCTCGCACAACCTGCTGGATTAAGGAAGACTTAGTTGAGTAGAGAACGCGGCTCAGACCTGAGCTACCAAATTACTCTCTCGACTTGCCAAACAGCTGCAACTCTCGAGTTCACAACTCCATACATTTTCTATAAGCACCACCGCCAGATGGATCAAATCAAAGGTCAAATGACGCCTCTCATTACCCTTAGTAGCCTTGAAAAACAACCATGTGCTTACCCTGCCACCTTGACACGCACTCTGGTTCAATACAGGGAACATCACAAGAGGCTACTGACCACCTAAGCTTACCAGTGCCGAACAAAGAAGAGATGGAACACAGATTGAGGATAGAAATAATTAGAGCTATAGGAAGCTCTTCTTCTTATTTATATGGCTACCAGAGCTAGACTATTTATGAGTCAGGCTAACCGAAGAATCGTAATTGAAGAAATAAACATTGAATGAGCCTTATGGAACAAATCTATGTCAATTTAACCTTCCTATAAAAAGGAAACTCCGAAAATTTACCAGAAAACCCTTTTATACCGAGACAAACTTGTAGAATAACATGACTTTACTAGCGTCTTGAACCAAGAGGAGACACATAGATCGAGTATTACTTACTAACCACTTTACACCGGAAGAAACAATGACACTTTCTGATGGTGACAAATAAGAATCCCATCATCCTACCTACACTGATTTCCAAAGAGAGGTAGACTGACTTGACATTATAACAGAATGAGGCATAACAAAATGCCAAGCAAACAATATCAATACTCACTCACAAATCTCTCGCATTTAAACCAGATAAACTAGTACGGTCATCCTAAATGCCCGGAATAAATCATATCAGAAGCTCACCCCTCTACCGCAACCGATTCTTAATAGAAACGACATCCAAGGAAATCATTGAAACATGATAAGACACACCATTTCCAGATCGATCAAAAGAATCAAATCTTACTCACATTTAAGAGAAGAAGAAATACATGGGTGTACTACATCGGATACCTCAACATCCTGCTAGACTATAGTTCTTAGAACTGCCTCTGCAACTTAGCCGAGCCGCTACCCTGATAATTACTTCTAGAAGAACCACTACCACCACGCTCTCGACCTCTATCGAATGAGGGCATATCTCTGGTTGATTAAGATCTGTATAAAATTCCCTGCGACTGTGCAGGTGCCTGATGACGAGAGAAAAGACGACTGCCTGCTTGCCGGAGTAAGGAAAAACTTCCGCAAAGGATAACCAGACTCATGACAATGATAACACCCTTTTCGCTAAAAATGGAAACTGGACAGATTATTGATAGCTACAAAGAGAAAACTGACTCGAATCTTGACGAACTACCTGCGCACTTTGAGAATTGCGCTCTATAAGCTGAGATAACCTGGTAGGTCACCTCTCAAAATAATTAGAACTCTTACCTCCAAATGCGGTACCATTGTTGCCCACTAGGGCCACGGGATCTCTTGCTCTCCCACTCTAACTCTTTCCCTCTAACTTATGGTATGCCTAATACCTTTGTGCAATATCAACAACGATATCAAATGAAGTCCCAACCTCAATTTTTCGAACCATCTTTGATCTCAAAGAAGGAGAAAGGTCATCAATAAATCTTTGAATCTCTCGAAAGGCTCATGGACTAGTTCTAATGTATATTCAGCCATTCTATAGAATTCAATCTGATATTCTAAAACACCAACAGGCTAACCGATAGGCTACCCTGTCCAATCCACTCAAACTGGAACCACTTTTCATCTCGGTTGCTACTCGAAAGGAAATTTTCCACGAATCTAGAATAAAAACCGAATCAAGCTAGCTAATAAGAGAGCGGCTCACCAATTCAAGGCTGGACCCTGAAACTGGAAAGAAGAATAATCAACAGCATACCGCTCGATATAATCAAGAGCCTGAAGGACACGCTGACATCATTTTATTTAAAAAGAATCACGAGGTTTATCTGGTGCATTGCTTAAGAATATCGGAAGGTTCAACCAGATAAAATAATGCAACCTCTTTGAGCACTCGGACCCAATATTTACCTCAGTTACCTAACCAGCCAGAACAACTGGAGGCACAACACATGTTGCCTCTAGAACATACTTTATTGCGGCAATATTAAGAACTAGAATAGGAGCTCCCTGAGACAGAACGTCTCTATCTGCAGCAACCTGCTAAGCTGCCTAGCGAATAATAGGTTCTTGCAGTATCTGCGTTGCCACGATTCTCGTAAAAGCATCGTAGAAAGCCAAGGGAACCACAAGGCCCTGCTCCCTTGCCCATCGCGAGCTCGTATAGCTGGGACCTCCATTACTAGATCGTCAGCACGATAAAAAAAAACTCTTGGCTAGACTGCTTCGTCTTGAACTCATATCGTTTGCTGATTCGTTGCACGAAGGTTCACAATTTCCACAAAGGAATTAACGAATTAACAAAAATAATTTTGAATCTTAGACCGACGCACGATCAGAAATGAAGGAAGTGAAACTTCCTAAATGCAATCATAGCCTCTCGTAGATAAGTACGGACGTCTACGTACCCATCAGCGAGACTCTACTAGACACTGTCTTAGTCTGTATAGACTCTAAACTAGGCTCTGATACCAACTGACACGACCCGGAATCCGGCTAGGCCGTGCGGGCACCCGACATCCTCCCATAGACCCTTCGGGCGAACCCTTACCAATTAAATTAGGAAAATAGTATAATTCAATTCATAAATAAGAACAACACTTTAAAAAAACAACACAAACATACTGATACCTCTAAGCTGTATAAAAAAAATTACTGCTGACTACCCAACAAGCTAGGTTTAGGGCTATCCAGACTAGACATCTAAGAGTACCGAAAAAGACAAATACCTCCTGAAGGGAGCAGAATGCAACTGAAATAGTAAATATAAAACTGGTGGCCATCCGGAATAAAGTTGGCTCACCCTGATAGCTGAAGTTGTCTTCGCTCCTGAACAACGCGGCGAACTCAATCCTGGAGCGAACCTGCCGAAACGAAATAGATAGACAGGAAACAAACAACAAACAAGGGTGAGTCAAAAGGACTCAATAAGTGGGGCAGACTAACCACTTCAAAGAATAGGATAGCTAGCCAGGAAGAAAAGAAACACATAGACCAAATTTCTCCTATTTAAATTATAAAAAGGCAGAGCCAGATAATAACCGGAAACACGTATGAAACCATAAACTCAACCAGGAATATGAGCCAGAAACATGTTAACAAATAAGCAATGCACATATAAGCAAAACAGTAGTCATGTACCGCAAGTCTACACAATGGTATGAATTGAGATGCAATAAATGAAGTGAGATGAAATAAAATGAAATGAAATGAAATATGATGCAAAGGGTCACATGTGCCCGCCATCCCATCTCGAAGCGGAATACTCCTGCATTCGAGGGGAATCCAATCTGATAACCAACTGGAACGGAATACTCCTGCTCCTGGGGCGGAATACTCCTGCACCTGATATAATATAAAACAGAGGCGGAATACTCCTGAACTCTCTTGGGGCGGAATACTCCTGCACCCGATATAATGTAAAGCTGAGGCGGAATACTCTTGCACTCTCTTGGGGCGGAATCCTCCTACCCTCAATATGATACAATGTAGCGGAATACTCCTGCTCTTGGGGCGAAATACTCCTACCCTCAATATGATACAATGGGGCGGAATACTCCTACTCCTGGGGCGGAATACTCCTGCACCCGATATGATATGCAATGTAATGCATATGAATGACATATAATGCATATGAATGCAATGTGATGCAATAATAACCCTTCACCGGCGCGAGACTCTCATCGACGGCCGGGAAGTAGATGCCAACTCACATCCAGAGTACAATGCTCAGATCCTCAATAAAATACCTACAACAGGACATAATATATAATATATAATGTAAATCCAAAGCTAAGGCATAATGAGTAAGCCTACCGGCAGCTACACACGTAAGGAACACGTGGTAGAAAATCCACGAGGCCAGGTGCCTCCAAAGAAATGGATATAAACACTTACCTCTTCCAAAAGTTAGTACGGCTAATCAACAACCGCTTTATCCTTTGGTTTCCTTGGCAAACGATCCCACTCTATTCAATAAGCAGAAAAATATATCAATTTAGGCTAAAGGCTTCATTACTCAAATCTTAGGGCAACCCGGTTAGGAACCTGATACCCACACGACCGGACTGTATGTCCAATGTCCAACCTCTATGGGGGACTCCAAATCACACATAACATGATCACAATATAAGTATAAGCATGTATGAGGCATAACACATGTGGCAACAATAGATATGGACTCAAAGGAATGAGAAGGAAACTCTGGATAGAATTATAGACACAACCTAGAACTCAGAATATGTCCAACTCTTTGAATTTCCATAAAATTTTCGGCAGAGTTTCCCCTGAAACTGGATGATCCGCAAAAATAGAACCAGCACTGTACTACACACGGGAGTGGATACCCTGACAAACTGATATCATAAACATGTTAAATTGATAGCAAGATGAGATGACTGGATGACATAACAAATCCGCTGATAGAATGTCTGGACAGCACAACTGTCCTGCCTTTCGACCTAATTTTCAGAGTGTAAAGATATAGACTTCATGGTCTTCATGAAAGTTTTAGATATATGTCTTAGGGTTCCAGGAAATCTTGAAGCATCTCAATATCAATTTTATACAAGGAGTTATGACCAATATACTAACAGCTGTCCGAAGATAAAAACAATTTCCTAGAATTTGAAACATTTTGTGCTACTGTTTTGGACATCTTTCACCGTGGTTCTTAGTACCAAATTAAGTAAATACACTTTCACCTTTATGCCATACAAGTTCCCCACAAGAATCATCAATTTTTGGAACTAAGAAAAGCTTCAAAAGCTACAAGATACATGCGTTGCCAAAAGAAAGGTTAGCCTTACATACCTTTGATGTTTCTTGCTTCTAAACCTTGTTTCCTTTGAATTCAACACCTTCTAAAGCTTAAACAAACTATAATACAGCATTTAAGCACTTTACTTAGCCATGAAGTAATTCTAAAACTCAAGCTATAGACGAAATTGAAGGTAGCATAACGTTACCTTAATCGCGTAGAGCATTTTGACGCATTTGTCTTCAATTTCGAGTTAAGATTGACGTCCATCCTTCAAAATCATAAAACATGCTTCAAGACTCATGGAGGGACTGTTTCTCTCTTGATATTTCTGGAAATGACGAGATGAGGATGGCTTTTCCCTTTTATACTTGAAACATTTCAGTTTTAGTCCTCTTTTGCGCTTATGTCCCTTTTTCTGGCCTGATTTCTGATGCTCATATCTTTTTATCCAGACATTGTATGAACAAACCATAAAAAGTTTTGGAAACTACACTCCAAGATCTTCAATTTGGTATATGATATGTCCCCAAAAAACCTCATATAACACACGGAATTAATTGATGAAAAAGCTTCGTTACAAGGCAATTCCTTAGTTGGTTTTTCCGCAACTTAAATCCGATTTTTTCCAAACTTTATATTCAATATATAAACAACATATATGGTCATATTATGACTTTAAACTTACTTAAATTATTCTTAACATGTCATTAGAATGATATATGTCACTTTAGACATACAGGGTGTAACAATCTTGCCCCGTTAGGAACATTCGTCCTCGAATGTTAAATGAAGTACGTAGAAGCATTAAACAACGATCTTGTTACATACTTGTAGTAGTGAAGAGATGTGAAAGATCAAATTATTTAATTTTTGGTATTTTAGCAGAAGCTAGCCGAACAATCTTGAAATTCACTTCTGAAAAAGCACAAAAGTCACAAATAATCATACGAACCTAACGGTGCTTTCGGATTTTAAATCGAAGCTCATTCGCCAAAATCGAGCTCGAAAATCTCTTTTTGATATTTATCGACAATAGAAACTGAAATCTTCTTCCGATTCATACCAAATGAGGTCTGATGTAACTCAAATTTTACAGACAAGTCCTAATGGACATTACAAGTATTTTAAAATTATCGGCCTGACAATCGGAGTCCTAACTTACGAAACGACTGACCGAGGTCGTTTCAGGTTTCGGGTTTTTGGGTTAGTTTGATAGGTGGGTTAGAGTTTTGGTCTAAACGGCTGACACGTGTCCCAGCCGTTAAGATAAGGGTAAATAATTAGGGAAGTTGAACAGCGAGGGTAAATATGTTCCAATAGTATAACGGGGGATAGAGTAAAATATTAAACTAAACATGAGGGGTAGATCTGGCCCTTTTCCGTATATTAAATGCTTTAGTTGTGATCCAAAACCTAGTGCGACAACACAAAGGAAGGCAGCAGATGCTAAGATTTAGGGCTCTTGATGAACCCTAATATTGAAGAAGATGACTTGAGGAAGAAGAGGCTTTATGAGCTGTAAGAGAGAGATACGAGAGAGACGAAAGAGATGAAAGAGAAATCACTTCATTGAATGAATTAATTGAATCAAGTACAATGATTAGCTACTTATAGCTGTGAATTAACTACTAACTAACTAGGAAGGATTAAGAACTAATTAACAGAATTATGAACACTAACCATAATTACGAATAACTGAATATGACTAGAATGCCCTTTAGGCTTAACTACCTCTTAACTGCCTATTTCTTTAACACACCCCCTCAAACTAGGAGGGATAAAAATATTTACTGCTCCTAGTTTGGAACATATATAGGCATGTTGAACACGACTAAGACCTTTGGTTAATATATCAGCTGGTTGCTCCTTTGTTGGAATGTATAAGTCTTGATCAGTTTGAATTTTTTTCCTAACAAAGTGGCAATCGATCTCGATATGCTTGGTTCTTTCATGATATGCTGGATTGGCTGCCATTTGAATTGCAGTTTTGCTATCAGTGAACACTTTAATAGGAAGCATAATTTGCACTCCAAGTTCCTTGACTAATCCAACTAGCCAAGTCAGTTCTGCATATAGAGTTTCTAAGCTTCTATACTCAGATTCTGCATAACTTCTAGACACAGTGGTCTGCTTCTTGGACTTCTAAGACACTAAAGAATCACCCAGCTTAACTAGATAACCAGTCATAGATTTTCTTGAAAATGGACAAGCAGCCCAGTCTGCATCACAACAAGCTTTGACTGTCTTTGTATTATTTGATGACAGAAGAACTCCTTGCCCAGGTTGATTCTTTACATATCTCATAATTCTCAATGCAGCTTCCATGTGAAACACCTTAGGTTGTTGTAGAAATTGGCTGATAGTTTGAACATTATAAGCTATGTCAGGTCTTGTGTTCGTGAGGTATAGTTTGCTAATTAATCTTTGATAAGAGGATGGATTGGGTAGTTCTTTATCTGTGCTCTTCAGTTTCAGTTTCTTGTTGACATGATCATCATACTCTTTTGTGGTCAGCTTAATGTTGAATTCCATGGAGGTATTAGCTGGCTTTGCAACACTTAAACCAGCTTTAGAGATACGTTCAAGAGCATATTTCCTCTGATGCATCACTAGTCCTTTGATTGATCTAGCAAACTCCAATCCTAGGAAATATTTCAGCTCTCCTAAGTCCTTCATTTTGAATGCCTGCTGTAGTGCTAACTTAGTTTCTATGATCAACTCTAGACTATCACCTGTAATCAACATGTCATCAACATACACTAGGATAATCACGCTGTCCTTCTTGGTTCTTTTAGTGAATAGAAAGTGATCCAACTTACTCTGAACAAATTGAAACCTTATCAAGGCCTCAGTTAGTTTTGCATTCCATTGTCTTGAAACTTGTTTAAGACCATACATGGATTTTATGAGTCTGCATACTTATAGTTTTGATACTAGAAGCTGGAAAAGGTACTCTGGTCTGTTTTGCACATGGGAAAACAACACACTTATTCAACACTGTACTAGTAACTTCAGAATCTATAGGAAATATTTTTCTCAGAACTGTGGATGAAACATGTCCTAATCTTTTGTGCCACACCCTAATATCTTCAGCAGTATAGGTTGCAGCTAGACTCATGCTGTGATTTGTCCTGACTTAGTTGCTCAGCACATACAATCCATTGTCTTCTTTACCAATCATCCTCACCTTCCCACTGGAGAGATTCTCAAATACACATAGGTGTGGAAAGAAAGTGACTAAGCAGTTTAACTCCTTGGTCAACTTAGATAGACACGACAAGTTGTATTTAAACTGAGGAAGATGAAACACATTTTCTATTGTGTTTCCGACTGGTAGGTGACTGGAACCAGTGTGTGTAACTAAGGCTACTTCACCATTGGGTAGATATACCATTTTGGCATGAGTATTGTAAAATATTCTTGACTGATCTAACTTTGAAATATTTGACACCATATGATTAGTAGCTCCTGTGTCTATGATCCAGTATTGAACAAGATTATATGCTAAGCATTGCCAATACCTGCTGTATTTTCAGAAGCTAGTTCATTTGAACCATTGTAGCTATCTCCCAACATTTTCAGAATCTCTTCATACTGCTCCTTAGTTAATGTGCTTGTTCCTTGATGAACTTGGATGGGTCCTGCTCTTTGAGAGTGATATTCTGGATCATTACACATATCGATTTCCCCCATAGCATTGTAGGCAGCATTACTTGGCTTTCTCCTTTTGTAATCAGCTGGATATCCCTTTATCTTGTAACAATCTTCAGTGTTATGATTCTTCATCTTGCACTTTTCACAATATATGTTCTTTGAATATGGTCACTTGTACCTCTGGTTACCAGCAACTTTAGTGTAAAGTGAAGTAGGATCAACAGTTGGTGCAGCACCAAGAAGACAGTAGCATTTGTCACTCTTTTTTTACTCTCATCACTCATGATCATAGCATATGCCTGACTGACTGTAGGCAGGAGAGACATCAGAAGAATTTGGCTTCTAGCTTGCATATAGGACTCATTAAGCCCCATGAGAAACTGATACAACTTTTGTCTTTGAAGGTAGTTCTTGAATTCTTTTGACTTGTCACAATTATTTCCAAGAGGTGGCACTAGAGCCTCAAACTCATCCCAAAGATCTTTCAGTTTTGTAAAATAACAAGCCACATAATTTGTTCCTTGAACTAAAGTTGCAATTGCTTTATGTATATTAAAGATTCTTGAATCATTTATTTTGTAAATATTTCAGACAGATCTTCCCACATTACTTGAGCATTGGATGCAAACACAATTCCACCTAATAGACTGCTAGATACTAAATTCATTAACCAAGAAAGCACAATTGCATTACACCTTTCCCATTGGGTCCACAGATCTTCAGTATAGATTTCCTTCTTGCAAGAACCATCAACTAAATCTAGCTTATTTCTCCCTAATAGTGCAATTCTCATAGACCTACTCCATAAAGAATAATTCTCAACACCAGTTAACTGAATTGAGATCAAGGAGATACCACTTACATTGTTTGAGTGTAGATCTATGATTATGATCTAGTTGTTGAGGCACAACACCATTGTTCTGAACATTTGCCATTACGGTAACTGTAATCTTGAAGTTTCTTGACTTTAGAATAAGGAGAAGGGAAACGTCTTGAATTTGAGTGGAACTATTTTTGATTTCTCAGAATCGATTACACAATCTGATTTACTGACTGATTTGCTCTGATACCACACTAAGATTTAGGGCTCTTGATGAACCCTAATATTGAAGAAGATGACATGAGGAAGAAGAGGCTCTGTAAGCTATAAGAGAGAGAGAGAGAGACGAGAGATATGAAAGAGAAATCACTTCATTGAATGAATTAACTGAATCAAGTACAATGATCAGCTACTTATAGATGTGAATTAACTACTAACTAACTAGGAAGGATTAACAGCTAATTAATAGAATTATGAACACTAACTATAATTAGGAATAACTGAAAATGACTAGAATGCCCTTTAGGCTTAACCACCTCTTAACTGCCTATTTCTTTAATAGCAAAGTTAGAGGATGCTCTTAGAAGAGCAAAGGAAGATGCTGCTATTGTACAAAATGACTTGCACGAACGATTGAATGCAGCTGAAGTCGTTATAGCAAATCAAAACACTCAAGCACAAGTATTAACTTCATAGTTGGTTAATGTATCGATATGTCAAGAGGAAATTCAGCTTCTTAGCAAATCAAAACACTGAGGTATTACAAGCATTAACTTCATAGTTGGTTAATGTATCGATACGTCAAGAGGAAATTCAAAGACTAGTGGGACGTCTTTCTACCTCTTTGCAGCCAAGGTTAGCAGTACTACAACTTTAAATGATAAATCCTGTCATAATTCTTTTTTTATCAAATATATGACACTTAAAGGTGCTATTTTGATTTGGCTGACTGAAACATTTATAAGTTGCAGATTTTTGGTTACTTTTCCTTTTGATGATTATTAGACTTGAATTTGTAACACTTTTGAGTTAGCTAGCACTACTAGAAATATAGTGTTTTGCGTCTCAGTTTGGAGACGGAATTCCCTCTCTAAAAGGAGTTTAGAGACGGAATTCCGTCTCTGCGCGTCCTTCGCCATTTGGCGCGTCGTTGGTCACGCTGGAGAGGAAATTCCGTCTCCAATTCAAAAAGCAGCTGCAACTGCTGGTTGTGTCAGTAAGTGCTTAGAGACGGAATTCTCTCTCTAGCAAATATTAATTTAATGTTTGGAGAGGAAATTCCGTCTCCAACATGACTTGTAGAAATTATTTTTTATTATTTAGAGACAGAATTCCCTCTCCAGGTATATAATTAAAAATTATTTTTATTGTTTAGAGATGGAATTTCCTCTCCAACTATATTAACCCTGCTAAATAAAAACATTAGAAACTCGATACAAAGAAACCAAAAACTAGAAAAACACCACTAAAACAGTTATACAACGTGTTTAACCTAAAACAAAGCCACTACGGGCAATCAAACAATTCTACATAAATGTTCATAACTAAGCATTCAACACGAATAAAAACTAAAGTGTTTAATTAGTAACATGTTCAACAAACTTAACAAACCATGACACTAATCCGCCCATTGGAGGAGCCACTGCCTTGCTCCTTATCCCTCCAAATCTTTGCCACAATTTTCTCTAATTTCTTTACATTCTCACGGTCAGCCAAGCGTTGCCTTTGACTATCCAGTAGCCTTTGCTCCATTTCGGCCAATTTAGAGCACAAATCATCATCCACAACTTGTGGTGCAGGTGAAGAAGAAGAAGAAGAGCAATTAGCATTGACAATACCTACACGAGAAGGCTTCTTGTACCTCGAAGGACCAAGGCCATAGGCTCGGTTTTTGCTAGTATAGCCACCACCCGCCTGAACGAACATTGCATTTTCTTCTTCCGGGGTGGGTTTAGGAGAGCCTTCAACGACCTGTGACTCTTGGCTCTCAAGCCATTCTTGGTGTAGAGCTTTATAGTTTTCCTAAAACACAAGACACGATTAGAATAATTAATTAAAGAATAATTTAAAATAAAATAAAATTATTTATGATATCTCACCTCTAGTTGTTGTGCACGTGGCTCGAGCCATCCCACCTCCTTTCCTTATTCGTCATATAAATAATGGAACAGACGGAAAAATTCATAATCACTAACTTTTCCATTTACCACTTCCTACACAATGCAAATGTGTCAATGCTAAATCAAAATGGTGTTAAGTTTTTAATTTAAATAAAAATTAGATTGACTTACATATCGCACCCGATGGGTGGCCAAACTAACTGAACCACAAGTGTGCTTCGATCCTCCCTTTGCTGATGCTATGTTTTTCTTAGCATGCTTGTTCTGGGCTAAGAATTCAGGTGTTTGCCAATAAATTTTGAGTTTTTCCAAATTCTGTTGATAAATCCATTTGGGAACTTTACCCCTTTGCGTGTATTTTGATAAGGAATCACTTAGCCTTTTAGCAGCCTTTTTCTAAAAAACTGCTCGGATTTCATCATCATATATAGCATCCCACGAACACTTGTGCTGAAACAATTAACAATATAATAAGTGAAAACTAATAATACGCATGGAATAATCAAATGACAAAAGCTTCATAAGTATAGTTAATACCATAAAAGCTTCAAACATGCGGTTTCTAACAGGTACTGGCACCTTCCCCACGACGGCCAACCATCAGTAAAGTGTGGTGTCATAGATTCAACAACAAGTTTCACTGTCTTGTCCGATGGAATAAATCTGCATTAAATTTAACATACAAAATTATGTTGATAAATATATTGCATTCAATTCAAAAATTTATAATTTAAGGGTTAATGAATAAATCTTACCCTTCTTTGTTGTCAGGCATGATAATCAACCTACCAGGCTCATCGAGAGATCCAATAACACCAGGTAACTGAACTATAGCACTAGTACGCTTTTTCTTACCCTTTCGCGTGGTAGTGGTGACAGATGGAGAGGATTCTGGTTGAGTCTCTGGTACGGGTAATCCAGACCCCGAGGGTGTACTCGAACTGGGGCATGCCGATGATGATGCAGATGGAACAGTACTCGAAATGGAAAGTGTAGCAGATGGCGAACTATGTGGATGCATACTAGGAGTAGGTATCATTATCATCATCTGTGAAGGGCCCGGTGCACCGAATGACTGAAATGTAGGGGCCCGTACATGCACAGACTGAGGGGATGTTCCTATTATAGCCGTGGAATGGAAAGAGGGACCAGTAGGCTGGCCAAACTGATAGTGTGGCCCCTGAACCCGGGACCAAACTTCATGGCCTGTCAACCTCTATGGACGATCGTCAAAATCCTCTTTGTTCTTTATGAATGCACTAGTGTTTCTCCTAAAGGGATGGTCATCTGGCAGAAACTGGCGCTGACAGTCGAACCATGTGTGGCTACGCCCATGTTTCAAATAAAATGCTTTTGCATCTTCCATACAAATAGGACAAGATAGCTTACCAGCAGTGGATCAACCAGACAACTTGCCATATGCAGGGAAATCATTAATTGTCCACATCAAGAAAGCATGCAATCTAAAGTTTTGTTGCAAGGAACAATCGTATGTTACAACACGATCACGCCACAATATTTGTAACCCATCAATCAAAGGCTGCAAGAATACATCAATAGAGCTTTTTGGGCTACTAGGACCAGTGATAATACAAGTCAGGAAAATATATGGACTTGTCATACACATTTCTGGGGGGTAGATTATACGTTGTGACGAATACAGGCCAACAAGAATATAGTGCAGCAGAGACAGCAAACGGAGTAAACCCATCAGAACTTAAACCCAACCTGATGTTTCTAGGTTCACTTGCAAATTCAGGATACACTCTGTCGAAATGCTTCCATGCTTCTCCATCAGACGGATGACATAGAATACCAGATTGTCGTGTACGTTCATGATGCCATCTCATATGAGGAGCAGAACTCATTGATGCATAAGGGGTAAGTAATACATCGCTTTAACTGGGACCTGTTTCTGTTTAGCATTTTTGACTGGCTTGTAGCGAGCCTCACCGCAAAACGTACAAAATTCCTTATCTTTATTTTCTTTGTAGTATAACATGCAACCTTTTTTAAAACAGTGAATTCTTTCTGAAGATAGCCCTAAAAATGAAATCAATTTTTTTGCATCGTAGTACGAGGAAGGCAATCACAATTTACTTATGTTTAGTTCATTCAAAAGTCCAATGATCTCTTCCATGCCTCCTTGAGATATGTTATAATCTGATTTAATACTAAGCAACCTAACTGCCACCGACAACTTTGAATGACTTGCCCCCTTGTAAAATGGGCGACTTTCTTCTTCCAACTGTTCATAGAAGAGCTTCGCCTCATTATTGGGAATATCCTCAACATTCAGTTGAGAGGGTTCCCCTTGGTACATTCCAAAAGCATCATTTAACATCTCATTCACAGGATAGTTGTATCCGACATAGTCATTTTGGAATTTCTCTCTATGGACACTAGGGTTACACTCTCCATGTGCAGTCCACACAAAATAATTTGGCATAAATCCTTTTCTAAAAAGGTGCAGCACGACATTTTCAATTGGTTGCACGTGGATACACTTGCATTTCACACAAGGACATTTGATTGAACCCCCCCCCCCTCCCCGCGTATATATTCAGGAAGTAATTTAGCTTTAGCAATAAACCCGTCAACCCCATCTACATAACTTTTCCTCAAACCCATATTTTCATAAAACATATTGTACATCCAACTACGATTTTCATCATGTTCCATCTACAAAAATTACAAACAAATAAATATAAATCCTAACAAAGAGCATTTGCTAACATAAAAAATATCCTAACATAAAAAATGAAGTACTAAGTCATTTTTCCATAATGAATATTGAATAAAGAGCATTTGTCAATATCTTTTAGTTTGTGGGGTATCTATTATATTCCATTGCACATGCTTCGGACAGAGGCTTCTTTACTTTAGAAATTTTTGATTGATTCAATTCAAATCACATCTCATATACTTTTTGTTCTTTTTTTCCTAATCCATTATTTTTTCTAACTCTCACTATTCTTATTTTCTTAAAAAACATTTTCTTGAGATATTATTTAAAAAAAAAAAAGAGTAGTAGAACCAATAAGTTACTAATTTCTAATCCATCCCATAAACTCAATTATCTTTGAGTGATTTGAATTTAATCATAGACTATAGCATGATGTTGACAATGGGGTGGGGAAAATGGGGAAGGGAAAATAATGGGGAGGCTGAAAATCTGGTGGAGGGGAAATAATGGGGAGGCTGCAAATCTGGCAAGAACAAACACAAAAGAAATGGGGTGGGGAAAATGGGGAGGGGAACTTACTTGATACAAAACTGGTGTTGCAATGGTGGAGAATGGGTTCCTCGATCTGGTGCCGCACTGTGGAGGGAGAGAGGGAGTGTTTAGAAAGTTTTTTAGCGTGCGTAAAACATTTAGGAGTCCGCTGAAGTTAAATGAAATTGTTAGGGTTGGAGAGGGAATTCCGTCTCCAACCAAAAAGTAAAAAAAATTGTTAGGGTTGGAGAGGGAATTCCGTCTCCAACCAAAAAGTAAAAAAAATTGTCAGGTGATTGGCGAAGAAATTCCTTCTCCATCACCTGACACCTTTTTAAATTTTTGACTGGAGAGGGAATTCCATCTCCAACTTTTCCAATTTAATTTATTTTAACCGCAAAACACTGATTAGAGAGCGAAGTCCCTCTCCAACTGATTGGAGAGGGAATTCCTTCTCCAATCATTCTGTATCTTTTTACTCTTTTTCTAGTAGTGTAGGTTATAGGAAAAAGATCAAAAGTTCTTTGAGATATTCTAGTTGTTGGGATATATTAATAACCATGTGGTTTTAGTTAGATTATTCCTAATTGAACAATTGGTTATTCATCAATTAAATATAATGAATTATTATTTATTTAGATCAATTGTGTCATGTGTGTCCTATTATTTATATAGTAGTTGATTTAGTGTGTAGAGCCAAGCTTATACACGGAAGATTAAGTCATCGGTTCTTATAAATAATAAAGTAATGTTCACAATCTAAGATGAAAATTGTACAAAGCCATCGGTATGATTGTAGTACAAGATTATATATAATTTATCTTGATTATGGGAACGGTATAGTTCCAGCTTCTTGTACTAGTGCGATTTGTGTGCATTGAATGGACCAAGTAGAGATAAGTGTTTTTATACTGACTATATAAAACAAGCTCTCTAGCTCATCAAATGTACTTATACTCTTAATCTTGATATAGCTATTAGTAGTGGTGTATATTATTCATTGTCTTGATTTATCAATAGGTGAGGTCCAGGATATTTGGGTCAAATAATTCCCGATAAGTTGGATAATGATAATATGCATTTGCGAAGTAGTAGCTAGTTGATAGAATCCACGTCTCAGTATAGAGATTGATGACACCCCTTTATGAAAGATTATAAGCTTCTATGTGTAAATCTGGCTAGTGGATTTTGTATCCGGCACATGGAATAAGTTAAACGGAAGTCTAAAGGATATATATTTAGTCAATATATTGAATTGTCAGTAATTTAATAATATTGATTGGTGTCTGTAATCTTAACGTGGGGAGTTAAATAAGATTTGATGGAAGAATTCGAAATTCAATTGAGGAGTGCAATTACGAATTTCTAGTGGAAATAATTTGTAATTTATTATGGAAAGGTTAGTTCTAGAGAAAGAGAATTAATTCCATAATTGGAAGCCTCATTAATTAATTCTGTGGTCCCTGTTGTGACCGGATCCAATTAGGACTAGGAGAGAGATTTCTTGGTGGAAAAGAATCCTATACAGTTTTGGAAAAGGGTTTTACCCTTAAAACTATATAAAGGGGATTCTTGGCCAAAAGGAAAGACACAAGAAAACCCTATTAGTTTTCTCTCTCTGAAATATTTGTTCCACCCAAATATTATTAGTCTGGGTATTGCTCGGGCACACGACAGAAGATCATGGAACTGGAGGACGACCCCGTTGATGATCCTGCTTGTGATTGAAGATTTGATTCGCGGTCAACGTCACGCTTCAAGAGGTATTCCATTTTATATTTACGTAAAGCTGAATTGTCTGCTAGTTGTCTAGAGTACATGTGAGTTCATGTTCCTGGAATTGCTTCTGATGTGTTTATATTCCTTCAATTAGTATCAGAGCCTGCTCACATCTAACTAGATAATTAGGGTTTTATGAAAAAGAGTTTGTTGTGCGATTATGCATGATTATAATGAAAATATTATGAAAAGTAAAACTGTTTGAACGTACGTATGTCGAAGACTATTATAGTGAAATGGTTTTTAAGGCTTCATTAAATTTTTATTGTTGACTGATTGAAAGAACATATATGCAGCGGAAGCAGTTCAAACATTATACTCACATGTATTCTAGACAAACTGGTAGCAAGCATACAGTTTTGCAATAATATAAAAACGGAATACCTGTAAAAGCCCTCAAAAAGACCTTCAGTAACCTTGTTGTCCAGTTGCTCCAGCTTTCCACGGCCTTCTGTTGTGTACCCGATCAATTCCCGGACCAACCGTACTTGGGTGGAACATGTGCTTCAGAGAAAGAGGGTGAAAAATATGTATTTTTCATGTATCTAGAGTGGAGGCCGAAATCCTCCTTTTATAGGTTAAGTTTTGAGGGTTAAAACCTTTTTCCAAAACCTGTTAGGATTTTTCTTTTCCACCAAACAACTTTATCCCGGTCCAAATTGGATTCGGTCACAACAGGGACCACATAATTAATTAATAAGACTTCCAATTATGGAATTAATTCTTTTTCTCTAGAATTAACCTTTCCATAATGAATTCTTTTTCTCTAGAATTAACCTTTCCATAATAAATTACAAATTATTTCCACTAGAAATTCGTAATTGCACTCCTTAGATGAATTTCGAATTCTTCCATCAAATCTTATTTAACTCCCCACGTTAAGATTACAGACACCAATCAATAATATTAAATTACTGACAACTTAATATATTGATTAAATGAATATCCTTTAGACTTCCGCTTAACTTATTCTATGTGCCGGATACAAAATCCACTAGCTAGGTTTACACATAGAAGCTTATTAGCTTTCATAAAGGGATGTCATCAATCTCTATAGCGAGACGTGGATTCTATCAACTAGCTATCACTTCGCAAATGCATATTATCACTATCCAACTTATCAGGAATTATTTGACCTAAATATCCTGGACCTCACCTATTGATAAATCAAGACAATGAATAATATACACCACTCATAATAGCTATATCAAGATTAAGAGTATAAGTACATCTGATGAGTTAGAGAGTTTGTTTTATATAGTCAGTATAAAAATACTTATCTCTACTTGGTCCGTTCAATACACAGAAAGTGCACTAGTACAAGAAGCTGGAACTATACCGTTCCCATAATCAAGATAAATTATATATAATCTTGTACTATAATCTTACCGATGGTTTTGTCCAATTTCCATCTTAGATTGCGAATACTACTTCATTATTTATAAGAACCGATGATTTAATCTTCCGTGTATAAGCTTGGCTCTACACACTAAATCAACTACTGTATAAATAATAGGACACACATGACACAATTGATCTAAATAAATAATATTTTATTATAATTAATAAATGTATAAAGCAACAATTGTTTAACAAGAAATAATCTAACTAACAACTGCATGGTTATTAGTATATTTTCCAACAATCTCCCACTTAGACTTATAACCATGCGTCTATAATTCTAAGACCAAAACCCAGTACATGCCTATCAAAAACCTCTTTTGGCAATGTCTTGGTAAAAGGGTCTGCCAGGTTGTCTGCCGATGCAATCTTTAAAACCTTCACCTTCCCCTTCTTCACGAACTTCCTAATCACATGATATTTGCGATCAATGTGCTTTGCACCTCTGTGGTTTCGTGGTTCCTTCGAATTTCCGACCGCACCAGTATTATCACACCATAGTGCAATAGGCGCCTTGGGAGAAGGAACTACTCTCAACTCTCGTAGAAAGTTTCTGAGCCAAACAGCCTCTTTGGATGCCTCACAGGCAGCCACATACTCGGCTTCTATGGTGGAATCAGCAATACAACTTTGCTTGACATTCCTCCAACTTATGGCTCCACCTCTCAAGGTGCACACATATCCAGAGGTAGATTTTCTGGTATCCCTATCATAAGAGAAGTCTGAATCCGTGTACCCATTAGCACTAGATCATCCGAATGATAGACCAGCATATAGTCTCTAGTCCTTTTTAAATACTTGAATATATGCTTGACCACAGTCCAATGCTCTCGCCCAGGATTAGACTGATATCTGCTAATTCATAGTTCGATTATGCTACCAGTCAACAATAAAAATTTAATGAAGCCTCGAAAACTGTTTCACTATAATAGTCTTCGACATACGTACGTTCAAACAGTTTTACTTTTCATAATATTTTTATTATAATCGTGCATAATCGCACAACGAACTCTTTTTCATAAAACCCTAATTATCTAGTTAGATGTGAGCAGGCTCTGATACCAATTGAAGGAATATAAACGCAGCGGAAGCAATTCCAGGAATATGAACTCACATGTAATCTAGACAACTAGCAGACAATTCAGTTTTACGTAAATATAAAACGGAATACCTCTTGAAGCGTGACTTAGACCGCGAATCAAATCTTCAATCACAAGCATGATCATCAACGGGGTCGTTCTCCAGTTCCATGATCTTCTGTCATGTGCCCGAGCAATACCCAGACTAATAATATTTGGGTGGAACAAATATTTCAGAGAGACAATACTAATAGGGTTTTCGTGTGTCTTTTCTTTTGGCCAAGAATCCCCTTTATATAGTTTTAAGGGTAAAACCCTTTTCCAAAACTGTATAGGATTCTTTTCCACCAAGAGATCTCTCTCCTAGTCCTAATTGGATCCGGTCACAACAGGGACCACAGAATTAATTAATGAGGCTTCCAACTATGGAATTAATTCTCTTTCTCTAGAATTAACCTTTCCATAATAAATTACAAATTATTTCCACTAGAAATTCGTAATTGCACTCCTCAATTGAATTTCGAATTCTTCCATCAAATCTTATTTAACTCCCCACGTTAAGATTACAGACACCAATCAATATTATTAAATTACTGACAATATATTGACTAAATATATATCCTTTAGACTTCCGCTTAACTTATTCCATGTGCCGGATACAAAATCCACTGGCCAGATTTACACATAGAAACTTATAAGCTTTCATAAAGGGGTGTCATCAATCTCTATACTGAGACGTGGATTCTATCAACTAGCTACTACTTCGCAAATGCATATTATCATTATCCAACTTATCGGGAATTATTTGACCCAAATATCCTGGACCTCACCTATTGATAAATCAAGACAATGAATAATATACACCACTAATAATAGCTATATCAAGATTAAGAGTATAAGCACATTTGATAAGCTAGAGAGTTTGTTTTATATAGTCAGTATAAAAATACTTATCTCTACTTGGTCCGTTCAATGCACACAAATCGCACTAGTACAAGAAGTTGGAACTATACCGTTCCCATAATCAAGATAAATTATATATAATCTTGTACTACAATCATACCGATGGCTTTGTCCAATTCTCATCTTAGATTGTGAACATTACTTTATTATTTATAAGAACCGATGACTTAATCTTCCGTGTATAAGCTTGACTCTACACATTAAACCAACTACTATATAAATAATAGGACACACATGACACAATTTATCTAAATAAATAATAATTCATTATATTTAATTGATGAATAACCAATTGTTCAACTAGGAATAATCTAACTAAAACCGCATGGTTATTAGTATATCCCAACAATCTCCCACTTATACTTATAACTATGCTGTTGTTATAATACATACTATATCTAAACATATGATTAATAGTATATATCTCATCACTTGTCACCATCCTCCTAACATAGTTTAGTTGTTTGTGAAGTAAAACTTTCGTAACATAACATTACCCAAAAATAATGAAAAGAATTTTGTGAATCAACTTATCCTCCTGACATTAGCTGAACTATTTTTATTCATCAAGTCTTATACATGCCCTAATGATTGGTAGTGAGCGTTTTTTCCCAATCCCAACTTACTTATAAATTATCTGCGATTTGGTCTTTTTTATTTTTATCTACTTTCTATTGATTTATAAGCTTAGGAAGCTGATAACGAATATGCATTCTTTATTGACTAAATTGCTTACATATCGAAGAAATAAATTAATGATGGCTCATTCTGGATAGCATTTGTTATCTGCAATTTTTCAAAAGATAGTCGTAGAAGTATCATGTGAAATAATGATTAAAGTTTCGATGCTATGTCCCGTTCAAGTGTTAGAAATTATGAATGTTATATGCGGGTCGTTTGATATGAGGTATTGACTAACTTAATTCATGTATTAAGTTTTAGTTTTTGTTTGGTAGCAAAAATCAATGAAGTACTATTAATCCATGTATAATTTAGTACACCAAATATACTCCCTCTGTTTCAGTTTACTTGTCCAAATTTAGCAAAGTCGAATTCTTAATTTACTTGTTCTTTTAGCAATTCAAGATAAAATTAGCTATGTTCTTCCTAATTTACCCTTGACATTAAATGGTCAAATTCTTCAAAATCTCTTTCCAATTAATTGAAAACTACAACAAAGTATAATAAATAAGGGTAGATTTGTCAAGTTTAATTTTTCTTATTTTGTATTGGTTCTACTGCAAAATTGAATTTAGACAAGTAAACTTAAACAGAGGGAGTAGTACTATAACTTAATACCCAGCTCTATATGGTATTAGTAATACCATATTTATTGATACATAGATAAATAATGAAATAACAAAAATACTCACCCTCAAACCCTTGTTTTTAATATATGGACAAGAATTCAAGGGTATAATTGAAAATAAAACTTTATATAGTTTTATACCAAACATAAGTTTAAGTTATAATACAATGAACCAAACACATGACTAAAAACAATCTCTACATTATTAATCCCTGTATTATTAATTTTTGCATTACTAATTCCTGTATTGTTAATCCATTTATAACTGTTTTTCTACTAAACGACCTGATTAAAATGTTTCTTGAATTCTCCGATGCACCAGACCATTTTATGTTCAGGTATCTTGGTAGCTTAATCTGTAGTTTTTATTTCTTTGAATTGTTGATGACATAATAATAAATGTTGTCGAACCCTTTACTCTTTGCATCAATATGATTTAAATACCACAATTTCAAATAGTTAATTCTCCGAGTACGAAAATATTCTACTATTTGAATCTCTCTAAATTTGTATTTTTTATTTTTGTGATGCAAAGCACAATAAACTCCATTATCACATTATCGATTTTAGGTGCATTAAACTTTCACCTTTATTTATTCTCATTTATTATAATTTTCACAATCCTATTATTTAATTTGCCAACAAAACTATATTTTGTTTATATCATGATATCAAAATTTATAATCAAAATTTTTTGCACAGGTATATATATGAAAGTGGGAATTAAATCAAGACTACTCGCTAGCAAAATGTTGGACAAGTTTTACTTTATTTCTTTCTTTTTATTGAAGAGTTTGTAATGACATATTATCTCAATATAGTTCAGTTGTTTTTGATTATTGCCTTGTAATTTTTTTTTATGTGTAAAACTCTTGTATTAAAAATAATTTATCACCAACTGTAATTATCAAATTATTGGAAACTTATTAAGCAAAAATTATAATTTGTAGAAATACGAAGTTAAAAATGTTAGTAATAGTGACAAAAATGTTTATCCTCAATGGCTAACTTTTCTAACGGCGATTAAAATATATTTTTCAAGACAATCCTACTATTATCACAGGATATATCAAATACTCCCTCCGGCCCATTTTAGTTGTCACTTTAGTAAAAGAGGTGTGTCCCAATTTAGTTGTCACTTTAGAATTTCAAGAATAAAATTATTAGTCTTTTCTTTTCCAACTATATCTTTAATAATTAAAAGAATTCTCAATAAAATTTAATACTCAAACATTAAATAGGGGTAACATAGTAAAATATACACTCGATTTAATGGTTTTCTTAATGGACGTAAAAAAACTGAAGACGACAACTAATTTGGGACGGAGGAAGTACATTCAGTTAAAAAAATAACATTGTCGTAGAACTACCTTAAGCAATTAAGGACATAAAGTTTAGCAATTAATCTAGTAATAAATATTTGTCCTTAAATCTTTTTATCTCACTTTCCTGTAAGAACAGCCAGCAAAGAAGAGTTCCTTTACATTGGAATTTGATCTACAAGAGTACAAGAGCTCCAGTCAAATTAACATCCAAAATTCCCATATTTTGATTATCTTTGAGGACTGTGCCTCATCGTTCGTTCTTGCATTTTTCTACCTTCAAGCAACCTCACTTTGTCGATAAGCCCTTCTATGGTAACAGAAGCATCCTAAGAAAAAGGGGAAAATAAATAAAGTGAACTAGGAAAGGTGACATTATTCTGCATAAACTTGACAGAAAATGGTTATGACAGACAAAGCAGAAATAGCAAAAACGACATCATCTTACATTTAATCTGATCCTTAAACTTTCTTCTTCCTTATCCCGCCGTCTTCGTTCTTCTATAAGCAGTTGAACTAATTTCTCCTGTACTTTGTCCATCTCTGTTATCATTTTTTCCGCTGCCTTAAGCTGATAGAATGTGCGAAAAGAAGACTTTAGTGTAATATAAGGGACAAAGACTTCTATTATTTGAAACAAGAATATACAAGCACTTCCTAAACAAAAATATGATAATGTTCCTAACGCCAATATCACAAATATCTTATGCAGATAATCCAGAATTGCACTTACTTTGCCTTCTAGAGTCTTTCTCATGTCTCTTTCATTCTGCAAATCGCGCAAAACCTGCTGCAAACTGCTTGAAGAAGCCAGATGATCCACATGATTCTCTTCTCTCAAGTTGGATACCGTCTCTTCTGTCTGTTCTCATTGAAATGAGAAAAAAGAGAAGTTAATGATCAATAATATGAATTCGACATATAATATAGGTCAATGATCAGCCATTATCTCCAATGAACTGAATAAAACAAGTATGATTTTGCTATTGTCAATAGACAATATTATATGAAACTGAACAACAAGTTGAGAGTAAAACATGGAAAAGAAAATGAACTAGCACGACCAAATATTGGGAGTCAAGAAATATAAAATTATTATGATGAAAGATACACAAAGGCAATGTATATAAACAATGCTTGTTTGATGATTGAGATGGATGACAAATAAAGTTCATAAACAAGAAAACAATGACATTAGCTTGATCTATTTATATTACCTTCACGACTGAAATTGCTGGAGTTCCAGCAGTTTGCCTATTTGATACACACACTTGCTCAGTATCTCCAGACATAGTTTGATTTCTTGCTTGTATTGAAGAATGAACTGGTCCAGTCTCGTGTTCTCCTCGGACTTCAGCAGGCGAACTCTGGTTATATTTGCTAGTGGATTTCAATTTAGATTTATCTTGACAGGTTGTCTGGGCATTGGAGGTAAAAAGGGAATACTTGCTTTTAGCAGAATCGTTTGTTTTTTTCTCAGGAGATATACTGTTCTTATTATTGCGACGCTTAGCATAACCAATTAATTGACATTTTGTCGACCTATAAAAGAAAAATACTTGATAAAACTTTTGTAAATAAGCAAACTTCTAATGTTGAAGGAAATTCAATTGATCATACCAATAATTCTTCTGCATAGCTTGTAAACGTGCCTCAAGTCTAGCAAGGACAACTGTGCGCTCAAAACCCTGTTTATCATGAGCTGGTTCAACAAAATTAGCTTCTAAGACACCTGTTACACAAACGAAAAACAGAAACTGAATTATTGAAGTTCAATAGTAGGAGGAAAAGAATATCATTCAAAAGCCCAAATAAGACATCATGTCGCTGAATTACTGATCACTCATGAAAATAATACCTATCACACCACGACCATCACTTCCAGCAGCATTCCACACCCTCCAGAAAGGCTGGCAAAGAAAGGAACGCATCAGGCCAGGCAGAGCCACCAAAAGTAACAATGCATGCATTAGTTAAACTTAAAACGTATTGGTCTAGCCAATTACTTCAATGAGAAGGCTTTCCTATCTCACAGTTGCTTAATGACCAAAGGAACATAGTCCTACTCTTCTGTTCAGCAATGATATAACTTCGTGCTACTACTATCAGACTGTCCAAGTCACTAGAATTTGCAAACTGTGGGACTCTTGAGGAACTTATACGTTCTTGTAACATTAGTAGTGGTGGTTATGCTCTGTGAGATATTATGTGTTTTTGAGCCACAATTCCGAATGATACTTAAAAATGGAAAGAGGATATTAGTATATCTATCTTACTCCCAGACAGGCTGAAGCTATTCATCGACAGTGAATGTCATGACCAATGAAATGTGTCACTTAGATCTTACAAGTATCCATTTTCTGCCAGAATCTCAACTTCAGGTTCAACAGAAGTTTATATTAGACAATATACTGGTGAGGACTCTAAAATATTTAGTTTTATGGCATACTTTTGCTGGATTAATATTGAGTTCAATGGGACTTATTCAACCTGTAATATTGGAACTCTACCTACACCCTGTATAAAATCCAATTTTGATGTATCAAGTAAGAAAAGTTATAACCTTAATAAGCCGATTCTTGTGATATACATTGAAACCTTGAATATCAATGTGATGTGTTGCATCTTTCACGAAACCAATAGTTACTAGAGCTACAGCCTGTCACGAGGGGAAAAGAAGCAGTGATTATTAGACGTCAAAACTGGCAGAAGTACTTCTACAACACCGAGAATCAAGCTAATTTTTTTTTCTTCAGGAGACGTACATTTGGATCCTTTGATATTTTATCACCAATAGGTTGTGGTTTGTACGGAATCTCCTCAGAATGCATCATATCATCCACCAAATTATGATGCTCAACATCTTTCCCCCGCAAAATGATGCGAAATCCAGGAGCAAGCCTCAAATACAAAATTGAAGCATAACTCTGAGAAAGACATCAAGACAACGGTCAACTGCAAAAAACTAATATGCAAAAAGCAATATGACAAAAAGGTAATTCAGATGCAAAAACACTTTAAGTTTTTGGCAATTTTGATATACTTTCTCCTACACTTTTTAAAGTAACCAATAAAATGAGCGTTGAGTAAATATTAGAGAAGCTATCAGTGGTCCGGTGAATAAAACTTCAATAGATTGGAATTCCTAACAAGAATACTTACCCTTAAAGAATGCTGATAAGTAAGAAAATGCCTGGAGTTAGGATATTGTTTTGCCATCTCAATCTTCTTTTCGTCTCGGCTAACACCCCTGATTTGAATGTCCTGAAGAAGATAAAAGCATCGACCAGCTAAGAACCCAATGATATTATCTGGTGTTATGGTATATGCAATTCAAGAAAAACCAAATATATGCAATTCAAGAAAAGCCAAATACTTGTGGATCGGTGTCAAAGTCGAGTTCTGTGGCTCCTTCTTCATTCTCCCAGAGATTGTATACGATAATTCGTGTTCCTTTATCTTTCAATAATTCAACCTACAACAAAGTAGAAAAATTACATCTGGAACGGAACTAATGAATGAAAACAAATTTTGTGACAATATAAACAAGCGGATCTTATGATGTAAAATAATGGCAATAGCCGAAACCTTATGATGACTGTGAAACAAAAACAGAATACTATTTAGTATACATGTAACCGTAACATTTGATATGACAAAGTTTTGGTACTCGACCATCTAAAAGAATTAAGTGTCATCGTTGACAGATTTCTTCACATCCATTCCTTACAACAGTGTTAATTGAGAAGAACGATAACCCCAACTTCAACTGACAAAACTATACCAGTGCAAATATTTTTACGGCCAAATTTGATGACCGGTACACTTCTTTGGATTGGTTGACTACAATGCTATCCAAGAAGCAGATCAGAATTTATTAAGGAACGTCTATTATTCACTAGCTAAAGGAAAAAAGGTGCTTCAAGTTTCTTGTAATTACAATCCATATAAAAGACTTATCGGAAAATAGGTTCATTTATACTGAGAATTCAGCCTCTAAATCTCATTGAGAAACTGCTTCAAACAAGAGAAGGAAAAATAGTAGCAAACCTAAGACCACAAACATGCATCAGAAAAGAAAAAGAAAAAAAGAAAGTTCTCAGCCACCAAAAACTATCTTCATCCTTTATAACTGCAAAAGAGCCAATAGGAAATACCTGCTGAAAGAGATCCTCTGCACTTTCATAAGGAGACCATTGCACTATCGTTTCAAAATTTCTTTTCCAATCATCAGCTGAAGATCGAACCAACATTTCCCAAGTTTCTTCTCTCTTCACAAAATCAATCTTCACATTGGCAAACACAAAACCCATATTACATACTAAAAGATAGTGTAAAAAATACAGAACCAGCTATAGTAACTATTTCAAACAACAATTTGAATAAGAAAGTTTGAAGTATCAAGCAAATAGTTCTCAATATGTTCCAGTAATATAACAGACCAACAGCAATAACAAGAATATGGTCATTCCACTAGCCAAGAAGTCATACCATGGGAACAACAATATCTTCTTTTCCTGTGCTCCTTAAAAATGTATATGACAACATTCCGACACTTAGTGTTGAGCTACGGAAAAAAAGAGAGAATATATTACTTCTAGAATTGCATTAGGAAGATAATGTATAAGAAACTAACGAGGAACAGTCATGAGGACCATAAAAATACCTTGTTCCATCCCTTCCCTGACATTGTGAAAATACAATCACATCTGCCCCGAGCCTCATACTACTTGTTTTGAAGCCGTTTCCATCTAGCAATATCATTATAAAATAATAAGGCAAGTGTTGCGTACTAAAAAATAGTTGTACTCCAAAAGATAAAAATTAGCCACACCCGAAAAACAGAACAAAGATGGTTTAAGTGTTGCAACAGATTAACTCACATTGGCCAATAGTATTTGCTAATTTGCTTTTTGCAGAATATCCGAGAGACATGCATTGACGCATTTTATCAGGAGTCATTCCACCACCATTATCTGCAATTCCATTTGTGAGAGAATTAAACTCAAGACTCAAACAACCTACAAACTATATAAGGAGATTGAGTGGATCAATATACTACCTTCAACTAATAACATTTTACCCTTCACTTTCGTGTTGTCCAGAACATCTACGCTGACATAAGTAGCTCCATTGCAAACTTCATCCATAGCATTGTCAAGAAGCTCAGCAAAGGCTGGTGCAGACAAAGGGACAACAAATTCACCAACAAAGAGAAATCTTTCACTAAAATTGGAGAAATGGAGTTAAGCAGGAAAGTAACGGAGTATAAAGAGTGAGAAATTTTTTTACCTCCCAAAGCCCATTTATGACTGGTGGCATTTGAATGCAAGAATTTTGGGTGAACTCTCACATGATCCATTCCAACTGCACATATATGAAATCAAAATAAATAAGGCGGCAATTTTTAATCTTTTGGGGACAGGAAGTAGGTAATTAATTTATTAAACTAGTACAATATCACACACAAAGAGAACAGAGAAGGAAACGACACAATGATTTTACGAGGTTTGGCCAATATGCATAGTCCTAGGAGAAAAACATGGAGAGTTTTCCACTATAAAAGAAAAAAAGATACTTCAACTAAAAGAAGAATAAGGATGGCAAACAAAAACACATAATGTCAATAGGTGCGCGAAAACTTAGTATATGAATCGCTGCTTCGATCATATATGAATAGCTAACTTAAAGCAAAAATCTGTTTGCTAAAGTTTTCAGAATAAATATTTTCAGTTTAGAATTGATTCCCATATATCAATTCTGAGTGGCAAACCCAGAAATTTCACTAAAGGTGTTCGGTTTACCATAAGTTGTCAATGGGGCCGAGTAGACCCCCTAATAGGACACCAAGCCCCTTAACCTGGACCGGTCCAGGCACCCTAACCCGTCCCCCCAAGCCCCCATGCCCTATACCCGGCCTCCTTGTCACCCTTAACATTTTCTTTCTTTTAGGCAGTCAAGCATGTCTTTGTTTGCTGGCCAGTTCTAAAGCATTCTGTGATATAAAAGTAATATTGATCACCCTTCACGGAAGTAGTTCCGCCCTTGCTATTGGGGTATCGGTTCTCTATCTATTCACTTTTTGACACTAAGCAGCATCACTAGACAGGATCCATGTTGTTACATTGCTACCATTAATCTATATTCCATCCCAAATTCAAGTAACTCTTGCTGTTACATTGCTACCAGTAAGCAATGGCTTCAAAAACTAATAAAGCAAGACAAGATCACACACGAGCCCTTTGTATGACCTAAGACTAAAGTACTTGATAAGGTAATACAGTAAAAATAAGTCAATGATTTTGTCATGCATTACCAGTATGACCAGCAGAAAAACCACCATCAATGCCTTCATAATCTCCAGCTTTCCAGAACTGTTTACAACTTGGAATAATAGCAGGAGAAGCAACCTGTTTTTCTGCAGCCACCACCAATTCATTCCTTGAAAAAGGTACATAAGAATTATTTATAATCTCAACGTTTGGACGTCGAACGGATAATGAAGCAACAATTCGTGACTGCAATGCAGCACGTTCTTGTGGGGGAAGAGGATCAAGAAACCCTACTGGCAAAGCAGCCTCAACTCTCATCTTCTTTAAAGGACTTCCTTCTATGTCCTCATCATCATCACTACTATCATCAAAACAAGAACCAAAACTATTGTTTTCTCCACTGCTTATAGGAATCATAGTTGTTGTGTTTGTGGGGATGTTCGTAGTGCTTTCATCCATAATTTCTTCCTTAATATGGAGAGTCATGGTGTCAAAAAATTTCCAAGAACTAGGGCTTTACTTTTGGATGCTCATTAACCGTCCTATACCCATATATAAGTTGAGCTTACGGTTTTCCTTATTTATTTATGTTAAAATATTAACCGTCCCCTACGTGGTTTAGGAGTTATAAAAGTGGCGCCAATGTGGTGTAAAAATTTCGCCCAGCAGCCACTTTTAACACTAGTATTTAGTTTGAGGCCACTATTTTTATTGGTCTTACACTAGAGGCCATTTTTGGGCCTTTATTAAATAAATATTGACTTAAGTTCTGATAATTGACTGAACTTCAGTCCATACGGCCTCTGGACTGAAGTTCCATCTCTAAGGACTGAACTTCAGTCCATATGGCCATGGACTGAACTTCAGTCCATGATATGGCTATGGACTGAAATTCCATCTTCAAGGATTGAACTTCAGTCCATATGGCCCTGGACTGATGTTCCATCTTAAGGACTGGACTGAACTTCAATCCGGCCTCTGGACTGAAGTTCTATCTCTTTAAGCAAAAGTGGCCACAAACTAAATATTTTGGTATTAGTGGCCTGTACCCAAAGACTAGTGGCAAAAGTGGCCTTTCGTGTACTTTTGGTTTCCCAGCCTATGACAGTGCTCAGGGTGGCAAGGAAAAGTTTGGAAAATGGCAATTCTTGCACATATATATCAAGAATCAGCTGCTAATTCAAAATTAATTTAACATTCAACCACTTTGTTACTGGACCAATATAACATGCCCCTTCTTCTCGTAAAACTTTCTATTGCTGGTTTTTTCAAAATTCAGAACTGATTCTCAACTCATTACCAAACTAGTAAATTTGTCCACGCTTTGTGCCACTTGTATTGGATAAAAGCTGACCACGCTTGAAAGGGTGACACGTGTCTTCCACGTGGCACGAACAGACTTTTCAACGGACAGACATCCAACGGGCAGACGTTCATCACGAATAGACCTAAAGAAGTTATGGAGCATTTCAACGGTCAACACGGCTTAAATATGCAGTAATTAACACGATCATCCACGATCAACCTATTAATGACCATTAAGACAATCATTACAACCCAGCGGTTATGACTCCAACGGATAGGTGACCGGCAGTTACTTAGCCAAACGGATCCACGCTCAGCGGTTACAAAAACCCCAACGGGTGCCTACCAGGCTTATAAATAACACTCGTCTTAATCGATTGTAGATCATCTGAACTTCATATCTGGAATATCAATAAAATACTCTCTCTCTCTCTATCTTGCTCAGTTATTCCCTTTGCTCTTATTTAGTTCTCTACTTTACTCTTCTGAAGAGCAATTAATATCGAAGAACTCTCCCCGAGGACGAGTGACACGATACGGTTACCTCTCTTCATTTACGTTTTACGCATTACTTTCATTAGCTCATACGTGCATATTGTTATCATCTCAGCTCATCGTATAGACTCTTAATCTCAACTATTGATCGTGACCCTGCAAATACAAATTTAATTATTAATTGGCCTAAAATCGGATCTAGGTTAAACAATTTGGCGACCACAGTGGGAGCCGGTCAATAAGCCTTCGTAGGTTAAAAGTTTATTTTTGCTATTATCTCCACTTTTATCTATCTTTTTGCTCTATAACTAACATGGCAGAAAGCAACTCCCAACAAGTCGTCGCAAAAGGAAGTCGAGAAAGTATTCGTATAACGAATATTTTCGAAGTGAAGCAAAAGCCCGGCGAGTCTCTTCGCCAGTATATAGATCGCTTCCAGGAAGAGCTAGCAGCACTCCCCGAGATGCCAGACGAGTGGGCGATAGTCGCGTTTACTTACGGTCTGCATAGGGGAAGCTCCATAGTTACCCGTCGATTGTATAAATCTCTCCGCGAATCCCCAGCGGTCAGCTGGACGGAGGTTTGTGGCCGTTACACTTCAAGGGTAAACGTTAACGAACCCGAATGAGAAGACTCTCGAGGAGATTACCCTCACGACTTTTGCCGAAGGGGTGGCAGAGGAAACAACTTTCCATGTTGTCGGTTCGGATCTAGCCTACAATATCATATTGGGCAGGCCCTGGGTCCACGACATGCAAGCTGTTCCTTCTACTTATCATCAGGTGTTAAAGTTCCCATTCGAATGGGGAGTACGTGAGGTTCGAGGGGAGCAGCGCTCTGCCCGAGATTGCTATTCTGTGGCCCTCAAACTTCCCGAAGAGAACAAATAGCAATTACAGCGGCCGGGACATGACACGGCTGAGTACGAAGTCCCGGAATTCATTGCGAAGATGGACGAGAAAGAAAACCATATGCCAACCGTTGAAGCTTTGGATCCCGAAGAGCTGTTCACCGACAAGCCAGAACGGAAGGTGTATCTGGGGACCGAGCTAAACGAGCGCCTACGAGGAGATATCCTCCAGTTTCTCAAGGAGCGGCATACAAATTCGCCTGGTCTCACGCATATATGACATGTATTTCTCCTGACATCATCACTCACAGGTTGAACGTAGATCCGTATCACCACCCAGTGAAACAAAAGACGCGCCAGCAAGGAGCCTTCTGGAACCAGGTCATCAACGACGAGGTTGATCGACTGCTGAAGATTGGTTCAGTACGTGAAGTCAAGTATCCAGACTGGCTAGCCAATGTAGTTGTCGTACCTAAAAAGAACGGCAAATGGCGAGTCTGCATCGACTTCACAGATCTAGACAAAGCCTGCCCGAAGGATTCATATCCTCTTCCCAGGATAGACCAACTGATCGATGCAACGACCGAACACGAAGTGCTAACCTTCCTCGACGCATACTCCTAGTATAACCAGATATTGATGGATCCCGAAGACCAAGAGAAAACAACGTTCATCACCTATCGAGGTACGTACTGTTACAAAGTTATGCCTTTTGGACTAAAAAATGCAGGTGCAACCTATCAGCGTCTAGTTAATCGAATGTTTCACGACCATATCGGGAAGACTATGGAAGTGTACATCGATGACATGCTGATAAAATCTAAGCGAGCCGAAGACCATTTGGCACATCTGAAAGAAGCTTTTCGAATCCTGGATCAGTATAACATGAAGTTAAATCTAGAGAAATGCGCTTTCGGAGTTGGATCGGGGAAGTTCCTGGGATTCATTGTTTCACAGCGTGGAATTGAAGTCAACCCCGCTCAGATCAAAGCCATTGAATCTATCCCAAATGTACTTCACAGCAGGAAAGATGTCATGAAACTAACAGGGAGAGTAGCAGCTCTACGCAGGTTCATCTCCCAGTCATCCGACCGTTGCAAAAGTTTCTTCGATGTCCTAAAACAAAACAAGCAGTTTGAATGGACTCCCGAATGCCAACAAGCATTGAGGGATTTGAAAAGGTATCTATCCAATCCTCCGCTGCTCTCCACACCTCATGAAGGTGCACAGCTGCTGATTTACTTGCCAGTCTCAGAGTCGTCGGTAAGCGCTGTACTAGTTCGGGAAGTGATAAGGATCAATACGACAAAACAATAAAGATAGGAGAGCGAGACACTTCTCGAACTCCCTTCGAAGTAACCCCGGGGAACTTGTCCCGAGATACCCCCGAATCGGCGTCTAGAAGGACCTCCACTATGCAACCACCCTCGAGTTGCACCCGGGACTCGTAAGTAGAATGATCGGGTTTTGGTTCAAGACTCAACTAGGATCCGCTAGTGAATTCAAGAAACCAAGAAAGGGTTTCTTCATAACAAGAGATAAACTCTATTCTTCATTCATAAGATTCAAAGGTAAGCTAATGTTTGAGGAGGCTAAGTGAAGTATTTATAGGCTTCACTTAGTCATACTAAAAGGTCTAAAGTACCCCCAAAGTGGGTTAAAACAAATAAGGCCACGCAGAGCTATAGTTGGAAGTTCATGCAAAAAGTAGTAAAATATCCCGCATGCTGAAACAGGGGGAGGCGCTCCGCCTCAGGATGAGGCGCTCTGCCTCCAGCTGATGAGGCGCTCCGCCTTCTTCTGTTCAGCTCTCTGCTTTTTGGTAGGCGCTCCGCCTCAGCTTTGAGGCGCTCCGCCTTATTCTGGAACTTGTGCAAGAGGCTGAAAATGAGCTTGGGGTGCATCCCCTTGGAGCCCAAGTGGTCCTCCATCCATGATGCTCAAAAGCATGATCTTCGAGCTACTCTCGGAGCCTCCTTCCACGTCCCTCCAAGTCAAGTGAAGATGGGTGTCTTGAATCAACTTTGCTTGACTTCTAGTGAACGGCCTTGAGGTCATATGCCCCGCATCATCCTCCCCTTCTTGGGAAGGTTTCGTCCTCGAAACCAAGGCTTGGTCTCTCATGGCTTCTTCAACTCCTCGGGGTGGCCCAAAATCTCCTCCTTTGTTTCTCTTGATCGTCGCTTTGTCATAGGCTTTTTCGAAGATCTTCCTCGCCTTAGCATGGAGCTTAGAACCTACAAGCAACGACAAGCAAACTTCAGCAAACTTCCTACTTTGAAAGTAGGTAAGTGCAAGAGGTGTGGAAAACACACTCTTGTGATATAACCAAGCATCAATGAGAAGTATAAATTTCAAGTCTCCAAAGAGAACAACAAGTACTTGGTTAAAGTTCATCATGCACTTAACACAACAATGAGCAAATAGGTCATGGGGACATGGGGATTGCAAGATTAAGCTACCAAAATCCCCTTGAACCTTAAGCTCAAGATCAACACACCAATCTATCCTCGAGGTGTGATCAACATGTGGGGTGGAGTAAACAAAATGGTTCAATTGGCAACTAGCATCAAATACTCCACTCCCCTTCTTGGAAGCACTCTTACACACACCAAGAGTGGCTTCCTCACCTCCAAATCCATCTCTAAGACAATCACCCTCACTAGGCAAACTCCAAAGGAAGGTCTCCATCCTTACTACGACACATAGGCCTATAAGCCGGCTTGTTTGGGATTTGGGATCCCGGGACAAAGTCTATTTGGTGTTCAATACCCCTCAAAAGAGGTAATCCATCCGGCATCTCATCCGGAAACATGTCCCCAAAATCCTTCAAGACATTCTCAAACACACTAGGCAAACGGTTAGTCGAAAAATCATAATTAGAGTTAAGGATCATACCTTTGTGCACTAGGCATAGGAGAAACTTGGTGCCATCATTTCCTCTTAGGACGTCGCCCGGTTGCATCATGGCACATATGCCACCGGTAGAAGAAGAAGGTGGGATTGCCACCATACTTTTGGACAAAGGGCTAGTCTCAATGATTGACTTGGCCTTTGCCACCTCCCTCAACTCCCTTATCCGATTGTAGCCATCACTCACTTGTTTGGGAGTTAGGGGCTTCAACACAAATTTCCTTCCTTCATGTTGGAGCGTGTAAATGTTGACACGTCCATCATGAACCGCTTGTCGATCAAATTGCCAAGGCCTTCCAAAGAGAAGGTGGCAAGCTTGCATGGGCACCACGTAGAACAAGTGTTCATCCACATAACTACCCATTTTGAACTTGATCATTGCTTGCTTCACTACCTTTAACTCTCCACATTCACTAAGCCATTGTAATCGATACGGCTTGGGGTGTTTCACAGTAGGCAATTTCAATTGGGATATAAGAGATTGACTCACAACATCGGAGTCAATGATCATAGAGCATACAACACCTTTGACACGACACCTAGCATGGAAAAGGTTTTCCCTTTGCAAGGTTTCGCTATCCTCCACAATCATAGCTCCTAAGCTCCTCCTCACAACTAGGAAAGTATGAGGTTCCTCATCCTCCACCGTGTCATCTTGATCATCCTCCTCTACTCCCTCATCTCCTTCTACTCCCTCATCTCCCTCCGGTTCACTCTCTTGTTCATAAGCACTATCACCAACAACAACCATGGTCCTCTTCATAGGACATTCCTTAGCAAAGTGTCCATACCCCTTGCATTTGTGACATTGAATGGAAGAAGAAGTAGGAGTATTCAATTGGGTTTTAGAATTACCTCCAACATTGGGTGTGTACCTCTCAAACGGCTTCTTCACATCTTTGCTAGAACTTGCTCCGCTAGGGCCACTCGCATTTGTGAATCTTGCATTGGGAGTAGGAGTTTTCCAATCCTTTGGTTTGTTCATGGAAGTAGAAGTGTTGCTCTTGTAACGGTTGGACTTCTCCTTGTCAAGCCATTGCTCGGCTTGAATAGCGTCATCAAGGACTTCTTGAAGTGAAAGATAAGCATGCAATCTCAATTGGGAAGCTATACCATTGCTCAAACCATTCATGAAACGGATCACGACTTGCTCCTCATCTTCGGTGTCCATATCCAAAGCCATTCGAGTTCTTTCAAACTCATCATAATATTCATGCACCGTCTTGACACCTTGCTTCAACTCATATAGTTTCTTGAGTTGTTCTTGACGATATCTAGGAGTGATGTACTTGATACTCATGATACCCTTCAAGTCATTCCAACCCACATTCACAGGAATTCCCGCTCTTCTCCTTGATCTCTTGACGGATTCCCACCAAGTAGATGCATATGACTCAAAGGATAAAATAGCATAAGTACCCTTCTTGTCATCGGTCATGTCATTTGTGTCAAACATCCTTTCCATGAGTAGTACCCATTCAATGTAGGCACTCGGATCACAATTCCCTTTAAAGGTTGGGAGATTAAGCTTCACACTATTGAGGTTGGTGTTGTCACGACCCCCACGGAAAGGCTCCGGTTGGCCCCCATAGTGATCTTCATTCACACCATACTCCCTCCTTGCATTCCCTCCAACATACCCCATAGGTGGCCCTCGACCTCGGCCCCTACCTCGATCCACATTTCGACCCCAATTCATACCTCGCCTCGGTTGAAAGTGATCATCAAACCCATACATATCATCACCATAATCGGCTTCCTCCCCTTCTTGAGCTTCATCGACTTGCTCAAGAGGTTGTACATTTCGGATGGGTCTTGGTAGTGGAATGTTTCTTGGAAGGTTATCCAAGATACGGAGAATGCCCGTTCGATCAATTCTCTCTCGATCTTCCTTTACCCGTTGTTGATTGAGCAATTCAATGACATGGCTAACTTGCTCTGGGGTAAAGTTAGGAGTACTTGAGACTTCAACTTGGACACTCGGGGTCCCTTTCTCAACTTGGACACTCGGGGTCCCTTTCTCCGATTGGACATTGGAAGTCCCTTGCTCAACTAGAGCACTAGAGTTCACCCTCTCAAGGCTTTCAATCCTCAAGTTCATACTATCCAATTTGGCAAGGATAGTAGCAAGGGTACTCTTAGCAAAATCTTCGCCTTCGGTAGACATTGTACCTACACAAGTAACAAACGTTAGCAAAACAACCTCACACACTCCCTCACAAGTGTTTCACTCGGGTCACTCGTTTAGTGGTGGTGGCTATTTCACTCTTGCTTGAATCCAAAGCTTCACTAAGTTGAATAGTAAACCTCAACTTAATCACTCGAGTCAAAAGCCAAATGCACTCCGGGGTGAGTGGAGTTGATATGACTCTATTGGAACGATAAGCTCTTTAAGTGCGGACTTGAGTCAAAAGAGACTACGACCTTCATTGAATTCTAGTTTCCGGTCTAGGCTTGAGTTTTCCTAATAGCTTAGAAGGCTAGCACAATTCAAGTAGGTAAGATTACTCAAAGAAGTACTAGTTAAAAGCAATGCAACCAAGAAACAAGAGATCCTACAAAAAACTACCCAAAACAACAACTTCCAGAAGTAGGCGCCCCGCCTCAGAAGAGTAGGCGCTCCGCCTCTGTTGGAGGCGCTCCGCATCTTTGGAGGAGGCGCTCCACCTCAGCAAATTCCAGAGAGGTCGCAAACCTTAGGCGGTCCGCCTCAAAATCTAGGCGCTCCGCCTCCTGCAACTCTCAGCAAAGTTTCACTTCGGATTTTCTTGGTTTTGCACTCAAAAATCCAACAATTCTCATGTTGTTTTTAGCAATTCAAAGGTACCCCAATGTTGTTTCAATCACAAAGAACAAACCCCAACAACTTTTATCAAACCCCAATCAAAATCCAACAATCTACCATGTTCATCATGTTCATAGCTAGGGTTTCAAATTTTTTTTTCAAATTTTTCAAGGGTTTCAAATCTTCAAATCATGGGATACAACTCCAAATCGTGTGTGTTGGGTACCAAAATAACAGGTTTCCAATAAGGAATAAACCCCAATAACAATCACAACACGAATCAATCAAACGATCAAAATAGACCAAATTTTTGGTGTTTTCAATTTTTCAAATTTTTTTTTTCCAATAACAAGAACAAGAAAATAAAGATAGGAATCGACCTAGGCACGAAGAATCAAGGGTCGGGGGTTTGTAGAAACAAAACCCGAGCCTTGCTCTGATACCAAGATGATAAGGATCAGGACGACAAAACAATAAAGATAGGAGAGCGAGACACTTCTCGAACTCCCTTCGAAGTAACCCCGGGGAACTTGTCCCGAGATACCCCCGAATCGGCGTCTAGAAGGACCTACACTATGCAACCACCCTTGCGTCGCACCCGGGACTCGCAAGTAGAATGATCAGGTTTCGGTTCAAGACTCAACTAGGATCCGCTAGTGAATTCAAGCAACCAAGAAAGGGTTTCTTCATAACAAGAGATAAACTCTATTCTTCATTCATAAGATTCAAAGGTAAGCTAATGTTTGAGGAGGCTAAGTGAAGTATTTATATGCTTCACTTAGTCATACTAAAAGGTCTAAAGTACCCCCAAAGTGGGTTAAAACAAATAAGGCCACGCAGGGCTATGGTTGGAAGTTCATGCAAAAAGTAGTAAAATATCCCGCATGCTGAAACAGGGGGAGGCGCTCCGCCTACAGCTGATGAGGCGCTCCACCTTCTTATGTTCAGCTCTCTGCTTTTTAGTAGGCGCTCCGCCTCATTCTGGAACTTTTGCAAGAGGCTCAAAATGAGCTTGGGGTGTATCCTCTTGGAGCCCAAGTGGTCCTCCATCCATGATGCTCAAAAGCATGATCTTCGAGCTACTCTCGGAGCCTCCTTCCACGTCCCTCCAAGTCAAGTGAAGATGGGTGTCTTGAATCAACTTTGCTTGACTTCTAGTGAACGGCCTTGAGGTCATATGCCCCGCATCATCCTCCCCTTCTTGGGAAGGTTTCGTCCTCGAAACCAAGGCTTGGTCTCTCATGGCTTCTTCAACTCCTCGGGGTGGCCCAAAATCTCCTCCTTTGTTTCTCTTGATCGTCGCTTTGTCATAGGCTTTTTCGAAGATCTTCCTCGCCTTAGCATGGAGCTTAGAACCTATAAGCAACGATAAGCAAACACAAGCAAACTTCCTACTTTGAAAGTAGGTAAGTGCAAGAGGTGTGGAAAACACACTCTTGTGATATAACCAAGCATCAATGAGAAGTATAAATTTCAAGTCTCCAAAGAGAACAACAAGTACTTGGTTAAAGTTCAACATGCACTTAACACAACAATGAGCAAATAGGTCATGGGGACATGGGGATTGCAAGATTAAGCTACCAAAATCCCCTTGAACCTTAAGCTCAAGATCAACACACCAATGTATCCTCGAGGTGTGATCAACATGTGGGGTGGAGTAAACAAAATGGTTCAATTGGCAACTAGTATCAAATACTCCACTCCCCTTCTTGGAAGCACTCTTACACACACCAAGAGTGGCTTCCTCACCTCCAAATCCATCTCTAAGACAATCACCCTCACTAGGCAAACTCCAAAGGAAGGTTTCCAAAATTGGCCCTTCATCATTATAGTCCGCACAATGAAGGTTAGGACTACTAGAAGATGGTTCAACACAACCAATATCAAGACCACTCATCCTACTTGGAGCTCCTAACAATGGATCGTCCATAGAGTCTAACCTTTCAAACCATGGAGGTTCTATTCTATTGCCAATCTTAGTCCGATACAATTCGCTACCACAAATGAGATTATCTTCACACAATGGAAATGTAAAAGCATGCACCTCAAATTCATGGTCATACAAAAGCATGGTATCAAGACTAGGTTCTTCACCCACACTCAAGGAGTCATTGAAAACAAATCGATCCATCTCACACTCTAGAGACTCCTCAAGGTCACTACCATCCTTACTACGACACATAGGCCTATAAGCCAGCTTGTTTGGGATTTGGGATCCCGGGACAAAGTCTATTTGGTGTTCAATACCCCTCAAAAGAGGTAATCCATCCGGCATCTCATCCGGAAACATGTCCCCAAAATCCTTCAAGACATTCTCAAACACACTAGGCAAACGGTTAGTCGAAAAATCATAATTAGAGTTAAGGATCATACCTTTGTGCACTAGGCATAGGAGAAACTTGGTGCCATCATTTCCTCTTAGGACCTCGCCCGGTTGCATCATGGCACATATGCCTCCGGTAGAAGAAGAAGGTGGGATTGCCACCATACTTTTGGACAAAGGGCTAGTCTCAATGATTGACTTGGCCTTTGCCACCTCCCTCAACTCCCTTATCCGATTGTAGCCATCACTCACTTGTTTGGGAGTTAGGGGCTTCAACACAAATTTCCTTCCTTCATGTTGGAGCGTGTAAATGTTGACACGTCCATCATGAACCGCTTGTCGATCAAATTGCCAAGGCCTTCCAAAGAGAAGGTGGCAAGCTTGCATGGGCACCACGTAGAACAAGTGTTCATCCACATAACTACCCATTTTGAACTTGATCATTGCTTGCTTCACTACCTTTAACTCTTCACATTCACTAAGCCATTGTAATCGATACGGCTTGGGGTGTTTCACAGTAGGCAATTTCAATTGGGATATAAGAGATTGACTCACAACATCGGAGTCAATGATCATAGAGCATACAACACCTTTGACACGACACCTAGCATGGAAAAGGTTTTCCCTTTGCAAGGTTTCGCTATCCTCCACAATCATAGCTCCTAAGCTCCTCCTCACAACTAGGAAAGTATGAGGTTCCTCATCCTCCACCGTGTCATCTTGATCATCCTCCTCTACTCCCTCATCTCCCTCTACTCCCTCATCTCCCTCCGGTTCACTCTCTTGTTCATAAGCACTATCACCAACAACAACCATGGTCCTCTTCATAGGACATTCCTTAGCAAAGTGTCCATACCCCTTGCATTTGTGACATTGAATGGAAGAAGAAGTAGGAGTATTCAATTGGGTTTTAGAATTACCTCCAACATTGGGTGTGTACCTCTCAAACGGCTTCTTCACATCTTTGCTAGAACTTGCTCCGCTAGGGCCACTCGCATTTGTGAATCTTGCATTGGGAGTAGGAGTTTTCCAATCCTTTGGTTTGTTCATGGAAGTAGAAGTGTTGCTCTTGTAACGGTTGGACTTCTCTTTGTCAAGCCATTGCTCGGCTTGAATAGCGGCATCAAGGACTTCTTGAAGTGAAAGATAAGCATGCAATCTCAATTGGGAAGCTATACCATAGCTCAAACCATTCATGAAACGGATCACGGCTTGCTCCTCATCTTCGGTGTCCATATCCAAAGCCATTCGAGTTCTTTCAAACTCATCATAATATTCATGCACCGTCTTGACACCTTGCTTCAACTCATATAGTTTCTTGAGTTGTTCTTGACGATATCTAGGAGTGATGTACTTGATACTCATGATACCCTTCAAGTCATTCCAACCCACATTCACAGGAATTCCCGCTCTTCTCCTTGATCTCTTGACGGATTCCCACCAAGTAGATGCATATGACTCAAAGGATAAAATAGCATAAGTACCCTTCTTGTCATCGGTCATGTCATTTGTGTCAAACATCCTTTCCATGAGTAGTACCCATTCAATGTAGGCACTCGGATCACAATTCCCTTTAAAGGTTGGGAGATTAAGCTTCACACTATTGAGGTTGGTGTTGTCACAACCCCCACGGAAAGGCTCCGGTTGGCCCCCATAGTGATCTTCATTCACACCATACTCCCTCCTTGCATTCCCTCCAACATACCCCATAGGTGGCCCTCGACCTCGGCCCCTACCTCGATCCACATTTCGACCCCAATTCATACCTCGCCTCGGTTGAAAGTGATCATCAAACCCATACATATCATCACCATAATCGGCTTCCTCCCCTTCTTGAGCTTCTTCGACTTGCTCAAGAGGTTGTACATTTCGGATGGGTCTTGGTAGTGGAATGTTTCTTGGAAGGTTATCCAAGATACGGAGAATGCCCGTTCGATCAATTCTCTCTCGATCTTCCTTTACCCGTTGTTGATTGAGCAATTCAATGACATGGCTAACTTGCTCCGGGGTAAAGTTAGGAGTACTTGAGACTTCAACTTGGACACTCGGGGTCCCTTTCTCAACTTGGACACTCGGGGTCCCTTTCTCCGATTGGACATTGGAAGTCCCTTGCTCAACTAGAGCACTAGAGTTCACCCTCTCAAGGCTTTCAATCCTCAAGTTCATACTATCCAATTTGGCAAGGATAGTAGCAAGGGTACTCTTAGCAAAATCTTCGCCTTCGGTAGACATTGTACCTACACAAGTAACAAACGTTAGCAAAACAACCTCACACACTCCCTCACAAGTGTTTCACTCGGGTCACTCGTTTAGTGGTGGTGGCTATTTCACTCTTGCTTGAATCCAAAGCTTCACTAAGTTGAATAGTAAACCTCAACTTAATCACTCGAGTCAAAAGCCAAATGCACTCCGGGGTGAGTGGAGTTGATATGACTCTATTGGAACGATAAGCTCTTTAAGTGTGGACTTGAGTCAAAAGAGACTACGACCTTCTTTGAATTCTAGTTTCCGGTCTAGGCTTGAGTTTTCCTAATAGCTTAGAAGGCTAGCACAATTCAAGTAGGTAAGATTACTCAAAGAAGTACTAGTTAAAAGCAATGCAACCAAGAAACAAGAGATCCTACAAAAAACTACCCAAAGCAACAACTTCCAGAAGTAGGCGCCCCGCCTCAGAAGAGTAGGCGCTCCGCCTCTGTTGGAGGCGCTCCGCCTCTTTGGAGGAGGCGCTCCACCTCAGCAAATTCCAGAGAGGTCGCAAACGTTAGGCGGTCCACCTCAAAATCTAGGCGCTCCGCCTCCTGCAACTCTCAGCAAAGTTTCACTTCGGATTTTCTTGGTTTTGCACTCAAAAATCCAACAATTCTCATGTTGTTTTAGCAATTCAAAGGTACCCCAATGTTGTTTCAATCACAAAGAACAAACCCCAACAACTTTTATCAAACTCCAATCAAAATCCAACAATCTACCATGTTCATCATGTTCATAGCTAGGGTTTCAAATTTTTTTTTCAAATTTTTCAAGTGTTTCAAATCTTCAAATCATGGGATACAACTCCAAATCGTGTGTGTTGGGTACCAAAATAACGGGTTTCCAATAAGGAATAAACCCCAATAACAATCACAACACGAATCAATCAAACGATCAAAATAGACCAAATTTTTGGTGTTTTCAATTTTTCAAATTTTTTTTTCCAATAACAAGAACAAGAAAATAAAGATAGGAATCGACCTAGGCACGAAGAATCATGGGTCGGGGGTTTGTAGAAACAAAACCCGAGCCTTGCTCTGATACCAAGATGATAAGGATCAAGACGACAAAACAATAAAGATAGGAGAGCGAGACACTTCTCGAACTCCCTTCGAAGTAACCCCGGGGAACTTGTCCCGAGATACCCCCGAATCGGCGTCTAGAAGGACCTACACTATGCAACCACCCTTGCGTCGCACCCGGGACTCGCAAGTAGAATGATCGGGTTTCGGTTCAAGACTCAACTAGGATCCGCTAGTGAATTCAAGCAACCAAGAAAGGGTTTCTTCATAACAAGAGATAAACTCTATTCTTCATTCATAAGATTCAAAGGTAAGCTAATGTTTGAGGAGGCTAAGTGAAGTATTTATATGCTTCACTTAGTCATACTAAAAGGTCTAAAGTACCCCCAAAGTGGGTTAAAACAAATAAGGCCACGCAGGGCTATAGTTGAAAGTTCATGCAAAAAGTAGTAAAATATCCCGCATGCTGAAACAGGGGGAGGCGCTCCGCCTACAGCTGATGAGGCGCTCCACCTTCTTCTGTTCAGCTCTCTGCTTTTTAGTAGGCGCTCCGCCTCATTCTGGAACTTTTGCAAGAGGCTCAAAATGAGCTTGGGGTGCATCCCCTTGGAGCCCAAGTGGTCCTCCATCCATGATGCTCAAAAGCATGATCTTCGAGCTACTCTCGGAGCCTCCTTCCACGTCCCTCCAAGTCAAGTGAAGATGGGTGTCTTGAATCAACTTTGCTTGACTTCTAGTGAACGGCCTTGAGGTCATATGCCCCGCATCATCCTCCCCTTCTTGGGAAGGTTTCGTCCTCGAAACCAAGGCTTGGTCTCTCATGGCTTCTTCAACTCCTCGGGGTGGCCCAAAATCTCCTCCTTTGTTTCTCTTGATCGTCGCTTTGTCATAGGCTTTTTTGAAGATCTTCCTCGCCTTAGCATGGAGCTTAGAACCTATAAGCAACGACAAGCAAACACAAGCAAACTTCCTACTTTGAAAGTAGGTAAGTGCAAGAGGTGTGGAAAACACACTCTTGTGATATAACCAAGCATCAATGAGAAGTATAAATTTCAAGTCTCCAAAGAGAACAACAAGTACTTGGTTAAAGTTCAACATGCACTTAACACAACAATGAGCAAATAGGTCATGGGGACATGGGGATTGCAAGATTAAGCTACCAAAATCCCCTTGAACCTTAAGCTCAAGATCAACACACCAATCTATCCTCGAGGTGTGATCAACATGTGGGGTGGAGTAAACAAAATGGTTCAATTGGCAACTAGCATCAAATACTCCACTCCCCTTCTTGGAAGCACTCTTACACATACCAAGAGTGGCTTCCTCACCTCCAAATCCATCTCTAAGACAATCACCCTCACTAGGCAAACTCCAAAGGAAGGTCTCCAAAATTGGCCCTTCATCATTATAGTCCGCACAATGAAGGTTAGGACTACTAGAAGATGGTTCAACACAACCAATATCAAGACCACTCATCCTACTTGGAGCTCCTAACAATGGATCGTCCATAGAGTCTAACCTTTCAAACCATGGAGGTTCTATTCTATTGCCAATCTTAGTCCGATACAATTCGCTACCACAAATGAGATTATCTTCACACAATGGAAATGTAAAAGCATGCACCTCAAATTCATGGTCATACAAAAGCATGGTATCAAGACTAGGTTCTTCACCCACACTCAAGGAGTCATTGAAAACAAATCGATCCATCTCACACTCTAGAGACTCCTCAAGGTCACTACCATCCTTACTACGACACATAGGCCTATAAGCCGGCTTGTTTGGGATTTAGGATCCCGGGACAAAGTCTATTTGGTGTTCAATACCCCTCAAAAGAGGTAATCCATCCGGCATCTCATCCGGAAACATGTCCCCAAAATCCTTCAAGACATTCTCAAACACACTAGGCAAACGGTTAGTCGAAAAATCATAATTAGAGTTAAGGATCATACCTTTGTGCACTAGGCATAGGAGAAACTTGGTGCCATCATTTCCTCTTAGGACCTCGCCCGGTTGCATCATGGCACATATGCCACCGGTAGAAGAAGAAGGTGGGATTGCCACCATACTTTTGGACAAAGGGCTAGTCTCAATGATTGACTTGGCCTTTGCCACCTCCCTCAACTCCCTTATCCGATTGTAGCCATCACTCACTTGTTTGGGAGTTAGGGGCTTCAACACAAATTTCCTTCCTTCATGTTGGAGCGTGTAAATGTTGACACGTCCATCATGAACCGCTTGTCGATCAAATTGCCAAGGCCTTCCAAAGAGAAGGTGGCAAGCTTGCATGGGCACCACGTAGAACAAGTGTTCATCCACATAACTACCCATTTTGAACTTGATCATTGCTTGTTCACTACCTTTAACTCTCCACATTCACTAAGCCATTGTAATCTATACGGCTTGGGGTGTTTCACAGTAGGCAATTTCAATTGGGATATAAGAGATTGACTCACAACATCGGAGTCAATGATCATAGAGCATACAACACCTTTGACACGACACCTAGCATGGAAAAGGTTTTCCCTTTGCAAGGTTTCGCTATCCTCCACAATCATAGCTCCTAAGCTCCTCCTCACAACTAGGAAAGTATGAGGTTCCTCATCCTCCACCGTGTCATCTTGATCATCCTCCTCTACTCCCTCATCTCCCTCTACTCCCTCATCTCCCTCCGGTTCACTCTCTTGTTCATAAGCACTATCACCAACAACAACCATGGTCCTCTTCATAGGACATTCCTTAGCAAAGTGTCCATACCCCTTGCATTTGTGACATTGAATGGAAGAAGAAGTAGGAGTATTCAATTGGGTTTTAGAATTACCTCCATCATTGGGTGTGTACCTCTCAAACGGCTTCTTCACATCTTTGCTAGAACTTGCTCCGCTAGGGCCACTCGCATTTGTGAATCTTGCATTGGGAGTAGGAGTTTTCCAATCCTTTGGTTTGTTCATGGAAGTAGAAGTGTTGCTCTTGTAACGGTTGGACTTCTCTTTGTCAAGCCATTGCTCGGCTTGAATAGCGGCATCAAGGACTTCTTGAAGTGAAAGATAAGCATGCAATCTCAATTGGGAAGCTATACCATAGCTCAAACCATTCATGAAACGGATCACGACTTGCTCCTCATCTTCGGTGTCCATATCCAAAGCCATTCGAGTTCTTTCAAACTCATCATAATATTCATGCACCGTCTTGATACCTTGCTTCAACTCATATAGTTTCTTGAGTTGTTCTTGACGATATCTAGGAGTGATGTACTTGATACTCATGATACCCTTCAAGTCATTCCAACCCACATTCACAGGAATTCCCGCTCTTCTCCTTGATCTCTTGACGGATTCCCACCAAGTAGATGCATATGACTCAAAGGATAAAATAGCATAAGTACCCTTCTTGTCATTGGTCATGTCATTTGTGTCAAACATCCTTTCCATGAGTAGTACCCATTCAATGTAGGCACTCGGATCACAATTCCCTTTAAAGGTTGGGAGATTAAGCTTCACACTATTGAGGTTGGTGTTGTCACGACCCCCACGGAAAGGCTCCGGTTGGCCCCCATAGTGATCTTCATTCACACCATACTCCCTCCTTGCATTCCCTCCAACATACCCCATAGGTGGCCCTCGACCTCGGCCCCTACCTCGATCCACATTTCAACCCCAATTCATACCTCGCCTCGGTTGAAAGTGATCATCAAACCCATACATATCATCACCATAATCGGCTTCCTCCCCTTCTTGAGCTTCATCGACTTGCTCAAGAGGTTGTACATTTCGGATGGGTTTTGGTAGTGGAATGTTTCTTGGAAGGTTATCCAAGATACGGAGAATGCCCGTTCGATCAATTCTCTCTCGATCTTCCTTTATCCGTTGTTGATTGAGCAATTCAATGACATGGCTAACTTGCTCCGGGGTAAAGTTAGGAGTACTTGAGACTTCAACTTGGACACTCGGGGTCCCTTTCTCAACTTGGACACTCGGGGTCCCTTTCTCCGATTGGACATTGGAAGTCCCTTGCTCAACTAGAGCACTAGAGTTCACCCTCTCAAGGCTTTCAATCCTCAAGTTCATACTATCCAATTTGGCAAGGATAGTAGCAAGGGTACTCTTAGCAAAATCTTCGCCTTCGGTAGACATTGTACCTACACAAGTAACAAACGTTAGCAAAACAACCTCACACACTCCCTCACAAGTGTTTCACTCGGGTCACTCGTTTAGTGGTGGTGGCTATTTCACTCTTGCTTGAATCCAAAGCTTCACAAAGTTGAATAGTAAACCTCAACTTAATCACTCGAGTCAAAAGCCAAATGCACTCCGGGGTGAGTGGAGTTGATATGACTCTATTGGAACGATAAGCTCTTTAAGTGCGGACTTGAGTCAAAAGAGACTACGACCTTCTTTGAATTCTAGTTTCCGGTCTAGGCTTGAGTTTTCCTAATAGCTTAGAAGGCTAGCACAATTATAGTAGGTAAGATTACTCAAAGAAGTACTAGTTAAAAGCAATGCAACCAAGAAACAAGAGATCCTACAAAAAACTACCCAAAGCAACAACTTCCAGAAGTAGGCGCCCCGCCTCAGAAGAGTAGGCGCTCCGCCTCTGTTGGAGGCGCTCCGCCTCTTTGGAGGAGGCGCTCCACCTCAGCAAATTCCAGAGAGGTCGCAAACCTTAGGCGGTCCGCCTCAAAATCTAGGCGCTCCGCCTCCTGCAACTCTCAGCAAAGTTTCACTTCGGATTTTCTTGGTTTTGCACTCAAAAATCCAACAATTCTCATGTTGTTTTTAGCAATTCAAAGGTACCCCAATGTTGTTTCAATCACAAAGAACAAACCCCAACAACTTTTATCAAACCCCAATCAAAATCCAACAATCTACCATGTTCATCATGTTCATAGCTAGGGTTTCAAATTTTTTTTTCAAATTTTTCAAGGGTTTCAAATCTTCAAATCATGGGATACAACTCCAAATCGTGTGTGTTGGGTACCAAAATAACGGGTTTCCAATAAGGAATAAACCCCAATAACAATCACAACACGAATCAATCAAACGATCAAAATAGACCAAATTTTTTGTGTTTTCAATATATATTTTTTTTCCAATAACAAGAACAAGAAAATAAAGATAGGAATCAACCTAGGCACGAAGAATCAAGGGTCGGGGGTTTGTAGAAACAAAACCCGAGCCTTGCTCTGATACCAAGATGATAAGGATCAATACGACAAAACAATAAAGATAGGAGAGCGAGACACTTCTCGAACTCCCTTCGAAGTAACCCCGGGGAACTTGTCCCGAGATACCCCCGAATCGGTGTCTAGAAGGACCTACACTATGCAACCACCCTCGAGTCGCACCCGGGACTCGCAAGTAGAATGATCGGGTTTCGGTTCAAGACTCAACTAGGATCCGCTAGCGAATTCAAGCAACCAAGAAAGGGTTTCTTCATAACAAGAGATAAACTCTATTCTTTATTCATAAGATTCAAAGGTGAGCTAATGTTTGAGGAGGCTAAGTGAAGTATTTATAGGCTTCACTTAGTCATACTAAAAGGTCTAAAGTACCCCCAAAGTGGGTTAAAACAAATAAGGCCACGCAGGGCTATAGTTGGAAGTTCATGCAAAAAGTAGTAAAATATCCCGCATGCTGAAACAGGGGGAGGCGCTCCGCCTCAGGATGAGGCGCTCCACCTCCAGCTGATGAGGCGCTCCACCTTCTTCTGTTCAGCTCTCTGCTTTTTGGTAGGCGCTCCGCCTCAGCTTTGAGGCGCTCCGCCTCATTCTGGAACTTGTGAAAGAGGCTCAAAATGAGCTTGGGGTGCATCCCCTTGGAGCCCAAGTGGTCCTCCATCCATGATGCTAAAAAGCATGATCTTCGAGCTACTCTCGGAGCCTCCTTCCACGTCCCTCCAAGTCAAGTGAAGATGGGTGTCTTGAATCAATTGCTTGACTTCTAGTGAACGGCCTTGAGGTCATATGCCCCGCATCATCGATGATGCAACAGGGCCGCCCAGCGTGGGGCCTACATCCTCGGGAGTTGCCCGTCATGGGGTCCGCCCCCTGGAGGAGTTGCGTTGCTCGGGGTGGTCATGGTGGTGTCGAGGATGGACCTCGATTTGGGGTTGATTCGGTGGTATAAGATGTGTGCTGCGCCTCTACCATCTGCTATGGCTTTTGGTTGAAATGGTTGCAGTGCACTCTTAAAGTTTGGTATCAGAGCCAACCCGGGTTCGATTCTTGGCTACACCATGCGAAGTTCGGGGACGAACTTGCTTTAAAGAAAGGGGGGATGATGCAACAGGGCCGCCCAGTATGGGGCCCACATCCTCGGGAGCCGCCCGTCGTGGGGTCCGCCCCCTGGAGGAGTTGCGTTGCTTGGGGTGGTCATGGTGGTGTCGAGGACGGACCTCGATTTGGGGTTGATCCAGCGGTATAAGATGTGTGCTGCGCCTCTACCATCAACAATGGCTTTTGGTAGAAATGGTTGCAGTGCACTCTTAAAGTTGACCAAGGTAAACAACTTCCTATCTATTACATTAGCAAAGCTTTAATTGATGCAGAAACACGCTATCAACCTTTAGAAAAATTAGCACTAGCATTAGTGACTGCTGCTCGTAAGTTACGCCCTTATTTTCAAAGTCATTCGATAGCTGTGGTTACAACTTTTCCCTTGCGAAATGTTCTGCACAAACCTGAATTCTCAGGAAGGCTGGTGAAATGGGCTATAGAATTATGTGAATTTAATATCACCTATCAGCCTAGAGTAGCAATAAAATCGCAAGTCCTAGCAGACTTCAGCACTAACATATACCCTGAGGCAGAAAGGGAATCTATTCTTTATGCAGGGCAGGCTCCCGGCACATGGAACCTTTACACAGATGGCTCCTCGAGCGTCAAAGGGTCCAGCCTTGGACTGGTTCTTGTTGCTCTGTCCGACGAAACAGTAAGGCTGGCTATCAAGTGCCCATTCATTACTAACAATGAGGCCGAATATGAGGTCGTTATTGCAGGATTGGAACTAGCCCGAAGTTATGGGGCAATCTTCGTCAAGCTAAAAAGCGACTCTCAGCTCGTGGTCAATCAAATTAATGGAGGTTTCGTTGCACGAGAATCCAGGATGCAAGTGTACCTCACCCGAGTGAAAGAGCTCCTAGCACAGTTTGGCGAATGGGAAGCAGTCCAGATTCCACAGGAAGAGAACCATGAAGCCGATGCTCTTGCAAACATGGGATCAGTGGCAGATATAGGGGCAGCTAGCTCCTCAGCTGTTGTTCAACTTCTCTACACAACCATGGATAGAGAGAAGTTCGAAGTCAATACCATCAACGCTACTTGGGACTGGCGGAATGAGATAACAAATTATCTTATCCATGGAACTCTACCTGCAGATGCGAAAGCTGCACGCAAACTCCGAGTGAAAGCTGCTCGATATACAATTCTCAACGGCGAGCTTTACCTGATGCAGGGTAAAACGAGCGGAAGCTAGAAATGATACGAACAATGCGGAAGCGATAAAAGATAACAAGAAATCAAGATTGTGAAGGCAAGAAATTAGAAGAAAGAATTGAATTCAACTCACATACGTTGATTGAATTCAAAAGAGAGAAGGGAAACTCGAACCTTACAAGGAATTCACACTAGCGATGAATCTCCATAGGTTCCAAGTCGTACAAGATACATGCAGCCTCGGGCTTCAACAAGAAAGGCTCGGCCTTCTCTTAATTCTCTCTTCTCAAATTCTATGTTCAAAGCTAACTTATGAAATGAAAGGCTAAGTGTGGCTTTTATAGTTTTTCCACACTCCTAGTGACATGACTAAAAGGCCCCCAAAGTGGGCTAGACATAAAAGGCCACTTAAGGGTAAAATAGGAACTTTACACAAAATTCCGTCAAGACAACAGGGGGAGGCGCTCCGCCTCAGAAAGGGAGGCGCTGCGCCTCAGGCTCCTTCAGTGAGAGGCGCTCCGCCTCAAGCTACTCAGCTCTCTGGACTTTTGTAGGCGGTCTGCCTCATCTTTAGGTGCTCCGCCTCTTCCTGGGAGGTATGGATACGGCTCAAAATGGACTCTTAGTATTCCTCCTTGGTCCGTAGTCGGTCCTCCCTCAAGCATGCTCAAGTCCATGGCTCCAAATCACTCTCGAACCCTCATCCGAAGGCTTTGACTTGCAACCTTTGTGCTCTTCAAGCTTGGTTATTGATGGCTGTCGCTTAGGCCAATTTGCCTGGCATCATCCTGCCCTTCTTGAAAGGATTTCGTCCTCGAAATCAAACCATCAAAACCTACATTCAAAGCAAGCACAACCAAAACTTCCTACTTCACAAGTAGGTTAGCTTAACAAGAATAAGTGCAAGTGGTGTGGAAAACACACTCTTGTTATAGAGCCAAGCATCAATACCTATTAAAAAGCTTATGTCCCCAAAGGAGACAACAAGGTCTTGGCTCGACAAGAACAAGCACTCATTTTCAAAACAAACAAAGAGATCAAGGATATGCATGTAGCAATTAAATTCTCCACGACCCCTAAGCCCATGACCAACACACCAAGCCTTCAAATCAATTTTATCACAAAGTGACACATCGGCTTTGGCATGCTCAACACTCAAGGTGTGCTCAACATACGGGATAGAGTATGTAAAATAGTTCAATTCACAACTAACATCGACTACTCCACTCCCCTTCTTAAGAGCATTCTTACACACACCGAGAGGTACCTCCTCACCTCCACTTTTACCTCCAAGACAACCCTCGCCACTAGACAAACTCCCAAGGGAGGTCTCAAACAACGGATTATCTATAGAGTTAGGCATTCCAATCCAAGGAGGTTCAAACCTATACTCTACTCTAGTTTGATGCAATTCACCATTTTCATTGAAGTTGCTCCCATACAAAGGATTAGTATAGGCACACTTCTCAAGTTCATTGGCAAGCAAAGGTGAAGTTCTCAAACTAGAGACATCATCGACACTTGAGGAGTCATCGAACACAAGTTGATCTAGCTCATTCTCAAGAGACTCCTCAAGGTTACAACCCTCCTCACTACAACACAAGATACCACCACTAGCAAATAAACAATCAAAGGGAAGAATAGGGTAATCATGCAAGTCATCTTCTCCTTTATCAAATACGGGTGGAGTGTCATAACAAGGTTCACAAACAAGGTCAACTTCAACATTTTCACTAATGAGAGTTCAATGAAAACCGAGCTCACATCATGATGTGGCTTTTCAACCCTCTCAACTAGTGGTTCATTCTCACACACAAGTTGACCCAAAGGCTCTACACTAGTTGCAAACACATTATAGTCATGCAAATCATCAACTAGCATAGAGTTGTCATAATCAATGTCATAAGACAAGGAAGTATCATGCTCAAGGGAGGAAGAACTATCACATACCTTTGAAGTGTCATGATTGTCTCCACCTTGTAGCTCACATTCGGCATCTCCTTCACCTTGTCTTCCCATCTCGGAACATGGTTGAGGCTCCATCGGTTTGCCTCCAAGAATCCCTACACAAGAATTCAAACACATAGAAGAAAAAGATAAAGGGTTAAGGTTAGAGTAAGGGGTGCCCTCACTCTCAATTTTTCTTTTTCCCTCATTTTCTTTCCAAGGTCGGGTGTAGATTCGGGTGGCGACAACTCACTCACATCACTCAACACAACCTCTCCTTTTTCCACTCGAGAGTTGTCACCGGTCGCTCCCTTACTCCTCTCTATCTTTTGTCTCTCAAATTCGGGCGAATTGGGACGAGGCCCAAGAATACCCATAGCTGGAGTAGGTGGACTTTTAACATCAATTTGGAATCTAGGACTTGAAGACTCATCACTTGACGTCTCCTTCTTCTTCATTGGTGAACCACTTGGTTTTGCAACTTGTGGTTGGTTCACCTTGTTGACAATTGCCAACTCTTTTCTTGCACTAGTCCCACCATTGCTTGTGTTTGTAGGACTTCTTGTTTGCACAAATTTCCCAATGGAATGAAGATCTCGCTCATTGCTCCTTTGCATTGCGAAAGAAGATGCACTAGTAGGCACTTGGCCCCTTGCCCGATAAGGCACAAAGTCATAAACCCTTTGCCCTATGCCCACAAGATATGCATCCTTCATCACACTATATTGCACTCTCTTGCCTTGCAACCATGGCTCACCTAGCAAAATGTCAACATGTTGCATTGGATACACATCACACCACACATAGCATCTATAACTCCTATGAGGTAGAAGTACCCGAGCTTCCTTGGAAACCCACACTCCCTCATACTCATAAGGATCCTCTAGCTTACGGCATGGTATCCTCAATTCATCAACCAAAGAAGTGCTAATACAATTGGCATCGGTCTCATCAAGTTTGAGCAAGTATCCTTCAATACCATTTACCGCAACAACAAACCTTCTTTTACCCAACCGTTGTCGCGTGGCATCCAAGTGAGAACTTGAACGCCCATGAGTGTCAGTACCGACAACTTGGGTCTTCCTTATTCCTCCACTAGTGGCAACACCACTAGAATAATCCCCATACGAGTCATAATCTCCACAATCAACATCCGACATCGTTGCAACACCAAAGAACAAAACCTCCCAAAAGTCACTCCCTCACGTGTATCACTCAATTTATGAACACTCAAGAGCGAGGCCTTTACAACTTGGGATCCAAGGTTATCACAACTAGTATGTCCAAGTTAAAGTTCGGAATGGAGTTAATGAGACTCAATGGACGGACGGTTATTTAAAGTGCGCACTTGAGGCCAAAAGAGAATCTACGACTCTTCTTTGAATTCTAGTCTCCTCTACGCACGAATACCCTAATACACTAAAGGATTAGTGTCTTTCAAGTAGGCCAATTACCTTAGAAACACTAACCAAGAAGCCCGTGGGCAATTAACAAGTGAAAACCTACAAAAAAAACTACCTGGGAAACCCTTCAGAAAAGAGGCGCTCAGCCTCAGGAAGGAGGCGTTCCGCCTGGAAAGAGTCCAGAGAGCAGCCCAGAGGGAGGCGCTCCGCCTCAAAATGGAGGCGGTCCGCCTAGTGGGTTTTCCTGCAACTTTGCAAAACGTGTTTTTGGCTCGTTTTGCACTCAAAATCCAACGTTTTCGACTTGTTTTCGATTCTAATGATACTCAAAGATGTATTTGCTGATTCTAAACAATCCCCAATAGGTTTAAACCCCAAACAAATAACAATCAATCGATTTTGATTCTTGGGCAAAATTCTAGGGTTCTTGAAAATTTTGGAGATTTGAATTCTTCAATTTTTGAAATACACCACCAAATCTTGTAATTTTGGTACCAAAAGAACGGGAACACAATAAGGAACAAACCCCAATGATTTTTAATGTATGGGTGTTCTAATCCAATAAGTTCCACCAAATTTTGTGAAATTTTCAAAATTTTCAATTTTTTTGTTTTTCTTCAAATTTTCAATAACAAACACAATAACAACAAAGATAAGGATACTAAGAACAAGGAACGAGGGTTTGTAAGAACAGCATCCGATCCGTGCTTTGATACCAACTGATGTAGGGTAAAACGAGCGGAAGCTAGAAACGATACGAACAATGCGGAAGCGATAAAAGATAACAAGAAATCAAGATTGGGAAGGCAAGAAATTAGAAGAAAGAATTGAATTCAACTCACATACGTTGATTGAATTCAAAAGAGAGAAGGAAAACTCGAACCTTACAAGGAATTCACCCTAGCGATGAATCTCCTTAGGTTCCAAGTCGTACAAGATACATGAAGCCTCGGGCTTCAACAAGAAAGGCTCGGCCTTCTCTTAATTCTCTCTTCTCAAATTCTATGTTCAAAGCTATCTTATGAAATGAAAGGCTAAATGTGGCTTTTATAGTTTTTCCACACTCCTAGTGACATGACTAAAATGCCCCAAAGTGGGATAAGACATAAAAGGCCACTTAAGGGCAAAATAGGAACTTTACACAAAATCCCATCAAGACAACAGGGGGAGGCGCTCCGCCTCAGAAAGGGAGGCGCTCCGCCTCAGGCTCCTTCAGTGAGGCGCTCCGCCTCAGTGGGAGGCGCTCCGCCTCAGGCTGCTCAGCTCTCTGGACTTTTGTAGGCGGTCCGCCTAATCTTTAGGCGCTCCGCCTCTTCCTGGGAGGTATGGATATGGCTCAAAATGGACTCTAAGTGTTCCTCCTTGGTCTGTAGTCGGTCCTCCCTCAAGCGTGCTCAAGTCCATGGCTCCAAATCACTCTCGAACCCTCATCCGAAGGCCTTGACTTGCAACCTTTGTGCTCTTCAAGCTTGGTTATTGATGGTTGTCGCTTAGGCCAATTTGCCCGGCATCATTACCAGAAGATGTTCGGAGGACCTCTTGCAGAATGCCTTGGACCTAATCAGATCAATTACGTAATGAAAGAAGTCCACGAAGGCTGTTGCGGAAATCATTCTGGAGGTAAGGCACTAACCCGAAAGCTGATTCGTGCAGGCTATTATTGGGACAAGATGGAAAAAGATATGAACGAATTTTTCAAGAAGTGTGACAAATGCCAAAGGTTCGCTCATCTTCTCCACCAACCAGTAGAGCCACTCCATTCAATAATCTCCCCGTGGCCTTTCATGAAATGGGGGATGGACATCGTTGGCCCTCTTCCTGTAGCACCAAGGGGGATGCGCTTCTTATTGATCATCACTGACTACTTCACAAAGTGGGTCGAGGCGGTAGTGTACTCAAGGATACGACAAACGGAAGTCGTCGATTTCCTCTGGCGTTTTATCGTATGTCGTTTTGGAGCACCTAAGGAAACAGTCATGGACAACGGCCCGCAATTCGTTGGCCAGAAAGTGACTAGATTCCTCGAGGATCTGCACATCAAGAGGATCACTTCCTCTCTATACCATCCTGTTGCAAATGGACAGGCGGAATCTACCAACAAAATCATTGTTGAGTCCCTCAAAAAGCGCCTCGAGCAGGCAAAGGGATGTTGGGTAGAGGAGTTACCTGGAGTACTATGGGCTTACCGCACAACTATAAAAATGAGCACCGGAGAAACTCCTTACTCATTAGTATATGGGGCAGACGCTCTAATCCCGGTTGAAATCGGAGAGCCCAGCTTACGATATGCACATGCCACTGAGGAATCAAACTCAGTCAATCTATCCGAAGAGCTGGATCTTCTCGAAGAACGCAGAGAGCTTGCTCTTGTACGGGTAATCGCCCAGAAAGAACGAATCGAGCAATACTACAATCGGGGACTGCGCGTACGAAGTTTTCAAGTTGGGGACTTTGTACTCAGAAAAGTCTCCCAAAGCACTCAAGAAACAAATTCAGGCAAGCTTGGTCCTAATTGGGAAGGCCCCTACAAAGTAATTGCTTCGGTCGGCAAAGGATCTTATCGTTTGGCACGACCGGACGGCTCTACTGTCCCGAACAGTTGGAATGTGGTCTACCTCAAAAGGTATCACTTTTAAGTGATAAGACGGTTAGTCATCTAACACTTACCTTTTATTTTTGTGAAAAGTTCTTACTTTTAATTATATATTTTTTCTAAATGGTACTAACGACCTGAACAAGGTCAGATCTGTTTAGCTCAACTGGCAGAGCTCGAAGTTCTTCAACTTCGCGGCTGTGGGTTCGAATCCCACAACGGACACACTCCTCGTTTGGTTATATGCGTTCTATATGCGACTCACCGACGACTCTTTTCATGTTATCACTTTACGTGCTCCAACATAAAAACAAGGAGGGTGGTGAGAGGCCCTTGTAGGCTAGATAAGACCTTCATAAAGGCAAAAGACCTTACCAAGAGGAAAATTTTTGAAGTTTTTCGAATCAAAAACTTTTACATGGCACGACTTCCACAGCAAATAAGAGGAGTCATTCACAAATCAAAAACTATCACGTGATAAAACTCCCACAACAAATAAGAGGAGTCATTCACAAAACAAAAATTTTGCGTGACAAGGCTTCTAGGAAAATAAGAGAAGTCGATCACCAGGCTAACGACTCGGCCTGAGCCAATCTACAAAGCCATGCAATAACTTTCAACCATCGAAACGATAAGCGAAGTTACACGCACAGGGCAACGATTCGGCCAACACTCTAAAACGACCACCATTCGGTCAGACCAGTGACAACTTACCTCTTCCTAACGAAAGGTTAAGTTAAAAACATTCGGTCATTTAAAACTTACGACCTCTTCCTAACGAAAGGCTAAGTTAAAATCATTCGGGCAGACTCTTGAAGATATGAACTTAATAAAGTTCTTACTTCAGAAAACTCCCAATCACAAGGCTCGAAAGCCACAACACATGCAAACAAAAGATCAAGAAGTTCAAACTAAATATAGTCACTTGACAGATCTAAGCAGCATATATACATCATCTTTGTGAATTGATAAAATGTCGAATACGGCTGACATAAATTTGCAGAGTGTTCAAAGGCCAAACAAACCGGCCATACAAAGGACCAGAGAGTCTCTACTAGACTTCTGTCCACCAACAAACAAGTCCGGCTCTCGCAAGAAAAAATAAAAAATACATCAATCATAGATTGAGAAAAAGGGCATTAGCATGAAGGGCCATGACCAGGACTCAACGCACCAGCTCCGTCAGTCCTGCCGTCATTCCCTGAGTCCTCGCTGTCATCTTCGTCTCCATCATCATCATCATCACCTTCAGACTCTTCAGGGGAGAGACCCAATGCTTTTGGTGTATTCTTCAAACAGCGTTCTTTGTTGTCTGCAGCATCTCCTCGACATTAACTTGTCCAGCCTGAATCTGCACGAGCAATGCACGCTTGGCTTCAAGGGCCGCAAGCTTGGCCTTGATTTCCGACTGATCACGCAGGTTTGCCAAGTCCTTGGTTAATGCGGTCTGAGCACTCATTTACTGAGCGACCTGATCCTTGGCACCTGGAGATCAGCCCGGGCTTTAACTAATTCTTCATTTGCTCTCTGCAGACCCATCTCAAGAGATACGCGCTCTTCGTTAGCACCTTTCAAAGAATTTCGGCACTCTTCAAGCAGTCTCTCCAAACCCTGGACAGAGCGTGCGAACCATTCTTTCTCCTCGAGAAGAAGGTCCTTCTCCTTGGTGAGAATGTTGATTTTCTCAAGACGATCATTGTTGACATCAGTCAACTGATTAACTTCTCCACCAAGGAAACCACACTGCTCAGTCAGAGTCTTGTTATCCTTTAGAGCTTCTAGAATTTTTTTTTCACCTCAACCACTTGATTAGCATTGTTAAGCCTGGAGCGAAACATGATCTCGGCAGCCAGCATACTCGACTGAAAAAAAGCAAAGTAAGTCAGGGTTAAAAGTTCGAGGCTAAGAGTTATTCCCAAAACAAAGGGGGAAAGAACTTACCCGGGCAGAATCAGAAGCAATCTGGAATGCCAACTCCTCATCGGTTAAACCCCTCAGCACCCACTCTTCACAGGGACCGATGAGCGAGGAGACTGCCTTAGCCAAGCTGCGTGGCCTGGTTACGAAATTGACATCAGGAGCAAGTTTCAAAGTGTGCTTCCTCTCACAGAACCTAGGTTCCCAAGCCCGTTCAGAGGGATAATTCAGCCCAAACTTGTAACGCACTCCCCTGATGTCACTCAATTCGGTCCGGCCACCACTAGCTGACCACCAAATGAACCTTGATGAGGAAAGGTTGGAATCACCTTCCTCTCCAGGGTCTATGGTCTCACATTCACGAAGAACGACGAGGGCCGCCCCCTCAGTAGCCACGTTCTCCAGATCCTCGAAACGGTAAACGCGAGGACCCTGGCTACTGTTATTTCCCACGATTACACCACTTTACTATTTTAAGGACCAGTTCCTTAAAATGTGTTCCTTTACTCTACGATGTGCGGAATTAAAACTGTAAGTAATTGAACACCAGATATTAGCGTGGAAAAACCCCTAGACACGGGATCAAAAAACCACGACCTACTTCTCAAGTAGGATTTCAACTTTACTATGTAAAAAGACCCACTTGGTTACAAGACTCACTCTTACTAACCTAGGACTAACTCTAATCCTTTAGTGATCTTTCTCACGATCAGTGAAGTTGTGTCAAGTCCACGACTTGAACCAGAAAGTTTACAACTCGATTTTTGCTTACTACAATTGAACTAAGACTCGAACTTTTACAAGATTCAATCTAAGGAACAGGTTCTTACTTAGTTCTACTGTAGCTAACTGATTACACAAATAAGCTAATAATTCTTCTCAGCTTTTGCTCGATGCTCTCTGTATTTGTGCACACATCTATGGCTGATAGTCTTCATGATTTATAGCTTCCAGCAGCCAAGAAGTCTTGATGAATTAGAATTCCAAAGCTCCCTTGACTTTGAGTCCTAATTGGATTCTTCTCTTGAGAATCCGGATCTCCTATCATTATCCTTTAGTTTATGCAATCTTTTCATATCCATTTAGACATGCATAATTATCAAGATATACGTCAGTTCTAGGATAAATAATAATATCTCGATTAAACGATTTTGCATGAATTATCTATTCTACTACAGTGATTCAAAGGAACAGGTCCTTTGAATCTATTCCTCAGTCATCAGTCAAAACTCAAAGCTTATCCAAGCTAGCACCCTTTTTTATGATGACAAACTCATAAGCATAGCTTCATCACCTTAATGTCTTGAAGTACAATTTCAGCTCAAAAAGACACTCAATCAGTGGAGAATTAATTTATCATTAAGGAACAGATTTTCAATTAGGTATAACTTCATACAAAATCAACTTACTCTTCCCCCTTTTGGCATCATTGAAAAGGTTGCATACAAAATATAACTCAAGTGTTAGAATTAATCAGCTCATGGCCATTTGAGGCAACTCAGAATGCAAATATAACTTAAATTAAAGCAACTGCAAAACAATGATATTAGCCATCCAAGACAATTCATTAAATCAATCATTGAAACCAGGGGATACACGCACATACTACAGAATTATCCAAAAATTAAAGAAGAAAAAGGCTAAGGCAATAAGCTAGGCTAGATCCCACTAGACATAAGATGGCTAAAGGCTAAGGCTAAGGTGGTCAGGATGTGGAAGGACCAGGTCCCTGAGACTTGTTAAGCAACTCAAGCATTTGCTTGAGCATTCCCTCATTGGTCTCCTTTGCCTTTGAGGCCTCTGCCTTCCAGAAATTCTTCTCCTCTTCAAACCTTGCTATCTCAGCAGCTTGCATAGCAACCTATTGCCTAAGTGCCCCCACTTTGTTGTTCAGTGGCTGCCTCCCAACACCAGCCTGTGGAGGATCAGCCTGAACTGGCAAGTCACAGCTTATCAAAGTGGCACAACCAAACTTTTCCTTCTTTGTAGCCTTCACAACCCCTTCCAAGGGAATCTTCAACTTGGCAAAGATATCGGTCAGAATAAAACCAAATGGCAGGGAGTGTTTTCTCTTCCCAGCAATCACCCTTTTTATCAGGTGGATCATAAAGCTGGGCCAATTGATCTGCTTTTTAGTGTCCAACAGTTCCATAAGGACCAGGTCCATGAAACTGGCAACTCCTCTTTTCTCCTGCCTTGGCATCACAATCTTGTTCACAAACTTGAACAATACTTGGTGCTGTGGTTGCATCTCACTCTTCTGCACAGCCCTGGGTTTCTCTTCACCATCATTCTCAGCAAACTTCCTAGTGATCTCCAGATCAGTAGGCAAGTCTGTCAAGTCAGGCCAGACCTTCTTGACATAGCTAGCGTACCCAGTAGCAGGAATTCCCAGCAGCTCACCAAGTTCCCTTGTGTCAAACATAATTACATTGTCATTGACAGATGTAGTAAGTCTATCCTCTCTGATGGAGCAGTTCTTGTAGAAATCTTGCACCATCCCCTTTGCACACCTCCCAGAGATCTTAAGGACCATGTCCCTCCAACCCTGAGCATGCAGTTTTTGCAACAGCCACAATATTCCTTCTTCTTGCACATCAAACATAACCCGACCTTTCAAAACCTTCCTGGTCAACATGTCATCATGAACACAGTGCACAGACTCATCACCTTCAGCATCACTATCACTCTCATCCCCAGCAACAGACACATCACTGTCACTAGCATAGTCTTCAGAAACAACTACTCTTTTGGAGGACCTGGTCCTCTTAGCAACTTTCTCAGCAGCTTTAACTGAGCTTCTTGTTACCCTTCTCTCAGGAACTTTTCTTTTCTTGGACTGAGGCACCACTTTCTCAGCATCTACCATCCCATCATCTTCAGAAAAATCAGCAAGATCAATATCATCCACTTCTTCCTCCTCAACCACCTGTTTTTCTTTCCCTTTTCTGCTCCTTTCCAAGGCAGCAGCTAGTTGTTCATTAGCAGCTTTGGCAGCACTTCTTGTCCTCTTATCCCCAGAAGCAGGGGTTGAGGCAGAAGGAACAGGTCCTTTTGCCTTAGAGGAACTCTCAACTTTCTTCCTATTTCCGGGCTTATAACTATCACCTATTTTCTTCAACTTAGCAGCAATTTCAGTAGTTACATGAGCATCAATAGGTCCCTTTCTAGCCAACTTTCTTTGCATACTCCTAATTTTGATCAAGTCTACCAAGGGCCTATCACTATCACTGATAGCCTCATCAACATCGATCACATCCTCCATGGGTACTCTAGGAGCATCCTCTGGAAACCCCGATGACCCATGCATGGGTGCTTCCAAACTCTTAATAGGTTCCCCCTCAAGAGCAACCCCAGACCCCTCTCCCTTTTCTTCCCCGTCTATAACCACATTCAAAGGGTAGGTGCAGTTTACCTCATACTGATACAACACCATAGCACGTGACAAATCTGCAGCCTGCTCAGCAATTGATTCAGCTGTGGGAACTGGTCCTTCCCCCTGAATTTCAGGTTCAGGTATTTCTGGAATTGGTTCAGGAACTTCAGTGTTTAGGTTAATGGTTTCCATGGGTGGGGGAGGATTAAGATTTTGTGGTTGGTCATCAATAGGTGCAGTGGAAGAATTATCAGAAGCAATAGACATCTTTGCAATTCGAATTAACAAATAATTTACTATTCTTTCTGAAATTGTGAAAGTTTTTAATTGATGAACAATGTAAAAGAATAATGAGGAAGAAGAAGTGTATTTATAGAGTGAAATAAGTAGTGGAGTTTGAGTGAAAAACGATCAACTTACCTTAGCAACAACATGCAACGGTTAAGGACTCTTGGGAGTCTCCTGGAGAAAAAGAGCCGTTAGGCTGCAGATTACCTTTTTCAGAATAGGAACTGTTCCTCCGATGGGACTCTTTTACAATTTGGATATGGATAGGAAACTTAGTGGGATTTATCCTAATCACAAGTTACCTATAGCTTTTATACTTCTAAATTAACTGAATAATAACGGGTACATACCTGTTTTTAACACAACAATTCAGTGTCCTTCCAATTTGCAATATTTTGATCATCTGAAATTCTAAGAGCATAAGGGTAACACCATTAAATTTTAGCAACTCTAAATAAGGTATATGGCATAAGAGTATACATTTAAGTATTAAACTGGACTGAATTATTCATAATGACTTGAATAAAATTTATTTTAAGTGCAATTTTCTACCCAATTATGAAGTAAAGCATTGATGATTTTATGTGAATTTAATCATTCCTAACTCCAATCTATTTCTTTCAAAATCATCTCTACCTAGAGCTTTAGTAAAAATGTCAGCTATTTGCTTTTCAGTAGGACAAAATGCTATGGTGATCAAACCTTTATCATAATTGTCTCTTAGAAAATGATGTCTTATATCAATGTGTTTCGTCCTTTTGTGATGCACTGGATTCTTTGTCATATTAATAGCACTAGTGTTATCACAATATATAGGAACAGTTCCTACATCAACACCAAAATCCTGTAATTGTTGTTTGATCCATAACAACTGTGAACAACATGAAGCAGCTGCAACATATTCAGCCTCAGCAGTTGAAAGTGCCACTGCATTTTGTTTCTTAGTTCCCCAAGAAATCAAACACTCACCAAGAAAATGTGCCATACCTGAGGTACTTTTTCTATCAACAAGGAAACCTGCATAGTCAGCATCAGTATATCCAACAAGATTAAAACTACCACCTTTGGGATACCAAAGTCCCAAGGGACCTGTTCCTTTCAGATACCTCAATATTCTTTTAACAGCTTTCAAATGAGATTCCTTAGGATCTGATTGGAACCTAGCACACAAACCAATACTGAACACAATATCAGGTCTACTAGCAGTTAGATAAAGTAGAGAACCTATCATACCCCTATACAATTTTTGATCAACTGATATTCCATGTTCATCAAGATCCAATTTTGTGGCAGTGGCAATAGGTGTGTCAATTTCTTTAGCATTATCCATATCAAATCTTTTAAGTAATTCCTTAACATACTTTTGTTGATGGATCATAGTCCCATTTGAGGTTTGCTTAATTTGTAAACCCAAAAAGAAATTGAGTTCACCCATTATGCTCATCTCAAATTCACTCCCCATCAAGTTTGCAAATTCCTTACTTAAATTTTCACAAGTGGCACCAAAAATTATATCATCTACATAGATTTGAACAATTAAGAGATCCTTACCTTTTTCTTTTAAGAACAAAGTACTATCAATTTTACCTCTCTTGTATCCATGCTGGAGTAGAAATTTTGATAGCCTCTCATACCATGCTCTTGGTGCCTGCTTGAGCCCATACAATGCCTTGTTTAACTTGTACACATGTTCAGGGAACTGTTCACTTTCAAAACCTGGAGGTTGCTTGACATACACTTCTTCTTTCAAGTAACCATTCAGAAACGCACTCTTAACGTCCATTTGATGTAGAGTAAATTCCATGTATGTAGCAAAGGCTATAAGAAGTCTTATTGCTTCCAGTCTTGCAACTGGAGCAAAAGTCTCATCATAGTCAATGCCCTCCTCTTGATTATATCCCTGAACAACTAGCCTGGCCTTGTTTCTTGTTACCATGCCATCCTCATCAAGTTTGTTTCTGAAAATCCATTTTGTTCCAATTATGGACCTGTTCCTTGGCTTGGGTTCCAGATGCCAAACTTGACTCCTTTGGAATTGATTCAGTTCTTCCTGCATAGCATTAATCCAATCTGCATCCTTCAGTGCTTCTTTCACATTTTTAGGTTCAACAAGAGATAAGAAGGCACTAAAGGCACACAGATTGTGATTCTTGACTGCTGATCTAGTTTGAACTCCGGCAGCCTTATCTAAGATTATTTGATCCACAGGATGTGACCTTTGATACTTGAAAGGCTTGGGTGTCAATCCATTGTCAGAAGTCCTCTGCTGAGGAACAGTTCCTGATAGAGTAGTGTTTCCAGTTTGTGAGGTGGAACCAACACTTGTTCCCCCTGTTTCAGTGCTACTCTTCTCAGTTCTATCCTGAGGAACAGTTCCTTGCAGTTCACTTCTCATATCCAGAATTTGCACTTGTGGATTAAGTTCAAACTCATTCAGCATTCCAATTTCTTCATCCTCATGTACCTGTTCTTGAGTGAGACTCAGTTTCATCAAATTTAACATGCATGCTTTCTTCAATTTTCAATGTTTTCTTGTTAAACACCCTATAAGATTTACTATTTAAAGAATAACCAACAAATATTCCCTCATCACTTCTAGGATCAAATTTTCCTAAGGCATCCTTCCCATTGTTGTGTATGAAACATTTGCAACCAAAAGCCCTAAGATGAGAAATATTTGGTTTTCTTCCTTTAAGCAATTCATATGGGGTCTTTTCTATTAAAGGTCTTGTCATACATCTATTTATTATGTAGCATGCAGTATTAATAGCCTCAGCCCAAAAGTTCTGTGGAAGATTTCCAGATATCAACATAGTCCTTGCCATTTCTTCTACAGTCCTATTTTTCCTTTTCACTACACCATTTTGTTGTGGAGTCCTGGGTGAGGAAAAATTATGATTAATGCCATTTTCATTACAAAAATTGGAAAGCATATGATTTTCAAATTCAGTTCCATGATCTGACCTAATGGCAACAATATGGTTATCTAGAGTTCTTGGAGCTTTCTTAGCAAAAATTGAAAATGCATTAAATGCTTCTTCTTTAGATGCAAGAAATATAGTCCATGTAAATCTGGAGTAATCATCCACCAATACCATAACATACTTCTTACCTCCACGACTCATTGTTCTCATAGGGCCACATAAATCCGTATGGACCAGTTCCAAAGGTTTAGTGGTACTTACCTGTTTCTTCGATTTGAAGGAGGATTTTACCTGCTTCCCCCTAGCATATGCTTCACATACTTTTTCTTCATTAAACCTGATGTTAGGAAGACCTATCACCAAGTCCTTTGACACAAGTTTGTTCAATTGTGAAAGACTAGCATGTCTTAGTCTTTTGTGCCATAAGAGGGGATCATTTTGCACCACACTTAAGCAGCTCAAGCTTCCATAAGATAATGTCAGCAAGTCTACTTTGTAGATGTTTCCATGTCTGTTTCCCTGCAAAATAACCTCTCCAGAAGCTTGATTAGTCACAGTGCATCCAGTAGATGAGAAATTAACATTATTACCTTTGTCACACAATTGAGATATGCTCAATAAGAAATGCTTCAGCCCATCTACTAGAAATACATTATCAATACAGTGTGAATCAGACCTACCTACCTTTCCAATTCCAATAATTTCCCCTTTCTTACCATTACCGAAGGAAACATTTCCTCCTTGGAAGGCTGAGAGTGAAAGGAACAGTTCCTTTTGCCCTGTCATATGTCTTGAGCAACCACTGTCCATGTACCATTTGTGGTTTATCTCCTTCACTCTAGCCTCAGGATCCTCTTCATTTTCTGAATCTCCAAGTGCCATTAGAGCAAGATCCTCATCCAGATCGTCATCAGTTATTTCATCTTCACTGTCTTGCCATCCTGCGACCAGCGCTTTGGGATTTCCACTTCTCTTATGGACCTGTTCCCTAGCCTTCTTCCTTTCATCAATGAATTTCTTCCTCCATTCTCCTTCCATAATTGGACATTTGCTGATGTAGTGCTCCGAGCTTCCACATTTGTGGCATTCTCCAGCCTGTTTCATGTTAGTAGACCTACCCTGTCCACTAATTTCCCTTTTCTTATTCAAATATTTCTGAACACTTTTAGCGATAAGGACCAGTTCCTTATCATCAATGATTTTATCACCAGCAGTCAAGGCTAGGTTAGGTTCAGTTTTAACTGGTGCTCCTATGTTTTTAACCTTTTTCCTCAGTTCATAAGTCTTTAGATTGCCTATAAGCTCATCTAAGGATAAAGTGGTTAAATCTTTACTTTCAATGATAGCACAAGCTTTGATCTCCCAAGAATCTGGAAGAACCCTAGTTAAAATCTTTTCTACCCTATCTTCCACAGTTAAAACCCTTCCCAAAGAGATAAGTTCAGAAGCAATAGCATTAAATCTAGTATACATTTCAGAAATTGATTCTTCTTCTTTCATTTTAAAGCTTTCATATTCAACATAAAGAAGTGTACCTCTGGACCTTTTTACCTGACTTGTTCCTTTGTGTGAAACTTGTAGAGCATCCCAAATCTCCTTTGCAGTGGCATACCCTCTGATCCTAGTGCATTCGTCAGGACTAAGTCCACCAACCAGCCACTTCCTTGCCTTTGCATTCTTTTCCCATTGCTTTATGTCTTCAGCATTGCATTCCTTCCTGGTTTTGGGAACATCCTTCCCATCAGCATCCTTCTTCATTGGGATCATGGGACCTTCAGTTACTATGTCCCACAATTCATAGTCTTGTGCTTGAAGGTGATCGCGCATCCTCTCTTTCCACCATGAATAGTATTTCCCATTGAAATAAGGTGCTATAACCATTGACTGGCCCTCACTGTTCTCTCGTGATGTACTCATCTAATCCTAGGTGTTAGCCTTTTCAAGGATAACCTGCTCTGATACCAATTGTTATTTCCCATGATTACACTACTTTACTATTTTAAGGACTAGTTCCTTAAAATGTGTTCCTTTACTCTACGATGTGCGGAATTAAAACTGTAAGTAATTGAACACCAGATATTAGCGTGGAAAAACCCCTAGACACGGGATCAAAAAACCACGACCTGCTTCTCAAGTAGGATTTCAACTTCACTATGTAAAAAGACCCACTTGGTTACAATACTCACTCTTACTAACCTAGGACTAACTCTAATCCTTTAGTGATCTTTCTCACGATCAGTGAAGTTGTGTCAAGTCCACAACTTGAACCGGAAAGTTTACAACTCGATTTTTGCTTACTACAATTGAACTAAGACTCGAACTTTTACAAGATTCAATCTAAGGAACAGATTCTCACTTAGTTCTTCTGTAGCTAACTGATTACACAAATAAGCTAATAATTCTTCTCAGCTTTTGCTCGATGCTCTCTGTATTTGTGCACACATCTATGGCTGATAGTCTCCATGATTTATAGCTTCCAGCAGCCAAGAAGTCTTGATAAATTAGAACTCCAAAGCTCCCTTGACTTTGAGTCCTAATTGGATTCTTCTCTTGAGAATCCAGATCTCCTATCATTATCCTTTAGTTTATGCAATCTTTTCATATCCATTTAGACCTGCATAATTATAAAGATATACGTCAGTTCTAGGATAAATAATAATATCTCGATTAAACGATTTTGCATGAATTATCTATTCTGCTATAGTGATTCAAAGGAACAGGTCCTTTGAATCTGTTCCTCAGTCATCAGTCAAAACTCCAAGCTTATCCAAGCTAACAGCTACCCTTTTGGGAAGCTTCTTCTTTTGCTTCTTCCTTCACTTCTTCTTTTTCTTCTTCACCAACTTTTCTCTTCCCCTTATCAACGCGAGAAGGACCTGCCTCCACCCCGTCACTAACTCGGGGACTCCCCTGCGGAGTACGGACAGTCTCCTCCTCGGCCCTTCTCCCGTCACTACGGAGATGAGGCCTTCGCCTAAGGGGAGCATCATCTTTGACCTCAGTGTCTGAAAGAGTAATAACCTCCCTAGTTACGCCCTCTCCCCGTGCGGACTCGGGGACTTTAGCAGCAGCCCCGACATTCTCTCCCACGGGCTCCGGTACACTGGCCCTAGAAGAAGGATCACCACCAACCGATGAGGTTTGCCCGGCAGCCACGGAAGTCTTACGAGCAGGAAAGAAACCTCCCGAAGTTCCCAAACCTATTAAAAGGTGGAACGGTCAGATATGAAGAGGATTCAAAGAAGAAGAATGATCATGAAAGCAGAAACATTCTCACCATGATTTTGTACAACCAAACCCTGCTGAGTGGCAAAATACATTCACTCTCTCTTCTCAGGGGAAAATTCCTTCAAAATTGGCTCAACCCACGCGGTCAAATCTTCAATAGAAATGATTCCGTCGTAAGGTTTGCTTGACTGCTACAAAATTGAACGGAGTCAGAAAACGAGAAGAAGAAAAAGCATGAAGAACGTCAAAAAATACTCGGGGACTTACGCTTCTTATTCCAGACTTCTGGAAGGTAGGCCTTATCGTCAAAAGTCAAGGCCGAGGAGCGCACAAACAGAAACTGATGTGCCCAGCCTCGGTCACCGGTATCCTCAGAACTGCGCACCAAGCCCTTGCTTCCGCGCATTCTGGCATTTACATAGCCGTCCTTGAAAATTTGTATACTGTACAATGAAATAAAATGGTCATAACCAAAAGATTGATCGGTTCTTGTCGCGAACCAATCCAAAAGAGTAACTATTCTGTACATACTGGGGCTCAGCTGCCCCGGACAGAGGAGATACTCCCGGCAGAGCCTCTCGAGCACAGGATGCAGGGGTAAGCTACTCCCCACGGTGAAAGGGTAGGTGCACGGGGCTGTCCACCCAGCCCTATGAGAAGTAATATTCTCCTACTCAGAGACCGGTGAAAGGGGAACCTCATCGCCCGAGTGGCAATCCACCCTTACTCGGGGGATCACCTCTTTTGTGATCCCAGACTTATATCTATACGCCGGCCAGTTCCGCGTATCACCTTCTCTGTTATGAAAGGACTTAATATTACAATCCGCTTCAAGTTCACCCCATTTCTTGGGGATTATCTCCGCAGCCGTAGCTTGAGTAGCCCGGGACCTGGGAGTGGCCGCCGAGGAACTACCAGCGACGTCAGTACCCTGGTTTCTCCTGGATCGTGAAGACATGGTTGCAAGGAAAATATGAAGTTATCAGGAAAAATTCAAAGCTAGTTCAAAGTATTTTCAAAGAACAGCAGAGAAGAAATAAAGGCGAGTAAAAAGTTTCTCATCAGGCAAACCTCTATTTATAGGAACAAAAGTTCAGCCCCACCAACTTCCTTCAAGACACGTGGAGGCCATCAAAGAAACCTCGATCAGATCTGGCCGTTAAATATGGTTCATCAAAACTTTATAGTATCATCATTACCGTGGAAAAGAGCAGTCACCTCACGATCAACAGGCGACGTGTGCACGTGACTGAAGCGGTTAAAATCATTACTTTTTACCCTTGGGGCACGCAATAGTCATTTCGGACTGACCTGCAATCTCGCAGACGTGCCAGCTGCAGTTACTTTTTGTTACGGCGCATTAAGTGCGCACGTCATGAAGGCTTGTCACTTAGCTGATAAGGATCGTACATCACCAAAATACATCACACGAAGACAAAAATTCTCAAGGAATTCCCGCCAAAAATTATATCCACTCCTCGAATAGATACTCTGCTCGAGAAGTGCGGGGACTATCTGTATTGGATAAAAGTTGACCAGGCTTGAAAGGGTGACACGTGTCTTCCACGTGGAACGAACAGACTTTTCAACGGACAGACATCCAATGGGCAGATGTTCATCACGAATAGACCTAAAGAAGTTATGGAGCATTTCAACGGTCAACACGGCTTAAATAAGCAGTAATTAACACGATCAACCTATTAATGACCATTAAGACAATCATTACAACCCAGCGGTTATGACTCCAACGGATAGGTGACCGGCAGTTACTTATCCAAACGGATCCACGCCAGCGGTTACAAAAACCCGAACGGGTGCCTACCAGGCTTATAAACAACACTCGTCTTAATCGATTGTAGATCATCTGAACTTTATATCTGGAATATCAATAAATTACTCTCTCTCTCGATCTTGCTCAATTATTCCCTTTGCTATTATTTAGTTCTCTGCTTTACTCTTTTGAAGAGCAATTAATATCGAAGAACTCTCCCCGAGGACGAGTGACACGATACGGTTACCTCTCTTCATTTACGTTTTACGCATTACTTTTATTAGCTCATACGTGCATATTGTTATCATCTCAGCTCATCATATAGACTCTTAATCTCAACTATTGATCGTGACCCCGCAAATACAAATTTAATTATTAATTGGCCTAAAATCGGATCTAGATTAAACACCACTACTAAAGACATAAGTGAATTTTTAAATAACATATTTCTTAGCAAAATTTAGTGGATGGAGAAGAGAGAAAAAATTTTATTAAGTAACTCTATATGTGGATGAAATAACAAATAAAAATATAGAAAAAGGCATAAGGAAACTTTTAAGGAAAAGAGAAAAGAATGTTAGTAGGTGTTTTTCATAAAATAGAAATAAATTCTGAAAAAGAGTTTTTGAGATTGAGCTAAAAAATTATATTTAAAAGTTAATATTGTATTTGGACATACATTTTACCGTGAAGATTTTGTAATAGAGAGAAACTTTTTTATGGAAAAAACTCAAAAAAGTAGTTAAAACTACTTTTTAGTTTTTCAAAATTAAATTTTCGAAGAATTTTCAAAAAAAATTCAATTTTTTATGGACAAACAAGTATTTTTCGAAAATATTTTGACAAAAGGACTAATATCATCTATGGCCAAACGGATAGAGTAAAAATCATTGGGATAAAAAGACTCATATGTTTCCGCACAGCTCTCTCTCCGGCTACTTGTTAACCCAATACTAATTCCTAATGGTTCCACAATCTTCATACATATTTCATTTTTTAAGGGGTAATCATAAACTACATTGTTTATTCATTCTGATGAACGACACATCCTAACTTTTTATACTATGCCTAGTATTACAGGAGCGATTTTCAACACTTTCAACGTAGTCGAGATTTGCTCCGTACGGTAGTCAAGTGTTAGACACCCAATTTTGTCCCGAAAATCTTAATTAAAATCTAATTATTAAATTAAAGTTAATTTTTTTTTTTAAAAAAAGTTTTAAATAAAATATATTGACTTTAGAAGAAAGGTTAAATTATAAAGGCGTAGTCTTAAAATTTAGCCTATTCACGTAATATTTCCATTTTTTTTACTTAGTTTCAAAATTAGGACCAATTTTGCTATCAATTTGCAAAATCAGCCCATTTATACAAATACCCCTATACACACACCCATCCAATTCGGTTAACCCCGTTTCCCTCACCCATTCTCCATTTCAGAAATTCAACCCGTTTTCCCTTCACCCCAAGACCCGCGACCCATTTTCAATTTCCCCAAAAATTTGAAATCAAATCCTCCAAAAAATAGCCCCCCTCTGTAGCTCATCATCCGATCGTACAAGAATCTTATCCTATTTGTACCGTTAGGTGGTCGTTTGGGTATTTCGCACCCCTTGAAGAGCCCTAATGGTTTCCATATAAAAGGCCATTAATAAGAGAAGAGGAGGAGGGTCTAGGCAGCGGCGTTAGGGGGTCGAAGAGGGAGCCGTGAATAGAGGTTAGGAAAAGGAGTTCCAGCTTTGGTCCTGAGCTAAAAAAATGGAGAATAGAAGCAGTACATATACATTTTGATATTCAAGTCGTTTCTTCTTAAAATACATAGTGTCACTGTTTTGTTGATTTTCGGATTCATGTCGTCGCTTCGTCAAATAAGTCATCGCTCTTAGTCGAGTCGTATTCTTCGAATCCGCACCCCGGCTTGCTGCTCTAAAACAGTTAATACTCATTATCTTTTATGCTTATTTTCAGTCTAATCTGATTGTTTGTCCCTTCTTTGTTTAAAGATGTAATTTTTGTCCCATGTTATGTGATAAATTTTAAGCTAAAGTACATAACGTTGAAGCCATTCTTTTTCTTAGCAAGTACATAATTTCAATCTTTCTACTCTGTGAGATGTATATCCAACTGATTAGGAGTTAGTTTTCTTTCTTGATTATTTGTATCATAGAAAATATTCAAGTCGTGGGAATTTGAAGGCTGGAAATAAAGGGGAAACCTGGTTGTTTGGTTGTTTGAAAATGGGTGCAGCAGGGTGTTTGTAGGTGTTGGTTAGTATAGTAGTAGTCTGTTTCTATTTTAGTTGAAGCAGGGGTGCTTGGATCTGTTGGTTTGCGTGAGAGGATGAGTAGTAGATGAGTGTTTTGGGGCTGTGATGGTGCAGGGTTTAAAGAAGAAGCTGCAGGTATTCAGGTCTTAGCTCAGGTCTGGTTGTTTCCTGTTTGTTTCAGGACATAGAAGGAAGTCATAGAAGTCAGTTCCTGGTTGCAGTATCTCTTAGGTTCTGCCTAGGATAGATTTTGGGTATGTCCTGAAGTGCTGTGACTTTAAATGAGTTGCAGACCCTTTTGGCTCTTGTATGGTTGATGTAGAAGAATATCGAAATTAGAGGGGAGTTTAGTTGAGGGTGGCAGTGAGTTTGAATTGCTGCAAGTGTTTGTTAAAGGTTCCTGGTCATGGTATTTGGCCTTGGCTTTAGATCCAAATTAGAAAAGAATATAGTTAGGAAGTATGAAATTGTTGCTTTGCTTCCTGTTCATGTAATGCCTTAGTTGTTTTTCTTGGATTCAGTTCAGTAGTTTTGTTTGTATTCTTGGTTTTCTTTCCCCTTAGCTCTTATGTTGTCTCTCATGCTTGATATTACATAGTCCAGTTTTATCAGTTTCTGTTCAAGCTTCATTTCAAGTTTCACTTTTGTCCATGTTTGGTTCTGATGTTAGTGGGGATGATTAGGATAGGGGTCTGAAGATGTGCAGAGCTGTTTGTAGGTTGTTCCTGGTGTGTGGGTGTTATTTTAGTAGCTGCAGGAGGTTGAAAGGGATGCAAGAAGCTGCTGTTTTGAGATGGCCATCCAAGTATATTCTTTTAGTTAATAAAATTGCAAGAAAAGATGTTTAGTTAGTAATAACAAGCTCTCTATAAATTGTTAAATGTGAGTATATGTTTAAAATAGCTGAAGTTAATTAGTAAAGCCTGGAGATCATATGGTTAGAAGCTGCATATTTGGTTGTGTTCCTACCAGTGAATAAATTTGTAGCTGTTCTAATTTAATAGTTGAGATAGTATTTGCATATTTCCTGTGTGCTTATTTCCTTAAGGGCTGCATTATTAATTTTTCTGTCAAGATTTTGAAACTATGAAGCCAAAAGGTTTGTCTTTGCAATTTAGTAGTGCTTAGTTTTAAGGAAGTTGAATGCTGCCCGTTTTGGTTTAATACAAGATTCCAACTTGAAAGCTAATCAATCTCATAGAATTATTTATAATGGTCTTGTTAAAACTCCTAGATGTTAACAGGTTGTAGTACTTATCTTGCCTAGTACAATTTCTTTCTAAAGTGTTCCTTATTATTTAAGAGAAGTTGTTGAAATTTTGTGTAGATCAGTATATGTATAAGTTCAGCTTAAGAAGAGTTTGTATTTTTCTATCTTTAATTTAAGATTCCAACCTTGGCAAATGAAAGATCATATTTTACTATTTGTTTTCTAGAAGTGTATTGCCCTATCTCATGTTATAATTCAAGCATAATCTCTTTTGGTCCACTTGAAGCCATGTTGTGAAATAAGCTCTTAGTGGGTATCTGGTTTGCTAAAGGATCATTTCCTTGAGTATGATATTCAATAAGTGTCGAAAGTTTTCTCTTTTTTAGTTATAGTACCTAAAGCGTGTTTTGCCTCGTGACTATATCTTGAAATGTCTTTGACATTTAGTTGCTATTGGTCTGCTATTGGACATATATGTTTGACGTGGTCAATCTCTTAAAATTTGAATTTCTACCTGATCATTTCTTGGGAAGTTGTTATCCATCAAGGTTCTTTTTCTGTTGGATTGATTATATTGAGGATGTTCCTTTCTTGGTTGGTCTGTCAAAGTTTTTTTTTTTTAGCTTTCTTTAACTATGCTAATAGTAGTTTTTCTGCTGGTAAGTAACACATTTCACTTGCTAATTCGTTATCTTCATCTATTTTTGCATGAAAATTTTGGGATAGAGTTGGTTAAACTCATCAATTGGGATTGGCTCGTTGGCTTGGAGGCGCATTGGGGTCAAGCTCGGGCTCAAGTTTCCAAGCTTTAGAAAATTTAGAAATCGAAGGCTCGTTTCGCGAGTTTGCTTTCCGGGTTCTATCTTTTAACTCTTATCTTCCCTTTTCCTATTTTAGAATATTTATGTAAACTTTGTAGAAATATTTTATTTATTAATATATATATGAGTTGTTCAAGTTATTTGATTCACTTTATGTTCATTATCTTTTATTTTGAAGTCGTTATTTAATTTATTGCAAATCCGGCCATTTAAGCAAAATGCGTGCAAAATTTTATGAATTTTCAAAACTACGCTTAATAAATGACTATAAGAAATGACTTCTATCTTATTGATACGAAGTAGTTTCTTTAGAAAGTCAAAAGTTATAAAGAAGTTTTAATTAACTTTTAAATGTCCCGAAACAACTTTGCAAAAAGTGACTTGAAATCTAAGTTCCATCTTATGGTGAGATACTCGGATTTTAAAGTTGAAATTCAGCAAATGCTATTTTATGCACTATCACATACGAGTTGGCAAAAAAAATTAGGACGATCAAATCGTTCTTTTTCAAAAGAAAATGCGTTTTTATTTTATTTTAAAACAACATTAAAGCCTTTTAAATAAATTGTAAATCTTTTGAAAACTTGCTAAACTTAATTAGTTGAATTAATTAATGGTACAGTTAATTATTTTTAGAAAAGCGCATAAATAGCACTTGCAAATATTTTGGAAACCTGTCGGATTAACCGTTGTTAACGGAATTTCAAAAGTGCCTTAAAAACCTTCTTTCGAAATTAGCAAAACCTCTTACCTTTAGAATCTCTGAAAGAAAGACCGTCTTTTTATAAAAATGGAGTTTTGCACGCATTTGCTTATTTGGTTCCCTGTTTTTCCTTAAATTGGGTGGCGACTCCAAAAACTCCAAAAGAGTTGGTCCATCCTGTCGATATTCCTGAATTTAATCCTTCGGGGTTAATTTTTTGGAGGTTCAACAGCAAGCATCAAGCAAAACTCTGCCTTCAACACTTATCATAATTTAGGGTCGTCCAACACTTATAAATAGGCGGCAATGTAGTAAGTTTTAAAGTTGGGCGGATTTGTGAATATTTATAAAGATCAACACACATATATGAACGAATGTTAACAAAATAAAGAGACAAGCATATATGGAAAAACCCTTTCTAACCTTTATATTAATCACAAAATACAAAAGATCCCAATACAAACACTTAGGCGATTTTACAATGCCACCAAGGCTGTTTCTCACGTTTTTCTCCCTAGAAAAACTTATTAAAATGCTGTCTAAGGTTAAACTAAGGCTGGCCAAGGCTTATAAATTGCATAGGCCTAGAGATGGCAATGGGGCGGAGTGGATGTGGGGCGGGGCTGGTTTAAGCCTATGCGAGGCAGGGTGGGTTTCAGCTTAAGCGGGACAGGGCGGGTTGGCGCAAGAGTTTTAAAATTCAAAGGTGGGGCAGGGCGGGTTGCGGGTCTCAAGCAATTATTTCAGCAACGCTTCTTTCTTCATAAACTTTGGCTGCTTTCTTTTTTTAATATCTCAAATATCTCCCAGGAATTTGGATTCTCCATTATATGAACATCAGTTAATAAATTTTTATTCACTAAATTTTGTATTTTTTAATTACTTTGCCATTTTCAAACTGGGTCCTGCATTATATGAATACCATGACTATTATCTTAGTTTTTTTTGTCTTTTCTGTTACTTGGTAATCCAAATGGATATACTTCTGCATTTCTTCTTTATTAAAGTTCACATTAATGAATTCTCCAATTTAAATTTTATGTTTTGTTGTTATTTAAACCATGACTTTAGTTTTAAATGATAATTTGAAAGTTCCAAAATTTATGAAAACATAGCATTTTTGTTTAGAAGAAAAGAAAGAAGCAGACTCTTTAAGACTTGTTAATGAGACCTTATTTATACCCTAACGAAATGTTTAGCTGATTTGTATTAGTTTAACAACTTAATCAAAGAAAAGAAAAAAATAAGAGGGGCAGGGCAGGGCGGGGCGGGTTAAAAATGAAGAAAATGGCTATGCGAGGCGGGGCGGGTTGAAATTTTTGCGGGTTAAGGCAAAACCGCTGTCACGACCCAACCTAGGGCCGCGACGGATGACCAACACTAAGTGTCGATCATCACTAATCCTGCTGATAATCTGCTAACCATGAATATAACTGATAAACGGAATAAGCTTAAACCTAACTGATGAGAATTATGCAATGCAAAAAACTGACAAGGCTAACATAAGCTGACATACATAACATACTGACTGAACCACACAGGGACATATCTACAGGCCTTTAAGAGTGATGAACTGAATATACAAAGGACGGGACAAGGCCCCGACATACCCAAGCTGGCTGACTGTACACATACCAAAAGATAAGTAACTCCGGGAGTAAGCGGAGTGACTCCAATAGTTGATAGATGGCCTACTAACATGGCCCAAGCGTTGATCTATCTGCACCTGCACGGCATAAAACACAGCGCCCCAGAAAAGGGCGTGAGTACGATATGTATCAAGTATGTAAGGCATGAACATATAATATATTATAGCTGAATGAAACTGTAAGGCTGGAATATAGATATGTAAATATGAGCTGGAGCATAGCAATATAACTGGAAATCTGAAGAACGTACTAAACATGATCTGAATATAAACTGAGATCTAGCTGAATGTGAAACTGAAGACTGAGCTGAACTATACTGATAAACAACTGTAATATGACTGACAACTGGTAACTAGAAACTGGAACTGATAGCTGTCAACTGATACTGACACTAAGAAATGGTTGATGATAACTGAGAACTGATAACTGGTACTGAGCTAAAACTGAACTGTTATCTAAACTGGTACCTGTCTGGTGTTATGGGCTATATCCCCCCAGATCAGGTAACTGAACATCTGAACTAGTACCTGTCTGGTGTTATGGGCTGTATCCCCCCAAATCAGGTAACTGAAAACCTGAACTAGTACCTGTCTGGTGTTATGGGCTGTATCCCCCCAAATCAGGTAACTGAAAACCGGAACTAGCCTCATGTATAATCATGCAGTGCATACTGTGGCTACATACGCGTATATAAGAAACCTGGTGGGTGTTATGGGCTATATCCCCCCAGCCAGTAATATCTAGTCTCTCTGATCAGAGTATGTGAATGACACCCGGTCACACTAGGTGTTTCAACTACCGCCTGAACCAGAGGGGCTGTATCCCCTAGACGGGTAGTATCACACGCGACCGGACTGTGTGTTCAATGTCCAGCCTCTATTGGGGACTCCAAATCACACATAACATGATCACAATATAAGCATAAGCATGTATGAGGCATAACACATGTGGTAACAATATATATGGACTCAAAGGAATGATAGGAGAACTCTGGATGGAATTGTAGACACAACCTGAAACTTAGAATTTGTCTAACTCTTTGATTTTTATAAAAATTTCGGCAGAGTTTCCACTGAAACTGGATGATACGCAAAAACAGAACCAGCACTATACTATAAACGGGAATGGATACCCGGATAAATTGATAAACAAATTAACTGGATAACAAGATGAGAGTGGCGTAACAATTCCACGGATGTACAAAATTTCTAGACAGTACCAGCATCCTGTATTGCATCATAGTTTTGAGGGTGCAGATAAAAGTTATAGACTTCGTGGTCTCATGATAGTTGTAGATATATGTCTTAGGATTCTGGAGATTCTTAAATCATCTTAATATCAATTTTTTATAAGGAGTTATGATCAATATACTAACAGCTGTCAAAAGATCAAAATGATTTTTAAGATTTTGAAACGTTTTGTCTTTCTGATTCGGATGTCTTTCACCTTGGATTTTAGTACCAAATTAAGTATATACAAGGTTTCCTTAATACCATACAAGTTTCTCACAAGAAAAACTAAGTTTAGAACTAATAAAAGCTTCAAAATCCAAAAGATACATGCCTTGCCAAAAGAAAGGTTTAGCCTTACATACCTTTGATGTTTCTTGCTTCTAAACCTTGTTTTCCTTGAATTCAACACCTTCTAAAGCTTAAACAAGCTATAATACAACATTTAGGTACTTTGCTTAGCCATGAAGTAATTCTAAAACTCAAGCTATAGACAAAATTGAAGGCAGCATAACGTTACCTTAATCGCGTAGAGCGTTTTGACGCAATCCGTCTTCAGTTTCGAGTTAAGATTGATGTCGTTTCTTCAAAATCATAAAAAATGGTTTTAGACTGAAGAAAGGGCTTTTCCTATTGTGTGTTTTCTGGAAAATGTCGAGAGAGAGAATGATTTCTCTTTTATAATTAAAATATTTCATTTCTAGCCCTCTTTTGCGCTTATGTCCCTTTTTCTGGTCTGACTTCTGATGGTCATATCTTTTTATCCAGACATTGTATGAACAAACCGTCAAAATTTTTGGAAACTAAACTCCAATACCTTCAATTTGGTATATGATATGTCCCCAAAAGACCTCATATAACACACGAAATTAATTGTTGAAAAAGTTTCGTTACAAGGCAATTCCTTAGTCGGTTTTTCCGCAACTTAAATCCAATTTTTCCCAAGCTTTATATTCAACATTTAAACATTATATATGGTCATATTATGACTTTAAACTCACTTAAATCATTCTTAACATGTCATTAGAATGATATACGTCCTTTAAACATACGGGGTGTAACAATCTTCCCCCTTTAGGAACATTCGTCCTCGAATGTTAAATGAAGTATGTAGAAGCATTAAGCAACGATCTGTTACATAATGAAGTAATGAAGAGATGTTCATATTTGGCTCTCATGTCATTTTGCAGCTTCTTTAGCTATTTCTTCTACATTATTGCTTTGTTATAACATCTTAACTAAAGGAATATCTTTCGTCCTTAGTCGACGAATCTATCTATCTAAAATTGCAACTGGCACCCCTTCATAAGTCAACTGCTCTATGATCTGTATATCATCTACTGGTACAACTCTAGAATGATCTCAAACACATTTTCTGAGTATAGAAATATGGAATACTGGATGTGCCTCCTAATGGTCTGCTGGAAGGTCTAACTCGTAGGCTACACGCCCAACTCGCCTGATAACCTGATATGGACAATTAAATCTAGGGCTAAGCTTTCCCTTCTTTCCAAGTCTCATATCGCCTTTCATAGGGGATACTTTCAGGAATACCCAATCGCCAATCTGAAATTCTAAATCTCAACGTCGTTTATCTGTATAGGACTTCTGTCTGCTCTAAGCTGCTAATAATCCTTCCCTGATCAACTTGACTTTTTCAATTGGTTGTAGGATTAAATCTGGACCTATCAATTGAGACTTGCCAACCTCAAACTATCCTATGGGAGACCTGCATTTGCGCCCATACAAAGTTTCATATGGCGCCAACTATATGCTAGAATGGTAGCTATTATTATATGAAAACTCTATCAACAGTAGATGATCAATCCAGCTGCCTCCAAAATATAACACGTAAGCTCTAAGCATATCGTCTAATATCTGAATGGTCTGCTCAGCCTATCCATCTGTCTATGGATGAAATGCTATACTCAGATTCACCTGTGTCCCTAAACCTGTCTGGAACGATCGCTAGAAATTGGCTGTAAACTGGAGCGCTCCTGTCTGAAATAATAGATACTGGAATATTTGTAGGCGCACTATCTCTCTAATATAAATTCTGGCATAATCCTCTGCTGTATAGGTAGTTCTAACGGGCAAGAAATGAGCTGATTTAGTAAGCCTGTCAACAATAACCCAAATAGAGTCATACCTGCTCCGCATACGGGGCAAGCCTGTAATAAAGTCCATATTCACTGCTTCCCATTTCTATGATGGAATCTCAATTTCCGGTAACAAGCCATTAGGTTTTTGATGCTCGACCTTAACCTGCTGGCAGTTAGGACACTAAGCCATAAATTATGCTATACCACGCTTCATTCCGTCCCAACAATAAATCTGCTTAAGATCATGGTACATCTTAGTCGAACCTGGATTAACAATGTATCTGGAATAATATGCCTCGGACATAATCTATCCATGTAACTCTACAACATCCGGAGCACAAAGTCTTTATTTATACCTAAGAACCCCGTCACTAGTAACCTATATGGTAATTTCAGTTTTCTTCTGGCTATCTGTTGGTATTCAACTAGAACAGGATCCTCATACTACTGCTGTTTTACTTCTGTAACTAGGCAAGTAGTGGCTGCTTTCTGAACTATAACTCTTGCGTCCTCTGAATCTATTAATCTGACTCCCAAGTTGGACAACTGGTGGAGTGCATGAGCTAACTCTCTTTTCTGTGGCTGAAGTAAGATAAACTACACATGGACTTATGACTAGGGGCATCAACTGCAATATTCGCTTTACCTGGATGATAAAGAATTTCCATGTCTTAGTCCTTTAGCAACTCTAGCCATCACGTTTGTCGTAGGTTTAGTTCATTCTGATTAAATATGTACTTGAGGCTCTTGTGATCTGTATAAATATTAACATGAACCCTGTACAAATAATGTCTCCAAATCTTGAATGACTGCTGCAAGCTCCAAATCATGAGCAGGGTAGTTCTGCTCGTGCTTTTTCAGCTGCCTGGAAGCATAGGCAATTACTCTTTCGCGCTTCATCAGACACAACCAAGACCAATTCGAGAAGCGTCACAGTAAATGACATAGCCCTCAGATCCATCTGAAAGTGTAAGTACTGGAGCTGTTATCAACCTGTTCTTTAGTTCTTGGAACTGTACTCGCAAGAATCAGACCACAGAAATTTAGCTATTTTCTGTGTCAATTTGGTCAGTGGAGTTGCAATGGAGGAAAAACCCTCTACGAACCTTCTGTAATAACCTGCCAAACCGAGTAAACTACGTACATCAGTTAGCGTCGTAGGTCTGGACCAATTCTTCACAGCCTCGATCTTCTGGTCATCTACTTTAATTCTTTCTGCTGAAACTATATGGCCAAGAAATGCCACTGAATCTAACCAAAATTCACACTTTGAGAACTTAGCATATAATTGCTGGTGCTGAAGAATACCCAACACTGTGCGTAGGTGCTCCACATGCTATGATTTAGACTTTGAATAGATGAGAATATCATTAATAAATATAATCACAAATAAATCTAGATAAGGACTGAGTACACTGTTCATCAGATCCATAAATACTGTAGGGGAATTAGTGAGTCCAAATGACATCACTAAAAAGTCATAATGGCCATACCTAGTCCTGAATGCAGTCTTAGGTATATCAGATTCTCTAACTCTAACCTGATGGTAGCCTGATCGCAAATCTATCTTCGAGAAGCACTTGGCATCCTGGAGTTGGTCGAACAAGTCATCAATCCTGGGCAGAGGGTATTTATTCTTGATTGTAACTTTATTTAGCTGTCTGTAATCTATGCACATGCGTAGAGAGCCATCTTTCATTTTCACAAATAATAGCGGGGCTCCCCACAGGGAATTGCTAGGTTTGATGAGGCTTTTATCTAACAAATCCTTCAGTTTCTCTTTAAGTTCTTTCTGTTATGCAGGTGCCATCCTGAAAAACATGCCCCTGATGGCGTGCTGGTGCTAAGGAGGTAACTGCTGATCTAGCTGGCTGGGCTGCAGCACTACCACCCCTAATCGGAAAATCTCTCATGAAATGGTCTGCCTTACGATAAATATAACAAGTATCAACTCCTAACTGACATGGACCTAAGTGGCGTTTACCACAATCTAAACATCTGGGATATGTATGACTTGCCGGTATCGAAGTACCACGGTGCTGAAATCCTGAAGTCTATGATGCGTGACTAGATCTGGACTGATGAAGTCTATCAGATCTCAGGCCACGGGAATCTTGAGGTATGCTAGCTGGTGGCTGTGTAACACTCTGCTACCTACTCGCTCCGGATGTCTCTCTAAATGAACAAGACAATCTGCCCCTCTTGTATAACACTCTATCCCTGTCGGCTCTCTGTTTCTGCTTCCTCTCCTTAAGTGATAAAGCAAATGCCTGAATGCGTGATATAATATCTGGCTGTATAGCAACGATCATACACTCATTCACCAGGTGTGGACCTGGTCACCCTACATACCTGTGAATTTTATCCTCCATACTGGCTATTATTGTCAAACCTTGCTAAGAAATTAAAGCGATAATTATACTCTTCTACACTCAAACTTCCCTGTCTCAAGTTCAGGAACTGATTAGCACGTGCTCTCTGTGTCTCTATGGGCATATACTGATGAAGGAAGGCATATGAGAATTCCTTCCAAGTCGTCGGAGTAACATCAGGCCGTCTAGATAGCTCCCATGTCTGATATCACCCTGCTGCTAAGTTATGCAATCTAAATGCAGCCAACTCTACTAACTCTGTGTCTGACACGTCCATAACCCTCAACACTCTGGCTATCCTCACTATAAAATCCTGAGGGTCCTCTCCTGTACGGGATCCGGTAAAGACTGTAGGCTCTAGACTAATAAAATCATTGATCCTGGATCCAACATCTCCCTGGGCATCTGGACTGTGTTGTCTAGTTTGAGCAACTACAACACTGGTCAATAATCTAATGGCATCCCTCATTTTCTGCCCCTGACTGTTGGGTAGAAAAGCTGGACGTACAGTAGCTGCGGTACCTCTAATATCGCCCTGAACTGAAGGGATCTGTGAGGCCTCAGATGCAGTCTCAGGTCTGGACTTCTCACTCTCATCCACCTCAGGTGGCACTCTACTAGTACCCTGGCCGGCAATAGCCTTGCCCATCTGGGCAGCTGTTAGTTTCTTCGGCGGCATCGATTTGCTGAAAACACTATTGTTAGAGGGCTGAATTCTATAATTATGGCTCTATCGCACGATCTAGAGAAGAAAGGAATACAAATGTCCTAAAGTGCCTTGTAGCCTCCTGTTCAAAAGTATGGCGTGCAACATACTCCTGAACAAGACTCTACTAGACACGGCCTGTAGATACCCTAGGACTGAAGTCTGAACTGCTCTGATACCACTTTTGTCACGACCCAACCTAGGGCCGCGACGGATAACCAACACTAAGTGTCGATCATCACTAATCCTGCTGATAATCTGCTAACCATGAGTATAACTAATAAACAGAATAAGCATAAATCTAACTGATGAGAATTATGCAATGCAAAAAGCTGACAAGGCTAACATAAGCTGACATACATAACATACTGACTGAACCACACAGGGACATATCTACAGGCCTCTAAGAGTGATGAACTAAATATACAAAGGACGGGACAAGGCCCCGACATACCTAAGCTGGCTGACTGTACACATACCAAAAGATAAGTAACTCCGGGAGTAAGCGGAGTGACTCCAATAGCTGATAGATGGCCTACTAACATGGTCCAAGCATTGATCTATCTGTACCTGCACGGCATGAAACGCAGCGCCCCAGAAAAGGGCGTGAGTACGATATGTACCAATTATGTAATGCATGAACATATAATATATTATAGCTGAATGAAACTGTAAGGCTGGAATACAGATATGTAAATATAAGCTGGAGCATAGCAATATAGCTGGAAATCTGAAGAACGTACTAAACATGATCTGAATATAAACTGAGCTCTAACTGAATGTGAAACTGAAGACTGAGCTGAACTATACTGATAAACAACTGTAATATGACTGACAACTGGTAACTAGAAACTGGAACTGATAGCTGTCAACTGATACTGACACTAAGAACTGGTGGATGATAACTGAGAACTGATAACTGGTACTGAGCTAAAAATGAACGGTTATCTAAACTTGTACCTGTCTGGTGTTATGGGCTATATCCCCCCAAATCAGGTAACTGAACATCTGAACTAGTACCTGTCTGGTGTTATGGGCTGTGTCCCCCCAAATTAGGTAACTGAAAACCCGAACTAGTACCTGTCTGGTGTTATGGGCTGTATCCCCCCAAATCAGGTAACTGAAAACCGGAACTAGCCTCATGTATAATCATGCAGTGCATACTGTGGCTATATACGCGTATATAACAAACCTGGTGGGTGTTATGGGCTATATCCCCCCCAGCCAGTAATATCTAGTCTCTCTGGTCAGAGTGTGTGAATGACACCCGGTCACACTAGGTGTTTCAACTACCGCCTGAACCAGAGGGGCTGTATCCCCTAGACGGGTAGTATCACACGCGTCCGGACTGTGTGCACAATGTCCAGCCTCTATGGGGGACTCCAAATCACACATAACGTGATCACAATAGAAGCATAAGCATGTATGAGGCATAAAACATGTGGCAACAATATATATGGACTCAAAGGAATGATAAGAAAACTCTGGATGGAATTGTAGACACAACCTGAAACTTAGAATGTGTCTAACTCTTTGATTTTTATAAAAATTTCGGCAGAGTTTCTACTGAAACTGGATGATACGCAAAAATGAACCAGCAGTATACTATACACGGGAATGGATACCCGGATAAACTGATAACATAAACAAATTAACTGGATAACAAGATGAGAGTGGCGTAACAATTCCACGGATGTACAAAATTTCTAGACAGTACCAGCATCCTGTATTGCATCATACTTTTGAGGGTGCAGATAAAAGTTATAGACTTCATGGTCTCATGATAGTTGTAGATATATGTCTTAGGATTCTGGAGATTCTTAAATCATCTTAATATTAATTTTTTATAAGGAGTTATGATCAATATACTAACAGCTGTCAAAAGATCAAAATGATTTTTTCAGATTTTGAAACTTTTTGTCTTTCTGATTCGGATGTCTTTCACCTTGGATTTTAGTACCAAATTAAGTATATACAAGGTTTCCTTAATACCATACAAGTTTCTCACAAGAAAAACTAAGTTTAGAACTAATAAAAGCTTCAAAATCCAAAAGATACATGCCAAACGAAAGGTTTAGCCTTACATACCTTTGATGTTTCTTGCTTCTAAACCTTGTTTTCCTTGAATTCAACACCTTCTAAAGCTTAAACAAGCTATAATACAACATTTAGGTACTTTTCTTAGCCATGAAGTAATTCTAAAACTCAAGCTATAGACGAAATTGAAGGTAGCATAACGTTACCTTAATCGCGTAGAGTGTTTTGACGCAATCCGTCTTCAGTTTCGAGTTAAGATTGATGTTGTTTCTTCAAAATCATAAAAAATGGTTTTAGACTGAAGAAAGGGCTTTTCCTATTGTGTGTTTTCTGGAAAATGTCGAGAGAGAGAATGATTTCTCTTTTATAATTAAAACATTTCATTTCTAGCCCTCTTTTGCGCTTATGTCTCTTTTTCTGGTCTGATTTCTGATGCTCATATCTTTTTATCCAGACATTGTATGAACAAACCGTCAAATATTTTGGAAACTAAACTCCAATACCTTCAATTTGGTATATGATATATCCCCAAAAGACCTCATATAACACAAGAAATTAATTGTTGAAAAAGCTTCGTTACAAGGCAATTCCTTAGTCGGTTTTTCCGCAATTTAAATCCAAATTTTCCCAAACTTTATATTCAACATTTAAACATTATATATGGTCATATTATGACTTTAAACTCACTTAAATCATTCTTAACATGTTATTAGAATGATATCTGTCCTTTAGACATACCGGGTGTAACAACCGCTTCGCACCCGCCCCGCCCCATTGTCATCCCTACCTATGCCCCCATTTAGGCATGTTAGCCTTAAGACCATGCAATGAATATCCCCCACTTTTTAGGAGTTCTGAAAATAATACAAACACGTAGCCAAAATAAGCCCCACGTTCGAAATGGGCGATATCATGGGTAGTTTGGGCGCCCAATTGCCTGCCATGTACCGGACACACTTGTGCGAGCTCATGCCATATGTGTGCTAAGACTTCATTTTAGTGCCAAGTCTTACCGCGCGCCGCTTTGGCATGCCATTCCACCGTGCCATGCTTTTACCTATATCAAGTGCCCACTGTCATTGTCAATGTGTATGCCTAGGAGCACATGTCCACGCCATCACTGCCTACACTTGGCCAATTCCACGCAATTGCATCATGACACCGAGTCATGAGACCTCATTGCGTTGCTAAGTCATTTGTCCACCGCTCGACAGACTTGCTGATGTGTGGGAATTTTTCCTACATAAGACTCTTCAACTTTTGTTTCTGAATCCAAAAGCAACAATTTGAAAGAATAAAGTAAAGAAAATGAATCCACAAGAAGCAAAGAACCAAAGGTGGGTCAATATTTAAGAAACAACTGGACAATCTTGAAAAAGTATGGCAACCCTACTTAGGTGCGGCCACACAATCTCAGAAGGAGAAATAAGCCAAGTCAAGGAGATCTTAGTGCGCTATTGCCCAAGCCTTATGCAAAAACAAAATCATAGAGAAGATTATTCTCTATAACCAAGAGGTGGCCGCCCAATGACAAGTCCTTTGTGATTAACTTAACTCGGAACAACTCCAAAAGCAGCTGACCAAGGGAGAAGAGCCCCAACACAATTAATGCAGTGTATAATTGTGAGATCGCAAACTCTTGTGCAGACCACATGATCAAAGTAACTGAAGAGAAGGCGCAGGCATAATAATGTGCATCCCAATATCAAAATTGAAGACAAAATACAGATGTGCCGCGTCCCAATTCATGTGTTGGGAGCATAACTTGCAAACTGATATTTTTGTAATTAATTTTGGCGAAGATTGTAAATAGTTAGACTTAGTTTATTTCACATATTCTTTAACTCGAAGAGAAAGTTAGAGAGTTGGAAACGGCTGTAAATAGTTAGACTTAGTTTATTTCACATATTCTTTACCTCAGAGAGAAAATTAGAGAGAAGCTTTGGCCTTTTTTCATCTATTTGTGAAGAACCTACCATACTTTGTAATGATTTCTTTTTGTTACAACTTTTAGTGCATTTATCATCCGTTACATACTTGATTCCATTACAAAGCATGAGTAGCTAAGTCCAAACTAGGGTTATAGTCTAAACCTATATTGCTCACCTAATGGTACTAACCAACTTGAAACGACCTCGGTTAGTCGTTTCGGAAGTTAGGGCTCCGATTGGCGTGCCGATAATTTTAAAAATTTTGTAATGTCCATTAGAACCTGTCTGTAAAATTTGAGCTAAATCAGACCTCGTTTGGTAGGCATCGGAAGAAGGTTTCAGTTTTTATTGTCGATAAATACAAAAAAGAGATTTGTGAGCTCGGTTTTGGTGAACGAGCTCCGATTCAAAATCCGAAAGCGTCGTTAGGTTCGTATGAGTGTTTTTGACTTTTGTGAACTTTCGAAAGTGAATTTCGATATTGTTCGGCTAGTTTCCGCTAAAATGCGAAAGTTATATAATTTGACCTTTTTCCATTTAATTGGCATATTGATTTTCGGGAGTCCGATTTGAGATCCGCCTTTGCGAATATGTTACATGTATTTTTTATATCTTGTATGAAAATTTTGAAATTATTTCGAATATTGTAGGATACCGTTTTAATTTTTGTCACGAAAAGAAAAGAAAATAAAAAAAATGAAAAAGGAAAACAGAAAACGACCAAAAAAAAAATAAATGAAGAAAGAGAACGAGCTATGTCTAATCCTTAGCGTGATTTAAAATTCCAGGAAACGAAACAGAAACAGAAACAGAAACTTAAAATCAAAAGAGAATATGCAAAAAAATGCCAGAAAATGCGAAAAGAGCCGGAGAAAAATAGTATTTTCACCCCAAAATATTCTGATAATGATCCTAATATATTATTTGATTTTATTACGTGTGTTTGAATATATTTTAACGGTAAAAATTGAGATATTATACATCGTTTTAATAAGTTCAACTTATAATTTAAAGGGTCAATTGGACCCCGATAGTGGAATTGATTATATATTCGTACTCTGTAAGTTATGGGCAACATATAAATGTAATTTATTTGAAGTTTGGTTATGTGACCTTAACCCTGTACATATGTCTGGCCTGCGTATTGCGTATTCGAATAGAGAATCAGGTTCCTACCTGGATTATACTAAGATTTGAGAAATGATGCCTTTAGCCTTATTTGATATAGTTTTCTGCTTATTGAATAGAGTGGGATCGTTTGGAAAGGAAACCAAAGGATAAAGCGGTTGTTGATTAGTCGTACTAACTTTTGGAAGAGGTAAGTGTTTATATCCATTTCTTTGGAGGCACCTAGCCTCGTGGATTTTCTATCACATGTTCCTTACGTGTGTAGCTGCTGATAGGCGTACTCATTACTCCTTATCTTTGGATTTATATTGTATATTAAATGTTATGTTCTGTTGTTGGTATTGCATTGAGGATCTGAGTATTGTACTCCGGCTGTGAGTTGAGATATACTTCCCGGCAGTCGATGAGAGTCCCGCACCGGTGAAGGGTTATCATTGCATCATATTGAGGGTAGGAGGATTCCGCCCTCGGAGCTGGAGGATTCCACTCAGGAGGATTCCGCCCTAGGAGCAGGAGGATTCCGCTCCATTGCATCATATTGAGGGTAGGAGGATTCTGCCCTCGGAGCAGGAGTATTCATTTCCATTGCATCATATTGAGGGTAGGAGGATTCAACCCTCGGAGCTGGAGGATTCCGCTCCATTGCATCATATTGAGGGAAGGAGGATTCTGCCCTCGGAACAGGAGGATTCCGCTCTATTGCATCATATTGAGGGTAGGAGGATTCCGCCCTCGGAGCAGGAGGATTCCGCTCTATTCATTTGGCACATGTGACCCTTTGCATCATATTTTATTTCATTTCATACCGTTCAGTAGACTTGTGGTACATAACTACTGTTCTGCTTATACGTGCATTACTTATTCGTTTATATATTTCTGGCTCGTATTCTGGGTTGCGGGGATCGAGTTGCACGCCGCAACGGTATAAATATATGGATCGGGTTGCACGTCGCAGCGGTATAAATATATGGATTGGGTTGCACGCCGCAACAGGATAAATATATGGATCGGGTTGCACGCCGCAACAGAATGTATTTCTGATCGTTGATGTGTTCGGGATACCTATATGTTCTGGCTATCTTACGTTCTTGGTTGTTGATGATTTTATGGTTTCATACGTGTTTCCGGTTATTATTTGGCTCTGCCATTTTATAATTTAAATAAGAGAAATTTGGTTTATCTGTTTCTTCTTCTTCCTGGCTAGATATCCTATTCTTTGAAGTGGCTAGTCTGCCCCACTTATTGAGTCCTTTTGACTCACCCTTGTTTGTTGTTTATTTCTTGTCTATTTATTTCATTTCGGCAGGTTTGCTCCAGGATTGAGTTCGCCACGTTGTGAAGGAGCGAAGATGACTTCAGCTGTTAGGGTGAGCCAACTTTTATTCCGGATGGACACCAGTTTATTGGTTATTATTTCAGTTGCATTTTGCTCTCTTCAGGAGGTATCTGTCTTCTTTGTACTCTTAGATGTCTAGTCTGGATAGCCCTAAACCTAGTATGTTGGGTTATCAGCTGTAATTTCTTTTGTACAGCTTAGAGGCATCAGTATGTCTTTGTTTTTGTTTTAAGTCTTGTCCTTATTTATGAATTGACATATTTATTTTCTGAATTAAATTAGTAAGGGTTCGCCCCGACAGGTCTAGGGAAGATGTCGGGTGCCCGCACGACCTAACTTGATTCTGGGTCGTGGCAGTTGGTATCAGAGCCTAATTTAGAGTTTATCCAGACTAAGACAGTGTCTACTAGAATCTCGCTGATGGGTATGTAGACGTCCGTACTTATCTACGAGGGGCTATGATCGCATTTAGGAAGTTTCACTTCCTTCTTTTCTGATCGTGCGTCGGTCTAGGATGAAAACAGTATTTTTTTAATTCCTTCATGGTAATTGTGAACCCTCGTGCGACAAATCAGCAAATGGTATGAGTTCAAGGCGAAGCAGTCTAGCATGGGGCTAGCACTGACGAAGCCCCGAGAGTTTTTTATCGTGCTGACGACCTAGTTACGAGGCCCCAGTTGTATGAGCTCGCGATGGGTAAGGGAGCAGGACCTTGTGGTTCCCTTGGCTCTCTATGATGCTTTTACGAGAATCTTGGCAACGCAGATACCACAACAACCTATTATTCGCTAGGGAGCTTATCAGGTTGCCACAGATGTAGATGTTCGGACTTAGAGAGTTCTTGTTCCAGTTCCACAGTAAATTATGTTCCAGAGGCAGCATGTGTTGCGCCACTAATTATTCTGGTTGGTAGCTAGCCCAAGTAATAGCTCGGTTCGAATGTCTGAAGATGATGTATTATTTTATCTGGTTGAACCTTCCGATATTCTCAAGCCATGCATCAGATAATCCCTGTGTAAGTTTTTTTTTTTACAAATAAAATGATGTCAGCGTATCCTTCAGGCTCTTGATTATATCGAGCGGTATGGTGTTGATTATTCTTCTTTCCAGTTTCAGGGGTCCAACCTTGAATTGGTGGGCCTCTCTCTCTTATTAGCTAACTTGGTTCAATTTTTCTTCTAGATTCGTGGAAAAGTTCCTTTCGAGTAGCGAACGAGATGAAAAGTGTTTCCAGTTCGAGTGGATTGGACAGGGTAGCCTGTCGGTTAGCCTGTTGGTTTCAGAATATGAGATTGAATTCTATAGAATGGCTGAATATGCATTAGAACTAGTCCATGAGCCTTTCGAGAGATTCAAAGATTTATTGGTGACCTTTCTCCTTCCTTGAGATCCCAGATGGCTCGAAAAATTGATGTTGGGACTTCATTTGATGTCGTTGTTGATATTGCCCAAAGGTATTAGGCATACCATACGTTAGAGCGGGAAGAGTTAGAGCGAGAGAGTGAGAAATCCCGCGGCCCTGGTGGGCACCATACCTCGTTTGAAGGTAAGAGTTCTGATTATTTTGGGAGGTCACTTGCCAGGTTATCTCAGCTGGTAGAGCATAATTCTTAAAATACGCTAATAGTTCATTAAGATAGACCCAATTTTTGTCTTTATAGTCTATCAAAAATCTGTCCAGCTTCTATTTTCACTGGAAAGGTGTTATCAGTGTCGTGAGCCTGTCATTTTTGGGTGGAGTTCTTCCTTAGTCCGGCAAGTAGGCAGTCGTCCTTTCTCTCGTCATCAGGCACCTGCACCGTCGCAGGGAATTTCATTTAGATCTCAATCAGCAAAAGAAATTCCACAATCCAGTAGAGGTTGAGACTGTGGTGGCAGTAGTTCTTCAGAGTAGTGGCTCAACTCAGCTGCAGGGGTAGTTCAATGAACTGCCAGTCTGGCATGATGCTGAGGTATCCGATGTAGTACACCCAAGTATTTCTAGCTCACTTAAATGTGTGTAAGCTTTGATTCTTCCGATCAATTTGTAAATGATTGTCTAATCATATTTCCATAGTTTCTGGGGATGGCGTTTCTATTAAGAATCTGTTGCGGTAGAGGGGTGAGCTTCTTGTATGATTTATTCCTGGCATTTATGATGACCCTGCTAGTTTATCTGTTTTAAATGCAAGAGATTTGTGAGTGAGTATCGATATTGCTTGCTTGGTATTTTGTTATGCCTCATTCATTTATAATGTCAAGTGAGTCTACCTCTCTTTGGAACTCAGTGTCGATAGGATGATGGGATTCTTATTTGTCACCATCAGAAACTGTCATTGTTTCTTCCGGTGTAAAGTGGTTAGTAAGTAATACTCGATCTATGTGTCTCCTCTTGGTTCGAGACGCTAGTAGAGTCATGTTATTCTACAAGTTTGTCTCGGTATAAAAGGGTTTTCTGGTAAATTGTCGGAGTTTCCTTTTTAAAGGAAGGTTAAATTGACATAGATTTTGTTCCATAAAGCTCATTCAATGTCTATTTCTTCAATTGCGATTCTTCGGTTTGCCTGACTCATAAATAGTGTAGCTCTGGTAGCTAAATAAATAAGAAGAAGAGCTTCCTATAGCTCTAATTATTTCTATCCTCAGTCTGTTTCCATCTCTTCTTTGTTCGGCACTGGTAAGCTTAGGCGGTCAGTAGCCTCTTGTGATTTTCCCTGTGTTGAGCCAGAGTGCGTGTCAAGGTGGCAGGGTAAGCACATGGTTGTTTTTCAAGGCTACTAAGGGTAATGAGAGGCGTCATTTGACCTTTGATTTGATCCATCAGGCGGTGGTGCTTATAGAAAATGTATAGAGTTGTGAACTCGAGAGTTGCAGCTGTTTGGCAACTCGAGAGAGTAATTTGGTAGCTCAGGTCTGAGTCGCGTTCTCTACTCAGCTAAGTCTTCCTTAATCCAGCAGGTTGTGCGAGGATGACTATTTCTATTCAAATTATTTGTATGAGTTTATGTTCTAAGTGGAGGAGTCTTCCTCCAATTGATGCCGAATCATAATATTAAATCTCTAAGGCGTTGTTGAAGCGTAAGCTAATTCTTTATTTCATCGACCTGTTCTATATCGAAAGTATATCGACGAGGTGATTCGTTGGTGGAATCATGTTAGCCCATCAAGAGTTGCGTGTATCTTCATTTCGAAAATATAGAACTCTTCTCTCATGATCGAGAAAGTGTCAGCTTAGTCCGAATAAGTTGGGCAATGATGTTATCATATTATCCAGATATGTTTTATTCCAAGAGTTCGGTATTCGTGTTATAATTCTGATTCTACAATCATGAGATAATATCCGTGGAGTAGCTTATGAAGGTCGTGAAAGTTCTTTTGTTATCTGTGCGGAATTTTCTTTAAACTTATGCTCATTTAAGGACGAACGAGAGTTTAAGTGGAGGAGAATGAAACGACATCGGTTAGTCGTTTCGGAAGTTAGGACTCCGATTGGCGTGCCGATAATTTTTAAAATTTCGTAATGTCCATTAGAACCTGTCTGTAATATTTGAGCTAAATCAGACCTCGTTTGGTAGGCATCGGAAGAAGGTTTTAGTTTTTATTGTCGATAAATACAAAAAAGAGATTTTCGAGCTCGGTTTTGGTGAACGAGCTCCGATTCAAAATTCGAAAGTGCCGTTAGGTTCGTATGAGTATTTGTGACTTTTGTGATCTTTCGAAAGTGAATTTCGATGTTGTTCAGCTAGTTTCCGCTAAAAAGCGAAAGTTATATAATTTGATCTTTTTCCATTTAATTGGCATATTGAGTTTCGGGAGTCCGATTTGAGATCCACCTTCGCGAGTATGTTACATGTATTTTGTGTATCTTATATGCAAAAGTTGGAATTATTTTGAATATCGTAGAGTACCGTTTTAATTTTTGTCACGAAAAGAAAATAAAATAAAAGAAAATGAAAAAGGAAAACAGAAAACGACCAAAAAAAAAATAAATGAAGAAAGAGAAACGAGCTATGTCGGCTAAGCTAAGGATTATAATATAATCCTTAGTGTGATTTACAATTCCAGGAAACGAAACAGAAACACAAACCGAAAATTAAAAGAGAATATGCAAAAAAAATGCCAGAAAATGCGAAGAGAGCCGGAGAAAAATAGTATTTTCACCCCGAAATATTCAGGTAATGATCCTAATATATTATTTGAGTTTATTATGTGTGTTTGAATATAGTTGAACGGTAAAAATTGAGATGTTATACATCGTTTTAATAAGTTCAACTTATAATTTAAAGGGTCAATTGGACCCCGATAGTAGAATTGATTATATATTCGTACTCAGTAAGTTATGGGCAACATATAAATGTAATTTCTTTGGGGTTTGGTTATGTGACCTTAAAACCTGTACAATGTGTACATAGGCCTGGCCTGCGTATTGCGTATTCGAATAGAGTATCCGGTTCCTACCTGGATTGTTCTAAGATGTGAGGAATGAAGCCTTTAGCCTTATTTGATATAGTTTTCTGCTTATTGAATAGAGTGGGATCGTTTTGCAAGGAAACTAAAGGATAAAGCGGTTATTGATTAGCCGTACTAACTTTTGGAAGAGGTAAGTGTTTATATCCATTTCTTCGGAGGCACCTAGCCTCGTGGATTTTCTATCACATGTTCCTTACGTGTGTAGCTGCCGATAGGCGTATTCATTATGCCGTAGCTTTGGATTTACATTGTATATTAAATGTTATGTTCTGTTGTCAGTATTGCATTGAGGATCTGAGTGTCGTACTCTGGCTGTGTGTTGACATATACTTCGCGGCAGTCGATGAGAGTCCCGCGCCGGTGAAGGGTTATCGTTGCATCATATTGAGGGTAGGAGGATTCCACCCTCGGAGCAGGAGGATTCCGCTCCATTGCATCATATTGAGTGTAGGAGGATTCCGCCCTAGGAGCAGGAGGATTCCGCTCCATTGCATCATATTGAGGGTAGGAGAATTTCGCCCTAGGAGCAGGAGGATTCCGCTCCATTGCATCATATTGAGGGTAGGAGGAATCCACCCTCGGAGCAGGAGTATTCATCTCCATTGCATCATATTGAGGGTAGGAGGATTCGGCCCTCGGAGCTGGAGGATTCTGCTCCATTGCATCATATTGAGGGTAAGAGGATTCCGCCCTCGGAGCAGAAGGATTACGCTCCATTCATTTGGCACATGTGACCCTTTGCATCATATTTCATTTCATTTCATACCATTGTGTAGACTTGTGGTATATAACTACTGTTCTGCTTATACGTGCATTGCTTATTTGTCTATATATTTCTGGCTCGTATTCTGGGTTGCGGGGATCGGGTTGCACGCCGCAATGGTATAAATATATGGATCGGATTGCACGCCGCAGCGGTATGAATATATGGATTGGGTTGCACGCCGCAACAGAATGTATTTCTGATCGTTGATGTGTTCGGGATACCTATATGTTCTGGCTATCTTACGTTCCTGGTTGTTAATGAGTTTATGGTTTCATACGTGTTTCCGGTTATTATTTGGCTCTGCCTTTTTATAATTTAAATAAGAGGAATTTGGTTTATCTATTTCTTCTCCCTGGCTAGCTATCCTATTCTTTGAGGTTGCTAGTATGCCCCACTTATTGAGTCCTTTTGACTCACCCTTGTTTGTTGTTTGTTTCGATTCTATCTATTTCGTTTCGGCAAGTTCGCTCCAGGATTAAGTTCGCCACGTTGTGAAGGAGCGAAGACGACTTCAGCTGTCAGGGTGAGCCAGCTTTTATTCCAGATGGCCACCATTTTATTGGTTATTATTTCAGTTGCATTTTGCTCCCTTCAGGAGGTATCTGTCTTCTTTGTACTCTTAGATGTCTAGTCTGGATAGCCCTAAACCTAGTATGTTGGGTAATCAGCTGTAATTTCTTTTGTACAGCTTAGAGGTATCAGTATGTCTGTGTTTTCGTTTTAAGTCTTGTCCTTATTTATGAATAGACATATTTATTTTCAGAATTAAATTAGTAAGGGTTCGCCCGACAGGTCTAGGGGAAGATGTCGGGTGTCCGCACGACCTAACCGGATTCTGGGTCGTGTCACAACTAAGCCTAAATCTAGTTGGGAATAACTTCTTTTCACAATTTTCATAATCAAATTCTCATGGGCATGTGGTGATCAAAACAATCCTAACCTTACTAGTACCCAACTTACATCGAAATAGTAGATTAGGAAAAGGGTAAATAGTAATGGAGAATCCAAGGTAGGTGTGCTATTGATTACCTTCAATTAACAAATTGAAACACCGAAAAGGGGAGATCCACTTGTTGCATTTGCACGTGTTCCTATTTTTAGACTTAGGAGCAGAAAGTTCAGTATCTTCACGACTAAAGTCACCCAATGCATCAGCAGTCGCATTAGCACTAGGGAGGTCTTTAATATTTTTCCTCCTTAGTTCCATGTAAGCCCACCCTCGTAGCCCAAACATAAAATTATGTAACTTGTCTTCCTCAAATATGTTACTTATGCTCAAGATCAAAGAAGAAAATATTTTGATATAAACAAACCCATTTGCCTCAAACATTTCAGTTTGTCCTTAGCAATCCAAGAATAATTGCTAGGAAAGAACTGATTCTTCAATTCCATTTTAAACCTCTCCCACGAATCAATCTTTTTCTTGTCCGCGCTCGTATAATCAGCAATATGAGTACGCCACCGTAACTTTGTATCTCCTGACAGATACATTGTTGTCATGGACACTTTGTCCTCATCTTTCACCCATGCAGTCTCATTTAGATTCTCATTTTCCTTGGCTAATTTCTCCATTTCAACCGTGACAACAACTTTGAATGCTCAATTCTCCACTTTAAAGTCATTTGCAACGGGACATATTAGGTGAGAATTGGGCCAACACATCAACCAAATCAAACCCATATTAAGTCACCCCCACAAGTGTTTCAAGTTTAGCTAGTCGCTCCATAAAATCCACATTGCTACCCCTACCAGCAATAACTCTAAGCCATGAAACTGCACAACAAAACATTGATATCAGTTGTCACGGGGGCAGTTTTCAGTACTTGAACGCAGTAGAGATTTGCCCCGTGCGATAGCCAAGCACCAAACAAGGCTCAGGTTTAATCACTTAAAATAATTTAGTGTCGTCAAACACTTAGAAAAATTTAAGTAGCAATATAGTAAGTTTTAGACTTGGGCAGATTTCTGAATATTTATAAAGATCAACACACAAATGAACGAAAGGCAACAACAGAGACATGCATATACGAAAAAACCCTTCCAAACCTTTATATTAATAAAAAAAATATAATGGTCCCCAATGCCAATACTTAAGCAATTTTAAAATTCCACTACGGTTGTTTCTCATGCTAAACCTAAGGTCGGCCAAGGCTTATATACTGCCTAGGCCTCATTTACATATGTCATCCTTAAGGCCATGCAGTGGACTTCCCCCACTTGCTTGAAATTCCAAAAAATAATACAAACACTTAGCAAAAATAATGCACACGTATGAAACGTGCGAGATCATGGGCGATATGGGCAGTTATTGATGCTCAAATACCTGCCCATGTGCGCCGCACACCTGACTGCCCATGTGCCACGCACACTTGTGCATGCTCATGCCATAGGCATGCCAAAGCTTCATTTTGGTGCCAATCCTTGCCACCAAATCACTTCATCATACCATGCAATTGTGCCACAACTTTGCTTTTGTCAAGTGCCCAGTGTCTTTGCCAATATGCATGCCTATGAGCATATGCCATGACATCATTTCCCACACACGATTAATTTCGTGCCATTACTTGCGTTTGCATCATGAAACCAAGTCATGACACTCCTTTTCCTTGCTAACTGATTTACCCACAGCTCGACAAAATTGCTTCCCACAAGCTACCCTTATTCCACTCTTGACACTAGACTGACATGCCTTTGTGCCACACCCATTTGTAAGACGGTTCACTCATCTCTTGCCTCCCTCAAGGCACTTTTAGCGTTCCGTTGCACAAGCTAATTGCTACCATGTTGGTTCTGAACCTGCACAGACCCTTGACAAGGAGAAACATACTAAACCTGTGCCATAGTCATCACATGCATAAACTGACCTATCTATGGGGATAAACACCTAGCATCCTTGCTAGCACTAGACACTTTTCTATTTTTCAACCTAAAAGATGTTAATTACCTAGCAAGTATAACTAAAGTAACATTGTGATAAAAATCATGATACCTCTCGACAATGCTCACGATATGGATACAAGAATTTGATAAAGAAATTTAAACAAACTTGCGAAAGCTAAAGAAATTAACTTAAAAATGAAAAAAAGAACTTGAAATAAAGATAGAATGAATTCGAGAAAGAGTTTTGTTGAATTCAAGAATGGATAAAAAACTTCAAGAATGAATCCAGAAATTCAAGACAAGTCTAAATCATGGAAAGGAACTCCTAACAACAACAACTAGACTAGCTAATTTTCTTTGGTAGAGAATAACTCAAGAAGAAGATTATGGAATTTCGACCCCCTTTAGAGTAACAAAGAACAACAGTAAAATAAATTTAACACCTTTCTTGAATACTTAAAAGAAATTAAAAGATTAAAGAGGATATACCTCATCATAAAAAAGTGTAGACTTGAAGGTTGAAAGATAAATCCAAGAGTAGCCACACACACAAAAGCGCAAGAGAAAACCTATCAATTTTTATACATCATAAATAATCTCTATTGTATCTAAAAATAAAGAAAGTAACCCAATATAGGAGTAGGGGCTGACCAAGGGCCTTCCAAAATCCTATTCAAATTTGGTTTCTAAGTAATAATAACATAGAAAAAGAAACCAATTAGGAAAGAAAATCCTAATAGAATAAGAAAAGAAAGTAAATCCTTACTAAAATAGTAAAAGTAAATTATATCCTAAATAAAATTGATAAAATAATCCTAACTAATATTGGAAATCCACAAAAACCCCACATACGTTTTTCTCTCAAGAAGCTGGCGATTTTAGGCGACTCAATAGGCGATCCTACGCAGCTTCTTCTTGACTTCTTCCATGGCCGATCAGGCTACTGGGCAGCCCCCCACTGGGGTTGCTCAGCCCCCTCCCATACCTTCCACAGCCTCCTATGCTGCCGTGGTGGTTCCCCAAGCTCAACCTACTAAAAAACATTCAGTTTCGCTGCCTACTTTACCTATAAGACACCCCCAACAAATTAATGAAAGACAAACAATGATGTGGAATAAAAAGGAAGTGCAGCATTCTATCGCCTCTACTAAGTTGAGTTACGACATAATTGGAAAATTTACATATGGGGCTCCTGAACTCAATGATTTACGTAAGATAATTCCTTCACAGTGTGAGGTGAAAGGACATTGCGTTATAGGATCACTGGATTATCGTAGCATTTTGATACGCTGCTCTTTGTTTGAGGATTACGTGAATCTGTTATCGAAAGGCCATTGGCTCAACGTTGGTAGAAGCTCTTTTCTTATGAGAACATTGAAATGGGATCCATGGTGTGACCCTAGAAAAGAAACATCGATTGCTATAGGGTGGATATCCTCCCTAACTTGCCTCCTAATTTTTTTTGTTAAAGAATGCGTGTTTTCTTTAGCTTTGGCAGTGGGTAAACCATTGCACTTGGATGCAGCGACTATTAATCATACACCTCCAAGTTGTGCACGAGTGAAGGTACAAATTGATCTACTTGGTGATTTTCCGCATGAGATCGACATAGTTGAAGTTGATGAAGAATCAGGAAAGAAGCATTCAAAGTGTATTATTGTTTATAACTACTTGCCAAAATATTGTTCTTCATGTTGCTTGCAAGGACATGACAATGAGGAGTGTCGTGTGTTACATCCGGATTTATATGAAGAGAGGAATGAGAAAGGTGGAAAGCAGGATGATAAGGCAGTCGCACAACCAGTTTCAAGGGTCCTGAAGAGTGGGAAAATTGTTGGGGTTGCAGGCCCTAGCAACACAAAATCTAATGACACAGTTGAAGGCAAGCAGATTAGGCATCAAGATGTTAGAAGAAAAAATCCTACTCGTGAGTGGCAGGTTGTTAACAAAAAGAAGGGAGTGGCTATTCAAAATTAAGATGAGCATGCACAAGTCATTCAACGAAATTCTAATGCTTTTGCAGCGTCACAAGTTCAAGACAATGATGTTTTACAAGTTGTTGACAAGTTGGGAGCTCACACAAATGAAAAAGTGAAAGAAAACAAGCAAGACAATGGGATAATTGATTTTCGTATTAAAACTGGAGGAGCTGGGATTTTGGACAAAGATTTGCTTCGATCTAGAGGTGTCATAATTGTTGATGAGGCAGTCAAGGTGCAAGGTCTTCAAAACGAGGATTTTCTTCCAGTTGCAACTCGACGTGTAGTTTATAATGGTGGTGTGAATGTAGTTGAGGGTTGCATTAAATTTGGGGGTATTGACGTTGCAGACAAAGATTTTGTGGGAACGCGTAGAGTAGTTGAAACTGGTGGAGAGAGTATTAAAGCTGGGGGTCCTTTAGACACAGATTTGGTTGAAAATCGTGGTGTTATTATGGTTCTTGATGGTTTCAATAAGGCTGAGTTTAATGCTTCAGGTAATTCACCAAGCATTAAAGCTGAAGGGTTGAATTTGTTGGGACAAAAAGGTGCATCTGAGGGTCAGGGTATTTTCCCAGATTTTAATGCGCTACAAAAGCAGCAGGAAGTTAATGTTTCAGCAGTCAAAAAAGGATTTCAAGCTGCGGGATTGCATTTAATGCAATCCAATTTTAATGCTTCAGGAAAATCAATGGCCTTTACAGCTGAGGGCACGAATTTATTGCGTCAAATTGGATCAGGTTCTAGTGTGAATGCTTCAGGTATTAAAGCCGAGGGTGTGCGTGATTGTGCAGTAGACTTTAATGCTTCGAACTTGAATGAGGATGCTTTGGCTTCAGCTGGTATTAAAACTAAGGGAGAGCTTCTTCAACGTGTGGGAGCAGAATCCATTTTGGGAAAGGAAGAATTAAATGCTTCTCCTAGAATGTCAGGGACTGCGTTTAATACGAGTAATAAAGCTGGAAGATTGGAGCTAATCAATGCAGAGGCACAGTTATTGTCTAATAAAGCTGTGGGAACATCTTTTTCTCCCTTTCCAGATTTAATACCACTTGACACATTAAAGAAACTCATCACAAACCCTAAATTGACCCACATAATGCCTGTTGTTGATCCTTTAAATCCTACTCCTATATCCATTGGAACTCTTGTCCCTTTAAATACATCAGACCAATCCGTTCCTTCCCAGCTAAACCTTGTCAACACTGATTCTAATTTTGAGCAACCTGGGAGCTTATCGAAGGATGATTTCACAGAAGATGAAAAGGAATTGCTGAATTCTTTAGAGTTTAGTGATAGCAAGGGTATTTTGCAGAGGCAGCGACGTCATACTCCAAGTAAGCAGATTGTGTTACAAGATGATGTGGGAGATGCGACTGGTTTTGATGATGAAGAGGAGGAATCCACAGCTCATAATCTCCGACAAACGGCCAGGGAAGGTGATTTGTCACCTAGAGATGCACCAAAGAAAGGAGTAAGACGTAATAAGAAAGAGCCTGGGCCAATTTTCAGGATACAACCAATCCGGAGTTCTAAATCAAAAGTTTAATGATGAATAAAGCTTTGATTTGGAATATTCGATCAGTTAATACGCAGGAAGCATTTAAAAGGTTAAATACTTTGCATAGACATCATCATTTTGATTTTATAGGGTTACTTGAGCCTTTTCAGGAGCCCTGTAGAGTTCAATACTATGGTATGCGACTGGGTATGCATTGGTACTTTACTAATGTCAATGGTCAAATTTGGGCTTTCATTGGGGAAGATTATGCAGTGACAGTAGTGGATGATCAAGAGCAACAACTTACTTTGAAATTGCATCATATTGTACAGGCGCAGGATTTTTTTCTTACCTTCGTTTATGCTAAGTGTGACAAAATTGAAAGAATGGAGCTGTGGGATTCTTTGCAATTTTTAGCATCTACTATGGTTAAGCCGTGGCTCATTGGAGGTGATTTTAATGTTATTCTTTCTGAAGAAGAAAAATATGGGGGACTTCCAGTATTGTCACACGAAGTGGATGATTTTGCTGCTACTATAGCTGCTTGTGGTGTCACTGACTTAGGGTACACTGGTACCATTTACACTTGGTGGAATGGGAGGATTGAGAATCAGTTTATTTTAAAGAGGATTGATAGATGTTTTTCTAATCAGGAGTTCATGGATTTCTTTCCAAATATTAACATTGAACACCTTGCCCGGACTGGATCTGATCATTCTCCTTTGTTGATAAAGTGTTCGACTGATTCTTCTACTATTATTAAATCCTTCAAATTTTTGAATTTCTGGACTGCTAATGAATCCTTCTTGCAGCTTATGAAGGATAATTGGGTTTGTAATTGTGTAGGGGATCCTTTTATTATTTTTCACAGGAAATTGAAGAAAGTGAAGCAGGCCTTATCAAGGTAGAGCAAAGCTACTTTTGGCAATATTTTTCAGAAAATTGTCTCTCTGGAAGATATTATTAAAGCACATGAGCTTCAGCTTGAAGAATCTCCTGATGCATATCATAGGGAGCAATTGAAGAAAGCTGAAGTTGAATTAAAAAGGGTGTTGCATTTTGAAGAGGAATTTTGGAAGCAAAAAGCAGGCTTTCAGTGGTTCAAAGATGGTGATAGAAACACTAAATTTTTTCATGCTCAGGTACAAGGTAGGAGGAAGATGCTTAAAATTCATAGAATCCAGGACAGGCTTGGAAATTGGCTTAATGATGAAGAAGATATGGCTGCTGAAGCTGTGGAGTTTTTTCAGCAACAATTTGCAAATGATGGCCAAGATTTGAATTTTGATTTGCTCTTACATGTCCCTGAAATGGTTAGTGCTGAGTAGAATCTTGCTATTGAAGAAATTCCTTCAATGGAAGAGGTGAAGAATGCAGTATTTGGCCTGAATGGTGACAGTGCTTCAGGCCCTGATGGCTTTACAGGGAGGTTTTATCAAGTGTGTTGGGATGTTATAGCTGCTGATCTTACTAGTATGGTGCAGGCTTTCTTTATGGGACATGATATTCCTAGATTTGTATTTCATACAAATTTAGTGCTTCTCCCTAAGAAGCCTAATGTTGCTACTTTTTCTGATCTTCGACCTATTAGTTTGAGTAATTTCTCAAACAAAGTGATTTCCAGGGTCTTGCATGACAGGTTAGTTGATTTGTTACCTGATTTGATATCTCCTACACAGGCAGGTTTTGTCAGGGGAAGAAACATTGTTGAAAATGTGCTGCTAGTTCAGGAGATCGTTGATGATATTAGAAAAAGAGCTAAATAAGCCAATGTTATCATCAAACTTGATATGATGAAATCCTATGATCGTGTGTCTTGGTTATTTCTGACCAAGGTTCTGAGGAAGATGGGATTTTCTGAGAGATGTATTGACATGGTTTGGAGGCTTTTATCTAACAATTGGTATTCAGTTCTTTTTAATGGGTTGCCACATGGCTTTTTTAATTCTTCCAGGGGTGTTAAGCAAGGGGATTCTTTGTCTCCTACTTTATTTATTCTTTCAGCTGAATTGTTGTCCAGGGCCCTCAATGCTTTACATGAGAATGCTATGTTCAAAGGTTTTGATATGCCTAAGTGGAGTCCTCCTATCAATCACGTAGCGTATGCAGATGACACTATCTTATTTTATTCAGCTGATACTACTTCTCTGAGGCTCATTATGGGGGGTGCTGGATGCTTATGAGGGTGCCAGTGGTAAGAAGATCAACAAAGAGAAGAGTGCTGTTTATTTATATCACAGGGTGCAGCAGGAGATTGTTGATAGGGTGGAGCATATTTCTCAAATTCAAAGAGGTACTTTTCCTTTTACTTACTTAGGGTGCCCAGTTACACACAAAAGAAGAAATAAAGCTCAGTTTGATGATCTTGTCTCAAAGATTAGGAAGACTCTGCAATCCTGGAAGGCAAAAATATTGTCGTATGGTGGTAGGGCTATTTTGATTATGAATATTCTTCAAAGTATGCCTATTCATCTCTTGTTTGCAGTCAATCCTCCTGATAATGTTATTGATCAGCTTCATAGAATTTTTGCCAATTTCTTTTGGAATAATTCTGAGGAGCATTCTAGGAGGCATTGGGCCTCTTGGGACACTTTGTGCAAGCCACCAGCTGAAGGGGGGTGTGGGATTTAAATCTTTATATGATGTTTCAAATGCTCTTTTTGCTAAACTGTGGTGGAACTTTAGGACAAAAATTTCTCTTTGGGGTACTTTTATGGCCAATAAATATTGTAAAAAAATGCATTACTCTATTGTGCCGTACACTGATGGTTCACCTATTTGGAAAAAGATGTTGCTTGTTAGGGGGTTGGTAGATCATGAGATTATTTGTCATGTTAGGCAAGGGTCGTCTCAGTTTTGGTATGACAATTGGTCGCGTATTGGTGCCTTGTATTTTGTTGTTCCTCGCAGGTTTTACATAAAGGAAGAATTGAATATGGTGAAGGATTTCTACAATGCAAATGGGTGGAATCAGCAACTATTGTTTGAGGCTCTACCTAGTGAATTGGCGCTACATGTTATTGACAATATTCAGCCAGGGAATGTCTTGCAACCAAGGGATAAGGCATCATGGGAACTTAACTCCAATGGCCAATTTACAGTAAGCAGCGCGTATCATTACATTAGAGGCAAGGGTATTGTGAAAGATATATACAAACTCATGTGGTTGAAGGGTATTCCCTTTAAGGTCACGTTTGTGTTATGGCGTGCGTGGAAACATAAGCTGCCATTGGACGACGAATTGAAGCGTATTGGTTTTAATATTCCATCGCGTTGTTGGTGTTGCCTGCATCCCAAAGAGGAAACTCATGTACATGTATTTATTACGAGTTCAATAGCAAAAAATGTGTGGTCGTACTATGCAAATGCAATGGGGTTTGTGATCCAAGATTGGAGATTTCGTCAAGTAATTAACAAGTGGTGGCAGTGTAGACATCGTCCAAGGCTGAGGTTACTTTGTCAAGCTATTCCAGCGTTTGTTGTTTGGGAACTATGGAAGAGGCGCAACATATTGGCTCATGGTGCTCGAGTATCATTTCAGCGTGTTATTCATGAGGTCAATTGGAACTTGCATAACTTTTTGGTTGTTCGTTACCCAGGTATACAACCTGCTCCTCATGAATGGCCCTTGTTATTTAAGTTTCTTGAAGATTTTAGGCCGTGTTTTAAATATATCAAAGTGTATTGGCAGCATCCAGACGTGGGTTCTATTAAATGTAATACGGATGGAGCGAGTAGAGGTAATCCTTGATTGAGTTCCTTTAGGTGTTGTTTGCGAAACAATGAAGGAAATTTGGTGTATGCTAAGGCTCAATTGATTGGGGAAGGTTCGAATGTGTGGGCGGAGGCCTATGCTATTCGAGAGGCTATGAAGTATTGCATAAAAAATGTTGCTTCACCTATCATTATTTAAATGGATTCGCTGCTCCTAAAAAACATTGTTGAAGGTGCTTGGGATGTCACTTGGAGCATTGCTGAAGTAATTGACGATATTATGGAGATGAGAAGTAGAGGCAATTTCACTTTTGCTCATGTGCTTCGTGAGGGGAATAGGTTGGCAGACTACTTGGCTAATTTGGCGTATGATGAGGATGATATAGAGTTCTTTAGCTTCACAGATTTGAGTGTCAATGGGCGGAGGATTTTGAATTGGGACGAGGTGCATCTACCCACGTATCGGGCAAAATTAATGAAAAATGGTGCAACCGGATCATGTTGAGGAGGAGCTTTGGTTTTTAACTAACATTGTTTGTTCATTTTGCAGGGATTACAAATTGAAGGAAGCGTGTTATTGTTGTTCTTGGTTCAATTTTTTTTTCATGCAGTTGTGATTTCCCAAAAGCTAATACGATGTGAGGTCCATCTCCTGGGAGTATTACGTTGGATTTTAGTTCTCTTTGGGATGTTGCAAGTTTCAATTGTCTTGATATTTGAAGCAGCTGCTATTATATGGCTTAAGCAACATTTTATTATTTTATTCGCGATGAGGAGCTGGATTACATCCATTTCATTGTGTGTTCCAGTTTCAATGGTATATGCAAATCGAATCTGCCTCATTTACCCTTGGATGGGTGTTGCGATTTGCCTACATTTTTTGCAAGTCGTGATTCTCCTATATTTCAAATGATGTGAGGCACAGTTTTTGATGAGGATTTTGGTGTACATAGGCAGTGTTTTTATGCTTTTGGACAATGTTGTAAGGGTTCGTCTAAGGTCATGTGTAATAAGGGTGGAGTACCTTTGATCTTCTCTTGCGCGTGATTGCCTCGCATCACGTCCCACTTCGCGCCCAGCAGTGCTTTGAACTTTGCTCATGGAGGTACTTGCGCCATGGCCAGCGCGCCGCATTCTCTATCGCGCTAGACAAACAGAATGTTTAGGTCTCTTGCACGCGTTTGGCACGCGTCGCGCCTTTCATCCCGCCTAGCATGGAGTATTTTTTTGTTCCTTTGTTTTCTTTTGGTGCAGGCTGCTCTTGCTTGTTTTTTTTGGTGGAATACCTTTGTTTATCACAAAGACGTCACAATCTACCTATATTTTAAACGAGTGGAGCTTCAGATTTTGGCTTGGATTTTGACGTGGTTAGGCAGTGTTGCAAGGAGATCGCTTGGGGCGCTGTATGAGCATGGTTTAGCTCACGACTGCTCTTCACTGCCTCGTTGTTACATTTGGGTGCAGGCTGCTTTTCTAATGATGGATCACACTTGTTTTTTGCTTCCTTTTATGGTGGCTGACCATTGCTTGTCACATGGGTTGACGTGCTTTTCAATGTCACTAATCCTTACATCAACATTGGAGTGTAATGGCTATCACTTACACAAGGATAATCATTTAGAGGCCTGGACTACTGGAGACGCAGATGCGATGCTACACCAATTGGATATAGTGTACATTGATTACCATTTTCTTAGTTATATAGCTTTAGTCATTTACAATATGTATTTTAGCATCTAGTGCACTATGTGTTAAGTACTTTGTTCTTATTAATTGTGTCTTCATATTGGTGGTATGAGCATATTATCATGCTCAACCTAATTGGGGATATAGTTTTCAAGGGCGAGTACATAGGAGTGCACTAGTTACTTCATCTAGTTTCCATAAGTTGCTTGTTTATTTTTTGTAGTTTGTAAAGATTTCTTTATGCTTTGGTTTATTAATAAAATTTGTCACTAGACCTTGAGCTTAGTGATATCCATTAAAAAAACTAATATTGGAATCAAATCCTAATTAATCTAGGAAAATAAATCCTAGTTAATTTAAGAAACAAATCCCACTTGAACTAGGAAATCTTGATAGCAACTTGCAAGCAACTTGGAGTACACTTCTTGAAAATATTTTGACCATCCATTATACTCTTTTGGGGCAGAAAATAAGCTAATCTTTGGGCCAAAAATGTGACACCATATGACTCTTTCTTGGACTGCAAGTTTGGCACATTTAGGCTCTTAAATTGATCCTACAGTGGATTGATTTGAACCTCAACTTATCCACTTCAAATTGCATTAATTTTGACTTGAATATTCATCATCTTATACCTCAATTTGGACCATAAAATTATTATAACACTTCATCAAAAGATCCCCTTTGACTTGACTTCTTCCTCCAAAACTAGACACTTCTTCTTTGCAATTGATTCCAATTAGCCTATTTTGAAATTCCTTTGTTTGAGATCTCATCATAACCTTTCCAAGAGTTTCCAAAGCTTCATCCAAGTTATTTGATTGAGTTTTGCTTCCATGGATGCTATCATTCCCCTCTTCTTGAAGGAATTCATCCTCGAATTTAAACCTGCATAAAAGAGAAAGTAATAGAAGTACAAAAGAAACAATAATCAAGTCCACACCAAATTTCCTTGGTTGAAACAACATTAAGTAGTACCCATAAACCTTACTATTATTCTTGAACTTAGATATTATCGTTAATGACTTTAGATATATCATAACATCGGCATCTTCCAAAATAACAAAGTCACCAACAGAAGAAATAAGAATATTGTTCATCACCTTCAAAAATACCTTAGGTGTTCTAGGAAGTCCAATAATTTGAATTAACCACTTATCCATACCATACTTGGACTTGTTAATTAATGGAAAAATATCACCTTATATTCCTTTGTGGTAAGCCTCCAGTGTAGCTATGACTTTAGCAAACTTCATGTCATAAACCTTTAAATAAGGATCAACATAATCAATAGGTCCAATAACACAAAATTTAGCCACTAAGCTTTCGTCTTCCAATATCCAACAAGAATTGAATTCTTCATATTCATCTTGGAATCCATTTGTATCCTTTGCCACATTCACTTGCATGGCACTTCCTCTATCAAAAGGCTTTTCATCACTTTTCTGCATGAAAACACAAGAACTAGTGCAAGACATATTTAATTTGTTAGGACATAAACATGAGTCATCCTTATAGTTATCTTGTCCATCATCAAGTAGTATAGATTTAAAAGTCAATATGTCACAACCGCTCTCCACTTGACTCAACCCTTCACCAAAATCATTAATCTCATCGTAAGATACATTAGGTGAAAAACAAAATTCAAGTTCTTCCTCGTCAAAAAAGGGTGGAGCGTCATAATAATAATATTTATCAAAATCAACACTAGATCGAGGCCAACACAAATAAGATAGCAAATCACAATCTTACCCAATTAGTGAAGTATTGAGACAAGTAGAATGTGTATTTTTCATATCATCACCGACACCTATAAGAGAAATATCATTATCAAATTCATACAAATAAGATAGAGTACTAAGGTTGGTGGTTTTACCTTGAAGCACACCTAAACCTTCTTCCTTACCTTTGCCTTTCTTATTAAGGTTGACTTGTAGAGAAGGATTATATGATTTGAACTCAATATGATTTTTTAAAGATTGGAACTCCTCCAATGTTGCCTTTCCATGCAAACATCTCCAAATCCATCTAGAGAAGAATCAAAACAACTAGAAGAGAAAAAAGTATGAATATTTGAATTAGAATAAGAAATAATCTCACCAAAACTCTCTTGTTTTTCATTGCTCTCAACTTCTTCTTTTTCACTCTTATTTTTATCATGCTCTCCTCTCCTTTCTTGTAGCAACTCACTAACTTTTCTTAACTTGAGTTCTCCTTTTTCCACTCTTAAGTTGCTACTTTGCTCTCCCTTACTCCTCTCGATCTTTTCTCTCACATCCTCACCTTTTCTCTCACCATCATAAACAATAAGATCAACTCCACTCACAATTATATGATCGTAAACTGTAGGCACAATCCAATCACTATCGTCGTGAATATGATCTTTAATCAATTCACATGTTGCACTAGCTTCTCTACACATGCGCTTATGTTTTTCACAAGAAGATTTGACACGACTCACTTTATGGCACTTAGAACATTTAAGTTCTTTATAGTGAAACATGAAAAGTAGTTTAACCATGGAACCTTGTTCTTTACTTGCAAACATCTTCAAAAGAATGAACAAACAAATAAGTTAGTGTGAAAAAGATTTCTCACAAAATAATCACTCACTTGTAATTTTTTTTCCCTCAATAAATTGGATTGTACTCTCTAATAATCTCACATCTCTGGCCTTTTTCCACTCAAAGAAACTTTTGGTTGATTCTTGTTTAAGCCTAAATTTGTACGTCTAGATTAAACAATTAATTATGAATGAGGTCACAAACAATACAGTAAATTAAGGTGGAAAAAGTAAGTAAATATGATGAAAGTAAAGACAAGTAATTAAGCAAAAAATAATAGAGAAAACAAAGTAATTCTTATTCCTTGAGAGTAGCCGACTTCGGTGGCAAATTATGTCTTATGTACAATACAATATAAGGAGGGGTATTATAGTAGTGGTACTCAATCCTAAATAAGGTAAATAAAAATACTAATAAGTCCATGGGCCTACAACTCAAGGCAGTGGAATACTATACCCTAACTAGGAGACTGTAAACCCTAGGCGGTGAGATGTGTGCCCTGTACCTGTGACCAAACCGCCTAAACCTCGTTGCCTCTAGGAGCGAGCGTATATCCTTAGTGCCCGATGACTTGTAGGATAAGTGTAGTCTCTCAAGCTAGACTCGTATCCCCGTAGCAATAGGTGCGGTATCTTTACCCACACAGTCAGTCCCCCTGCGTGATGAGTGTTGACGCAAGCAATCAGGAAGTGAAAGTTGCGAGGATGTGAAAAGATATGTCACTGACTCCTTGAGACTCGCAGTCTTTTTGACCAAGAATGATATATTCGAGAACATCGCATGCTTCCTTCTAATTGGGTGATACTGATCTCACGCACCTTTTTAGGAACTGCCATTAACTGTTCCGAATTATTTCATATTTCTAGTAATAATGACGCTTGACCTTTTCGTGCTCCATCCTTATCCCTTTTCTACCTAGAAATAGTGACTTCATGATAGTGGGAAAATCATAAACTCATCTTCAGAAAATAATTTACTTCTTCAGCAATTTCTCATGATAGCAAGAAGCTTTTCTTCCCTTAAAACTGTTTGCCTTTGATCCTGGTTTGGTATTTCCAGAAAACCTTCTTCGTTCCGAATATATGTTTTGTAAGAGAACTATAAGAGGAAATTCGCTTACAGATACCTCCTTTTCTTTCTTCGTCCATGAGGACATAGATGAAGTCCCTCGAATCATGAAGTTTGATTTGGATTCTAACGATTTCCTTTTGGATGTCTTCATTGCATCATGTGCACTAATTACGGTGCACTCATCTTCTAACACAGCGGTTTCTGTGATATTCTTCTTGTCATGCAGAGTTAGGATGCTTAACCCTTTTAGCTTCCGTGCGGTTTCTCCTTTAGGATACCTCGTGTGTCCAGGCCGCTCCTTCAATAGTACCGGGTCTCCACTGCTTGGCTCCACTTCATGGCATGCAAGAAGATTTAGCTTCATAGTTTGTGCAAACAAAACCCGAGGTTTAGCTAATACGAAGAAGACGCGAAAATAACAATGAAATAAAGATAGAAGCAAGAAAAATCTTGCTTCGATTCAAAAGAACATTGAGGAACTTGTCTCAAGCTCGATCAAATTGGAAACAAAAATAACCTATACTAAGCAACAATCCTCAAGAAAGACAACTCTTCTTGCAAATTGAATGACCAAGAAGAAAATGTTCAAACGACTCACACCGATTGACACAAGTTCTTTAAATTTCCTATCGGGGTTCGGGCTCCATCGGAGACACTCAATAGCAACTGCTATATCAAATATTCATCAACAACTAACTTCCTACAAATGAAAAGTAATAGAGTATTTATAGACTACGCTAAGGATAAAACAGTAAATGGTCACAGGTGACCAATAAAAATAAGCCACGCAGGGCTGAGCTAGTGTGTGCGTTCGGCATCCTTGACTTCGGTGCTTGGTTGCTTGCTCAAACACATTTGTCATCGGGCGCTCACTTGAATTCGAACACAATTTATTGTGTTCAGCTTTGTGCTGCTCGGCGCCAAGAGTTGGTGTTTGGTCACTTTGTCCTCGGGCTCAAATTTGAAGATGTAGCCTTCGGTTCTTGAGCTCGGCCACGCAGCTTCGGAGTAGTTTCTTTCCTTCGTCCAAGCCAGCTGAATGTGAATATCCTGCAGCAACTTGGCTTGGTTTCGTGTCATCGATCTCAATGGATCGAACACTTGATCAGCACGTGTTCGGGCTGCATCATCCTCCCCTTCTTGAGAATATTTCGTTCTCGAAATCGAATCCTCTTCATCCTCCAAAGTTTGACCTACAACACAAGGAACTAAGCCAGCAACATTAAAGGTGTTGGACACGTTATACTCACTAGGGAGGTCGATCACATAAGCATTGTTGTTGATCTTGCTCAGCACTTGAGATGGACCATCCCCTCAAGGAGCCAACTTTCCTTTTCTTTGGTTAGGGAAGCGTTCCTTTCGGAAGTGAACCCAAATCTAATCTCCCTTTTTTAGTTCCAACCTTTTACGCCCCTTGTTTTTCTTCGATGCAACGTTTGCATAAGCTTCCTCGAGGTTCTTCTTCACCTTTGCATGCAACTTAATCAAGGCAGCAGCTCGCCGAGTACCTTCAAAATCAATAATAGGATCTCGAGGCAATGGGGTAAAATCAAGTGGAATCAAAAGATTAAAACCATACACGCATTCGAACAGGGTCATATTTATCATTCGATGCACTGTTCGATTGTATACAAACTCCATCATGGGCGAACGATCAGCCCAGTTTCCACCCTTACCTTTTGTCATAGCTCGAAGCAGATCTCCCAAGGTTCGGTTAACTACCTCGGTCTGTCCGTCAGTCTGAGGATGGTGAGACGTCGAGAATAGTAGTTTGGTGCCCAGGACATCCCACAAACATTTCCAAAAAATGACTCAAGAACTTTGAGTCTCGATCACTAACAGTATAGGAGGCACACCATGCAATTTTAACACATTAGAACTAAACAAAGTAGCTACATGTTGTGCATCATCATTCTTTTTACAAGGAATAAAGTGAGCCATTTTTTAAAAACGTTCGACTACGACAAAGATGCTATCATGTCCAGCCCCCGACCTTGGTAACCCTAACACAATGTCCATGGATATATCAACCCAAGGTCGATCAGGCACAGGCAACGGGGTATACAAACCATGAGGGCTGGACTTCGATTTAGCTTTCTTGCAAACGAGACAAGCGTTGCAAAGCTTTTCCACATCTCGTCGCATTTTTGGCCAATGGAACTGCACGGTTAAGATACCAAGAGTTTTGTCGACACCAAAGTGTCCCATCAAGCCTCCGCAGTGAGCTTCTCGAACTAAGAGCTCTCTCCACGATGATGCTGGCACACAAACCCTCCCATTCTTGAAAAGGTAGACATCGTGCCACTGATATTTCTCAATCCTTCGGCCACTAAAGATTGCGTCTCGATGCATTTTAACTTGGGATCCTCTTCGTACATCGACTTGATGCTTTCGAATCCCATGAGCCTTGAGGCGAGAGGGGTTGCTAAAGTAAATTTTCTTGATAGTGCATCGGCCACAACATTGTCTTTTTCTTTTTTGTAATGAATTACACAGGGAAAGCTTTCAATGAATTCAACCCACTTGGCATGCCTTCGGTTTAATTTCTCCTGACCTCAGAGATGTTTCAAAGATTCATGCTCACTTTTAATCACAAACTCTCGAGGCAACAAATAATGCTGCCAATGGGCGAGTGCTCAAACGAGGCCATACAACTCATTGTCATACGTCGAGTAATTAAAGGTTGCACCCTTAAGCTTTTCGCTAAAGTAAGCGATCGGCTTCAATTCTTGCATAAGCACTCCTCCAATCCCAACTCCAGACGCATCACACTCGACTCTGAATGTTTTGCCAAAGTTAGGGAGTTGCAACAACGGGTCAGAGCATAGCCTGTGTTTCAACTGTTGGAAAGCCCTTTCATGGGACTCTCCCCACACAAATGGATGGTCTTTCTTTACCATCTCGGTTAAAGAAGCTGCCACGGTACTAAAGTCACAAACAAACCTTCGGTAAAAGCTAGCTAACCCATGGAAGCTACGAACTTGCGAAACCGAGGTTGGAGTTGGCCAATCTTTGATGGCTTCGACTTTTGACTCATCAACTTCAACACCATTAGCACTCACAACGAATCGTAGAACGACTACACGCTCAACACAAAAGGCACATTTCTTGAAGTTAGAATATAACTTCTCTTCTCTAAGCTTATCAAGCACTAGCCTTAGGTGTTCGACATGTTCATCCATAAATTTACGATAAATAAGGATGTCATCGAAGTAAACGACAACAAACTTATTTATGAACGGTTTGAGCAAATGGTTCATCAGTCGCATGAATGTGCTCGGTGCATTAGAAAGGCCAAAAGGAATCACTAACTATTCATAGAGACCGAATTTGGTCTTGAATGTATTTTTCCACTCATCTCCGGGTTTCATTCGGATTTGGTGGTAACCATACCTGAGGTCTATCTTCGTAAAGCATGAAGAACCACTTAACTCATCTAGCATGTCATCTAATCGAGGGATAGAATGACGATACTTTACCATAATTTTGTTGATTGCTCGGCAATCAACACACATTCGCCATGTTCCATCTTTCTTCGGGATAAGGATAACAGGAACGGTGCAAGGACTCAAGCTCTCTCGAACTAGACCCTTGTTCAGAAACTCATCAACCTGCCTTTGGAGCTCTTTGGTGTCTTCGGGATTACACCGGTATGCAGGCTTGTTGGGGATTTGAGACCCCGGTACGAAGTCAATTTGGTGCTCGATTCCTCTTAATGGAGGCAATCTACCTGGCATTTCTTCGGGAAACATGTCTCCGAAGTCCTGCAAAACACTTTGTACAGCACTAGGCAAAGGGTTATCGTTAGCAAAATAATCATTAGAGTTTAGAAAGATACCCTTGTGCACGAGGCAAATCATCATCTGATCGTTGTCGTTGCCTCGTAGATACTCACCCGGTTGCATGATTACACATATGTTTGTTACTTCGGCCGATGAGTTTTTGTCTTCGGCCATAATTTTTGTTCCCATCGGAAGCTTAGCTTTGGCCGCTTCTTTCAATTCTTTCATCCGTTTATAGTCCTCGGTGACTTGTTTCGGAGACAAGGGTTGGAGTATGAAATTCTTCCCTTCGAGCTTAGCAGTGTAAGTATTGGATCTACTATTGTGAACAATCGACCGATCATACTGCCATGGTCGACCCAATTGCATATGACAAGCTTGCATCGGCACCACATCGAACATCATCTCATCTTGATATTCTCCAACTTTGAACTTGATCCACACTTGTTTGGCAACCTTCAATTCTCCACACTCATTTAACCATTATAATCTGTAAGGATGGGGATGTTTCAAAGTAGGTAGTCCCAATTGTGAAACCAAGGCTTGGCTCACCACATTCGCACAGCTACCCGAATCAATGATCATCGAACAAACTTTCCCCCTTACTCGACATCGGGCATGGAAAAAGTTCTCTCTTTGGTTGTCCTCTTCTTCAAGAGTCATGCAGCTCAAATTCCTTCGAACTACAAGAAACATTTCCGGATGATCAGCTTCGCAGCTTCACGACCTTCATCATTTTTAGCTCGCTCAATCTCCTCGGTAATTTCATCCTCGGTGTCACTCGCTTGCTCACAAACTTCTCCATTTTCGAGCACAAACATAACTTTGTGAGTGGGACACTCTTTTGCTATATGACCATAACCTTTACATTTATAACACTGAATACTTGAAGCACTAGGAGAGTTAAGTTGAACTTTACCTCCCACTTCTCTTGGTTGATTAACGGTCACACCCCTCTCGAAGGGTTTCTTCGGTGCTCGAACAGTGCTAGCACTTGTTGGATTCGGACTCTTCCATTCTTTACTTCGGTTCAAAGGAGTTGAAGTAGTGACTCCTCGGTACCGGTTTGCTTTATCATCCTTAACCCATTTCTCAGCTTCGATGGCAGCATGAAACACATCTTCCAAAGTTTGGTACACATGCAGCCTCAATTGAGATGACACATCTCGAGCCAAGCCATTTTTGAATCGAATGATGGCTTTCTCATCATCTTCTTCCATATCAAGGGCCAATCGAATTCTTTCGAATTCATCATGGTATTCTTCAACTGATTTGGACCCTTGTTTCAATTCGAAGAGGTTTCAAAGTTGTTCCTACCGATATTTGGCATTCACATACTTAGCATCCATTGCTCTCTTCAACTGCGTCTATGTGGTGACTTCGGGATAAGCATTCCTTCGTCACAACCTTTTGTCAGCCTCCCACCATGTCGATGCATATACCTCAAACGAAGCACTAGCATGTGCAGCTTTTCTCTCTTCGGTCATCTCATTTGTTTCGAAGATTCGTTCCAATTTAATCTTTCAATCAAGATATCTGTCTGAATCACTAGTTCATCTGAAGGGTGGAATAGTGATCTTGACACTATTCATGTTTGAATCTCGAGCACCTCGAATGTGTTCGGGATACTCATCATAGTAATCAGCAGCCTCACGCTCAATATTGTGATCAACATTTGCGCCTCGGCCTCGACCTCGGAAATTTCCACGACCTCGTTGAGCTTTCTTTCGTTGAACGAATGGTGGCTCATATTCAGGTTCGGCATCGGGAAATTCTCCTTCATCAACCCCTTCATCATCGACCTCAATTTGTCTTTGGGCCATTGGAAGTGGTACTTTTTCACCTCGGGGAATGCCCAAGTGTTGATAACCAGCTTGGGGATTGCCCAAGTTTTGTGGTTGTGCTTGGGGATTGCCCAAGATTTCTTTACGAACAGCCTCGCTCTTCAACTGATGTTGTCGAACGAGCTCAGCTTACAGCTCAGGTTTCATCAGATTGGAGTTGCTAGTTCCAGCGCCGGACCCAGGCAAGGCCACAGACACAGTACCTTGCTCGAGTTGAGCTACTAACTAGATTTATCGAACACAAGAAAAGTGAAAACCTAGGAACCCCTTTCGAACACCAGAGATCCACTAACTAGATTTATCGAACACAAGAAAAGTGAAAACCTAGGAGAATCTACCCTTCGATTCCTCTTCGGAACCCCTTTCGAACACACCGACTTTTGTCCGTACAAGAGTGGTCCCTCCTTGGTACGGATAGGGTTTTACCTTATCTAATTTCCTTTTTATAGCCGATAAATTTTTCACCTGGAATTTTGATCTATACACTTTACCCTTTTCTTCTTCAATGGAACAGTGACGTTTTTACTCCGGTGTACGGACAAACTTACTTCGATCACTGACCAAGAATTTTAACAGACTTTGGGTTGCTCTTTCAACTCTAGTATCAACATCATCGGAGGAAATCAGTTCAAAATTCCCTTGAGCTAAGAACAAGCTTAACGTCGTCCGTACACTGTTACAATGTAACAAGTTTCCGGCGTACGGGCAAGGCTCAAATCATAGAACTTAGAATATTTAAGCACAAAACACAACCCAAACAATCAAGAACTACCAATCTTCATCAATAACCACCAAAATACAACTGGGGTATTGAATCAGCCACCACCACGTCGAAGCAGTCCAAAAACCGTTGAGAAACCCTAGTCACAAACGATGTATGTCGGGTACTCAAATTGTTCCTGGGACAGTAGTGAACACAAATCAATGGTCGTTTGATTCAAACAACCAACAATCAACCAAAATTTTTTTCTTTTTTTCTTTTCTACTTTTTTTTAATTGTAAGAACATCACAGCAACAACAATTAACAACAAGGATGAAAGCTGAAACTGGAGACACAAAGCACGAATAATTGAACAAGATTTGAGGTTATAAGAACAAACTCAAACATTGCTCTGATACCAAGATGGTACAAACAAAACCCGAGGTTAAGCTAACACGAAGAAGACGCGGAAATAACAGTGAAATAAAGATAGAAACAAGAAAAATCTTGCTTCGATTCAAAAGAACATTGAGGAACTTGTCTCAAGCTCGATCAAATCGGAAACAAAAATCATTTATACTAAGCAACAATCCTCAAGAAATACAACGCTTCTTGTAAATTGAATGACCAAAAAGAAAATTTTCAAACGGCTCATACCGATTGATATAAGTTCTTTAAATTCCCCATCGGGGTTCGGGCTCCATCGGAGACACTCAATAGCAACCGCTATATCAAATATTCATCAACAACTAACTTCCTACAAATGAAATGTAATGGAGTATTTATAGACTACGCTAAGGATAAAACAGTAAATGGTCACAGGTGACCAATAAAAACAAGCCACGTAAGCGTAGTGTGTGCGTTCGGCAGCCTTGACTTCGGTGCTTGGTTGCTTGCTCGAACACATTTGTCATCGGGCGCTCACTTGACTTCGAACATAATTTGTTGTGTTCGGCTCTGTGCTGCTCGGCACCAAGAGTTGGTGTTTGGTCACTTTGTCCTCGGGCTAAAATTTGAAGATGTAGCCTTCCGTTCTTGAGTCGGCTACTCAGCTTCAGAGTAGTTGCTTTCCTTCGACCAAGCCAAGTGAATATGAACATCGTGCATCAGCTTGGCTTGGCTTCGTGTCATCGGCCTCGGTAGATCGAATACTTGATCAACACGTGTTCAGGCCGCATCAATAGTGGCGGGTAGCTAAGGTGTTACCTGAGCTTCAGATCCCCCGAGGTTCATGGTTTTCACCTTGGTTATCTACTTCAGCTGAATCGCTATTGCAACGCTTCATCGGCAATTGCTTGTGGGATACCTGAGGGAAGAGGCTCCCTTATGGTAGGTTCCCCAGCTCAAGCCTTTCTGCTCTCGGCTAACTTCTATTTGCGCTTGAAGATATGCGGGGCTGTGCACTCCGGTATGACCAGTTGAGGTTGACTCAGATGGTCAAACTTTGCGGCAAGTCTCTAATTTTCTCTTTAAGTTCAGCGGTCGAGATGGGAGAAGGTCAGATATGTACTCAGATGCCTCCAATGTCCCTTGCATTGATCAAGGAGACCGGCCGACATATCAATAGCTGTATGCCTTGAGAATTGCTCGGGCCGACATATCTCAGGCTGTCAGAAGAAAAGAAGAACTCCAGACTGTTTACGGCTTGTAGCTACAATCCAGATGAAGCATCTTCAGCCATGTTAATCCTAAGGAGCTCTTTATTTTTAGTCTTTCCTTTTCTTTTCTTTTTCTACAACTGTTATAAATAAATGTTGCATTCAGGAAGAACTAAATGTATGTTATGAGCCTACGGGCTGTTTGTTATTAATGAAGTGAATTTTCACTAATATTTCATATGTACTTATGTTATTACGCGTTTCATAAGTGTGACTAAGCAGTATGTTTGTGCACCTAGATATTAGATGGCTTCCGGTAGTCCTGACTGTTCTAGTTCTTTAAGAATGTGTGTTAGTATGCCTGCCTTGAGCAATTACGTCTGTTGTGCACCGATAGACGATGGCTAGGTTGCATCCTTAGTAGATAGTTGTTTGCGCCCACAATGGGACGACTTTAGCCCGTGTGGTAACAGGCACTTTTTTCACTCTAAGACATAAAGTATTCGCTTAGTTACTCGAGTATTTAAGACTTTCTGGCACTTTTGCACTATAGGTGCAATTTTTTATTTAACGAGATCAACGCTCAATTGATGCCTGGTGGCTGAGCGAAGTAAATGTTTTCTCAAGAAAAAGTACTTCATGTTTGATCCTTGAAAGATTCAGAGGCATTTGGTTGGGGTTCCTGTTTAAGGGTGCTGAGCCTTGAAAGTTATCCCCTGCGTCGTTGACGACCCTGTGGTACAATCCCTCGCTGATCAAACAATAGTGAACTGCCTGTTCCCGCAAATGGATGTTTTCTCCTTTTGCTCAGATAGTTGACCAGTGGATCATGCTGCCCTGCGAAAGATCTTGTATCTAGAACTTCAAGGTTCATCAGGCTTGCGGGGGTTAGCTTAACTATCGTCTGCCAATCGTACGAATCCTCGGATGCTTCGACGTCTCTTGAGATCTCTTCTTGGTGGATGAATTCCTACGCATGAAAATTTTTCAGGATTGCCCTGATTTTCTTCGTTCGATCTGGCTTGCAGATGTCCTCGGTTATGAAGATTTCCCTTAGTTGATTAACCATCAGCTGAGATTTATTGTACAGGCTGATCTCTCTGGTCCCCAGTGTGTAGGCTAAGTCAATAGCTTGAATTATGGCTTCACACTCCGCTTCATTGTCATCAGTTTTTGTGGCCTGATGGTAGACTATTCCAGACGGCGTTCTGATCCACAGATCAACCTCCTCCTCATTAGGGTTCATTCACGTACGAACCTCCCAACGACCGTACTCGATCACTGCTTCATTCCTGAGTGACTCTTCAGCCTTCCGTTCCAGTTCTTCTGCAAAATCTGAGTTAAACCTTCCAACGCCTACGATTTGACATCTGTACGGGGTTGACAGATGGCGTCGTACTCTCCCAAATCTACAGCCTACTTTGCCAAATCTTTCGGCAGACCAGGCTTAGAGAAAATGGCATGCACCGGTGTCGAAGAGACTAAACTGACCGAGTGTTCCTGAAAGTATGAGTGCGACTCTCGTGTGGCCATTACCACGGTTGCTATGAACTGGAGCGGCACGGGAAAAACCTTGTCTATGCGCTGCGGCATCCTACTGGTGTATTTCACGGGAAATCGCTGCTCGTTCTTTTCTCGTACAAGGACCGGATTCCATGCTATCTCAATTATTAAAACGTATAACAGTAGGTGTTCAGCTATATCTGGTTCGGTTATCTCTAAAATCTATAGGAGTTGAATGTTCGTCCGAGCCATTGTTAAATAACTTTGTATCAGCCACAGGGGTCCTCCTTTCTACTGCAACACCTCAGAAAGACGACATACCAACTCAGTCACGCTCGGGACTAATTGATCCATTGCTGCCAGTAAATCTCGTAGTTAGCCGAGTTCCTCTCTAACTTTTCGCTCTATGGCCTCAATAGCTTCCAACTCGGCAGATGTAATCCTGTCTAAAGTAAGGCGACATTTCTCAAGGAGAGGCCGCTCACCTCGTAGGTCGGCGATCCCGTGCAGGGTCGGGTACTTGAAGACCTGATGAAGTATTGAGGGTTGATGCTAGCCAAACTACCACGATACCTTTCACTCGGAGTCAAGCCAAAGAGGTCCAAGATGCTCACCTATACTTGGTTTGTAAGGGCCTTGAAGATGGGAGCCTTGGAAACAATTTGAAGAATTACCATATGCTATCAGTTGCAGGCGCTCCGCTCAAGGAGGAGGCGCTCCACCCAAATTACTCACTGGTTGAAGATCCAGGCGCTCCACCCAAGATGCTGAGGAACCAGGCGCTCGGCATAAGTTGGCTACTACCTAACTTGGCAAGCGCTCCACCTATCCCCAGGCGCTCCGCCTCCTATGCCGCCAATCCGAGTTTTTAGCCTAGTTATTTACTATCTTAGCCCTGAGTGTCTTAATGTCTTAAGACCCAACTTGAGAATTTATATCATTACTTAGTATGAGGAAAACACTATAAATACCTCATTAGCTCTTCTAGTTCATTAACCTAGCTTTTGAATATTGATGAATGACTTTGAGATTGCTCTCATGAATGAAAAACCCCTTTTAAGGCTTGAATCATTTGGTGGATCTAATTGAACCTCACTCTTTACCCGATCAAATGTTTTGCAAGACCCAAGTGCGTCTTGAGTATCGTTTGAGGATAATGGCTGAATTTGCACAACACCTCTCCCCAGACAATGTTAGCACTACTCCCCGGATCGATAAGAGCCCGCTAGATATGTATGCCGGATACTTCCACAGGTACAACGAGGTCAGCTTGTTGATCTGCTCGCTCCTCCAGGTCGAATTGGATTGACCCGAATGTTATCCCAGTTATTGCAGTCCCCCAGGCCATGTCCGGCTGTTCGTCCACGAATATTGCATTGATGGTCTTTAGGTTCTCAGACTCCGAACCTTTAAAATGGCGGGGCCCTTCTCCTAGCAGCTCTTTGAGATGTCCTTCTTTTAGTAAGTGCCCAATCTCGATCATCAAGGCTTTGCAATCGACCATTGCATGGCCTCTGCTACAATGAAAATCGCCATAGGGCGTTGTGTTTCTTCCAGTAGATCGTTTCATGTTAGTTGGCTATCGGACCCTCGGGCCCAGTTTACTAAAGTGATTGGAGACTACAGCATTGACACGAAGACTAAAGTCCCTAAAATTTTGGGGTTCAGTCACTTCTCCTAGGATTCGGATGCTCGGGAATTATTTTGCCGCCCGGCGCCCGCTTGATTTTGAAACTTTGGATTCACCCTTCTACCATTTCCCTCACCTTCTAGGGACGAGCTTCTTGATTTTTTCCTTCGCTCGTCCTCAGGGTTATGAGCATGATCCGGTTCCAAACAAAGTTTAGCACTCCATGTGGACACTGGTGTTGAGTCAAACTCCACTCCAACTCTCGGGTAGCTAAAGATCCCTTTAAATTCAAACTTTTGCCGAAGGCTACTACAATGATGTTATCAGGGACTGGAGGGAGTTCCATGCGTTCCTTCTAAAATCTATCGAGGTAATCCTTCAGCAGTTTGTTATCACATTGTCGTATCTCGAAGATGACTTCCATCCGCTTCTCCCACTTGCAGGCACCAGAATGCGCTTTCTTGAATAAGTCTTGCATCTGAGTGAATGATTCAATGGATCTCATTCGTAGCTGAGTGTACCAAGCAAGGGCTCATTTGGTCAAGTTGAGCTAAATCTCTTCACCAGAGCAGACTGGATTTCTTCTTTAGCAATCTCATTACTCTTCATAGCCGTATAATAAGCAGTGATGTGCTCGTCCGGATTGGTCGTTCCATCATACTTCTAGTTATCCGGCAAACAAAAGTGCTTTGGTATACGGAGCGGTGCAGCACTTTCTTTATAAGCATATTTGTAGAACTTCTGCTCATCTACTATGGTAACATGGGGTGGAACAAGCGGCACGTTATCGATCCGGTCGTGGATGGCCTTTATCTCCTTCATGAGATCCTGAATGACAGGGGCTTCCTTGAGGTCTTGATTGTTGATCGCTGCTGAACCTCCAGAGGCAGCATCCAGGTTGAGCCTACGATTGGGATTTGATGCTGGCGGGTTGTTCGTGGGTGTCGGTCCTTGTAGGGATAATGGCCTCTTAGATGAACCAGTAAACATTGCTCCCAATCTCTGGAATATCCCTTTTGCTATGCTGGTCGAGTTCCGCTCGGACGCAGTTTTGATGATGTCAAAGAGGAAGCCTCTGAGAAGGATTACCTCCTGGCGGTTAATCGCCTTCACCATCGCTAGCGATAGGGATTGGTTCATGAGAAGAATCCTTTGCGTGCTCGATAGGATCATTTTGTTGGACACTGGGATCGCTGAGATCCTTTGTAGACTCGTCTACTGTGCATATCTCGCACCACTGTAAGTAGTTTTAACCGGCAAAAAGTGTGCTGACTTTGTAAGCAGATCAACAATCACCCATACTGAATCATAACCTTTAAGTGTACGAGGTAGCCCAGTCACAAAATCCATGGTAACTCTTTCCCACTTCCACTCTGGAATCTCGAGTCGCTGTAGTAGTCCTGCGGGTCGCTGGTGCTCAGCCTTAACCTGTTGACAAGTCAAGCAACTAGTAAAAAAGTTAGCAATATCTTTCTTCATACCTTCCCACCAATACAGTTGCTTCAGGTCGCGGTACATCTTAGTCGATCCAGGATGTATAGTGTATCTAGAACGGTGAGATTTCTCGAGAATAACTCGTCTTAGCCCATCCATTTTTGGTACACATAACTGGTTACCTAGTCGGAGAACCCCATTATCATCAATAGTCATATTCCTGCTTTTACCAGCTAGGACTTCATCTCGATATTTGCACAACCGTTCATCCTCGTACTGAGTGGCTTTAACACGTTCTACCAATGAAGACTTGGCTGGAACATAAGCCAATAACACCCTAGAATTAGTCACGCTGAACCTGATACCGGTACCTTCGAGCTTGTGAATATCCTTGGCCAACTGTCTCTTTACAGGAGCTATATGTGCCAAACTACCCATAGACTTTCTACTCAATGCATCAGCCACAACATTGGCCTTCCCTGGATGATATAGAATAGTGCAATCAAAGTCCTTGAGAAGTTCCATCCAGCGACGTTGCCGAATGTTCAGATCTCTCTGTTGAAAAATATACTTTAGGCTCTTGTGATCGGTATAAATTTCACATGTTTCTCTATACAAGTAGTGCCTCCAAATTTTCAGTGCAAATACCACTGCCACCATCTCTAGATCATGAGTGGGATAGTTCTGTTCATTCCTCTTCAACTGTCGCGAAGCATAAGCTATCACACGACCATTTTGCATGAGAACACACCCTAATCCCACTCTCGAAGCATCACAAAATACCGTGAATCCTCCCGAACCGGATGGTAAGGCTAGAACTGGTGCGGTGGTCAAACATGTCTTAAGCTTCTGAAAACTCTGCTCACATTCATCTGTCCACTGAAACTTTGCATTTTTCTGTGTTAGCTTGGTCAATGGTGCTGCTATTCTTGAAATATCATGCACAAAACGCCTATAGTAGCCTGCTAATCCCAGGAAGCTGCAAATCTCTGTAGGAGTGGTGGGTCTGGGCCATTTCTGTACTGCTTCCGTCTTTCTAGGATCTACCAGTATTCCATCCTTGGATACCACATGCCCAAGGAATGCTACGGAGTCTAGCCAAAATTCACACTTAGAGAACTTCGCATAAAGCTTATGTTCCCGCAATGTTTGCAGTACAACTCTCAGATGAGCCTCGTGTTCTTCTTGACTGCGAGAATACACCAAGATATCGTCAATAAATACAATGACAAATCTGTCCAGAAACGGCTTGAACACCCTATTCATTAAATCCATGAATGCAGCTGGAGCATTAGTCAACCCGAAAGGCATCACAACGAATTCATAATGCCCGTATCTAGTTCATAATGTTCTATTTGTGAAGAAGAAAGAGTATCGCTAAGAAAGCGATCCATGAACAAATTAGTAATATCATCCCATGTCAATCGTGCTGCTTCTGTGGGCCTTTCTAAAAGTACAGTTTCATACCAAGTATTAGCTGTATCCTCCAAACTTGCATGCTGCAAGTTCCACGGATCTCTCACTAGAACATCCAAGAGCACGCAACGCCTTAAGTGTACCATCTAAGAAACTCTGAGGATCCTCTGTAGTGTCAGAACCCGTGAACCTTGGTGGTTTCAGTTTCAAGAACTCTGGTAAGGACACTTCTCTGTTACCAACAATCTGAGTCTGTCTCTGAGCCTGAGTCTGTGGCTGAGCCTGAGTCTGTGCCTGAGTCTGAGTCTGAGACTGAGTTTGTGTAAGTGCTTGAGGTTGCGTTGGAGCAACATTTTGTTGACTAGCCCTTTCCTGTCTATCCATTCTGGCATTCAAGAGTTCAATGGACCCTTGCATAACATTAAGTGCCTCAATAGTAGCATTCTCATATGACGGTGGAGGTGGATTATCCTCAATTTCTAGAGTAGGCTCTCCTGTAGCTCTTGTAATAGCACCGGCCCTCGTGGTAGCACCTTGGCGTCGTCCCTAAGTATTACCTCCTTTCCTAGCTGAGGTAGATGACGGCCCAGCAGTGGAGGAATTCGGAGCAGCTCGGGCCGCCTTTTTAGATCTTGTCTTACCAGCCATCTGAGTAATAGAATGACTAACGTTAGATTCATCTATTTAGCAGTAGTCATTTCACACGTACGGAAGGAACAAGAAAGAAAGAAAGACACGAAACATCCTATCACGCCCTCACAGAATAACGATTATGGGAATGGCCGGCAACATAACCATAATAGAGATTCTACTACTGACGTGTGCTCCATTAGTCACAGGAATAACCTGGCTCTGATACCAACTTTGTCACGACCCAGTTATTGGGCCGTGACCGGCGTTTAGGGACTTATATCAAAATTCTACAGAAAATCGGGCAGAGTTTCCCCTATTTTAGGCCTATCCAAAAATTTCCTGTATCAGCCAGAATACCAGAACATACCAATAACAATATAATTACTCAAAATCCACGTCTTTAAAGTATTGACAAAGCAAAGTGCTCCATCTAACTCCCAATAAACCAGAAACGTCTAACAAGAAGTACTAAGTTCATAAAGGCCTAAAATACTGGCAAGACCAACTTATTAACTGAATAACCTACTCAAAGATAAGACAACTGACTAACAAATGACTAAATGGAGCGACTCTAAGAGTTTCAAAGAAAGACAATAATGAATAAATAAAGCTCTTGCCCACGCGAACTAATGCGGGGCTCACCAGGATTGTCAACTCGCGACTCTAAGACGAAGATCCTCGGCTATGGCACCTGCTGTATCTGGAAGGAAAAATATAGCGAGGAGTGAGTCGCAACTCAGGGAGTAATAACGCTTAACCGTAACCGTTTTAAGTGGGGACAAGTCAAAACATGCCAGTGTATCTAATGCAGAAATATACATATAATTTAATTGTCACTTTCAGAATAACAAACAGAAATCAGTCTTTTCAAGTACTTCTTGTAAACAGTAATCAATATAAAATCAGTAGCAAATTTAGTAATCACTATATTATACCAAGTATATAGGTTAGGGAGATTTCCAAGAACAAACCATGTAATCAGTATAAATTCCTCTCTGAGAAAATCAGTAACAGTAAGCTAGTTCTACCTTCCCACTAGCAGGGACTGAAACGGTAATCCGGAGTATACAATGATGCCGGGCAAACCACGAGACCCTTCACTCGGAGCCAAGCTAGGGAGATCCAAGGAGTACACCTAAACTTGGTGAGGAAGGGCCTAGAAGAAGGAAGCGATTGGAGGCCGTACCGAGTGATTAGAGCACAAGAGGAGCAGCCCAGTGCTTTGGGCGCCCCGCCTAGCATTCCAGGCGCTCCATCTGAAGAAGCCTAGGCTGAGGCGCTCCGCCCAAACTCTGGTCGCCCCACCTAGGCCACCCCACTGATCATTTGGCCGGGCGCTCCGCCCGGAATGCTGAAGCACGTGATTCCTAGCTATATTAAGACTATTTTGACCCTACGTCCTTTGTTCCTAAGCCTAAGTGTGGCCATATTAGACCTTTCATATGGTGTCTATAAATAGCTAGATTGCTTGTTATTTTCATTAGCTTACCTTTGATGAAAAACAAACACTTGTGTTGAAGAGTTGAACTCTTATTGAATGAAAAACCTTGAATTGGGACTTGTTCTTCCTCTAGCGGATCTAGATGAATTCCAATTCCCCCCGACCATTCTACTTGCGTGCTCACGTTAGCTCGAGGGTAGTTGCCTAGCGTAGGTGTTCTTGGCCACCTCTCGGGGTGTAACGGAACAAGTTCTCCGTTGCTACTTGAGATTTGTGATCGAGATACGTCTCGCTCTTATCTTTTACTTCCGCGTTTGATTTCCTACATCATTTGGTATCAGAGCAAGGTTCGGGTATCATTCCTACGAACCCCGACCCTTGATTCTTCGTGCTTAGGTTAGTTTGTTTAGATTTCTTGTTGTTGAAGTTATTGCAAAAGAAAATTACAAAAAAAAATTGAAAACTCAAAAATTCAAAAATTTAGTGTAACTTTTTGGTGTGTTCGATTCTTGAAGTGGGTGTTATAGATTCTTGATTCTTGTTGAAAACTTGACGATTGGGTACCAAATTTGTTGGGATTGGATTGAATTGAAATTTGAAAACCCCAATTGTTGATAAACCCTACCAAACCCATGTTCTTGATGAATTTGAATGATTTTGGGTTGTGTGATTGTGGGGTTTTGGAATTGATTGTTGGAGATTGATCTCTATTGAAAACCGAACAATTTGCAACAAGAATCGTGTGATTCGGAGTTCGGTAACATAGTTTTTGAAGAATCAAAACCCACCCTTGAACCTTGAACCCTTGAACCTTGAAACCCATGTTGAAACCTCAAACTTGAAAACTTTGAATCTTGATTGAACAATATTTGTTGGTCGTTTGGGTGTGAAATTGATTGGGGATTGTAGGTTGTATCAAGGAACAACTTTGGGTACCTTGGATTTGGCCAAAACACCTTGAAATCGACCTAAAAATTGGATTGAAAACGAAGAACACGGAGTAGAAAACCCAGGTGTTCTTCATCCAGGCGCTCCGCCTAGACCTTTGGGTGCTCCGCCTGAACTGCGCTTGCTCCAGGCGCTCCGCCTAACCTCTGGGCGCTCCGCCTGCCCAACCCCACTGCACCAATTTGTCAGGCGCTCCGCCTAACATCCTGAAGGGTAGAATTTGGGTAGTTTCTTCTAGGTTTGCTTGTTCTTTGTTGTCTAACCTCTTATTAGTGCTTATCTAAGTAATCTTTCTACTTAATTAGCACTAATCTTTCATTGCTTTTAGGTTGATTCGTGCATTAGTTGGAGAGTAGAATTCCAAGAAGATTCCTAGATTCTTTTTGATTCAAGTCCTCACTTCAAAGTGCCTAGCTTTCATTGAGTCCTATTAACTCCACTCACCCCGGAGTGTGCTTGACTCGTGAATAGTTTGGTTGAGTTGAGGAATTGCTACTCATCTACGTGAAGCTTTGGAACCACAAGTCGAGTGAAATATCCACCACCGCTAAACGAGAGAACCGAGTGATCTCAAGTGAGGGAGTGTGTGAGGTTGTTTTGCTAACGTTTGTTACTTGTGTAGATACAATGTCTACCGAAGGAGAAGATTTTGCTAAGAGTGCCCTTGCTACTATCCTTGCCAAATTGGATAGTATGATTTTGAGGATTGAAAGCCTTGAGAGGGTGAACTCTAGTGCTCTAGTTGAGCAAGGGACTTCCAATGTCCAATCAGAGAAAGGGACCCCGACTGTCCAAGTTGAGAAAGGGACCCCGACTGTCCAAGTTGAAGTCTCAAGTACTCCTAACTTTACCCCGGAGCAAGTTAGCCATGTTATTGAATTGCTCAATCAACAACGGGTAAAGGATGATCGAGAGAGACTTGATCAAGTGTTGGGCAATCCCCAACGAACGGGTATTCCCCGTATCTTGGATAACCCCCCAAGACACATTCCACTACCAAGGTCCATCCGAAATGTGCAACCTCTTGAGCAAGCCGATGAAGCTCAAGAAGGGGAGGAAGCCGATTATGGAGATGATATGTATGGGTTTGATGATCACTTTCAACCAAGGCGAGGTATGAATTGGGGTCGAAATGTGGATAGAGGTAGGGGCCGAGGTCGAGGGCCACCTATGGGGTATGTTGGTGGGAATGCTAGAAGGGAGTATGGTGTGAATGAAGATCACTATGGAGGCCAACAAGAGCCTTTCCATAGGGTTCGTGACAACACCAACCTCAATAGTGTGAAGCTTAATCTCCCAACCTTTAAAGGGAATTGTGATCCGGCGGCTTACATTGAATGGGCGCTACACATGGAAAGATTGTTTGACACAAATGAGATGACCGATGAGAAGAAAGGTACCTATGCTATTTCATCCTTTGAATCCTATGGATCTACTTGGTGGGAATCCGTCAAGAGATCAAGAAGGAGAGCGGGAGTTCCCGTGAATGTGGGTTGGAATGACTTGAAGGGTATCATGAGTATCAAGTACATCACTCCAAGATATCGTCAAGAGAAACTCAAGAAACTTTATGAGTTGAAGCAAGGTGTCAAAACGGTGCATAAATATTATGATGAGTTTGAAAGAACTCGAATGGCCTTGGATATGGACACCGAAGATGAAGAGAAAGCCGTGATCCATTTCACGAATGGTTTGAGCTATGGCATAGCTTCACAATTGAGATTGCATGCTTATCTTTCACTTCAAGAAGTTCTTGATGCCGCTATTCAAGCCGAGCAATGGCTTGAGAAAGAGAAGTCCAACCGTTACAAGAGCAACACTTCTACTTCCATGAGCAAGTCAAAGGATTGGAAAAATCCTACTCCCAATGCAAAATTCACAAATGCAAGTGGCCCTAGTGGAGCAAGTGCTAGCAAAGATGTGAAGAAGCCGTTTGAGAAGTACACACCCAATGTGGGAGGTAATTCTAAAACCCTATTGAATACTCCTACTTCATCTTCCATTCAATGTCACAAATGCAAGGGGTATGGACACTTTGCTAAGGAGTGTCCTACGAAGAGGACCATGGTTATTGTTAGTGAAAATGCATATGAACAAGAGAGTGAACCGGAGGAGGATGAGGGAGTAGAGGGAGATGATGGAGTAGAGGAGGATGATCAAGCTGACACGGTGGAGGATGAGGAACCTCATACTTTTCTAGTTGTGAGGAGGAGCTTAGGAGCTATGATTGTGGAGGATGGTGAAACCTTGCAAAGAGAAAACCTTTTCCATGCTAGGTGTCGTGTTAAGGGTGTTGTATGCTCTATGATCATTGACTCCGGGAGTTCTGCTAATGTTGTGAGTCAATCTCTTATAACCCAATTGAAGTTGCCTACCGTGAAGCACCCCAAGCCATATCGATTGCAATGGCTTAGTGAATGTGGGGAGCTAAAAGTAATGAAGCAAGCAATGATCAAGTTCAAAATTGGTAGTTATGTTGATGAACAGTTGTTCGACGTGGTGCCCATGCAAGCTTGCCACCTTCTCTTTGGAAGGCCTTGGCAAATTGATCGACAAGCAGTTCATGACGGGCGTGCCAACACTTAAATGCTCCAACATGAAGGAAGGAAATTTGTGTTGAAGCCCCTAACTCCCAAACAAGTGAGCGATGACTACAATCGGATGAGGGAGTTGAGGGAGGTGGCAAAGGCCAAGTCAATCATTGAGACTAGCCCTTTGTCCAAAAGCATGGTGGCAATCCCACCTTCTTCTTCTACCGGTGGCATTTATGCCATGATGCAACCGGGCGAGATCCTAAAAGGAAATGATGGCACCAAGTTTCTCCTATGCCTAGTGCACAAAGGTATGATCCTAAACTCTAATTGTGATATTTCTTCTAACCCTTTGCCTAGTTTGTTTGAGAATGTCTTGAAGGATTTTGGGGACATGTTCCCGGATGAGATGCCGGATGGATTACCTCCTTTGAGGGGTATTGAACACTAAATCGACTTTGACCCGGGATCCCAAATCCCAAACAAGCCGGCTTATAGGAGCAATCCGAAGGATACAAGAGAATTGCAAAGGCAAGTTGATGAATTGCTCACTAAAGGCTTGGTGAGGGAGAGCTTGAGTCCTTGTGCCGTACTCGTGATCCTTGTTCCCAAAAAGGACGGCACTTGGAGGATGTGTGTTGATTTTCGGGCCGTGAACAAAATAACGGTAAAGTACCGTCATCCCATTCCGCGACTTGATGATATGTTAGATGAATTAAGTGGTTCATGTGTGTTTAGCAAACTTGACCTTAGGTCCGGCTACCATCAAATCCGGATGAAACCTGGGGATGAATGGAAAACCGCATTCAAGACCAAGTTTGGTCTCTATGAATGGTTGGTGATGCCCTTTGGGCTCTCCAATGCACCTAGCACTTTCATGAGGCTAATGAACCATGTTCTAAAGCCATTCATCAACAAGTTTTTGGTCGTCTACTTTGACGATATATTGATCTATAGTAAATAAATAGACGACCATGTTGATCACCTTAGGCAAGTGCTTGAAAAGTTGAGAGCCGAAAAGCTCTATGCTAATTTTAAAAAGTGTGCCTTTGGTGTTGAGAAGGTAGTCTTCCTTGGGTTTGTTGTGAGTGCCCAAGGAGTGTAGGTGGATGAGTCTAAGGTAGAGGCCATACGTGATTGGCCTACTCCTACTACCGTGACTCAAGTGAGGAGCTTTCATGGTCTTGCTAGCTTTTATAGACGATTTGTGAGAGACTTTAGCTCAATTGCCGCTCCACTCACCGAATTGGTGAAGAAGGACCAACCTTTTGTTTGGGGAGGGCCTCAAGAGAAGGCCTTCCATGAGTTGAAAAGTAGGTTGAGTACCGCCCCTCTATTGCAATTGCCCGACTTCGGAAAGGCATTTGAGGTTGAATGTGATGCCTCGGGGGTGGGAATTGGTGGTGTTCTAATACAAGATAGCAAACCCATCGCCTAGTTTAGTGAGAAATTGAAAGGGGCCTCCTTGAACTATTCTACATATGACAAGGAGTTGTATGCCCTTGTGAGAGCCCTTGCCCATTGGCAACACTACCTTTGGCCTCGAGAGTTTGTAATCAAGAGTGACCATGAGTCACTCAAGCATTTGAGAGGCCAAGAGAAGCTCAATAAGAGACATGCCAAGTGGGTTGAATTCATTGAGTCTTTTCCCTATGTTATCCAATACAAGAAAGGGAAAGACAATGTTGTGGCGGATGCGCTTTCGAGAAAGTTTGCTCTAGCCACCACTCTCACCTCTAAGCTTATGGGTTTTGAGAGCATTAAATTGATGTATGCTCATGACCCGAAGCTCAAGAGCATCCATGAAGCTCTAGAAAAGGGGGAGAGAGTTGAGAAATACCAATGGGTTAATGGATATATCTTTAAGAATGGTAAAGTGTGCATACCCGAGTCCTCATGGAGGGAATTGCTTGTGCAAGAGGCACATTGTGGAGGACTCATGGGTCACTTTGGTAGGGATAAAACCTTGGCCATCCTTCGGGAACAATTCCATTGGCCAAAAATGGGGACCCATGTTGAGAGACTTTGCAAATCTTGTCTTGAGTGCAAGGTTGCTAAGTCCAAGTCGAACCCCCATGGTTTGTATACCCCACTCCCCGTACCTACTAGTCCATGGTTAGATATATCAATGGGCTTTGTCATGTGTTTACCAAGGACTAGGGGGAGCCATGATAGCATTTATGTTGTTGTGGATAGGTTCTCCAAAATGGCTCATTTCATTCCGTGTAGAAAATGTGATGATGCACAACATGTTGCTACCTTGTTTATTGATAATGTCTTGAAATTGCATGGTATGCCTCAAACCATAGTGAGTGATAGGGACACTAAGTTCCTAAGTCATTTTTGGAGGATTTTATGGGGTGCCCTTGGCACCAAACTCTTGTTTTCTACGTCCCACCACCCCCAAACCGATGGGCAAACCGAAGTGGTGAACCGAACCTTGGGTGCTCTTCTTAGAGCCATGACCCGAGGTAAGGGTGGGACTTGGATAGATAAGCTACCTCTTATGGAGTTTGCCTACAATCGAACCGTGCATCGGATGATTGGCATGACTCCATTCGAGTGTGTGTATGGTTTTAACCCCTTGATTCCCCTTGATCTAACCCCTTTGCCAAGGGAAATGGTTGTTAATTTTGAAGGTAAAGCTAGAGCCAAGGCTTTGATGGAGCTACATGCTAAGGCGAAGAAGAACTTGGAGGAAGCTTATGCAAAGGTAGCCTCCAAGAAAAACAAGGGACGCAAGAAGGTGGAACTCAAGAAGGGTGACTATGTGTGGGTGCACTTCCGGAAAGAAAGGTTTCCAAACCTTAGGAAAGGGAAGTTAGCACCCCGAAGAGATGGCCCATTCCAAGTGCTCTCAAAGATAAACAACAACGCCTATGTGGTCGACTTACCAAGTGAGTATCAAGTTTCTAATACTTTAAATGTTAGCGACGTGGTTCCTATGGATGTAGGTGATGAAGAGATCGTGGATAATAATGCTTCAATTTCGAGGACGAAATCTTCTCAAGAAGGGGAGGATGATGCCGGGCAAACCACGAGACCCTTCACTCGGAGCCAAGCTAGGGAGATCCAAGGAGTACACCTACACTTGGTGAGGAAGGGCCTAGAAGAAGGAAGCAATTGGAGGCCGTACCGAGTGATTAGAGCACAAGAGGAGCAGCCCAGTGCTTTGGGCGCCCCGCCTAGCATCCCAGGTGCTCCGCCTGAAGAAGCCTAGGCTGAGGCGCTCCGCCCCAACTCTGGACGCCCCGCCTAGGCCACCCCACTGATCATTTGGCGGGGCGCTCCGCCCGGAATGCTGAAGCACGTGATTCCTAGCTATGTTAAGACTATTTTGACCCTACGTGGTCCTTTGTTCCTAAGACTAAGTGTGGGCATATTAGACCTTTCATATGGTATCTAAAAACACCTATAAATAGCTAGATTGCTTATTATTTTCATTAGCTTACCTTTGATGAAAAACAAACACTTGTGTTGAAGAGTTGAACTCTTATTGAATGAAAAACCTTGAATTGGGACTTGTTCTTCCTCTAGCGGATCTAGATGAATTCCAATTCCCCCCGACCATTCTACTTGCATGCTCACATTAGCTCGAGGTAGTTGCCTAGCGTAGGTGTTCTTGACCTCCTCTCGGGGTGTAACGGAACAAGTTCTCCGTTGCTACTTGAGATTTGTGATCGAGATACGTCTCGCTCTTATCTTTTCCTTTCCGCGTTTGATTTCCTACATCATACAAGGTGTACCAGGTCTAACGTACCCGTCGTTAGCTACGGGGTCTGTCAAGGCTCATCCCAAAAATATATATATTCCCTATACCAAGTACAGGGCATTTCGAGTAACAATTCAATATTTCACATGTCAAGTAGCGGTAAAAATCAAATCTTGTAACGGTAAAATAATTCAAATAATTATTTCGCTACATATCTTGTATAAAGGACTTGTTCCATGCAATTTAAATCATTCAGTAATATATTTTACTTCAAAATCAAGTAGAAACCATGTAGTATGGAAATACAAATTGTGCGTGCGGCTTAAGCGTATCTTCCACGAGCAATCCAATACCTCGTCCGGTCAATCTATAATCACATTGTAGTGATCTCATATCAATTTCCCAACAAATATTGTTGTATCCTTATTTAGGCTAACTCTTACTCTATTAACAGTACCTAAGAATTTTGTTTCATGTTGTCCCCTTAGTTCGATTAGTTGGAAGATATTGGATTCTGAATTACTTTGAGAAATCTAGTATTTATTTGAGTAGTAATTGTTCTCTGTAGCTATGAACTAATTTTCTTTACCATGGATTTCTTCATTCAAACACCATAACTAGTACATTTTTCATCTCTCTGTAGAAAAAATTATCTAAGAGTCTACTTATATTCACCAACTTACTTCCATTACGGTAGTATGTAATTATTGAAAATAATTGAGTAAAGGAAGCATTTAACCAAGGCAAAAAGTTTTGTTTACCTTTCTTCTCGTGTTTTCTCTGTATTGTTTTCCTTGTAAACTTTCCTTTTGTTTTTGGTTTCGTCTGGAATTGCTTCAGCAGAAGCTTAAAGCTTCTTAGATCTTTTTCCCTAATCCTTTTCGTACTACTTCCCTTTGTATTTGGACTCTGAAGAGTCCCTTTCTGGCTTCGCTCGTTTCTTTCTTCTTTTTTTATTTTTTTGAATTAATTTATGAAATGACTCAATTGCCCTTGTTTAATTTAACTAGGGTATTACATAGAAAGTGTCCTATTCATTGTTGCTGCAAACGCAACTTTTTTGGGTGACACCTGCTTTTTACGTTGTGGGAATTAATATTTCCCACTATGCAGCATATTTTAAACACAAGTTTTTGGTATACTGTTGGTAGTAGGCATAGATTTTTACGAAGTATTTAAAAGGGAAGGCCCTTTTTGATAGATTATGAACTTAATTATGTTGAGAACTTTGTTCAATAAATACCTCTGAGCGAGTGACGCCAGGATCCAATTTGATTTGCTATAATCAGTTTTTCATTCACACTTTTTAGTGAAAGAATTAACCCACTCCATTTTTTTTTCAATAAAAGAGTGTGTTAATAAACTGAGAGGTCAGTTTAACCATTGTACACAGAGATTATTTGGTGGCACATTGTGAGGCCAACGTGGTCTTCAGACCAAAGTTTATTGGATTCTCTTCCTCACTTTTTCTATTTCTAGAAATTGCATAAGGATGCAAATTCTTACCGAAGCATGTAGTTGTTTCGAGTGCTTGATCTGCTTACACCTTTCACAATTTTTTATACATATAGATGTATAGTTACTTTGTGAATTTATATTATTTTGTACATATATCACATTAGGAGTATATATGAGAAATTAAGCACCCTTATCAAAGTTGTTTTGGTAAAAATGTTGATGCCTGTACCAAAATTTTAATATATACAACTATGTATATATTCTATATTTATATCTTTGCTGTAGTCCTTATTTTTCTATGTGTTGTATAAAATTTGTGCAATTGTCTGTGTGACACTAACTTATATAAGTATACATATATAATACAAAAGGCTCTTAATATTGGTTCTTGGGTAAAGGAGTGTATTCAAAGTTCTAATTTTGGAAAAGAAAACATCTCATTCAAGGGGATGACTATTTTTTTCCTTCAAATTTTAACAACTGGTTGAGGCCTTGTAGCACAGAAAAGAAAGGTTCTTTCTATGTCGACATAGAATGGTAACTTAAGCAAGTGTTCTTATAACTAAACTTTGAGCAAGTACCATGTATAAAGTTTTTTTTGTAAGTCTTTATTTTTCACCATTAATTGTGATATTATATGCATGTGTATGTAATATGAATATATACACGTGTGTATATATATTTTTTGGTGAGCCTGAACTCTTTTCTGTATTTGTCTGTGTGACATTTTCTTCATATAAGCTACAATTTAATGCTCAATTATATTATTTCATGTTAATTATTTCTATATTTGTATAGAATTTATATTTAGTAGGTCTTGAATTTAAGTAATTTAAGATGGGTGCTCCTTTTAATAATTGATTAAGTTAAATTTATGGAATATTAAAATTTGGATGATGATTGGGAACATAGTGAACTTTCGATTCCGGATCTAATATGAAATAAATATTAACATAGTTGAATTTAGGCTCTAAGAAAGTACATAGATGTCTCTATTTATTTATACTAATTTATATATCAATATGTCAACTGCTATGAGAATATTGTCGTGAACGTAACAAAAGTGTAAAGTTGAAGGTGACAAAAAAATTCAGTATGCCTTAAAAGAGCAAGAAGCTCTTAAGACTCTAGATATGTCTGTGACGTCTCCTAAAAGTGACATTACATTCCATTGTAGCTAGTACACTATGACATATGTGATCCAAATTATGAAATTGTTCTAAGTCAGTTATTTATATTCCATATAAGTTATGGATAGATGAAAATCTAATTTTTTTTACTATTGGGTTTGTGATGCTATACTGTACTTTAACTTATTTCCCACATGGAAAACTAGTTCTAAGGGGAAGGACATGCATCAATTTGTGATACTATTTTAGTCTAAGATTTACATGTTCATAAGTGAACAAGATAACAGTGGCATAGTAACTGAAATTGAATCACGATATTACATTCTTAGCTAATATTCTGTTCATAACTAGGGTGAGATGTCCCTTCAACTTTAACATGTAAACTCAAAATTACCATTAATAAATGTAAGCAAGATGTCCCTTTGGGATGGCTCAGTTGGTTTGGAGGGTGGTTATTGTCACAAGGGTGATTTTGATCAATCAAACCCGCCGAGGTTTGCCCCGAACGGTAGCCAAGCAGCCCACCCGCAAGGCTCATTCATTTTCCACACTTAGAATTATTTTAGGGTCGTTTGTCTTAGATTTTAAAATAGGCAGCGACATTTGTGTGTTATAGGCAGAAGATTGAAGCAATAACTAGTAAAGACCATTCACAATACTAAAACGTAAAGGCATAAACGAAAAGAGATAGCCAAGTACGGAAAAATCCAAACCTTTATATTATTCACACTAAATACAAAGGAAGCCACCAGGCCAAATCATTTTTCTCCCTAGAAAAACTAAATATTTTCTATCTAAGTAATAAAATAGCAGCAAAACAACTTATATACAAAGGGGGATCAGCCAAAGGCTTGTACAATAGGATTGAGGCATTTTTGATACTAGACATGCCATGTAGGCCACGTTTTAGCCAACTCAGCGCACTACTCGGCCACCTCACCCCACGTTTTTCCCATGTTTGGCCGCTCAACTGGCCGGTCATGTGCCCTGCACATGTGCCAAGCGTTGCCTGCAGGTTGGCCCAAGACTATGCCTACGTTCAGCCAGTCTGCCCATGTCGTTCAACTTACTTCACCCAAATCTGCCTAAGCGCCCACACCTAACCAAATTCCATGCACCAAACATTTAGCTACGCTACACCATTGCCTTGCCTTGGCATCAAGACACCAAGTCTTGACACCCTTTAGCCCGCAAAGTTGTTTGTCCGCTGCCGAGTTTGCTTGCCACCACAAGCTGCCCGTTTGCCATCTTAATACCCGCAAAGGCACAAGGCTGCCTAGCCGTTGCAACAACATTTCTTGACAATCAGCTCATCAATGCCTTGATCCCACCAAGTTATATTAAGCCCGCCCTTGGCAAAGCAATAAGCCAACATGTTGTTTTTCTCGCGCATATAGCCATAACTAGGCACAACACCGCAAAACCCATCATAGCCATGTCGTGCCATAATCCGCGAGTCTAAGGGGCTAACAAACCACCTCCACTTGATGAATTCGACGCCCTCGTCGAACTAATTTCAGCTTTATTCACCATCAATGGACTACAAAACGCAGCAGCCACATACTCTTCTTTGTTTTCATTCTTAGCCTCATCACTATCATTAGCAAGTTTAGCACGTTTTGGACAGTCCGCTGCCCGGTGCGGTCCATCACAAATAAAGCAGCCACGTGGTTTATTCCCTTGCTCCTTAGTCTTATCACACACTGCCTTCCCTCGGCCATTAGCCTCACCCGTTGCATTGCACTTTTCAGTATTTTTCCACTCATTTCCATTGTCACTATTCCCGTTTTTAACCTTAGAAGTAGAAAATTCAGCATCCTCACGCCTAAAGTCGTCCAATGCATCGGCAACTGCAATGGCACTAGGGAGATCTTTCACGTTCTGCCTCCTTAGTTCCATTTGAACCCACCCTTGCAGCCCATACATGAAGTTTTACAGCTTGTCCTCCTCGGACATATTTGTTATACTCAAAATTAAAGAACTAAATTCCTTGACATAATCCCTCAAAGAACCGGTTTTCTTCAACCGTTTCAGTTTGTCCCTAGCAACCCAAGCATAGTTACTAGGCAAGAATTGATCCTTCAACTCTTTCTTAAGCTGCTCCCACAACTCAATCTTAGGTCGGCCTGCACTCACGTCATTAGCCACACGAGTATGCCACCATAATTTAGCATCACCAGCCAAGTTACGTGTTGTCAAAGACACTTTCTCCTCGTCGTAGACATGGGTTGCCTCGAAATATTGCTCCATGTCCCATAGAAAATTCTCAAGTACAACAGCGTTACGAGAGCCCTCAAATGCCTTAGGTTAAGAGATGTTTACCTTAGAACGTTCATCAGCCCATTGAACACCCATTCCAACAGCCCGCCTAAGCAAAACGACTTCCAAGTTTAAATTTTCATTGTCCCTAGTAAGTTTTTCAATTTCAGCTGTAGCAACACCCTATAAGGCTTGACTTTCTGCCTTAAGACGTTCACAATGGGCCTTAAGACGAGCCAATTGTGTCAGCACATCAACCAGATCGACAACATCGTAAGTTACACCCACGAACGCCTCAAGTTTAGCCAATCGTTCCTTCATTTCAGCGCTACTATTTCCACCAGCCATGGTTTTTCTCTAAGCAACGAACCAGATCCTTCAAGCTTTGTTACCAAATTGTCACATGGGTGATTTTGATCAATTAAACCCGCCGAGGTTTGCCCCGTGTGGCAGCCAAGCATCCCACCTGCAAGGCTCAGCCGTTTTCCACACTTAGAATTATTTTAGGGTCGTTTGTCTTAAATTTGAAAATAAGCAGCGATGTTTGTGTGTTATAGGCAGAATATTGAAGCAATAACTAGTAAAGATCATTGATAATACTGAAACGTAAAGGCATAAACGAAAAGAGACAGCCAAGTAACGGAAATTTTCAATCTTTATATTATTCATACTAAATACAAAGGGAGCCACAAGCCAAATCGTTTTTCTCCCTAGAAAATATAAATATTTTCTGTCTAAGTAATAAAATGGTAGCAAAACAACTTATATACATAAGGGGGATCAGTCAAAGGCTTGTACAATAGGATTGGGGCGTTTTGACACTAGACAGGCCATGCAGGCCACGTTTTAGCCAACTCAGCACATTACTCAGCTACTTCAGCCAACATTTTGCCCATGTTTGGCCGCTCAACTGGCCGGTCATGTGCCTTGCATATGTGCCAACCGTTGCCTGCAGGTTTGCCCAAGACTGTGCCTACGTTCAGCCGGTCTGCCTATGTCGTCCAGCTCACTTCGCCCAAATCTGCCTAAGCGCCCACACTTAGCCAAATGCCTTGCACCAAACATTTAGCTACGCTACACTATTGCCTTGCCTTGGCATCAAGACACCAAGTCTTGACACCTTTTAGTCCACAAAGTCGTTTGCCCGCTGCCGAGTTTGCTTGCCACCACAAGCTACCCGTTTGCCATCTTAAAACCCACAAAGGCACAAGGCTACCTAGTCGTTGCACCAACATTGCTTGACAATCAGCTCTATTAAGCCCGCCCTTGACAAAGCCATAAGCCAACATGTTGTTTTTCTCCCGCATATAACCATAACTAGGTACAACACCACAAAATCCGTCATAGCCATGTCGTGCCATAATCCGCTGAGTCTAAGGGGCTAACAGTTATCCACATGGATGACCCGGGTTCGATCTTGATGCAATCGAAACTACGAAACCGATAAAGAGATAAAAGCGAGACGAAGACTCACATAATTGTTCGAGTAGCAACGAAGAACAATGTTTTGTTACACCTCAAACGATGGCAAGGATCACCTACACTATGCAACTATCCTCAAGAGACACGAGGCTCGAGAAAATAGAATGATCAAAGACGGATTGAAGAGCAACTTGGATTCATCCAATTGATTCAAGCCAAAAGGGTAACAAGGTTCAAGAGCAATGCTCATTAATGTTTTTGTGTCCAAAGTAAGGTAAAAAGACAATAAATGAAGGAGGGGTATTTTTATAGCACCCCTTTACAATTTTTAATCAGATTCTGGTCCGCTGCCCAGCAAGTCCTCTGCGCGATCGCGCCACAAGTAATGCGATCGCGATGAACACTTGCTTGCTAAGGCGCGCGATCGCGCCATTGCTCACGCTGTCGTGAAGACCAAACAAAGTCTCTTCGCGATCGCGAAGAACAAAAGTTTTTCTTCAGGCAGTGAGCTCAGAAGGTGTTCCCTTGTTTTCCCCTGTTTTGCTCCCCTGCTTCCTGCACTGTTTCCAGCCCTGTTTTCTCTTTGGTTGAGCTCAAATGCATTGTCTTCAAGTCATCCCCCGAGCTCATATCATCTATGTCTTTCCAAACCAAGTGTAAGTGAGCGTCTTGTATATCCTTGACTTGACTTCGAGTGAATGGTCTCGATGCAATTTGGGTTGCATCATCCTCCCCTTCTTGAGAAGATTTCATCCTCGAAATTAAGGCGTCCTCCTCCAAGGTATCATCACCTAAATCAAAAGAAGTCAAGTCACTAACATTGAAAGTAGTCGATACATTATACTCACCGGGCAAGTCTATCACATATGCATTGTTGTTGATCTTGGATAACACTTGGAATGGGCCATCGCCCCTTAGTGCCAACTTCCCTTTCCGTTGGTTGGGAAACCTTTCCTTGCGGAAATGCACCCACACCCAATCTCCCTTCTTGAAATCCACCTTCTTTCTTCCTTTGTTTTTCTTGGTTGCTATCTTCTCATAGGCCTCCTCCAAAGTCTGCTGCACCTTGGCACGAAGTTCAAGCAATGCCTTGGCCTGAGCTTTACCTTCAAAATCAACAACCACATCCCTTGGCAAAGGGGTAAGATCAAGGGGAATCAAAGGGTTTAAACCATAAACACACTCAAATGGAGTCATGCCAATCATACGATGCAAAGTGCGGTTATATGCAAACTCCATGAGTGGTAGCTTATCAATCCAAGTCCCGGCCTTTCCTTTGGTCATAGCTCTAAGTAGAGCTCCCAAAGTCCGGTTCACCACCTCAGTTTGCCCATCGGTTTGAGGGTGGTGGGATGTGGAGAATAGCAACTTGGTGCCAAGAGCACCCCACAAACACTTCCAAAAATGGCTAAGGAACTTGGAGTCCCTATCAATAACAATGGTGAGAGGCACCCCATGCAATTTCAAGACATTATCAATAAACAAGGAAGCTACATGTTGTGCATCATTAGTCTTTTTGCATGGAATAAAGTGAGCCATTTTGGAAAAACGGTCAACGACAACATAAATGCTATCGTGTCCTCCTCTTGTCCGAGGCAAAGCCATAACAAAATACATAGAGAGATCAACCCATGGACTAGTAGGTATGGGCAAAGGAGTGTATAGGCCCTGGTTGTTGGATCGAGACTTGGCCTTCTTTCAAACCAAGCAAGCATTGCAAAACCGTTCCACAAGGGGTCTTATTTTTTGCCAATGGAATTGTTCTTTAAGTATTGTCATAGTCTTGACCACCCCAAAGTGACCCATCAAGCCCCCACAATGTGCTTCTTGAACTAGCACGTCTCTCCAAGAAGACTCGGGGACACACACTCTCCCATTCTTGAAAATGTAGCCATCAACCCATTGGTATTTCTCCACCCTCTCCCCACTCACTAGAGCATCATGAATGCTCTTGAGCTTTGGGTCATGTTCGTACAACAACTTTATACTTTCAAAACCCATAAGTCTATAAGGAAGAGTGGTAGCAAGAGCGAATTTTCTAGAAAGCGCATCGGCCACAACATTGTCCTTACCCTTTTTGTAATGAATTACATAAGGAAAGGACTCAATAAACTCCACCCACTTGGCATGTCTCTTGTTCAGCTTTTCTTGGCCTCTTAGATGCTTGAGTGACTCATGGTCACTCTTGATCACAAATTCCCGAGGCCATAGATAGTGTTGCCAATGGGCTAGAGCTCTCACGAGGGCATACAACTCTTTGTCATACGTGGAGTAATTCAAGGTTGCGCCCTTCAACTTCTCACTAAAGTAGGCAACGGGTTTCCCTTCTTGCATGAGAACACCCCCGATTCCCACCCCCGAGGCATCACATTCAACCTCAAAAGCCTTCCCGAAGTCGGGCAATTGTAACAAGGGGAGGTACTCAACCTACTTTTCAATTCTTGGAAAGCTCTCTCTTGAGGCTCTCCCCACACAAAGGATTTATCTTACTTCACCAACTCGGTGAGTGGTGCGGCAATGGTGCTAAAGTCTCTAACAAAGCGCCTATAGAAACTAGCAAGGCCATGGAAACTCCTCACATGAGAGACAGTGGTAGGAGTAGGCAAATCTCTAATGGCTTCAACTTTAGAATCATCAACTCCTACACCATTGACACTAACAACAAAGCCCAAAAAGACAACATTTTCAACACAAAAGGCACACTTCTTAAAGTTGGCATAGAGCTTTTCGGCTCGTAGCACTTCAAGGACTTGACTCAAGTGGCCAACATGGTCATCTACTGACTTGCTATAAATCAATATGTAATCAAAGTAGACGACCACGAATTTGTTGATGAATGACTTTAGCACGTGGTTCATTAGCCTCATGAAAGTACTAGGTGCGTTGGAGAGGCCAAAGGGCATCACCAACCATTCATATAGTGATGCAATGGAAACTACGCGGAAGCAAGAAAGGATACGAAAATGCGGAAGCTAAAACAAGATAGGCGATATCGATAACGATATCGAGATAGAAAGCAAGACGAGGCTTGAAACGTTTACCTAAGTAGCACCGAGGAACTTATCTCGATACACCCTGGGTGAAGTCAAGGATCACCTATACTACGCAACTACCCTCAAGAGGCACTCGGCTCTTGCAAATAGAATGATCAAAGAGGTTACGACGTAAAAACTTGGAATCCACCAAGTGAAATCATGCCCGCTCACGGGTTCTTCATTGAGAATCACTCAAGAAATACATCATTCTAGTTCAAAGTTGGTTAAAATGCAATAAATGAAGAAGGGGTGTATTTATAGCACCCCATTACAAGGTTTGTCAAGTTTCTGGTCCAATGCCCCAAGTCCTCATCACGATCGCGCACAAGGATATGCGATCGTGAGGAACACTTATGCATCAAGCTATCGCGATCGCGTGAAGAGCGACACTTTCGCGCAGAACAAAAGAATACTCTTCGCGATCGCGTGAGTATGGGCGCGATTGCGAAGAATAAGAGTTCTTCGTCAGGCAGTAAGCTCAGCAGGTGTTCCCTTGTTTTGCCCTGTTTCGCTCCCCTGCTTCCTGCACTGTTTCCAGCCCTGCCTCCGCTTTGATTGAGCTCCAATGCATGGTCTTCAAGTCTTCCCCCGAGCTCATATCATCCATGCCTTTCCAAACCAAGTGTAAGTGTCGATGCAATTTGGGTTGCATCATCCTCCCCTTCTTGAGAAAATTTTGTCCTCGAAATTAAGGCGTCCTCCTCTAAGGTATCATCACCTACATCAAAAGATAAACAACCACAAAACAAAGATTCCTACTACAAGAGTAGGTTAGTGCCAAGAGTGTGGGAAAACACACTCTTATGGTATAACCAAGTATCGATAGCAATAAAGAAGCTCATGTTCCCAAAAGAACTAGCAATTACTTGGTTCAACAACGAAGTGCTCCCAACACAAGAACAAACAAATATATTAATAGGGCATGGCATATGCTAGATTAAGCTATCAAAATCCCTACAATCCCTAAATTTAAGATTAGTGCACCAAGACTTCCCACTATGCGAGTAGGCAAGTCCAACAAGAGTGAAGGTAAGTGATGTGGAAAATTCACTCTTGTGATAGAGCCAAGTATCAATACTACTCAAGAAGCTTATGTCCCCCAAGGAAACAACAAGTTCTTGGCCCCATAGTGACAAGCACTCACAAACCTAACAAGCAAAGAGACCAATAGGACATGGAACATTCAAGATTAAGCAATCAAAGTCCCTATGACCCCTAAGCTCATGATCAACATACCAAACCTTCAATGCAATATTTTCACAATGCGGCACAATGAATTTGGCATGCTCAATCCTCAAAGTGTGGTTAATATGTGGGATGGGATAGGCAAAGTAGTGCAATTCACAATTAGCATCAAATACCCCACTCCCCTTCTTAAAAGCTCTCATACTCACACTAAGAGATACCTTCTCACCTCCAATTTCATTCCTAAAACAACCCCCCTCACAAGGTAAGCTCTCAAGGAAGGCATTAATAATGGCCTCTTCATCATCATAACCCGAACCAACATGAGTAGGGTCACTAGAAGAATCATCTACCTCACTCGAAGCTTCAAATAAAGAGTTGTCTATGGGATCAAATCCCTCACACCACGGAGATTCTAGCTCATTCCCAACTCTAGTCCGATACAAATCACCTTCACAATTAAAGAGGCCCCCACGCAACGGGAATATAAAAGCATGCACCTCAATCTCATAGCCAAATAAAGGAATCGTATCAAGACTAGGTTCTTCGCTCTCGCTTGAGGAGTCATCATAGACAACCTTGTCCAACTCATGCAATTTGGACTCCTCAAGGTCACTATCATCCTTACTACGACACACAATCCCACCAAAATCAATTATACCAACAAGGGTAGAGTCACATAACTCTTATTCCCCTTAATTTGGGTGGGGTGTCATAACAAGGGTCACAAGCAAGGTCAACTTACACATTTTCACTAGAGAGAGGTTCTTTGATTACCGGGCCCACATCATGATGTGGCTTTCCATTCCTCTCTACTAGCCGGTCACACGCAAACACAAGTTGACCATTAGACTCTTCACTAGTTGCAAGGTCAATATAGGCATTACAAGCAACAACTAGCTTTGAGTCTCCAGAAAACAAGGGATTAACATGTTCATGAGAAGGGAAGGTAACACTTACATTTGAGTAGCTCTCGTGAGCACTCACATAGCTTGTAGTGTCACATTCAATCCCTCCATCACGAAGTTCACAATGATGCACTCCATCCTCTTGTCTTTCTTCCAAGGCAAATGGTTGAGGCTCCCTTGGCTTGCCTCCAAGAGTACCTACACATAAGCCAAAACAAATAAAAGGGGAAGGAGATAGAACATGGTTAGAACAAAGGGTGTCCTCACTCTCACTCGATATTTCCTCTTCCCTCACTTCTTTCATTTTTCGCTCAAGGCCCATTGTAGATCCGGGTGATGCTACATTCTCAACTTGCAAGGGCATGACCATAAGATTGTTGGTTCCGGGCTCAAGTATTATGGGTAACTTGGCCTTAGCGGCTTCCGTCAACTCCCTCATAATCCTATAGTCATTACTTACTTGCTTTGGCGTCAAGGGCTTGAGTACATACTTCCTAGAACTATGCAAGACCGTGTAAGAGTTGGTCCTACCATCATGTACTACGCTCCGATCATATTGCCATGGCCTTCCAAACAAGAGATGGGAAGCTTGCATAGGGACTACATCGAACATTATCTTATCTCGGTGATTTCCAATGCCAAACTCAACCAAAGCTTGCTTTACCACCCTCAACTCTCCACACTCACTCAACCATTGTAACCGGTAGGGATGTGGATGCGTTACAGTAGGCAATTGCAATTGGGAAATCAAAGTCTCACTCACTATGTTAGCACAACTTCCCGAATCAATGATCATTGAGCACACTTGCCCCATCACACAACACCTAGCATGGAAGAGATTCTCTCTTTGCACATGCTCCGACTCCGCAAGACTCATGGCACCCAAACTCCTCCGTACCACAAGTGTCGTTTTAAGCTCATCATTACCTTGGGGAATGACCAAGTTGTGGGGAGTGTCCACTTGTTGGGGAATGCCCAACGGTTGGGGAATGCCCAACATTTCATCACTAGTACCTCCTTCAGTACCCCTTTGGACTCTCGGGGTCCATTCCTCCTTGAGGATATCAAGCCTCGAGCTTATGGATCTCACATCGGCCAAAAGGTAGGCCAAAGTGCTTACCGGGACCTTAATGGTATCGTATACGTCTCTGGCCATGTACCTACAAAAATTAAAGTCAAGAGAAATAGGTTAGAGTAAAAACCTCACTCGCTCCCTCACCTTTGGAATGTCACTCGGGTAAACTCGATTTAGTGGGTTGTACGATCACTCAAGCTTGATCTCAAAGGCTTCCTCGTAGTTGAACAACCACCTCAATAACCACTCAAGTCACTGTTGACACCAAATTTTGTCCCGAAATTTTCTTAAAATTAATAAATTATTGTGATACTGATAATTAATATTAAAAGTGAAAATTAAATAAAATAATAATAATAGTAAGAAAATCAATTGACATTTTTAAGGAAAGTGCCTAATTTTAAAATGCATAACCCCAATTTCTACCCACCCCGCGCGACCCCTTCAATTCCTATCTAAATCCAAAAGAAGGCTAATTTCGCGCTTAAACATAAATCCTGGCATATCTATGTAAAGCTTTCATTATAACACATATACACACCACCCGCTCCTTCCACTTCTTCAGCCTTTCCCCTTACCCGACCCATTCCCAATTTCCCCTCTTAGAACCCTAATCCCTTCCCTAATCCTGATTTCCCCCAAAAACCTCCTCAAATCAGTCCAAGAGCAACGTCAGCTGGTCCCCCCCCCCCCCCCCCCCGCTTCCCCTCTCTCTCCCATTCGTACTATGGTACAAAAGGTGAATCTCGTGCGTCCATTTGTTTATCAACGGTGGAAGTGACGCCAAGTGAGCTACTTTGAGATAAAAAATCAAGATTGAAAGGATTTTCGGGTTCCCTGGGACCAGAGATTCATTTTTCATTTTTGATTTTTTATTTCAAAGTAAAAGAAAGCGTTTCAGAAATACAGGCGTTAAAAGGGTCTTTTGGAAAATTCGGAGGTAAAGGATAAACCCTAGTTTTCTCTATATATATATAGTTTATATGATAAGTTTATGGGGGTGGGGGTTGTTTTTTTTATAACAGAAAGAGGGCAGTTCATAGACATTTTCTCAGTTTCCTTCTTCTTTTATGAATACATACTTATAGCATCATTTTCTGTTTTGAGATTAAGACATTGTGTGCGCGTGTGTCGTCACTTCATTATATTGGTCGTCGTTCGTTTGAGTCGCTTAGTCGAGTCGCGTCGCTTAATCGAGTCGCAATTATTTTCGAATCCTCGCCTCAGCCACTGCTCGCAAAGAGGTAAACACGACCTTTTTTTTTGCATTTTTCTTTTATTCTTATTTTTGGTTTAATGTGATGATAAGAGTATGAACGAGTTGCTTGCCTGGTAAACTGCACTCTTCTATGTTTATAAATCTTCGCAAAGGTGTGATTTTTATATATCTTGTTGAATGAAAATCATGTTTGGCGTATGATATAGCTAAAGTGTCAATCTTTACTTGTTAAGTGTATGTCGTGTTCAGTTTTACATTGTGTGCCTAATGAGTTACTGTGTGTGAAAGCATATGTCAAAAAGAAAGGTCTGAGTGTTCAGTGAAGGTGCTTCCTGATTAGTTTAATATGTATGCATATTTTTTTATGTTAAAACAAGTTCAAATTCTTTTGAGTTAGTAGGCAGCATGAGGGAGTTCTGTGTGTGAGGTCTGGTTCTGGAGTTTGTTGAGCAGAAGAGCCTGTGAGGTTTGTTCATAGGCTGAAGATATTGTAGGGTAGTTGAGGTAGTTTGCAAGCTTGTTCCTGGTTGTTAAAGGGAGCCCTGGTTATGTGTGTGTATTTGTTCAGGTAGTCTGGTTTGCATATAGATGTTGGTATGTGGGTGTGGAGTTATTCTAGGTGATATATCTGATAGTTAAAAGAGGCTCAGGGTTCTCAGGTAGGCCTAGGCAGTGAGGGGTGTGTGTGTGTGTGTGTGAGTTTTGCTATGTTTGTGGGCAGCTGGTGAGTTTGAGAAGGTCCAGGAGAGTTGTCTGGCAAGCTGTTGCTGGGTGTTCAGGGCAGGGGCTTTAGTTGAGTAGTCTGGTTGTTTCTTGGGTGTGCTGATGTCTGGTGAGCTAGGGTAGCTAGAGGGGTTGTTCCTTGCTTGTTTAGGGAGTTCCTGATAGTTGTAGCTGGTTGTGTGGCTGTGTTGAGGGAGTAGTAGAAGTGTGAGGGTGCAGCTTAGGGAGATTCTGGTAGTTCAGCTAGAAGGAAAGGGTTCAGATAGTAGCTTAGGTTTGCTGTGAGGAGTAGTAGTAGAGAGGAGCTTGAGGGAGTTGGTCTGTGCAATAGACTTGGTTGTTGATGTGTAGGTGATGGTTGGTGTGGTGTATAGGCAATGTAGTTGGTGTGTAGAGGTGCTCTGTGAGGTCAGAGAATTGAATTGATGGTGTGTTGGTGTAGAAGCTAGGATGTGTTTGTGAGGTGCTATGAGAGTGAGGGAGTTCTGGAGGTCAGGAGAGTGGCTGATGTGGTCTGAGATGCTCAGGGAAGTTGGTTCCTGTCTGTTTGTTCTGGAAGCCAATGTGTTAGGTGTTCAGCAGTGTGTGTGTGTGGATGTGCAGAAGGTAGTGTTCAGGTTTAGGAGATAGTTCGTAGGGTGGTGATGAGAGAAGTTAAATGGCTGCAGGTTTATAGGAAAATCTAGACCATAGTAGATTATTTTTTTTCTTTTTCTGGTTCAAGATTTGGAATTTGTATAATCAGCTTGCTGTTACTTGCTTTCCTTAGTTGTATTGAAATTTGAATGGTTAGTTTGTTAAAGAAGAATGATTCAGGGTCTTCTAGTCTAAGATTGTTTATTTGCATTTTTAGTGTTCAATTGGTTAAATGAAGTAGGCTGCTTGGTTTAGTTCATAATCTTGAAAGAGGTAAGGTCCGGCTGTTGGTTACAATTTTTCCTTTTAGTGCTTAGTTCATAATGTTATTTCCATGGACCATGAATCAGTTGTGAGCACTACAGCAGTAACATGTGCGTGAAACTTGTCTGCAACATCTGTGATTTCACTCTTGTGTTTGTCAAGCTTATCTAGCTGGGTGTTTGCTTAAACATTCTGTTGTAATTGAGGTCCCTTAATTTTTCTAGTGCCAATAATGAATCATTATAAAGTGGAGTAGCAGTATCTATCATCCTCGAGTACCATAATGTTGTGACTTGGGATCTATGATTAATTATGTCAAACAATGCTTGATAGCAGTACAAGTTTCGTCTTCTCCTTTCCTAGTGTTAATGTGTTAATTAGTGTGAAAGTTTTCCAAATGAAAATATTTCTAGACGTTAGGTAAGTAATTTTCTGTGACCTTGGAACTGAATTAGTTTATTTATTGCATAAATGTTTCCTCTTCCTTTTCATTTTTTTATATTTTGACCCATCTCTTTTACTAACTCCTTATCACCTTTTCTTTGCATGAACACTTGGGAGCGAGTTTGAGTTACTAAACTTATAAATTGGGATGGTGTGCATTCTGGAGTTATCCGATCCGCTTCGCATTTTCGGGACTTGATATCCCCGAAAATGTAAAAGAAAGAAAAAATGAAAATCACAAAATCCAAGGGCTCAATGATTGAGTTTGCGCTTCCGGGTTCTATCTTCTAAACTCCTTCCTTCCCCGCTTCTTTAGAAAATGCATGTTGTATAGGGTTTCCCCATAGACCGGATTAGTAGCCCGGTAGAATAGAAATGATATTTTGAATTGTGAATAATTATTGTAAATCACTTAAATTGTTTTCTTTTATATGAATGCTTTGTATCATTTCTTTGCGAATCGCCAATTTATTTATGGATATTTAGAATCATTTGTCAATTAATGAGTGCAAATAAAATTCGATTAAAATCGTACCTTCGTCATAATTTGCATTTGAAATATTTATTTATTGATTATATTAATATTCAATTATTTATTTATCTAATCTAATTTATTTATTTAGTTAATCAATTAAATTTCAATCCTTTATTCATTTATTTATTTACTTAATCTAATTTATTTAATTTCAATTAATCATTTACTTAATCAACTAAATATTTATTTACTTAATTAATCAATTATTATTCATTTACCCATTTATTTAATTAAAATCAATAAGTATTCATTTATTTAATTAAGTTATTTATTTTCTTATTTATTTATCTATTTATTCAATCAATTAATTAAATCCCTTTATTATCATCCATTTATTTATTTAGTTTGCTTTATTTAAATTATCTAACTTCATTTAACCTTTGCTTATTTTATTAATTAATTAATTGATTATTATTTCATTATCTAGTTAATTAATCTTAAATTGGATCATTTATTAATCTAAGTATCGGCATAATCAAAATCTTATTTTATTTATATTATTCATATTATCCTTATATAAAATTAGCTTTATATTTTCTTATCCTTAATAGTTCGTGAAAACCGCCGGATTAACCGCATTTAGCGGATTTTCGAAAGTGCTCCCGCAAGGGACCTTCTTTCGAATTTAATAGAACCACTTACCTAGAATCTCTGATTTTAATTTAATTTCTTTAAATAAAGAATAAATTGCACTCTTTATTTAACTTAGGTTCCTAATAATCCTTAAATTAGGTGGCGACTCCAAAGAAAAACCCTTTAGAGTCCCATTTTGTTGAAATATACCCGAAACTTGTCATTTCTTAAAGAAAGGGTAATTTTTGGGGTTCAACAGCGTGGCGATTCCGCTCGGGATACGCAAATGGTTCTAACCAAAAGGTTTTCACGAATTTGTTTGTTTTTATTGTTTGAGTTGTATGCCGATACTAGTATGCGTAGCTTATTTAATTATTGTGTTTGTATGTTGAAATTGGCATGATTATATCTACTGTTTATTTGCGAGCATGCTTAGTTAATTTAATTGATTGCTGTGTGTCACGAAAGCATGTCACTACACCCTCTTTGTGCACATATAAACTGGCATTCCGTTCATACTTCCCCCACTCCTGGGAACCTCTTGCATTCTCACTCAAATATCCGCGAGGTGTGTGCATACGCACCCGCACTTTCTTCCACTAAAGAACCCTTTGACGAGTTGGTGTACCGGCGGATTGTCGTGGGAGTTATTCGACCACGAAGCCGCCTGCCACTCACCTGTTAGCCTCAACCGTTAACCCACTCTTAGACGGAGTTTTAGGAGCATGCATACATTTACACTTTAGTCTGGACCCGGTCCTTGGTACCGCCTCTATAGTTAGGAAACCACCCTTACGTCAGCGGGTTCTTGAAACCCAACGACAATGCATATTATGTGCTATGTGATAACGAATCCTCAGTCCTAACTATGTTTTGAGCAAAATCAGAGTTAGAATTTTGTCTCCTATGTTGTCTTTTAGGTTAGAAAATGGAAGAATTTAGCAGAATTGAGATCATAGACGAAATTGCAGTCTATGTTGAGATCTAAGAGGCGAAGCCCCTGGTGTCTTTAAAAGGATCGGTGGGGTACCTCTCGTGAATGGCTTTGCGTGTGTGCAGGCCTATGTTGATTATCCAGTTGCAACTTTATAAAAATTGAAGTATGCTTGTCGCATACTAGGAGAGCGAAGCCCCTGTGTCTTTGAATGGCCAGTGGGGTCCCTCCTTGAAGACCAGTGCGGTCTTGGCTACCTAGGAAACTGAGAGGCTTGATCAAAGCCGAGGACCAGTGAGGAGCCCTATGAACAAGGTCTGTGAGCCTTGCAAAACCTAGGAAGCTGAGAGGCTTGATTAAAGCCGAAGACCAGTGAGGTTTTATTTTGAAAGGCCGATTGGCGCCTTTCATGATTTGCAGTTTGGTATTGTGAAGGCAGTTGGAAATCTCGCCCTTGGATGTTCTGAAATAATTGGGAGTTGTGCTTGGAGGAGCGTTGATTTTTGCAAAAGGTATAGAGGTTTGTTTCAGGTTTTAGGCATTTGGGTTTTAAAATTTGGTGCAGATGTTGTGGAGAGCATAAGTTGTGTTAGAATTTTGAGTTGGCACCAGCTTTTTGGAAGTTAGTTGGGATAATGGAATTACAATGTCGAGGCGGAGAGCTGATTGTTATAAATTATTGTTATTACTTATCGCTTACTCTAAATCTGAATTGCTCAAAACTGGCATGAACTATTTTTCGTTACCACTTGTTTGCGCGTCTTAGGCCCACCTCTGGCAAAGAGGCACCTTAAAGGGTAGGAAACGTTCGCATTTTCATTTATGCTCAACTACTTGTGTTCGCCACATGTCGAACTTGTTTAAAATGCAAAGCGCTACGTGATGCGCGCTACATGGTTTGTGTGCAATTTTGCCAATGACATGCAAACTAACATGGCTACTTTTGAACTTTTCCTTTTGTTTTGTTTATCCCCATACAGAGGTTTGATTTGTGCTGATTTAAGCTGGATGATCACTCCTATTACACAAGGACAAAGGACCAATCTGCATACTGGTACACATTTCCACAACTGGCAATGACTGGAATAGATGATGAACCTCGCAATACCGAGAAAAATCTCGCAACTCCTGAATCATCAAGAGGAAATGTCATTATTGCTCAAGACGAACTGATTCTTGAAATGGCTAAGGAACTACAGATGCTAAAAGATGAGCTGGATGCGGTAAAAGGGCAAACTCCTAAAAACACGCCGCTGCGTGGGCCCGATGCATCCCACTCTCTGGTTCAAATAGGGCAATCTCTGGGGCAATCGCTGAACTCAATTGATGGGGTCGCCAATATGAACACACCTTTGAACACCCACAATTCTTTAAAAGCACCAGTCCACCAAAGCAACTTGCCATTTGTCCAAGCTCCACATCCAAATAACGCTCAATCTAGCCAAACAATTAACCGACCACCCATCTACCCATCACATCAACAACAACCATCATACACCCCGCACCCTGCCAATACTTATTATCAGACAAACACTCCATATCCATACCAAACTTCCACTTACCAAAATGAACCCATCCCGCAAGCTTACACTGAAAATCCACCTGCACCATTAGTCCAAGTGGCGGTGTCTGGCGGGCAAGATGTTCATATTGTGCAAATTGATGATTACACCAATCCTCTTTATGTGAAGTTTCAAAATGGTGTTAGAAGAGCCGAAAAGGCAGGCGATGGGGGTGAAGATTTGGAGAAAAAGGTACAAGGTTAGGTGATGAGTGCTCTTAGCAAAGCATCAAAAGGCAAGGACAAGGAAAGTCTAGAATATGAAGACTTGTGCGTTCATCCTGGGATTGAATACCCAGAAGGGTAGAAAGTACCAAAGTTTGTTAAGTTTGATGGCAAAGGCAACCCCCGAGCCCATTTGAGAAGGTATTGTGAAACCTTGGGATTGGAAAGAATGAAGAGCTCCGTATGAAATTATTCATTCATAGTCTTGAAGGCGAAGCTTTAGACTGGTACTCCGAGCAGGATCCCTCAAAATGGATTAACTGGAGGAGTATGGCTCACGACTTCATGGAGCGTTTTGGTTTCTATGCTGAAATACCATTAGATCGGTTGGCTATTGCAAGGTTTAGGAAGAAGTCGACCGAGACCTTTAGAGAATACGCGGTACGTTGGAGGAGTGAGGCTGCCAAAGTTAAGCCTCCCATGAGTGAGGAAGAGTTTGTGGGACATTTCATCGAGACATTGGATGAATTTTACTATGATCGAATGGCATCCATGACTAACTCTACTTTTGCCAATCTAGTGAAAACGGGGGAGATATATGAAGCTGGTTTGAAATCTGGTAGGATCACAAATTTGGCCGCTTTGCAAGCTACAAGTAAGGGAATCCAGTCTGGGTCTGGTAATGGCTTTAACAAAAAGAAGAAATAGGAAGTGGGAGCTGTTGTGGGAGACATCGAGCGTCGACCGGCTGGAAAGTTGAATTTTGACAATTCGTCTGCTTTTCCTACCTACCAAAGCCCATATTACCCAAATTACCCCACTCACTACCAGATGCCACCTATTCCTTATCCGGTTTACAATGCACAAGCAAATTACTACCAACCTAGAGCACATGCACCTAATCAATACCCTCGTCAGCCAAATTTTCAAGCACCCCAGAATTACCAGCCTCGTCCTCCTGTTCGTCCCAATGTGCAAGGGTTTAATCAGAATTACGAAAGGAGAGCAACCAAAACCTATACTCCTATAGCCGAGTCATATGGCCAGCTTTTTGAGAGATTAAGAAATGCGGGAGTTGTGCAGCCTATCCCTAATAACACTCCAAACCCACATCCAAAATGGTATGATGCAAATAAGCAATGTGCTTATCACTCAGGGGCAGCCGGCCATGATATTGAGAGATGTTATACTTTCAAAGACAAGGTCGAAGGTTTAATCAAAGCAGGCACCATTCAACTCACCGGCACTCAGCCAAATGTGCATAATAATCCTCTTCCCAATCATGGTAACAATGCAGTTAATATGATTTCTCTTGAGGAGGAACCAAATCTGAAGGGCACCATAGTCTCTATCTATGATGTAAAGGTTGATAATATTGCTTTTAAGGTACCTAAGCAAGCACTAGCTCTATTGCCAAAGAATGAGGGAACTTCTGGCCTAGGTGGCAATCCCGCTGAAGGAAAGATGGAAAAGGCTGAGTCTGAGAAGAAGCCGACTAGTGTCATGCTACAGCCTCTTTTACCATTGAACCAGTCATTTGTCCAAGCACCAGAAATGGCCATGCAGAATTTGATTGAAGGTGTTGGCAGCCTATTCTTGAATGATGGATTGAAATGCAGTGCAACTATTGAATATTTTGAGAAAGAGCCACATGTGCAGAAGGCTGAACCAAGTGATGTGATGACTAATTGGACTTGTGGTCCAAAAGAGACTTGATGAATGAACTCGTTATTTTTGTTTTGGCATCACAGTCAGCTTGAGGCCCTGAACTGTGTTTTGCACTTTGTTTATGTTTATGTCTATGTCTTTCAAATAACTCTTTTAAATCCTGCATGTTTACTTTTATGTTGTATGCCTCCCTAAATTAGGTTTTGAATAAACAAATGCACTGCATTCCTACCTTATTATTTTACTATACTCTAACTATTTATGTGCTTTATTATTTGCTTCTGATTAATATACTTACTACTGCTTCAAATTAAAAACAAAACGTGCTTGAACTTTGCTTGTGATCTATAACGAAACAGCTGAACGATTTAAGGATGATGCACTGGAAGGTTACTTTTTGCACTCTTTGGATATTACATTACCGTTAAAACTTCAAACTGAGGCAGCTTTATTTGCCAGCAATTGGAGCCGAAGCGGTTTGTCTATGCAAATGGAAGTCCTTTATTTGAGAAACCATTCAAGAAGATAAGTTGGAAGATGTTGAATGCGCAAATAGAAGATTTGAATAGTTTACTTCAAACCGGGGCAATTGGTGTTGAAGAAGCTCTTTCCTAATTAAGAAGAAGCAACGGAAAATTTGCGCCAAGTTGGCAATGTCATTATGTTGAAGAACACTAATCCTGGCAGATATTTATAATCAATTTTGGCCAAAGGTAATCGACGCAGATGCCTCAAAAGATACTATGTCTGAAGCAACCGCAAGTTAGCATTGGTCCGAATGTAATCTTTGATGTAATGCGAACTACGCGTAACCTGATTCCCGAGGCGGGATACGTAGGCAACTCATATAGAGTTCGGTTGCACTAGCACAGGAATCCCCTATTTCCTCTTTTATGTATTTTTGAACTACTTCTGACCTGATTCCTGGAATGGCAACAGGATAAGTAGGCAATCCCCGTCGGATTCGGTCAAAATATTGTAACAGTTTAGGTTTGTTTATCTTTTATGATGTAATGCCGAACTATGCATCTGGGTAGATGTGTGGATTTTTCAATTCGGATACGGCTTCGTACTTAGATTGCCATATTTTCCCAAAAAAATCTTTATGTAAGCAGAACTACGCATGGTCTGATTCCCGTGGAGGGATACTTAGGCGCTCTTAACGGGCTCGACTCTATAATATTAAAATTTTCAGTCTCCCTTAAGGCAAGCAACTGGGGCAATTTTGCAAGATAATTTGAAGATTTGAAAGATAGCAACTGGGGCAATTTTGCAAGATATTTTGAAGATATGGAAGATAGAAACTGGGACAAATTTTGCAAAAAGAGTTCGAAGGCATAAAGATTATAACTGGGGCAGATTTTTGCAAAATTGGTATTACCTATCAAAGGATGAAATGGAAAAGTTCTAAAAGTATTCAAGATTAGCTCAAGTTGCAAAGACAAAGGACGCTCAGTTTGTTTCAAGATATGTCATGAGTTTGAGTTAAAGCAGAAATTTTTAAATGCATTATAAGCTTTTCATTTGCATATCAGTGATTATTTGTTTAATATTTTATCAAATTACTTTATTTTGCCTCAATCTTAAAATATTATACAATATTGAGTTCATAAATCAAGTCTCTGAGTATAATTTGCAAGCCCAAGTCTAAAGAAGAACGAGGGAGCAGTGGCAGCAAGTTCAAGATGAATCAGCACAAATCAAACGCCCCTACCCAAAACTAACAAATTTTTCTTTGAGAGCAGGAATGAGAAAGCTTGCAATGAGAGGATCATTTGCACTATGGATGAACAATTTATTGAACGCGCATCCAAAGTTGCCTTGCAAATCGCGTCGCATTTCCCTTTTCATGACTTAAATCATTATGCTTTGTCATGAGTTATTGCCGAACAGGCGGCATTTCCACCTCTATGACTTTCATTCCTAATAGGCGACAAAGTCGAGGCTTGTTTTGTGTTTTCAAAACTAGGCCAAATATGGCATCGCTTTATTTCGGATGATAATCCGCACAAGGCTATACTTGCTGGATTATCTCGCCAATTGATTTATCAATGGCTATCGCACTGACTACATTTCCGCACTACTCTGCTTTGCACTTGCTTTAAAAAGTTAATTCCTTGTTTTACTCTTTCAGGTTGATCACCAGGCGGGGCTTCTCCCTTGTTGGACTTTCACGCCTATTGATTCGCTAAATCGCTTTTGCGTTGCTTTACACTTTACGCTAAATTGCTTTGCACTTGCTTTCAATTATGCCTTTGCACTTGCTTTATATTATAACTTGCTTTACTTTCAGGTTAACAGGTCAGCCCTAAGACCCTCCTTGCTTTGTGCCGGATCGGATCACCAGCTGATTTGTAGACAATCAATCCCAAGACCCTCCTTGCTGTGTGCCCGACCGGCTTGCCAGTTGATTTGTCAAGATTGTCCAAATTGCTTTGCACTCGCTTTAAATTACGCCTTCGCATTTTCTTTGTATTATGTCTTGTTTTACTTTTCAGGTTAACAGGTCAGTCCCGAGACCCTCCTTGCTTCGTGCCGGACCGGTTCGCCAGCTGATTTGTTCGATAATCAACCCCAAGACCCTCCTTGCTGTGTGCCCGACCGGCTTGCCAGTTGATTTGTCAAGATTGTCCAAATTGCTTTGCACTAGCTTTAAATTACGCCTTCGCATTTTCTTTGTATTACGTCTTGTTTTACTTTTCAGGTTAACAGGTCAGTCCCGAGACCCTCCTTGCTTCGTGCCGGACAAGTTCGCCAGCTGATTTGTTCGACAATCAACCCCAAGACCCTCCTTGCTTCATGCCCGACCGGCTTGCCAGTTGATTTGTCAAGATTGTTGAAAATGCTTTGCACTATGATTTCGCATTTGCTTTATTGCTTCGCCAGTGGATGGGAAGACAATTTATCAAAGATATTGCAGCTTGCACTTACAAATTACGTCATGCCTACCATAAGCAATTGGAGGCCTTATTTTGAAGCCTACCATAAGCAATTGGAGGCCTTATTCTGAAGCCTATCATAAGCAATTGAAGGCTCTTTTATTATTGATCCTACCGTAAGCAATCGGGGGGTCTTATTATCAAGTCTATCGTGAGCAAGCGAAGACTTCATTAGCATTGAAGCCTACCATAAGCAATTGGAGGCCTTATTTTGAAGCCTATCATAAGCAACTGAAGGCTCTTTTATTATTGATCCTACCGTAAGCAATCGGAGGATCTTATTATCGAGTTTATCGTGAGCAAGCGAAGACTTCATTAGCATTGAAGCCTACCATAAGCAATTGGAGGCCTTATTTTGAAGCCTATCATAAGCAATTGAAAGTTCTTTTGTTATCGATCCTACCGTAAGCAATCGGGTGGGTCTTATTATCAAGTCTATCGTGAGCAAGCGAAGACTTCATTAGCATTGAAGCCTACCATAAGCAATTGGAGGCCTTATTCTGAAGCCTATCATAAGCAATTGAAGGCTCTTCTTTTATTGATCCTACCGTAAGTAATCGGGGGTCTTATTATCAAGTCTATCGTGAGCAAGCGAAGACGTCATTATCATTTGAAGCCTACCATAAGCAATTGAAGAATAATGATCAGACTAGAGGTTCTCCGGGCGGAGCGCCTCATCAGTTGATTGAAGGAAGAACTTGTTGATAGCATCACAACCAGCATTTACAATCATATATTATCCCTTTATTTATTCCTTATTATAGTATATTAGCAGTCGCTCGCTTACCGTTTGTTAAGTCTTTACAGAATTTTGGCAATGCCGTAGCAGCATTTGGAGCAAAACGTGGAACTTTTTCTTAGCATTGAACTGGGGCAATCGTTGATATGAGCTAGACTCGTCAACGAGGATCTGAAGAATCGCACTCTAACAAGCAAGTTTTACCTAATCTTTCATTTCAGATTAGGCGTTAGTTTGAATTCTTTCCTATTCGTGCGTCCTTTCTTTTGTCAATCATGCGAGTCTTCATTTCTAAGTGTCGTCGAACTACATATGGCCTGATTCTCTTTTAGCCTGAGATATGTAGGAAACTCGAAAACCGGAGTTCGGCCATGCCCATAAGCCTCGCCTCTTGATCCTTAGAATCAAAGTTCTTGGCCTTATCGGAACAAAATTGGCTTCTCGTCAACTTCCTTACCCTGAAAACTCTTTCATCCTTTTCGGGTAAAGAGGGGCAGCTGTTGACACCAAATTTTGTCCTGAAATTTTCTTAAAATTAATAAATTATTGCGATACTGATAATTAATATTAAAAGTGAAAATTAAATAAAATAATAATAATAGTAAGAAAATGAATTGACATTTTTAAGGAAAGTGCCTAATTTTAAAACGCATAACCCCAATTTCTACCCACCCCGCGCGACCCCTTCATTTCCTATCTAAATCAAAAAGAAGGCTAATTTCGCGCTTAAACCTAAATCCTGGCATATCTATGTAAAGCTTTCATTATAACACATATACACACCACCCGCTCCTTCCACTTCTTCAGCCTTTCCCCTTACCCGACCCATTCCCAATTTCCCCTCTTAGAACCCTAATCCCTTCCCTAATCCTGATTTCCCCCAAAAACCTCCTCAAATCAGTCCAAGAGCAACGTCAGCTGGTCCCCCCCGCTTCCCCTCTCTCTCCCATTCGTACTATATTCACGTGCGTCTATTTGTCTATCAACGGTGGAAGTGACGCCAAGTGAGCTACTTTGAGATAAAAAATCAAGATTGAAAGGATTTTCGGGTTCCCTGGGACCAGAGATTCATTTTTCATTTTTGATTTTTTATTTCAAAGTAAAAGAAAGCGTTTCACAAATACAGCCGTTAAAAGGGTCTTTTGGGAAATTCGGAGGTAAAGGATAAACCCTAGTTTTCTCTATATATATATAGTTTATATGATAAGTTTATGGGAGTGGGGGTTGTTTTTTTTATAACAGAAAGAGGGCAGTTCATAGACATTTTTCTCAGTGTCCTTCTTCTTTTATGAATACATACTTATAGCATCATTTTCTGTTTTGAGATTAAGACATTGTGTGCGCGTGTGTCGTCGCTTCATTATATTGGTCGTCGTTCGTTTGAGTCGCTTAGTCGAGTCGCGTCGCTTAATCGAGTCGCAATTATTTTTGAATCCTCGCCTCAGCCACTGCTCGCAAAGAGGTAAACACGACCTTTTTTTCACATTTTTCTTTTATTCTAATTTTTGGTTTAATGTGATGATAAGAGTATGAACGAGTTGCTTGCCTGGTAAACTGCACTCTTCTATGTTTATAAATCTTCGCAAAGGTGTGATTTTTATATATCTTGTTGAATGAAAATCATGTTTGGCGTATGATATAGCTAAAGTGTCAATCTTTACTTGTTAAGTGTATGTCGTGTTCAGTTTTACATTGTGTGCCTAATGAGTTACTGTGTGTGAAAGCATATGTCAAAAAGAAAGGTCTGAGTGTTCAGTGAAGGTGCTTCCTGAATAGTTTAATATGTATGCATATTTTTTGATGTTAAAACAAGTTCAAATTCTTTTGAGTTAGTAGGCAGCATGAGGGAGTTCTGTGTGTGAGGTCTGGTTCTGGAGTTTGTTGAGCAGAAGAGCCTGTGATGTTTGTTCATAGGCTGAAGATGTTGTAGGGTAGTTGAGGTAGTTTGCAAGCTTGTTCCTGGTTGTTAAAGGGAGCCCTGGTTATGTGTGTGTATTTGTTCAGGTAGTCTGGTTTGCATATAGATGTTGGTATGTGGGTGTGGAGTTATTCTAGGTGATATATCTGATGGTTAAAGGAGGTTCAGGGTTCTCAGGTAGGCCTAGGCAGTGAGGGGTGTGTGTGTGTGTGAGAGAGTTTTGCTATGTTTGTGGGCAGCTGGTGAGTTTGAGAAGGTCCAGGAGAGTTGTCTGGCAAGATGTTGCTGGGTGTTCAGGGCAGGGGCTTTAGTTGAGTAGTCTGGTTGTTTCTTGGGTGTGCTGATGTCTGGTGAGCTAGGGTAGCTAGAGGGGTTGTTCCTTGCTTGTTTAGGGAGTTCCTGATAGTTGTAGCTGGTTGTGTGGCTGTGTTGAGGGAGTAGTAGAAGTGTGAGGGTGCAGCTTAGGGAGATTCTGGTAGTTCAGCTAGAAGGAAAGGGTTCAGATAGTAGCTTAGGTTTGCTGTGAGGAGTAGTAGTAGAGAGGAGCTTGAGGGAGTTGGTCTGTGCAATAGTCTTGGTTGTTGATGTGTAGGTGATGGTTGGTGTGGTGTATAGGCAATGTAGTTGGTGTGTAGATGTGCTCTGTGAGGTCAGAGAATTGAATTGATGGTGTGTTGGTGTAGAAGCTAGGATGTGTTTGTGAGGTGCTATGAGAGTGAGGGAGTTCTGGAGGTCAGGAGAGTGGCTGATGTGGTCTGAGATGCTCAGGGAAGTTGGTTCCTGTCTGTTTGTTCTGGAAGCCAATGTGTTAGGTGTTCAGCAGTGTGTGTGTGTGGATGTGCAGAAGGTAGTGTTCAGGTTTAGGAGATAGTTCGTAGGGTGGTGATGAGAGAAGTTAAATGGCTGCAGGTTTATAGGAAAATCTAGACCATAATAGATTATTTTTTTTTCTTTTTCTGGTTCAAGATTTGGAATTTGTATAATCAGCTTGCTGTTACTTGCTTTCCTTAGTTGTATTGAAATTTGAATGGTTAGTTTGTTAAAGAAGCATGATTCAGGGTCTTCTAGTCTAAGATTGTTTATTTGCATTTTTAGTGTTCAATTGGTTAAATGAAGTAGGCTGCTTGGTTTAGTTCATAATCTTGAAAGAGGTAAGGTCCGGCTGTTGGTTATAATTTTGCCTGTTAGTGCTTAGTTCATAATGTTATTTCCATGAATCAGTTGTGAGCACTACAGCAGTAACATGTGCGTGAAACTTGTCTGCAACATCTGTGATTTCACTCTTGTGTTTGTCAAGCTTATCTAGCTGGGTGTTTGCTTAAACATTCTTTTGTAATTGAGGTCCCTTAATTTTTCTAGTGCCAATAATGAATCATTATAAAGTGGAGTAGCAGTATCTATCATCCTTGAGTACCATAATGTTGTGACTTGGGATATATGATTAATTATGTCAAACAATGCTTGATAGCAGTACAAGTTTCGTCTTCTCCTTTCCTAGTGTTAATGTGTTAATTAGTGTGAAAGTTTTTCAAATGAGAATATTTCTAGACCTTAGGTAAGTAATTTTCTGTGACCTTGGAACTGAATTAGTTTATTTATTGCATAAATGTTTCCTCTTCCTTTTCATTTTTTTATATTTTGACCCATCTCTTTTACTAACTCTTTATCACCTTTTCTTTGCATGAACACTTGGGAGCGAGTTTGAGTTACTAAACTTATAAATTGGGATGGTGTGCATTCAGGAGTTATCCGATCCGCTTCGCATTTTCGGGACTTGATATCCCCGAAAATGTAAAAGAAAGAAAAAATAAATATCACAAAATCCAAGGGCTCAATGATTGAGTTTGCGCTTCCGGGTTCTATCTTCTAAACTCCTTCCTTCCCCGCTTCCTTAGAAAATGCATGTTGTATAGGGTTTCCCCATAGACCGGATTAGTAGCCCGGTAGGATAGAAATGATATTTTGAATTGTGAATAATTATTGTAAATCACTTAAATTGTTTTCTTTTATATGAATGCTTTGTATCATTTCTTTGCGAATCGCCAATTTATTTATCGATATTTGGAATCATTTGCCAATTAATGAGTGCAAATAAAATTCGATTAAAATCGTACCTTCGTCATAATTTGCATTTGAATTATTTATTTATTGGTTATATTAATATTCAATTATTTATTTATCTAATCTAATTTATTTATTTAGTTAATCAATTAAATTTCAATCCTTTATTCATTTATTTATTTACTTAATCTAATTTATTTAATTTCAATTAATCATTTACTTAATCAATTAAATATTTATTTACTTAATTAATTAATCAATTATTATTCATTTACCTATTTATTTAATTATAATCAATAAGTATTCATTTATTTAATTAAGTTATTTATTTTCTTATTTATTTATCTATTTATTCAATCAATTAATTAAATCCCTTTATTATCATCCATTTATTTATTTAGTTTGTTTTATTTAAATTATCTAACTTCATTTAACCTTTGCTTATTTTATTAATTAATTAATTGATTATTATTTCATTATCTAGTTAATTAATCTTAAATTGGATCATTTACTTATCTAAGTATCGGCATAATCAAAATCTTATTTTATTTATATTATTCATATTATCCTTATATAAAATTAGCTTTATATTTTCTTATCCTTAATAGTTCGTGAAAACCGCCGGATTAACCGCATTTAGCGGATTTTCGAAAGTGCTCCCGCAAGGGACCTTCTTTCGAATTTAATAGAACCACTTACCTAGAATCTCTGATTTTAATTTAATTTCTTTAAATAAAGAATAAATTGCACTTTTTATTTAACTTAGGTTCCTAATAATCCTTAAATTAGGTGGCGACTTCAAAGAAAAACCCTTTAGAGTCCCATTTTGTTGAAATATACCCGAAACTTGTCATTTCTTAAAGAAAGGGTAATTTTTGGGGTTCAACAGTCACAAGAACCAAATACTTTTCGGGGTGAGTGGAATTGATGGGACTCGATGGGCGAACGGCTTTATAAGTGAGCACGTGAGCCAAAAAATGTACTATGAGTCTTCTTTGAGCTCTACTCTCCTTCTAGGCACGATTATCCTATTCGCACAATGGATTAGTACTAATTAGGTAGGAGTGTTACCCTCAAAGTACTAACCGGAAGTGACGCAATCAAATGTTCAAAGATCGAATCATCACTAAACGGATTCGGAATTTGATGAATTTCGGTTTGTGATCTACAAACTCACCATATTTAATTATGCTATGGGAGTTTTGGTGGTTGGAAACTGTTACGACACTTTTGCGCACAATCTGTCTCAATTCAGGATTTTCTGGAAATAGGTACCCTTCGCGATCGCGTGAGGTTGGGCGCGATCGCGATGACTTAATTTCAGAAGTTGTTGTGTTCGCTTGGGACACTGCGCGATCGCGCAGGTCTGTGCAGCAGAACCAGAAACCTGACTGTAAACTCAAATTTTGGCACACAAATCACCCCAATTCAACTTGTTTCTCAGTTCCCAAGCTCCCAAAAGGTGTTTTCAACTGAAGTAAACAACCCCCAATGGTTTAACCAAACAAACAATCAACAAACAACTTGTTTCAAGAATTTGGAGCAAGTTCTTCAAAAGTTTTCAAGAACTTCAAGATTTCAAAACTTCGATTTTCATTCCGCCACTCCAAATGATGTTATGGGGGTATCAAAACGACAGAAAAGCTATAAGGAACAATCCCCGATACCAAACAACCAAGAAATCATAACATCAAACAAGTTCTAGCAATTTTTGTGAATTTTCAACCTTGAGATTTGATTTTGAAGATTTTCGATTAACAACTTCAAATCGTATTTTGTGGATATCAAATCAACGAGAATATGGTATCAATCAATCCCCGATAACAAACAACAACAAAATCGTTACAACCAACGCTTTCTAGTAATTTTTTTGTGATTTTTAAGTTTTTGAATTTTTTTGTTTTTCTTCAAACTTCAAGAACAAACAACACAATGATAACAATAACAAGAACAAGAACGAGGATTCATAAAAATGAAGCCTAGCCGTGCTCTGACACCAACTGATGCAATGGAAACTACGCGGAAGCAAGAAAGGATACGAAAATGCGGAAGCTAAAACAAGATAGGCGATATCGATAACGATATCGAGATAGAAAGCAAGACGAGGCTTGAAACGTTTTCCTAAGTAGCACCGAGGAACTTCTCTTGATACACCCCGAGTGAAGTCAAGGATCATCTATACTATGCAACTACCCTCAAGAGGCACTCGGCTCTTGCAAATAGAATGATCAAACAGGTTACGATGTTCAACTTGGAATCCACCAAGTGAAATCATGCCCGCTCATGGGCTCTTCATTGAGAATCACTCAAGAAATACATCATTCTAGTTCAAAGTTGGTTAAAATGCAATAAATGAAGAAGGGGTGTATTTATAGCACCCCATTACAAGGTTTGTCAAGTTTCTAGTCCGCTGCCCCAAGTCCTCATCGCGATCGCGCACAAGGATGTACAATCGCGAGGAACACTTATGCATCAAGCCATCGCGATCGCGTGAAGAACGACGCTTTCGTGCATATCAAAAGAATACTCTTCGCGATCGCGTGAGTATGGGCGCGATCGCGAAGAACAAGAGTTCTTCGTCGGGAAGTAAGCTCAGCAGGTGTTCCCTTGTTTTGCCCTTGGATTCATCCAATTGATTCATCCAATTGATTCAAGCCAAAAGGGTTACAAGGTTCAATGCTCATTAATGTTTTTGTGTCCAAAGTAAGGTAAAAAGACAATAAATGAAGGAGGGGGTATTTTTATAGCACCCCTTTACAATTTTTAATCAGATTCTGGTCCGCTGCCCAACAAGTCCTCTGCACGATCGCGCCACAGGTAATGCGATCGCGATGAACACTTGCTTGCTGAGGCGTGCGATCGCGCCATTGCTCACGCTGTCGCGAAGACCAAACAAAGTCTCTTCGCGATCGCGAAGAACAAAAGTTTTTCTTCAGGCAGTGAGCTCAGAAGGTGTTCCCTTGTTTTCCCCTGTTTTGCTCCCCTGCTTCCTGCACTGTTTCCAGCCCTGTTTTCTCTTTGGTTGAGCTCAAATGCATTGTCTTCAAGTCATCCCCCGAGCTCATATCATCTATGTCTTTCCAAACCAAGTGTAAGTGAGCGTCTTGTATATCCTTGACTTGACTTCGAGTGAATGGTCTCGATGCAATTTGGGTTGCATCATCCTCCCCTTCTTGAGAAGATTTCATCCTCGAAATTAAGGCGTCCTCCTCCAAGGTATCATCACCTAAATCAAAAGAAGTCAAGTCACTAACATTGAAAGTAGTCGATACATTATACTCACCGGGCAAGTCTATCACATATGCATTGTTGTTGATCTTGGATAACACTTGGAATGGGCCATCGCCCCTTGGTGCCAACTTCCCTTTCCGTTGGTTTGGAAACCTTTCCTTGCGGAAATGCACCCACACCCAATCTCCCTTCTTGAAATCCACCTTCTTTCTTCCTTTGTTTTTCTTGGTTGCTATCTTCTCATATGCCTCCTCAAAAGTCTTCCGCACCTTGGCACGAAGTTCAAGCAATGCCTTGGCCTGAGCTTTACCTTCAAAATCAACAACCACATCCCTTGGCAAAGGGGTAAGATCAAGGGGAATCAAAGGGTTTAAACCATAAACACACTCAAATGGAGTCATGCCAATCATACGATGCAAAGTGCGATTATATGCAAACTCCATGAGTGGTAGCTTATCAATCCAAGTCCCGGCCTTTCCTTTGGTCATAGCTCTAAGTAGAGCTCCCAAAGTCCGGTTCACCACCTCGGTTTGCCCATCGGTTTGAAGGTGGTGGGATGTGGAGAATAGCAACTTGGTGCCAAGCGCACCCCACAAACACTTCCAAAAATGGCTAAGGAACTTGGAGTCCCTATCAATAACAATGGTGCGAGGCACCCCATGCAATTTCAAGACATTATCAATAAACAAGGAAGCTACATGTTGTGCATCATTAGTCTTTTTGCATGGAATAAAGTGAGCCATTTTGGAAAAACGGTCAACGACAACATAAATGCTATCGTGTCCTCCTCTAGTCCGAGGCAAAGCCATAACAAAATACATAGAGAGATCAACCCACAGACTAGTAGGTATGGGCAAAGGAGTGTATAGGCCCTGGTTGTTGGATTGAGACTTGGCCTTCTTGCAAACCAAGCAAGTATTGCAAAACCGTTCCACAAGGGGTCTTATTTTTTACCAATGGAATTGTTCTTTAAGTATTGTCATAGTCTTGACCACCCCAAAGTGACCCATCAAGCCCCCACAATGTGCTTCTTGAACTAGCACGTCTCTCCAAGAGGACTCGGGGACACACACTCTCCCATTCTTGAAAATGTAGCCATCAACCCATTGGTATTTCTCCACCCTCTCCCCACTTACTAGAGCATCATGAATGCTCTTGAGCTTTGGGTCATGTTCGTACAACAACTTTATACTTTCAAAACCCATAAGTCTATAAGGAAGAGTGGTAGCAAGAGCGAATTTTCTAGAAAGCGCATCGGCCACAACATTGTCCTTACCCTTTTTGTAATGAATTACATAAGGAAAGGACTCAATAAACTCCACCCACTTGGCATGTCTCTTGTTCAGCTTTTCTTGGCCTCTTAGATGCTTGAGTGACTCATGGTCACTCTTGATCACAAATTCCCGAGGCCATAGATAGTGTTGCCAATGGGCTAGAGCTCTCACGAGGGCATACAACTCCTTGTCATACGTGGAGTAATTCAAGGTTGCGCCCTTCAACTTCTCATTAAAGTAGGCAACGGGTTTCCCTTCTTGCATGAGAACACCCCCGATTCCCACCCCCGAGGCATCACATTCAACCTCAAAAGCCTTCCCGAAGTCGGGCAATTGTAACAAGGGGAGGTACTCAACCTAATTTTCAATTCTTGGAAAGCTCTCTCTTGAGGCTCTCCCCACACAAAGGATTTATCTTACTTCACCAACTCGGTGAGTGGTGCGGCAATGGTGCTAAAGTCTCTAACAAAGCGCCTATAGAAACTAGCAAGGCCATGGAAACTCCTCACATGAGAGACAGTGGTAGGAGTAGGCAAATCTCTAATGGCTTCAACTTTAGAATCATCAACTTCTACACCATTGACACTAACAACAAAACCCAAAAAGACAACATTTTCAACACAAAAGGCACACTTCTTAAAGTTGGCATAGAGCTTTTCGGCTCGTAGCACTTCAAGGACTTGACTCAAGTGGCCAACATGGTCATCTATTGACTTGCTATAAATCAATATGTAATCAAAGTAGACGACCACGAATTTGTTGATGAATGACTTTAGCACGTGGTTCATTAGCCTCATGAAAGTACTAGGTGCGTTGGAGAGGCCAAAGGGCATCACCAACCATTCATATAGTGATGCAATGGAAACTACGCGGAAGCAAGAAAGGATACGAAAATGCGGAAGCTAAAACAAGATAGGCGATATCGATAACGATATCGAGATAGAAAGCAAGACGAGGCTTGAAACGTTTACCTAAGTAGCACCGAGGAACTTATCTCGATACACCCTGGGTGAAGTCAAGGATCACCTATACTACGCAACTACCCTCAAGAGGCACTCGACTCTTGCAAATAGAATGATCAAAGAGGTTACGATGTTCAATTTGGAATCCACCAAGTGAAATCATGCCCGCTCACGGGTTCTTCATTGAGAATCACTCAAGAAATACATCATTCTAGTTCAAAGTTAGTTAAAATGCAATAAATGAAGAAGGGGTGTATTTATAGCACCCCATTACAAGGTTTGTCAAGTTTCTGGTCCGCTGCCCCAAGTCCTCATCATGATCGCGCACAAGGATATGCGATCATGAGGAACACTTATGCATCAAGCTATCGCGATCGCGTGAAGAGCGACGCTTTTGCGCACTCTTCGCGATCGCGTGAGTATGGGCGCGATTGCAAAGAATAAGAGTTCTTCGTCAGGCAGTAAGCTCAGCAGGTGTTCCTTTGTTTTGCCCTGTTTCGCTCCCCTGCTTCCTGCACTGTTTCCAGCCCTGCCTCCGCTTTGATTGAGCTCCAATGCATGGTCTTCAAGTCTTCCCCCGAGCTCATATCATCCATGCCTTTCCAAACCAAGTGTAAGTGTCGATGTAATTTGGGTTGTATCATATAGACCAAACTTGGTCTTGAATGCGGTTTTCCATTCATCCCCGGGTTTCATGCGGATTTGATGGTAGCCGAACCTAAGGTCTATTTTTGAAAAGATGCTAGAACCACTAAGCTCATCTAACATATCATCCAAACGAGGTATGGGATGTCGATACTTTACCGTGATTTTGTTGATCGCTCGACAATCCACACACATCCTCCAAGTGCCATCCTTCTTTGGAACAAGGATCACGGGCATGGCACAAGGACTCAAACTTTCCCTCACCAAGCCTTTGGTAAGCAATTCATCAATTTGCTTTTGTAACTCCCTTGTGTCCTCGGGATTACTTCTATATGCCGGCTTGTTTGGAATTTGAGATCCCGGGACAAAGTGAATTTGATGCTCAATACCCCTCAAGGGAGGTAATCTATCCGGCATCTCATCCGGGAACATGTCCTCATAGACCTTCAAAACATTTTCAATGGCACTAGGCAAAAGGTTAGGGTTAGATAAATAATCACTTTCGGAATTAAAAACCATACCTTTGTGCACTAGGCATATGAGCATCTTGGTGCCATCATTACCTTTCAAATACTCACCCGGTTGCATCATGGCACACGTGCGACGGTGGAAAATGGTGGAGTCTCGGCCAAAGGTTTGGCCACAACCGGGGACTTGGCCTTAGCCGCTTCCCTCAACTCTTTCATGCGCCGATAGTCTTCACTTACTTGCTTTGGGGTCAAGGGTGTAAGTACAAACTTCTTCCCCTCATGCCTAACCGTGTACGTGTTGGCCCGACCATCATGAACCACTTGTTTGTCGTATTGCCAAGGCCTTCCAAACAATAGGTGGCAAGCTTGCATTGGCACCACGTCAAACATGTGTACATCTTGATAGTTCCCAATCTTGAATCTAATCAAGACTTGCTTCACTACCCTCAACTTCCCACACTCACTTAACCATTGCAAGCGGTAGGGGCTTTGGTGTTTAATGGTAAGCAACTTCAATTGCGAGACCAAAGATTGGCTCACCACATTTGCACAACTACTCGAATCAATGATCATGGAACACACTTGACCCTTCACTCTACACCGGGCATGGAACAAGTTTTCCCTTTGTTCATCTTCCCTCTCCTCACTCACCATGGTTCCCAAAATGCGACGCACCACAAGGAACATATTAGGATCATCCACCTCAGTCGCTCTCTCTTCACCCTCAACTTCCTCACTCTCCTCCTCAACTTCACCCTTGGACTCACTTTTACCCTCATTGACCAAACCCATCATCCATCACAATCATTGTTTTCCGGGTAGGACACTCTTTGGCAAAGTGGCCATAACCCTTGCATTTGTGGCATTGGAAAGAAGAAGAAGAAGGAGTATTTAAAGTAGTTTTAGAAATACCTACAACCTCTTTGTGGTCGCTTCTCGGGGTGACCTTTTCAAAAGGCTTCTTCACATCTCGACTCCCACTTGCTCCACTAGCATATGGGCTTTTCCATTCTTTGGTGCGAGTTGATGGAGTGGTAGTGGTAGTAGTACTCCTATAGCGAGGAGCCTTTTCTTCTTTGAGCCACTTTTAGGCTTCAACCGCGACATCACAAACATCTTGTAGAGAGTGGAAGATGTGTAGTCTCAATTGGGAGGCAATCTCCCGACTCAAGCCACTCTTGAAACAGATGATAGCTTGTTCCTCATCCTCCGTTTCAATATCAAGAGCCATCCGGTTTTTCTCAAAGTCGTTGAAATATTCATCAACAGACTTGTAGCCTTGTTTCAATTCGTAGAGCTTTTTGAGTTGCTCTTGTCGATACTTGGGAGTCACATATTTGTTGTTCATTACTTCTTTCAACTCTTCCCAAGTGATGTTCATCCGCAACCCAAGTCTTCTCCTTTATCGCTTGATGGATTCCTACCAAGTAGAGGCATAGGACTCAAATGAAGCTATGGCATAAGTGTTCTTCTTCTCCTTGGTCATATCATTTGTGTCAAAGACCCGCTCCAATTGGACCTTCCATTCTAGAAATGCCTCCGGATCACTAGCCCCTTTGAAAGGCGGGATAGTGATCTTCACACTATTGAGATTAGTGTCACGACCCCCACGGTTTGGTTCTGGTTGAACCCCATAGTTTTCATCCACATCTTCATATTCCCTTCCCAAGTTTCTTCCCATATAAGCTCTTGGAGGTCCTCGACCTCGCCCACGACCTCTATCTACATCTCGGCCTCCATTCATCGCTCTCCTATTTGGATAGGGAGCATCAAAGTAATCATCATCAAGTCCGAGACCCTCCCCTTCTTGAACCTCATCAACTTGTTCAAGGGGTGCAATGTTTCTCCGAGGCCTTAGAAATGGAACATCTCCTTGGGGATTGACCAAGGGTTGGGGATTGCCCAACATTCTTTCTCTAGCAAGAGCCTCATCCCTCAACCGTTGTCGACAAACTAGCTCCGCATATTGGTCCGGTTTCATGATGGAATCATCACTAGTGCCTTCATTGGCATCCTTTTGGACACTCGGGGTCCTCTCCTTTTCAATAATTTCCATTTTAAGGTTTAAGGCCTTCACCTCGGCTAATAAACTAGCCAAGACATCGGTTGGAACCTCAATGGTGCTCTTTGCTTTCTCCTCCGCCATGTACCTATAACTATCAAATCAAGAAAAGAGATTAGAGTAAAAGTCCTCACTCACTCCCTCACTTTTGTCTGTCGCTCGGGTTCACTCAAGTTGGGGGTTAGGTTCACACAAACTTGAGATCAATAGCCTCCTCGTAGTTGCGCAACCTCCTCAATGATCAATCCAAGTCACAAGAACCAAATGCTCTTTGGGAAGAGTGGATTCAATGGGACTCGATAAACGCTAAGCTATTTGGTGCGCACTTGAACCAAACAATTAACTACGAATCTTCTTTGAATTCTACTCTCCTTCTGGGCACGAGTATCCTATTCGCACAATGGATTAGTACTAATTAGGTAGAAGTGTTACCCTCAAAGTACTAACCGGAAGTGACGCGATCAAATGTTCAAAGATCGGATTGTCACTAAACGGATTCGGAATTGGATGAATTTTGGTTTGTGATCTAGAAACTCACCATATTTAATGATGCTATGGGAGTTTTGGCGGTTGGAAACTGTTACGACACCTTTGCGAACAATCTGTCCCAATTCAGGATTTTCAGGAATTTGGTGCTCTTCGCGATCGCGGGCAGAGGGGCGCGATCACGATGGGTTAAAATGCAGAGATGGCGCGTTTGAATGAGACCTTGCGCGATCGCGCCGGTCTGGTCAACAGAACCAGAATCCAGACTGTAAACCTCAGTTTTAGCACACAAACAACCCCAATTCAACTTGTTTTTCAGTTTTCAAGCTTCCAAATGGTGTTTTCAACTGTAGTAAACAATTCCCAATGGTTTAATCAAACAAACAACCAACAAACAACTTGTTTCAATGATTTTGGACAAGTTCTTCAAAAAATTTCAAAACCTTCAAGATTCAAAATTTTGATTTTCATTCCCATACTCCAAATGATATTATGGTGGTATCAAAACGATGGGAAAACTATAAGGAGTAAACCTCGATACCAAACAACCAAGAATTCATAACATCAATCGAGTTCTAGCAAATTTTGTGAAATCTTCAACCTAGGGTTTAAATTTTCCAAACTTTGATTCTCAACTTGAAATGGTGTTTTGTGGGTACCCAATTAAAGAGAATACATATTCAAACAAACCCCGATAGTTAACAACAACAAAATCGCAACAACAAACGATTTCTAGCAATTTTTTTGTGATTTTCCCATTTTTGATTTTTTTTCTTCTTTTTCAAATAGCAAGAACAAGAACAAGAAAATAAACAAGAAACAAAGATGACAAGCACGAAGAGTAGAACGAGGGTTCGTTAGAACGTAACCATAGCCTTGCTCTGATACCGACTGATGCAATCGAAACTATGAAAGATATAAAGAGATAAAAACGAGACGAAGACTCACATAATTGTTCGAGTAGCAACGAAGAACAATGTTTCATTACACCCCAAACGATGGCAAGGATCACCTACGCTATGCAACTATCCTCAAGAGACACGAGGCTCGAGCAAATAGAATGATCAAAGACGGATTGAAGAGCAACTTGGATTCATCCAATTGATTCAAGCCAAAAAGGTTACAAGGTTCAAGAGCAATGCTCATTAATGTTTTTGTGTTCAAAGTAAGGTAAAAAGACAATAAATGAAGTAGGGGTGTATTTATAGCACCCCTTTACAATGTTTAATCAGATTCCGGTCCGCTTCCCAACAAGTCCTCTGCGCGATCGCGCCACAGGTAATGTGATCGCGATGAACACTTGCTTGCTGAGGCGCGCCATTGCTCACGCTGTCGCGAAGACCAAACAAAGTCTCTTCGCGATCGCGAAGATGAGCACGCGATCACGAAGAATAAAAGTTTTTCTTCAGGCAGTGAGCTCAGAAGGTGTTCCCCTATTTTTTCCTATTTTGCTCCCCTGCTTCCTACACTGTTTCCAGCCCTATTTCCTTTTTGATTGAGCTCAAATGCATTGTCTTCAAGTCATCCCCGAGCTCATATCATCTATGCCTTTCCAAACCAAGTGTAAGTGAGCGTCTTGTATATTCTTGGCTTCACTTCGAGTGAATGGTCTTGATGCAATTTGGGTTGCATCAGATCTCCCCTCAATGGCTTCTGAGTCGAGCCTGTCGCACCGAATTTTCTTAGTGCAGTTTACATCCGTTGTGTGGTTTGCAGGCTATTACACAAAGGGAATTTCCCCAGTCCGCACAGTTAATAGGCTGTAGCGGCTGCGAATTTTCCTGGAGTTCCGAAAAAAAAAAATCTAAGCAAGACAAAATCTGAATTTCAGTGTAAGAAGATTTGGTTAATGTTGGATAGTTGGGAGAGATAAAGAAGCAGTCAAGTTGTTTTTGGAAAGGAAAATAAGGGTGACTTTGAGTGAACAAGTAAGCATGTAATTTTTGAAGTCTGTGAGATACAGACTTTGTTGGACATTTGATTTGGACAGAGACATTAAGTTCAATTAAGAGGTTTCAAAAATAAAAAAGTAAATACACTTAATGACCTGAAATATGATTTATTTAGATTCAGAGCCTCATTAACTGCAAACAAATGAGACCTTACTAGATCGAGGATAATAGTTCTCATTTGTTGTGCTCTTCTTGATTTAATGTTTACGGGGCTAAAGTTCCTAACCATTTTTAGTATCACGGGATTTGTAGAAAATATCGAGGCTTCACTCACTCAAAAATTAAGAAACAAAAAATAAAAACTACAAGAAGGTAAGTAAACTATCTGAAAGAAGTAGTTTTTCAACGGCCGATGACATTGAATACTTATCGAAATATCGACTTTTGTTATACAATTCAGATGGAAAAGAATTCGTCCAAAAAGTCATCATAAAAGAAAACTTCTGACGGATGTCGTTGAATTGACGAAAAACGTCATCGAAGTGACGACAGACTTCAAACTAGAACGATACGAAACATACAATTCATGAATGGCTAGAAAATTTATATTTTGTCGGTGTTCCCATTGAAATAGTTTAAAAATAGTTCAAGTTTTTAAACAATCAACAGACGCAATCGGGATTGTATAATGAAACATAAAAATTTAATATTATCAACAGACATCATCTGAATAGTAAAAAGAAAATTAATTTTTTAATACCTTTGACAATTGCCATAAGAATTGCAGATTTTTATTAATATTTTTTTGGCAAAACACAGCTTCTCCACTTTGGTGGGGTAAAGTCCGCGTACAACTCATCCTCGCCAGACCCCACATGTGGAATAAGACTTGGTATGTTGTTGTATTTTTTGGGAAAATTCATAGATAGCCCTTAAATTTGTCGACACTTTTCACGTAGACTCTTCATCTTAAGTTCGTTCTATTTGAATACTCCATCTACGTCTCAACTCGTAACATTCTTCTCTCTCCATTCTTACTCCATTAGAATGGCTGCAATTGCTATAGGAATAATTATAACATGTAACATCCATTTTTTCATATTTCCTCCAAAAAATAAAACCCCTTTTTTATCTATTTTATCACACTTAAAAGGAAACTAATTTCTTAAAAAGCTTAAAAGCTCGTTTTTATTAGTAAATTTTGTTAATTTACCAAAACAAAAATATTAGCTGAAAATTTTCCAATCATATACTTTAAAAACCCTAACTTTTAGCCCAAAAAGTTCAACAAGATCATAATTTTTGACAACTCAATGAAACTCATTTTGTCACAAGCTTAAAAGATCATTATTTAACTGCTGATTCTCAAAAAATCTTAAATGAGTTTTTCTCAAATTCACCAATTCAAGCTTAGCAAAATGAAAAAATACTAAAAGATCAAACTTAACAAAGTGACGAAATGGTAAAAGATTGGGACTTTTTGATTGAAAAAAGATTTTAGAAAATTGAAAATGAAAAAGAAGTGGAATTGGAATTGGATTTGAATTTATCACCTGTTCAGACTCATTGAGATGGAAAATATGATCTTTAGTGTGCTATTTTTGGTTAAAAAAATAAGTTGGGTATGCTGATGATGGAGGCGAGCTAAGGACGATGGGTGAAGATTGTGTTTTGTGGTACCCTTGTGGTTTACGGTGGTGATTGAGATATTTGTAGTATTTGGCGGCAGTGTTGTTGATTGTAAAATCTTAGTGGTGGATGGATGGTGGCGGGAAGGAAGAGGAAGATAGATGTGTGGCTAATGAAGAAAGGGATTTTTAAGTTTTCTTTTATTTTATTTTATTTTATTTTATTTTATTTTATGTTTATTGAAGTTAATTTGATGTGTCCTTGTCTTATTAGTTACTCTAGCGAGTGAATTACACACATCTCTTATGTTTGGCTGCCTATTAATTTTGTGTCTAAATAACATACTTGAGATATGGTTGGAGTGTTCAAATGGAACAGGCTTAAGATGAAGTGTCTAAATGAAAACTGTTGACAACTTTAAGGGGTTGCCGATGTCATAGATATCAAAATATTATGGAATACCCTTGTCAGAAAAAATTAGTAGACGTTTGGTCGTAGATATCAAAATATTATTGGAAAAATAGGTTTTGAAGTTGAGTTGAAAAATCGTATTTGTAGTTAATACTATATTTGGACATGTATTTTACCTGAAAAATTTGAAATTCTGTGAGTGAGGCCCAAACCACTTTTCGATTTTTGAAAATATTTTTAAAAAAATTCAAAAACTGCAAGTTTTTATGGATAAACATTTTTTTTGAAAAAAAAAATGAGAAAAAAAGAGAAATTTTTGTATGGCCAAATAGATTCTTAATAATTCCAAAAAAGTATGTGGTCATTTTTTGATGGATTCTAAGAAAACTATTGTAAACCTGTTAAATTAAATAGCTTACTTAAAAGATACACCACCTGCCAAATGTGAGAATAGCTACCATTGTAATTACAATTTTATTCTTGATAATCTTGCTACTAAATTATCTAGTTGGAAGATGAACTTCTTAAACTTAGCAGAGAGAGCAACTCTTGTAAAATCAACTCTCAATTCCCTCCCTAATCATATTATGCCATTTCCATACTCTTCCCATTAAAACCCTAAACTGTATTGATAGGGTTCAGAGAAACTTTCTATAGGGTATTACTGATACAAAGAAAAAATTGCACCTAGTGTCATGGCAAGTTGTCACTAAACCAAGGCAGCAGGGGGATCTATCGATCTTTAGTGCTAAATCTAAAAATAAAGCTATGCTTATATCTCTAGCATGGCGACTTCTGACAAACCCTAATGCCTTATGGGCTAAAATTCTTAGTAATAAATATATTGTAAGGCCTACTACAACTTCTGCTTCCTTCATTTGGAAAGGGATTGATAGTATCTTGTCTATTTGTTATAATAGCACTCGATGGGTATTAGATAATGGTAAAACAATTTCTCTATGGGACGATATTTGGCTTTCTAATAATAAAAATCTTAGAAGTTTTTTGTTTGGTCCTTTAACATTAGAGGACTCATGCAAGAAGGTATGTGATATTATGCATGATAATTATTGGGATTTTTCTAAGATTGGATTTGAAATTCCTCAACAAGTCAAAACTAGAATTATTAACTCTCCTTCCCCTATTGGGAACATTGACTATCCGATTTGGGCACTTTCAAAAAATGGTATTTTTACTATGAAATCAGTATATGCTCAAATTGAACCTGCGCAAAGTAAACCTACTATCAATAGTGATGTGGATTTCATGTGGTTATGGAAGATTGATGTTCCAAATAAAATAAAAAATTTTGTCTGGGAATGTCAACATAATAGACTTCCGATTAGATTCTACCTTAACAAAATTGGTATGAATGTTGATCCTATGTGCAGTGTTTGTAAGAATACTACTGAAACTCTATTTCATCTTTTTATTGAATGCCCTATAGCAAAGGCATTCTGGGGAAACAAGCTTAACTACAATACGCCTGATCGTAATAATTGGTTGTAGTGTCTTAAGGATATCCCCAACGACCCTTACCACAAATTCTACAATTGGCTCGAATTTTTATTTTTTGCTCTATGGAATTTATGGATTAATAGAAATAATAACAATGTCAACAACTTGAGCACATGTATCACCTATGGCTCTATCCATGAGAAAGTTCTAGAATACAAATTGTTAACTAGCTCAAGCTCTAGGAAGGATACAAGTAGTACTATTAGGGTACATTGGATCCCTCCTAAGGCTAATAGTGTTAAGTTAAATTGTGATGGATCTTATAAGGCTGATAATTCTGCAAGTATATGTGGGGTCTTCAGGAATACTAGAGGGGAATGGCTATTAGGTTATACAAAAATGGTGCATGCTCATACTCACACTCATGCAGAACTATTAGGGCTGCATCAAGGCCTCATTTTAGCACATGATCTACATTATAATTCATTAGAAATTGAGACTGACTCAACAGAGGTCATCAATTTGCTAGAAAACCCGTCACCTACTTATTTATCAATTGTTAATGTGCAGATCATTGATGATGAACCTGGGAATGCCGCTAATTAGGCATACTTTTAGAAAAGGGAATAGAGTTGCTGATAAGCTCGCTCAAGGGGCTCCCTCATTGTCCAAATCTTTTCCAACTTTTCACCATGCTGTGCCACCCATTCTTGTTCACCAAGCTTTGGAGGAGGATAGGAAGGGCACGTATTTTGTTATTACTACATCGGCTAGTACTTGCTCTATGTTAGCTAAATTAGGGAACTTTTGTGCTTTACAAGCACTCCCTTTGTTTTGTAATAATTCAAATCATGCGATGGACACCCATGGAACTCGCGTGAATATGTTATGTAATCCCCCGTGATGTTTTTCTATTAATATATGCTAAGTATCTTGTTTCGACCAAAAAAAAAAAAAGAGAGAATAGCTACCATTAAATAAAGCCCAACATAAAATCAATCTACCAGCTTCTATAACGAGCCAATCTACCGATGCCAATAATTAAAATTAAAAAACAAGTCTAACATTAAAAAAAACCAAAACAAGTTTAAACATCCAAATACAAGTCAAGAACATCCAAACACAAGTAAGTCTAAACATCTAAACACGCAAAAAAAAAAGTCTAAATATTCAAACACAAGTTTAAACATCATATCACAAGACTATTTTGTTTCCTTGGAGTCAGAGCCAAATTGTTGATCATAGTGATGTTTGGCGAAGAATTTTTTCATCTTTCTCTCCAACTTTAAAATTTTCAAATCGCAAGCTTTACGATCTGCTTCACCCTCTTCTTTCAGTCTTTTCTATTTCATATCGCAATGAGTTTATTATCTCTTCCCCAGCATGCATTGAAGTTACATCATTAGGTATTTCTTGTGGTTGGGTTGAGCTAGCATCATTAGAAGCTTGACTTTCACACAATTCTTGCTCACAATTTTGATATTTAGTCTTGTTGGAAAAATTGGATGAAACACGGATATTTTAAATAGCTTGAGGCGTATCAAGGACACCGTCCTTAAGGATATTTCACCAATATTGGTGTATCCCCCAGGATTCAACAAGCTCTTCTAGTTTTTCAACTAGGAGCAGGAACAACAAAGTATCACAAAAATTATAAGTAACCTAGTAGGAAGATTAAGAACTGAGTATTGTATTAGGAAGGATTATAACTTTGTGTAGTAGCATTTTCAATGTTCACGAAATGTCAGAAAGAACAAGTCACCATTTTATAGGTGATGGTTATGATGTTTGGCATTTTATGCCAAGGTTTCCTTAATATTTCCGCACGTTTGAGCTTGTTATGCACTCGTTTTATAGTTTGTGAATGTGGTTTTACACTAATTTGATGTCGTGCATGTGTAGGTTGTTACGCAGTGCATTTGGAGCTTATAGGAGCTTGATTGAGCAAGAATTGATTGGAGGATGATTGAGGATTGGATTGAGCACACGAGGGAACGACACGAGCAAGATTTCGGACCAAGGAAAAAGGCAAAATGGCTGGGCGCTTTGGGGCACGTGGCTCGCCATTTATAGCGCCCAGTGCCCCAGTGCGTTTTCTCATGCGGCGCGTGGCTATAGCGCCCGGATTTCGACGGGTTCTGCTTGTCTTGGCACTTTACGAGGCGCGGGGCGCCCGTTATAGCGCCCCTTGTGCGGATTTTCACTTCCTATTCCGTCTAGCATTGGGTCTAACTTATTACTAGGTGTTTGTAAACATTATAAATAGTATTTTACTTAGTTTTTGAAGGGAGTTCTTACTTTGGGGCATTATTGAGAGCAAATACTCATTGAACAAGGGTTTATTCCCAATCTTTCATCTATTACATCAATTATTTCATTATTACACAAAATCCTTGCCTTGTGATTATGAATATGTGTGGCTAAACATTACGTTCTAGGGTTAGAGTATTACATGAAGGGTGATTGTTTGAAGATTGATTCCTATTAATTGAATCCCATAACGGGTTACTTATTCTTTCTTGATTTCACTTGTATAATTGTTAGAGCTCGATAATTATACATTATCTATGGTTTTTGGATTGAACTCGAAAGAGGGAATTTAATTACGTAATAAGAAAGAATAGAACTAGTTTGTGAACCCGGGCATCGGGGATCCAATTTGCGAGTAGGATAGACATATACTTGCTTGCCTAGTTTAACTCATTACATGATTCGTTAATGCGTGCATGTGATTTAACCCATAGACATATAGGGATTGAAGTAGCTTGCATAAACTGTGAAGAATTGAAAGGTTTTCACAGTTACATTTACTCTGTCAGTTAGTAACCCGGGATTTAAGAAGTGGAATCAATTGGATACATCAGTTGGATTGTTCGTAACTCTAACCCTTGATCGTCCTCTTAATATTGTTAACAACCAAAGTATTGCACCATTGCTTGACTACACTTCTAGCACTTTAATTACTGCTTTTTAGTTATAAAAACTCTTACCATCAAAGAAAAAGATCCCTGAGTAGTTTGTAGAAATTGTTTGTTAAGTATTAGTCTGCTTAGTCCTCGTGGGAACGATATTCGGTTTATCACTTTATTACTTGTCGACCGCGTATACTTGCGTGTGTGTTGGGAGCAACAACTTTTTGGCGCCGTTGCCGGGGGCTAATTACGGACTAATTTCTTTTTGAACGATTACTTAATTTCTATTCAGGTTTAATTTTTTGTTGAGTTTCTTGTGCTCTTTCAGCCAACAGGTTTTGCATGCAAAGGAATAAAAAGGACGAACCACTCGCGCCTTTTGATCCCGAGCCTGAAAGAACCTTGAGAAGGTTACGAAGAGAAGCAAGAGATCGAGAAGCACTCGCAATCGTACCTGCTTCTTTACCTATTGAAATGGCAGAAGAACAAGCAGTAGTAGTGCGAGATGTTGCTCTTCCTAGCTTGGGAGGAGTAGCGTCAAGTATTGTGAAGCCCGCTATTACCGGGCACTTTGAGATCAAGCCCGGCATGATTCAGTTGCTGCATGTGACGGGGCAATATGCTGGATTACTACATGAGGATCCAAAGCAACACATTCAGAACTTCCTGTAGATCAGTGATACTTATACACCATCGGGTGTGCCTACTGATTATGTGCATATGACTTTGTTCCCATTTTCACTGATTGGGACAGAAAGGAAGTGGTTAAAGGCTGAGAAGCCTGGGTCTATCACTACTTGGGAGGATTTGGCTAAGAAATTCTTGGCTAAATTTTATCCGTCTGCCAAGACTGCCCGGCTGAGGAGAGAAATTATGTCCTTCAGACAGTTAGAAGGAGAATCCTTGTAAGCAGCCTGGGAGAGATTCAAAGCTCTATTGAGAGATTGTCCGCATCACAACCAATCTAATGAGGGTATTTCACACACTTTTGTTGAGGGGTTGAACTAACACACTAAGATCGTGGTTGATGCTGCTGCAGGAGGCCAAGTGTTGGCCTTAAATTTTGAGCAGATTTATGATTTACTTGACAAGTTTTCGCAGAGCAATCCTGATTGGCAGGGTGATGGCAGAGCTACGACATAATTTGAGGATGTTAGCAGGGCTAATACGCAGAAAGCTGCTGGGATACTCCAATTTGATGCAGTTTCAGAGCTAAGGGCAAAAATGGATGCTATTTCTAATCAGATCAGCAAGCTGACTCTTCAAGCAAAACCACCATTAGCTCCAGTGCAACAAATTCAAACCTTTTGTGAGGTGTGTGGAGAAGATCATAGTACTGAAGTCTGTCCATATAACCCAGAGTCAGTATATTATGTGGGTAATCAGAATAGGTCACAGGGTCAGAATCGCAATCAATATGGTAACAGCTATAACACGGGTTGGCGTAATCACCCAAATTTTTCTTGGAGGGATAACTGTGAGCAGTTTCAGGGTAATGAGAGACCCCAAATTAATCAAAGCAATGCACCACAGCAGGGGTCACAGTCACAGACTCAGCCACAGCAGTCTAATGCAGTGGAGGACATGCTTAGGAAACTTCTTGCAGGGCAGCAAAAGCTCATGGATGATTCAGCATCTCAGGCACAAACAATTAAAGATTTGAGCAGTGCGCAGAAAGATCTTGAGAGACAATTGGGGCAGCTTGCTGGAGCGCAAAATAATAGACCTCGGGGTGCTTTACCGAGTGATACGGAGAAGAATCCTAAAGAATTTGTGCAAGCAGTCACTTTGAGGAATGGAAGAGCTCTAGAAGAAGTTCCCCCAAAGCCAAGGAAGCCTGTTGGTGAGTTAGAGCGTAATGCTGATAGGGAAGTGGAGAAAGAAGCAGAGACAGTGATAGCAAGGCAGCCCGAGTCTGCTATTGTGAGACCACCACCACCTTTCCCTCAGAGGCTTCAGAAGCAGAAAGTTGATGCAGCATGCAAGAAATTCATAGAGATATTGAGTCAGATTCAGGTAAATATTTCTTTTGGTGGAGCTTTTGCGGGATGTTCCCAAATATGCTACATACATCAAGGATATTGTTGCTAACAAGAGAAGACTGACTGAGTTTGAGACAGTTGCACTCACTGAGGAGTGTAGTTCCAGAGTTAGAAGCAAGCTTCCTGAGAAATTAAAGGATCCTGACAGTTTTACCATCCCCTTGAAAATTGGGGAACATGAGGTTGGTCGAGCTTTATGTGATTTGGGTGCTAGTGTGAATTTAATGCCTTCTTCAGTCTTCAGGAAGCTAGGCCTGGGTTAACCCCGACCCACTACTGTGACCCTGCAGCTGGCTGATAGATCTTTGACATGCCCCGAGGGGATTATTGAGGATGTGCTTGTACAAGTGGGTCAGTTTATATTACCTGTTGATTTTATTATTCTTGATTATGAAGCTGACCCTGAGGTTCCTCTCATCTTGGGAAGAGGATTTTTGGCTACTGCTGATGCTGTTATTAGAGTCAGGGCTGGAAAAATGATCATGAAGGTAAATGGGGAAGAAGCTGTGTTTAATGTGTTCAGAGCTACCCAGCTCCCTTCTCATTATGAAGAGTTGTCCATGGTAAAAGTGGTAGATGATGATCTGACTGCTGATGAGAGGTCATTCTTGGCTTCTAATGTTGATTCTTTAGAAAGGGCACTCTTATGTGATGATGACGATGATATCCTGAAGGATGATGATATTGAAGAGTATTTTGAGGTTCTTAATATGCAGAGTAGATTCATCCCAGGGTGGAAGAAATTTGAGGAGCTTGATAGACCGTTGACCTTAACTCCTGCTAAACCGTCTATTGAGAGAGCTCCTAATCTTGAGCTCAAACCTTTACCCGAGCATTTACGTTATGCTTATTTGGGTGAAGGTAATACTTTGCCCGTGATCCTTTCTTCTTTGTTGTCTGATGTGAAGATTGAGAAGGTGTTGCGGGTATTGCGAGAGTGCAAGAGAGCTATTGGCTGGACTATTGCTGATATTAGAGGGATTAGTCCTTCTTTCTGCATGCATAAAATTCTCTTGGAGGAAGATCATAAACCATCCATAGAGCAGCAGAGGAGGCTAAATCCAATTATGAAGTAGGTGGTGAAGAAAGAAGTTATCAAGTGGCTGGATGCTGGTATTATTTTTTCTATCTCTGACAGCAAGTGGGTGAGTCCAGTGCAATGTGTTCCAAAGAAGGGGGCATGACAGTGGTGAAGAATGAGCATAATGAGTTGATTCCTACAAGACCATAGGAAGCTGAACAAGGCCACTAGGAAAGATCACTTCCCACTCCCCTTTATTGATCAGATGCTGGATAGACTTACAGGGCATGAGTATTACTGCTTCTTGGATGGGTATTCGGGCTACAACAAAATTGTGATAGCCCTTGAAGACCAAGAGAAGACAACTTTTACTTGTCCATATGGCACCTATGCATTTAGGAGGATGCCATTTGGGTTGTGTAATGCCCCGGGAACTTTTCAGCGGTGCATGATGGCTATTTTCACTGACATGGTAGAAAAATTTGTGGAGGTATTTATGGATGATTTCTCAGTGGTTGGTGACTCTTTTGATGAATGTTTGATAAATCTTGATGATGTGCTGAGCCGTTGTGAAGAAACAAATCTGGTGCTGAATTGAGAAAAATGTCACTTTATGGTTCAAGAAGGCATAGTACTTGAGCACAATGTGTCAAAGCAAGGGATTGAGGTTGACAAAGCGAAGATTGAGGCTATTGAGAAATTACCACCACCTATCTCTGTTAAGGGGGTGCGTAGTTTCTTGGGACATGCAGGGTTGTATAGACGTTTCATAAAGGACTTCTCCAAAATTTCCACTCCCCTATGCAAATTGTTAGTGAAGGATGTGAAATTTGTGTTTAATGATGCTTGTCTCAAGGCATTTGAAGAGTTGAAGAAAAGGTTGGTGACCGCACCAATCATCATTGCTCCTGACTGGTCTTTACCGTTTGAATTGATGTGTGATGCGAGTGATAATGCTATTGGGGCTGTTCTAGGCCAAAGAATTGGAAGAATCTTTCGCTCCATTTATTATGCAAGCAAGACGCTTGATGCAGCCCAGTCCAATTACACCACCACTGAGAAGGAGTTGTTAGCCGTAGTTTATGCTTTTGATAAATTCAGATCTTATTTGGTTGGCGCTCATGTCGTTGTCTACACTGATCATGCTGCAATCCGGTATTTGTTTGAAAAGAAGGACTCCAAGCCTAGACACATTAGATGGGTTCTCTTATTGCAAGAGTTTGATGTTGAAATTCGAGACCGCAAGGGGACTGAGAATCAAGTTGCTGATCATTTTTCAAGGCTGGAGAATAGAGATCATGTAGATGAAGGGCCCGAGATTAAAGAGGTATTTCCTGATGAGCAACTTTTTGCTCTTGATGCAGCTGAGGTGCCATGGTATGCTGACATGGTAAATTTACTTCTGAGTAATGTGTATCCCCCTGGGGCATCTGCTGAGCAAAAGCGTAAACTCCTTCATGAGAGCAGATTTTATGTGTGGGATGAGCCCTTAGGAGTTGATCAACTAGCTAGGAGATGCATTCCAAGGGAAGAAGTAGAACCGATTCTACAGAGCTGTCATTCCTCTCCTTATGGTGGCCACGTTGGTGGAGATCGAACAGCTGCAAAGGTACTCCAATCTGGTTTCTTTTGGCCTACTTTATTTAAAGATGCTCACGCATTAGTGAAGCAATGTGATCGTTGCCAAAGAACGGGGACTATTACTAGGCGTCACGAGATGCCTTTGAACAATATCTTGGAGATTGAGCTGTTTGATTGTTGGGGTATTGATTTTATGGGTCCATTCCCACCTTCTATGGGCCATGAATAAATCCTAGTAGCAGTTGATTATGTGTCGAAATGGGTGGAGGCTATTGCACTTCCAACAAATGATGCGAGTGTGGTGGTGAAGTTCATGAAGAAGAATATTTTCACTCATTTTGGGACACCGCGGGCTATAAACAGTGATGAAGGTACGCACTTTTGTAACCGGTTGTTCAATAAATTGTTGGCTAAGTATGGGGTTCGCCACAAGGTGGCTACTGCTTATCATCCCCAAACTAGTGGCCAAGTGGAAGTGTCTAATAGAGAGATCAAGCAAATCCTTGAGAAGACTGTGAATACCTCGAGGAAGGATTGGGCTATGAAGTTAGATGATGCTCTCTGTGCCTATCGAACCGCATTCAAAACACCTATTGGAACCTCTCCATATAGGCTTGTTTATGGTAAGGCCTGCCACTTGCCGGTTGAATTAGAGCATAAGGTGTATTGGGCAATTCAAAAGCTCAACCTTGATATGGCCTTAGCGGGTGAGAAGAGGATGCTCCAATTGAATAAGCTTGAAGAGTTCTGGTTCCATGCGTATGAAAATGCGAAATTATATAAGGAACGGACAAAGAAATGGCATGATAAGCACATTGAGCGTCGTACTTTTGAGCCCGGGCAGCTGGTATTGTTGTTCAACTCGAGGTTGAAATTATTTCCGGGAAAGTTGAAGTCGAGATGGTCGGGGCCTTTTGAAGTTGTTCGTTTTACCGCACATGGAGCAGTTGAATTGAGAACCCCAGATTCTGAGAACACATTCTTGGTTAATGATCAAAGGGTGAAACGTTATTGGGGAGGTGCGGTGAATCACCGCACTTCCATTACTTTGAGGGACACTTGATTCATACCCGTCGTGCCACGACGTTAAATAAGGCGCTTCTCGGGAGGCAACCCGAGCTTGTACTTGTAATAATTTCGTATTTTTTTTGTTTTATAGTGTCACATAGTTTGTTGTTTTTGTGTGTCGTTTTTGCAGGAATCGGGTGAGCTAAACAAGGCGAAATTAATGCTTTGAGGGGTACGGGACGTCTCGAGACATGTCCCGCGCTTGGGTTCGCACTTGGAATCGAAAATTGGTGCGAAAAAACGTGCTCGGGCGCGTTCGGGAGTGCCCCGCGCCTCCCAACGCGCGAAATGAAAGCTGAAAAAAATAAGCCTGGCGCATTTGGGAGCGCCCCGCGCCTCCCAACGCGCCGAGGCAAGCAGAACGTCAAGAAAAGTGACCGCGTTTGGCCCGCGCCGCGGTGCTTAACGCTCCCGGCTAAAAGTTTGTAAGTTTTTCGGGTCAAACGGGTCTTGACCCGCGAACCGGTCTCCCCCATCCCCTTATACCCGATTTCTATCCTTATTTCTTCACTATTTTCACTCCAATTACTCTCTAATCACTCACCAATTCACCTCTAACACTTGGAAATATTCCAAAGCTTGTTGCAATCCACTCTAACACATTCAAGTAAGTAAATTCCTACATTCCTCTCTCAATAACATGTAAGTTGCACTCATTCTTGTTCATGGAAGGTTTCTTAGCTAGTTACAAGTTTTTGCATAAAATTCACTCTTGTTGTGCTTAAATTGTTCATGGTGCTAGATAGATAGCTTGTGACTTGTAAAAACAGATCTCCCAACAATTTGGGAGGGTTGGCACATTCCAAAACTCATTGATATTGATAGTTTCAAAGTGTGCACACCAAGTGTTTGTGAAAAAGCCTCAATGATAAAAATTCAATAACATTGTGAATTCTTGAGTAGCAATACATTCCTTAGGCTTATTATGGACATTAGTTGTTGCACACACATAAGAATTGATCATGATGCACCCACACTAGCTTGATCTTGAAAAATCAAAAACGTGGCATACTTTGTCCGAAGCTAGTCTTGTTTAAGTGTGGGGTTGCTCGTGCCATTGAGTTGAGTGTTTGACACATAGAGTGTGTGATAAGTGTGGGGTGGTACCCTACCAATTGAGCTTGAATTGTATTTCATGGTGCTTAGTTATCCATCTCACATTGATCTATTGTCGTGTAGGTACCATGGTGACCACACGTTTACCAAGCAAGAGTTCTTCATCCGCCGCGGGCCCGAGGAGAGCACTTCAAGCCGGGCCTTCTACCACAAAGCAAAAGGGCAAGGCACCGGCCAAGCCCAAGGCCAAACCAAAGGCAAAAGGCAAGGCGAAGATACCTAAGGACGCGGTGCCGATACCACGTCCCAGAGGAAAGACCCGTTATGGCATCACTTTTGTAAAGAGAGGTGAATGCCAAACGTGGTATAAGAATGTGAGGCTTGCGGGGTACATCCCCTAGCAAGCCATTGATAAAAGAAGGGTTATGCAGAAATTCCGAGGTGTGGCCGAGGCGATAATTGCTCTAAAGTGGGACTCGGTATTTGAGAGTCCGGGGCACGCCAACCTGGATTTGGTGCAAGAGCTTTATGCCAACTGGGAGCCGGACGACGCATGGAAGGAGGATGATATCGTCACGGTGAGGGGGGTGAGAGTGAAGCTGGATCCTACGGTGTTGAATGACTTTCTGGGGGTCGAGGACCCTGACTATGATGATATGAAGGAGTACATCAAAAAGCCTGACTACAAGGTCTGCGAGACACACTATGTGGCGAGACCTCCACTCACAAGTGGGAGCGCAATGCCGTCGGAAGACACAAGTTTATGTACTTCCGCAGTTTCTCAAACCGGCCCGTGTGTGGATGCGGTTTATCAATGCACGCATATTACCATCTTCCCATTATTCCGAGGTCACCAAGACTCGGGCGTGCATGGTATACTTCTTTATGATTGGGAGGCCGGTAAATATAGGCTACTACATGTTGCAAGTGATGAGAGGGCAACGGAACTCAGATTCATGTAGTCGCTTGTATTTTGGGAACCTCTTGACCTGTTACTTAGAGCAGGCTGGTGTCCCCGTAGATGATATTGGGGATCGCATTGTCTCTGACATAGGGAAGCCTTTTGATATTGCCTCGGTCAAGGGTGTGACCACTACTGCGCCGGTGAAACTGACGGCTGATGAGTGGCGGGAGGCAGACGCCAACTTGTCGGCGCGCCAGTATTTGATGATGGAGCAGATGGCCCGGCGGTCGGGCGTAGGATTTTGCAGCTATTGATCGCACTGTCCCTCTACTGGAGACCTCGAAGTGTCTGCTAGGCATGACTCGAGCTGTAGAGATGCCTCCGGAGGAGAATGAGAACACGGATTCGGATATTGTTGCTAACGACTCGAACAGTGAGGTTGAGGCGACTGATGCTGAGGGCGGTGGCTCTGATGAGGAGGAGGACTCGGTCCACACTCCTGCGCACCACCCGGATATCAGGGCAGTTTTCTTTTACTTTTGCACTTACTTCTTTGTCGCACTGGGGACATTGCTTAGTTTAAGTGTGGGGTGGGGTACCGCCCTTTATCTATTTTTGAGGTTAGGATGCATGTACCATAGGATTTTTATTTTGTCACTTGACTTTATTTTGATTTATTTCTTGCTTTAATATATGAAAAAAAAAAATTAGAAAACCAATGAAAAAATTCCAAAAATATTTTCCTTTTAGTTTTATTAGTGGTACATGTCATCCGCCCCGTGGTTTTTCTTATGACCTCGGTTCTTTTCCACGGGGAGGCCTTTGAATCGGGTAGTTTTTATTCTTAGGATTAGGATAGTTAGTTGTAGATGACCCTAGACGAAGGGAAGAGGTAGAATGCTAGGTGCCTTTGATTTGTTTGATACCGGTGGACTTGAATTGATTGCATGTGCTATTTGTGGTGTCCTTGGGTTTTAATTGTGATGCATGCCTAGAAAAAAAATGGAACGACCCCCTTGAGATGCTTGAGTCCGCTTGCTTGACTTGATTGTGAACCTTTGTGCATGAGTGCTTAAATTTCCACAAGTTGCATTCTAGATGCTTGGTTGAGAGTTTTTAATGGAACCTTTTTGTGTGGACATGTGTGTGTGAGGCATGTTCTTGTTTACTCCATGTTGCATATTAATGTCTAGAACTTGCCCCGTGCGTGTGCAAAGCAAAATCCTAGGTTTGCTCTAGTGGGGAAATGATACAAGGCTTTCTTTTGATTTGCCTACCCTCACATATATACCTTAGAAAAATTATTGTTGTGATTTCTTTGACCCTTTTTGTTGGCACCCACACCCCGAGCCTACCCATTTGTTCTAAATTGACTCTTTTGGCCCTTTACTCCTTAAGCACTTTATTGATATTGTATTATTATGTGGGAGTTGTGGTTGGAATTGGGAGGTTTTTGAGTTGAGCTAATGAAGGGGAATAATTGTTAAAATTGAGAAGTAGTCAAAAGCATTGGCAAGGTTGGAAGATAATGAGATAGAAAAAAAATATAGCAAAGTTGAAAAGAAAAGAAAAGAAAAGAAAAATTTTGGAAAAAGGAAATAAAAAGAGAAAAAGATGTCCATTCCTTGCTAGTGTGTGCTTAAAAGAAAAATACTACTTGTTGAGAAGGTGTATGTGTAGAAGTGTTGGTTGGGTGGCTTGATGAGACTGTGCTTGATTTGAATGTGATGTATTAAAGTGCTTAGGGAGGTAGTCACTATTACCATATGTATCCTACCCGCCCCTTAGCCTACGTTACGACCTTTCTAAAAGTCCTAGTTAATCCCGATTGGAGTGAGCTTACATTAGTGGAGTCCTACACTACGATCAAGCCTATGGTACGTTGTGTGTGACATGTGAGACTTTCATGAGAGTGAGTGAATTCATTTGTATTGCCCCCGTTCTATTCATGATATTGATTGTTGTGTGTGATTTTTTTTTGGAGGGGGTGGGGGGGGGGGGGGGCACTCTTTTGCTTCATATTGGTGAGGGCACATGGTTTGCATGAAATAGGTAAAGTTGATGGTTCTTGGTTGAGTAGATAGGTGTGATTTTGTGGGAGCATGGTTGCATTAAGTTGAGTTTTTGAATTTGAGCTATTTTGGGGTGGTTGTTCTCATATTTTTGGTTTTGGTAAATTGTTGGCATGTTGTGGATCCATAGTAGTCATGTGTGCATTGGTTCAATGGTCGGTATCAACCATAGTCATAGGCAGACCTGTTTTACCTAGGCTGGGAAGTGAGATGTGACTTGCTCGAGGGCGAGCAAAGGTTCAAGTGTGGGGTGGTGATGTTTGGCATTTTATGCCAAGGTTTCCTTAATATTTCCGCACGTTTGAGCTTGTTATGCGCTCGTTTTATAGTTGTGAATGTGGTTTTACACTAATTTGATGTCGTGTGTGTGTGTAGGTTGTTACACAGTGCATTTGGAGCTTATATGAGCTTGATTGAGCAAGAATTGATTGGAGGATGATTGATGATTGGATTGAGCACACGAGGGCAGGACACGAGCAAGATTTCGGACCAAGGAAAAAGGCAAAATGGCTGGGCGCTTTGGGGCACGTGGCTCGCCATTTATAGCGCCTAGTGCCCCAGTGTGTTTTCTCATGCGGCGCGTGGCTATAGCGCCCGGATTTCGACGGGTTCTGCTTGTCTTGGCACTTTACGAGGCGCGGGGCGCCCGTTATAGCGCCCCTTGTGCGGATTTTCACTTCCTATTCCGTCTAGCATTGGGTCTAACTTATTACTAGGTGTTTGTAAACATTATAAATAGTATTTTACTTAGTTTTTTAAGGGAGTTCTTACTTTGGAGCATCATTGAGAGCAACATACTCATTGAACAAGGGTTTTTTCCTAATCTTTCATCTATTAGATCAATTATTTCATTATTACACAAAATCCTTGCCTTGTGATTATGAATATGTGTGGCTAAACATTACGTTCTAGGGTTAGAGTTTTACATGAATGGTGATTGTTTGAAGATTGATTCCTATTAATTGAATCCCATAACGGGTTTCTTATTCTTTCTTGATTTCACTTGTATAATTGTTAGAGCTCGATAATTATACATTATCTATGGTTTTTGGATTGAATTCGAAAGAGGAATTTAATTACGTAATAAGGAAGAATAGAACTAGTTTGTGAACCCGGGCATCGGAGATCCAATTTGCGAGTAGGATAGACATATACTTGCTTGCCTAGTTTAACTCATTACATGATTCGTTAATGCGTGCATGTGATTTAACCCATAGATATATAGGGATTGAAGTAGCTTGCATAGACTGTGAAGAACTGAAAGGTTTTCACAGTTACATTTACTCTGTCAGTTAGTAACCCGGGATTTAAGAAGTGGAATCAATTGGATACATCAATTGGATTGTTCGTAACTCTGACCCTGGATCGTCCTCTTAATATTGTTAACAACCAAAGCATTGCACCATGCTTGACTACACTTCTAGCACTTTAATTACTGCTTTTTAGTTATAAAAACTCTTACCATCAAAGAAAAAGATCCCTGAGTAGTTTGTAGAAATTGTTTGTTAAGTATTAGTCTGCTTAGTCCTCGTGGGAACAATATTCGATTTATCACTTTATTACTTGTAGACCGCGTATACTTGCGTGTGCGTTGGGAGCAACAGGTTACAACGTTCAAGACTCTTAGCAACGTTATAAAATTTAATTTCTAATAGCCAACGGTAATAAGAAAGTAATGGCTGAGATTTTGCATTGAAGGTAATGACTAACGATAAGAAAGACATTAAAGTGTAATGGTTGAGTAACAAATCTGGTCAAAGAATGTTTGGCATTTTACTTTGACTTGGTCACCACGTTGTGCATTGATTAATGAATCTGGACATGTACACATGTAACATTTTATTTTCCTTTTGAGATATTACTACAATTTTTACAATAGTTCCCCCACATATCTCAAAAGGAATTAATACAATAGAAGAATAAAAATGAAGGTTTTACTGGGTTTCCAAGAATAAGTATAATGCCTTGTTTCTGGTGTCCATAGACACCAGAACTAGATTAAATAAGATTAAACTTACAGAATAATTGGTGAAGTTTAAAACTTCAATGAACAAAAAATTCTTTTGTAAGAACAGGGTCTTATTTATCACATTATACTTCCACCTTGTTGTTCATCGCGGTTTTGCGCTAATAGGCTATGCGCAGCGCCCGGTATTCATGAGTGCTCTAGTAATTTTGTCAGGATCGGCCAAATACAACTCTGATTTCATATAATTTATGGAAATAATTCCATCTCTTAGCATATGCTTTATCACTTTATGTCTTCTCCGAATGTGTCTATTTTTACCATTATAAGATTTATTCTTTGCTAAATCTATTGATGATCGGCAATCACAATGCATACACACAGAAGGGGTTGGTTTTATTTCAATTGGAATACTCGCTAAGAAGTTTCTCAATCACTCCGCCTCATTAGCAGCCAGTTCCAAAGCCACAAACTCAGATTCTAAAGTGAACACATAGCCACTAGTGGATTTTACTTCATCTGAATCAGAGATCCAGTTTGCATCACAGTATCCCTCTAATACGGAGGGAAATCCGCTAAATTTAATACCATATTCTATGGTACCTCTCAGATATTTCATAAGTCTTGTCAATGCATTCCAATATTCATTGTTAGGATTATGAGTATATCTACTCATCTACACACATCGTAATCTATATCAGGTCTAGAAAAATTCATCAAATGCATTAGACTACCAATAATTTGAGCATACCACTTTTGAGAAACAGCTTCCCCACGATTCTTCTTCAATCGACAATTAGCATCAAAGGGAGTGCTCACAGGTACCATATCAAAATAGTAAAATTTCTTAAGAATTTTCTCTACATAATGTCCTTGAATTAAAATCAAACAATCATTATCTATAATAATTTTCATGCCTAAAATGACACTAGCTTCTCCCAAGTCTTTCATATCAAATATAAGCATGTCATCCACATAAAGGCATATAATCACACAAACGCCATTAACAAGTTTTGTATAAACACATTTATCATCTTCAAGAGATGTAAAACCATTATTTAGTAAAACTTCATCAAATTTCTCATGCCATTGCTTAGGAGCTTGTTTTAAACCATATAGTGACTATATTAACTTACAAACTTTCTTTTCTTGCCCAGTCACTACACAGCCCTCAACTTGCTCCATATAAATTTCCTCCTCTAAATCACCATTTAAAAAAGCAGTTTTAACATCCATTTGGTGAATAAATAATTTATGTACGGATGCCAAAGCAATTAAAATACGAATTGAGGAAATTCTAGCTACAGGAGCATAAGTATCAAAATAATCAACATTTTACTTTTGAGTAAAACCTTTAGCAACAAGCTTTGCTTTATATTTATCAATAGCACCATTAGAATGGTATTTCTTTCTAAAAATCCACTTGCAACCAATGGGTTTAGCTCCCGGAGGTAAATCAACTAGTTTCCAAGTATTATTTTGTAAAATAGAATTTATCTCAGAGTCAATAGCCTCTTTCTAAAAAATTGCATCATGAGAAGATATTGCTTCAGAAAATGTTCTAGGATCATTTTCAACAAGATAAGTGTACAAATCCTTACCAAAATATTTTTGAACTCTTGTTCTTTTAGTTCTCCTAAAATCCTCATTTTCAAAATCATTTTGAACTACAGGATTATGCAAAATATTTTTATTTTGAGTAATAGGGGCATGAGAAATATTATTACTCTTTAAAGGAAAAATGCTTTCAAAAAAATTCAACATTTTTAGTTTCAACAATAGTGTTGCCTTCAATCACATCACTTTTAATCACAAGAAATCTATATGCCGAACTATTTTCAGCATAACCAATAAACATACAATCAGAGGTTTTTGATCCAATTTTCCTTTTCTTAGGTTCAGGTAGCATAACCTTAGCAAGCATCCCCACATTTTTAAATATTTCAAATTAGGTGGATAGCCTTTCCACAATTCATAAGGTGTCTTACCAGTTTTCTTATAAGGTATTCTATTTTGTAAATGACAAGCAGGCAAGATAGCTTTACCCCCAAAGATTATCAGGCGCACAAGAACTAACAAGCATACAATTCATCATTTCTTTCAAAGTCCTATTTTTCCTTTCTGCTACCCCATTAGATTCAGGTGAGTATGGAGGGGGTAACTTCATGTATTATCCCTTCCTTTTCACAATAATCATTAAGTAAAATATATTCCCCACCTCTATCAGATCTAACTCTTTTGATCTTCCTACTTAATTGATAATCTACTTCACTTTTGTATACTAGAAAGGCATCAAAGGCGTCATCTTTATTTCTTAACAAATATACTTTTATATATCTAGAATAGTCATCTATAAATGTAACATAATATCTCTTCCCACCCCTAGTCATTTTTTGTTTCAAGTCTCCTAAATCAGTGTGAATTAAGTCTAGCAAATTAGTTTCTCTAGAATAAATCGAAATATGTGATTTCTTAGTTTGCTTAGCTTCAGTACAAATTTCACATTTATCTAGAGTAGAATAATCAACATTAGAAATAAGACCTTCAGATTGCATTTTCTTAATATTAAGATAAAGTAACGTGTCCAAGTCTAGCATGCCATAAACTAAAAGAGTCAATCAAGTAAGCAGAAGTATTAGCATTTTCATTCATAATATTGAGTACAAATAAACCATGGTTACAATACCCTTTGCCAACAAAAATATTATTTTCGGTTAATACAACCTTATCAGATTCAAATGAAACCTTCACCCCAAATTTTCCTAACAATCCCGCAGAAACCAAATTGGTTCGGATATTAGGAACATGTAACACCTCATTCAGTGGTAGAGTTTTTCCAGATGTGAGTTTGAGAAGAACTTTTCCTTTTCCTAGAACTGGAGTAGTTCTGGAATCACCAAGATAAACAACTTCTTTTCCTTCCTCAATTTGGGTGTAAGATGCAAATTCATTTTTATTTGCACAAATATGCCTAGTGGCACCACTAGCTAACACCCAATTTTTCATACTAGACACAAGATTTACTTGGGATATGACCGCAGCAATAACATCATCTGCTTCAACCAAATTTGCTTTGGTTATAGCAGGATTATCATTTTTCCCAATTTTTCTGTCCCTACACTGAGGTGCATGATGGCCTGATTTGCCACACACAAAATAATTACCTTTTTTCTTGAAGGTTTTATTGTTGACTTTGGGCTTGTAACCAGGTTTCTTTTCGTACCTGTTATTTTTGTTGCGAGACTTATTGTCCTCCACAAGATTGGCTTTTGTAGCAATTTTCTTCCCTTTGGCAAAACTTGATTGCTTTCGGTTGGTATCTTCTATGATGATGTGCTTGACCAAATCAGCAAGTGACAACAATTTGTGTTTGTGCTTCAAATTTTGCTTGTAGTCGCTCCAAGATTGGGGTAGTTTTTTAATTAATATACCGGCCACAAATTGCTCAGATAAATTAATTTTTTCTGCCTTGAGTTCTTCAACTAGTTTGTGAAACTCGTTGATTTGAGCCTTAATATCTTTGTTCTCGTCCATCTCCCACTTGTAAAAATTGTCAATAACAAATTTTTGTTTTCTAGCATCTTCAGCGGTATACTTAGCAACCAACGAATCCCATATTTCCTTCGCCTCCTTGTATGAACAATAAACATCGAACAATTCGTTAGATAAAGTACTTAAAATAGTATGTCTACATACCTTATTTGCGTAAACTCATAATTCCAATTTCTTAGAAGATGTTTCATCGGGTTTTGGATCTGTGAGGGCAAAAGCAACAGAGTGCATGTCAAGAACAGAAAAAATCCGTTCTACAATCTCCTAAAATTTTTTCCACCAAATACTTCAACTTTTGACACATCGGGAAATGGTTTGGCAAAAGTAGGTGTATGTGCAATTGGAACAGCCGTAGTAACACCATCAACATTTGTAACAATAGCTTCAGTATTTTGAGGAACAACAGTGTCACGTTCGTTTCCGTGTTCTATAATAAAAAATTAAAATATCCTTAAGATTGTTGAAAAAATTAGATGAAACACGGATATTTTAAATAGCTTGAGGCGTGTCAAGGACACCGTCCTTAAGGATATTTCACCAATATTGTTGTATCCCCCAGGATTCAACAAGCTCTTCTAGTTTTTCAACTAGGAGCAGGAACAACAAAGTATCACAAAAATTATAAGAAACCCAGTAGGAAGATTAAGAACTGAGTATTGTATTAGGAAGGATTATAAGTTTGTGTAGTAGCTTTTTCAATATTCTCTATATGTCAGAAAGAACAAGTCACCATTTTATAGGTGATGGTTACAACGTTCAAGACTCTTAGCAACGTTATAAAATTTAATTGCTAATAGCCAACGGTAATAAGAAAGTAATGGCTGAGATTTTGCATTGAAGGTAATGGCTAACGGTAAGAAAAACATTAAAGTGTAATGGTTGAGTAACAAATCTGGTCAAAGAATGTTTGGCATTTTACTTTGACTTGGTCACCACGTTGTGCATTGATTAACGAATCTGGACATGTACACATGTAACATTTTATTTTTCTTTTGAGATATTACTACAATCTTTACAATAAGTCTAAAAAAAATATTGACAATAAGAAAAATGAAATAAACATGAAGTTAGGATCGTACATATGTTCTTTGACTATATTCCTTGACCATATTCCTTGACCTGCCCAATTTCTTGACCTTGCTTATTCTTTAACATATATAAGTCCTTCGAGACGTCAACATTAGTCATAGGTTCTGTGTCAATTTCCTACAAAAAAAAGTTAGATAAAATATCAGTCCCATAGGGTTAAAATCACGAAAATATGTAATAACAACTTATCAAATTCATATGGTATGTAATATACTAACTTTATCGGCAATATCTAACGAGCCAACCGTTTTGGAGGATTGAGTTGTCTTTCCTTTGGCGCGCTCCTCTTATGATGTCCGGGAGTATCCCACCGCTCATTATGTTTTGCCCATGCGTCATCATACATCCAAGTTGACTTCTTCCTTTTAGCTTGAGTGGTATACAAGAAATTTTTATGCCTATCTACTTTCCTCTCGAAATTACCAGAAATTTTTTTAAAACTAACATCACCAACACTAGCATCAATCTCTCCACGTTGAGTCCACACAAAATAATTTTTCATAAATTCCTTTTTATAAAGATGAAGTTCAACTTCTGACAGTGCAACCACCTTTATACCCTTGAATTTCTCACAAGGACATTTAATATTTCCCTCCCATATGAATTTCTTTAGTGTTTTTGCTTTAGCAAGAAATTCTCCAACCCCATTTAAAAATTCCTCCCTCAGCCCCAGTGGCGGATCCAGGATTTGAAGGTCGTGGGTGCTCACTTCTCTAAACAAAAATTTGCTACCTTATGAAACATGTGTTTATTTGGGAGAAATTTTAGCTATATTATACTCACAAATTAATGCTAGCTTCAGTTAAGGAGGTCCACAAGTACAATCTCTTGTTAGAAAAAACTATTATTTTTGCTTGGTTTCAAACCCCAGTGCCTGAGTTTGTGAGCTCCCAAACCCTAGCATCCATTGCTCTACCAAAGCACCTATAGGACCTTTTGTTTCACGGGTGCTCCTTATATATATACATATATATATATATATATATATATATTTTCTGCATACTGCCTATGTGCATATACATATTCATGCGTCGAGTTCAATGGGTGCTCGAGCACCAGATCAGACCATGCGGGTCCGCCCCTGCTCAGCCCCTGACGTCCAGGATTATTCCTATTATACATTCAACTACGATTTTCGAGTTCCATCTACACAATAATTAAAATAAAGACATTCAGATATTAGAACATTTTGTTTTATTCAAACTAATTTACAATCTTCTCCGTGAATTAATTTTCAATCACTTTAATACTTCAACTATTATAATTATAAGTTTAACTATCAACTGTTTTAGTTATTAGTTCTAGTATAATACATAGTAAATTAGCTAAATTCAATCCCAAATAGTTCCAAATTCAGTGAAAACATGAATTTTCAATTCGACATGCTTCAAGTTACATATCTTTCTAATCATTTAGGTTACCACTATCTATAAAAGGATTGAAGTAACCATTTCTTCTAATGCTGTAAACTAAATTAGCCTTTTAGCTTAAACTATTTGATCCGATTGCGAAAAATGATTTATTCTAAAACAACTGCAGTTTAATATGAATCGATTATAAATATAAGCAGTTTATAGAAATAAATGTTCTATACTGAATAGGCAACCCATAGGCCTTACAGAATGATATGTAGACATGAATCTTATAAACATGTACTAATTCAAAATAAAGGCAACAATATATTACTGTACTCTTGCTATCAAGCGAGGACGGTGGAAGCAATTGAAGTTGAGGAAAACCCATTAATAAGAAGCTGAGGTGTGTAAAATCTGATTGAAATAAAATAAAGAGAAGAATACCGTGAAAGTGGTGCCGACGGCAGGGCGCTGAATGCCGTGAAAGAGGGAGAGAAAAAAAGAAATGTTTTTCACTAGTATATATAATAAAATTTTCGACGGCCTCGGTCGGCAGTCGGATTTCATTGGTTTATTAAAAAAACTAGTCTCAGGATTTCCTCCCATGGTTGCAACCCAAGTAAAGGAGGCAACTCTACAAGGTGTGTTTGGTTTTTCTTTTTCAATTCGGAAATCAGTCTATCTAATAGCTGTTATAGTGCTCATCACCCCAACCAAACTCAACTATATTAATGAAACCATTATTATCTTTTCAAAGTTTGCTATTTTGAAAAATGTTCTCCTTATTTGTTCTCTACTTGAACTTTCCTATGCTTCTTTCTCAAATAGTCTGATTTCCTTGATTTGCAACATATTCTATGATTCATGAATAACCTTGTATCATTGTTGGATGATCCGAGCGTCTTAGATTTTAAGTGTTTTTTTGCCTAAATGACTTTTAAGCTCTTTTTAAGTTTTTTGTGGTGTTTGGCAAAAGAAAAAAGTGCTTCAAAACACCTACTTTTAAGTCAAAAAAATGCCAATAAAGCTACTTTTTGAAAAGTCAATCCAAACATCCTCTTGTTATTATCTCCTCTTGAAGATCATGAAGTATGCTATCTGATTCATATGCATTTTGCTACCACATATCATATGTGCATAGTGTTTTGTACCTGGCATCTTCACAAATTTTCTGACTGTTGCATGTTTACTCAACCTTGTCAGTTGTCTCGGTGGTAACTCAAAGAAGTGGAATTTATAATTATGTCACGAAATCCTTTTTCTGTAGGTGAATCGCTGTGTTCTCTCCCTATTTGCAGCATGAGGTATTGCATGTGAGATTAGGACGCCAAGGCCTCAAACCACCACAAGTCCGTATGATTCTTGCTGAAGCATGGCTAATTTTTGACAACTCCTATTCTGACTCTCGAACTCATGTTGTTTGTAACTTTTACTATATGGAACTTACTTTTAACTAACTACACCTCTAACAACATGACCTATAATTTGTATAGTGGAGAGAATAATGCCTCTGTAGAGTCTGCACCAGTAATAGCATGGGGCTGTTACTTTCAACCATTTTATCTGGTATTTACCATGATTTCTACCGTATTAGTTGATACTTAGTATTCTTTCGAGAAACTGTACTTGTTTGCTTTATCACTAGTTTGCCTTAAATGTTAAACCTTCTTGATGCTTCAACTTTTTTGTTTAGTTCCCATAGTTTGCATGTTAAATCTTCAGTTATCTTCATTTTTTTTTAATTATATATCTTTGACATGTTCTGCGGTAAGATGGAAAGCCATTGAAATTTCAACAAAGTGTCCATTAAATCCATACAGAACGTTCCAAAATTTTCTAAAGAGCATTTGTCTTGCTGTACGATAATACTACTTCCATATGCTTCATTGATTGGGGAATCTCAGGATGACAAACAGAATCCAAATATATGTAGTTTGTGCCTTTCTGTCCATGACTTTTTGGAGAATGGTAGTTGTTTCTTGATAGCAAGATTGTGTTGGAGGCAGGTTCCTTTTCTTCACTGCATCTTCGAGCTGCATAGAATATGAAGCAAAAACATCAGGATCTCAGAAAGCAGCTATTGCTGCATACATCAGGCAAATGAAATCAATAGGCGAATTGAATCAACCTTTTCAAAAAGTCAAAGGTTTTTTTCAGAAAAGGTAGGGATTTTATTAATGAGTACCAAGAATGCACGAAAACAGTACAATAGATAAGGCTTCTTCCTTCTAAATATTGAAGGAATGCAACAGATAGAGAAACTACATCAGATACAACATTTTCCTTCACCACAGGAAAAGACTCTTCAGGCATCTAGATTTTACATAAGAGATGTGTTCCTTTTTGCCAGAAAAATGTCTACCGTTTCTCTAGCCAGATGTTCCAGAAAATGCACTGGTGTACTGCATTCTAATAGAGACTACTTCCCATTTTTTATGACAGATTATGTAAATTGTTTAAGGCCTGTTTAATACTTCCTGCATGACCCATTGAATCCAAAAAATAACAAGAAACAGAGACCATAACTGCCTGGTAAAAGGAACCAATCAGAAGTGCAAATCGCGTAAGTGAAGCTGGGGAAGAAGCAAAAGGGCATAGCAGCTGCGCCAAAGCCATTGCCCCATAGTGTATCCGTTCTCTTGCAGGAGTTCTAAAGTGCGGCCTTACGTTTTCTTCCACTTGCTCTGCAGTATGAACCTCATACAGAGCCGCGCTCCTTTAATATGATTAGAAGAAGGGGGGCCAGCCTCTTTCCCGTACCAATCCTATTTACTAGTACTTCTTTTTTTAATTGTATAGCTCAGTTGGTAGAGAGTTACAGTGGAGAAGTGATCAACTTACTCATAAGCTTCCTCACATAAAAGCATATACTGCAAATAAAACCCTTTCTCTGCATGATAACCTTAGTAAGGCAAGCACCCTGGGTTGCAATCCAAGTAAACTATAGCTTTACAGCTTATCATCCATGCAGTTTCAGAATTTCCTCCCATGGTTGCAACCCAAGTAAAGGAGGCAACTCTACAAGGTGTGCTCAATTCGATTTTTCTTTTCCAAATGTTCGATTTAATTGACTTTGCCTATAACGAGTCTGTCTAATAGTTGTTATACTACTGATCAGATGAAGGAAATCCAAGTATATTAACGATACCATTATCATTTTTTCAAAAAGATTGTTGTTTCGAAAAAATTTCTCCTAATTTGTTCTCAACTTTCCCGTGTTTTTTTTTCAGGCCATCAAATAGTCTCTGTCATCTTTATTCGATGCCATACTTGCTCTAACTCATACAGAGTACTTTTGACGGCTGTGATGTGATAGATTTATATACCTTGTGCATTTGTGAATACATTAGTCTTCTTTATCAAAAGAAAAGAGGAATTACTAGTACTCTTTATACATTTATCAAAGAGTACTAGTGTTGCTTATGTGTAAAAAAATAAAGCATGAGCAAATAAGAATTGATATATTGCCTCGCGTAGTTGTTTAAGTTTTGTTCAGGTTTGCACATGGACAAATTGATTCTAGAGAGACTAACAAAATTGGAAAAGAGCTGGGCATTCCAATTTCCACATCATGATAGGCTAATACTACACCAAGAATGTTGGAGTTTTCGAGGTGAGTAGTATAGTCTTTTCTCTATTTATTTGCTTAATCTTATTAGTTTCTATTCCATAAAATTATTTTCGCCATTATTTTGCAGTTCTCGCTGTTTGAAAGATACAATGAGTATTCTGGATCATTTATCACCACATAACGGAGGAAGCAAAATAGACATAACTATGTCTCTGGCCTAGTAACTGTTGATATTTGTAACAGTGAAAAGATTTCTTCCCTTCTATAGTAGGCAGCCAAAATCAGGCGAAATACATGATTTTTTAAATTAATTTAGCTTTCAACTTAGCTTTTAGAAGTTTCAGTTTTGTTGCAAGAATGTAATCAGGTCTGCCTGTAGCTTCAAAAGATTCCCACCAGCCTTTAACTCTCTCCTTAAAGCCATCAGTTTCCAACCACCAGTTCTCAAATTTGAAATAAGATTTCCTAGAAATCCAATCCCCGCATTGTAATTGGATAGGACTGATCGGATACCAGTCTAGGTAAGGTTGACTGTTTAATGTTCCTGAATTTTTCATCCCAATCTACAGAAAACAAGAATCTATCAATTCCTGAAGCATTTATGTTTTGCCAAAACTTCTTAGAACACTTTTGAATGCGCTCGGGATGAACATATACACCCGCTTGTGTTAGGCCATTTGCCCCTTTTATGCTTGCCAGCCTGCTCTGGTGAACATTTTGATATTTGGTGCAGCATAATATATGATTCTTCAAGATATTCTTGTGATTAGTAACATAGATTTTCTCGAATGGATCATTAATCTAATAGAAGTAGGGATCCTTATTTCAGTTTAAGACATTGCTGAAAAGTCAACAGTTCAGTAGATCTAGCTTCTGAAGTGTTGGAAATACAAAATGTCCTCTTCTGAAGTGTTGGAAATACAAAATATCCTCTTCCATTGTAGTTATAGCGTGGAATTGTACCACATATGATTACTCAAATACCATTATATGTATGTTGTACAGAATTTGGTTTATCTTGTAAATTTATTATCAGTTTATTATAGTAGTGAGGGTACATCTAGCTTAGCGCCTAAAGTAGGAGAAATTTGTTTCAGAGGAAATTGCATTTTAGGTACTTCTCTCCTTAGCTCTAATTTAATTAACTTCTCATCTCGAGCTATTTTACATCCTCATAGGGTCATTGAGGAGATTAACTATCCTATGTAAAAAAAGTTATGATAGTAGTTATTATTAAACAGTAATATTAAAGCAGAAATTGAAGTCCTCTTCATATATCATCCTACCAAAATATTATTCCTAGACTTTTAATGCTCTTGACTTTTGTCTGTTATTGAAGAATACCCAAGTGAACAATCTTCTTTTACATTTGAAATGGTTCCAAAAATAAGGTAAAAGTAGTGACTGTTGTAGCAAGTTTTTTGTCTCTCTGTGTGAATTGTGGAACCCTGTGAGAACAAGGTCTTGGCCAGAATATAATTGGTGTTTCATTTTCTTACAGGTTTTTCCATATCTCTTTTCGAGTGATTGTAGGGAAATCTAGAGATCAACCTTCTATTGTCCTGAAAATTGTGGCATAGTAAGTTAAAGGTGTTAGCAGGCTTTGGTAACATAATTCATTTTATTTCACTATGTGAAAATTATGGAGCTTCATGAAAACTCAGGTGTCTTAAAATTGGTTGACCTCTGTTACAATATCATCTTTCACGCATGCAGATGCGCTTTGGTAATGAATATTGTTTCAGTGATCGTGCTCAATTTCTCAACAAGAATGACAAGAATGATTTGTTTATTAGAGATGAGTGCTAAAGTGAAAAAAAAACAAGATGATAAGAACGGAGCATCCAAAGAGCATTAAATATACTATAAAGATGATTATATTTGGTGTGGTTACAAAAATGGAGCCAGCCAAAATACAAGATTGAGAACAATGTTTAGGGCAAAGGCTGAGGCTACATGCCGGAGTGCAAGACGAAGACATTCTCATACATTAAAGTATTGAGAGAATTGAGTTGATTATTTAGCTTTTGCCTATTCTGTGTTCTTTTACCACTAAAGAGCCTAAGCTATTTCTTGTAAGATAGACTCTTGAGCCCGTGCTAAAAGAACGAGCAATCCCATTTAGTTTAATGTTTAAGGGGCTGAAGTTCCTAATCTTTTTTATTATCATTATGTTTGTACAAGATGGTAAGTACACTGCCACAAAGAAGTTGTTTTCGGACAGTCGACGACGCCATTAATTGGTCGGAATATTGCCTCTCTTACATTGTTCAGATGGAAAAACAGTTAATAAAGAAAACTTCTGAGAATGTTGTTGAATTTTCGACTGGCATCATCGAAGTGATGATGGACTTCCGTCTAGTACCGCCGATAACTTACCATACTTGAATGACTGAAAATTTTTAATTTTTCCGACAATTACCCTAGGAAATTTTCCTTTGGATAATATATTTGTTGTTTGCAACTTTTTGGTAATATGAGATGGTTTAGTCTTCACTCATTGTTGGTTTATTTGACAGTTTGTTACCTTATACTGTTATATATGTGTGTCATTCACATTTCACTTTTTGGTAATATGAGATGTCAAGTCAACGTCTCCTGTGTAGTGTGTATGGCATACCATTTTGATTGCCTTTTTTATAAGAAACATTTTTTTATGTGACTTGATATATTTTCTTCCGTGTAGAGACAGAGCTACAAGTATTATAAGGTGTAGTTAGTTTTTTTTCCTGAAAAGATAGGGAATTTATTAATGAGTCCAAAGAAGGTACTAAGAGAGTACAACTGATAAGTTTTCTTCCTTCTAGATATTGAAGGAATGCGATAGATCTAGGAGAGAAACTACATCAGATACCACATTTTCCTACACCACGGGAAAAGACTCTTCAGACATCTAAATTTCACGTACGAGATATGCTCCTTTTTTCTAGAAAAACATCTGTTGTTTCTCTAGCCAGATGATCCAGAAAATGCAACCGGGTACTGCATTCTGATAGCGACTACTTCCAACTATTGGTGACTGATCATGCGAATTGTTTAAGGCCTGTTTAATACTTTCTCGTATGACCATTGAATCCAAAAATAACAAGAAACATAGACCATAACTGCCTGGTAAATGGAACCAATCAGAAGTGCAATTCGTGTAAGCCATGCCGGGCAAGAAGCAAGAGCGTAACAGCTGCGCGAAAGCCCTCGCGCATCCGTTCTAACATGACCTTATGTTTTCTTCTGCAGGCTCTGCAGTACGAGCCTCATTCATAGCTGCGCTCCTTTAATATGATGAGAAGAGGGGGGCAGCCTCTTTTCTATACCAATCCTTATTTACTATTGCATCTTTTTTTTTCTTTTTTTTTTCTTTTTTTTGGTTTATAGGTCAGTTGGTAGAGAGTTACGGTGGAGCAGTAATCAACTTACTCATAAGCTTCCTCACATAAAAGCATCTACTACAAATAATGAAATCCCCTCTCTGCATCTTATCCTAAGTAAGGCAAGCAAAATGGATTGTAATCCAAGAAAAACTTGAGGGAGAGCAATAGCCTTCCACATAATCAACCATTCCAGTTTCAGGATTTCCTCCAATGGTTGCAACCCAAATAAAGAAGGCAGCTCTACAAGGTGCGCTCAGTTTGATTTTTCTTTTTCCAAGTGCTCAATTTGATTGACCTAGCAGGAAATGAGTTTGTCTAATAGTTGTTATGCTACTGATCGGCTGAAGGAAACTCAAGTATATTAATGAAACCATTATTATCTTTTCAAAAAGAAGCTGTTTTGGAAAAAAAATTCTCCTAACTTGTTTTCTACTTTCCCGTGTTTCTTTCATTTCGGGCCATCAAATAGTCTCCATCATCTTTATGTGATACCATAGTTCCGATGATGCGGGGCAAATTGAGCCAAAGCGCCAACCATCAAGAGCCAAGATTGAAGGGTTCATAGGATGCAAGATCGAGAGCTTCAAGAGCTTCGGAGAAGGGAAGAAGGCCATGCTATTGAGTGCATCGACTATCCCAGCATTGGGTGGACCGCCCAGTGCACTAGGCAGATCGCCTATGAAGATCACCTCTCTGGACTTTGATTGAGGCGGGGCGGACCGCCCACTCTGTGACACCTTGATTTGGGTGGACCGCCCACTGAGCTAGGCGGGGCGCCTACTACTATTTTTGCAAGACGAGAATTCTACTAGTTTTGAGTGTATTTTCTTTTATGTATATGCCCAACTTGAGGGCCTTTTAGACATTTCATTTAGAAGTGTGGGAAACCTATAAATGCCACAGTTAGTCACTTTATTTCATTAGTTAGAATTTGACATTGAAGAATAGAACATAAAAGTGGCTTGGCCTCTCATGTTTGAAGCTTCGTTTATCTCTTGACTTGGAATCATGTGGATTTCAATCCTTGTAAGGTTCGAGTTTCACTTCTCCCTTTTAATAATCAATTCATGATGTGAATCGTTTTATCCATTCTTTCTTCTATTTCTGTACTTCCTAGTCTCGACTTTCTTGTTATCGTATTTTACTTGCTTCCGCGTCTATTTTATTTGCTTCCGCTATTTTTTCCTGCATTAGTTGGTATCAAAGCACGGCTCGGATTTGTTCTTATAAATCCTCGACCTGCTCTTCGTATCCTTTACTTTAGTGTTGTTGTTCTTGATAAAAGAAAAAGAAACAAAAAAGCGAAAAATTTAAAATCACAAAAAAATTCATAGATCGGAATGAATTTGATTTCCCAAGTGTTAAAAGATATTGGGGATCGTTCTATATTATTTACCCATTGATTTGGTACCCTTGTTACGTAATTTGGTGTTGTGAATCAAAATATTAAGATTCAAAATCTCAATTTTTGAAAACCCTAGAAAAATTTGCTTCAAAATCAAAATCCAACTTGTTGTTGTTTGATTGGGTGTAAAAATTATTGGGGATTATTTGGATTCATTGAAAACACCTTTGGGTACCTTTGAATTCGATAAATAAGTTGAAAATATTGGAAATTTGGGTGCAAAACAGACCAAAACTCGTTCTTGAAAGCTGCAGGAAGTTGCAGTAGGCGGTCCCACCCACTGTAATAGGCGGACCGCCTACTCTGGACAACTTCTCTAGACTTACTCTGCAGAGGTGGGGGGCCTATTTTTTTAAAGCGTTCCGGGTAGTTTTCTTCTAGGTTTTCGCTTGTTCTTTTGCTTCCGAACTTCTTGGTTAGTATTTTTTGGATAATTGTTCTACTCCATTGACACTAACGCTTGAGCTTTTAGGATCTCGTGTGTTTTGGAGCTTCCCCTATACTCGTAGAGCTTTCTTGACTTCAAGTGCACACTTAAAATAGCCATCCGTCTATCGAGTCACATAAACTCCATTCCAAACCAATACTTAGACGTACTAGTTGGTGATCTTGCCATCGTGGTTCCTAAGAGATAATGGGCATCTTTGGGTGGGGCTTTGGGAGTGTGAATCCTAAAAGAGTGTTGAGCGCCACCACCAAAGTTGAGGGAGAGCAAGTGAGGTTGTTTTGCACTAACCGTTTGCTTTCTTAAGATGTCTCTTGTAGGTACATCGAGCCATAAGGGAGGTTTGGATGGAAGTGGAGATTGTGGGAAGAGTGTAAGCGAGATTGAGTTATCTCAAGCCTAACTTCAAGTCCTTTGGACCGAGATAAAATCAATGAGTGCTCGAGTTCAATGCTTGACACAAGGAGAGAGTTGTATGGGTGAAAAGGAGACCGAGGGAAGGGATGATATGAGTAGTTCTAGTGGTTGTTGAACCAAGGTGGGTGGAGAAGGTTTCTACCACACTCCTATCTCAAGGAGAAGTTTCTATGGGTTCCATGATGAGGCTTTTTCCTCGACTTTCAATAACGCATCTAATATTAGAAGAGTGACGGGAAGTGGATACTACTCTTGTGGTATTGCTAATAGTGGAGAAATAAGGAAGTACCCATCTCGTGGTAGTGCCTCAAATGAGACTACTATTGATAGGAAGTTTAAGGGACACTACTACGATGAGCTCTTTTAGAATAAAGAGAGTGGTGTCAATTCATAGTGAGCTTTAATGAGAATCATGGGTATGTGCTTCAAGTGGATGAAGGTGAAGCAAGTTGGATTAGTCCTCTTGTGGTGAGAAGGTTGGAAATACCTTGTGTTGATGGAGTGGCCCGGTTACTTGGGTCGTAAAGGAACTATGAAGAAGAAGTTGAGTGCAAAGTGGGTCCTTTAGAGGGATGTCATGTTATGTTGGGAAAGCCTTGGCTTCTCCATAGATGCTTCAAGTTCAACAAAGGCCTTGGCGGTTATCATGTTAAAGCACAAGGGAATTTACAATTCCTCCTTCCTAGAAAAGAAGAAGTACAAGCAAGATATCCCACGAACATGAGAAATAGTGGGACACCATTGAGGAGAAGTCCTATGAATGAGAGAATGCATTCGAGAAGTCCTACAAAAACAAGAAATGATGGGACAAATGCAAGTGAAGGGTTGACAAGTGTCAAAAAGATGAGCCCGAAACCACAAGCTCCAAGGCTAAGTGGTTCACGAACAAAGAAGAATGAGACATCAAGTGATGATTCTCTATGTCCTAGATTCCGGGTTGATGTAAAGAGTCCACCTATTCCGGCTATGGGTATTCTTGGGCCTAGTCCCAACTCACCTGAATATGAGAGACAAAAGATTGAAAGGAGTAAAGGAGTGACCGGTGACAACTCTCGAGTAGAGAATAAGAGAGGTTGTGTTGAGTGATGTGAGTGAGTTGTCACTACCCAAATCTACACCCGTCCTTGACAGAAAAATGAAGGAGAAGAAAGAGGGAAAAAGAATCATAGAGAGTGAGGGCACCCCTTATTCTAACACTAACTCTTTATCTTCTTCTTCTGCTTGTGTGAGTTATTGTGTAGGTATTCTTGGAGGCAAACTAATGAAGCCTCAATCATGTTCCAAAATGGAAGGACAAGGTGAAGAAGATCTTCAATGTGAGCTTCAAGGTGGAGGGACTACCCATGACACTTCAAGTGTTTTGAGTAAACAAGGTAGCAACCCAAGTGTAAGTGTTAGTTCTTCTTTCCATGAGCATGTTACTTCCTTGTCATGTGATAGTGTTTTTGAAAACTCCATGCTAGTTGATGATTTGTATGATTACAATGTGTTTGCAACTAGTGTAGATTCTATTGGTCAACTCGTGAGTGCATGTGAACCACTAGTTGAGAGGGTTGATAAGCAACATCATGATGTGAGTCTGATATTCAATGAACCTCTCTTTAGTGAAAAAATTGTAGTTGACTTTGTTTGTGAACCTTATTATGACACCCCGCCCATATTTGATAAAGGAGAATATGAGTTGAATGAATATCCTATTCTTCCTTTTGATGGTCTATTTAATAATGGTGCTCTCATGTGTCATAGTGAGGATAGACATGACCTTGAGGAGTCTCTAGTATATGAGATGGATATGATTGTGTTTGATGACTCCTCGAGCATAGATGTTTTCTCTAGCTTTGATACCTCATCTTTTTTGGGTAGTGAACTTGAGAAGTATGCCTATACTAATCTTTTATATGAAGGCATCTTCACTGGTGATGGTGACTCGAATCAAGATAGAGTAGAGGAAGAATTAGAATCTCCATAGATTGGAAAGCTTAACTCTATTGACAATCCATTGTTTGAAACTCCAAGTGAGATGAGAGACATTGGTCTTGATTGTGATGGTCCATCTTCTAGTAGTCCTAATCTTGATTGTGTGGAATATAATGATGAAGAAACTAGTATAGGGACCTTCTTTGGGAGTTTATCCAGTGAGGAGGATTGTCTTGGAGAACAATATGGAGGTGAGGAGGTACCTCTTGCTTTGAGTAAAAGTGCTTCCAAGAAAGGGAGTGGAGTATTTGGTGTTAGTTGTCGAATGAACTATTTTGTTTACTCCACCCCATATGTTGATCACACCTTGGGTGTTGAGCATGCCAAAGCCAATATGTCACCCAGTGATAGAAATGCATTGAAGGCTTGGTATGTTGGTCACGAGCGTAGGGGTCATAGGGAGTTTGATTGCTACATTTTGCATGTTCTATGTCCTATTGATCTCTTTGCTTGTTCTTGTGTTGAAAGCACTTTTTTTTTAATCAAATACTTGTTGTTTCCTTTGGAGACATGAGCTTCTTTATGGTTGCTGATGCTTGGCTCTATCATAAGAGTGTGTTTTCCACACTGTTTGTGCTAACCTACTCTTGCAGTGGGAAGTTTGGGTTTTCTTTCTCAATTCTTGTAGGTCTTGATGGTGTGATTTCGAGAATAAAATCTTTTCAAGAAGGGGAGGATGATGCTGGGCAAATTGAGCTAAAGCGCCAACCATCAAAAGCCAAGCTTGAGGGGTTCATAGGATGCAAGATCGAGAGCTTCAAGAGCTTCGGAGAAGGGAAGAAGGCCATGCACTTGAGTGCATCGACTATCCCAGCACTGGGCTGACCGTGTAGTGCACTAGGCAGATCGCCTACTTGAAGATCACCTCTCTGGACTTTGATTGAGGCAGAGCGCCTCTGAGAAAGGATCGGACCGCCTACTCTGTGACACCCTGATTTGGGCGGACCATCCACTATGCTAGGTGGGGGGGGGGGGGGAGGGAGGGGGGCGCGTACTACTGTTTTGGCAAGACAGAAATTCTACTAGTTTTGAGTGTATTTTCTATTCTAACCCTAAGTGGCCTTTATATATTGGCCCAACTTGAAGGCCTTTTAGACATTTCACTTAGAAGTGTGGGAAACCTATAAATACCACACTTAGTCATTTCATTTCATTAGTTAGAATTTGACATTGAAGAATAGAACATAGTAGTGGCTTGGCCTCTCGTGTTTGAAGCTTGAAACTTCGTTTATCTGTTGACTTGGAATCATGTGGATTTCTTCCTATGAAATCCTTGTAAGGTTCTATTTTCACTTCTCCCTTTGGATAATCAATTCATGATTTGAATCGTTTTATCCATTCTTTCTTCTATTTCTATTCTTCCCAGTCTGGACTTTCTTGTTATCGTATTTTACTTGCTTCCGCGTCCATTTTATTTGCCTCCTCTATTTTACACTGCATCACTATATCAAAGAAAGAGAAGCATGTGCCATTTAGAAACTCAAAGCTTATATACCTTCTTCAGGTAAAATTGCTTCTGCTCTGACTTAAAAGGCAATATTATGGTTCCCTCTCAAGTAGTGTGATTTGCTTGAGTTGTAAGGTCTTCTATGATTTATGAATAAACTAGTATTAGCTTTTATCGTTGTTGGAAGAATTTGAATCTTGATACTTATGGACAGTTGAATATATTCCCAAAAGATGAATAACTTGTTTTTATGTCCTCTTGAAGATTATGAAATATGTTATCTGATTCATATATGTTATGCTGCCACACATCATATATGCATATCGCTTTGTACCTGGCATCTTCACATTTTTTTATGGTTGCATGTTTACTCAACCTTGTCTAGGTGCTAACTCAAAGAATTTGATATTTATATTTGTCAATGTTTCGCAAGATCCTTCTTCTGTAGGTGAATTGCTATGTTCTCTCTCTATTTGCAGCATGAGTTAGTGCATGTGAGATTGGGATGCCAAAGGCCTCAAACCAGCATGCGTCCATATGATTCTTGTTGAAGCATGGCTAATTTTTTAGAACTCCTATTCTAGCTTTTAGACATGTGGTTTGTAATTTTTAATATGTGGAACTTACCTCTAGTAGCATCCAGTATCGATTGATACTTGGTATTATTTCAAGAGACTGTACTTGCTTGCTTTATCACAAGTTTACCGTAAATGTTAAACCTTCTTGATGCTTCAACTTTTTTGTTTAGTTCCTGCAGTTGCAAGTTAAATCTTCAGATATGCTGTTGAAGATTTTTAGAAAAGGAAAATTCTTCTATTATTTTTGAATAAATATTACAACCTATGAGGAGGTATATTTATACAATGATTCCTAGGACTAAACAAGGAAACATAATTAATTAGAAATAAAGAAAAAATATTACTCCTATTATTAACTATCAACACTCCCCCTCAAGTTGGTACAAAGATGTTGCGCATGCCCAACTTGCAAACCAAAGTATGAAAATTCTTTTTGCTGAGACCTTTTGTGAGCACATCTGCCAGTTGTTGTTTTGATGGAACATACGACAGATTAAAGGTACCATTAGTAACCTTTTCTTTAATGAAGTGTCGATCAATTTTAATATGTTTTGTTCGATCATGTTGGACAGGATTGTGAGCAATACTGATTGCAGCATTGTTATCACAATACAAGAAAAGTTTCCACTTTCCAAACATTCTCAATTCCTTCAGTAACCTTCATAGCCAAAGAAGTTCACAAACCCCCTGGGCCATAGCTCTATACACAGCTTCAGCACTGGATCTAGCAACAACACTTTGCTTCTTGCTTCTCCAAGTAACTAAGTTCCCTCCTACGAAAGTACAGTAGCCAGTGGTAGATCTTCTGTCATCTAAAGATCCAGCCTGATTCGCGTCTGTAAAGGCTTCTATTAGGAGGTGACCATGCTTAGAGAAAAGCAGACCTCTCCCTGGAGCAGACTTCAGATATCATAAGATGTGAACAACTTGCATATGAGGATCTCGGGGATCATGCATGTACTGACTAACCAAACTAACTGGATAGGCTATGTTTGGTCTAGTGTGAGAGAGATAAATAAGTCTTCCAACCAACCTATGATATCTCTCTTTGTCAACTGACCCTCCAATCCCTACTTGTAACTTGTGATTACTTTCAATGGGCGATTCAGCTGGCTTGCAACCTAGCATACCAGTTTCATTCAAGAGATCCAGAATATACTTCCTTTCAGAAATAAAGATCCCTTTATTTGATCTAGTAACCTCGATTCCCAAGAAGTACTGGAGTTTTCCTAGATCCTTCATTTCAAATTCCTTTGCCAACAGCTTCTTCAATCGGGTCATCTCTTCTTTGTCATCTCCTGTCATTACAATGTCATCAAGATAAACTATGAGAAGAGTGAGTTTACCCTTTTTATGCCTTATGAAGAGGGTATGATCAGCATTACTTTGTATGTAGCTAAAGAAGATCATAGCTTTGCGGAATATGTCAAATCATGCTCTAGGCGATTGCTTCAACCCGTACAAGGCTTTATTCACTTTTCACACCTTTTCTTGACTCTGTTTAGCATTAAATCTGGGAGGGATCTTCATATACACTTTTTCTTTTAAATCTCCATGAAGAAATGCATTCTTTACATCAAACTGCTATAAGTCCCAATCCAGATTAGCTGCACAAGATAAAAGGATTCTTATGGTGTTCATTTTTGCAACTGGAGCAAATGTCTCCTGATAATCCACTCCATAAGTTTGAGTGAATCCCTGATGCGGGGAAAATTAGAGCCAAATCGCCAACCATCAAGAGCCGAGCGTGAGAGCACAAAGGATCCAAGACAAGGGCACCAGAGGAGGGTTCGAGAATGATTTGGAGTCATGGACTTGAGCGCCATCGAGGGAGGACCGGCTACGGACTAAGGAGGAACACATAGAGTCCATTTTGAGCCGTTTCCAAGCCTCCCAGGAAGGGGGCGGACCGCCCATTGGAATAGGCGGACAACCTAGTGACTTGCACACTCTCTGGACTTTGGACCGCCTATAAAAGGGGCGGACCACCTATTTTTTGGGAAGACCGCCTACTTTCAAGGGTGGGGCGCCTACTCTGCAGATGGGGCGCCTACTCTGCTAGGTGGGGCGCCTGTTTTGCCTAGTTTTGGACGGAATTTTGACATGCAATCCTTATTTTGAGCCTACGAGGCTTGTAATATTTTTATATCATTTGAGGGCTTTTTAGACATTACATTAGGAGGGTGGTGAGCCTATAAATACCACAGTTAGTCATTTTATTTCATTTGCTAGATTTTGAGATTGAAGATTAGACTTTAGAAGAGACTATGTCCTTCTCGTTGAAGTATTGGCTTGATGTATCTCTTACTTAGAATCCACGGTGGATCACCGCTAGTGTGATCCCGTTAGTGGTTCGAGTCTCTTCTCCCTTGAATCAATCTAATTTGTTTAGTTTGAATCGTTCTTTCTTCTATTTCTGTTCTTCCCCATCCCTTATTTGTTCGATCTCGTGTTTACTTTTGCTTTTGTTACTTGTTATTTGCTTCCGCGGGTTTGACCCGTATCATCTTGGTATCAGAGCAGAGATCGGGTGTTGTTCCTACAAACCCTCGATCCTTGTTCATCCTATTTTTAGTTTAGTTTATTGTTATTATTTTTCTTGTTCTTGAAGAAAAGAAGAAAAACAAAAAAATTGAAAAAGTGAAAAATACAAAAATAATTCATGTTGTGGATTGGATTCGATTACCCATTGATTTTTTGATATCGGGGATCGATCTATGATGTTTACCCATTGATTTGGTACCCTTGTTTCATGATTTGGTGTTGAGAATCAAAAGTTGAAAAAAAATCAAAAACCCTTGAACTTGATTGAAATTTCTTGATTTGGACTTGTTGATGATTGGGTGTTGATATAAATCATTGGGGATTTGTTGTAGTATTTGAAAACACCATTGGGTACCTTTGGATTGGAAAAACACCTTGAATACATTGGAGATTTGGGTGATAAAGACCAATAAATACGTTTTCGGACTGTGCTGAAAACACCAGTAGGCGGGCCGCCCAAATAGTAGGCGGTCCGCCCACTTTTTGCTTGCTCTCTGTATTTTGAGTAGGCGGACCGCCCAGCCTAAGGAGGCGGACTGCCCACTCCTGGAGGGTCTCCGTTTGGCTTCGTTTGGTGTCTTTTTGTGTTCCGTTTGCTTCCGTACCTCTTGGTTAGTGTTTCTAAGGTATTTTTCCTACTTTATTAATACTAATCTTTGATCCTTTAGGTTTTGTGTGTCTTGAAGTCTTTACTTAAAGTCGTAGAACTTGCTTGCTTCAAGTGCGCATTAAATTAGCTTCCATACATCGAGTCACATAAACTCTATTCCGACCCATTACTTGGGTGCATTAGTTGATTGATCTTGTCATTGTAATTACTAAGAGACAAGAAGTTCTTGAGTGGAAAAAGGCTTGAGTGGGGAGAACAATAGAGTGAAATCACAAAAGCCAACGACCTTGAGTGTATACGCGAGTGGAAAAAAAATTGAGTGACCTCTTTTGAGTGATACACGTAAGGGAGTGAATTTGTGAGGTCCTTAACTCTTTGATTACAACTATGGCTTCGGGTGACGATTGTGGAGGGTATGACTCATGCGGAGATGATGGAGATTATGGTTCCTATGGTGATAATGATGGGTATTGCTATGACGATTCGGGGAACCAAGGCTCATATGATGATGAAGCAGGTCACTATGTTGATTATGAAGATGAAGAAGACTATGGGGCTTACGAAGATGAATGTGAAGAATCTTATGCTCCAAGTCAAGAATTTGAAGATGGTGACGCTTCAAGGTATGATGATCCTACTTACTCTTCTTGTGATGAATTTGAACATGATGATAGTGACGTAGAGAGAATTGATGATGAGGTTGATTATGAGAATTGTTCATTTTCATCTTCTCTTGGTATTGCTTGTGGTGTGCAAGGAAGTAGTAGAGGTCCTTCCATTAGTATGGGAGGAGGTGGTGGTTGTTCCATAGGAAGGGATAAGCTTGCCTATCCTACTTATACTAAACGGCTTGAAGCTTCTAAAGCCCATGTGAAGGGTGGAATGAGAAATGTTGCTCTTACCGTGGTTGGAGTACATTGCTCTAGTAGTAGTGGTAGGAGTGGTGCTATGGGCTACGCAACCAAGGCAAGAGGCACTTATGGGTTCCATAGTGGTACTCCTTCCTCGACTTTCAACAACACTTCTAATGTTGGAAGAGTGACAGGAAGTTGAAGTTATCCTAGTGGTGTTGCTAAGGGAGGAGGATTGAGGAAGATCCGAGTTGATAGTGATGGTTATCTTGAAGTTCCAAGATCTTACTTGGATGATCTTATACTACACTTGGGTCTAAGGAGGTTCCTTGTTGAGGTGGAAGGTAATGAAGGGTACTATCTCAAGATTGGTAAAACCGATACCAATTGCATTAGTACCTCTGTGGTTGATGAGCTAAGACTACCTTGCTATGTCCTAGAGTATCTTTATGAGTACTATGGAGTTTGGGTTTCCAAGCAAGCTCGGGTGTGCATATCTCATAGGGGTTATTGGGGTTATATGTGGTGTCATGTGTACCCCATGCAACATTGTCATGTGTGGTTAGGTGAGTCATGGTTGCAAGGCAAGAAGATGCGGTATAGTATTGTGAATGATAGGAATTATTTCGGCAAGGGCCAAAGGATTTATAACTTTGAGCCTCTTGGGTCAAAGATCAAGTCACCTCCTAGTATACCTTCTAGGCCTATGCAAGAAAAAAAAGAGCAAGAACCTCATCCTACGGTTGAAAGAGTGCAATCAAGAAGTACTACGACCACAAGAAATGGTGGGATTAGTGCAAGAAAAGAGTTGACAATTGTCAACAAGGTGAACCTCAAACCATTAGCTCCAAAGCAAAGTGGTTCACCAACAAAGAAGAAAGAAACCTCAAGTGATGAGTCTCTTAGTCCTAGATTCCGGGTTGATGTTAAAAGTCCACCTACTCCGGCTATGGGTATTCTTGGGCCTCGTCCCAACGCACCTGAATTTGAGAGACAAAAGATTGAGAGGAGTAAGGGAGTGACCGGTGACATTCCTCGAGTGGAAAAAGGAGAGGATGTTTTGAGTGATGTGAGTGGGATTTCACCACCCGAATCTACACCAAACCTTGAAAAGAAAATGAGGGAAAAGAAAGAGGGAAAAAGAATCATTGAGAGTGAGGACACCCCGTATTCTAACCTTAAACCTTTATCTTTTTCTTCTACTTGTGTGAATACTTGTGTAGGTACTCTTGGAGACAAGCTAATGGAGTCTCAATCATGTCTCAAGAAGGATGGTTAAGGTGAAGAAAATCTTCAATGTGAGCCTCAAGGTGAAGAGATAAGTCATGACACTTCAAATACATTAAGTGAGCAAGATGGCCACTCAAAGGTATGTGATAGTTCTTCCCTTGAATATGTTAATTCCTTGTCTCATGGTAGTGTTTGTGCTCACTCAACACTATTTGATGATTTGTATGATTACAATGTGTTTGCAACTAGTGAAGAGTCGGTTGGTCAACTTGTGTGTGATTGTGAACCATTAGTTGAGAGGAATGATAAGCCACATCATGATGTGAGCTCAATTTTCATTGAACCTCTCTCTAGTGAAGATTGTGTAGTTCACCTTATTTGTGACCCTTGTTATGACACACCACCTATATTTGATAAAGGGGATGATGAGTTGAATGATACCATATCCTTTCCCTTGATGAATTGATTGATAATTGTGGACCTATGTGTTGTAGTGAGGATGGTAGTGACCTTGAGGAGTCTCTAGTGGATGAGATGGATCGAATTGTATTCGATGACTCTTCAACTGTAGATGATGACTCTAGTTTTGATGCCTCACCTTTGATGGGTAGTGGACCTTTTTTCACAAACCCTTTGTTTGAAGAGGATTTTCAAAGAGGTGATGGTGAATATCTAGCTAGAGAAGAGTTGGGATTTAAACCTCCATGGTTTGGAAAGTTGAGCTCTATAGACAATCCATTGTTTGGAACTCCTAGTGAGGAAGATTGTCTTAGAGGTGGAATTGGAGGTGAGGAAGTGGAGTATTTGATGTTAGTTGCCAATTGAACTATTTTGTTTACTCCACCCCACATGTTGATCACACCTTGGGTGTTGAGCATGCCAAAGATTGGTGTGTTGACCATAAGCTTGGAGGTCATAAGGAACTTAGTTGCTTAATCTTGCATGTTCCATATCTTATTGATCTCTTTGCTTGTTATGGTAGTGAGTATTTATCGTTGTTGAGCCAAGAACTTGTTATTTCATTTGGAGACATAAGCTTTTTTATTAGTATTGATACTTGGTTCTATCACAAAAGTGTGATTTTCACTTCATTTGTACTCACTCTTATTGGACTTGCCTACTCTTGTAGTGGGAAGTTTTGGTTTGTTCTTATTGGAGTTAGGGGTCATAGGAATTTTGATGGCTTGATCTTGCATATTCTTTACCCTATTGATCTCATTGATGAATCATGTGTTGAGTGCACCTATTGGGAAGCCAAGTACTTGTTGTTTTCCTTGAAAACATGTGCTTTATCATTGTTATTGATGCTTGGTTATACCATAAGAGTGTGTTTTCCACAGTTGTGACACTAACCTACTCTTGTAGTGGGAAGCTTTGTTTGTTCTTGTTTTGAATGTAGGCTTGATGGTTTGATTTCGAGGATGAAATCCTTTTAAGAAGGGGAGGATGATTCGGGGCAAATTGGAGCCAAAGCGCCAACCATCAAGAGCCAAGCATGAGAGCACAAAGGATCCAAGACAAGGGCACCGGAGGAGGGTTTGAGAGTGATTTGGAATCATGACTTGAGCGCCATCGAGGGAGGACCGGCTACAGACCAAGGAGGAACACTTAGAGTCCATTTTGAGTCGTTTCCAAGCCTCCCAGGAAGGGGGCGGACCGCCCATTGGACTAGGCGGACCGCCTAGTGACTTGCACACTCTCTGGACTTTGGACCGCACATAAAAGGGGAGGACCACCTATGTTTTGGGTGGACCGCCTACTTTCAAGTGTGGGGCGCCTACTCTGGGTGCCTATTCTGCAGGTGGGGCGCCTACTCTTCTAGGTGGGGCACCTGTTTTGCCTAGTTTTGGACGGGATTTTGACATGTAATCCCTATTTGACCCTACGAGGCTTGTAATATTTTTATATCATTTGAGGGCTTTTTGGACATTACATTAGGAGTGTGGTGAATTATAAATACCACACTTAGTCATTTATTTCATTGGCTAGATTTTGAGATTGAAGATTAGACTTTAGAAGAGACTAAGTCCTTCTTGTTGAAGCATTGCTTCATGTATCTCTTACTTAGAATACACGGTGGATCACTGCTAGTGTGATCCTATTAGTGGTTCGAGTCTCTTCTCCCTTGAATCAATCTAATTTGTTTAGTTTGATTCGTTCTTTCTTCTATTTTTGTTCTTCCCCATCCCTTATTTCTTCGATCTCGTGTTTAGTTTTGCTTCCATTACTTGTTATTTGCTTCCGTGGGTTTGACCCATATCAATCCCTTTGCCATCAATCTTGCCTTAAATCTCGCAATCGAGCCATCAGCTTTATGCTTCACAGTAAAGACCCATATGCAGCCAACCAGCTTCTTGACGGGTAGTTTAATGACAAGTGCCCAAGTGTTATTTTTTGACAAAGCCTTCATTTCTTCAATCATAGCCTACTTCCATTTAGGATCTGCAAAAACTTCCCTCCAATTCTGTGGAATAGACACAGAAGAAATAAACAAGACAAAGGCTCAATAGGAGGGAGATAAGGAATCCAAGGAGACAAAATTAGATAAGAGATGTGTGGTAGTGCAAGTTCTGACACCTTTTCTGTGAGCAACAGGAAAATCTAACTCATTAGGAAAAGTAGGTAACTCACCAGTAGAAGAGGATTGAGCTTCAGCAGACTGCATGAAGGCTTCTTCTGCTTCTTCAGCTGCTTTCTTTTTCCTCGAGTAAGTTTTCAAACCCGGTACATCCAAAAGCCTATGTAAACGCCCAACAGTCTCCCCAGCAATAGTCTCCCCCTCAACAGTCTCCCCCTCAACAGTCTCCATTTGAACTCTATCTGCGGTATCAACCTCAAGAGGTTGAATGGAAACGGAACTTGGGAGAATCATCTCTTCTTCCTTATTACTCTCCCCCTGAAGAGATGATTGTGTAGAACTGAAATAGGGCTCCCATTCCCGAAAAGTAACATCCATACTAACAAAGGTTCTCCTATTGGGAGGATGATAGCATTTGTACCCTTTTTGGGTTGGGGAATACCCAACAAACACACATTTAAGAGCTTTAGGATCAAGTTTCCTAGAATTTCTTGTGTGAACAAAGCAGACACACCCAAACACCTTTGGAGAAACAGTATATTCATTTTTTTACTTTAGAGCTTCTAAAGGACTTTAAAACTTCAGGGTTTTAAGTGGCATTCTATTGATAAGATAGGCAGCAACAAGTACAGCATCCCCCCAGTAAGGTTTTGGAAGATTCATTGTAAACATAAGAGATCGTGCCACTTTTAACAAATGCCTATTTTTTCTTTCAGCAACCCCATTTTGCGCACTAGTGTAAGGACAACTAGTTTGATGGATTATCCCATAAGAATCTAAATAAGACCCAAACCTTTTGTCAATATATTCTGTGCTATTATCAGTTTGCAAGATTTTTATCTTACCCTCAAATTGAGTAAAAATCATTTTATGAAACAACTGAAAGCAAGAAAACACTTCACTTTTGGCCTTTAATAAATACACCCAGGTTATCCTAGTACAACAATCAATAAAGTAACAAACCATCGACTTCCAGACAGAATTTGTTTGAGTAGGACCCCATACATCAGAATGAATAGTCGTAAAAGGAATTGTACTTTTATTATCACTCAAAGGATAAGAGTTTCTTGTATTCTTGGCAAATTCACAAGCATCACAAACCAAAGATTCAAACTCAGTCTTTGAAAATAAACTAGGATATAACTTTTTTAACACAAAAAATGATGGGTGTCCCAACCGCCTATGCCACTGAACTATTTCTTGGTTGACAGCCTTATTTCCTCCAAAAAATACTTTTCCAGAATCTCTATTTCCATCAATCATGTATAAGCCATCATGCAATCTACCACTGCCAATCCTCTTCCCTGTTTGAAGATCCTGAAAAACACAATGATCAGGGAAGAATTCGATTTTACAGTTTAGGCCTTTGGTGATGGAACTAATAGATAACAGATTAATAGGAAACTCAGGTACATGGAGAACGATTGGGTGTATAGAAAATAGAACCTATTCCAGAGAAAGGAGTTAAATACGCAATGGCTATTCTGACATAATCCCTTTTGAGACATGGAGAGTAGCTTTGAAAGCTTTTAGAAGAGCATGTCATGTGTCTATTCGCACTAGGATCAATAATCCAATAATTTAGGTTAGCAGTAAAGGCAGTACCTGATTGCACATAATTAGATGTTGGCACAGATGGAGAGTCAAGTTTGGACAAAAGTCGACGAAGGTATATAATTTTAGCCGAGGTCAATAATTCTCCAGAATTCGTGTCCTTAGATGTCTCCACATTTTTAGCAACATTAGCTTGACCCCTTGGTGGACCTGCCTGTTTTCCTCCACGACCTCTACCTGATTTACGTTTCAGCTTCCGACACGTCTCCCTAGTATGCCCATAAATGCCACAATGATCACAATACAGGTGATCCTTATTAGAAGTAACTGCCCTTGGTTGCTCCTGAGAGACAGCTAACCCAGATTTCTCGATTGGTGCAGAGTAAAGCATCACCTCTCGCCGACTCTCTTCTTGTTGGACATAAGAATATGCATCCTCAAGAGAAGGAAAATGATCTCTGCTATGAACCTGAGCCCTGATCTGATCATAATCTTGATTCAAACCAGCCAAGAAATCATAAACCCCTGTCTTTTTCAACCAATTTTTGGAATATAAATGCATCATCAGTACACTTTGCTTGGATATCCTGATAGTAGTCAATTTCTTGCCATAAGCCACTCAACTCAGAATAATAATCAGTGATAGTCAACTCACCTTGCTTTGTAGCATGAATTTTATTCCTGATTTAAAAAATCTGAGCATCATTACCCTTGTGAGAGTAGCTGCGCCTAGTTGAATTCCAAATTTTTCCGCAGTATCAAGTAATAAATACTGTTTAGAAATTCTAAGATTCATAGTATTCAAAAGCCATATCATTACCTAGGAATTATCAGAGTCCCATTGACTATAGCTAGCATCAGTTATAGCAGGGGCTTTCTTCTCTCCGGTAATATAGCCAAGTAGCTTTCTAGACTTAAAAAGCTAACAAGATCTTGACCAAGCAAGATACATAGCAGCCCCGTCCAATTTCACTACACGTGACATTTAATTTTGTCCCAAAATTTTAATCAAATGTTTAATTATCTAATTATTGGACAATTTTAAGAATTATACGTAATTGATTAATTTCTGAAGAAAATACCAAATTTTGCAAAGCATAGCTTAATTCCTATCCTACTTATCATTTTCTTAGTTTATCCTAAAAGAGGGCTAAATGTGCAAATCCTAACTTAAAATTGGCCTACCCATGCAAACTACATATACATTACACACACACACAATCTCTCCTTCGCATTTTAGAAAAACCCCCAATCCCTAACCCGTTTCCCTCTTCCCCTGACTCGATCGACCCGTCAAAATCCCCGATTCCCCCCTAAAATTTGAACCACAACAGGCCAAATCCTTGTCAGCTGGTCCCCTCCCACGTTGCCATCTCCTTTTCCGTACGAACCCCAACCCGTTTCGATCTCATCCATCCATTTCGAAGCAAAATTCATCCGAGCCGTAAATTGATCCCAACGGCTTTTTCCCTTTGTGATAAGGATGTGTATGGTACGATCCTTGAAGGATTTGACCAAATACACCCTTATCTTAGAAGTGAAAGGTCGAAATTCGGTCCAAATTTTGGGAAATTTCGAGCAGTCCGAAACCCTAAGGTATGAGGTATATATATTCTTTATTTCTTTCAGTTTGAGGGGGATTTTTTTCTGAAAAAAAAGGCAGTAGAAAATATTAAAAGTTTCAAGTTTTCTTTTACAATAAGGTTCTATTTTCTGGTCTTGAATCTTAGCTAAGCTCGTGTTATCATTACATTACTTGCATCTTCGTGTCGTCGTTCGAGTCGTCGAGCTTGTTCGAGTGACATCGCTTCAGTTCATAGCCCCCTCGTTCACTGCACCCAAAGAGGTTTGTGGATGGTTCTGTGAGGTTGCAAATTCAAAAAGGCAAGAGGCAAGGGGTCTTTCTAGCTGGCTGAGTTGAGAGGATTCATATTCCTAGTTTAGATTCTAGGAATAGATGATGTAGGTCATGTTTGAAATTCCAGCTTGCATATATTTGGTACCTCATCTTGCCTTGAATTAGAACTAGACTGAAAATGATATTGGGACTACAAATTTGCTTCTGTGACATCTGTTAGTAGTAAATGGATTTGAAAACAACTCCTAGTAATGATTTAGCTCATTGTTTGCTTAAGAACGAATTTCTGATTTGTCTAATCCTTTATCCTATCCCTATGGCTACTGACTCTTTTAAGACTGGACATTAGAATTATGTTTGTGTGTTGGTAGCTGTTTTAATATATTTTCCATCTTGTCTGCTTCTTGACTTGACACTTCCTATCTTATCCTTCACCCTTTTACTCCACTATTGCTGCCTTTGTCAATTTTAATACTTCACTTTGCCCTTAGTTTGCACTATTGTTGCTTTGTGCTGCCTGTTACCTTAAAACTTGGTCCGTTTCCTCAATTGACATAAAGAATGACATCTATTATACCTTGTGTTACTTACTAACATCTCTCTGAATTTTCTTTGTATTTGGGATTAGCTCTGAGACTAGAATTGAGTTTGATTGGGCCATTATAATCCACCTGAGTGTTCCTGGTCGCCCGTTCTCTTTGAAATGATAACCATTATCCATTCTTGTTCGGTAGTTTAGTTCTGTAAGAGTCAGTTGTAAAAGAAGTGATAAGTTTGGTTGCTTATGTTAATTTCATTTTGTATACTACTTTTGCGAAGTTGTGTTATCAATTGAATGAGTACTGATATTTATCTCCCTTGTTTCTTGCACAAACAACTTGGGAGCGAGTTTGGTTAAAATTCAAATGGGGATAATCCATTGCATTGGAGTCACATTGGGGTCGAGTCCGGGCTCAAGCACTCAAGAAGCGAAGACTATAGAAGAAATTTTAAAAATACTTTGTTGAGCCGCTTAATATAACTTAGGCTCATGGGAATAATGTAAAAATAAAAGTAGTCATTCAATCCGCAATCTCCGGTTTCTACCTTCTAACCTTTCTCTTCCCCTTATCCCGTAGAAATTCATGTCTATAGAAATTTTTCATATAATTAATTGTTATAGAATAATTTGCTATTTATGAATGCATGTTTATTTATTTATTGAGTTATTTTGTGAATATTTATTTCTTATGAATTTCCATCTTATTTAGGAATTTCGTACCTTTTAGTTAAATAGTGCGTGCAATAAAATTTGAAAATAATAAAAGTAGTAACTTTATTTCAAATCCCTTAAATTGCAACTTCAATTGAGATTTTCTCCATGTGAATTAATTTTCTTACCTCTTCCCAAAGTACATTATTATTAGTATTATTATTATTATATTTAAATTCATATTTATCTAAAGCGTAATTTATTACAATCTTAGATTTTAGCATTAATTTTAATGTTTTTGAACTAAATTTTGTAAACTTGCATCTATAGAGATATTTTGTGAAAACCGAAGGATTAACCACATTTTGTGGATTTTCGGAAGTGCTTTTCAAATGAAAACCTTCTTTCGGAAATAGTTGAACCTCTTACTTAGAATCTCTGAAATAGACCACTTTCTTAAAACAGAGTGCTTGCACGCACTATTTAATTACTTGGTTCCTAATTCTCCGTAAATTAGGTCGCGACTCCAAAGAAAGCCCTTTGGAGTCTTATTTTGTTGAAATGCACCCGAAACCTATCTTTTCTTAAAGAAAGGGTAATTTTTGGGGTTCAACACCCTAAAGCTGCAAAAAGGCAGCGGGCTTTGATACCATGAAGATTTTCAGAGAAGGAAAATTCTTCTATTATTTCTGAATAAATATTACAACCTATGAGGAGTTATATTTATACAATGAGTCCTAGGACTAAACAAGAAAATATAATTAATTACAAATAAGAAAAAGATATTACTCCTATTATTAACTATCAACAACTGCTTTCTTTTGTTATCTTTGACATGTTCTACGATAAAAAAAAACAAAGATGCGCAATTGAGAAATTTATAAATTGCCTCGTTCAATTGTTTAAGTTATCATCTGTTCAGGTTTGCATATTTGCTTATGGACAAAGTGATTTTGGAAAGATTAACAATAATAGGAAAGAGCTGAGCATTCCACATCAGTAAGGGCTAATACTGCACCAAGGATGATGTAGGTGTCTAGGTGAGCAGTATGGACTTTTCTTGATCTGTTATTTTAATCTTATTAGTTTACATTCTGTAGAAGTGTTTTTGCCATTATTTTGTAGGTCCCCGTGCTTGAAATATACAACAAAAATATTATGGATCTTTTATCACCAGATAATGCAGGAAAGCAATACAGAATAAGACATTGATACAAATGGGAATACCAATCTCACTGGCCCGATAACTATTTGTAACCGTGAGAAGGTTTCTTCGCTTCAATAATAGGCAGCCCAAATCAGGCGAAATACATGATCTTTTTAATTAATTTGTCAGCCAAAGCATTGTATTTGTTCTCATCAATCCTTCCATAGCGTGTTTTAGTACTTCTTTGGTCTCTGATGTTTTGTAGAAAAAAACCAGTTTTTGTCATTGTTAGTTTATTGGCAGTTTGGAACCTTATACATGTGTCATTCAAATGATTGCATATTTCAAAGGAAAAAGGTGCTTAAAATTTCCTGCATTTTTGTCTTAAAAGGCATTCAAATTTGTTAAATCTGTGTTTTACTAGGTTTATTTTTTGTGATCTTATGTCGAGATTTAGATGAACGAACAGTCTTTGAGGAGCCATTTTGTCTTCACTATGAGAATTCTGGGTGTTACTGGGGTGAAGACATTCACTGGACAGCTCCTATGTATTGCATACGATTTTGATTGCCTCTAGTATAAGAACTTTCTATGCAACTATAGATATCTTCTTCTGTCTAGAGTAAAGCAACAACTAAAAGATGTGCTCAGTTTGATTTTCTTTTTTCCAAATACTCATCTTGATCGTACCGAGCTGGCAGGGAGTCAGTCTATCTTGTAGTGGGTCTGAAGGAATAAACACACTTGAATGAAACCATTATTGTTTTTTCAAGAGCTTGCAATTCTGATAGAAATTTCTTCTAAGTTATTCTCTACTTTCTCCGTGTTTCTCTTTGGCATCAACAAGTCTCTGTCATCTTTAGGTGATGTATTCTTTGCTCAAGCAACAAAAGAGGAGAATGTAGTACCATAAAGGAATTCAAAGCTTACATTCTTTCTTCAGGTAAAATTGCTTATGCTCCCAGTTAAAAGATAATATGGTTCTCTCCGATTTGGTTGAGTTGTAAGGTGTTCTAGTAAAATCTAGTATCATTGTGGGAACAACCTGCTTGAATTTGGATACTTGTGGATGGTCATATATATTCATAAAAGCTGAAAACTTATTATTATGTCATCTTGAAGATTTTGATATATGCCGACTGATTCATGTATATTTTTCTACCACACCATGTCAAATATGCATAGTGTTCTTTACCCGGCATCTATACATTTTCTGACGGTTGCATGTTTACTCAGCCTTGTCTAAGTGCTAGCTTGAGGAATTTAATATTTGTCAATGTTTCATAGCACGGGGCTGTTATGTTCAACTGTTTTATCTGTATTTGCGCTCTATCTCTTGTATTAGCCAATGCTTCATATTTTGTTTACCTTATTAATTCTTCTTGAAGCTGTAATGTTTTTTTTTTTACTTTTGTAAGATAAATCTTCAGTGATGCTGCTTTTCTTGTTATCTTTTACATGTTCTGCAGTAAAAACTAAATGAATTGAAATTTAAACTCTAAGTCTCCTGTGCAATCCATCTGACAGTTCCAAAATTTACTAGGAACGGTTGTGTTGCTGTAAACAAAAAAAACAATTTCCATATGATGCTTCATTTGTTTGGGAATTTCATAAGTACCAAAAGATCCAGATACTTGTAATTTATGCCATTCTTTCCATGACTCTTTCTTTTTCTTAACTTCATCTTCGAGCTACATAAAAAGTGGGGCAGAAACATCAGGGCAATATCTACACATTGGTCAAAGAGTGCTAGTGTAGCTTCTGTGATAAAAAAAAAACCCAAAGCATGAGCAAATAAGTATTGATATATTGCGTATGCATTTTTTTAAGTTATCTGTTGTTCAGGTTTGCATATTTGCGTAGGACAAACTGATTTTGGAAAGACTCTTAACAATAATGGAGAAGAGCTTAGGAAGGCCTAATACTACACCAAGGATGTTGTAGGTGTCTAGGTGAGCAGTATAGACTTTTCTTTATCTTATTAGTTTCTATTCTGTAAAAGCATTTTCGCCATTTTGCAGGTCTCTGTGCTTGACATATAGTATGTACAATGAGTATTCTGATCACCAGATAATGCAAAAAAGCAATCACAATAAACACTTGGAAATACCAATATCTCTTATCCTGGTAACTGTTGATGTTGTAACGGTGAAAAGGTTTCTTCTCTTCTTCAAGAGGCAGCACAAATAAGCTGGCAAACTACATGATTTTATTGACTAATTTGTCCTACAAAACAATATATTTTCTCTCACCCGTCCGAGCATAACATAGTTTTTTTTGTACTGTTTGGTATATGAGATGGTCTATTCAAAAAGTAGTTTTCACTCATTTTTTAGTTTATTTGGCAGTTTGGTACCTTATACTGTCATACATGTTCATTTAAATGATTTCGCATTTCAAAGGAAAGAAGTGTTTATAGTTTCCTGCATTTTGGACTTAAAAGGCATTCAATAGGTCTGATTGTTATTTTGTGGGAGATCTTTTGTTATGATTCGGATGAACGGACAGTCTTCTAGGAGCCTTTTGGTCTTCACTTTAATAAGTTTTGGTGTTAATGAAGTGAAGACATTGACTTGACAGCTCCTGTGTATGGCATAACATTTTGATTACCTCTTTTATAATAACTTTTTTATGTGACTAGAGATATCTTCTTCTGTGTAGAGTACAGAGCCACAAGTACAAGATGTAGTCAGTTTTAAACCATAACAGCCTGGTAAATATACCGTGGAAGTGAATCAAGTGATCAACTTATTCATTAGCTTCCTCACATAAAAGTATCTACTGCAAATAATGAAACCCTCTCTCTGCATGTTATCCTTAGTAAGGCAAGCACCATGGATTGTAATCCAAGTAAACTTTAGGGGGAGCAATAGCTTTCCAGATTATCATCCATGCCAGTTTCAGGATTTCCTCCCATGGTTGCAACACAAGTAAAGGAGGCAACTCTACAAGGTTTTTGTGTTTTCTTTTCCAGTTGTTCAATTTGAAGTACTTTGCAGGCAATGAGTCTGTCTAATAGTTGTTATACTGCTGATCATCTGAAGGAAACTCAAGTATATTAACGAAACCATTAATATCTTTTCAAAAAGTTTGCTAATTTGAAAAAATTCTCCTGATTTATTCTCTACTTCCCCGTGTTTCTATCAGGCCATCAAATAGTTTCTATCATCTTTATGTGATGCCATACTTGCTCTAGCAAAGAAAGAGGAGAATGTGCCATTTAGAAACTCAAAGCTTACATAACTTCTTCAGGTAAGATTGCTTCTTCTCCAACTTAAAAGACAATAATATGGTGTTAGAATCTGTACTTTCGAAAATAAACTGAAAATCAGAAAGAGATGAAGTAGAAAAATTCCGATCCAACAGTATACACTGCATGTCCTTAAGAAATCTATGCACCTCACAGTTACCCAAGGTTGTGGATTAATTTCTCCCAGGGTAGAATGGAATTAACCTTACTGTGTTAGCGGTAATCCAAATCACAGTAAACAGAGAACTCAAAATCGGTAGGAAATCACAAGACTCTAAAAGAGAGGAGAAATATTTAGTTGTGTATATTTTTAAATTGAGGAAGTTTCTCACTATTTATAGATCAAGGATGGGTGTAAAGAAAAGGTGTGAAACCTTTTCAACAAAGAGGTGCTTATGGTGCATTTTCCCATTCACAACTATTCAAAAATCCCAACAATCCCCCACATGAATGGGGAATGGCTCTATAGTGAAAATGTGCAGAAACTTGTGTGATTTGCAAGTAAGAACTAATTGCATCTGGATAAGTAGGTTTTCCTACTTTCCATAGTGAACATATATCGGATATACTCGGTCAATCGGTAGATTTGATATCTTTGATCCGTCGAGCTTTGGTGTATACCTAGACAATATATGTCACACAATTAGCTCTTGGCCGTCTTTATTTCTCATTGTCGTGTTCGTTACAGCCATGAATATCGCCTGGTTCATGAGTGCGTAGAGAATTGGCCTTACAGAATTCTCCTTGAAGCAGCTTCCACTTCGCACTCACATAGGTGATTTTTAAACGTGTAATCCCGTAGATGTACACTATTAGATAATTCTCATATCAAACTTAGATAATCATTAAAAAATGTCTTTAACGTTTTATCCTTGGTACTAAACATTGTCTTATTAAGAGGATGGGTTAAGTTGTTTGACAATGTTGGAGCGGTCGTACATAACTTTGTTTGAGCTCCTTGAACCTAGATCTTGGGATCTCCAGTCTTCTAGGTAGAGTTACCGCCATGACAACTTGTCCTCCGCCATAGTTCCATTCCCTTCGATAACCTCAACCGCCTCTCTATTTATGCATTTGTAAGTGGATCCAACACATTATCCTTTGACCGTTCATAGTCAATTGTGATAATTCCTCTAGAGAGTAGTTGTTTAACGGTTTTATGTCTTCATCGTGTGTGACGATTTTTCCATTATACCTAACGCTCTCAACCCTGCCTATTGCCGCTTGACTAATGCACTTTATGCATGTAGGTGTCAACGTTTTGGGCCAAAATAGAATGTCTTTCGAGAGCCATTCAACTTCTTCACCAGCCTTATCTAAGGTTGTGAACTCAACTTCCATTATAGAGCTGTTCTTGGTTATTCTTAATTTAACATCTACATAGTAATAGCTGGCTTGGAATGGTTGCATCAGTTGTGGCCACAATTTTTAAATATTTAATGTATTTCTTAACCATTTCCTCGATGCTATTTATTTGATGCTCAAATTATAGCACCTTCATTCATAATGCAAATCCAACTCGATATGAATTTTATCTCAGTTGGTTTTTCGCTTAAATCCAACTTGATATGGATTTTATCATTAATGTTGACAATTGATTTATCGTTTTATAGACAAATATTTCTATACATCCATTCACGAACAGTCAGCTCTATACAAAAAGGTAATCTTTCAACCGATGTATGTTTTCATGAAAAGTCACAAACTTTCAACTTTCAAGTAACTTTTTTTCATGAAAGAACTTCAAGAAAGGTCAGAACATCTCTAAAAAGACACGTGATCATCCTTCGAATGGTAGTTACACCGACTAGTCATCACTAAGATGAACACGTTATAAATTCACCAACTACTGTGTAAATATCCACTAAGAATTTTGTGGGAGTTGAATACAAAATTTAACTAAATTCTGTATCTCAAGTTCTTCATATAGACACTAAGTCTCACTTTGATTTTTGTCTAAACGTTCCCACATTTTATGTATATTTACGCTCAATCATAAGTTGAACACCCCCATATTTCAAATATTTTATGTGTCATACTCATAGAAGTCAAAATTACAATTTCCAACTCCAAGCATAATGCATTGAACATGCTTGTTGAGTTGAGAAATAATATTGATCATTCTGTAAGGCTTCGGGTCCGTGTCTTGCCCTTCCCCCTTACCAGAATATTGATTATCTCAAACAATTTATATTAGAGAAAATTGCAAAAACAACAAAACTCCATTCATATCACCAAATAATTGGCGGTGATGACCTCTTACTTCCGCATTATTCCATATCTTCGATTCTTGGTTTACTGTTATTAAACCATGATTCTAATGTATAACTCACATTTTTTCATGCAGTCATTGTTATATGGGTTGCTATATTAGAATCCCATTTGATCATTGCTACCAAGCAAATTATGACATAAAGATGTATTGATCTGAATTAGCCACATCCTTTATTAATTGTCATACCTCCAGTAAACCACTAATGGAATCTCGTGTAATTAGTTTTCCCAACATAATGGAAGTCACCAAGCACTGATTGTCAACTATTGTAACAAATCTTTATTTGCTTCATTTAGAGACACAAGCAATAATAAGAAATATCCTCTTTTTTCCAAATAGTAACAGTGAAGAGGCATGAAACACTACCAATAGGCTTAAAGCCATTACCGAATGGCAACAACCGTGAGTGTCTTACAACAAGTATGATTTCACTCTGTATTGAAATATGATACAGCTATATCACATATTGCGGCGAAGTTTTAAATCTTCATAGCCGATTCAATACAATGGCGAAGTTTTAATCTTCAAAGCGATTCAATACACCGGCGAAGTTTTTAATCTTCAAAGCCAATTTCAATACCACGGCGAAATTTTTAATCTTCAAAGCCGATTTAATATTACGGTGAAGTTTTTAATCTTCAAACCAATTTAATACGACAACGAAGTTTTTAATCTTCAAACTGAATAACAAATGTGAGTAGAAAATCTTTTCAAATTTTAATCTCCACAATAGTTTATCATCAATTAGCATATCAGAATAAAACTTAGATTTCTTAAGATTGTTAGAATCTGCACTTTCAAAAATAAACGGAAAATCAGAAAAAGATGAAGTAGAAAAATTCTGAGCCAACAGTATACACTGCCTGTCCTTAAGAAATCTAATCCCCTCACAGTTACCCAAGGCTGTGGATTAATTTCTCCCAGGATAGAACGGAATTAACGTTACCGTGATAGCGGTAATTCAAATCACAGTAAACAGCGAACTCAAATTCAGTAGCAAATCACACGACTGTAGAAGAGAGGAGAAATATTTAGTTGTGTATATTTTTAAATTGAGGAAGTGTCTCACTATTTATAGATCAATGATGGGTGTAAAGAAAAGGTTTGAAACCTTTTCAACAAAAAGAGGTGCTTATGGTGTCTTTTTCCATTCACAACTATTCAAAAATCCCAATATATGGTTCTCTCTTAAATAGTCTGATTTGCTTGACTTGTAAGGTCTTCTATGATTTATGAATAAGCTAGTATAAGCATGTATTGTTGTTGGAAGAACCTGAATCTTAAATGTTGACACTTGTGGACGTCGTATATTTTCCCAAAAGCTTAATAACTTGTGTTATGTCGTCTTGAAGATTATGAAATATGCTAGCTGATTTGTATATATTTTGCAACCACACATCATATATGCATAGTGGTTGGTACCTGGCATCTTCACAGTTTCTGACGGTAGCATGTTTACTCAATCTTGTCTAGGTGGTATCTCAAAGAATTTCATATTTATAATTGTCAATGTTTCACAAGATCCTTCTTCTGTAGTTGAATCACTGTGTTCTCTCTCTATTTTCAGCATGAGGTAGTGCATGTGAGATTGGGATGTCAAGGCCTCAAACCAACACGCGTCCATATGAATCTTGCTGAAGCATGGCTAATATTTTAGAGCTCCTATTCTAGCTTTTAGAATTCATATGGTTTGTAACTTCTATGGTGTAACTTACATTTAACTAACTACACCTCTAACAGCATGACTTGTAATTTGTATAGTAGAGAGAATACTGCCTCTGTACCAGTAATAGCACCCCCGTTAATTGTTATTCCTGCAACCAAATAAATCAGAAAACACAGAAAAACAAAAGTATATTATCAGTTTGATATGGGACGATCTCGAGCCCACAATTTGCTTGTGTCTCCTTAAGAAATCTAACCCCCTCACAGTTGCCCAAGGTTCACGGGTTAATTTCTCCCAGGATGGAACGGGATAACAGTTCTACTGTAGTGGCACTTCAAACAGTAGAACACTGCGAACTCAAAGAATCGGAGCAAATCACACGACTTACTTAGTATGCAGAAAAGAGAGGGAATGCAGTAAGATGTTCTGTGTATTCTGTGTTTCAGTGTGTGTTCAAAGGTTGATGACTGACCAGTTTATATAGCCTTTGGAAAGAGTATGAAGAGTCACCACTAATGGCTGAATTCACTAAATGGCAGTAATGAATTATCCACTAATGGGAAAACGTGGGAGAAGGTGGAGGAATAATTAATCTGGATTAATCTGATTAATCCATTCAGATTTCTGTTACACAAACAGATTTAATATTAAATATTAATAATAAATTATTAATTAATTAATATTATTTTTTATTTTAAAGGTGCATTTCCTTACTAAAAGGAACCTTTTCACCTTCCCACCCATTTCCCATTCACACTCTATTTATTCCAAAACCCCAACAATCCCCCACATGAATGGGGAGTGGCTATATTGGAAATATGCATGACAGACTTGTGTGATTTGCAAGAAAGAATTAGTTGCATCGGGATAAGTAGGTTTCCCTTTGAACTTTCTGTAGTGAACATACATCGGATATACTCGGTCAATCGGTAGATTACCGATTTGATATCTTTGAACCGTTGAGCTTTGGTGTATGCCTAGACAACGTAAGTCACACAACTAACCCTTAACCGTCTTTGGTTCTCACTGTTGTGTTCGTTTCAGCCATGAACACCGCCTGGTTTCATAAGTACTTAGAGAACTTGCCATACCGAATTCTCCTTGAAGCGGCTTCCACTTCACACTTACATAGGTGATTTCTAAACATGTAATCCTATAGATGTACACTGTTTGATAATTAAAATATCAAACTTAGACAATCATTAAAAAATGCCTCTAGCATTTTACCCTTGGTACTTGAACATTGTCTAATCATGAGAATGGACCAAACACTAACTAAAAATGTTGGACCGTCAAACACAACTTTGTATTCTCCTTGAACCTAGTTCTTGGGATCTCCAGTCTCCTAGGTAGAGTTACCGCCGTGATGACTTGTCCTTGGCCATAGTCCCATTCCCTTCGATGAACACTCAACCGCCTCTCTAGTTAAGCCTTTTGTAAGCGGATTCGATACATTATCCCTTGACTTCCCGTAGTCAATGGTGATAATTCCTCTAGAGAGTAGGTCCCTAACGGTTTTATGCCTTCGTCGTATGTGACGATTCTTACTGTTATACATGACATTCCTAGCTCGTCCTATAGCCGATTGACTATCACAATGTATACAAATTGGTGTCAACGGTTTAGGCCAGAACGGAATATCTTCCAAAAAATTCCGAAGCCATTCAGCTTCTTCACCGGCTTTATCTAAGGCTGTGAATTCAGCTTCCATAGTAGAACGGGCAATACACATTTGCTTGGACGATTTCCAAGACACCGCTCCTCCACCAAGTACAAAAATATATCCACTTGTGGACTTAGAATCAGTTGTTCCGGTGATCCAATTGGCATCACAATATCCTTCAATGACTGCAGGATACTTGTTATAATGCAATGCAAAGTCTTGAGTGTATTTTAAATACCCCAAAACACGTTTCATTGCCATCCAATGGGTCTGATTGGGATTACTCGTGTATCGACTTATTTTACTTATGGCGCAAGCTATATCTGGTCGAGTACAATTCATGACGTACATCAAACTCCCCAAAACACGAGCATAATCCCGTTGCGACGTGCTTTGACCTTTGTTCTTCTTAAGAGCAAGGTTTACATCAATAGGAGTCTTTGAAATTTTAAAATCCAAATATTTAAATTTTTCAAGCACACTATTGATGTAGTGAGATTGAGACAATGCCAGACCTTGAGGAGTTCTATGGATCTTAACACCCAAAATTAAGTCCGCAACTCCTAAGTCTTTCATATCAAATTTGCTAGTCAGCATGCGCTTTGTAGTCTTTACATTGGCAATGTCATTGCTCATTATCAACATGTCGTCCACATATAAGCAAACAATGACTATAAAATTAGGAGAGTTCTTAATGTAGACACATTTGTCACACTGGTTAATTTTAAAGCCATTTGACAACATTGTATGATCAAATTTCGCATGCCATTGTTTAGGTGCTTGTTTCAGTCCATAAAGTGACTTAACAAGTTTACACACCATCTTTTCTTTACCTGGAACCACGAACCCTTCAGGTTGTTCCATGTAAATTTCTTCCTCCAAATCCCCGTTTAAGAACGCTGTCTTAACGTCCATTTGATGGATTTCCAGACCATACACGGCGGCTAATGCTATTAACATACGAATGGATGTAATTCTGGTTACCGGCGAGTATGTGTCAAAGTAGTCAAGACCTTCTTGTTGTCTATAGCCTTTAACAACAAGCCTTGCCTTGTACTTGTCAATAGTGCCATCAGCTTTCATTTTCCTTTTGAAAATCCACTTAGAACCTAATGGTTTGTTTCCAGGAGGAAGATCAACCAACTCCCAAGTATGGTTGCTAAAAATAGATTCTATTTCACTATTGACTGCCTCTTTCCAAAATGGAGAGTCTGAAGAAGACATTGCTTCTTTAAACGTCCGAGGCTCATTTTCCAACAGAAAAGTGACAAGGTCATATCCAAATGAAGTAGAAGTTCTTTGACGCTTGCTTCGTCTTGGTTCTTCCTCATTTGGTGTATTTTCTTTGGTTCCTTCCCAAGGTCGTTTGGATCTTTCACCAACTGACTCACATTCCTTCTTATAAGAATATATAGTTTCAAAGAATTCAGCACTATCTGATTCCATCACCGTATTAACATGAATGTCGGGATTTTCTGATTTATGAACCAGAAACCGATATGCTTTACTGTTTATAGCATACCCAATGAAAACACAATCAACTGTTTTCGGTCCAATCTTAACCCTTTTGGGCTTTGGAACTTACACTTTTGCCAAACACCCCCCACACTTTGAAATAATTCAAGTTGGGCTTCCTTCCTTTCCACTTTTCATATGGAATGGAAAGTGTTTTGCTATGGGGAACTCGATTGAGTATTTGATTAGCCGTGAATATAGCTTCCCCCCACAAGTTCTGGGGTAGACCCGAACTGATTAACAAGGCATTCATCATCTCCTTTAATGTCCGATTTTTCCTTTCCGAAATCCCATTGGATTGAGGCGTGTAAAGGGCAGTTGTTTGATGAATAATGCCATGTTCCAAACATATTTGTTCAAAAGGAGATTCATATTCTCCACCCCTATCACTTCTTATCATTTTGATCTTTTTGTTAAGTTGTGTTTCAACTTCATTTTTGTATTGCTTGAATGCGTCAATTGCCTCATCTTTACTACTAAGTAAATAAACATAGCAGTAACGAGTGCTATCGTCAATAAAAGTTATGAAATACTTCTTTCCACCGCGAGATGGTATTGACTTCATGTCACAAATATCTGTATGAATTAAGTCTAATGGTTCAGAATCCCTTTCAATTGACTTGAAAGGGTGTTTAGCATATTTAGACTCAACACATATTTGACATTTTGACTTAGCGCAATCAAAATTAGGCAATACTTCCAAATTGATCATTTTTCGCAAGGTTTTATAATTGACATGTCCCAAACGAGAATGCCATAAATTATTTGACTAAAGTAAGTAAGAAGAAGCTGCAATTTTATTCATAGTGTCAACGACCATTACATTGAGTTTGAAAAGGCCCTCAGTCAGGTAACCTTTTCCTACATACAGCTCATTCTTAGTTATTACAACTTTGTCAGAAACAAACACACACTTAAACCCGCTTTTAACGAGAAGTGCAGTAGACACCAAGTTCTTCCTTATTTCAGGTACGTGAAGAACATTGTTCAGAGTCACAACCTTGCCAGACGTCATCTTGAGGAATATCTTCCCATATCCTTCAATTTTGGCCGTTGCAGAATTTCCCATAGAGAGCGCCTCATCAGGTCCAGCGGGACTATATGAAGCAAAGGCTTCCTTTACAGCACAAACATGGCGGGTGGCTCCTGAATCAATCCACCCTGAATCAATCCACCACTCCTTAGGATTTCCAACTAAGTTGCATTCAGAAATCATAGCACATAAATCAATGTCTTGCACTCCTTGGGCCAATTTCGTCTCTTCAACCATGTTTGCTTGACCTTTTTCCTTTTTCCTGTCCTTCTTTGCAGCACGACAGTCTGTGGACTTATGTCCACTCTTGCCACAGTTGTAGCAATTTCCCTTGAACTTTTTCTTGCTGGGGTTGGTCTTCCCTCCAGAAGGCTTCTTTCTCTTATTTTGATTTGGAGTATGCTAAACAATATTTGCTCCCGCTATTGCAGCACTTCCACGAGCCTTCTTTTCAGCAGATTTGTTGTCCTCTTCAATCCTCAAGCGTACAATCAAATCTTCAAGGGTCATCTCCTTGCGCTTGTGTTTCAAGTAATTTTTAAAGTCCTTCCATGATGGAGGTAACTTTTCAATCATGGCTGCAACTTGAAACGCCTCATTAATCTTCAAACCTTCAAAGAAAAGTTTGTTAGCAACAATATAAATAATACTCTTAACATAAGTATTAATCAGGATCAAACCTTCAGCAAGGAGATCATGGATAAGGACTTGAAGTTCTTGGACTTGGGACACAACAGATTTGTTATCCACCATTTTATAATCCAGAAATTTGGCAGCCACAAATTTCTTCAGTCCAGCGTCTTCAGTCTTATATTTCTTTTCTAGAACATCCCACAGTTTCTTAGACGTTTCAACATTACTGTAAACGTTGTACAGGTCATCTTCCAAGCCACTTAGAATGTAATTCTTGCATAAGAAGTCAGAATGCTTCCAAGCCTCAATCACAAGGAAGCGTTCGTTTTCAGGTGTTTCATCAGTCAGGACTGGAGCATCCTCCTTGATAAACCTTTGCAGGCTTAAGGTGGTCAGATAAAAGAACATCTTTTGCTGCCACCTTTTAAAGTCCACACCAGAAAACTTCCCCGGCTTTTCTGCAGGTGGCATAACTCTTGCAGCAGCACGGCTAGGCCCAGCAGCACCAGAAACTGCGGTAGCATTAGTATTCACAGCAGGGACAGTTTCTTCCACTCCGTTTGTCATCTCTGTCAAGTGACACAAGCAGAAACAATATCAATAAACTGTTTAAACAGTAGGAGTAGAAAAATCACGAAGGCTTTTAGTCTCCACAAACAGATTATTTGACAGTAATTAGGAGTAGAAAAACCACGAAGGTTTTAGTCTCCACAGCAGATTAATATACAATATAGCAGTAGAAAACCACAAAGGTTTTAGTCTCCTTAAGCAGTCTCCTTAAACAATATTTATTTAAGGGCAGAAAATAAATAACACTCGATTTCTTAAGCTTGATATTCCTGCAACCAAATAAATCAGAAAAGACAGAAAAACAAAAGTATATTATCAGTTTAATATGGGACGATCCCGAGCCCACAATTTGCTTGTGTCTCCTTAAGAAATCTAACCCCCTCACAGTTGCCCAAGGTTCACGGGTTAATTTCTTCCAGGATGGAACGGGATAATAGTTCTACTGTAGCGGCACTTCAAACAGTAGAACACTGCGAACTCAAAGAAACGAAGCAAATCACACGACTTACTTAGTATGCAGAAAAGAGAGGGAATATAGTAAGATGTTCTGTGTATTCTGTATTTCAGTGTGTGTTCAAAGGTTGATGACTGACCAATTTATATAGCCTTTGGAAAGAGTATGAAGAGTCACCACTAATGGCCAATAACACCTGACTTCACTGCCACTAATGGCATCTGAATTCACTGCCACTAATGGCTGAATTCACTAAATGTCAGTTATGAATTATCCACTAATGGGAAAACGTGGGAGAACGTGGAGGAATAACTAATCTGGATTAATCTGATAAATCCATTAAGATTTCTGTTACACAAACAGATTTAATATTAAATATTAATAATAAATTATTAATTAATTAATTTTTTTTTTTTGTTTTGTTGGTCCAAAAAATTAAGTCAATCAATCATATCAACTGACCGAAATCCGAAACCCGAAACCGAAACCGAAACCGAAACCGAAGCCGAAGCCGAGACGACGGCGCGAGGCTGTAATACCTTGTTAAACTAAGGGCAATTAGGTCATTACTCGAAATAATTATTATACAATATAAGTAAAGAAAAAGGAAAAAAAAAAGAACAAACAAACAAATAAAACCAAGCCAAAAGGGCTCTGGCAGACTCCAACCAAACGAAGGAAAGGGAAAACATAAGAAGAAGTCCAGGCTTCTCGTAAAAGTGGCAAACATCAACAAAAAAAATTTCAGCACAAAAAGGGATTAGAAAAAGCATAAATACGGTAGTAGCTACCAAAGTGGAAATTTCTCGAAGCCATTGTTTATCCAAATTCGAGGTACTTCTTTATACTCTTCCATTGTCATATTGTCATGGGGAATAATTAGAACTTAGTCCTGTTGAGTTCAATAAAATTGGATTTGAAGTATCATGGATACAATTAAGACTCTTTCTCTGAATAAACAAGGTAATGAGTTGGTTAAATTAGATTACTAATATGCTATAGAAATTACAATAGAGAAAAGAGTTATGGGCAACCTGTTTGCTATTCTAAATAGAATTGAGTTATGGAAGAATTGAGAGTTTGGTCCGAAATTTCAAAAAATTTTATATTGTGAAGTGGAATAAATTGGAGAATAGAATCTCAATCATATATCCTCGAGGATTGAGTATTCTAATTAGTTATGAGTTATCTTAGATAAGAAAATTGACACGAGATCGATACAATGTGATTATAGATTGACCGGACGAGGTGTTGGATTGCTCGTGGAAGATACGCTTAGGCCACACGCGTTTGTACTGTGAGTGATGACCTTACCACAATTTGTTTTTCCGTAACCTGCATGGTTTCTACTTGATTTTGATGTAAATGTGTTACTGAGTGTTTAAACTGCATGTGGGACAAGTCCTTTTACAAGATATGTACCGAAATAATTATTTGAATTATTTTACCGTTACAAGATTTGATTTTTACCGCTGCTTGACATGTTTTACCGCTATTTGAAATATTATATTGTTACTTGAAATTCCCCTTTACTTTGTATAGAAAATATATATTTTGGGATGAGCCTTGACAGACCCTGTAGCTAACGACAGGTACGTTAGACCTGGTGCACCTTGTATTTTCCGGATTACCACTACAGTCCTTGCTAGTGGGAAGGTAGAACTAGCTTACCATTACTGACTACCTCAGAGAGGAATTTATACTGATTACATGGTTTGTTCTTGGAAATCTCCCTAACCTATATACTTGATTTAATATAGTGATTACTGAATTTATTACTGGTTTGATATTAGTTACTGTTTACAAGAAGTTCTTGACAAGACTGATTTCTGTTGTTATTCTGAAAGTGACAACTAAATTATATGTATATTTCTGCATAAGATATACTGGCATGTTTTTGACTTGTCCCCACTTAAAAAGGTTGTGAATAAGCGTTGTTACTCACTGAGTTGCGACTCACTCCTCGCTATATTTTTCCTTCCAGATTCAGCAGGTGCCGTAGCCGAGGATCTTCATTCTTAGAGTCGCGAGTTGACAATCCTGGTGAGCCCCGCATTAGTTTGCGTGTGCAAGAGCTTTATTTATTCATTATTGTCTTTCTTGAAAACTCTTAGAGTCGCTCCATTTAGTCATTTGACAGTCATTCTTTTAGTCAGCTTGATTATTTATTTATAAGTTAGTCTTGAGAGTATTTGGCCTTTATGAACTTATCACAATCTTGTTAGACGTTCTCGTAGTTTGTGGGAGATAAATGTGGTATTTTTATTGTTAATGCGTAAGAATATTGGTTGTTTTGCTGGGTTTTCTGTTTGTTTAAAGCAGGTAAAATTTTGGATATGCCTAAAAACAGGGGAAACTCTGCCCGATTTTCTTTAGAATATTGATAAGGCTTGTTTAGAGACTTAGTTCCTAAGCGCCGGTCACGGTCCCAAACTGGGTCGTGAAAAAGTTGGTATCAGAGCCCTAGGTTATTCCTGTGACTAATGGAGCACACGTCTGTAGTAGAATCTCTATTATGGTTATGTTGCCGGCCATTCCCATAATCGTTATTCTGCGAGGGCGTGATAGGATGTTTCATGTCTTTCCTTCTTTCTTGTTCCTTCCGTACGTGTGAGACGACTACTTCTAAATAGATGAATCTAACGTTAGTTATTCTATTACTCAGATGGCTGGTAAGACAAGATCTAAAAAGGCGGCCCGAGCTGCTCCGAATTCCTCCACTGCTGGGCCGTCATCTACCTCAGCTAGGAAAGGAGGTAATACTCAAGGACGAGGCCAAGCTACTGCTACGAGGGCTGGTGCTGCTACAAGAGCTACAAGAGAGCCTACTCCAGAAATTGAGGATAATCCACCTCTACCGTCATATGAGAATGCTACTATTGAGGCGCTTAATGCTATGCAAAGGTCCATTGAACTCTTGAATGCCAGAATGGAGAGACAGGAAAGGGCTAGTCAACAGAATGTTTCTCCAACGCAACCTCAGGCACCTATACAGGCTCAGACTCAGACACAGACACAGACTCAAGCTCAGCCACAGACTCAGGCTCAGGCTCAGAGACAGACTCAGATTTTTGGTAACAGAGAAGTGTCCTTACCAGAGTTCTTGAAACTGAAACCACCAAGGTTCACGGGTTCTGACACTACAGAGGATCCTCAGAGTTTCTTGGATGGTACACTTAAGGCGTTGCGTGCTCTTGGATGTTCTAGTGAGAGATCCGTGGAACTTGCAACATAACTGTACTTTTAGAAAGGCCCACAGAAGCAGCACGGTTGACATAGGATGAGTTTACTAAGTTGTTCATGGATCGTTTTCTCCCTGAAAGTCTGAGGAAGGAATATGCTAGGCAGTTTGAGAGATTAGTTCAGACTCCAGATATGGATGTATCGACATATAACACTAAGTTTACTAAGCTGGCTAGATATGCACCTAACTTAGTGCCTAATGAAACATCTCGGGTTCAGAGGTTTGTTGATGGGTTGGTTGATCGTTTATTCAATGCAGTTGCTCCGCAGATGAAGAATCTGAATTACTCTGATGCACTTGACCTTGCTAGAAAGATTGAAAATAGGGGTCGTGAATCACGGGCAGCTAAAGATTCATATAAGAAGGCTAAGACTGGGGGATCTTTCACTGAGGGAGTTAGCACAGACCGTAGAGCAGGGAATCAGGTACAGCGACAGGGTTTTCAGACAGGGGCAAACTTGGTTTCCCAGCCATCCGTTAGAGCACCTCCTCACAAAGATAATGCTAAGGGGCTACCATTATCATCAGGACATCATAGCTCTGGACAGATATATGCTACTGATTCAATATGTCAGACTTGTGGTAGATCACATTGGGGTCCGTGTCGTGTTCTGACTGGAGGGTGCTTCCGGTGTGGCAAGTTGGGACGTCATATACAGGATTGCCCTCATCCTCAGAGAGAGTTTAGCCAGGCTTCTGTGCAGGCAGCGGCATCTACGCAGATTGCTCGTAATAATACAGGTACTACTGGTAGAGGTAACAGAGGCAGAGGTGCCGGAGATCGTGCCATGGGTAATCGAGGACAGGGGACTGCTGGTAGAGGCCAGTCGAGAGTTTTTGCACTTACTAGGCAAGATGCTCAGGCCTCAAATGCTGTGGTTACAGGTATTCTTTCTGTTTGCTCACTTGATGCACTTGCATTGTTTGATCCAGGATCTACCCACTCTTATGTGTCCTCATTCTTTGCTTTGAGGTTTGATAGACAACCAGAAATATTGAATGATCCTTTTCTAGTTGCTAATCCTGTAGGAGATTCTTTACTTGTTGAATATGTGTATCGTGCTTGTCAGATTCGAGTTGAGGGTAGGGATACCTTAGCTGATTTAATTGTACTGGATATGGTTGATTTTGATGTGTTGATGGGTATGGATTGGTTATCTTCTTGCCATGCTACCCTCGATTGTCATGCGAAGGTAGTTAAGTTCGAGATGCCTAATGAACCTAGTTTTATTCTGAAAGGGGATCAAATTCTAGAAATGTGTAATGTCATATCATTTGTAAAAGCTCAGCAGTTAGTGAAGAAAGGTTGTTGGGCATTCTTAGCTATGGTGAGAGACACAAGTGATGTGACTCCTAGCTTGGAAATGGTTCCAGTGGTGCAAGAGTTCTTCCGATGTATTTCCTGAGGATTTACCGGGACTACCTCCAGTGTGGGATATAGATTTTAACATTGATGTAGCACCTGACACGCAACCCATATCGATTCCTCCATATCGTATGGCACCAGCGGAGTTGAGGGAGCTAAAAGAACAATTGCAGGAGTTATTGAACAAGGGATTTATCAGACCAAGTGTATCCCCCTGGGGTGCACCAGTGCTATTTGTGAAGAAGAAAGATGGGTCCCTAAGAATGTGCATTGACTACAGACAGCTGAACAAGGTAATGGTACGTAATAAATACCCTTTACCCCGTATTGATGATCTGTTTGATCAGTTGCAGGGAGCTGCCCATTTCTCAAAGATTGATCTTCGATCTGGTTATCATCAGCTCAGAGTTAGTGACAAAGATATTCCTAAGACAGCTTTTAGAACTCGATACGGGCATTATGAATTCCTTGTGATGCCTTTCGGGTTGACTAATGCTCCAGCGGCATTCATGGATTTAATGAATAGGGTGTTCAAGCCGTTTTTGGACTGATTTGTCATTGTATTTATTGACGATATCTTGGTGTATTCTCGTAGTCAAGAAGAACACGAGGCTCATCTGAGAGTTGTACTGCAAACATTGCGGGAACATAAGCTTTATGCGAAGTTCTCTAAGTGTGAATTTTGGCTAGACTCCGTAGCATTCCTTGGGCATGTGGTATCCAAGAATGGAATACTGGTAGATCCTAGAAAGACAGAAGCAGTGCAGAAATGGCCCAGACCCACCACTCCTACAGAGATTCGCAGCTTTCTGGGATTAGCAGGTTACTATAGGCGTTTTGTGCAGGATTTTTCCAGAATAGCAGCACCATTGACCAAGCTAACACAGAAAAATGCAAAGTTTCAGTGGACAGATGAATGTGAGCAGAGTTTTCAGAAGATCAAGTTGTGCTTGACCACCGCGCCAGTTCTAGCCTTACCATCCGGTTCTGGAGGATTTACGGTATTTTGTGATGCTTCGAGAGTGGGATTAGGGTGTGTTCTCATGCAAAATGGTCGTGTGATAGCCTATGCTTCGCAACAATTGAAGAAGAATGAACAGAACTATCCCACTCATGATCTGGAGATGGCTGCAGTGGTATTTGCTCTGAAAATTTGGAGGCACTACTTATATGGAGAAACGTGTGAAATTTATACTGATCACAAGAGCCTAAAGTATATTTTTCAGCAGAGAGATCTGAACATTCGGCAGCGTCGTTGGATGGAACTTCTCAAGGACTATGATTGCACTATTCTATATCACCCGGAAAAGGCTAATGTTGTGGCTGATGCATTGAGCAGAAAGTCCATGGGTAGTATAGCACATATAGCTCCCGTAAAGAGACAATTGGCCAAGGATATCCACATGCTAGAAGGAACAGGTATTATGTTCGGTCTATCTAAATCAGGGGCATTATTGGCTTATGTTCCAGCCAGGTCTTCATTGGTAGAACGTGTTAAAACCACTCAGTACGAGGATGAACGATTGTGCAAATATCGAGATGAAGTCCTAGTTGGTAAAAGCAAGAATATGATTGTTGATGATAAGGGGGTTCTCCGACTAGGTAACCGGTTATGTGTACCGGAAATTGATGGGCTAAGACGAGTTATTCTCGAGGAAGCTCACCATTCTAGATACACTATACATCCTGGATCCACTAAGATGTACCGTGACCTGAAGCAATTGTATTGGTGGGAAGGTATGAAGAAAGATATTGCTAACTTTGTTACTAGTTGTTTGACTTGTCAACAGGTTAAAGCTGAGCACCAGCGACCCGCAGGACTACTACATCGGCTTGAGATTCCAGAGTGGAAGTGGGAAAGAGTTACCATGGATTTTGTGACTGGGCTACCTCATACACTTAAAGGTTATGATTCAGTATGGGTGATTGTTGATCGGCTTACAAAGTCAGCCCACTTTTTGCCGGTTAAGACTACTTATAGTGGTGCGAGATATGCACAGTTATACATGAATGAGATTGTCCGACTCCATGGAGTTCCACTGTCCATTATCTCTGACAGAGGATCACAATTCACTTCTCACTTTTGGAGGTCCTTTCAAAGAGAATTGGGTACTAGAGTAGACCTTAGCACTGCATTCCATCTTCAGACCGACGGTCAGTCTGAACGCACTATACAGATATTGGAGGACATGTTGAGAGCTTGCATTATTGATTTTGGAGGTAGTTGGGATTCTTACTTGCCTTTAGCTGAGTTTGCTTATAACAACAGCTATCAGGCAAGCATTCAGATGGCTCCTTACGAGGCTTTATATGGTAGGCGTTGTCGTTCTCCAATTGGATGGTTTGAGGCCGGTGAAGTTAAGGTATTAGGACCAGACCTGATACAAGAAGCTATTGATAAGGTCCAGTTGATTAGACAGAGATTGCTCACAGCTCAAAGCAGGCAAAAGTCTTATGCAGATAAAAGGAAAAGAGATTTGGAGTTTGCAGTTGGGGACCGTGTGTTCCTACGAGTCTCCCCTATGAAAGGCGTGACACGATTCGGGAAGAGAGAAAAGTTTAGCCCCAAATTCATAGGACCCTATGAGATACTTGAACGAGTTGGAGCCGTTGCTTACAGTTTGGCTCTTCCTCCAGAGTTATCTTTTATTCATCCTGTGTTTCACGTGTCTATGCTACGAAAGTATGTACCGGACGATTCTCATGTGCTTGAGACACCGACTATACAGCTTAATGAGAAATTATCTTATGAAGAGGAACCAATAGCCATAGTTGAGAGTGAAATAAGAAAGTTACAGAGAAAAAAAATTGTGTTTGTGAAAGTTTTGTGGAAAAACCATATTGCTAGGGAAGCCACTTGGGAAATGGAAGATGATATGCGAGCCAAGTATCCTCACTTATTTCACCCTACAGGTATGCTCTTAGTTTAAATTCGGAGACCGAATTTCTTAAGGAGGAGAGATTGTAATACCTTGTTAAACTAAGGGCAATTAGGTCATTACTCGAAATAATTATTATACAATATAAGTAAAGAAAAAGGAAGAAAAAAGAACAAACAAACAAATAAAACCAAGCCAAAAGGGCTCTGGCAGACTCCAACCAAACGAAGGAAAGGGAAAACATAAGAAGAAGTCCAGGCTTCTCGTAAAAGTGGCAAACATCAACAAAAAAAATTTCAGCACAAAAAGGGATTAGAAAAAGCATAAATACGGTAATAGCTACCAAAGTGGAAATTTCTCGAAGCCATTGTTTATCCAAATTCGAGGTACTTCTTTATACTCTTCCATTGTCATATTGTCATGGGGAATAATTAGAACTTAGTCCTGTTGAGTTCAATAAAATTGGATTTGAAGTATCATGGATACAATTAAGACTCTTTCTCTGAATAAACAAGGTAATGAGTTGGTTAAATTAGATTACTAATATGCTATAGAAATTACAATAGAGAAAAGAGTTATGGGCAACCTATTTGCTATTCTAAATAGAATTGAGTTATGGAAGAATTGAGAGTTTGGTCTGAAATTTCAAAAAATTTTATATTGTGAATTGGAATAAATTGGAGAATAGAATCTCAATCATATATCCTCGAGGATTGAGTATTCTAATTAGTTATGAGTTATCTTAGATAAGAAAATTGACACGAGATCGATACAATGTGATTATAGATTGACCGGACGAGGTGTTGGATTGCTCGTGGAAGATACGCTTAGGCCACACGCATTTGTACTGTGAGTGATGAACTTACCACAATTTGTTTTTCCGTAACCTGCATGGTTTCTACTTGATTTTGAAGTAAATGTGTTACTGAGTGTTTAAACTGCATGTGGGACAAGTCCTTTTACAAGATATGTACCGAAATAATTATTTGAATTATTTTACCGTTACAAGATTTGATTTTTACCGCTGCTTGACATGTTTTACCGCTATTTGGAATATTATACTGTTACTTGAAATGCCCCTTTACTTTGTATAGAAAATATATATTTTGGGATGAGTTTTGACAGACCCCGTAGCTAACGACGGGTACGTTAGACCTGGTGCACCTTGTATTTTCCGGATTACCGTTACAGTCCTTGCTAGTGGGAAGGTAGAACTAGCTTACCGTTACTGACTACCTCCGAGAGGAATTTATACTGATTACATGGTTTATTCTTGGAAATCTCCCTAACCTATATACTTGATTTAATATAGTGATTACTGAATTTATTACTGGTTTGATATTAGTTACTGTTTACAAGAAGTACTTGACAAGACTGATTTCTGTTGTTATTCTGAAAGTGACAACTAAATTATATGTATATTTCTGCATAAGATATACGGGCATGTTTTTGACTTGTCCCCACTTAAAAAGGTTGTGAATAAACGTTGTTACTCACTGAGTTGCGACTCACTCCTCGCTATATTTTTCCTTCTAGATTCAGCAGGTGCCGTAGCCGAGGATCTTCATTCTTAGAGTCGCGAGTTGACAATCCTGGTGAGCCCCGCATTAGTTCGCGTGGGCAAGAGCTTTATTTATTCATTATTGTCTTTCTTGAAAACTCTTAGAGGCGCTCCATTTAGTCATTTGACAGTCATTCTTTTAGTCAGTTGGATTATTTATTTATAAGTTAGTCTTGAGAGTATTTGGCCTTTATGAACTTATCACAATCCTGTTAGACGTTCTCGTAGTTTGTGGGAGATAAATGTGGTATTTTTATTGTTAATGCGTAAGAATATTGGTTGTTTTGCTGGGTTTTCTGTTTGTTTAAACAGGTAAAATTTTGGATATGCCTAAAAACAGGGGAAACTCTGCCCGATTTTCTGTAGAATATTGATAAGGCTTGTTTAGGGACTTAGTTCCTAAGCGCCGGTCACGGTCCCAAACTGGGCTAAGAGAAGTGAATCTGTATTTAAACCCAACAAAAGTCTTTTCCTCTTCCAATATGGGAGAAGGTGCATTTCCTTACTAAAAGGAACCTTTTCACCTTCCCACCCATTTTCCATTCACACTCTATTTATTCCAAAACTCCAATATTACTTTCAACCATTTTATTCTCATTTTTGATGCCGCACCCATGTCGACATGACATGGGTGTTGGATCCGTACCGGATTTGGTCAAACCAAATCAGATACTTAGACCATAATATTTGAGAAATTTGAGACAAAACCTCGCCAAAAGCCTACTATATTTTGTTTCTGAAGTCTAAGATCATGCCACCTAGGGGAGAGTCTAGATGTACTTGTGAATAATGGAAACTTTCTACACTCTAACAACATATATGTAAGTTTGCCACTTAATCATAGTTTTGGCAGATTTTTATAGCTCTATTTTTAGATACGTGATATATTTTTACCCGAATCCCCGTACTTGTATTCATACGTGGATTCATACCCCCGAATCTTAAAATTTAGATCACGACGGATCTGATCTCTGGATCTGCACCCGTATTGGATACCCGCATCCAAGCCCGAGCAAGTTAGTTTACCATGCAATATCCCGTATCAGTTGATACTTGGTTTCTTTCAAGAAACTGTACTTGTTTGCTTTATTACAAGTTTACCTTAAATGTCAAAACTTCTTGATGCTTCAACATTTTTGTTTAGTTCCCATGTTTGCAAGTTAAATCTTCAGTTATGCTGCTTTGTTTTTCTTGTATCTTTGACATGTTCTGCGATAAAATGGAAATAAATAGAAACTCCAATAAAGTGTCCATTGAATCCATACCGAATGTTCCAAAATTTACTAAAGAGTGTATGTCTTGCTGTACAATAATACTACTTCCATATGCTTCATTGATAGGGGAATCTCAGAATGACAAACACAATCCAAATGTGTAGTTTATGCCATTCTGTCCATGACTTCTTGTAGAATGGTAGTTGTTTCTTGATAGCAAGATTGTGTTTGAGGCAGGTTCTTTTTCTTCACTGCATCTTCGAGCTGCATTAAAATTGGGCAAAAACATCAGGGTCACAGAAAGCTGCTACTGCTACATGCTTCAGGCAAATGAAATCAACAGGCAAATTGAATCTACCTTTTCAACGTTGTCAAATAATCGATTGGCAAGGTCAGTGAGAGGTTGCTTATCATTGACTTGAGCAGCTGAGATTACTTCATCAAAATCAAAGTACATGAATGTAGACTTAATGCGCAAATACTTCCGCACATAGTTCCAGGCATCTGATCCTATCAAATCCCCCAAAGCCAAGAGATCAAAAGCATATCTTTTCAGCCTATGCATTCTCCCTTTTGTTCCAATATTAGCAATGTAGATCCCTTTCTTAAGAAATGATCGAGTACCTGTCTCCTTGTTTATAATGTCTATATCAAAGGTTAAACTTTTTTAAACATAGGTAAGTAAAACCTCTAAGTATTAAAGTGAAAGAATGACAAACAACTCGATTCTTGACCTCTTATTATATGCAACAAAAAAGGCTCAAGTTATCGACATCAGAGAAGAAAAATTGTGTTGGAGAAGTGGAAAGAATGCTTACTGTTGGACGCTGAGGGGACTGGTAGTGGACCGGTGAGCCAAAATCCATTATCTTCAGCTAGAGAGTTTCCAATGCATGAATTTCCAAATAAAGCAATTGAGGCAAGGCCTAATGCTAGTCTTCTGGAAGTCTGGGCAGGTAAGCTTTCTTGAATTTCTTCTTGCTTTTTGCTCAGAGAGCTAACTGCTTTTGCCTTCCTCTGAAACTTCTCAACACCATGAAGCTTGGGAATGACTGAAAGAGCTTCAAATATGCAGTTCAAATTTCGTGTATTAGCCATAACTGGTGACAAACCAATAAGAGAAATGGTGTGCTATTGCACTTTTTCAGTTATATCCATTTGAAGAGTGTTGGAGACTACTGACCACCAGAAGGATATCTTTAAGTGAGGGCATGCCTGTAATTCTATTTTTTCTATTATACCCAACTGTATTTATCTTAGAGCTTGTTTGGGTGAGCTTACTATAAGTACCTTATAAACTATAAATTGCTTATAAGCCATTTTTAAGAATTTTTTATTTATTTTAAGAAAAAAAATTTAGAAGTAGGTAGCTCACTGTCCAAAATTAAAAACAGCATGCCATATTGTTTTTTCATGTATAGCACCCATCCCTAAATTATAAATTTTAGCATTCCTTCAAAATAAAAATCCTACCTACCAAATCTTCCCCTCGCTTGCAACTGAGCCTCCCGCAGACACCCTCTCCCGCCGGCGATGTCGTTACTTTTTCGTATTTCTTTGAAATTATGTTGTTGATTTTGTCTATATTATTGTTTTTGACAAGTTTATACTCACAAATCCCCCCTCCCCCAAAAAAAATAAATTATACACGAATATATATAGATAAATATATAGGCAATGAGAGAAATACAAAATATACACAAAAAAGTAAAAATTCATACAAACATACTTAATACTAAAGAAATCTGAAGATTTATATAGGTTTATTCACTCACATATACATACTTATACAAATTTATACAATTTTATATACATGTATAAATTTGTATGAAATTGTATAAACTTGCGCAAAATTGTATAAAATTGCGGCAGGCTGTTATCTCGGGAAAAGTGTGATATTTTGTGTAAGAATCGCTAATAAGGGCCATTTTTTGGTGACTTTCATGTGTTGCTTGTCTTTTAGTGTAAAATTCTATTTTAAGAACATAAGTGCTAATAAACTCATGACTTTTTGAGTTATCAAACACTTATTAATGGGCTTATAAGCAAATATGTGCTTTTAAGTTATTTTTAAGCTTACTCAAACGGGCTCTTAATGTGTAAGGGTAATAAAAACCAAAGGTTTTCAAAATTCCAAATAAATGTGGGTGCATGTAATTGTTTTGCTTAATATACTGTAACTAGTAATATTATAGTAATTAAATATATAATTCTTGAGTAAATTACACAATTGGCCATTTTTGTCCATGGTCTTAATTAGCTGGGCTATTTTTTGTGGTCATAAATAATTGGGCATTTTACATTAAATGAAGCTAAATGTATAAAATAACCCTTTCTAATAGAGAACTTCCCGTAATTACAAAAATATCATTGCACCTTTTTTGAAGTTGTAATTACAAAAATACAACCACATCTTTTTACATCTGAAAATCGTCGTTGTTTTGCTCACATACAAAAATTAAAGCAAAACATAACATAAGACCAATTTGGCATCAGTTCTTCATACAATGAGCAACAAAATATGTTCATTTTTTAAATAAATGATGTCAAATCGGCCTTACTTTATTGATTCACCAAAAATAACCTTCAAGTGCTTATATATTTAAAAATAACGATAATCCGACTAAATTTATGCATATAATTACGTCAATTTTGTGAAAAAAATGAGGGAATACATATGAAAAATAAAAAATCAACAAAAATTCAATGAAAAATATAAATACCCAGTCCGTCATCATATATTCATAATTTGAGCTAAATATTAATTATATTTTGCAAACAAATGAATCAAAATCGTTATCATTTCGCCCATATACAAAAAATCGGAAGTAAAAATAAAATAAGACCAATTCGGCATCACTTACTTACAAGTGAGCCAAACAACTATGTATTTTACAAATAAATGACACCAAATCGTCACTACTTTGCCCAAATACAAAAATTCAAAATAAAAATAAAACAAGACCAATCCGCCATTATTTGTTTATTATATTTTATAAATATATTACTCCAAATCGTCATCACTTTTATAAATTCATGATCTACCTCATGATATTTTTTTACAATTTATCTTTTAAGAGAAACGATCCATGGATGGGAAAAAGGCAGCAAGAAGGCAAAGGAGGATGCGCGGGTTCCCAGATGATTCAACTTTGAACACTGATACAAGCACAGTGATGTCACATGAGGAATATGATAACAAGTTGGTTGATAAACTAAGGTTGGCTGGCTATCCAAATGGTACTTCTTTTCCTAGCTCTTACTAAACTGCACCAGATTCTCTTTTCTTTTCATAGCACGAACTTATCCTTTTTCAATAGTGCAAAAACAGACATCGTAACCAAAAATCCATTTAGTCATATTTTTGGCATACAAAATCGAAGTGCATAGGTGAAAGAGGAAGAAAAGTTAAGTCTAGTCATGTAAAAATCACCCAAAAAGGACAAAAGTGTCGGCGGAAATTATTTTTCATGTTTTCGAAATAAGATCTACACTAATTTAGTGTGATTTTCACAAAAAATTGTAGAAACGGAAAGAGAAAGCCAAGACGAATCCGGAAATATAATTCTTGCAATATTCCTGTGCTGGTCCGATGACGGTCAATGCCAATCAACGGTGGTCAACTAGAGAGAAGGATGAGAAGTGGGAGGTTGATTTTCTAGAGAGAGAAAGTGTGAATGTAAAATAATTATAGAAAAATGCTTAAGGGGTAGAAGTGAAAATATTTTTAAAAGTACTCAAAAATTTAACACTATTAAAAAAGTGTTTAGCAAATCAAGACCATACCCAAAAGTGCTCAATTCACATAAAATAATGATAATTCTTATGCCAAACAAGTGACTAAAGTTTGAACTATCAAATTAAATTGGGGCTTTAGAAAAATAAAAAAAAAAACACATGTCTTTTTAGAGCTTAAAGCACAAGAAGAAAAAACAGCAAAAAATTCACGTGAGAGCCTATTTGGCGCACGTTCATTGAGCATTACCCTCCACGTATAAATTGGCTGAGAATTACCCACCGGGTATGTTTTCTAAGTTGTTGTGTGGAAGATGAAAAATCAAGTCAATTGAGAAGACTGCAAAAAGTAAATGCACGCGAGTCCAAGTAATAGGGGTATTTTAGGAACCCAAATATTTTATAGGGGTATTTTCAATATCACTCTATCTTAAGAGATTTCTACTTTTATAATCGTATGATTACTCTTTAACCCTTCGATTACTTCGAACTTATTTGAGGGTTTCTTTCTCTCTTCTCATTACTATGACTTCAATTCTTTGAGAATATTCATTCTCTTTCATTAAAAAACGCAGAAACGCTATTACTTTGACAGGTTCAAGCCTTGTGTTTGCTTGATAACTACTTTTTTTTTTGTTGTTGCATCATTATTAGGTAACTGCTTTTTACATCATTTTTATTTTTTCATCTTTTTTACGGTCTTTCGTTAAAGTAATATATCAATTTTTTAAGTACTGGGTGTGTTTGTGGACGATTGTATTCATGATTTTTTGTTGTTATTATGTTATGCTTTTTCCAAAAATATTGGTATTTCATGTATATATAAGGTTTGGATTCCATTGAAAATGCTGGGTTTTCTTTTAAGTGCAACCCTTTTGTGAAGTCTTGTGCCCAGTATTATATATCACGACTCCCTGCTGGGATACCCATTACAAAAAGATAATTTTTGCTGACGGACGTATTCCGTCGCTAACAACTTATTTTCGTCGCTAAATAAGTTTAACGATGGATTAGCGATAGACTGGCGTCCGTCTCAGATTTGCTTGTTGCTAACCCTTTAGCGATGGAAAATTAAAATCCATTGCTACATTTGCGACGTCTTAGCACCAATTTAAATATGTTGCCAAGATTAGCCACAGATAATTATCTGCCACTAAGTTCATTAATTTTGTAGCTAAATTTATATAAGTTCCGTTGTTTTGAAGAAACTTAACGACAGAAAAAACTGTCGCTAATTCTATCGCGACAAAATTTTAGAGTCATTTCTTGTATGATTTTAGTTACAATTTTTTTTGTTGCAAGTTGTCGCAATATTTTATTTTTGTATATTAATCTCAGCTACGAATAATATCCATCACAATCTGTTGCAATTTATGTTCTTTTTTAATTTATTTATTTTGATAATTTAATGACAACCTGTTTAAGCAAATTTCACGAATATCATTAAATAAATTTAAAAGGAACTAACATTGACATAAATTAAATTCTGAATAGTCAAAAATAGCAAATGTGTAGGCCTCTTCAACTATGTAATAGAAACAGAAATCACTTTACATGACGCCTCTCTTTCTCTCTCTCTCTCTCTAATCCAAATTCAGCTGATGCCCGACTTTGGAGATGGATGTCTGAGATTGGTAATTTGCTGTAAAAGAAAGCAAGGTTTTCAGCTCAAGGCTTCTATAAAGCTCGATTGATCACAAAGTATCTATATAACACCACTCATGGATATCCATGCTATATCAACCATGAGAGTAAGGTTGAAGATAGGGTTCGTTGTAGCTTCTACAGCGAACACATCTGGCACCTAGAAATAGTAGCAGAGATGATGCAGGGCAAATTGAGCCAATGCACCAACCATCAAGAGTCAAGCTTGAAGGATACAAAAGAGGGAAGATCAAGAGCTTCGAATGAGAGTTTGAGAGAAAATTGATGAGTACCATTGAGGAGGAGCGCCTAGGCACCAAGGAGGAGCTTTCCAAGATCATCTTGAGGTGCCTCAACACCTCCCAGAATGAGGCGCACAGCCTCGTAGAGTGGGTGGACCGCCTACTTTTCTCAGCACCGTCACGACATCAAAAAGGGGCGGACCGCCTACTGTAGTAGGCTGACCGCCTACTCTTGTTGACAGCATTACGGGATTTTGTTACATTTAGTTTGTAATTTTTACATTAGCCCTAAGTGGCCTTTATTGTTTTAACCCACTTTGGGGGTATTTAGGACCTTTCATATTATGTAAAGGAAGACTATAAATTTCTTCCTTAGGCCTTCATTTCAAGAAGCAAACTTTGAATATTGAATGATGAAACTTGAAAGCTTGAGAGCTCTTCAATGAAAACCCCTTGTGCGGGATTGATTTCACTTGGTGGATTCCAAGTTGAACTTCAATCCTTTCTTGATCATTCTATTTGTGAGAGCCGAGTATCTCTCGAGGATAGTTGCTTAGTGTAGGTGTTCTTTGACATTCACCCGAGGTGTATCGAAACAAGTTCTTCGGTGCTACTTAGGTAATCATTCGAGCCACATCTCGCTATTATCTTTACTTTATTTCTTCCGCGTAGTTTTCCCTACAACATTGGTATCAGAGCAAGGTTCGGATGTTGTTCTTACTAACCCTCATTCCTTGTTCATCGTATCTTTTATCCTTATTATTGTGTTCTAGTTGTTGTTCTTATTTGAACACCCAAACATTGAAAATTATTGGGGTTTGTTCTATGTTTGATTCCCATTCTCTGGTACCAAAATATCATGATTTGGTGTTGTGATTCGAACTTGAAGAATCAAATCTCAAAGTTATCAACAACCCTAGTAATTCTTGCGTGAAGATCGAAATCGATTTGTTTTTGTTTGTTGGGGTTAGAAACTATTGGGGTTTGTTTGTAATCATCATATATACCTCTGGGTATCATTAGATTGGAAAAACAACTTATTCTTTTTGGAAATTTGGGTGCTAAAGAATCAAAATCGCGAAGTGAAAAGCAGTAGAAAATTGCACTGGGAGGACCGCCTACTTACAGAGGCGGACCGCCTCTTTTGTCGCACACTCTCTGGACTTCAAGTAGGCTAACCGCCTACTACACACTGTGATGCAATACGAACCAGGCTCACCTGTTCGATTCATCAAGCTAGTCCACTGAGGAGTCACATGGCGCCCACAATCAAAGTGTGGCCGGAATGGAAGATGTCGAAGACTGCCTCACCGAGCAACAACTTTGGAAATCCACCGAGCAGACAACAAGTGACCGTTGCTGACACTGACTTCGGGAGCTGTGAGAGCGAGCACAACTAATGAAAGCTCAACGATCAAGTTTAAGCCCGAAGCTGAAAGCAACCGAACCAAGGAAGAGCGACGCCGAACAGAGAATCGATCAAAAGGCTACAAGTGTGCCCGAGGCAAGAGCGTTCGATTCCAAGTGTGACAGAGGCAAACAAGTGTCCGAATCCAATGTGTTCGAGCTAAGCTGCCGAACACATAAAACGGCTCCAGCCCTGTGTGGCTTTATCTCATTGGTCACATGTGACCATTTACTATTTTGCCCCTTTTATTGATGTCTTATAAACTCCTAACATAGCTCATTAGAGATAGTTAGTTGATATTGAATTGAGAGAATAGAGATAGAATTGGCCGAGCCATTCTTGTTGAAGCCCGATGCTTCTTGTATGCCTTCTTAGGCTTCGAACTGAAATGGATTTCATCCCTAGTATGAATCCTTGTTAGGTTCAGGTTTCATTTTCTCCCTTGGATAATCAATCAATGATTTGATTCTGATTATCCATTCTTTCTTCTATTTCTGTTCTCCCCCTTCCTCGATTTCTTGTTATCCGTGTTTCTTTTATTGCTTCCGCCTCTTATCTTCATCGTTTCCGCGTCTTGTTTGTTGTCTCCGATTGCAAAGCTTCAACCCACAGGTTTGCTTGCATCAGCTTGGTATCAGAGCAAGGCTTGGATTTCGTTCCTACGAATCCACGTTCCTTGTTCATTTTATCCTTATTTTCTGTTGGTGTTCTTATGTTTCTTGAAAACGAAGAAAATACAAAAAAAAAAATTGAAAATTTGAAAAATTATCAAAATTGTTTGTTGTTGATTGTTTGGATTAAACAATTACATATTTGGATTCACCACTGTCTAAGGAATCGATTGAGTACCCGACGTACATCATTTGTAACTAGGGATTTTCCGTCGATTTTTGACTGTGTTCTTGACGTGGTGTGGTTGAAATCGAACCCCAGTTGTGTTTTGGTGTTTATCGATGAAAACTAGTAGTTGTTGAGGTATTTAGGTCGATTTTAGTGCTTGAAAATCGAAGTTCCAGTGTTTAGCCGCCGTCCGTACATCGGAACATTGTTAAGGTGATAACAGTGTACGGACGACGCCATAGCTAGTCTTAGCTCGGCCTGGAACTGAACAAATCTCCGTTGTTTAATTTACCAGAGACGACCCAAATCTGAGCTTAATCTGTTGTTCGTGGATTGTGAACGAATCTGACGTTGTCCGTACACTGGAGTAAAGGTTCACTGTTCCATTGAAGAAGAAAGGGGTAAACTGTTGAAATCTAAAACCCCAGGTGAAAAGTTGTCGGCTAGAAAAGGGAAAGCGGATAAGGTTAAACCCTATCTGTACCGAAGAGGAGGTAGATTCTCTTAGGATTTCACTTTTCTCGTGTCCGAAAATTATCGATAGTGGATCTCTGGAGTAATTCTTTCTACTCGCAGTCATACTATCGAATTTGAGCTTATAGGAACTCGTGCGTGGGGTGACCGAAGTCCAACTTCGTAGAAAATTCTTTGACTCCCCGTGCGCAGTTAAATAGCTATCGTTCCATCCAGTCATATAAACTCCTTCCGAACCTAGGCTTGGAAAGTACTAGTTGTGACTTATCACTTCGGTTTCCTAACAAGAAGGCAAGGCCATCTTGAGTGGAAAAAGGCTAGAGTGGTGAGAACAATAAAGTGAGGTCACAAAAGCCAACGACCTTGAGTGTATACACGAGTGGAAAGAAAATTGAGTGAACATTACTCGAGTGATACACGTGAGGGAGTGAACTTGCGAGGTCCTTTACTTTATTTGTTGCAGCTATGTCTTTGGATGATGAAGATTATGGAGGGTATGATTCGTGTGGAGATGTTGGAGACTATGGTTCCTACGATGGTGATGATTACGATAATGACACCGGGGACTATGGCCCTTACGAGGATGAAGCAGGTCACTATGGTGAATACGAAGACGAAGAAGACTACGAAGCCTGTGAAGATGAACGCGAAGAATCTTATGCTTCGGGTCAAGAATACGAAGGTAGTGACGCTTCGAGGTATGATGATCCTACTTACTCTCATTGTGTTGATTTTGAACATGATGAATGTGACATCGGGGAAGCCGACGATGAAGTTGATCGAGTAAATTATTCGATGCCATCTGCCTTCGGTGTCTCGTGTGGAGCACAAGGGAGTAGTAGAACCCCTTCCATCGGGATGGGAGGAGGTAGTGGAGGTTGTTCCATGGGAGGAGGTTGATTTGCAACTCTGAGTCGTGACACACGATTCAATGCTTCCAATTCCTATGGGAAGGGTGGCTCGAGGAGCACTGGTGGTTGTGGACCCGAGGTGGGTAGAGGAAGTTCCTACCGAACTCCTTCTCCGAGGAGAAGTTCTTACGGGTTCCATGGTAAAACTCCTTCCTCGACTTTCAACAATACTTCTAATGTTGGAAGAGTGAAAGGAAGTGGAAGTTATCATAGTGGTGTTGCCACTAATAGAGGAATAAGGAGAACCCAAGTTTTTGGTCTTGATGGTTTGGGACACCCAAGTTCTTACTTGGATCTTCCTATACGAAACTTGGGTAGAAGTAGATTCGTTGTTGAGGTGAATGGTTATGGAGGAAATTCTATACTTGAAAGAGTGCCAACGAAGAGTCCTACGAACACACGAAGTGGTGGGACAAATGCAAGAAAAGAGTCGACCGAAGTCAACAAGGTTATCACTGTGGCCGATCTCATGACCGAACTAATAGGGATTGGAGCCGAACTTCAAAGTATGGATGCCCGACTTGCTAACCTTGATCCAACAAGGTTCCCGAGGACACCAGCTTCGGAACCAAATTTGCCAACAAAGAAGGAGACCTCGGTTGATGAGTCTTCAGGTCCTAGACTTCGGGTCGATGTTAAAAGTCCACCTACTCCAGCTATGGGTATTCTTGGGCCTCGACCCAACTCACCTAAATATGAGAGACAAAAGATCGAGAGGAGTAAGGGACTGACAGGTGACAACTCTCGAGCGGAAAAAGGAGAGGTTGTGTTGAGTGATGTGAGTAAGTTGTCACCATCCAAACCCACACCTGACCTTGAAAAAAAATGAGGGAAAAGAAAGAGGGAAAAAGAATCATTGAGAGTGAGGACACCCCTTATTCTAATCTTAATCCTTTATCTTTTTCTTCTACCTGTTTGAATTCTTGTGTAGGTACTCTTGGAGGCAAACCGGAGGAGCCTCAACTCTGTGCCGAAGTAGATAGACAAGGTGAAGAAAATCTTTCATGTGAGCTCCACGGAGAAGAAACTACTTGTGAGACTTCAGAGACAGTAAGAGAAACCGAAGGCCACTCCGAGGTAAGTGTTCGATTCCCTTCCCGAAGGCATGATACTTCCGTGTCTTGTGAAATTGCGTGTGAAAACTCTATGCTAGTTGATGATTTGTATGATTACAATGTGTTTGCAACTAGTGTAGAGTCGAATGGTCAACTTGTGAGTGAATGTGAACCACTAGTTGAGAGGATTGATAAACCACATCATGATGTGAGCTCGATCTTCGCTGAACCTCTCTTTAGTGATGAAGTTGTAGTTGACCTTGCTTGTGACCCTTGTTATGACACACCACCCATCTTTGATAAAAGGAATAATGAGCTGTTTGATCATACCCTTGTTGATATTATTGCCTATGGTGGATCTATGTGTTGTAGTGAGGATGATGATACCCTTGAGGAGTCCTTAGTGGATGAGTTGGATCGGATTATATTCGATGACTCCTCAAGTGTGGATGATGACCTTGGTTTGGATGCACCTTTGATGGGTAGTGAACTTGTTTTCACCAACCCTTTTTTTCGAAGGAGATTGTGATGAGCATCCGACTCGAGGAGAATATGAACCACCTCGGTTTGAAAAGCTTAACCCCATAGATAATCCATTATTTGAGACCTTCTTCGGAAGCTTGTCCGATGAGAAGAATTGTCTTGAAGGTGATTTCGGAGGTGAAAAGCCATCTCTTGGTGTGAATAAGGTTGCTTTTAAGAAGGGGAGTGGAGTATTCGATGTTAGTTGTCAAGTCAACCATTTCACTTACTCCATTCCACATGTTGTTCACACCTCGAGTAATGTGCATACCGAAGTCCATAAGCCCCATGACGATGAAAGAGAATTGAGGGCTCGGTATTTTGACAATGAGTTTAGAGGTGATAGGGCCTTTGATTGCTATATCTTGCATATAAAGTGTCCTACTGATCTCTTCATGTACTTAAGTGTTCGATACAATTCCTTTTTGAGCCAAGAACTTGTTGTTTCCTTCGGAGACATAGGCTGTTTGATTTGTATTGATGCTTGGCTATATCATAAGAGTGTGTTTTCCACACTTTTAAACACTAACCTACTATCGAAGTAGGAAGCTTTGTTTGTCTTTGCCTTGTTGCAGGCTTGTCGGTTTGATTTCGAGGACGAAATCCTTTCAAGAAGGGGAGGATGATGCAATATGAACCAGGCTCACCTGTTCGATTCATCAAGCTAGTCCACCGAGGAGTCACATGGCGCCCACAATCAAAGTGTGGCCGGAATGGAAGATGTCGAAGACTGCCTCGCCGAGCAACAACTTTGGAAATCCACCGAGCAGACAACAAGTGACCGTTGCTGACACTGACTTCGGGAGCTGTGAGAGCGAGCACAACTAATGAAAGCTCAACGATCAAGTTTAAGCCCGAAGCTGAAAGCAACCGAACCAAGGAAGAGCGACGCTGAACAGAGAATCGATCAAAGGGCTACAAGTGTGCCCGAGGAAAGAGCGTTCAATTCCAAGTATGACCGAGGCAAACAAGCGTCCGAATCCAATGTGTTCGAGCTAAGCTGCCGAACACATAAAACGGCTCCAGCCCTGTGTGGCTTTATCTCATTGGTCACCTGTGACCATTTACTATTTTGCCCCTTTTATTGATGTCTATATAAACTCCTAACATAGCTCATTAGAGATAGTTAGTTGATATTGAATTGAGAGAATAGAGATAGAATTGGCCGAGCCATTCTTGTTGAAGCCCGAGGCTTCTTGTATGCCTTCTTAGGCTTGGAACCGAAATGGATTTCATCCCTAGTATGAATCCTTGTTAGGTTCAAGTTTCATTTTCTCCCTTGGATAATCAATCAATGATTTGATTCTGATTATCCATTCTTTATTCTATTTCTTTCTCCCCCTTCCTCGATTTCTTGTTATCTGTGTTTCTTTTGTTGCTTCCACCTCTTATCTTCATCGTTTCCGCGTCTTGTTTGTTGTCTCCGATTGAAAAGCTTCAACCCATAGGTTTGCTTGCATCACACTGTGAAAAATCAGGCGGACCGCCTATTTATAGAAGCGGGGGGCCTGTTTCTGGGAGTTGTCCGGGTAATTGTTTTTCGTAGGTTTTCGTATTTTTTATGCTTGTATCACTTCCGACTAGTACTTTTCAAGTAACACTCCTACTTTACTAGTACTAGTACATTGAGCTTTTAGGAATCTCGTGCTTAGAGGAGAGTATAATTCAAAAAAGACTCGTAGTACAATTTTGCTTCAAGTGCTCACCTATATAGCCTAGCGTTCATATGAGTCCCATCAACTCCACTCTTCCCCGAGAGTATTTGGTTCTTGTGAACTTGAATTGTTATTGAGGAGGTTGTTCAACTACGAGGAAGCTTTTTAAATCAAGCTTGAGTGATAAATTCCCCACCACTAAATTAGTGTACCCGAGTGACATTCAAAAGAAAGGGAGCATGTGAGGTTTTTACTCTAACCTCTTCTTTTAGTCTTGTTATTTTTGTAGCTACAAGGCCGGAGACGTTGACGATATCATTAGGGTTCCGGTGAGCTTCTTGGCCACTCTCTTGGCTGAGGTGAGATCAATAAGTGCGAGGCTTGAGAGCCTTGAAAGAGAAGAGACCCCGAGTGTCTAAAAAGATGCCGGAGAAGGCACTTGTGATAGTGTGTTGTGCACTTACCAACCGTTGGACATTCTCCAACAAGTGGGCATTCCTAAAAACTTGGGCAATCTCCAAGGTGATGATTTGAAACAAGTGAAGGGTCACCCTACTCCAAATGAAGACAATCTTGAGTCTCATTCCATTGTACTTGAACATGAGAGACAAAAGAAAGAGAGGAGTGAGGGAGTGACCGGTGACAATCCTAGAGAGGAAGTGAGAAGTGATGTGAGTGGATCGTCACCCGAATCTATACTTGGCATTGAGATAAAAATGGGAGAAACAAGAGGAGAGAAAAGACAAAATGAGAGTGAGGACACCCTTTGTTCTAACTATGCTATATCTTCTTCTTCTTCTACTTGTTTTGGCTTATGTGTAGGTACTCTTGGAGGCAAGCTAGTGGAGCCTCAACGTTGTGCTAAGGAAGGAAGGCAAGGTGATGAAGACCCTCATTTTGAGCTTCATGAAAAGGAAGTTGAACATGATACTTCAAGTGCTAAGAGTGCTCAAGGAAGCAACTCAATTGTAAGTGTTTCTTCACCTTTTCATGAACATGTTAGTTTCTTGTCTTGTAAAGACTCAATGCTAGTTGGTGCTTGTAAGGCTTCTATTGAACTTGCAACTAGTAAAGAGTCTACTCGTCAACTTGTGTGTATATGTGAACCACTAGTTGAGAGGATGTGATGTGAGCCTGATATTTAAATAACCTCTCTTTAGTGAAGAAGTGGTAGTTGACCTTGCTTGTGACTCTTGTTATGACACCCCACCCATATTTGATAAAGGGGAAAATGAGTTATTTGACTCTACCCTTGTTGATATAATTAATTTTGGTGGATTTGTTTGTCGTAGTAAGGATGATAGTGACCTTGAGGAGTCCCAATTGCACGGGTTGGACAAGGTTGTCTATGATGACTCCTCAAGTGTGAGTTATGAACCTAGTTTTGATACTTCACCTATGCTTAAAAATGAAATTGAGATGTCTACTTTTACTAATCTTTTGTTTGAGGGCATCTTTATTTGTGGTGGTGATTTGTGTCGAACTAGAGTTGAGAATGAGTTAGAACCTCCATGGTGTAAAGGATTTAACTCTATAGACAACACTTTGTTTGAAATTTCAAGTGAGGTGGATGATTCTTCTAGTGACCCTACTCTTGATTGTTTGGGTTATGATGATGAAGAAGCCATTATTAATATCTTTCTTGAGAGTTTGCCTTGGGAGGAGGGTTGTATTAAGGATAGATTTGGAGGTGAGGAGTTGTCTCTTGGTGTGAGTATGAGTGCTTTTAAGGGGAGTGGAGCAATTGAAGCTAGTTGTAGGTTGAGCTATTTTGCTTACTCCATTCTATATGTTGATCACACTTTGAGAGTTGAGCATACCAAAACCAATGTGCCACATTGTGAAAATATTGCATTGAAAGTTGGGTATGATGATCATGAACTTAGAGGTAGTAGGCTCTTTGACTATTTGATCATGCATGATCCATGTCCTAATGACCTCATTGTTTGTTCTTGTGTTGGTTGCACTTCTTTAGTTAGCCAAGTGCTTGTTGTTTCCTTTGGAGATGTGAACTTTTTCATGCTATTGATACTTGGTTATTACATAAGAGTGCAATTTTCCATATTGTTTGCACTAATCTACTTCCGTAGTAGGAAGTTTTACTTGTGTTTGTCTTTGCTTGTAGGTCTTGATGGTTTGATTTCGAGAACGAAATCCTTTCAAGAAGGGGAGGATAATGCAGGCCAAATTGAGCCAATGCACCAACCATCAAGAGTGAAGCTTGAAGGATACAAAAGAGGGAAGATCAAGAGCTTCGAAGGAGAGTTTGAGACCAAATTGATGAATACCATTGAGGAGGAGCGCCTAGGAGCCAAGGAGGAGCTTCCCAAGATCATCTTGAGGCGCCTCAACACCTCTCAGAATGAGGCGCACCGCCTCCTAGTGTGGGCGGACCGCCTACTTTTCTCAGCACCCTCAAGATATAAAAAAGGGGCGGACCGCCTACTTTAGTAGGCTGATCGCCTACTCTTGTTGACAGCATTACGGGATTTTGTTACATATTGCTCGTAATTCCTACTTTAGCCCTAAGTTGCCTTTTATTGTTTTAACCAACTTTGGGGATATTTAGGTCCTTTCATATTATGTAAAGGAAGACTATAAATGTCTTCCTTAGGCCTTCATTTCAATAAGTAAATTTTGAATATTGAATGATGAAACTTGAAAGCTTGAGAGCTCTTCAATGAAAATCCCTTGTGAGGGCTTGATTTCACTTGGTGGATTCCAAGTTGAACTTCAATCCTTTCTTGATCATTCTGTTTGCGAGAGCCGAATATCTCTCGAGGATAGTTGCTTAGTGTATGCAGGAAAAACTACGCGGAAGTGATAAAGTACAGATAAAAGCGAGGCGTGGCTTGAACGATTACCTAAGTAGCACCGAAGAACTTATTTCGATACACCGCGGGTGAATGTCAAGGAACACCTACACTAACCAACTATCCTTGAGAGACATTCGGCTCTCGCAAATAGAATAATCAAGAAAGGATTGAAATTCAACTTGGAATCCACCAAGTGAAATCAAACCCGCACAAGTGGTTTTCATTAAAGAGCACTCAAGCTTTCAAGTTTCATTATTCAATATTCAAAGTTTGCTTCTTGAAATGATGGCCTAAGGAAGACATTTATATTTTTCCTTTATATAATATGAAAGGTCCTAAATATCGCCAAAGTGGGTTAAAACAATAAAGGCCACATAGGGCTAAAGTAGGAATTACAAGAAAAATGTAATAAAATCCCGTAATGCTGTCAACAAGAGTAGGCGGTCAGCCTACTAAAGTAGGCGTTCTGCCCCTTTTTGAAGTAGGCGGTCAGCCTACTAAAGTAGGCGTTCCGCCCTTTTTTGATGTCCTGAGGGTGCTGAGAAAAGTAGGCGGTCCGCCCACTCTAAGAGGTGGTGCGCCTTATTTTGGGAGGTGTTGAGGCGCCTCAAGATGATCTTGGGAAGCTCCTCCTTGGTGCCTAGGCGCTCCTCCTCAATGATACTCATCAATTTGCTCTCAAACTCTCCTTCGAAGCTCTTGATCTTCCCTCTTTTGTATTCTTCAAGCTTGACTCTTGATGGTTGGTGCATTGGCTCAATTTGCCCTGTATCAAGAGAACTCTCGGATCAAGGTAAATAGAGAAAAAAGAAACCTTGTCCTATTTCATATACAGAGGGCCCGAAAATGTCTGTGGAACTTCATTGAAAACAAATAAAACTAAAATCTCGAATGCTTCATGCATCTACGAACAACCAAAGAGAAGAACAGGAAAGAATATTCCTCCTTTTATGAATTAATATATTAAACTTTTCCCCAACCTAGAAAAGCATTCCTAGTCCCCTCTTGATTCGTTTGTAAGTTTCAACGAGTTAAAAAGACAAACAGAGAGAGTCATGAATACTTCAGCAGTTCAGCCTTAACCTTAGATGACAACTGATACCATAAATTCCCCATCCAAGATTTTTGATGAAACATCATTTCTCTGTAGCTGTAATTCTAATTTTCATTAAAACCTTGCTTAAATGGAAAACTAGTACCCTTTTTTTAGAATGATTATCAGAAAAGCAGAACATTCATTAATATGATGCTGGAAAGACAGACTAAAATGGCCGAGGCATAGCTTTTGTAATCAGAGATTGAGCCTAGTAGTTTATCAAAATTTACAAGTTAGAGACGGAGTTAATCTATAAACACCATGTAGAGATGTAAACTTTTGGAATTAAACATATTCTTTTGGTTTTCCAAGTCACTTATTCGGCTTGGTCCGCCTCTCCACCAGGATATTTACATTTTCGAATCTCACCATTAACAATATACATAGATCTCTCATCAACACTTAAACATCAACCTTTACTGAGGTCGTCAGAGACATCCCTAACAGAAATTCTCGTGATACTAAATTGGTGGAATGACAGCAAAGGTACAACCTGCAAGCAGCATATCTGGACAGTTAAAACTTCATAAATGTAATTTTAGATTTATCAAGTTCATATAATCATTTCAGATTGAGAAGCATAACACTTAGTACATTGACTGAAAGTATTACTAGACTGCTACCTCAGGTGAATTTGTCTGCAGCAAGGAAAGCAAACAGCGGATTTCTTTTTCCTTTTGTTGCATACCTGACACGTGAAAATCACAAAGAACTAGATATATATCTAGAAATGGCAGTAATCTAGGAAGAGAGCAAGTAAGCGCAAAATGAAAGAGATTCATCTAAATCTGACTGTCCTGGTTCTAGTATCCTTGTTCCATTGATTCCATACTACTCAATTGACTTATCAGCCCACGTGGCACAATTACCCATCACATAAGTACTCTTTACATTTCAATTACAATTAATATGTTAACTGGATGCAAAGTTTAACAAATAAAAAAATATTTTGTACCATAAGTATCCTTAAAGATAGTGTTATATAAAATGAAACAATTGAATAACAAAAATGAAAAAAAGGTCTTTTTGATTAATTACAATAAAAAACATCAATCTTGTTATCTTGAAATTTTTTTAAGGTGAAATACTTATATGTTTCATTTATGAATATGGGGATTTTTCAAGTTTTATCAAGATAAATCACAGTCTTTTACATCTTCATCAAGAGTGATAAGCTTGGAAGATCTTGTAGAGAAAGAAACACCTTATAATAGGAGAATGAAGGCTTGCAAGATCTGTGGAACTGGATTAGATTCTTACAGGCCATACACTCTTCCTAAGCAACTATTTTGAAAAAGTCCTCAAGAAACTTGGGTAAGTTTAAAAAAAGGTCCTAAGCTAGTTACATAATAATAAAAAGGGCCTCAAGTTTTAAAAAATAGGTAGAGGGTCCTCCATTAGGATTAGTGTTAATTGGGTAAAAGATGCATACAAACTTAACCCTTAAGTTTTTAAGTTTACACTTTGCACCCAAAGTTAAACCCTCATTTTACCCCCCCCCCCCAAAATGGCAAAAAATATTTCCCACCCAATAGCTCCCCCACCTCCCCCATCACTGCTCCGCCGATTCCGGCGAGTTTCCGGCCATTTTTTTTGCTTTTTTGGTTCACTATCAGCTCCCCAAAGTAGATTCAACAACTATTTACAAGTATATTGTGTATTTGCAAAAGATTTGTTCCAAAAAAATTTGAGAATTGTCAAAATTTGCTCAGCCATTTACAACACGAATCTCAACTAATCGCCTTGGATTTTCAGCCACATTTGGTCTCTGGTAAGTGTTCTTTAACTTTATAGTCGAGAAATTTGATTTGAAGCTAAAAGCTACCGGATTGAGAATTTTGAAGAACTGGGTTTGGTTTCTGGTCAAACATCCGTCGACGAGATGGTTGATGTTTAAACATCTCGTTGATGTTTTTGTGCACATCGTATCATATGTTTAAACATATGTGCTAATGCTGAGCGTATGTTTAAACCATTAAACATTTGGACTTATGTTTAAACATCATGCATGATGTTTGAATATAAATCAGGATTACTAAACATCATTGAGGATGTTTAAACATAAGTCCAAATGTTTGAACATATGAGCGTATGTTTAAACATTCTCAATGATGTTTAGTAATCATGCTAAATATTCAAACATCATGCATGATGTTTAAACATAAGTCCAAATGTTTAAACACATTAATTGATGTTTAAACAACCTCAATGATGTTTAGTAATCCTGAATCATATTCAAACATCATGAATGATGTTTAAACATCTAAAAAAATGTTTAAACATTTGTGTCGATGTGTAAACACTGTAAATTTTTTTACAGAATGTTTGAAGCAGTACCTTTCATTTTTTGTGAATATGGCTTCTATAAACAATTGTATTATGAAATTTATGCTATAAGGATCTAATTTAGACCCTCTTTGTATCTTCAGGACAAATAATGGGGCCCGTATTATTGGTAGTTGATTATCTCGGCGAATGGGTGGAGAAAGCTAAAAGTTTTGTTTGGGTTCCCGTTGTGAAAGAGAGTAGACCTATTCTTGTTAGTAAGCAGGTTACTTATAATGAGCTGGTTGAAAAACTCATTCAAAGTTGGGGAATTCTTGATGATCCGAGGGATCTATCTATTACGTACTTGTTGAGCATTGTAAAGCAAAAGACTGCACCCTCTAACATTAGGAATGATATTGATGTCTCTCTTTTTATGGCTGATGTGGATGCATCTGGTTCTAGGCCCACTCTACGTGTAAATGTGGTTCCTCGGACTGAAAATTCTAATGAACAAAATCATGGGTTGGATGACATTGTAGAGGAGGCTTCACTAAATATGAATGTGGCTGAGAAGGAAGAAGATGAAGAAGCAAAAGATATCCAAGAAGATAATGAGGTACAGTTTCCTGATTCAATACCATCACAAGGCAGCCACACTCGGCCGGACGGCACTGGTTTCTACACAGGGCAAACATTCACGAACAAGCGCGAGTTGGTTGTGCTGTTGAAGCTTGCTGCAGTGAGAGTGCCTTTCTATTTTCAGTATGTGAAGAATAAGAAGAATGTATTTTGTGCTAGATGTGTGGACAAGAATTGCCACTGGTGGATTCGAGCCATGAAGTACAAGAGTTGTGACATGTTTTATATCACGGTCTACAACAGCCAGCACACTTGTGGTTCTGAGCATTCTAAAAGCCATCATCCACACGCCACGTGCAATGTTGTTGGAGAGTACATGAAGAACAGATTTCATGATGGAAAAGCACCATCCACCAAAGAAATCAAGGATGCAGTTCTAGCAAAGTTGGGTTGCAAAATAAGCTATTGGAAGTATCTCAAGGGTAGCAACATTGCAAAGTCTTTGGCAAGGGGGTCACCCGAATATGGCTATGCCATTCTTGGTGCATACAGCTATATGATTCGGCAGTCAAATGAAGGAAGCAAGACAGCATTACAGGTTGATGAACAATGGAGGTTTCTGTATTTTTTTGTTTCTTACGGATCGTAGATCAGGGGGTTTAAGACTATTAGAAAAGTGCTAGCTGTTGATGGCACTTTTTTGACGGGTCCATATGGTGGAGTGTTGTTGTCCGCTGTCGGTCAGGATGCTCAAAATCACATCTTTCCTCTTGCATTTTGTGTAGTTGACAAAGAGTGCGATGCCGCCTACGAATTCTTTTTTGAGCAATTGGTCGGAATAGTCCCGGACGATGATGAGTTGTGCATTATCTCCGACAGGCACAGAAGCATTGAAAAAGCTGTTTGTAAGGTTTTCCCATTTGCTAACTATGGTTATTGCATGAGGCACCTTGGTGAGAACCTCCGCACGACTTTTCACTGTGGAGATTTAATTGGTAAGTACATTACCGCAGCGGAGGCGTATACGGTTGCTCAGTTTGATAAGCATTTGAAAGAAATTGAAGAAATTGACCCGAGGGTATCCAACTACCTGGTTGATCTTTGGGTTGAGAAGTGGAGCAGAGCACACTTCCCTGGAAACAGGTACAGCTTATTACACCAAACATATACTTAGATGTTTGAAACATTATTGTTGATGTTTGAAACATAGTGTTGGATGTTTAAACATATTAACGAATGTTCCAGTATGTGTGACTGCATTTCCTATTTATTGTTTGTTAATATTGTAGGTTCAATGTGATGACCACAAACATTGCCGAGTCGGTTAACTCAATGTTCAGGAATCACAAAGAATTTCCAATTGATGCGCTTTTCAATGCTATAAGCGAGAACTATGCTGAAAAGTTTCTTCAGAGGCGCATGGAATTTTTGAACAGTTCGAACACTTGTGTCCCCTTAATCGAGGAGGTGATAACAGCCAACAATTTATTGGGCAGCAAGCTTTTGGTGCATCGAGTGAATACCTGTTTTTTCAAAGTTAAAGGAGGAGGTCCAACAAATATGACTTATGAGGTGGACCTACACAACAGGACATGTACTTGCAAGCGGTTTGATTTGGACAAGATACCTTGTCCACATGCTATGGCAGCTATGAGGTTGAAGTATCCAGATGAGTTTGGGAGGAAAATCTATGAATACACGTCGCCATATTATTATGTAGATTCCTACTTGCTTGCATATGCCGAACCAATCTATCCAGTTCCGGATGAACAATGTTGGCATGACTGTCCTCAAGAGCTTAAGGAATGGAAATTACCTAGCCCTTACTTGAAACTTGGCCGTGGAAGAAGGAGGATGAAGAGAATTCCATCCGTTGGGGAGCGATTCAAAAAGAGGAGAAACAAATGCAGGATTTGCAAAAAGCTTGGCCACAAAAAAACTACCTGCCCAACAGTTACAAGACCAAGTCAGAACGATCCCACAAGTGTTTAGCTGCTGCTTTGAACAATCCTTTTATTTGGATGTTTGTTGTTGAATTTCTGAACCTCTTTTTAGACAATCCTTTAATATGTAATCTCTATTTAGACAATCCTTTATTTATGTTTGTATTAAGTTATTAAGCTGTGTCTTGTTTCCTTATTCTTTGCATGTTTCCTTGATACATATAAAATGTTTGATTGCACTTGAGTCTGTTCCAAACATCCTGCACAATGTTTAAACATATAACACAATGTTTAAACATCTTGAACTATGTTTAAACATCAGTGGAGATGTATACACATTAGATCGAATGTTTAAACATAAGTTAATATGTTTCAACATCACGTGTAATGTGTAAACATATTATGAAATGTTTGAGATTCCACCTAATATATTAAACATCCCACTGGATGTTTAAACATCACGACAGATGTTTCACAGTAACTGTGGAAAACTAAACGTCTACACTGAAAAGACGGGTTCTCCTGAAAAGTCACATTTCAAAACTGCACGACTGCACTGAAAAGACACATTCATTCCACAAGGTGCCTCTTAAAGTATAAAGGGTGACTTTTAAAAACCACATTGACATCCTATAAATACCCAACACTATATGCACCAACAGTATATGTGAATTTTCCATCACCAACAACTTCAACAACATAAATATGTCTAAAGCAGGATCAAACGACCCCTTGCAGGTTGGCAATAGTGATCAGGCATAACGTCACAACCAACCAATACAGAATGCGCCACAAGGTGAACGACGAGGCGATATAAATTGGGAAGTTGCAATTCTAAAGGACGACATGGCAGAGATGAATCGAGCCATAGAAGCAGTACGAGCAGATTTATGGCGTTTAAGGTACAGGCACGCAAGGGATCACCGAAGGGTCATGCAAATAATTGCACAAATTTTGGATGAACTGGACCTGGAGATTGAAGGCGAATGAAGTTTATGATATATTTTAAGTTGTTATATATTACCTTAGTTTCCGTATTTAACATATTATTATATTGTAAACTTTATATCATGTAGACTTTATATCATGTAACGTATTATTATATTATAAACTTTATATCCGTACGTCGTAAACTCTACTATTATTTAATGTAGTCATTTAGTCTCTTTTTTACAACTGCGTCTTCAGCAGTTTAGTTTAGTACTTGCAATGTTTTAACAAGCAGGCGGAATCTTAAACATTTAACACGATGTTTAAACATATTTCGTTATGTTTACGATCTCACTAATTTACTTAAACATAATATGTTATGTTTAAACATTTCTCATGATGTTTAAACATCCCGTGTGATGTTTAAACATCATGGAAGATGTTTAAGATTCTGCCAAATATACAAAACATCACCCTCTGATGTTTAACATTTCGTGAGATGTTGCACATTGTACGAGATGTTTAAAACATCTGATCGTATGTTTAAACATCAATACAGATGTTTGAAACATATGACAATATGTTTAAACATTTCATCAAATGTTTAAACATATTATGATATGTTTGGATGAAGCAATCTATTTTTTTGCAATTATGCAACCATATGTCGAGTTATGAGACGTATAATTACACATTTTGAACGATGAACTTAATGATTAAGTATACAAAGTATAATTTCATCGATATTGAAGGTGTTTGAAATGATAACACTGATGATTGGTGTTTCTATCAATCAAGATGGAGGTGTTTGAGTGAAAGGTGTTAGTGTTATGAGTGATAACACCAACAACTAAGCGTTTACATGTATTTTTATTGAAAGGTGAACATATTGGTTGTTTAAATTCAAATAATTAGTCGTTCCTATGTGCATGTGAATGATTTTGAGCAAAATTAGAGTGAGAACTCTATTTTAACTTGTTCACTCATGTAGATGAACATTAACAAAAGAGTTTGGAGTGACCTATCAAGGGATTAGAGTTAATCTAAGTTTTCATCGACAATTGAAGGGTTTAGGAGTCAAAACAGTAAAAAAAAAAAAACACTTTAAAGTAAGTATATATTGATAATTGAACTCATTCTTATTGAAAGCTCAAGCTTAAGCTTAAACATCTGTCATAATGTTTGAAACATATCATGATATGTTTAAACATATCATCAAATGTTTCAAACATCATGACAGATGTTTAAAACATCTGATCGTATGTTTAAACATCACTACAGATGTTTGAAACATATGACAATATGTTTAAACATTTCATCAAATGTTTAAACATATTATGATATGTTTGGATGAAGCAATCTATTTTTTTGCAAGTATCCAACCATGTGTTGAGTTATGAGACGTATAACTACACATTTTTTTTGCAAGTATGCAACCATGATTAAGTATGCAGTTATTCTATTGTGTAAAAGGGAAAAGATGAAGGGGTGTACGTGGGGTTATGAAGGGGTGCGTTTGAATTTATGAAGGGGTGGATGTGAATAGGCACATACACAACTACATATGAATAGGCACCTCCTGTAACCATCACATATGCAACCGAAAAGGCACCAAATGTAGCCTATATATATGTTCCATAATTACTTCCATCCAGCCCAAACAAAATCTGAAGAAAACAACACAAACCATCACTATTAGAAAGCACTTGAATCTGCAGCAAGCAACAACTTTAACAACAACAAAGATGCCTCGCCGAGGAACGCCACCAAGAGCACCAGAACGTGATCGTAGAATGCCAAGGACCACTGAAATCGAAAATGTCCGTGAAGATATTGCAACCTTGAGCGCAGATGTGGATCAATTACCAGCATATATTGGAAATATTGAGGATCAAGTGACGCAATTAACAACTAGGTTCGACGAATTCCTTGAGGATTATAAGATAAATATACATCTTATCAAGCGTATGCTCCGTGGTATTCAAGTTGAACTCAAGATTGACCCGCAGAACTACTCTACACCACCACGTCCTCCAGCGGCACACATGTGAAGTGAAGATATAATGTAGTTTGAATTGTCTCCTTTTAAGTCTAGTCATTTCATTTTCAGTTTGTTTACAATGCCGTGTTTTGTAGTCTTGTATTTTCATTTTCCGTTTCATTGTTTTGAATAATTATTAAGTGGTATTAAGTATTACTTATCAAAAAGAAAAACAAAAAGGAGAGATTTGAATGCCGTGTTTTGTAGACATTTGGATGATGTTTCAGCATATTCCAATTAATAATTTAAACATCTGAATTATGTTTCAACATAGTCAAGTATGTTTAAACATATGATGAAATGTTTAAACATCCACACGATGTTTCTTAAATCAGTGAGATTGCACACAACCATACTATTTACATAAAACAGATAATTATCCTTACATGACTTCCAACAAAACATAACATAACATAAAATTAAGAAAACAAGCCAAAACAAATACTTAATCATCCTTACATGCCCACAAATACTTAATTTTCCAACCATAACTTATCAAACTACGGTACCATCTTCCCACGAAATATGTCCACAGCCCATTTCATCCTAAAATCCACCAAGGTGCTGTCACAGAGCTTGTCCCAGGGAGTCTTTGTAAGAAGGTGTTCAATGAAGGCAAGGGCATAAGCACCTGATGCAGTACGAGTGGTGCTTGTCGGGAGGTCTTTCACACGCTCATATGGCCAGACTTTTATGTTCAGGATATCCTCCGGCAAATTTTGGAACATCTCGCACTGTCTGATGAAAATGGGGAAAAGGGAAGTGATGGGCTTCATCAGTGTGTCAAATTCATCATCATTTATGTTGTCACTGTACATGGAGTCGTACACCCTTATCTTACCTTCCTCCACAAGGAACTCCACAGTGACAAAATGAACCCCTTTCAATTTCATAACACAGAAAATCCTCTTCACCCCAGCCCACTCCACACCCCCTGGGTTCGGCTGCTTACCTTGCGCATAGTCCAGCATGTCATCCTTGAATTGAACAGTCTCAAGCTGTACTTCTAGGGGCGCAGCCAATGCATCAGCGAGTACACGCTGCTTCTTGTAAAGCTCACACAGTTTCTTAGAGAAATTAAAATCCAAAATGACATCGGATTTGAGATAGAACTGGGAGTGGGCATTCTTTTTAAGCCTCATCAGGCTCATGATTTCCTCAACATGCTGCAGAAAAGGAAAAAAAAAGGAAACAGAAAACACATAAAGAACAGGAAGAACATGTCAACATCAGGGGAAATGTTTAAACACCAGACATAATGTTTAAACATATTGTGATATGTTGCAACATCGTATAGATGTTTAACATTATATAAACATATATGCGCTATGTTTAAACATTAACTAATATGTTTACACATTCTGTATTATGTTTAAACATATCATAAGTTATTTGTGATGTTTAAACACTGCTTGTTATGTTTGCACATCCCAATCCATGTTTAACATATCTGATCTGATATATGCACTAATAAAAAAGAATTAGGGTGAATTGCGTGTACCTTTTCCTTCAAACTGTTTTCCATTCTAATGATTTCTTCCAGATCCTTGTAATTGTACTCATACCCAAGAAACAGTGGACTTTTTTCATTTTTCTTCTCTGCCAAGAAGGCATCCAATGCATCTTTGCTCTTCTTATCCACAGGCTTGTAGATATCAATCTTCCCCCTCACTGTTTTCTTCTTCCCCTTTCTTCCTGAAGCAGTAAATAGGGATTTCATAACTCTACTAGGGAAGATGCTTCTCAAACCTACTCTCTTGGGCACCTGTGTTTTCATGATTTCCTTCATCTCAACTAACATAGTCTCAATCCCACCAACCTTCAACAACAATTTATCTGTGTCTTCCTTGCACTTTAAGCATTTGCAAGTGCACTCTCCAGTCGACGTACCCACAACTGCTTCTTCTCTCCTCACAACTACTCCTCTAGTACTTCCACCATCATCTTTTCTTTATGCAGGTCCTCTACTACTGCCATCTTCTTCTCTTCCAATAACTCCTCCTCTACCCTCATCCTTTCTTCTAGCATATCCAAAAAGATCCCCAGCAATTCCAGTGTACTCTCTTCCACTTGCTCCAAAAAGATCAGCACCCTTCCCCCCACTGTATCCCGTCAACATTGCACCACGACTTAGCACAACATGTTCTAGAGGGGTGTTAGGAACAACAGCTTGTTTCCTCAACATTGTCACCCCATCTAACTCCCGCATCAAGCCATCAATCACCATGTCTTGTACATCCTCAAATGGCACAAAGTCATGCAGCACATCCCTCAACTCTTTGGGTGTGGGTACGAGGTAAGGGTGCACCTCCTGCAATAAAATAACCACAAATGTTAAAACTAATGTTTAAGCATTTATTGTAACATTTAAACATCAGTACCAGTGTTTAAACATCACGACTAATGTTTAAACATTTCGTGTAATGTTTAAACATCACTACTAATGTTTAAGCATTTATTGTAACATTTAAACATCAGTACAGGTGTTTAAACATTTAGTATAATGTTTAAACATTTTGTGTAATGTTTAAACATCACTACTAATGTTTAAGCAAATAATGCAGTGTTGAATGTGAAAGAACTGGGGAGTAAAAGAAATCCTACCTGGATGTCAACATGTTGGAACACTGCATCTGGGTCCTTTTCTACCTTATCCCCCAACCAACGTTTCATCCGTGGTATTGTCTTCTCCTTAGGGTATTCCCTTAGCCTAAGTGCCGGAATAGCCTCTAACACCCATGCCATGAAAGCCCATGGAAATCCATACAGTGTGTAGCTATTCTCAGGAGCCTTCCAGCTTGTAAAATCCTTCAGGATATAAAACACAGTCAAGTCAAAGCTTTTTCTTCCCCATGGGTACTTGTAAAAGTATTCAGGGGTGCTCGCAAGACAAACAACCCATTCCTCAATACCACTGTTAGTGTCCTTTGAACACAACACTTGGTGCTCGAACCAACACAAACATAAACTGAACCTTATGTCATCATCAGTCACCAGGTCTTCACTCTCTATCAGTTCCAGAATATAATCACTACTTGCAGCCTTCTTCCCCTTCCTTGAAACCAAATCCCACAAATCTTTCCCCTTGCTACGGGCTTCATCCATGAAATCATCAGGGGGAGGTAGGGCACAACTCAATCTTGTCATCAGGGCAAACTCCTGCATCCCAAAACGAAGAGGCAGTTCATGGAGTTTAAACCACGCCTCAAACTTCTTTTGACAAATAACCCGGCGAAGTAAAATATTGTGAACCAGCTTTGGAGCAAACACACACTTGGGCAAATCGATTAGGTGCCCGAAACAGCTTTCCTTGAATCTATCCATTAGATTAAAATGATGTAAAGCTTTACGAAATTTATCCAACTTCGAGTGCAGTGATGATCTGACCGTCACCTTCTTTGTTGCGAACGCATTATTATACTCCATCCACGCCTTCATTTGACTCAAATCAGGCAGGTCAGTCTTTATGCATGGGGTAACCTCATCAGCCAACTCCACCTGAAATTGATACAAGAAAAACAATCATTACACAGTCACATTTCTAATGAAGAAAACATTTTCATGGGTTAAATATTGTTAAGATGTTTAAACATCATCCAATATGTTTCCAACATCTTATAATATGTTTGGAACATAATCTATAATGTTTGAAATAAATCCAAACATCATTTATTATGTTTGAAACATAATATAAAATGTTTGAAACATTCAGAGTGATGTTTGAACATATTCGTATATGTTTGAAACATCATACAAGATGTGTAAACATAAGCTTCGATGTTACCTCCTGTTCTATAGCCTCTACAAATTGATCCTCTGCTGTTGCTTCTGTTGTTGCTTCTGTTGTTGCTTGTGTTGTTGCTTCTGTTGTTTCTTCTGTTCTAGCAGGCAAATCATGAACCGCTTTTGTTCTTCCTTCCCTTGCCTCACTAACTCTAACTTGAGGCATAGCACTACCCCTACTTTCTCCCCTTTGTTCATTACTTGGCTCTGCTGCTTCTGCATCCTCTGTACCTTCTTCACTGCTTCTTGATCTTTGTTGTTCCTCTTCGTGTTGATTTTTGCTAAGATCCCGACTAGCTTGACTAGCACGACTAGCACGACTAGCGTTTGGGCTCTCGAAAGGGACCTGTAAAAGATCCGCTACTGCCCTGCTTCTTTGTCTTTTTGCACGAGGAGATTCACTTTCAGATTCCAAGAGAATTTGCCTGTCTGTGGCTTTGGCTGTGGTCTTCTGGACCTTCTTAGCAGCAGCAGCCGTAGCCTTTACCAGTTGCCTTTTTTGGGGGGCATGTTGCCTATATACACAAATAACAAATAAGTTTCTTTACACGTATTTCCCATATTTATAAGAACAAAATATGGTTCAAAAAACTTGAGGCCCATTTCCGATTCAACATATACAACTATCATGATTGTGTACATTAGGCTTGTTATTACCACTCTTCATAAGTTTTAAGAATAGGAAACATGTTTTAAAAATGCAGTTCAAACATCACGAGTAATGTTTAAACATCACGCTTAATGTTTGTATTCTACAGGGGATGATGTTTAAACATCTCTATTGATGTTTGAATCATCTCCGGCTAAACATCCGGCGATATGGCCAAACACAACAAAGATGTTTCAAACATCTTACGGGATGTTTGAAACAAACGGATTTTGTTTAACAATATCACCGGCAACTACACAAAAAAATAAGTCAAAACTTCATCATTTCCTCGTCCCAAATCGACCCAGACAGAATCATAAGCAAACATAACTTTTAAAACAAAATTATACGGTTTTTTGTTAACAACAAAACTCGATCAAAAAATTGGTAAAATCATGAAAACAAATGAAGAAAACTACAATGTTGGTGTCGGAGAAGACTTACAATAGTGTTTCGGTGACAATGGATGAGTTTCACAGTCCGATTTTGAAGAAAAAAACCGGGTCGAAAACGGGTTTTTCTCGGGTCGTCTTTTTGAAGAGAGTGATGTTTGGGATTTTTGGGAAATGTTTGGGATGTTTGGAGTTTTTGATTTTTCAAAAATCTGATGTTGGGGGTAAAGGGTAGGTAGGAGTAGTGGGTAAGTTTTTATGTTTTGGGGTGTTTTAATTTTGCCCCACAATTTTTAAAATAGTGTAATCACCCCCCCTCTTACACTTAATCACCCATTTGAGAGAAAAGAAAAGCAAAAATAAATGAAAGGACCCTTTTTTTTATTTCACACTTGAGAAGCAAGTTTTATCAACAAGAGAGGGCACCCTCTAATTCCTATTCAAAAAACCTAGAATATATAGTATCATATCAGGTTAAGATATTGATAGAAGCAAAAATGTAAAACAGAAATTAGGGAAGAACTTAGCAATCAAATTCATAAGGAGCCACGGATTGAAGGGCTCCTGAACAGAATTTAAGAAGTGCGAATTAGGTTGAGAAGAAGTTTGGAAGAAGGAAGAGATCCATTCATTTCATTTGCAAAAATCTAAATATTGAATACAAGATATTCTCTTTCTATTTAACTACATTTTCTAACCAATTTCCTAACAACCTAACTAACAGTTGCCACGCTGGATTAACTAACTACGCTTATCCTAAACGACGCCGTATGCCACTTAATAAACTGAAGCTGATTACTAATCAAAACGGCGACGTATGATCCCTATTTTGAAAAGCCGTTAATAACTACAATTTGAAAAGGCTGTTAAGCCTGCAACTTGCAAAACTGACTACATCAACTACCCTCCTCTTCAAAACATCCTTGACCTCAAGGATGGAAATCAGGGTAAGCACGACAAAAAGCTGTGTAATCCATCCAGGTGTTGTCTTCATCCGCTGCATTATGCCACTTGACTAACACTAGGGAAACCCCTACACCATTTCTGGGAATCAATCGCCTGTCAATAATAGCTGTTGCTGCAAGGAGTGTGACTTCATGGTCAGTGGTTTGAAGTGGTAGGAATGGGGAAACAGGGTGAGAACCAATCTTTTGCTTGAGCTGAGAGACATGGAAGGTTGGGTGGATTTTAGCATGGGCAGGCAGATCAAGCTTGTATGCAACAGAGCCTACCCTTTAAACCTAGAAAGGGCCAAAATACTTGGGCAAGAGTTTGTGATAGGAGCGAGGTTTCAGGTAGTTCTGTCTGTAGGGTTGTAATCGAATGTAAACCCAGTCCCCAACCTGTAGAATGCTCTCAGTTCTCTTCTTGTTTGCTTGGACACGTATCCTCTCCTGAGCCTGCAACAGGTGGTGTTTGATGGTTTTGAGAGTAGCTTCTCTAGCCTGTAGGCTTCTGTCAATTGTGTCTAGGTGGGATTCAAAGGGATGGTATGGTATGAGAGGTGGGGGGGGGGGCTGGCCATAAAGCACCTCATACGGGGTTGTTTTGAGAGCAGAATGGTATGAGGTGTTATACCACCACTCAGTCAGTGGTAACCATTTACACAAATCCTTGGGTCGATCAGTGGCCATGCACCTTAAATAGCATTCTAAGCAGCGGTTGAGAACTTCAGTCTGCCCATCACTCTGAGGGTGATAAGCTGTTGACATCTGCAGTTTGACATTCTGCAGCTTGAAGAATTCCCTCCAAAATTTGCTCAAGAAGATTTTGTCCCTGTCTGATACAATTGTCTTTGGCCACCCATGAAGCTTGAAGATGTTGTTCATGAAAAGCTGAGCCACATCCATTGCTGAAAAGGGATGTTTGAGGCTTAGAAAATTAGCATACTTGCTTAGTCTGTCAACAACTACCAATATCACATTCTTCCCTCCAGATATGGGCAAGCATTCAATAAAATCCATAGAGATATGTTCCCAAACCCTGTCAGGGATGGGAAAGGGTTGTAAAAGGCCTGGGGTAGCTACAGTTTCATTTTTGCATTTTTGGCAAACATCACAAGTTTGTATGTAGGCATACACATCTTTTTTCATTCCCTTCCAGTACAGCTATTGTTTGAGCCTGATCAGTGTGGCCTATACTCCAGAGTGTCCTCCTAGTGCACTGCTATGATGTAAAGCTATCAGTTCCTGTTTGACATCAGCATTTGCACTCACCACTATCTTACCTCTTCTCGTGAGTCTGCCTCTGATGAGTTTATAAGGAGGTTTGGCATCTGGATAAGTTTGTAATGCAGTAATTAGGTTGCTCAGTTTAGCATCTATGCTCCATGTAGCATGGATTTTATCCCATAAGTCTGAGCTAAGACCTGACAAACTGTAGCATTGATAGGATGTCTGGGTGCCTGTCTGTGGTGCTCTGGAAAGTACATCAGCTACTTGATTTTCCCTGCCCTTCTTTTATTGAATGGAGTAGTCATACCCAAGTAACTTGACCAACCATTTTTGTTGCCTAGGTGTGGTTATTTTCTGTTCAAACAAGTACTTCAAACTGTGATGATCAGTTAAGATTGTGAAGTGCCTGCCTATCAAGTAAGGTCTCTACCTTTGCACAGCTGTAATGATTGCCAATAACTCTCTTTCATATACTGAGAGTGCTTGATTTTTGGGACATAGGCCTTTGCTAAAGAATGTAATGGGCTGACCTTGCTGCATTAGCACAGCACCAATACCTTCACCAGAAGCATCAGACTCAACAATGAAATCCTTGGAGAAATTTGGGAGAGCTAGTGTTAGTGCTGAAGTGAGAGCCCTCTTGAGTGACTCGAAAGCTTGTTCTCCTTGCTCAGTCAATTTGAAGTTATCCTTTTTTAGCATATCAGTCAAGGGTCTAGCTATAACCCCATAGCCTTTGATAAATCTCCTGTAGTACCCAGTAAGACCCAGGAATCCCCTTAGAGCCTTAGTATTCCTAGGTAAAGGCCACTGTATCGCTACTGCTATCTTGTTTGGGTCCATGGCCACACCTTTCTGAGAGATGACATGTCCCAAATACTCCACCTCCTGCACCCCAAAAACACATTTGCTCTTTTTGACAAACCACTGATGGTGTCTCAAAATTTCCAATGTTCTGTTAAGGTGTTGTAGATGCTCAGGCCAGATTTTGCTATAAACCAATATGTCATAAAAAAATACCAGGATGAACTTCCTCAAGTGTTCAGTAAAAATAGAATTCATCAAGCTTTGGAAAGTTAATGGTGCATTTGTTAAGCCAAAGGGCATAACCAGGAATTCAGAGTGGCCATGGTGTGTTCTGAATGTTGTCTTACATATGTCAGCTTCTTCCATTCTGATCTGATGATACCCTGATCTGAGGTCCAACTTAGAGAAATATCTGACACCTTGCAGTTCATCTAGCAGTTCTTCTATAACTTGTATAGGGAATTTATCTTTGACTGTGTGATGGTTTAATTCCCTGTAATCTACACACATTCTCCAGGTGCCATCCTTCTTCTTGACTAACACAATAGGAGAAGAAAATGGACTAGTGCTGTGTCTTACCACTCAAGAATCTAACAGCTCCTTCACTATCTTTTCTATCTCAATTTTCTGCACATTAGGATACCTGTAAGGTCTGACACTTATTGGTGAAGTGCCCTGCTTCAGTGTAATTTTGTGATCATGTGTCCTGTGTGGAGGTAATGCCTTGGGTTCCTCAAACAAGTTAGTGAACTTATCTAACAACAAGTTTAGCTCCTGCCGGTCCTCAGGTGCTTTGCTCTCACCGTCTAACTGGTACAGTTCTGTCTGATTTTGCCGGTGTGAGTTGTGGTCTGGTCTCAGTAGGCCTACACTCATCATTGACAAGGATGCTAGTTGTGATAAAAGTTTATTCATTTGGTCCTGGTTGACCATCTTCACATTTGCAGGCATCATACCTCTCAGTGACACTTTCTTCTCTTGCATCCTGAACTCCATTTTAAGTTGCTTGAAATTCCACCTTATATCTCCTAATGTGACCAGCCACTGAACACCCAAAACTATACTACATCCTTCCAATAGTAAGATCAATATATCAGAGACAATGTTTACTCACTGCATCTTCCAGGAGAACCCCTCACACATGTGAGTACTATACACCTTATTCCTATCAGCCACAGCTACTGAGTAAGGTGGGATTGTTTTCAGAGTACATCCCAATCTCTTTGTAGTGTGCAGATCCAAAAAGTTGTGTGTGCTTCCTGAGTCAATAAAAAATGGATGGCTTTTCCCTCTGCAGACGATGTGACTTTCATAGTGCTGAAATCAGACAACCCAGTCATGGCATGCATGGATACTTGTGGGATTAGGGTGGGGTCAGAACTAGTTTCTGGTAGTGGCAATATGCCCTCCCATTTATAAAGTTCTTCTTCCTCCTCTACTACACCCACAGGCATTTCTTCTACTTCTTAGCAGAATAACTGTCTCTTCTTAGCACATACATGATTAGGAGAGTACTTTTCATCCCAATAAAAACAAAGGTTCTTGCTTCTTTTCTCCTCTAGTTCTGCTGGTGTCAACATCCTGGTGTTTCTGGTAGGTGCTTTACTAGGCTGTGAGTTATAGGAAGTGTTTGATATGTAAGAGGAAGGTGGCCTAGAATAAGAAGAGGTGGTTATATTACTGGGATGTGACTGTTTGTTAAGGGTCAGGGTTCTTTCTTGGATTTTGGCCAAGCTGATGGCCTTTTGCAGGGTTTTGGATTCATGCATAGTGACTGGTAACCCAATACTGGACTTGAGTCCTCTCAAGAAACAGCTGATAACATATTCCTCAGCTAATTCTACTCTAGTTAGATAACATAATCTTGCACAGAACGAGTTTGTCTCAAGTCTTTAATGTCACCCATGGGGTCATCATATAGGGCAGTACTAAATCTTGAAAAAAGAGCCTGAATATACTCACCCCAAGATGGCCATTCCCTGCTGATCCTGGTTTTCATCCAAACATGGTGCCACTGCAGTGCCTTGCCCTCCATGTGCAAGGAAGCAAGTTTGACCTTGGATCCTGGCGTGATATTGTCCACATCAAAGTACTGCTCCCACTTATACACCCAATCTTTCAGCCCATTACCATCAAATTTGGGGAAAATTACTGAGTGAGATCTAGTGGGCATGTCATAGCTTCTCCTGTCAGTTTCTTCTCCTCATTGAAGAACTGCATTGTTCTCGACATGTGTTGTTGCTTCACCCCTGCCATTGTTGGACAGTAGTGAGGTTATCAAGGTTCTGAGTTCCTCTATTGATTGACCTTGTTTTTCCTCAACCCCCCTTTGTTGATCTTCCATAGCCTTACCCACTGTGTTTTTGAAATCCTCAAACAACCCTCTCAAACTATCAACTTCTCTGCGTAATTCCGCGTACCTCGTAGTATCCACTATTGTCGTTGAGTCCAAGAATCGACTCGCTCATATACCAAAATGATAGAAGCAAAAATGTAAAACAGAAAATAGGGAAAAACTTAGCAATCAAATTCCTAAGGAGCCACGGATTGAAGGGCTCCTGAACAGAATTTAAGAAGTGCGAATTAGGTTGAGAAGAAGTTTGGAAGAAGGAAGAGATCCATTCATTTCATTTGCAAAAATCTAAATATTGAATACAAGATATTCTCTTTCTATTTAACTACATTTTCTAACCAATTTCCTAACAACCTAACTAACAGTTGCCACGCTGGATTAACTAACTACGCTTATCCTAAACGACACCGTATGCCACTTAATAAACTGAAGCTGATTACTAATCAAAACGGCAACGTATGATCCCTATTTTGAAAAGCTTAATAACTACAATTTGAAAAGGCTGTTAAGCCTGCAACTTGCAAAACTGACTACATCAACAGCCTGCAAATTGCAAAACTGACTACATCAGATATATATACTAACAGGCACTTAGGTCCACTACCCTCTTCTTACCCCTTATATCTGACCAAAATAAAAATACATACCCCTTAAGTTCTCTTTCCAGTAACAAGGCACTTAGGTCCACTAACCCTCTTCTTAGTACTATGGTAAATTAGATTTCTACCAATTCAAATAGTTTTTATTAATCAAGAACCCATAAAGTACAAATATTTCTTTACTATCTAAACCCGCATTTCACTAAAACAAATAAATTCACATTTCAAAACAAGAAAAGCAATAATTTTTTTAACTTCAAGAAGATTTAGTAAAGGGTAAACCTGGGTTTTGACAACCCTATTTTGGTTAGATTTGGTTGCATAGATGTGTTGTTTCCCGTATGTTAGCCTTTGCACCATTTTTTCACAGCAGTCCTGTTCCTAACCTTTTTTTGGGGGGGGGGGGGGAGCAGAAGGTTAAAAGGAAGGAAAATATGTAGTGTTCATTTAATCAGACAAACAAGCTGCAAATTCAAGAGGAATAGATTGATCACTCCCAACTACGCCCTATAAAAAGGACTAAGCGGTCGCAGTAAATATAACTCAGTACTTAAAGTCCCGAGGTCGAATCTCACAGACAACACTTAAAATCTTGTTGCGAATCAAACTAATTTATCTAACCAATTAACTTCGAGGTTTTGTATTTGTATAATGGTTTCAATGTAACAAAAGTAAATAGCAAAGTATTAAGAAATAAATTAATCAAGGGTTTAATTAGAAGCCTAGGATTGATCTACCCAACTCCTACCGATGTGTTAGAATAATCTTTTAACAAATTCAACTTGGTTCTTCCTATTGAACACTTGCTCCAAATTCACAACTATTCACTCCCATTTAATAGTTGTAAATTTTACTAACCAATTTCTCAATTAATAAATAAAGATACATAGAACTACAAGTATAGTTCACAATCAGGGTCAATGGTCACAAATCACCTTATTGACAACTTAAGTAATACCTTGGTTTTAGGTTGAAATATTGTTAAGTGTTTAACTCAAACCTATGAATATATCCCTAGACACATAAAAATAATAGAAAAAATCAATTGGGGGCCCTTACAATTAATATCAATCAAAACATAAACACTTAGATATGAAGGATTGACAAGTTTCATTCATTGAAATAAATATTCATAACACATAAGTAGTGGAGTGGTTCAATCAACCCTAGAATGGGTGAATTAGTCACTCATATTGATAATAATCATGTCAATGTAATTCATGAATAATTAAATTACAAAAAGTAAGGAAGAATTAGGAAAAACTCTGTTCTTGAAGTCTCCAAAGCTCTAGCCTCCTTTTTGCTTCTTTTCAAGTGTAGAATTCATAAGGGAGGCAAAAGAAGCTTTTATACCCTATAGGAAACTAAGCAAAAGTACCAAAAATTCCTATTATTTCGCCCACAAGTTTCTACTCCGCGTGGCGCTCGCGGGATTGATAGTGTCATGCCAGTTTCTATGGATAGTGATCCCGCACAAACTAAGGGTGGTACTGAGTTTCCTTCAATTGATAACAATGACTCAAAACTTACGACACTTGTTGATGCATCTATTGTAGTAATGAAGCAAGAGTATGTTTTGAATTCAGAAATCAAAACATCGGAGCAGTTAATTTTTGCAGAGCAATGGAAGGTTGCTGAAGCACATAACTCTGTGAGTAATACTGAAAATGTGTCTTCATCTAAAGAATAGTCGGCTTTGCAGTCTTCTGTCAAATAAGAGGAAGGTATGGAGTTGGTTGTTGTGCAATACAACCCATCAAATGATCCAGAAAGAGGAGAGCTATTAGGTAGGGGACATAGGATTCGCAAGCCTAGTCGTCATTATCTCCATTCAGGCCTTTTGAGCCAAAGGAAAAGGGCGATTGGAAAAGTACTTTTAAATGTGTATGCCCTTTTCATAAAATCAACGTGCTTTTTAATAGTTTGGCAATTTTTAAAGAATGGTTGAAGAAAGGCCTCAAACCGATCGCTAAAAATAGAATCCCTGCAGTGTAAGCGATTTTTTGTTGTTCTCGTTTTTTGAGTTAAAGGATTTTATAAAATATCTTAGTAAGGTGATATTTGTTGATGTTGTTTTTGTGTACCTTTTTCAGCAATGAGAATCTTTATGTTGAGAAAGTTCAAGACATCTTTTCTGAGAACCCAGTTAAGTTATGTGGTTTCGAGAGATTGCAGATAGAACATATTCACTTACCACTGAGGTTTCTTACAGCTTATTTTGTTGTTGGTTATGTATTTTTTTTTTTTTTGTAATTACATTTCTTGACATCTATTTCTTTCTGTTATTATTATTTCTATCATGCAACATGTTGATGTTATACTGTGCTACTTGAGAAATAAGCATGTCTATCATTTCGCTAACTACTCAACGGTGTTCACAACGACAGACTTGAATTTTGACTAGAGTCAGTGTTCTATGGGAATGTAGAATTCTATTTTGAAAATATGCCAGAGAAAGAAAAGAAGCAGAAATTGAAAGAGAAGAATGAGAGAATAGAAGAAGAAGAAGAAGAAGAAGAAGAGGAGGAAGAAACAAGGATGAAAAAAGAAAGGTGGTCAAGCAAGGAAAAAAGAATCTCCAATGAAACGTCGACCTCAACCAGAAGTTGTTTTGGGATTAAAGGATTTGATATTGGAGGATTTATAGAAGATTGATATGCAAATTGACTTAGCACATTTTCCTGAAACTATCTCGAATAACCTGTATGAGTGTGTGAATGGGGCTTCTAATCAATGAGGGATAGCATGGACGCATGTGGAAAAAGTTTTTATGCTAATTAGGAAGTCTTCAAATGATCATAATGATCTTATTTCTAACACACATTATTGGTTGAGAATTTATTCTATAAAAGAGCACAGAATAAATGTCTATGATTCTGTTTTCAGCGGGCATGAATATTTTGTGAAGATCGAGATGGAAATGTATGCAATTATTATCCCTAGGTTACTTAAACTACTGCACTTTCATACTGAGATTCCTGGTTTTGGTATGGAGTACAAGAAACTCGACATTGAGTATAAAAGTGCACCAAAACAAACAGGAGGAACAGATTATGGTGCATTTGTAACAAGGTTTATTGAACTCATGATGCTAGGACAGGATTTGCATAAATTTCATTGGGAAGAGAAAGCTATTGGTATGTACAGGAAATATCTTACTGCTAGTCTACTAATTCATGGAAAAACAAAGAGAGAGGAAGGTTATGAAACTCCACTAGAGAACATCAACGATGATTATGAAGAGCACACACAAAATTTGTAGTTTATGATGTCAGGTCTCTGGGAAGCAGTGTTGAATGTCTTAGATGCTCAGTTAGATCAGTTTGTATGTTAATCATAAACTTTTTTAAAAGTGTCATTTTGTTGTTGTTATTATGAAATAATAGTGTTCTTTTTTATTAGTTTTTGTTTGCTTACAGATTTTACCACAATGCTTGGCAGTTAGGCTTGGGAAGTTTACATAAATATCTGCCCATCAACAAATATTTACTTTTAGTTGTCCATAACTTTTTCTATCTAAAACCTTAATACATAAATATATATCCGAAATATTTAAAATATATTAAATATATATCTGAAATACACAATATTAAATATATATCCGAAATATTTAAAAATATTTTTTTAAAAGAGAAAATGGTTATGGAAAGAAAGAAACAACAAAAGGTGGACAAAAATAGTAATTATTCTTTCCCAACAGTTATGTGGCATAATTTTCCCGTTAGGCTTCCATGACATGATCTCCCAGCTATTCTTATTTGTCGTGGTACTGAATACCGTATGAACTACGAAAAATGCAAAGACAAAAAGTTTTGCAAAGGATGGAGGGAGTTTGTTCCTCGTAATGATCTGGAACTACGAGCTAAACTACATATTAGAATTCTAGAATCCACAGATCGTGTGATTTTAGATGTTAGTATTTGACAGCCCGAACTAGAACCATTAAGTTCTAGTTCTAGTTTTGGCTCTAGTGTTGAAGATGCCTGATAAGATAGTATGTTTGTCTGTGTATTTAGTTCTATCTCTACTGTAATTTTTTTATGTCTGCGTGTTTTCTTTTTTAACTTCCCAAGTAAACGATTTTGAGTTTACCAGTTACATAAGTGAAATGTAACTCTCATTTTGTTTTGGTAATGAATTGTGATTATTCAGTATTTTTTATAAATATTATGTAATGGTACCTTTTCAACTATAAGTTGCAATTGTTACAAAAGGTTTGATGTTATGGCTATAAATACATAACAATTATTAGTTGTTTCTCTTTATTATTATATTTCATATTTTTCAAAAATTTCTAAGAGTAGTGTCAATCAACAAATACTACCCCCTACCAGCACCAACACTACCACCATCCCACCAACCACCTGCACCACCACCACCGAATAATCTAATTGGGATGTTGTAATTCTGCAGGGTCAGATGCAGGACCAGGATAATCTAATACAACAAATTTGCAACGATGTTTGGAATATATGTTACATCCAAAGGCAACAACAGCGAAGGATCTGGCGCTTTATTGATGCTATAGTAGAGGATATATGATTAAAAATTTAAGTATGGTCCCATAATGAAATATGTGAGGTTTCTATGTTGTTATTTTTAAATAATTATCCTATAATTTCTTATTTTCTACAGCACAAGTATTGGCTCCATGTGAAAATACTGTGATTCTGTATTTGCATAAAACTATGAATCTAGTACGAACTACTGGGACTTTCTATGTAATTGCATTTTTTCATCTATTAATAAAAAAATTGTGCTTATATTTTTATATTTTGTACTTTGTTAATCTTTTTGCAATAATTTTGTGCATATCTTTGTTTCATTTTATTGTGGTTATAAAAATATCTGACATATTGCAATTATTTACTTTGAATGTTAAAGTAAAGAATCTACTGTGGCTTTCAATATTGCAAAAGAATTCTGGGAGTATAAAGTGAGTTTCAGTATTTTGTAATGTAACTTATAGAATCTTTCCAGAATTTTTTTGAGTTGTCATATCATATAAAAAGACGAAAGAATCTAGTTGATTTCTTTTGGTATTGTCAAGTACATAATACTATAACTTTAATATACAATTGCAATAGTCTCAATTCTATCTTATTCTATACAGATAGGATCCCCTAGAAAAAAAATGATATCTTTTTATTAGACTTTTGTTCTATCTTTTTTCTGCAAAAAGATATTAGTTACTGAAAAATGAGGTATACGTGATGAAGAACAATTTAGATGTGTTGATTGATATTTTTGTAGCGTTCAGAGAGAAAAATACTACAGATGTGGATCGTCTTTCTGACAAACTTATGGACATTGAATTGTAGAACTTTACGGACTCAACCTCTGGTTGTATCTCTTGTTTCCCTAGTAATTATTGATGTTTTCGTCGTGTTGTACAGTATATTTTATGTGTTTTGTAGTGTTTATATTTTTCATGCTTCCAGTTATATTAAGCAAGTATAATTTAAGTTTATCTATTTTTATTTTCGCTGTATTTTGTGTACTTGAGGATGCTTTTATTGTGTTTTAGAAGTATCTTTTTCTATAATTTTTATCTCATTTTAATGAAAATGCATGTAAGTTTGTTTTTGTTGTGTGAAAAGTATTGATTATTTCATCGCAATATTAGCAAAAGCAAAAAATTAAAAAACTAATCTTATGCTTAGATGGGGTCCCAACCATTTATCCTAGAATAGTAAGTTTAAGCCACATGGAGTCCCAGTTTTGTACTTAAAACTATGCTAAACACAGACGGAGTCCCAGTATTTAATCCTGGGACATTAAGCTAATTCGGATGTAGTCCCAGTATTTAATACTAGGACAATAAGCTTAAGCCATGTGGAGTTCAAAATCTATGTACCCAATAACCACCTAACTCTGCAGTCGAGAAAAACTACAATTTATTACTACATTGAAAAACTGAATAACAAAGAAAATCAGCTTTTTTTACTAGAATTATTTTGATACATACATTTTTTTACTATAACAGGTGAAGAAAGTTAAGTAGTGTTAACCTATAAATAAGGCTTTGCAGTTGAAAAAAATTACAATATATATTCAGTTGATCTACTAATATAAATTTTTCTTTGTAGTAAAAATAACATTTCATAAAAGAATATATTGAGCAGCCTGGTTATTTTTATAAGAAACTCACAAGTTCTTATTTTAAAAGAGATGATTTTGTACGTTAAGTTTTTTTAGTTTTCATCGAATATTTTTAGTTAATTTTACTAATTGTCATAGTTTATTGCTGGTAGGTTTTCCAGAAAGTTGGAGGCACATAGTCCATAATGAAAGTGGTGTCGCTATTATATTATGTAACAACAAAGAGTACGAGATGGGATTCAGTATTGGAAAGTACAAAAGACTCTACAATGGATGGAAAACTCTTCTTCAAGAGCAAGGTTTCAACCAAGGGAATACCCTTCATTTTAACTTTATTTTGCTCGAGGATACCGATTGGAATAGGATTACTTATTTTGAAGTTAGTCGCAATAATCCTCAGGATGCTGATAGTGATTATGATGATGTTGATGCTGATGATAATGATGAAGATGATGATGCAGGATCAGCACAGAAGCCAATACTAATCAATTAATCTTTTAGTAGTTTTGTGTTGTTCTTTTAGTTAATGTAGTTTAAATTTCTGTTTTTATTATATGAACACTGCAGTCGAGAAAGTCTGAAATTTATTACATTGGGAAACTAGAAGAACATAGAAGCGCAAGGTTTTTTTACTACATTTATTATGTTATCAATGCATTTTTTACTATATAAATTATGTTTGACGGTAACAGTTGAACAAAGTAGTAACTGTTAGCCTATAAATAAGGTTTTGCAGTTAAAAAAAACTACAAGTTATTTTCAGTTCATCTACTCATATAAGATTTTATTTGTAGTAAAAAATATTTTCATAAAAGGAGATATGGAGAATCACGAGAATCACACAGAGGAACTTGATTATCTCTATAACAAACTCACAAGTTCTTACTTCAAAAAAAGATGATTTTGTATGTTCAAAAATTCTCAAGCCAATGTTTATTTTTTCATCTAATGTTTTAGTGCCTGTCATTTTTTACTAACTGTGATAGTTTATTCTTTTTAGATTTTTCCAGAAAGTTGAAGGTAGAAACTGCCTAATATAAGTGGTAATGCATGAGTATTATGTGAAGACGGCGGCAAAGTATATGAGATGAAATTCAAAGTTGGGAGATACAAAAGGTTGTGTAATGGATGGAAATATATGCTTCTTCAGAAAGGTTAAGGCAAGGTGATATGCTTCATTTTGAACACCTTTTTCATGAGATTTTCAATGTTGCTGCAGTTATTGTTTTTCAAGTTGTTGTCAGAAACCATCGAGATGGTGATAGCGATGATGATGACAATGATGATTATGATGACGACAACGGTGAAGATGATGATACAGGATCAGCACAGAAGCCAATTGTAATTCAATAAGTTTTAGCAGTGTTGTCTTGTTCTTTTACTTAATATAGTTTATATTTTTTGTTTTTATTATATGTAGTGTGTTTTTTCATTTTCTATTTAGTTAAGGTGCTATGTTTCAGTTTATGTTTTTCTCTTGTTAGTTTATGTACTATATTTTATATATTAGTTTTTATTCCAATCATTGTTTAACCTAGATCGGATTTTAGGCCAATTAACAATTAAATTTATATTTGCGGAGTCACGATCAATAGATTAGATTAAGAGTTTAAATGACGAACTAAAACAGCGATAGATTTGTAAATAATATGGGAACGAGATATAAGCAGGAATTAACAAATATAAAGCGTAAGTAAAGACAGATAGAAATAACTGCGCTGTATCGCTTATCCCCGGTGAGAGTTCTTCGGTACTGATCGTACTTAGAAAATTAAAGAGCAAAGTGCTTAACAAATATAAGTAGAGAATAATATTTGAGCCAAAGGGAGAGAGTATTCTTATTGACTGTAGTAGATCAGAAGTAAAGTTGTGTTACAATGGCTTAGAACAAATGCTATTTATAGGTCTAATAGGCGTCCATTGGGTTTTGTAACCGCTGGGCACGTATCCATTGGATATGTAACCGCTGAGTTTTAATAATTGCCTTTATGACTATTAATTGAGTGATCGCACATGATCAGGTTAATAACTTCTCATTCAGATCGTGTTGACTGATGAGGTGTTTCATAACTACTTTGGGTCTGCTCGCGATAACTGTCTGTCCGTTAGATATCTGTCCGGTGGAACTTCTGCCCGTGCCACGTGGCGGACACGTGTCATCTTTTAGGTGCTGTCAGCTTTTATCCAATACAGATAGTCCCCGCACATCTCGAGCAGAGTATCTGTTCGAAGAGTGGATATGAATTTTGGCGGGAATTTCTGCTTTGTAAAATTCAACCTTTGTGTGACGAAGCTTAGTGACGCATGTATCTTATCAGCTACGTAACAAAACCCTATGACGTGCGCATTAAATGTGCCGTATAAAAAAGTAACTGCAGCTGGCATGCCTGCGCATTTGCAGTCCACTCTGAAGTGATTACTGCGCGTTCCAAGGGTAAAAGTAATGATTTTAACCGCCTCAATCACGTGCACACGTCGATTGTTGATCGCGACGTGACCGCTGCACTTCAGGGTAATGATGATACTCCTTCTTTTGACGGTCGGATCTGATCGTGGTCTCTTGGATAGTCTCCACGTGTTTCAAAGAAACTTGATGGGCCGAATTTCTACTCTTATTAATGGGAAGTTTACATAAATATCCGCCCATCAACAAATATTTACTTTTAGTTGTCCATAAATTTTTCTATCCAAAAACTTAATACATAAATATATATTCAAAAATATTTAAATATATATCCAAAATATATATTAAATATCTATTAAATATATATACATCCGAAATACATAATATTAAATATATATCTAAAATATTTAATATATATTTATGGTTATGGAAAGAAAGAAACAACAAAAGGTGGACAAAAATAGTAATTATTCTTTCTCAACGGTTATTTGGCGTAATTTTTCCCTTATAAATAGGGGTTTGCTGGATGAGAAACCTTTTACTTGCTTTTATTTCCTTTCTGTTAACTCTTGAAAATCTTTGAACAACTTTCAACTCTTCTTGCGAACTTCTTAACTCTTCTGAAATTATGTCTTCAAGAGCTAGAAAAAATGAAAATGTAGATACGGCTGGTAGTTCCCGGCGGCCACTCCTAAGCCTAGGGCTACTCAGACTACCGCTGCAGAGATTATCCCCAAAAAATGGGGTGAGTTAGAAGCAGAATGCAACATGAAGGCCTCCAGTAATCATCATGGGGATATACGCAACTGGCCGGCATATAGATTCAAATCTGGGATTACATTAGAGCTGATCCCACGAGTCCGGATGGACTGCCACTGGGATGATAGGATTCTCCTCTTGCCGGTCTCCGAAGAGGAGAATATTACTTCTCATAGGGCTGGGTGGACAGCTATGTGCACCTATCCCTTTACAGTAGGATTTAAATTGCCCCTGCATCCTGTTCTCGAGAGGCTCTGCGGGGAATATTTATTCTGCCCGGGGCAATTGTGCCCTAGTATATATAGAATAGTTACACTCTTGGATTGGTTTGCGACGGAAACCGACCAAATTTTTGGATACGAACATTTCATTTCTTTGTATAGTATACAAATTTTTAAAGATGGCTATGTGAACGCCAGGATGCGCGGGAGGAAGGGCTTGGTGCGCAGTTCTGAAGACACAGGTGACCGGGGTTGGTTACACCGGTATGTGTTTGTGTGCACCTCGGCCTTGACTTTCAATTCAAAGACCTATCTTTTTGAAGTTTGGAACAAGAAGTGTAAGTCCCCGAGTATTTTTTGGAATTTTTCGTGCTTCTCCTTTTTTTCTTATCTACTTACTCCCTTTGACTCCTTTTTGTAGCGGCCCAGCGACCCTACGACGGGCTCATATCTGTTGATGAGCTGACGTGGGTCGAGGCGATTTTGAAGGAGTTTTCTCCTGAAAAGAGAGAATGGGCGTACTTTGCTGCGCAGAAGAGTTTGACCGTCAAGACTCACGGTGAGAGTATTTCTGCTTTTGTGACTATTCCTCTCCTTTGAAGTTTATCCATGTTTGACTGTTTTACCTTTTGTAGGTCTGGGCACTCAGGGGGACTTCTTTCCTCTTCCCCCCCAGGACGTGCCTTCTGAATCTGTCGCCGATCCTGATGCTGCGGCCATACCTATACAAGCTTCAGTGGAGGCATTGCGCGGCATGGAGGGTGGCGAGGAACTCTTATCCGGTGGCCTTGGTTCTTTGAAAAGAATGAAGAAGAGCCAGGGTAAGGGCGTAGCATGGAAAAGGTCTGTACGTAAGATTTCCGTAGCTGCCGGGCAAACCTCAACTGCTGGGGGTGAGCCTTCGCCTAAAGCCAATGTATCAGAGTCTGCAGAAGAGACTGTTAAGACTACTTCCGAAGTCCCCGAGTCTGCACGGGGAGAAGGTTTAGACAAGGAGGTTATCAATCCTTCAGATACTGAGATCGAAGCCAATGAACCCCTTGCACGAAAACCTTATCTTCAGAGTGATAACAGGAACGTTGAGGAGGAGGCTGCCCGTACTCCGGAGAGGAGCCCCCGAGTTGATGACGGGGTGAAGACGGCTCCTTCTCGTGTGGACAAAGGGAAAAGGAAAGTGGGTGAAGAAGAAGAAAAAGAAGAAGAAGAAGAAGAAGAAGAAAAAAGGGAAGAAGTTTCCCAAGAGAGTGGCCGAGGTCCGCGTGTTTTTCGTTTCGAATACCTAGAAAATGTGGCCACTGAGGGGGCGACGTGATAAGAATCAAAAAGCGGAAAAGATAAAAAGATAGAAAACGAGACGAGGCTCGAACAAAGACCCAAGTAGCACCGGAGAACTAGTTCCGATACACCCCGGGTGGATGTCAAGGATCACCTACGCTATGCAACTACCCTCGAGCCGCACCTGGGACTCGCAAATAGAATGATCGGGGGTGGTTTGGGGTTCAACTAGAATCCACTAGTAAACTCAAACCGTCTCAAAGGGTTTTCATTCAAAGAGAATCCACTCTTGAACATTGTCATTGACAATCAATCATTCATCATAATAGCTAACTTAGGAATAATGCTAAGCTATGGAGTATTTATAGGCCTTTCCTAGACATCAATGAAAAGCCTAAAGTACCCTTAAATAAGTTCTAAAGTCATAAGCCACGTAGGGGCATACTAGGAATTACATAGCAACTTAAAGTCAAAACCCGGTCAAACTTGCACAGGGAGAGGCGCCCAGCCTCAGGCTCTCCGCCCCACACACTGAGGCGCTCCGCCTCCTTGGTCCGCCTCCTCAGATCCAGAGAGCAGACAGGCATTAGGCGGTCCACCTCCATTCCTAGGCGGTCCGCCTCTTGCTGAAGCTTCTTCAAACACTCCGAAATGTGTCCCGGATGCTCTTCTTTCCATAGCGTCCCAATGCATGACCTTGAAGTGCTCTTCCTTGGCCTTGGATGGTGCTGCTTTTGGATGGTTGCTCGATTTGGGTCTTATCATCCTCCCCTGCTTGAGAAGATTTCGTCCTCGAAATCAAGGCTTGGTCTCTCATGGCTCTATCAACTCTTCGGGGTGGCCAAGAATCTCCTCCTTTGTCCTTCTTGATCGTCACTTTGGCATAGGCTTCTTCCAAGATCTTCCTCGCCTTAGCATGGAGCTTAGAACCTACAAGCAACGACAAGCAAAAACAAGCAAACGTCCCACTTTGAAAGTAGGTTAGTGCAAGAAGTGTGGAAAACACACTCTTGTGATATAACCAAGCGTCAATAACAATCATGAATATCAAGTCTCCAAAGAGAACCATAAGCACTTGGTTAAAGATCAACATGCACTCAACAAGATAATGAGCAAAGAGGCCATGGGAAGATGGGAAATGCAAGATCAAGCTACCAAAATCCCCTTGAACCTTAAGCTCAAGATCAACACACCAACCTATCCTCGAGGTGTGATCAACAAGTGGAGTGGAGTGAGTCAAATAGCCCACCCTACAAGTAGGATCAAGCACTCCACTCCCCTTCTTTAGAGCATACCTACTCACACCATGGGGTTCCTCTTTCCCTCCCATTCCATCACCTAAGCAACCCTTCTCAAAAGACAAGCTCTCAAGAAAGGTATTGATGATGGATTCTTCTTCATCATAACCCAAACAAGCAATAGGAGGGTCACTCAAAGAACCATCTACCTCACCCACATTCTCAAGCAATGGGTTGCCTAAGGAATCACACCATGGGGGTTCCATCCTACTATTCACCCTAGTCCGATACAAGTCGCTACCACAAATGAGATTATCTTCACACAATGGAAATGTAAAAGCATGCACCTCAAATTCATGGTCAAATACAAGCATGGTATCAAGACTAGGTTCTTCACCCACACTCAAGGAGTCTTTGAAAACAAATCGATCCATCTCACACTCTAGAGACTCCTTAAGGTAACAATCATCCTTGCTACAACACATTGGCCCACCAAATAGAAGCATATCAATTAGGGAATGGTCAACTACCTCATCTTTCCCTATGTCAAATGTTGGCTGTGTGTCATAGCAAAAGTCACCTTCATGGTCAACTATCAAATCTACACTAGGGAGGGGTTCAATGAACAATGAACTCACATCATGATGTGGCATAGTGCTCCTCCCAACTAGTGTTTCACATGCAAACTCAAGTTGACAACTAGACTCTTCACTAGTGGTATACTCACTAGATGCATCAAAAACACCAACTAGTGTTGAGTCATTACAAGACAGGTAACTAGTAGGCTCATGAAAAGGTGAAGCAACACTTACATTTGTAGTACTTCCTTGATCACTCACAAGTTTTGAAGTGTCATATGCAACTCCTCCTTCATGAAGCTCACATTGAGGCTCCAATGACTTGTCTTCCCATGTACCTACACAAGAACTTTCACAAGAAGAGATAGAAGATAAAGAAGGGTTAGAACAATGGGTGCTCTCACTCTGAATTTTTCTTTCCTCACCTCTCATCTCTCTCAATTTTACCTCATGGTCAAGTGTAGTTGGTGGTGACAATCCACTCACATCACTCCTCAATTCCTCTCCTTTTTCCTCTCTTGGATTGTCACCGGTCACTCCCTCACTTCTCTCTATCTTTTCTCTCTCAATTGGAGTGGAGTGACTCCCATTTTCATCATGCATTGGCAAAACAATGAAATTGTTTGCCTCGGGTTCAAGTACAGTGGGTGACTTGGCTTTAGCCGCTTCCTTCAACTCCTTCATGAGTTTGTAGTCATCACTCACTTGCTTGGGAGTTAGGGGTTTAAGCACATATCTCTTCCCTTCATGTTTGACCGTGTAAGTATTGACACGACCGTCATGAACCACTTGTCGATCAAATTGCCAAGGCCTTCCAAAGAGAAGGTGGCAAGCTTGCATGGGCACCACGTCGAACAAGTGTTCATCCACATAACTACCCATTTTGAACTTGATCATTGCTTGCTCCACTACCTTTAACTCCCCACACTCACTAAGCCATTGTAATCGATACGGCTTGGGGTGCTTCACGGTAGGCAATTTCAATTGGGATATAAGAGATTGACTCACAACATTAGTACAACTCCCGGAGTCAATGATCATAGAGCACACAACACCTTTGACTCGGCACCTAGCATGGGATAGATTTTCCCTTTGCAAGGTTTCACTATCCTCTACTATCATGGCCCCTAGACTCCTCCTCACAACAAGGAAGGCACGGGCATCATCATCATCTTCACCCATGACAATCTCCCCAACATCTTCTTCCTCATCACCCTCTACTCCCACTTCTTCTTCGGGTTCACTCTCTTGCTCATACACCAAATCACCAACCACAACCATGGTTCTTTTTGTAGTGCATTCCTTAGCAATATGCCCAAAGCCCTTGCACTTATAACATTGAGTAGAGGTAGAAATAGGATTACTCAAGCGAGTTTTAGAATTACCTTCCAATTGCGGTGTAGTATTCTCATATGGCTTCTTCACTTCTTTGCTAGCACTTGCACTTGGAAAGTTTGCACTTGGAGTCTTCCACTCTTTTGGCTTGCTGGTAGTAGTAGGAGTGTTGTTTTTGAACTTCTCTCTTTTGAGCCAAGTCTCGGCATCAATTGCGGCTTCAAACATATCTTGAAGTGTGAGATAATGATGCAACCTCAATTGAGAAGCTATACCATAGCTCAAGCCATTCTTGAATCGGATCATGGCTTCTTCTTCACCTTCGGTATCCATATCCAATGCCATCCGGATCTTCTCAAACTCATCATAGTACTCATGCACCGATTTGGCACCTTGCTTTAGATCATAGAGCTTCTTGAGTTGCTCTTGCCGATACCTTGGAGTTATGTACTTGGTGTTCATAAGGCCTTTCAACTCATCCCAAGTCACATTCAAATGCAAATTCATCCTTCTCCTAGACCTCTTCATACACTCCCACCAAGTAGAAGCATAGGCCTCAAAGGTAGAAATAGCATAGGTACCCTTTCTCTCCTCGGTCATTTCATTGGTGTCAAACACCCTCTCCATGAGTAGTACCCATTCCATGTATGCCTCTGGATCACAAGTTCCCTTGAAGGGTGGAAGATTTAGCTTGACGCTATTGAGGTTGTTGTTGTTGTCACGTACCCCATAGTTAGGCTCCGGTTGGCCTCCGTAATGGTCATCATGAGCAACATACTCTCTCCTCGCATTCCCTCTAGCATAGCCCATGGGTGGCCCTCGACCTCGGCCTCTACCCCTATCCACATTTCGACCCCAATGCATTTGCCTCCTAGGTTGATAAGGAACATCATACCCATAGGCCTCATCACCATACCCGAACTCCTCCTCTTCTTGAACTTCATCAATTTGTTCAAGAGGTGGGACATTCCGCACGGGTCTTCTAAGTGGAGCATTTACTTGGGGATTGCCCAAGTTGAGGGTATTGCCCTCTTGTCGGGGATTGCCCAACCCACGCTCTCGTAGAGCTTCAACTTTGCTATGTTCATACCTCTTGTTTAGCTCAACAAAGTGTCCGGGAGTCATAGGAGTGCTATGACTCGTGCCTTCTCCGGATTCAATTTGGACACTCGGGGTCCTCCTCTCACCGGTGTCAACTTGATTCCTCTCGACGGTTTCAAGTCTCAATGAGATATCCTCTAATTTAGCCATAATGGTGGCCATGAAGTTCTTCATAGGATCATCCCCATCGTTTGCCATGGTACCTACAAAAAGCAACAAACGTTAGCAAAATACCTCACCCGCTCCCTTACAATTGTTTCACTCGGCTCGCTCGTGTTTAGTGGGGGATGGATATTTCACACAAGTTTGAGTCTAAGAGCTTCAAGTAGTTGACCAACGAACCACAACTCAATCACTCAACTTATCAAGTCCAAATGCACTCCGGGGTGAGTGGAGTTAATGGGACTTGATTGGAACGGTAAGCACTTTAATTGAGGACTTGAATCAAAAGATACTACGGATCTTCTTTGAATTCTAGTCTCCTTTCTATGGCACGATGATCCTAATAGCTCAAAGTAATTAGCACTAATCGAGTAGGATTATACTCTAATAGTACTAATCGGAAGCAATGCAAGCAACAAAACAAGAAATCCTAGAAGTTTCTACCCAATTCCCAAGCTTCAGGAAGTAGGCGCCCCGCCTCAGGAAGTGGGCGGTCCGCCCTGGGCAAACCTACAGGGGGAGGCGCTCCGCCTCTTCAGGGGAGGCGCTCCGCCTCAGCAAGATCCAGAGAGCTCACCAGTGGGAGGCGCTCCGCCTCTTTGCTAGGCGCTCCGCCTCCTGCTGTGTTCCAGCACAGTTCAAACTCGTTTCAAGTCGATTTCCAAGCCTCAAATCCGATGTTTTCGACTTGTTTTCACAATCCAAGGATACCCAAAGTTGTTTTTGGTCACGAAGATCAAACCCCAATGATTTTTAACAAACCCCAATCGAAAACAACGAATTCACCATGTTCATCCTCTTCAAGAACACAAGGGTTTATCAAAGGGTTTCAAAATGGATTGTATTCATCAAAGTAGGTGTTATATAGGTCCAAATCCCACAAAATTGGTACCGAATCGTTTGTTTTTCAATGAAGCTCAATCCCCAATATCAAGTTTTCAATCCAACATCAACCCAACCCAAAAATCAAGCCAAAAATCATCAAGAACAAGTTCATCAAGGGTTTAAGGGCAATTAGGGTTTCGATTTTTCAAACTTCACCAATTCCAACAATTTTGGTACCCAAGTAACGGGAATTCATCCACGATCAAGAATCTATAACACCCATATCATAAATCATCCAAACCAACAAGATACACCAAATTTTTAGATTTTTTTCAATTTTTTCAATTTTTTTTGTAATTTTCTTCTTTCAATAACAACAAACAAGAAACTAAAGATAGGAATCGACCTAGGCACGAAGAATCAAGGGTCGGGGGTTTGTAGAAACAAAACCCGAGCCTTGCTCTGATACCAAGATGATAAGAATCAAAACGCGGAAAAGATAAGAAGATAGAAAACGAGACGAGGCTCGAACAAAGACCCAAGAAGCACCGGAGAACTAGTTCCGATACACCCCGGGTGGATGTCAAGGATCACCTACGCTATGCAACTACCCTCGAGCCGCACCTGGGACTCACAAATAGAATGATCGGGGGTGGTTTGGGGTTCAACTAGAATCCACTAGTAAACTCAAACCGTCTCAAAGGGTTTTCATTCAAAGAGAATCCACTCTTGAACATTTGTCATTGACAATCAATCATTCATCATAATAGCTAACTTAGGAATAATGCTAAGCTATGGAGTATTTATAGGCCTTTCCTAGACATCAATGAAAAGCCTAAAGTACCCTTAAATAAGTTCTAAAGTCATAAGCCACGTAGGGGCATACTAGGAATTACATAGCAACTTAAAGTCAAAACTCGGTCAAACTTGCACAGGGAGAGGCGCCCAGCCTGAGGCGCTCCGCCCCACACACTGAGGCGCTCCGCCTCCTTGGTCCGCCTCCTCAGATCCAGAGAGCAGACAGGCATTAGGCGGTCCGCCTCCATTCCTAGGCGGTCCGCCTCTTGCTGAAGCTTCTTCAAACACTCCGAAATGTGTCCCGGATGCTCTTCTTTCCATAGCGTCCCAATGCATGACCTTGAAGTGCTCTTCCTTGGCCTTGGATGGTGCTGCTTTTGGATGATTGCTCGATTTGGGTCTTATCACGACGCCTGCCGATCTTCTTGAGTGCGACACGATAGATCCTGGAGTGGAAGGTGACTCCAACTTATCAACAACAAGGCTCACTTGGCGGCCAGTCATCGGCGGTCAAACTGGATTGAAGGATATTAGGGGTGTGCGCTACAGGTTCGGGCCAAACTATCCTACTGAACAGGCTTGGGAACCCAAGTACTGCGAGAGGAAGCATACCATGAGACTATCCCCTGTTGTTAACTTCATATCCAGGCCGGGCGGCTTAGCCAAGGCTGTCTCTTCACTCATCGGCCCCCGGAAAGAATGGGCGATGAGGGAAATGAGTGATGAGGAGCTAGCTTTTTAGATTGCTGCTGATTCTGCCCGGGTAAGTGTTTACCGCTCTGCGTTGGGAGTAACTTCGACCTCAGATTTCTAACTTTTGCTTACTTTGTTTTATTCAGTCAAGTATGGTGGTTTCCAAACTCATGTTCCGCTCCAGGATCAACAACGTCGATCAAGTACTCGAGCTAAAGAAAGAGTTGCTGGATGCTCTGAAGGAGAACAAGATCCTGGCAGAGCAGTGTGGTCTCCTAGGGAGTGAAGTTAATCGACTAACTGATGTTAGCAATGAGCGACTTGAGCAGATTAACGAACTCACTAAGGAGAAGGACCTTCTTTTTAGAGAGAAAAAAGGGTTCGCACGCTCTGCCCAGGGTCTAGAGAGTCTACTTGAAGAATGTAAGGCTTCACTGAACAGTGCTATTGATGATCACGCATCTCTTGAGATGAATCTGCAAAGGGCTAAGGAAGAATCCGCTAGGGCCAGAGCTGAGCTCCAGGCTGCAGAGGATCAGGTTGCTCAGTCGATGAGTGCTTAAATCGCACTATCTAAAGAATTGGCAAACCTGCGCGATCAATCTAAAATTAAGGCCAAGCGTGCTGCGCTCGAAGCTAAACGTTCATTGCTTGGGCAGGTCCAAGCTAAGCAGATTAATATTGAAGAGATGCTGCAGAAAAGAAAAAGCGTTGTTCATGGAGTAAGACAAGTATTGAATCTCTGTCCCGAGGAGTCTGAAGGTGAAGATGAGGATGAAGATGAAGACGATGGCGAGAATTCGGGGGACGATGGCAGAATCGACGGAGTTGGTGCGTTGGGTTCTGATCGTAGCCCCAAAAGCTGATGTCATTCCCCAATCTTTGAGTTTGCTCATCTGGCGAGAGCCGAATTTAATTTGTTGTGGACAGTGGTCTTGTAAAGACTCTCTGATCTTTGTATGGCCGGCTCCATTTGGCCTTTGATCACTCTGTAAACTTCTGTCAGCCGTTTTCGGCATCTTATCGTTTTACAAGATTATATATATATATGTGATTTTAGATCTATTCAATGACTATATTTAGCCTGAATTTTTGACCTTTTGTTTGTATGTATTGTGGCCTTCGTGCCTTATGTTTAGGAGCTTTTTGAAGTTTGAACTTTATTAAGTTCTGGTCTCCAAAAGTCTGTCTGAATGTTTTAACTTAGCCCTTCCTCAGGAAGAGGTCGTAAGTTGTGAATAATCTGCGCAGATATTTTTATTCTGACCGAGTCGTGGTCGTTAGATTTTTGGCCGAATCTTTGCCCTTTTGCGCTAACTTCGCTTATCGTTTTGATAATCGAAAGTCGTCGCAGGACTTTGTAGATTGGCTCTGGCCGAGTGGCTGGTCTTGTGAACGACTTCTCTTATTTTCGTGGAAGTTTGTCACGTAAAAGATTTTGAAAAACTTTAAAAACTCACATTTTGGCAAGGTCTTTTGCCTTTATGAAGGTCTTATCTGGCCTACAGGGGCCTCTCACCACCCTCCTTGTTTTTATGTTGGAACACGAGAAGTGATAACATAAAAAGAGTTGAGGCAAGCTGCATATAGAAGAACACATATAACCAAACGAGGAGTGCGTCCGTTGTGGGATTCGAACCCACAGCCGCGAAGTTGAAGAACTTCGAGCTCTACCAGTTGAACACAAGGGATCTGACCTTGTTCAGACCGTTAGTACCATTTAGAAAAATTATAATAAAAGTAAGAACTTTCGTAAAAGTAAAAAGGCAAGCATAAAATAACTAACCGTTTTACCACTCAAAAGTGATATCTTTTGAGGTGAATCACGTTCCAACTGTTCGGGATAGTGGAGCCGTCCGGTCGTGCCAAGCGATAAGATCCCTTGCCGACTGAAGCGATTACCTTGAAGGGGCCTTCCCAGTTAGGGCCTAGCTTCCAAGAATTTGTTTTTTGTGTGCTCTGGGAGACTTTCCTTAGTACAAAATCTCAACCCTGGAAGCTTCGTACGCGCAATCCCCAATTGTAATATTTTTCAATTCGTTCTTTCTGGGAGATTACTCGTACACGGGCTAACTCTCTTCGTTCGTCGAGGAGGTCCAGCTCTTCGGAGAGGTTGACTGAGTTAGATTCTTCAGTGGCATGTGCGTACCGCAAGCTGGGCTCTCCGATTTCGACTGGGATTAAAGCATCTGCACCGTACACCAATGCGTAAGGAGTCTCTCCAGTGCTCATTTCTATCATTGTCCGATAGGCCCATAATACAGCAGGTAACTCCTCTACCCAACATCCCTTTGCCTGCTTGAGGAGCTTTTTGAGGGATTCAACGATGATTTTGTTGGTAGATTCTGCTTGTCCATTAGCAACGGGATGATACGGAGAGGAAGTGATCCTTTTGATGTGCAGATCGTCGAGGAATCTAGTCACTTTCTGGCCGATGAATTGTGGGCCGTTATCCATGACTATTTCCTTAGGTGCTCTAAAGCGACACACGACAAAATGCCAGAGGAAGTCGACAACTTCTGTTTGTCGCATCTTCGCGTATGCTGCCGCTTCGACCCCCTTGGTGAAGTAATCAGTGATGATCAGCAGTAACGACCTCAAATAGTCGTTTCGGAATCGGGACCTCGATTTGCGTGTCGAAAATCCCAAAAGCTCCGTAAGGTCCATTATGACATGTCTGAAATTTTTTAGCTAAAATGAACTTTGTTAGATAGGTATCGGAGAAAGACATCCGTTTCGGGTATTCGTTAAGGCTAAAAGAGGTTTCGGAGCTCGATGTGAGGAAATGAGCTCTGATGTGAAATCTGAAAGTTGCGTTAGGTTCGTATGGTAATTTATGACCTGTAGCAACCTTCAGAAGTGAAAACGGGCCTCGTTTGATAGGACTTTTGAAAAAGTCTCCGTTGCGGAAGTTTAAAAAGGTTAAAAGAGGTTTTCGAGCTCGATTTGAGTAAATGAACTCCGATAAGAGATCTGAGGGTTCCGTTAGGTTCGTATCGTCATTTGTGACTTGTAGCAACTTTCGAATTTGGATTCCGGGGTCGTTTGATTAAAATTCGCAACTTTGGCGAAAGTCGAAATTCGACCCTTTCCCTTGGGACCCACTTTTTGAGTTCTAGAGATCCGAATTGAGTTTCGTCTTGACGAACATGTCACACAAGTCTTGTATGACTTGTGTACAAATTTTGGGGTCATTCCGAGCTTCGTAGGGTCCCGTTTTGACCCAAAAACAGTGGCTGATCTGGTGCAAGCCAAAAAGCTGCTGAAATCTGTTTTTTTTTTTTTACTGTTCAGCCGGGAAAAAATCAATTTTTCAGATCAATCCATAAGGAATTGTTTGGTTCTAATGGATTTTCAGATCAATCCATAAGAAAAGTTGTAGCTCTTTGAGTTGTGGTTCTAATGCCACCAACCTCGTATCATTTGGACATTTTTATGAAAAGTTATGTGTATTTTACCGAAAGCTGTCCAGTGAGGTACAATTTGGACAGCATGTGGTACAACTCTTTAAAGCTGCGGGCTGCTATATATACTAGGGCGGGCATTCATTTTTATTTTCATGTTTTGAGCTTCTAAAAGTGACTCCAAGGGGAATTTAAAGTACCAAAATCATTCCTAAACATAAGGTAACTATTCTTACCCATTTTTAACGCTTTAATCCGAGGATCAAAGTGACGATCCTTGGAAAGAGGGTTTGAACCCTAGATTTGTGAAATAGGAAAAAATGACCGAGTTGGACTCGGGTATGTACAATAATGGTACTTTTGGACTCGTGGGAGTATGGGGAGTCCGGAAACATAAATTTTACGGGTTTTGGGTACGTCCGACCCGGGGGTATTTTGGTAAATTGCCTCTTAAATTGCGTAAGGGCTTAGAATCCTTTCCTCACATGCTTACGAATGCGACACTATTTCTTTGGCTCAGAGAGGAGTCTTACGGAGGCACATCATTTGGGAAAGGAGGTCGTTCCTTAGCCACTTGAGCCGATTTTGAGGTAAGTGAGACTTGACCTCTATTTTTGCTTGCGGATAAGATTTGATCTTGCTAAGTAAGATGTCGAGCACTTAATTGACTAGCATTGTCTAGTAGATAGTATTATGTACTACTCGTTATATTTATACAAAGAGGAGAAAGCACAAACGTGACTTGTGTATAGTCGATGTTGTGTGCCGGTGTATTATTGATATGCTCTAGGGACAGAGGCCGTTGGTGCGTTATGACCTAGGAGCGAAATTTCATCTAGGGACAGAGGCCGGTGGTGCATTATGACCTAGATGTGGAGACTTATAGGGACAGAGGCTTGTGGTGCGTTATGACCTATAAGTAAAGTTGTTTATAGGGACAGAGGCCTGTGGTGCGTTATGACCTATAAACGAAGCCGCACCGGGTGTGTGCTTATGCTATGTGCTAGGTATATCATTACTTATGTGGTATGCGAGATATATCATCGCCATGCTGTTTGTTAATTATGTTATTGCTTATGCCATAGTATCAATATAATATTGTATATGCTGCCTATATTATGTATCTTTATATTATTGACCATGTTATGTATTCGCGTATTATTGCTTGTGTTGTTATATAATTATATTATCGTATGTAATGTTTATGGGTTACTGTAAAGGTGTGGATTGTACTTCCGTTATCTGCTTATGCATTATCAAAGACTTGTCCCGAAAGGGTAATTTAGCTGGCCTATCGATGACCTTACTGGGCTTTGGCTCATAACTTACTGTTTAAATGTGCAGATCCTTCTACTAGTCAGACAGCTGGACTTATCTGATCCGTTCGAGGCTGTGGCTATTTTTGCTTGAGGTGAGCCAACCGCATGGTTCGCGGTGGCATACCGTCTGATCCACCTTAGTGTTTAGTCGCTTCCTACATCTTGTATTATATATTATATATATCTGATGTCAGAATTCGTAGATTCTCTATTGACACTGTATTTCGGGTGGATGTCTACACCTACATTTTATTGAAATATTTCTATCTAAATTATCATTATGAGTCAGTTTAATTATTCGTGGTTCGCCTAAGGATGTAACACTTAGGTGCCATCACGGCCCCGAAAATTGGGTCGTGACAAATTGGTATCAGAGCCCTAGGTTGTAAGTCGAGTCTTAGGGAGTCAATGGAGCAGTGTCCGAGCAGAGTCTTGTTTATGGGTATGTTGTCGACCATACTTATAAGCGAGAGGCTGCAAAGGCATTTTAGGAGGAGTTGTTTCCCTTCATTTCATCTCTTCTCGTGCTATGATGCTTACATAGGTGCTAATCCTTTAATGTGATTATGACAGATGGTGAGAACGCGATCGTCCTCTACTTCGGGAGCTGGTGACGCACTGGCTGAGTCGGTCCGTGGGAGAGCTGTGCGTAGCACACGGACTGGTGCGCGGGCACCTACTCAGCCGAGAGCGGCTACTACCAGAGCTTCTGTGGGCAGACCTCCGTCTGCCAGACAGACTAGTACAGTGCCACCGGTGTCTTCTGAGATACCCGTCGCACATGTCCCATCGACTATGCCTTCTCTTGTGCCGGGCACAACGGTATCTATTCCTGCAGATGTTCTATTGCGGATGATGGGCATGCTTGGATCTCAGGCCTCGCCTGTGGGCGATATGCCAGTACCTTCTGTGGTACCCCAGCCAGCTACTCCAGCTATGAGTACGCCGACTCCTGAGGCTACTCTGGTGATTCCTCAGTCTACTCCAGTTATTAGTCCTATTGCTCAGCCTTCCACTTTGGCTCCTCAGTCGGGTATGCTCAGCCTTCCACTTTGGCTCCTCAGTCGGGTATTCAGTTGGGTCATTCTATTCCTGCTCTTTCCATGAGTGACGAGGAGGTAGCTCGGAGGATTGAGTCCTTTATGAAGCTCAAGCCTCCCGAGTTCGATGGTACCCTAGCTACTTGCACTGCCCAGAGGTATATTCAGAAATGTGAGAAGATATTTTCTGTATTGGGTACTAGGGACACCCTTGGGGTGAGATGTGCTTCTTTCCGTTTGTCCGGTGATGCCGAGACTTGGTGGTCTTCTATGATGAGACAGAGGTCGAGTGATCTTCCTCCCTTGACT